>CM057346.1:579494845-580848595 GCA_030015575.1 Agapanthus africanus | reverse complement strand
CATGGCGTTGAGACGGAGGGGACCTTACTCTAGAATTAGCGGGATATTCGCCGCACTCGTAGGGCAGACATCAAAGACATGAACTATGGCCCTAAAGAAGATTCACCCATGGCTTAAGAGTAATGATTCGAGCCATAGAATTCCTTCCCCTACTCTACGGGTCTCTCCCTCCTTTTTTGAATATGGGAGACCCCCTCGGATGGGAAGGAAGCCGAGCCCAAACAAGGGAACAACAAAAGCAACAAAGAATACACCGATACTAGGGTATCGGGTGGTGGGTTAGAGGGAGTCAAGCCCTCCTCTCGCGCGCGCGTGCGTTAATAAGAGGTTGACCCAAGGAGGGGTGCCCAAGTTATCGGATTCCGTGAAGTGCTGGGTGGCTCATTCACGTTGTTAATTGGGGTTGCCTCGCTTCTGGGATTGGCGGGTAACTTGCCGCACTCGTAAGGGTATATGTTTTCATTGCACATGCTATCCACACGACAGGGGAACGTCGGGTCTCATTTGCGGCTCAAGTGAAACCCGGGGATCCAGGATTATCCACCACTCTGTGTTGCTTGGCTGAGATTCTGTGATGTTGCTTTATATCATGCCTGGAACGATTGTTATATATATATACTAGTAGATGTTGTATATATTTTGCACCCGCGCTAGTCCAGTCCCTGCTCTATCGTTAGTTAAGTAACCTAACGAGTGATGACGAGACCCAGTAGCGAATGCGGATGGCATATACGTACATCATATTTTCGTTCTTTTCTGGTGTGATTAATTGATGGGACTGTGTTGATTTTGATCAATGCAAGGATAAAACAAACCTATATATGATGTTGTTGGAACCAAGTTTTTAAAAACTGACATTACAGACGTTTCTTTTTGCTTTGCACAGTGGTATTCGATTGGGAATATCCTGCACCTCATTCGACGAGGCAAGGGTTGAGATCCCTTCATCGGGAGTGACCCCTTGAGCAAAAGTTTGCGTCAGCGTAATAACTTCACTATAGTCGATTCTTTTGCTTTGCATCGTGATATTCAGTTTGGAATATCCTGCACCTCATTCGACGGGGAAAGAGCCGAGATCCCTTCACCGGGAGTGACCTCTTTAGCAAACGTTTTCGCCACTATACATTTGTAAAAACCACTCGGTTCCTTCAACAATATCAAGTTCATTACGTTAAAAGGTTTTTTCACCAAAAACCAGCCGTAGCCCTCTGTCATTTCAGATTAGTATTGCTTAGTATTCGCGCTACGTTTTTCGTTGCTATTCGCCGAGGCGTAGTGTGCGGTAGCTCTGTAATGCTTTTCTGTCGCATGGACATGTGGATTGGTTAGGACAGTCGTACGACTTTGTTGATTATTCTTCAAGGGTCGTGTGGGTGGGTTTAACGCAATCAAGATAATGACGGGTTGAACTTGACTAGGACCTTTTGATTTGTTGATTATTCGTCAAGGTCACTTGGGACCTAGGGGTAAAAATCACATCATGAGTTTCAAACATACAGGAAACTTGCCAGGCATGCACATACCTTCTGGAGTGTGGTGACTTGAGTGGCTTCCATTAAGTTATCATGCAATGATAGTTGGATCCCGATTCCCACTGATGAGTTGGTTTACTCCTCGGGTGATTTTAGATGATCCCGACTAATTCTTCTTTTGGGTTTGGAGGAGAATTCGAGAAAACAGTGGGAGACATCCTGATTAGATAAAGTGATTAACCATTCTGATCTAGGTTAGAGTGCACGCTGAGTGTTTCTTTTCTCTCTCTCTCTCTGGCAGCGACCATGGCTCGACCGTAGACTAAAACTCATGAACCAAGTTGACCGAACCTTCTTAAAGCACTTTGGCCCAAGCACTTGCCCGCGGCTCCTGCCGCCCGCCCTAAAGGGACAAGTGCCTAAAGACCCTCCACCTTCAGATTGTTTGGAATGTCACGGTGTCGCATAACTCATTGCCACTACTACTTTCCCTTTGCATTTCTCCGGAACATTCCGTATCACTACGAAGATCCACATTTATAGGATATGTCATCGTATAATTTCATACGAACTCGATGGAACTTGTTCCAGTTCGAGGATGGTTTCCGGTTCTGAAGAAATTGAATAGGATTATTCGGTTGTCTTTTCTCTTTACCTTCTCTCAGGTTGCGAGAGCTCCTAGGATTAGGAGAGTACACCTATTACGCTTATTGGATAGTTTTCTTCCAAACCATAGACAGGTGCCGAAAGGTAGGGAAGGAAGAAAACCAATTAGCCTAAGTGTGGTGTACAGAAGGTAATAAGTAAAGACAAATAAAGGGATTAGAAAGAGAGCAAAGGAAATTGCGACTGCTATCATTTACGACGAAACCACGTATACCCCTACCACTCCTACATCCACTTTGCATTTCTCCGGAACACTCCGTATCACTACGAAGATCCACATTTATTGGATATGTCATCGTATAGTTACATACGAACTCGAAGGAACTTGTTCCGGTTCGAGGATGGTTTCTGGTTCAGGAGAAATAGAATAAGGATTATTCAGTTGTCTTTTCCCTTTACCTTCTCTCAGGTTGCGAGGGCTCCTAGTATAAGGAAAGTACACATATTACGCTTATTGGATAGTCTTCTTCCAAAGCTTAGGCTGGTGCTGAAAGGTAGGGAAAGAAGAAAATCAATTAGCCTAAGTGTGGTGTACAGAAGGTAATGAGAAAAGACAAATAAAGGGATTGGAGAGATGGCAAGGAAATATACGGTTACTGTCATGAATCTGGATAGTGGAAAAGGCATTACTAGGAATACCCGGATACCCCTTCGAAACATTTTCATGTTTCAGATTTACTGTGCAATATTAATTGAAAACTGTTTTCCCAATTGGATTCTAACTCCAGGGTATGTATTTACCAAATTCGTTTCTCACATCTGTATAATGTTACAGATGGTGAGTGGGAGTAAGATATTGGGAATTAGGTGATTATATCCTCATTATATCAAAATTTGTTGTAATTGGTGATATTTGAGGAAATCACCTGGGTTTTGTCGGATGGAAAAAATTTTGTTTTGAATATTCATAGTTATGCACCAGTTTCAAACTGATATATCTGTACGTTTATTTTATTAAGTGAGATATAACTTTTTGAATTATGTCTATGACATTTACCTATATCAGTTGGTGATTAGGTAAGTTGTATTCAACAACGGTGTAATTCTTCTTAACCATAGTATAGTTTTCAACCGACGATGCACAAGGTTTGAGTTATCAAACTCAGGGGACTTATACAAAATATTGTATGTTGTCCAGTGTCCATTAGGACAATGGGGTTGGTACTCGTACTATATTCTGTTTACTCATGACTTCTCCAGTTCTAGACAAGTATTTCGTTGAATTACAAGGTCCAGATATTGAGAAGTTATAGGTATAAGAATAAAGTAGAGAACCATTTGTTGGAAGTATCAGGATTCTTCGAGGTAGTCGAAGATAAAGATACTTGTGTTTGGTATTCCGTTGATAGTAATGGTTTTGAGAACTTGCTTCTCTTTCAGGTTACTCATATATGGATGCACTCCTAGTTGAGTAATACTGATTGGCCTCCTTCCATTTGGTTGATATGCACTGGAGACAGCTGTATGTTTTTGAATCTGGTTCCAATTAAATTAGTGCCTCTGTTTCTATATTGTATATAGAATGGTTCATATCTTAACAATGTTAAGGTATATGGAGTTATCCAGCTTATGCTTAAAACCAGACTCTGGACAAACTCAAGGCACGTTTTAGTAATGGCAGTTTGTGGGTTATCCCGGGCTATGACGAGGGTTAACTTTCTACCATCAGGAAGATCAATAGTGATATTGTTCATGACTCGCCACAGCTTTAGCAAAATGGACTTTTTCATAAAACAGTAGTGGGAGTATGGTAGAACTGGAAGTGATTCCAGAACCACAAATGATTACTGAAAATTTAATAGAACCTAAAGATTCAATCGAGTTTGATATTCCATTAGCCACTCCGCAGATTTGGTGGGTAACCTCAGGCACCCAATAGGTACTTCGGTCTTCTCATAAACGGTGATAGGGAGGTTTTTGTTTACCCAGACTTGCCAATGCTGCTGTTCTAGACTATAAGACCCGGCATGAGGATGAGTATAGAGTCGTTCTAAACTAGGTTTAGAAGTGCACGTGTATATGACTCTGCCAGAGGGTTGTTGTAGTCAGTGGGAACAGCGGAAGCATAGAGGGCAAGTAGCTTATGTCTATTTATAGACTAAAGCAGGTATAGCGGAAATAGATCATCTATTTTTGATGTGACAGTCATAGGTTTTGACTTCATCAGAATAGGAGATGGATCTGGTAAGAAAGTAGTAGGGAGTGATGTCCTGGTATTTGGATGACATACTCTTGATAGGAAGAGATCTTCCTATACTACGATCGGTTATACAGTTGTTGTCACAAGGTTTTTCTCCACACAGGATAAGGATAAAATATCAGGTTTTCTGGTTTTAGATCTAGATTTGGGAAATTTCTCAATTTGGGTGCTTTGACACTATTCTAAAGGTGTTTTAGAATGGACGGCTTCTGGCATGGTGGTGTACCTGCAGGTGATGGAGTCACCCTCTCTAAAGGATGTCTTACAGACTAAATGTAACATTTTGAAAATTTAGAAATAAATAAAATTAAATAATTAAATAATAAAAGATTAAATTAAAAAAGTTATTAAACCAAATAAGACAATTTCATAAGATGTATGTAAAACAAATTAAATTAAAATTTTAGTATGCAACATAAATAAATTATAAGGGTTTTAGTGTGAATTTTAGCTTCATTTTAATAAAAAGGGTGTTATATAATAACATAAGTTGTGAAGGGTTTCTAGGTAAAGTCTAGGATTTTGTGCAAATGGGAATTTGTTAAGTGTGTAAATGAAAAAGGGGTAGAAATCAATTTAGCTCAGAATTTTATTGCAAATTAAAACAAAATTTATGAGATAATGCAAGGACACATCTTCCTTGCATGCACACACACACACCACCTCCTCCTTCTTGCATGAGGATGGCACCCTTTAGCTATTGACACCTCCTCCTACCACCTCCCTCTTCCTATCACCATATATAAACCTTGTTTAAATCATTTAACTAATTAAAATCTGAAATTTTAAAAGAAAGAAAAAGAAATCAAGAACAAATATAGAAGAACAAGAGAAGGGAAGGAGAAGAACTAGGCAAGGACTTCATCATCAAGCTAGGACTATGAGCTTGTGCATCTTGGAGGGTGTTATTCCAACAAGTTAATTATGGGTAAATCCTTAATCACAGTAGGTATTTAATTTCTGTTTTCTGTTTAAATTAGAAATCAAAATGTCTAGAATATCGTATCCTTAGACAAAATCGAGTCTGTTTGAATCTGCTTTAATTTTGAGAAATGTTAACTAAACTAAACAGAGTATAAATGATGTATATTGAACCTATAGCAAACCATAGGAGCACGAACCTAGGGGATCGGAATTGGGCCGGCGACCAATATAGAAATTCCGGCGTCGCCGGATTTGTAGGAAGCTAAGAAGTTTTGGTTTGTTGGGTAGGTTTCTGTGTAGAATTTTGGCTAGTTTGGTATTATTTAAACAAGTTAGTTTAACTGTATATAAAATCTGAAAGCTAATATCGGAAAAAGTATCTAAAAACCCAAAATACGACACGGTTAAAGCGTATCGCGATCTGTTTTCTGCCGCGATGCAGAGTCGGGTTAATTCCAGTAAGGTTAAGTGTTAAATAGCTTGATATAATCGTATACAATATAACTAGTACATAGGAACGTGTGTTTTTGATATTCGCCGTGTCGGAGTAGCCGTTTCCTTATATAAGTTAATTTTCGATGTTAGATTCAAATACGGGAATTTCGGAGGCCGCGAGGAAAGGAAAAGGATTGGCGATTCCTGAGTAGATACGACGTTTTTCCGGTGAGTAAACTAAACATCTACCGGGGAATTTTGTAGAGATGGCGTGTTACGCCCGTAGTTTATCTAAATAAATGTTTTACTTTGGTATGCTAAATTGATAATATGCACTCATATCTACATATAATTTACTTTAGTTGCTAGAACACTGCACAAGTATCGACGAGTTATGCCACGTGCACATCTTACATATTACACTACACCTCGTCGATATTACCATGTCACTTTTACACTTTGCAAATTTCTTGTTAAAAATGATTCATATCATACCTTAAACACCAATAACAGTAATAAATTGCATCATTGATATCATGTTCAGTATTTGAGTATTCTAAGTTGATATAAGAGGTAATTGTATTATTGAGGATTTATGGTTTTGAGTTTTGTATACTATTGCATAAATCCAGTGATTTTCATGATTGATATGACATGTCCACCATGAGATGTTTTTATGATTTGATTTTATTCCGGACCGAGTGGGGGAGTTATACGGTCGCGGATTTATACATTATCCAGACTGAGTGGGGGAGATATACAGTTGGATACATGGTGGACCCGGTCGAGACCGAGGGGCAGGATAGCCGCATTTGAGGCGGGCGAGCTTAGCGAGGATACTCAATACCGGAGATAGTTGTGAAACACGACGGATATCTAGATGATACCGACCGGTGTTATTGATTACAGGGTCGTTCGAGGAATGATGCCTGAGAGAAAGGGAAGTTTTGTGTCGATGATGGACACGGAAAGATAAAATTTATTGGAAATAAATGATGAGATTTCAATTTGGCTATGTTATTTATAGTACAGATTCATGCTTTCCACATGCTATCATACATTATACTTGTTCACATTTCAGTTAGTATGATTGTCATATTTACATTATTAGCCGTTATATGTTAGTTATATTCACTGAGTTGGCAGCTCACCCCCGTTGTGCCACAGTTCCTTGCAGGGTAGAATGGACGGTTAGTAGTAGTGCAGCTCCACTTTTCGCAGCTTTTATCGCATCTTTTGATAGGTGGGTTACATATGTAGTAACCTTCTCTTTTGGTATTGTATTTTGTATCTAGAAAATCTCCATTAGACTTGTATTATGACTTAGAACGAGAGATGAGTATATGTATATTATTTGACAGGTGAGATCGTGTTATATAGTGGATATTCCTTTTGTTCAATCTGTGATTCTATTGGTTTCATTTAAATTGTAAATTTTTATTTCACTGTTGTTATTGTTGATCCCAACTAGGGATGCAACTAAATTTAACATTTTATACTTGGCTTTATATCGTAAATTCATAACAACTGTGATTTTTACTTAAAAGCTAAATTTTTATATAAAGAATTCCGCAAAAAGGATTTTGACCTTCGTTTCGGCTTACTCGGATTGTGTATATATCTTTAGACATTATACAATCTAAGTGCCGGTCACATCCAAACATTGGGTCATGACACTAAAGGGGAGAGGGATTTGCATGATTGGCCTATCACTTGCTTAGGCAATTGAGTCAATCATGTGATATCAAGTACCACACCAGATATTGCTTTTGCACTGGCTGTAATAAACATATATTAATCCAATCCTGGAGAAACATTGGGAAGCAGTTATGAGCATAAGTGAATGTTCTTGGGATATGGTAATGGCAGCCTCCTTCAGGAGACGGTTATCATTTCAAACTTTCAAGGTGACTTGGATGACAGAGTGGCTGTCAGAGTTATAGTTTTTCCTCTTTTGAGGGACAGTATGTTGGACAGGTGGTCCAAGTGGATACTGTGGAAGGCATGGCGCAGGATACTGATTAAGTTCAGTGGACGGTACAGTCTAAGAAGTTTGCTGGATTTGGAGTTCATTTGTGAACTGGGTCTCATCAGATATCCAGACATATTCTAAGATAGGTATTGCTCATTTTGGGAGATGGTCTTTCTCCATGAAGTTAAGATATAGAGAGATAAAGAAAGAAACATTTGAGCGGATCCACTCACTGAGGCTATTTCTCGAACGCAATAGTTTCGCAAATGGGCTTTGCGAGACTGATTAGTAGAGGAGTTGGGTGTTCGGTATCACACGGGCTGTGAGTATGCGACATCGCAATAATTAGCCTTAAGTGCAAGTGGGAGATTGTTGGCAATAGTACCCTCAAGTCAATTATTGAATCGCAGACATGCAATTGTGATAATTGAGGGAGGACCTATACCGGTAGAACAGTCTTACTCGAAATGATAGTATGTTATCTGGTTTATCTTTATCATCATGTACATGCTTCAAGTGGTATTACATATCACTATTACATGCTGATAGAGCCCATAGGATTCTTGCTTGACTACCAGCATTATGATGACGATCATATACGTGTGAGCTGGATGGTCTATAAGCACATCCTTAAATGTCCCTAGACGTGGGAGTTTCGAGACTGGGTATCGATACTCCAGAGTAGACTAGTGTATACTGATCGAGACCCCGACGAGGGGCGATAGCCAGGTCTCACAAGCCATTGGTGTTAGTTTGTTCACCTAAGATAGTATACATGTGCTCATTGGGTTATGAGTACACTGGACGGACTTGCCGGGAACCTGCTAGAGGGTATTATATCTATTGTCGGATGGCAGTTCCCTGGTGACATGTGTACAGGTTAGTTTGTCGACTTGAGATCGTCATTTATCTCGTGTGAGTTCCCACTGTGCTTTGATTACTGCCCTACCACGGCTCAAAGGAGTCGTGCAAACAGGTTTTAGTTGGGTACAGTCCCGAGCTACATGGAAGAAGTGAGCGGACCGTCGGGGATTCGTCTCTCCTGGTATTGGGGGTTGATGTCGTGTTGTGCACGGGTGGACATCACCAGAAATCTCCGGCCGGGGTAGATGAGAATTACCGATCCAGGATCGATAGTTTCTCAGGTGGTGATGAGTTTCATACCGACACTCGCGTTATTAGGGGTCTGACTTTATCCACCCCCCTAGACTCGATATGCGATACTCTTAGACGAACAGACCGGACTGTACGGATATTGTCGCTGTCAGGCTCAGTAGGGGTTTGGATGAATTTGCTCGTCGGCCTTCGTTTCGCTCAATACCTGGGTAGCCGTTACGTACAGTTAGTGCCGCAGACATGCTTGTAGGGTTCCTATGAACGACAGCAAGATTTCGGGAGGCATCGTCCATGCCATTTTCAAAATTTTGCCGTTTTAAAGAACCCTAAACTAGAATCTTTAACTAGAGAATCAAACGAAACATATTGTAAACTATTTTACAACTAAGTGGACTTGGAATACAACCTTTGTAGACCGGTCCTTCACTTCAATAGCTCCGTGTAGTAGTCATTTCCCTCCAAGTAATGATCTTCCGGACTATAGCATGGCTTCACAAGGTGAAAGGAACGAGCTTACACGAAGTCTTCGAGGCCGAAGATGATCTACGTCGAGGAGACACTAACCCAAGCTACTACTTCACTAATGAGAGATAAGTGAAGCTAACACCCTATACTAAAGTGCTAATCTAGTAGAGATTGATGAAGTAGGATTTTTGCTCACTTTAGAATTGATTTCTCACTATTATTTCTCACTTGAACAAAAGCTAGAGAGCTCTTGAGCTTGAAGAAGAAGATGAAGAGAGATAATGTTGTGAGAGTGAATGGCAACCATGAGTGAGAAAATATCTAATATTACTCATGTAGATACTTAACCATGAGTTAAGATAATGGTTGGGTTAACAAATATCTAGTGTAAGACAAAACTAGTGGACTAAGTCAATGGTCTCAAAGCTTCATGAAGCTTCATGCCATGTGACAAATTTCTAACTAATAATTGAATTACTATAAATAAATAAACCCTACATTATCTTTATCATGGTGTAAGTCTCATATACCCATATTGTATGTATCATCAACCATGACACATAATAAAACACAATTAATATATATCGTATATATATTAAGTGTGCACATGTGAGAAAAATAATTGCTTAAGTGAGCTAATATTAGTTAATGTAAACTAGTATATCAAATATACAATTATACACTAAATTATCAAATCAACACTTGATTTAATAATCCGGCTATATCACATATAACCGACTAATATTATATGTACCAACTTATCGAATCAACATTTGATTCGATAACCCGGCTATATCACATATAACCGACCGATACAAATATCGTGAGAATAGAATACGGTATCACATACTCGTATTAATCTCGGTCCCGCACATATCACATATGTGCTCCTACTTCGTTTTTCCTGAGCCAGTAAAACCTCTGTGTAGGACTCTAAAGACTCGTCAATACGCCGGCAGTAGGTGATGATCACATCAAGCACTCATAAGCCATCAGCGGTACTAGCTGGACGTAACGGCTACCCGGGTATTAAGCGATTAGAAGATCAACAAGCAAGCCCAGTCTAGCTCCTGTAAAGCCTTTCAGTAACACTACCGTACAATCCGGTCTCTTCGTCTGAGATGTCGCATATCAAGTCTAGAGATGGTAAACGTCAGACCCCAATAACTCGATAAGTCATGCCGATACGAGGCTCATAACAGGTCGAGAAACTACTGATAAAACTTACCAATAAATCTCTAAATCGGCCCTAGCAAAGGACTTCCTGTTATAGCCAATCGAGCACAGCACGACATCTACCCCCAATACCGGGAGAGACAAAATCCCCTCCTATCGCTCATTGCCTCCATGTGACTCGAGACTGTACCCAAAAACCATCGTTTTGCATGTCCTCTTGAACGTGGTAAGGTGGAAATCAAAGCACAGTGGGAATCACACAAGACTCTATGACGATCTCGGGTCTACAGACTAACATGTACTAGTGTCACCAGAGAACTGCTATCTGACGTCAGGTATAATACCATCTAGGAGTTCTCGGCGAGTCGGTCCAGTATACCTAGTCTCCACTGAGCACCCGTATACCATCTCTGATATCAAACACCAATGGATATGGGATCATCTATCGCCCATCTCATGGGTCGAGAAGCGTATACGCTAGTATACTCTGGTATATCGATGCCCTGTCTCGATACACCCACGACTAGGAACATTAAAGGATGAACTTATGGACTACCATGGCCCCACTAGTATGATCTGCATCATAATCATGGTAGTCAAGTACACATCCTACGGGCTTTACCAACATGTAACCATAAGACTGTATCAAGAGACAAGTGTACATGTTAAGATAAAGAGCAACCAGATAGCATACTATCATGTCGAGCAAGAAAGTCCTCTCTATATATGTCCAAGCATCCACTATAATATACATCATATGTACAATAATGGCCTCTAGGGCATACATACAACTAACAATCTCCCACTTGCACTAGGGCCAGCTGTTGTAGTATCGCATACCCAACATCCCAAAGAGTCTCTCGAACTGTATCTGGGGAATGGCCTTCGTGAGTGGATCCGCTGTGTTGTTCTTCGTGTCATCTCTCCTGACCTCGATCTCCCGGCGATCAACTATCTTCCGGATCAGGTGATACCACCTCAGAATATGCCTGGATCGCTGATGGGACCTGGGTTCCTTGGCCAAAGCCACCGCTCCATTGTTATCACAATACAAAGGTATTGGATACTCAATGTATGGAACTACTCCAAGTTCAGTTATGAACTTCTTCATCCAGACAGCCTCTTTGGCAGCATCATTGGCAGCGATGTATTCAGCCTCCATCGTCGATTCTGCCACGGTTTCCTGCTTGGAACTCTTCCAACAAACCGCCCCTCCATTGAGGGTAAAGACAAATCCCGAGTGCAACTTAGAGTCGTCCTTATCATACTGGAAGCTCAAATCGGTAAAGGACTCCACTTGGAGTTCTCCGTTACCATACACCAAGAGCATCTCTTTAGTCCTTCTCAAGTACTTGAGAATGCTCTTCACAGTTGTCCAGTGACTCTCTCCTAGATCTGCTTAATACCTACTCACTACACTTAGTGAGTATGCTACATCGGTTCTGGTACATAGCATCGCGTACATGATAGAGTCTACTGCTGAAGCATAGGGTATCCCTTGCATGCGAGCTCTCTCCAAATCAGTCTTGGGAGACATCTTTTTGGAGAGAGTGAGTCCTGAGATCGTGGGTAAAAACCCACGCTTGGATTCTTCCATACTAAACCTCTTTAGTATGGTGTCAATGTACCTGGATTGGGACAATCCCAGTATCCGTTTAGATCTATCTCTATAGATCTTAATCCCCAAGATGTAGGAGGCACACCTAGATCTTTCATTGAGAATCTTTGTGATAAGAAGAGCTTGACCGATTGCAGCAAAGGAATATCATTTCCTATCAAGAGTATATCATCCACGTACAATACGAGAAAGACAACCTTACTCTCTGCCACCTTCTTGTATATACAAGGTTCGTCTACGTTTTTGACTAGGTCAAACTCTTTGACAATGACATCAAAATAGATGTTCCAACTCCGCGATGCTTGCTTTAACCCATAGATGGATTTAAGCAGCTTGCACACCTTTCCGCTGCTCCCACTGTCTATGAAGCCCTCTGGCTGAGTCATATACACGCTCTCCTCTAAATCACCATTTAGAAAGGCGGTCTTAACATCCATTTGTCAGATTTCGTAGTCATGGTATGCAGCATTGGCAAGTAGGATTCGGATGGACTTAAGCATAGCCACTGGAGAAAAGGTTTCGTCATAATCCACACCTGGTCGTTGACGAAAACCTTTTGCAACAAGTCTAGCTTTGAAAGTCTCAACTTTTCCATCTATACCAAGTTTCTTCTTAAAGATCCATTTGCTCCCAAGAAAACCCCTTCAAGAGTAACTTCCAAAGTCCATACTTTGTTGGTATACATGGATTCCATCTCAGATCGCATTGCATCCGGCCACTTCACAGAGTCCCCACTCGTGATGGCCTGCTCGAAGCTAGTTGGGTCATCATCCTCCATGATGCAATCCTCGCTTCCACCATCAATGAGAAAACCGTAGTATCTCTCAGGTGGATGAGAAACCCTACTAGATCGGCGGAGAGGCTGAGGTTCGTTGGGAACTACCGAATCCTCTGGTTCCACCAAATCTTCTGTCGTAGTTTGTATAGCTGGAACTTCTTCCAGTTCTACCTCCTTGACACTTATTTGTTTTATAATAAAACCCTTTTCTAAAAAGGTGGCATGTCGAGAAACAAACACCTTTTGTTCCTCGGAATGGTAGAAGACATACCCTCGCGAATGTTTGGGATATCCTATAAACTTATACAGAACTGACCTTGCCTCGAGCTTGTCTGGATTTTGTGTTTTCACATATGCCGGGCAACCCCATATCTTAACATAATTAAGATATGGTCTCTTTCCTTTCCATATCTCATATGGAGTGGTTGGCACAGATTTGGTGGGAACCATATTCAATAGGTCTGCAGCTGTCTCCAGTGCATAACCCCAAAAGGAAATAGGTAACTCAGCAGTGCTCATCATAGAGTGCACCATATCTAATAGGGTGCGATTCCTCCGCTCCGATACACCGTTTTGTTGTGGTGTATACGGAGGAGTAAGCTGAGAGAGAATCTCATTCTCTTTTAGATTGTCCCGGAACTCATTGCTTAAGTATTCTCCTCCTCGATCAGATCGTAGGATTTTAATATTTTTACCCGTTTGGTTTTCGACTTCAGATTTATATTCCTTGAATTTCTCAAAAGCTTCAGACTTGTGTTTCATCAGGAACACATGTCTGTATCTTGAGAGATCGTCAGTGAATGTAATGAAGTACGAAGAACCATTCCTGGCATGTGTAGACATAGGACCACATACATCACTATGTATTAGTCCCAAGAGCTCACTAGCTATTTCTCCGTGTCCACTAAACGGAGTTTTGGTCATTTTGCCTTTGAGACAAAACTGGCAAGTTTCATAAGATGAAAATTCGAACGGATTCAAATATCCATCTCTATGTAACTTAGCTAGTCGTGTCGCATTGATATGACCTAGTCTACAATGCCACAAGAAGGATTCGTTCATTTCTGAACTCCTCTTCTTGTGTGTGTTATGTACATTAAGAACTGTGGTTTGATCTAGAATGTATATGCCATTATTTAACAAGCCTGATTCAATCAACTTTTGATTCAGGAAGATATTCATAATATTATCCTGTACTACAAAATTATATCCTTCTTTACTTAATAAAGAAACTGATATAAGATTGTATATCAGGGTCGGTATGTAATAGCATTCGTTCAGAATGAATGTATTACCATTTGGTAACACAAGGTGATATTCGCCAACTGCTTTGGCTGCAACATTTGCCACATTCCCTACTCTTACGGAATGATCACCCTTTCCCAGTTCTCTACCTTTCGTTAGCCCATGCGACATATTGCATATATGGGATCCCGATCCGGTATCTAATACCCAGGACGTAGAGTGAACTGAGAAACAGTTCTCGATAACAAACACACCCGAAGAAGATGCATCAACATGCTTATTCTTCGTTTAGGTGGCGTAGGAATCTGGATATTCTCCTATTTCCTGCTCAATCTTATAACAATTATAAGAAAGAACGAGACCAACGTTCCCCTGCTCAGTATAACAAGCGGGTTCAGTCAATACATCCATATTATTATCTTGATTAAGACATGACATGGTCGCTACCTGGAGAGAGAGAGAAGAAAACACTTTAGCGTATACTCTTGCAGGATCAGATTGGTTATTATTTTATCTAATCAGGATGGCTCCCACTGTTTTTATCAAATCTTCCTTCAAACCCTAAAAAGAAAGACTAGCCAGGATTAATTACACCTTATAAGTTCTCCAATCTTTCAGCCAGGCCAGTGTTGGTACTTTGAGGGAGATTCCCCATGCTTTCGCACGGACCTAATTAAAATAAACCTCGTTTTCCCAGAGGCATAACCCCGTAAACACCTTTCTAGACACCTACTTGATCGGCTAATTGTCTTGTGTAAAACTCTCCCAGGAGTAACTCTTACTCGCAGTGGGTATCGGGATCCAACTATCTCATAGAAGGTATGCAATCGCATTGCAAATTTCAACACTTGAAATTCCCGATAATATTTTGCCCAAGCGTGCTATGACCTTGACGCATGCCAAACAACCCATAGTCCGTTAGTCAAGTTCAACCCGTCATTTCCTGATTAAATTAAACCCACCCGCACGACCCTTGACGCAGGCCAAACAACGCCGTACGAATACCCTAATCCAATCGCATCTCATGCTACAGATAAGTACTAATCAGGTACCGTACACTACGCCTTGACGCAGGCCAAACTACCGTAGCACGAATACTAAAATAGTACTTATCTGAAATAACGGAGGACTACGCAGATTTTTAAGAAAACCATGAGCATAATGAACTTGATATCGTTGTAGAATTGTGTGATTTTTGAAAAGGAGTGTTTTGAGGCTTTTATTAGTTTCGCTAAAGAGGTCACTCCCGGTGAAGGGATCTCGGCTCTTTCCTTATCGAATAAGGTGCAGAACATTTCTCAAATACCGCTATGCAAAGCGAGAACTAAAAGAAGCAATCAAAAAACAAAATCGAGTGTTGTAGCATCTGCTGTATTTTGCTAAAGTGGTCACTCCCGGTGAAGGGATCTTGGCTCTTTCCTTATCGAATAAGGTGCTGGATATTCAACAAGGAATACCGCTATGCAAAGCAAAAACTAGAGCTACCTTTTTTGAAAATTTGATTCTACAACATCTTTTAGGTTTCTTTTCTTTCATTAATCTCATTAATGAAGTCCCATCATTTATACTTCCTAAGGATCACAGAAGAAACAAAAATACAACGTACGCTTATGCCATCCGCATTCGCCACAATGTCCCGTTATGCACCGTTAGGTTACTTAACTAACGGCATACCGGGACGGGACTAGCGCGGGTGCAAAACATAAGCAACGTTTATTATATATATTATATATATAATAATAAAGCAATCGTCTCAAGCATATAAAGTGATCACATCACAGAATATCAGCAGCAGAAAATAACATATGAAATATTGGATATACTAGGAAGTCCGTGTTTTATTTTGAGCCTGTATAAAACACGGATTCCACGGTCGCGATGAATAGTCAAACCCATATCCCTAGACCCCTACGAGAGCGGCAAGCAACCCTACCAATTCTAGAGTTAAGAGACCCGGACTCGACTCCTCGAGTTGGTCTTCCACTGGACTCTAGAACTCGGTTACTTGTGCTCTCCTCCTTGGGTCTATCCTAATGCGGAAAAGTAAATAATATACAATAATGGTGACATCAACCTCAACCCGGAATTGCCCCAATAAAAGAATATTACATACATATAATTTTACATGAATGAAAATAAAAACTCTCATCTCACATAAAATCCCCGGCTATTCAAAAAGCGACGATCCAATATAACATATCACAGCAACACATAACATCACATGTCATCAACGTAAGTAAATATGCGTATCCCATTTGTCGTTGATATATAGCAACGAAACCGGCGATACACCACATATTACACTTACGTCGCAGAAAAGAAAATGTCAAACTACAACATTTGGAATCCATAATAACCTTAAACATCATAAACCCGAAATATCACATACTTCGGATTTCATGTCTAACTATATGAATTCCACATATTGTATCACATTCCACAAATAGTTAGACGATGTTAAATATTCCGATCGAATCAACAAACACCCAAAATTAGCCAAAAAGCTCAACACTTGAGCATAGTTTAAAAATACTCAGTACATGCCACAGCTCCTATGAACCAGCCGTAGAAGGGTCAACCAATGCCTCACATGTGGCACCGCTGAACTACCACAAACTCTAGGGTTTAGTGGCGGTTCTGACGGTCACACAATCGAATTAAGGTTTCGTTCATCTAGAGGGTCTACAGTATCGCTTGCATGATTTTCTGAAAGTTTTAAACTAGAGAAAAATCCAACACTTAGAAAATTTCCGGCGAGGGTTAAAATGGGTATTTGATATCCGTTCGAACTTTTTAACACCGTCTAAAGTAACCCGAAAAACTGTTAGAATTACGACTAAGAAATGCTCCGAGTGTAAGTCCACGTTGCTCACCCCGGTTCTTACAGGGAGGCGGAAATGGCGAAAAACAATTATTTAGCGCAAAGGCAACATGGACTAAAAGCCGGATCTTTGCTAAACTAGAAACTAGCAAACTACTAGAGGTGTTATCTACAATGCCATAGAAATTATACCTCACGATACCGGTCCTTCGGGTCTTCATTCCGCTGTCCTACTCGTCCGTCCAAGCTCCTAGGGTCGATCCGGACCTTGGTTACCTCCGCGGCCTTCTAGAGTCGAAGATGATCCACCCGAGAGTTGTACACCGAGCTCCACCTCGAGCCGAGGCAACTAGGGCAACAAGATCGCTAGTCTTGAAATCCTAGGTTGTGTAGAAGTAGTAGAGGAATGGTTTTGTCAAGTGGGATCCTTTTTCTCTCAACACATGAGATCAAAGGAAGAATCAAGAGGAAGAAGAAGAAGGAGGACAACCATGGAACTCTCTCATTTCTTTTTCAAGAGAGAGAATGAGAAAATGAAAAATTAGCTAGAGAGAAAGAACCATGGTTGCAATAATACTAAAACAACATCATTACAAATCTTATCATGATAAAGTTGATGCTACATTGAATTGACCATTTTCATAAGCAAAATGAAAAAGAAATCCAAAGAAGAGTGTAGACCTCTCATGAAGGTCAACGGTCAACTTCGGTCAACGGGTCAACAAAGTCAAGAGTGGTCAAGGTGGTCAAATGGTCAATGCAATTAGCCATCACTAAATTATAACAAAAGGATTAGTAAAATAATGTCTCCGGCTCATAATGGTTTTGACCGAACGAATTGTCAAAACCCTAATGAGCCCGCCACATAACGGTTTTGGCCGAACCAACTGCCAAAACCCTAATGGGGCACCTCCTCCTTTATCGCTCCTCAAAACTGTGCATACACACCCGCATCCGCATTCTGTAGAATGCGAATGCACAGAAGATAAAACAAATCCATCCGTGCAATACTAGGATCCGGCTTAAACCAAAGCCTACTAGTATTGCCTGCCCGAACAGCATACGCACACAAGTGCACGTAAGTGATCGCAGCCCTGCCGTAAAACCATACGGCCTCTACACGTTTCGCTCAGTGCAGGGAAACTCTCTGTGTGGGACTCTAAAGACTCGACACTACGCTGGCAGTGGGTTTAACCACAGACCGCAAGCGGCACTAGCTGTACGTAACGGTCCCCAGGTAGATGTCGATAAGAAGGCCGATGAGGTAAACCCATCCGAACTCCTACCGAGCCTGTATGTGACAATCTCCGTACAGTCCGGTCTATTTGTCTGATACATCGCATGGCGGGCCTAGGGGGTGGTGAACGTTAGTCCCCTAATAGCGGTACAAGTCGTGTCGGAGTGTAGCCCAGAACACCCTGAGATAACATTGAAAACCTACCAGTATATCTCGCTTGCCCTGGCCAGGGACTACTCGTGTAATGGCTCTCCTAGACACAGCGCGATGTCAACCCCCAATACCGGGAGAGACGAATCATGTCTAACCGTCACTGTCTCCAAGTGCTTCGGGACTGCACCCAACTACTACCTGTTTGCACGACTCCTTTGAGCCGTGGTAGGGTAGTTATCTAAGTACAGTGGGAACACACTCGAAGCGAAGTGACAGTGTCAAGTCAGCGGACTAAGCTGTACTCATGTCACCTGGGAACTGATAACTGACGATAGGTATAATACCAACCAACAGTTCCCGACGAGTCCTGTCCAGTGTACTCGTAACCTAACGAGCACCCGCATACTATCTCCAGTACGACGTACTGATGGCTGTGGGACAGACCATCTCCCCTGCTGGGATGAGAAGCGCATACGCTAGTCTACTCCGGAGTATCGATGCCCTGTCTCGATAGTCCTACGACTAGGGACCTGTATAAGGATGTGCTTATAGATTACCCAGCCCCCACAAGTATGACTGTCATCACAACGCTGGTAATTAAGCAAAGATCCTAAGGGCTCTACTAATATGTATAAGCGATATGCTAAAAGAAATACATGCACATATTGAAGTAGAAACAAACCAAGTAGCATACTACCATTTTGAGCAAGATTGTCTATACAACTGTGAATATCCCAAGCTTCCATTAAGTAATATACAAGCTAGTATGATACAGTAATGGCCTCTAGGTCATATACACTAACAATCTCCCACTTGCACTAAGGCCATGTACTGGCGTATCGAAGACCTATCATCTCGATCAGCCGCTCGAACTGAGTCTGGGGTAGGGCCTTCGTGAGTGGATCTGCAGTGTTATTCTCCGTATTTACTCTCTTCACCTCGATCTCCCGGCGATCTACGATCTCCCTGATCGGGTGGTACCGCCTCAAAATGTGCATGGACTTCTGATGGGACCTGGGTTCCTTCGCTAAAGCTATAGCGCCGTTGTTGTCGCAATACAGCGGTATTGGATCAACAATGGTAGGAACCACCTGAAGCGCCATGAGGAACTTCTTCATCCAGACAGCTTCCTTTGCGGCATCGCAAGCAGCTATGTACTCCGCTTCCATAGTTGAGTCAGCAACGGTCTCCTGCTTGGAACTCTTCCAGCAAACCGCCCCTCCATTGAGGGTACAGACATAACCCGACATGGACTTGGAGTCATCCTTGTCACTCTGGAAGCTGGAGTCAGCAAAGGCCTCGATCTGGAGGTCTTTTCCACCATACACCAAGAACATCTCCTTAGTCCTTCTCAGGTACTTGAGAATGTTCTTTACCGCTATCCAGTGTTTCTCCCCTGGGTCCGACTGATACCGGCTTACAACGCTCAATGTGTATGCTACATCTGGTCTGGTACACAACATCGCATACATTATAGAGCCTACCGCAGAAGCGTAGGGTATAATAGACATGCGATCCCTTTCCAAATCAGTCTTGGGAGACATCTCTTTGGAGAGGGTGATCCCGTGACAAGCCGGTAAATTACCGCGCTTGGAATCTTCCATACTGAATCTTTTCAGTATGGTGTCGATGTACCTTGACTGTGAAAGTCCCTTGACTGTGAAAGTCCCAACATCCTCTTAAATCTATCACGATAGATCTGGATCCCCAGAATGTAGTTGGCATCGCCCAGGTCCTTCATGGAGAACCTCTATGACAAGAATCTTTTGACTGACTGTAGTATAGGAATATCATTTCCTATTAGGAGAATGTCTTCCACGTACAAGACGAGGAATACCATAGTTCTCCCTACAATCTTACTGTAAATGCATGGTTCATCTGGGTTTTTGATAAAGTCGAATTCCTTGACAGTATCATCAAAGCAAATGTTCCAACTCCGCGATGCCTGCTTCAGTCCATAGATGGACTTGAGCAACTTGCACACTTTACCGCTGCTCCCACTCTGAATGAATCCTTCTGGCTGATCCATATAGACGCACTCCTCTAAATTTCCATTTAGAAAAGCCGTCTTTACGTCCATCTGCCAGATTTCATAATCGTGGAAGGCAGCAATGGCAAGAAGGATCCGAATGGATTTCAACATAGCCACTGGAGAAAAGGTCTCGTCATAGTCCAAACCAGGTCTTTGACGAAAACCCTTTGCAACAAGTCTAGCTTTATAGGTCTCAACCTGCCCATCTACACCAATCTTCTTTCTGAAGTTCCATTTGCAGCCTACGGGTTTTACCCCTTCTGGAGCAAAGTCCAAAGTCCAAACTTTATTGGTGTACATGGACTCCATCTCGGTCCGCATTGCATCCAGCTATTTTACCGAGTCACAGCTCTGAATGGCTTGCTGGAAGCTAGTAGGCTCACCATAATCCATAGTGTAATCCTCTCTATCCCCGTCTATGAGAAAACCGTAGTATCTCTCGGGCGGATGAGACTGCCTACTACTCCTGCGGAGTGGCACTGGGATGTCCTTTTCTTTCGAACCCTCTGGTTCTACTAAGCTTTCAGTAATAGCTCGTGGTTCTGGAATTTCTTCCTGTTCTATTGCGCTCCCACTTATCTGGTTTTCCAAAAACTCAGTTTCTAAGAAGCGGGCATGACGAGAAACAAAAACCTTTTGTTCCTCTACGTAATAGAAAAGATACCCCTTGGAGTTCTTTGGGTATCCCCCAAACTTACACTATACTGAGCATGCCTCGAGCTTGTCCGCATGCTGCTTTTTGACAAAAGCTGGACATCCCCATGTCTTAATGTGATTAAGATAGGGTTTCTTCCCACACCACATCTGATATAGTGTAGTAGGCACAGTCTTAGTTGGAACTCGTTTCAAAAGGTATGCAGCTGATTCTAGTGCATAACCCCAGAAGGATCGCGGCAACTCAGCCTTACTCATCATGGAACGAACCATATCCAATAGGGTTCGATTCCGCCTTTCCGATACACCGTTGTGTTGTGGCGTGTATGGAGGAGTAAACTGAGAGAGAATTCCATTCTCTTTTAAGTAGCCCAGAAACTCGGCACTCAAGTATTCACCACCTCGATCAGATCTCAGTGTCTTGATACTTTTGCCTGTTTGTTTTTCAACTTCATTCTTGTATTCCTGAAATTTCTCAAAGGCCTCGAATTTGTGCTTCATCAAGAAGACATGCCCATACCTAGAGAAATCATCTGTGAAAGTAATGAAGTATGAATAACCACTTTGCGCATGTGTAGACATTGGACCACACACATCACTGTGTATGAGTCCCAAGAGCTCGCTTACTCTTTCTCCGTGTCCAGTGAACGGAGTCTTTGTCATCTTTCCCATGAGACAAGATTCACAAGTGGCATAAGACTGATACTCGAACGGATCCAAGTATCCTTCTCTATGTAACTTTGTCAACTGTGTCTCATTAATGTGACCCAGTCTACAATACCATAAGAAAGCCTGATTTAATTCCGGAGACTTTCTTTTAAGTGTGTTCTGGACACTGAAGACATGAGCTTGATTCAAAACGTATATACCGTTTTTCAATGTACCTGACCCAATCAGAACTTGATTTAGGTGGATGTTTACTACATCGCTTACAAAAGTAAAATCATATCCTTCCTTAGAAAGTAAGGATACAGATATGATATTACAAGTCGCACTTGGTACATAAAAACAGTCACGCAGAATCAATATCTGCCCAGTTGTCAGTCCTAGATGATATTCCCCTACGGATTCAGCATACATGCTCATTCCATTAGCAACCCTGAGAGTCATATCACCTTTCTTGATAACCCTACGGTTTCTCAGAGCCTGTAACGAATTATAGATATGAGATCTTGATCCGGTATCCAATACCCAGGAAGTAGGGTTAACTGACAAACAGTTCTCTATTACAAACACACCCGAAGCCGAAGCCACAACATGCTTCGAATTCTGGCTACTGGCTTTGCAAGCCCTGCAATCCTTCTGCCAATGTTCATTCCTGTAACAATAGGAACATCCCTCTTTTACTATATCCAGTCCCGAAACTTCTGCCCTTCCCTTTCTTTCCACTTCCCTGGTTTCCTTCAGGGTAGTAGGTAGAGACTGTTGAACTAAGTCAGCATCTGACTCGTTCTTCAACGTGGTCTTCAGGTCCGAGAGCTCAAAAGAGCTGGTCTCTGTAAGGACGTTGCCCCCTACAGATGACCCGATAACCAACCTCGCTGGAAGCAATTCGTTCGAGGTCGCATATCTTGCGATACGAGATTGCTCTCCATATAAATCTTTGTTATGGAGGAAGATAGAAACTAAGTCTATCTTCTCGTGCTGCCTCTGGTATGCACCATCAACTGAGGCTAACACGAGGCACTTGGCTTTCGCACAGTCTTTTTCCGATGTCCTGCGGATATGAATGACAGGGGAAGCTGGACCTGAGACGGCAGGGGTTGGATTAGTTAAGGGGTGTCCCAGCTTGTCATGGGCAATGGACATCTGGACAGACCTTTGCCAGTCATAACAGTCAGATTCAGTCATTTTATTATCTAGATGTAACCTAGGTGCGGTCACTGGGTCGCTGCAATTAAGCGAGAGAGAAGAAAACACTCAGCATGATACTCTTGCAAGTTTAGATTGGTTTTTAATTTATCTAAACAGGATGGCTTCCACTGTCTCTCGAATCCCTCCTCAAACCATAAAAGAAGAATTAGTCGGGATCAATCTCACCGTACAAAACTTGCTTAACCGTTCAGCCAGGCCAGTGTCGGTACTTCGAGGGAGGTTTTCCAACGCTTTCGCGAAGTTTCTTAATTAAGTAACCTCTTTTCCCTGTGGGCGTAGCCCGCTAACACCTTTCTAGACACCTACTAGGTTTATAGCATTGATCGTTAAGTGAGAAAGTTCCCGAGGAGTAGCATATACTCACAGTAGGATCGGGATCCAAATATCATCGCGTGACAAAACTGAAGGAATCCTACCAGAATCATCACACTCCAAATGGTATGCAGCGCTAGCAAGTTTCAGTTCTTTTGAAACTCCCGATGTGGATTTTTGCCCCATGCTCTTATGACCTTGACTTTGGCTAACAAATCATAAGTCACATGTCAAGTTCTACCCATCATTGTCCAGGTTAATTTGAACCCACCCGCACATACCCTTGACTTTGGCCAACAAGGCAGTACGACTGTCCCAAACCAACGCATCTATCTATGCTACATATGAATACCCAATAGCTACCAAACACTGTGCCTTGACTTTGGCCAACAAACACAGCTTGAATACTATTGACTATCCATATGAAATGACGGAGGGCTACGAATGGTTTTGGCGAAACCGTGAACGTAGTGAACTTGATATAATCAATATAACGAGATAGCTTTTAAAAAGGAATGGTTCAAGCTCCGCGTTTAAAAGTTGGTTTTTGAAAAGAACCGAGTGGTTTTGAAAGTGTTCCAACGACTTTTACTTGGTTTATTTTCTTGCATTAATTTTAATGCGTCCCATTATTTAATCCTACCATTGCAGAAAACAACCAAAATATGGCGTACGCTTATGCCATCCGCATTCGCCACGGGGCCCGTCATCACCCGTTAGGTTACTTAACTAACGACAGAGCGGGGGCTGGACTAGCGCGGATGCAAAACATAAGCAACACCTAAATAGATATCATATATAGATATATAGCAATGATAGCCATTCCAGATCACAGATGAACACTTTGGATATACTAGGAATCCGCGATCCGTTCGAGCCTGCAACGAAAAGCGGATTACACGGTCGCGATGAATAGCCAAACCCCACCCTAGACCCTAGACCCCTACGGGTGCGGCAAACTACCCGCCAAGTACCCGAAGCGAAGCAACCTCCCTCAACCCGTGAGTAGGCCACTCGGCACTTCGAGATACCCGGTAGTTTGTGCACTCCTCCTTGGGTCTATCCTAGGAGCAAAAACAGTAAAAAGAAATTATACAATGACGGCTACAACCCCGACCCGGTTGTGCTGCCATACAAATAATATTACATCAATTTACAAATTTTACAATGAATGAAAGAAAAAGAAACTCTCATCTCACATCCACCCCGGCTATTCATCCGCGACAATCCAATGAGTTCATATCCATAAACCATCAACATTACAGATCATAGATATGTATAACCCCCATTAATCGACTTATAGCGATTAGTAGACGTTCAATACATATATCACATTACAGATAATATCCATTAGCCAAAGTCTACGGAATATCGATCAAAATACGGATTTTTAACCACCCCAAAAATGAATTTGTTCTCTGGAAAATCTGGGTAGAAACAGTATGTATTAAAAATCCCAAAACAGACAAATAAAAACACTGCAGAAAACCCGGTCCACGGCCGAGTCAACTCGACCGCGGAGCCGCGGCAGGAAGCATGTTCTTGCCGCGGATCCGCGGCGCTTTGACCGAGCCACTGGATCGTTTTTCTGATGTGTTTTTACAAAACCCTGAGCCGATTTTTCATGTATGTCAAATAATTTTTTGAACAGTATAAAAAATCGACAGAAAGTTGGTTTTTTCCGGACGTGTTTTGCGACTTTTTTTCGATCGATATTCTAAATACTTTGATGACTTGCTACTTTATGTTTAGCCAGGCTCTGATACCACTGTAAGTCCACGTTGCTCACTCTGGTTCTTACGGGGAGGCGGAAACAGCGAAAAACAATTATTTAGCGCAAAGGCAACATGGACTAAAAGCCGGATCTTTGCTAAACTAGAAACTAGCAAACTACTAGAGGTGTTATCTACTATGCCATAGAAATTATACCTCACGATACCGGTCCTTCGGGTCTTCATTCCGCTGTCCTACTCGTCCGTCCACGCTCTAAGGGTCGATCCGAACCTTGGTTACCTCCGCGGCCTTCTAGAGTCGAAAACGATCCACCCGAGAGCTGTACACCGAACTCCACCTCGAGCCGAGGCAACTAGGGCAACAAGATCGCTAGTCTTGAAGTCCTAAGTTGTGTAGAAGTAGTAGAGGGATGGTTTTGTCAAGTGGGATCCTTTTTCTCTCAACACATGAGATCAAAGGAAGAATCAAGAGGAAGAAGAAGAAGGAGGACAACCATGGAACTCTCTCATTTCTTTTTCAAGAGAGAGAATGAGAAAATGAAAAATTAGCTAGAGAGAAAGAACCATGGTTGCAATAATACTAAAACAACATCATTACAAATCTTATCATGATAAAGTTAATGCTACATTGAATTGACCATTTTCATAAGCAAAATGAAAAAGAAATCCAAAGAAGAGTGTAGACCTCTCATGAAGGTCAACGGTCAACTTCGGTCAACGGGTCAACAAAGTCAAGAGTGGTCAAGGTGGTCAAATGGTCAATGCAATTAGCCATCACTAAATTATAACAAAAGGATTAGTAAAATAATGTCTCCGGCTCATAATGGTTTTGACCGAACGAATTGTCAAAACCCTAATGAGCCCGCCACATAACGGTTTTGGCCGAACCAACTGCCAAAACCCTAATGGGGCACCTCCTCCTTTATCGCTCCTCAAAACTGTGCATACACACCCGCATCTGCATTCTGTAGAATGCGAATGCACAGAAGACAAAACAAATCCATCCGTGCAATACTAGGATCCGGCTTAAACCAAAGCCTACTAGTATTGCCTGCCCGAACAGCATACGCACACAAGTGCACGTAAGTGATCGCAGCCCTGCCGTAAAACCATACGGCCTCTACATGTTTCGCTCAGTGCAGGGAAACTCTCTGTGTGGGACTCTAAAGACTCGACACTACGCTGGCAGTGGGTTTAACCACAGACCGCAAGCGGCACTAGCTGTACGTAACGGTCCCCAGGTAGATGTCGATAAGAAGGCCGATGAGGTAAACCCATCCGAACTCCTACCGAGCCTGTATGTGACAATCTCCGTACAGTCCGGTCTGTTCGTCTGATACATCGCATGGCGGGCCTAGGGGGTGGTGAACGTTAGTCCCCTAATAGCGGTACAAGTCGTGTCGGAGTGTAGCCCAGAACACCCTGAGATAACATTGAAAACCTACCAGTATATCTCGCTTGCCCTGGCCAGGGACTACTCGTGTAATGGCTCTCCTAGACACGGCGCGATGTCAACCCCCAATACCGGGAGAGACGAATCCTGTCTAACCGTCACTGCCTCCAAGTGCTTCGGGACTGCACCCAACTACTACCTGTTTGCACGACTCCTTTGAGCCGTGGTAGGGTAGTTATCTAAGTACAGTGGGAACATACTCGAGGCGAAGTGACAGTGTCAAGTCAGCGGACTAAGCTGTACTCATGTCACCTGGGAACTGATAACTGACGATAGGTATAATACCAACCAACAGTTCCCGACGAGTCCTGTCCAGTGTACTCGTAACCTAACGAGCACCCGGATATTATCTCCAGTACGACGTACTGATGGCTGTGGGACAGACCATCTCCCCTGCTGGGATGAGAAGCGCATACGCTAGTCTACTCCGGAGTATCGATGCCCTGTCTCGATAGTCCTACGACTAGGGACCTGTATAAGGATGTGCTTATAGATTACCCAGCCCCCATAAGTATGACTGTCATCACAACGCTGGTAATTAAGCAAAGATCCTAAGGGCTCTACTAATATGTATAAGCGATATGCTAAAAGAAACACATGCACATATTGAAGTAGAAACAAACCAAGTAGCATACTACCATTTTGAGCAAGATTGTCTATACAACTGTGAATATCCCAAGCTTCCATTAAGTAATATACAAGCTAGTATGATACAGTAATGGCCTCTAGGGCATATACACTAACACCGAGTTGCCTTTGCAGAAAAATAACATCACATGCAAATTTAGCAAAAACAAACAACACCTGAAATCCCAAAACCAAGAGACTAGAACACTGCAAAAATTTCAACCCAAAATTCCACATTGGGGCCGACGTGGCTGGTTTTAATAGCCATGTGGCCGGTTTTTTAAAGGTGGGATGGGCTAAAATTTTTACTGTGTTCATGTTGCTACTCATACAACATTCTGCAATTGTTTAAAAAAAATTTATAGCCTGTTTAAAAATCGACAGAAACCGGGTTTTGGATTCGGGTGTTTCGGAGTTGTTTCGGTTTCGTAATCTAACACAATCCGTCTAATCCTCTAGCTGGGCTCTGATACCACTGTAAGGTTCCTATGAACGACAGCAAGGTTTCGGGAGGCATCGTTCATGCCATTTTCAAAATTTTGCCGTTTTAAAGAACCCTAAACTAGAATCTTTAACTAGAGAATCAAACGAAACATATTGTAAACTATTTTACAACTAAGTGAACTAGGAATACAACCTTCGTATACAGGTCCTTTACTTCAATAGCTCCGTGTAGTAGTCCTTTCGCTCCAAGTAGTGATCTTCCGGACTCTAGCATGGCTTCACAAGGTGAAAGGAACGAGCTTGCGCGAAGTCTTCGAGGCCGAAGATGATCTACGTCGAGGAGACACTAACCCAAGCTACTACTTTCTAATGAGAGATTAGTGAAGCTAACACCCTATACTAAAGTGCTAATCTAGTAGAGGATGATGAAGTAGGATTTTTGCTCACTTTAGAATTGATTTTCTCACTATTATTTCTCACTTGAACAAAAGCTAGAAAGCTCTTGAGCTTGAAGAAGAAGATGAAAAGAGATAATGTTGTGAGAGTGAATGGCAACCATGGGTGAGAAAATATTTAATATTACTCATGTAGAGACTTAACCATGAGTTAAGATAATGGTTGGGTTAATAAATATCTAGTGTAGAACAAAACTAGTGGACTAAGTCAATGGATCTCAAAGCTTCATGAAGCTTCATGCCATGTGACAAATTTCCAACTAATAATTGAATTACTATAAATAAATAAACCCTACATTATCTTTATCATGGTGTAAGTCTCATACACCCATGTTGCATGTATCATCAACCATGACACATAATAAAACATAATTAATATATATCACATATATATTAAGTGTGCACATGTGAGAAAAATAAATGCTTAAGTGAGCTAATATTAGTTAATGTAAACTAGTATATCAAATATACAATTATACACTAAATTATCAAATCAACACTTGATTTAATAATCCGGCTATATCACATATAACCGACTAATATTATATATACCAACTTATCTAATCAACACTTGATTCGATAACCCGGCATATCACATATAACCGACCGATACAAATATCGCGAGAATAGAATACGGTATCACATACTCGTATTAATCTCGGTCCCGCACATATCACATATGTGCTCCTACTTCGTTTTTCCTGAGCCAGTAAAACCTCTGTGTAGGCCTCTAAAGACTCTTAATACGCCGGCAATAGGTGATGATCACATCAAGCACCCACAAGACGTCAGCGGTACTAGCTGGACATAACGGCTACCCGGGTATTGAGCGATCAGAAGACCAACAAGAAAGCCCGCTCTAGCTCCTGTAAAGCCTGCCAGTAACACTACCATACAGTCCGGTCTCTTCGTCTGAGATGTCGCATATCAAGTCTAAGGGTGGTAAACGTCAGACCCCAATAACTCGATAAGTCATGCCGATACGAGGCTCATAACGGGTCTAGAAACTACTGATAACACTTACCAGTAAATCTCTAAATCAGCCCTGGCCAGGGACTTCCTGTTATAACCAATCGAGCACAGCACGACATCTACCCCCTATACCGGGAGAGACGAAATCCCCTCCTATCGCTCATTGCCTCCATGTGACTCGGGACTGTACCCAAAAACCACCGTTTTGCACGTCCTCTTGACGCGGTAAGGTGGAAATCAAAGCACAGTGGGAATCACACAAGACTCTATGACGATCTCGGGTCTACAGACTAACCTGTACCAGTGTCACCAGATAACTGCTATCTGACGTCAGGTATAATACCATCTAGGAGTTTTCGGTGAGTTCGTCCAATGTACCCAGTCTCCACTGAGCACCCGTATACCATCTCTGATGTCAAACACCAATGGATATGGGATCATCCATCGCCCATCTCATGGGTCGAGAAGTGTATACGCTAGTATACTCTGGTATATCGATGCCCTGTCTCGATACACCCACGACTAGGAACATTAAAGGATGAAGTTATGGACTACCATGGCCCCACTAGTATGATCTGCATCATAATCCTGGTAGTCAAGTACACATCTAAGGGCTTTACCAACATGTAACCATAAGACTGTATCAAGAGACAAGTGTACATGTTAAGATAAAGAGCAACCAGATAGCATACTATCATGTCGAGCAAGAAAGTCCTCTCTATATATGTCCAAGCATCCACTATAATATACATCATATATACAATAATGGCCTCTAGGGCATACATACAACTAACAGTGCTTGTGGTTAAACCCACTGCCAGCGTATTGGCGAGTCTTTAGAGTCCCACACAGAGGGTTTTCACGGTTCAGGCGATATGGTGTAGATGACGTATTTTGGTACATACAGGTGTCCGATTAAATATGTGTACAGGCTGCACAAATTTTAATCGGACGGTTGATAATACTAGCGGCTTAGGATTAAGCCGGATTTTTAAATCAGGTTTTGATTTAATAATTTATATATGTATTCTAGTATTATTGTTCACTATTCATTTTCTCTCTCGGCTATTCTTATTTTGGTACGAATACGCGTATATGTATTTCGATGCGTGTACCGGGTTGCATTCCGTATTTATACAGATTAGCTTCTAGAAGATGGCCACCTCATTAATTGATTTTCATTTTAGAAAATCAATTATGGAAATGAGGAGGAGGGTGAGTTGGCATGAGCATGGGTGATGGCATGTAGAGAGGAATGGTTTGCATTTGTTTATTGTAAAATGAAAAGAGATATTTTGGTGCATGATTGAGAAAAAGAGGCAGCCACCATTCTCTAGAGGCAAGGCTAAGTTTTCTCCACTTGTTTTTCTTGACTTGCACTCTTCACTTCAAAATTCTATTCTCACTTGGAAAAAGACTTAGCCACTTTCTTAAGTTGCTCATGCCACATGTTTTCTCACCTCCTCTTCATCTTCTTGAGTTCCTCTTTGAGCATTTGAGATGAGAGAAAAATTATAGTGAGATATTCCTATACCTCCACTCTCCATTTCTAGCAACCTTGGAGCGTCGATTGCCTCGTTAGGCGAGGCTGGAGCTTGCGCCGTTTCCTTTGGGTGGATTATCGTAGATGGAGGAAGCCCGGCAACCAAATTTGATCCGCGGCCACTAGGAGCTTGGGATGATGGTTTAAGAGCCGAAGGACTTGGTTCATTCAGTATAACCATCAACTCCTCTTTATATGCTTGCTAGCATAGGGTTTAGGGTAAATCCGGGCATTGGGTTGTGGTAGCGCCAGTTTTGTAAATTTTTGTTCCGCATTTGGCCACGGTTTGATGGCCGGGGCGCTGCCGTAACCCAACACTCCACCTGGAGTTCACCATTATCATATACCGAGAACATCTCTTTAGTCCTTCTCAAGTACTTAAGAATGTTCTTCACAGTTGTCCGGTGTTTCTCCTCAGGATCTGATTGATACCTACTTACTACTCCTAGTGAATAAGCTACATCCGGTCTGGTACATAATATCGCATGCATGATTGACTCGACTACCGAAGCATAGGGTATCCCTTGCATGCGAGCCCTCTCCAAATCAGTCTTGGGAGACTTTTCTTTGGAGAGAGTGATTCCTGAATAAGCGGGTAAATTACCACGCTTAAAATCTTCCATACTAAAGTTCTTTAGTATGGTGTCTATATACCTGGATTGGGACAATCCCAATATCTGTTTAGATCTATATCCTCAGGATGTAGGAGGCATCACTTAGATCTTTCATGGAGAACTTGTGTGATAAGAAGAGCTTGACCGAGTGAAACATAGGAACATTGTTTCCTATCAAGAGTATGTTATCCACGTACAATACGAGGAAGACAAGCTTACTCTCTATAGCCTTCTTATATATACATGGTTCATCTACATTTTTGATGAAGTCAAACTTTTTGACTGCTTCATCAAAACAGATGTTCCAGCTCCGCGATGCCTGCTTTAATTCGTAGATTGATTTAAGCAGCTTGCACACTCTTGCTCCCACTGTCTACGAAGCCCTCCGGCTGTGTCATGTACACGCTCTCTTCTAAATCACCATTTAGAAAAGCAGTCTTGACATGCAACTTTCAGATTTCGTAGTCATGGTATACAGAAACGACAAGTAGGATTCTGAGGGACTTAAGCATAGCCACTGGAGAAAAGGATTCATCGACATCTGGTCGTTGACGAAAACCTTTTGCTAGAAGTCTAGCTTTGAAACTCTCAACTTTTCCATCTACACCAATTATCTTCTAAAGATCCATTTGCTCTCGATGGGTTTTACCCCTTCAGGAGCAACTTTTAAAGTCCATACTTTGTTGGTGTACATGGATTCCATCTCAGATCGCATAGCATCCGGTCATTTCACAGAGTCTCCACTTGTGATGGCCTTCTCGAAACTAGTTGGGTCATCATCTTCCATGATGAAATCCTCGCTCCCACCGTCTATGAGAAAACCGTAGTATCTCTCAGGTGGATGAGGAACCCTACTAAATCTGCGGAGTGGCTAAGGTTCGTTGGGGACTATTGAATTCTCCGGTTCCACCGAATCGTCATAGTTTGTGTTGCTGGAACTTCTTACGGTTCTACCTCATTACTACTGTCACGACCCGAAAGTACGGAACATGACCGGCACTTAAACTACGAACGTCTCGAGGCGTACGTAATCTAAGTAAACCAAAAACCCAGAAATCCAAACCAAGAAAAGATGTAGAGTGCAGGAAAAACCAACTTAAAGCAAGTAGTTTCAATAGCATAAGCCGAATTATGCGGTTTTTAAAAACATCAAAAATTTCCTGAAAATTTCGGCAGAGTCTCCTTTGTAAATATTGGCCCCCAAACGGGATACAACATGAATAGTATACGAAATCAATAAAAAGGCATCCCCAAGCGGGAGCTAGCTCTTCGTCAATCGACGGCCACAACCACACAAGCAATATAATATACAACGCCAACGGCGAGGATCAAAATTCAAAAGGAAACTCAAAACCACAAGAAAACCACAGGAATAAAACGCGCGACTCTAAGCTCGAAGGAATAACATCACTGGTCTCTATCTCAAAATAAATACATGTTTGGTTGATGGAACTTCTAGATACAACTGAATAATAATATACAAGATATATAATGGGGGTACGATACAAGTAAACCCACCTACTAGCAAGTCACCCGGAAATGGAAATAGTGCCAGCAAAGCCGTAAAGAAACCTGTACGGCGAACCTGCAAGAAACTGGGGCACAACGGGGGTGAGTTGCCAACTCGTGAATAGAAAAACATCCACGAAAAGAAATCGCATAAATAACGCAAGCTAGGTCAATGATCATAATATATCCTCAATTATATATATAACATGCACCCTATAATAAGGCTAGGGTAAACATCTAACCCGAGTGTAATCTCATGTGCCCGTGTCAGTGCCTCAGATAGCAACATATCATATGAATGAGGTATGAATGCATGAAAACATAATACATGTAAATGAAGAACTGTTTTCATAATTTAGTGAGATTTCCTTTGTATTTTTAAAATGAGGTATCATAATGAAATCAGCATAAAACAGTGCCTAGCATCGGCACAAAACGAAATCCCAATATCTCGATATCTCTGTATCACAGTCTCTGTACCTCAATATCTCGAAATCTCAAAGTCTCAATCATAATATCTAGGGCGCCGTCAGTCCAGACCGGCCCCTACCATACATCTCAAGACCACGACGGTATCCTCCGGATATCCGGCGCTTCGGTAAAATCACCGGTAGGTAGTGCTCCCCTGCCAGGCTCACATCGTCATCATCACGCGCTTCTTGCCCCGGGGTACCTTACCGGGTCCACCATGTACCCGAAACGGTTCATCCGTCTCCTCGAATCGGGTCTCGAAATCCATCAGCAAACTCATGGTGGACGACTCATACATCATGGGAAAAACCGCACTTTGTATTTTTAAAAGAAAGAAAAGGTTTATTTATGTTTTTGCGGTTTTCCTCCAAATCCAGAAAATCTCATGGAAATCCGAATCCAAAACCTCAATAACACGTAAAATAGTGAATATATGCATGAGAATCCATGAATGCGGCATATCAATGAATAACGGTATGCATGAAGCGACAAGTAATAACTACAATATCTAAGCTGGCATATAAAGTATGTACACTAATATTATGTCAAACTACTGGCTATCAAGCTAAGTTAAGCAATAATATTTTCTAAGGTGTACGTGACATGGCAATTACCGATGAAGATATGTGTGAGCCGGCAAGTAAGTGTATGTGGTACATACGCATCATCGGTAATGGTGCTGGTGTCCTAACAGCATAATGTCAACAATGCAATAGGAAAAAAAACAATGTAAGTATCGATGCGGAGCGAGCAACCAAAATGAGCGGGAGCTAAATATTGAACAATGGTGCCATTTGAAATAACACGAATCGTGGGGTTTTGAAAATAGGGCTACGGTAGTTTTAAGAAGGGATACGTCTTTTGAAATATCCGTAGATCCCTTGACCTGTCTTTTAAAATACCCACGATCTGCTAGTTTTGAAATAGGTAGGAGTCTAATCTAACCTAACAACTACACTAAACTATACGGCTGAACTACAGGTAAGGAAACCGCCTATCATCTGAGTCGATACATATACATACCTGTATATGTATAGTCGGCGATCCTGCCTCAATAATATCATATCCGATACCATATCTATAATCAGACATCCCAAGTCAAGAGTGCGGATCAATCATCAATATATAGCTCGTACGTAAATCCGTCGTACGGCATCCCAAATCTGGGTACGGGTCAAAATCATATTCATCACACTATTCATCCGGTATCCTCTTTATCAAAGATCATAGTCTAAGGTACTGACCTATGTCTAGTACAATACTAATATCATCAATATAGTCATGATCTGACTACTGATCGACAGTCTCGTACAAACCGATATCATCAGCACATATCATCATCAAGGGGTATACATCGCCCAATACAGCCTAGGATCAATATCCTAGCATATCATATCTCATATCACGATCATATGTCGACCACCTATTTATAACACTATTCACCCATATCGTCGCCCCAAGATCCGCTATAACACCAGGACGTACCTCAAGTACGAATTCTGCCATATCACCGATATCACAATCTCAACACAAATCTCATCGACTCATCTCAATCCTAAGTATCATCCCCAAATCCTTATGTGAACACATAGTCCCATACCTATGTGAACACATAACTAAATATTCCCGTATGAGCACAAAAGAAAGAAGAAAGTAGGCAAGTATGGGTGGGTGTGTGCAAGTGTGTGCGACCGCTACTCTAGGGTTTCGCGGCACTCAATCATCCAAGAACACCAAATATCCATATTTATCATCAATAACTCAACAATATATATGTGTGTGTATACGTATTCGTATACATCACCACGAACTGCGGGGGTGCTATACGCCATCCACCCGACTTCTCCCCGTAGATATAAATCTACTCACCTGGTCCTCGCTCGCCGGTGCCGACGTCGCCACGCGCTTGCTTGTCGTCTCGAAGTCCACATGGGGTACCTACATATCATAACGCACCATATCGCATTAAAATCTGACTCATGACCAAAACGGCGCACGAATCCCACCTAGGTCAAAACCTAAGGTTGCTTTCACAAATCGACCCAAAAACCCTCGACGTTGGCGTACAAACGCCAAACCATCGAGAAAGCTCCCAACGCACTCATTTGTACAATTACAAGCACTAATTATAATATAAAATAGCTTAAAATTCACAAAAACACCAATTTCACTTAAAAAGTTATTTTTCCGAAAATCTAGCAAGCACAAATCACCGTTTTAGTACAAAACTCGATGTATAAACGAATCTAACGGCCACAATATTCACTAAATATCTTAAATAAGTCATAAAAACCATTTCCATAATTTAATCTCATAAATTTGCATAATTTCCAAAATCCTAGTTTGCAAAAATATCAATTTTTAACACCTTTTAAAGCAAAATTCACAATTCATCAATTAAGCTTGGTTTTGCATGAACCAAAGTCATTAAACCGCTCATTATAATATTAATAATGACATGAAACCTTAATTTAGATTTTAATCCCACATTGTAATTTAATTTCAAAAACCTAGTTTGCTTAAAAAAAACTTGATTTGGACAAATTAAATGCAACAATTTACATAATAGCAACAAGATTAGGTTTTCCAAACCTTAAGAGGTTCAACTACACAATTAAAGCATGAACAATTTATCAAAACCCTTATCTTGATCCAAACCCAATTCCTTACAATTTCCACTTGAAGGGTAAACCAAGTTAACACCTAATTAAACACTTAATTAAGCTAACATAAGCAATAATCAACAATTAACTATAAGGTTAAAATTATACCTCCATAATTTTATTGATCTCACATGAAATCTAGCCTCCCAAAATGCTCTCTCTTCACCAAGATCCAAGCTTGAATGGCAAAGGAATAATGGATAGGGATTAGATTTTTGAGTTTGCTTTGATTTGTGTTGATTTTGGTTGATTTTTGAATGAATTTGGAGGTGAAGGAAGATGAAGACTTGAAGAAAATGGGGGGGCTGCCAAGAGATCAGTTTCGGCCAAGAGAGGAGAGGGGTGAGGTGTGGTGTGGGGGTGGGTGAAGTCAAGGGGAGAAAAGAAGACCAAGTCAACAAAAGACCATACTCTTTTTACTATTTTCTTATTTCCTTTCTTTTCTTTTCTTTCTTTTCTTTTCTTTGAAATTCAAGTGGGGAAAAGGGTGGGGGCTGCTGAATTCAGCTAAGGGGAGAAGTAAATGGGGGTGTGTGAGTGTGGGTATGGGTGTGGGGTGATGAAAAATGATAAATATAACACCCCAAACATCCATTTACACTAAAAAAAAGCCTTTTTTCTTCGATATTTTCTAAACCGTTTTGGCAAACGATTTCGTTTCAAAAACCACATGATAAAATTTTATTTAAAGTTTTATGATGCACAAAATTTTTTTCAACTCATTCCAATTTGTATTTTTCCCTAATTAAATATATTAGTGACGACTTAAAATAATATTAAAATAATTAATTTCGGAAAAATTTTCAGAAAATTTGAAATTTCACCAGTGGGTCAATAAACACGAAATACTAGCAATTACATAGCTAGAATATGTATATTTAATTTTTATAATAAGATATTTGCATTTTGAATTTTTTACAAAAAACCCCCTTATTTTACCGATTTTCCGGAATTTCACCGAAACGATTTTCAAAATGCTACAACTACTAATCTTTTTCACAAGAAATTCTTTTTCTTAAAAAGGTGGCATGTCGGGAAACAAACACCTTTTGTTCCTCGGTGTGGTAGAAGATATACCCTCGCGAATGTTTGGGATATCCTACAAACTTGCACAGAACTGACCTTGTCTTGAGCTCGTTCGGATTTTGCTTTTTAACATAGGCCGGACAGCCACATATCTTAACTCGTTTAAGAGATAGTCTCTTCCCATTTCATATCTCATATAGAGTGGTAGGCAACGGATTTGGTCGGAACTCTATTCAATAGGTATGCAGCTATCTTAAGTGCATAACCCCAAAAGAAAATAGGCAACTCAGCATTACTCATCATAGAGCGCACCATATCTAATAGGGTGCGATTCCTCTGCTTCGATACTCCGTTGTGCTGTGGTGTATACGAAGGAGTAAGCTGAGAGAGAATCGCATTCTCTTTTAAATAATCCCGAAATTCCGTGCTCAAGTATTCTCCTCCCCGATCAGATCGAAGGATTTTAATGCTTTTACCCATCTGGTTCTCAACTTCGTACTTATATTCCTTGAATTTCTCAAAAGATTCAGATTTTTGTTTCAACAGGAACACATGTCCGAATCTTGAAAGATCATCGGTGAATGTAATAAAGTACGAGGAACCATTCATGGCATGTGTAGTTATAGGACCGCATACATTACTATGTATCTGTTCAAGAGTTCAGTGGCTCTTTCTCCATGTCCAGTAAACGGAGATTTGGTCATCTAGCCTTTGAGATATGACTAACAAGTTTCATAAGATGTAAATTCGAACGAATTCAAATATGCATCCTTTTGCAACTCAGCTTGTCTTGTCGCATTGCTATGACCTAGTCTACGATGCCACAAGAAGGCTTCGTTCATTTCTGAACTGTTCTTCTTGTGTATGTTCTGTATACTTAGAACTGTTTTGTGATTTAGAACGTATATACCGTTATATAACGTACCATACCCAATCAACACTTGATTTAGGAAAATATTCACAATATTTTTGGTACGAAATAACAGTGGCTCAGAATCATTGTGTTACCACTTGGTAAGACAAGGTGATATTCGCCAACTGCTTTGGCTACAACAATTGCACCATTCCCTGCTACTAGAGACTTATCATCCTTTCCCAGTTCTCTACCTTTCTTTAGCCCATGTAACAAATTACATACGTGGGATCCTGATCCGGTATCCAATACCCAAGACGTAGAGCAAACTGAGAAACAGTTCTCGGTTACGAACACATCCGAAGACGATGCATCAACATGCTTATTCTTCGTTCGGGTTGCGTGGGAATCCTGATATTCCCCTATTCCTTGCTCAGACTTATGACAATCATAAGAAAAAGTGGAACCTAGCCCAGTATAATAAGTGGGTTCAGTCAATACATCCATATTATTATCTTGATTAAGGCGTGTCATTGGTCGCTGCCAGGAGAGAGAGAGAAGGATAATCACTTTGTGTGCGCTCGTTGCAAGATTAGATTGGTTATTATTTTATCTAATTAGGATGGATCCCATTATTTTTATCAAATCTTTCTTCAAACCCTAAAAGGTAATATTAGCCGGGATTAATTACACCCTATAAGTTCGCCAATCGTTCGTCTAGGCAGGTATTGGTATTCCAAGAGAGACTCCCCATGCTTTCGCATGGACATTTCCGCAGGGGCATCACCCCGTTAACACCTTTCTTAGACACCTAATGGATCGGCTCATTGTAAAGTGGAAAACTCTCCCAAGAGTAACACTTACTCGCAGTGGGTATCAGGATCCATCTATCATATAGAAGGTATGCAATCTCATTGCAAATTTCAACACTTGAAATTCCCAATAATAGTTTTTACCCCTAACTTCCTATGACCTTGATGGAGGTCAACAAACCATAGACCGCTAGTCAAGTTCAACCAATTCATTTCTTGATTGAATTAAACCCATCGGCACAACCCTTAAGGGAGGTCAATAAGGCCGTACGACTACCCTAATCCAATTGCATCACATGCGGCAGATAAGCACTAATCAGCTACCGCACACTACGCCTTGACGGAGGTCAACAAACGCAGCACGAATACTAAATAGCGCTTATCTGAAATGACGGAGGGCTACAGCTGGTTTTTAAGAAAACCTTTAACGTAATGAACTTGATATCGTTGTAGAATCTAGTGATTTTGAAAAGGAGTGGTTTAAGCTCCGCTTTTAAAATCGGGTAGTTTTCAAAAACAAACCGAATAGCTTTTACCAGCTTTTGCTAAAGAAGTCACTCCCGGTGAAGGGATCTCAGCTCTTTCCTCATCGAATGAGGTGCTGAATATCCATCAAGGAATACCACTATACAAAACAAGAACTGCAGAAGTTATGATGATAAACCGAGTGGGTTGTAGCATTTGCTAGTTTTGCTAAAGAGGTCACTCCCGGTGAAGGGATCTCGGCTCTTTCCTCATCGAATGAGGTGCTGGATATTCATCAAGGAATACCACTATGCAAAGCAAAAACTAGAGCTACCTTTTTAAAAACTTTTGATTCTACAATATCTTTAGGTTTCTTTTCTTTTCATTAATCTCATTAATGAAGTCCCATCATTTAATGTTTCCTAAACATCACAGAAAATGAAACGAAAATAGAACGTACGCTTATCCTATCCGCATTTGCCACTGGGCCCCGTCATGCACCGTTAGGTTACTTAACTAACGGCAGAGCGGGGGCTGGATTAGCGCGGGTGCAAAACATAAGCAACGTTTATTATATATATCATATATATATAGCATTCGTCTCACGCAGTTATATGATCACATCACAGAACCAAGCAGCAGAAGTCAACATATGAAATATTGGATATACTAGGAGGTCCGTGTTTTAAATTAAGCCAATAATGAAAAACATGGATTCCACGGTCATGATGAATAGCCAAACCCACATCCCTAGACCCCTACGAGAGCGGTAAGCAACTCTGCCAATTCTAGAGTTAGGAGACCCGGTCTCGACTCTTCGAGATGGTCTTCCACTGGACTCTAGAACCCGGTCACTTGTGCTCCCCTCCTTAGGTCTATCCTAATGAGGAAAAGTAAATAATATACATCAATGGTGACATCATCCTCAACCCGGAAGTGTCCTGGTAAAAGAATATTACATACAAATTTTACATGAATGAAAATTGAAAAACTCTCATCTTACATAAAACCCCCGGCTATTCATTCACGACGATCCAATATAACATATCACAACAACACATAATATCACATGTCATCAACGTAAGTAAATACGCGTATCCCAAATTCCGTTGACATATAGCAACGAGATTTGGGATACCCCACATATTACACTTACGGTCGCAGAGAAGAAATAAAAAACTGCAATAATTAGAATCCGCATATCCTTAGACATCCTAAACCCGGAATATCTCATATTCCGAATTGCCTAACCCTATAAACCTTGCATTTTAGTCTCATATCGAAAACGCTTTTCAATAATTTAGTCGGGTAATTCAACAAGATTCCCAATTACCCGATCGAATACTCGTCGGGAACTTTAGTAGATGGCCGCACCCCCAATGCCGTTGACCAAGTGCACTTAGACGGAACACCGTGGCCGCGAGCACCCGAGTGGATGCTTTTGGCAACGGGGTTCTCCTAAAGTCACTTGGTCGGGCTATGGGGCGTGGCTACCTAGTAAAGTTATCTGGCGAGTATTCACGTACGATACGCGATTGCGATGGAGTTTCGATCCAAATCGAAACTTCATGGCAATCGATCAATAGAGACTAACATACTAGATTTACAAATAAACTAGCTTTCACAAAACTAATTTAATATGGATTCCAACTAATGTATCACATATCAAACTTAAACCCGAAACGACGTTAAAATTACGACTACGAAACACTCTGTGTTGCCACAGCAAAAAAGTTAACATCATATGCAAACTTGGCCAATCAAACATGACCTGAAACCCTAAAACCAAGTGCTAAGAACACCATACAAAATCCAAACCCTAACTCATTTGAAAAACCGGCCAGGCCGGTTTTTTGGCCCATTTTGCCGGCCAAAATGCAAAATTTGGGGTTCGTTTTCGTAAGGTGTTCTAATTACATCATATGTAAGCTTCTGCAGTTGTTTAAAAAAATTTCAGAGATCGTTTTAAAATCGACAGAAACTTAGTTTTTGGGTTTCGGTTTTCGGAGTTGTTTCGATTTCGCAATTCTAATAACATCATCAAATCTTCTAGCATTGGCTCTGATACCATGAAAGTGTACTTTAGCACCAACACTGGGTTTTACTAGCATAAAGCATGCCGTTTTTAAAAATTTCGGGGTGCTAATCTACACTAATCAATATCTTAAACTAGATGATTAGGGTTTAACTTGATATCATAAACTTTACACTAAGAGATAGATGGCTACAATCTTTGTAGACCATGTCCTTCTCTTCTAAAACTCTGGGTTGTAGTCCACGCGACTCCACTAGGCTCCACTTGAAGGTTGAACGAACTTGCTTCGATAACCTTCGTGCCGAAGATGATCCACCCGAAGTCCGCCAATCCAAGCCACCTCTTCACTAAACTCTTTAGTGAACTAAACACACTACACCAAAGCATTAATCTAGTGTAGGATGGTGAAATAGGGGTTATGTTTGCTCACTAGGGTTCTCACAAGCTCAAGGGTTCACAACTCATGTGAGAGATTGAGCTTGGAGGTGGAGGTGGGGAAAAGGGAGAGAGCTAGAGAGAAAACTCATCACATGAGTTCAACTCAAGAAAAATAACTCATAGCAAGAATGAAGTGTAGAATGGCTCATCTAAGCTCACACATTATTGAAGCATACAATTTTTAACAATTAAAAATTATAGCCATGCTTCAGTAGTGCAAGCAAATGAATATAATAAAGAATAAGCCATGATATGCCCATCCCTCCAAAGTCTCCCCGTTTTCCACCTTAATTTCTATTTTCTAAAAATAGAAAAACCATGCCATGCTTCATATATATATATATATATATATATATATATATATATATATATAGTGAGCAATAATATTAGTCAATATACAATTATATCAAATATAAATATATATCATATTATTAAATCAACACTTGATTTAATAATCCGGTTATATCATATATAACCGACTAATATCATTTATCTGTATATCACATTATCAAATCAACACTTGATTCAATAATCCGGTTATATCACATATAAGCTAACTGATAACAAATAGCCGCCAGATAACAATACGCTATCTCATACTCGTATTTAATCAGGCCCCCTCACATATCAACATATGTTCCCTACTTCGTTTCGCTTGAACCAGGAAACTTCTATGTGGGACTTTAAATACTCGTCAATACGCCAGCAGTAGGCGATGATCATATCAGTCACCGACAAGCCGTCAGCGGTATTAGCTGGACGTAACGGCTATCCAGGTATTGAGCGATTAGAATATCAACAAGCAAGCTTGTCCAAACTCCCATGAAGCCTATAGGTAACACTTAGCGTACAGTCTGGTCTCTTCGTCTGATATATCGCATATCGAGTCTGAGTGTGGAATCGTCAGACCCCAATAACTTGATAAGTCATGCTGATATAAGGCCTATAACGGTATGAGAAACTACTGATAACACTTACCAGTAAATCTCATCAACAGCCCTGGCCAGAGACTTCCTGTTATAGCCAATCGAGCACAGTGCAATATCAACTCCCTATACCGAGAGAGATGAAACCCCTCCTATCGCTCATTGCCTCCATGTGACTCGGGACTGTACCCAAAATCCACATGTTTGCACGACTCCTTTAAGCCGTGGTAGGGAGGAAATCAAAGCACGGTAGGAACCACACAAGACTCTATGACGATATCGGGTCTACAGACTAACATGTACCAGTGTCACCAGAGAACTGCTATCTGACGATAGGTATGGTACCATCTAGGAGTTCTCGGAGAGTCCTGCTCAGTGTACCCATTCTCTAATGAGCACATGTGTAAAATCTTTGATGTCAAACAACAATGGATATGGGATCAAGCATCGCCTCATACAGGGTCAAGAAACGTACACACTAGTCTACTCGGGAATATCGATACCCTGTCTCGATATTCCCTCGACTAGGAACAATTGAAGGATGTGCTTGTGAACTACCCAGGTCCCAGTAGTATGATCCGCATCATAGTTCTGGTAGTCAAGCCTACATCCTAAAGGCTTTATCAACATGTATATGAGAGACGATATAATAATACCAGTGAACATGTTAAGATAAAGGAAACCAGATAGCATACTATCATGTCGATCAAGAAAGTCCTCCATATATATGTCCAAGCATCCACTATATCATACAATAATGGCTTCTAGGGCATACATATCACTAACAATCTCTCACTTGCACTAAAGCTAGTTGTTTTAGTATTTCATACCCAACATCCCAAAAGTCTCTCGAATAGTATCTGGGGGAGGGCCTTTGTGAGTGGATCCGCTGTGTTATCCTCTGTGTCAACTCTCCTGAGCTCGATCTCCCAGAGATCTACTATCTCCCTGATCAGATGATACCGCCTAAGAATATGTCTGGATCGCTGATGGGACAGGGGTTCCTAGGCCAAAGCCACAGCTCCATTGTTATCACAATACACAGGTATTAGATGCTCAATGGTAGAAACCACACCAAGTTCAGCTATGAACTTGTTCATCCAGACAGCCTCTTTGGCAGTATCGTTGGTAGCGATGTATTCAGCCTCCATCGTCGAGTCTACTACGGTATCTAGCTTGGAACTCTTCCAACATATCGTCCCTCCACTGAGGGTGAAAACAAATCCCGAGACCGACTTACTGTCATCCTTATCACTCTGGAGCTCGAATCGGTAAAGGACTCCACCTGGAGTTCACCGTTACCATACACCAAGAACATCACTTTAGTCCTTCTCAAGTACTTAAGAATTTTCTTCACAGCTGTCCGGTGTTTCTCCTCAGGATCTGATTGATACCTTCTTATTACACCTAGTGAGTAAGCTACATCCGGTCTGGTACATAATATCACATGCATGATTGACCCGACCGCCGAAGCATAGGGTATCCCTTGCATGCGAGCCCTCTCCAAATCAGTCTTGGGAGACTTCTCTTTGGAGAGAGTGATTCCTGAACAAGCGGGTAAATTACCACGTTTAGAATCTTCCATACTAAACCTCTTGAGTATGGTGTCCATGTACCTGGATTGGGACAATCCCAACATCCGTTTAGATCTATATCCTCAGGATGTAGGAGGCATCACTTGGATCTTTCATGGAGAACTTGTGTGATAAGAAGAGCTTGACCAAACATAGAAATATCGTCAAATTGCGCCTCTTAAAAGAAATTTTACACGCCACCGCCAGCGTTGAGCTAGCGCCCAGTGGCAGAAAGTGACATACTTTTGTAATATTGAAAGTGGTTTATTTTTAATAATATTAATTTAAATTGGTTTATTCCGACCTTTATTTTAGGGTTTTTTCTACATATCACCCTCAAAACTTACCTAATTCTAAATATTTTCCCCCAAAACTTCATCTCTCCATATATCTTTCCAAAACTATAATGTTCTCCAAATTCAGACATTATAATGTTCTTCTCATATCTATTTAATCATTTTTTAAATAAATTCAGACATTATTTTTTAAAATCTATTTAAATCTATTTGCAGACATCCTTATTTTTTTAAGAAAAATGTTACAATATCATGACTTATGAGATTTCATCAAACATAAAAAAAAAACTTACACATATAAAGTAGCTTGTTTAATAATTATAACCACGCAAAATTTTTAAAAAAATATAAGATGCATAAGTTTCTCTATAGTGTTATTACTTATGAAATTTCATTAAAGGAAAAATAGAATAAGGAAGGAAAGATTTGATTTGAAATTGTCGTTTATGAAATAGTTAAGCGACCAAATACAAATTTAAAGTCCAAGGATAATGAAAATTGAGGGACCAAATACAAAGTTAAAAACCAAAAAGGGGCTAAAGAGAATTGTGAGATCGAGGGTGAGGACAAAAATGGTATTGAAACAATCATGCAAATTTGGAAAGCCCAAAAACTTGAAGTAGGGTTTTATATAACAATAACAAGATAACAACAATAACAACAACAAAGGAGGATGAACTAGAAGGGAGTTTGGTAGAGGCGATGACGAACATTGAAGGAGACAGTGTTGGTGGTGGAAATCGAGGGCAAAGGAGTTGATGGTGGCGGTTGGGAACAGTGGTGGAGGAGGAGGAGAGAGGACAATAACGTCCGGAATTAGGAAGGTTAGGTTTGTGTTAGGGAAGGATGTTAAAGATGAGGGCATTGTTGGGTTTTAGTATTTTCTAAAGATGATGTGGCAGTCAAAAAACTCTATTAACATGGCGATGATGTAAGGCCGTTGGCGATGACGTCTCCACGTTAGCCACGGTAGTTTTTCGTAATTTACAAACTATATGGTAGTTTCATGAAAAATTGGAAAAGCTATTGATAGTTTAGTGAACTTCAGCCAAAAAAATAGAAATACCAACTCTTTCTCTCACACACACAATCTCTCCCCCTTCTCTCTCTCTCTCTCTCAACAATGATCATCCAAATTAGATTTTATTAACCAATATGTTTATTTAGTATTGTAATAATGTTAATGTTATTCATTTGTATTATCACTTATTATTCATAAATAGCATGATCAATGCTAGCACTTTGTAAAGTAGACTTTTTCGTAGCATGCAATACTTAAACATAATTAAATGTTTAATTTAAACTAATAAATCTATAACTTAATAGAATATGATGCCATATCATCAAAAGTTTTTGTATAATATCAGTTTTCAGATCTAATTCAGCTCCAACAGTTCCCGAATTTTAGAAGAAAAGTCCCGATTTCATATAAGCTCCTAATTAGATGATGATTTAGATTTATAAGTTGTAATTTTATCTAAAAATTTCAATTGACTAACATACTAACACATGTCCTTAATCATCTATATATATAACCTCCCAATTAGTTTACCATCTATCTATTAAAGTGCGGTGAAACATAAATTGGGACATTAATTAAATCTTGAGCATATATATAAAAAAAAAAATCTTAATTTTCTCTGTATTTCTTCCTCTCTCTGGCATAAATATTTTAGTCGTCATAAACTGGGACATTAAATCTTGAGCATATCTTTCTCTGCATGCATTTATGCGTTCCTTTTCTTCAGTCTAACTCTCTCTTAAGAGAGGTAGTAGTAAAAAGATAAAGATCGATCTTTGGATGCTAGCTTGGAAATTAATCGATAGATGAATGAAAATGGGGCACAAGAGGAGCAGTGTTATTAGGGAGACGGCAGTGTTTGGATAGATACGGAGGCAGTCGTTTAGGGTGAAGTGGACATTAGGGGTTGTAACCGCCCTCCTGTCCCTGGTCGCCATGAAATTCTTGGTCCCCAAGGGAGACCGCTTCTTCATGTTGTCGGAGGCGGTGCATTTTGCTGGGATTCTTGTGTTGATCTTTAAACTCTCTCGTCGAAACACTTGCTCTGGTATAATCAAAATAGATAAAGAAATACCTATTTTAATGCATGCAGCATTTGTTCTTCATCCTTGTATAATTCAAATTCATATTAGATTAGATCAGTATGGGGCCAGGGATCCCCCCCCCCCCCCTCTTAACCGGCAGCTGTTAGTGGGCTCTACTTATTACCCATTCAAAGCATCCTATACGATTCATTTATCCTCAGACCTCTTATTCTCCCGGGTCATAATTTGAGTATACCATTATCAAATCTGTTATTTGCTCTATTTGAATATGGATCATTATCTATATATACACACTAGTTTTTCAAGTGACGCGTGTGTGATATATATATATATATATATATATATATATATATATATATATATATATATATATATATATATATATATATATATATATATATATATATATATATATATATATATATGGAACGAAAGAAATTAATTTGCATGGCGTTTAAATATAAACAGTTGTGTTTAATTTGTAAAATCATACAAAAGCCATATTTCGATATCTTTTATTATAAATCATAAAAATAACTAATATCAATTATTGGGGAGAATATGAAATTTAATTGTTTTTATTTATTATAATTTAGGTACATATAATATAATTTCTCATTTTATTGAGCTCATTACAACAACAAAAAAATTGTGCCATGTGTTAAAGGAAGTACTATTAATTAATCTTTCAGGGGAAACCAAAAAAAAAACAACCCCCCACCCCATTAAACAACCATATCCATGGTTTGATATGTTACTATTTTTGCCAAATTAACTTTGATGCTGTTCTCTCGATCGCTTCAGGTCTTTCACTCAAGTCTCGAGAGCTGACTGCAATATTCTTAATAGTAAGGCTCTATTGTAGTTTCTTCATTGAATATTACATTCATATGATCCTCGATTTTGCGACACTTGTCTCAACCATTTGGGTCATCTATATGATTAGATACAAAATGAGGTCGACCTATACCAAGGAATTGGACAATATGCCAAGATAGTATACCGTAACTCCTTATTATAAGCTTAATTGTTCGTATTAATATTATGCATGTTGTATTTTGATCAGGGCTATCTAGGAATTTTTTTCCTGTTCTTATCTTAAAAGTTCAAATTAGTTTCCAAAACTTCATGATTAATACCAAAAATATGAGAGCTACTTCACTACCCAATGTCTCTGATCTGTTTAGTGATTTAGTGGCATGTTAAGGATATATATGTCACATTAATTCCACAGTTAATATCATCTTATCTTTCTTTCGGCCCCGCAAGTATGCATCATTATGACATTGTTATTCTTGCAGGTAGTTCCTTCCTTTGTAGTAGCCATGTTTATCCATCCGTACATCGACATCGACATGGTGTCATTCGGCAAATTCTTTTGGGCTTTTTCTGTCTACTTAGAATCCGTGTCGATGCTCCCTCAACTTCGTCAGATGCAAAATGCAAAGGTTCACTATTTATGATCCCTTTAGCACCCATCATGAATTGATATGTATCAGCTAACAGAATCAGTCTAGTTCTGTGGCTGATCAGAATTCCATTAATTCTCTGTTTAAATTGCAGATGGTCGAACCATTTACAGCCAATTACGTGTTTGCTCTGGGCATTGCAAGATTCTTAGGCTTTGCTCATTGGATAATTAAGGTAATATCCTTGTTTCTCTCATCCTTTTGTTTCTGGTTATGATGACCATACTACATCTATACTATAGATATTAATCAGGTAGAATCCACATATCTATATGCTATCGAGCTTTCCATTAAGGAGTAGAGGATGGGATAGAAAATGTGACCAACACATATCTATCTTGTGCACACTAGTCCAACCCCAAAAGAATATATATTTATTAAAACTATAAATAGATTCTAGGCCCACCCTTCCGCTTTTGAATAGTTCGCTCTAAGCTCTCTCTCTCTCTCTCTCACTCTCTCTCTCTCACTCAAGGCTTTGGGGATTCTTCATTACGTATCTGGTATCAGTGTTGCAAGATCCTTCCGCTTAGCTCTTCGCGTAATGCAGGTATTCTCTTTTTTTTTTCCCTTCTTTCTCCTTTTTTCCCCTTACAGTTGTGGTTTCGATGTACTGCATGTGAGTTTATGAGAAGAATTTTAATCTCTAGTAAGACTTGAACTAAGTGTGGATGAGTGTTGAATGTTTGCCTAACATTGATCTTGGCCTGTTCCTTTCAATATCATTTTTTCCCTCCTCCTGTTAGCAATTTGAAATGATAATAAATGATAGTCTTCTTTTTAATGATTTTTTTTTATTTGAAAAAAAATGTCACTGTTTAATGTCCATTGCATAAAAGCCTCACAATTGTGACCTAGGTAACTTAGTTTTACTTGGCATAATGAAATTAGAAGAAATAAAATTTGAGGCGCACGAAATCTAATTTTGTGTTCAATCTAGCATTATTATGCAGTAAGTGAAATGTTATGTTTACAATTATTATTATGATATTTTGCAGTTAGTTGATACTCGGGGAATTAGTCAAAACATTCGTCTTAGCTGATTTCTGTTATTACTTTGTCCAGAGGTGAGTTAGATATCTTTTAATCTCTGTATTAACTTCAATCTCATTTAGTTTCAGCACCAACCGTGTCTTCGCTTATCAATGATCACATTATCATGTATTCTGCCGCTTGTCTGGACAAGTGTTGATGAAGATGCCTGTGTGATGGCGACAAGTAGTTCCAGGCCGAGCTAATTAAAATTAGAGGGGGTAGAATTGTAGCCTTCATACAAGTTGAGATCTGTATGAAGACTATTCGAGACACTTTTTTTTGCAATACGTTCAAACTATCACCAAGGCATGCATGTAGTAACCCTCTTCTTTCAAATACTTAGTTTTAGTTTTCAAATTGATAATGATGTTTACTGCTGCTGTGGGTCACACGCTCATCTGTTGGATATCCTTCCAGTTTTTTTCATTCTAACGAGACTCTTTAGTAATTTGGTCATATCTGAGCAGGATCGTCTTCAGAAGGGTAGAGAAAACTTTGGTTCATCGGTACATCTATCTATCGTGTCTATTTTCTCCAATTACATATGCTTATATGCTCTAAATAAATTGATTATATAATTTTCTCCAATTATATCTTCTTATATGCTTTAAATAAATTGATTATATATTCAACTAATAATAAGACTTAACAGTAACTTAATGATTATATATTCAACCAATGCAGTATCTCAGCAGTAACAGAAACTTAATAAATGATCATCCAGTTCTTAAGATTATACTGAGATGAAATTGAAGTGCAGTTCATAACCCTTAAGGCAAAGCTAAGCAAAACTCTGCGGTATCAACACCACCAGCATGGGGGCAGGAACCAAACTGGTAGAGATATATCCATACCATTATTCTAATTGCAGCAAGAGGCAAGAGGCGCTGTAAGAATTAACATATTCTCTGCTCTTCAAGCTCAGCAAAACCATAGAATACTTTGAAAAATTGAATCTCAATCCACACAGGTCTATGCCGTAGCAATCATTGTTAGGAATATTCGATTCACGATAACAAAGAAAAAGAATAATACTAACTGAAATACTCACAAAATCCAAATGAAACTTCAGATACCTACGAAAAGAGATCAATGTCAATGTTGGAAACAATATTCATGTTCTTAAAAAGGGGGGATTAAAAAAAAGGAAATATAAGGTTACACCGTGTAATATCACCACTCATGCAAAAATGAGGGGTGGGGAGAAAGAAAAATGAGGGGTGGGGTGAAAGAAAAAAGAGGGGAGAGGTTACAAATTTATGGCATCTCAACTCTTGATGAATGGTAAGTTCTGAAACAAAACCATAAAAACTACATACTAGTTTTCGTTATTCACTGTTCTATGCAGGAGCAGGAACCCGAGGGGCAACACTCTTGGGGGAGGAATTGCCTGAGCGGCCTCCACGGCCACCACCAGTGGGGCCCACATGATCAACCCTCTGATACCCCCCTATCCCACCACCACCACCTCCTCTATTGTTATAATCGCCTCCTCTTCCTCCGTAAGATGCTCCTCTGGCAGTGCCATAGCTCCCACGCCCTCCTCTATTTCCATCACTGCGAATACCAGACCTTCCCCTACCAGGACCAAACCTCCCTCTATCAATACTGCCTGAAGATCAAATACAAACAATCCCGGGTTAGGGAATCCAAAGCAAGGCAGAAATATGCTTGTTTGTAGTTGTAGCTTGATATACAGTATTAGTTCATGACCGAGAAATTTAAGCTTCTAAGTCAACTGACTTTGACATTGCATCAGAGCATCAGATATTAAGCTGTCCTAGGTTCAACCCTCATCATGTTCATTTATGTATTTATTTATTATTCTGGGTTTACTTGTGAGTGTTTCGACTGGAGGCATTTCCACATGACACAGAGCCTACGAGAGGTGATGTGCTATGACATATCAGTTCACAAGCTAACAGCTTAAACTTTAAAATAACATAATTTTGGACTGTAGTCACATGAAGTATATGCATTAACGCTTATATTCTGTCAAAAAATTTGTTAATCAAAACTTTCCAATCTAACTCATATGAAATCTGTCCTTTACTAAAAAATCATGGTTAGAAGTAATTATACAAGAATGACTTTCTTACAATACCGATGACACTGTACCCATCGCAAGTGTAGGAAACAACAATTTTATTTTTAAAACCGAAAGAAAAACCACATCTATGGTTTCTGTATACTTGCCTCGTGAAGTGGTGGTTCTCTTTTCCTCAACGAAGGCTTTACGACCGCCTATCATAACTGGCGAAGCCTGAAAATCAAGCAAATTCGCAAAATAAATTTTCAAAAAGAATAAACAAGGATGAAAAGGAATATGCTGTCTGAAGTAACACACCTGCACAAAATAACATAAAATCATGCAAATACATAGTTAAATTCAACCTATACAATGTTCTAGTGTGTGTTCATACGCATGCATCATCGACGGGTCAACCAAGTATAACAAACATCAACTTGTTATCACATGCAAGCGTGTGTACAATACTGCCATATAATATGTATTAAATCCAACAATATCCCAGATATTGGTGGCGCCAAGGGGGTCCACATGAGTGATCCCAAAACCCCACAAATTTTCTATCCATATCATATCGCGTTATGGTACCTATATACATTTGTACGAAGGAGACAGCTTATCAGTAAGACCACTGATAAAAGCAATGTTTTAAATTGCGGCCATAACGGCCGCAATAGCGCCACTATAGCGTTTTAGACCCGCAGGCGCTATACGGGATGCACCGGTATGGTTTTATAGCGGGTTGGGACATAGAGGGCGCCATGGCACCCACAATATTTATAGTATAGCGGGTGTCATGGCGTCTGCAAATGATGATTCTACCTCCGACTCTGATGTTGATGAAGATGATTGAATTTACTTTTGTGATGCTTGATTGTTTGTTGAAAACTTATTTCATTTTGGTTTTTTGAATTATGATGCATGAGACTTATGGTTTGCTAGCACTTTTGCATTTTGGTTTTGGATAATGATAATGATTGTTCCATTTATTTTGAACATTGATGTGTATGGAAATTTATGTAAAATGTTAATCTAATTCTATAATGAACTTCATTCCATAACCACAACCACTTGTAGAGCCATTTATATATAAAGGCCGCCATCCGATATCCACCATGAAACCTCCCGACTGCCATCCGATATACACGATTTCAAACCTTGGATAAAGCATACTTCAAATAACTTTGGCGCAGTTGCAACATAAAAATACCGTGTCAAAACAAGTATCATGCATCCAACGAACTTTTGCTGGTATAAGATTACTTTGAATTCAGGTATTGCATCACGGGTTAAAAGTCTTCACAATGCTTTAGTTTGGATAAGTATAGCAGTATTTTGTTAGACAAACTAATAGATAGATAGCATTGCTCTTGTACTTCATAATTCAAATTTCGTTGACATACTAGCCTGTGAAAAACCCTCAAGCCAGACCTAGAGGCATGAGTTATGATAAATTACATATTTAATACTGTTGATTGACGAATGTAACCAACAGCTTTATTACAAGGGCCACTCAAAGATCATAACTGACTAAATGGGTATGAGCCAACTTAGTTGCACAACACGATTTCTTGGATGAACTTGAAAAAACAAAGCAGAAAGCACCCAAGAAGTGCAACTATATGTATGCAAAAAGTTCGACAAAGCTATAGGTACTGAATAGCTAAACGTACGTGGAAAAAGAGATCTTTTCACTGCCAAAGTGAAGGTTACTAAAACGCAACAATAGTTGTTGGAACCAAGCTGCTATAACTGCCACTGATCAATTCAAAACGTTATTCAAGTGCTCGATGATCAGCTTCAGAACATCACTGAAAAGAAGGGAGCAGGCAGAAGTGCTTCTAATAGGTTACTCAATCAGAAAAGTGTACACAAGTTCTTAATGCTGATTTTATAAAGGTATAACAGCAACTACTCCAGTATTCATGAGCAATTGGTAATAATAGAAGGGTCCATACCAGTTTAATTAACCAGCACAAACCTATGCCCGTTAAATGCTAAAATGACTTTTTGTCAGTGTACTAGGATTTGGATTCAAAGTCATCGGGTCCCTCCATACCTCCCCCTCTTCACAGATTTCAACGCTCTCCACACACACGCGCGCGCGCGCGCAGGGGCATACACCCATGTGTGTATACCCACATATATACATACACCTATGTGGGTATGGGTGTCTGCGTTATGTATGCGCATTTATGTAGGCCTGTAAATGGGTCGGCTCGGATCAGGTCTAGCATGTGCCAGGCCCATACCCGTTTATTTTTTGCGGGTCCAGACCCACCCATTTACCCTAAGGATCTCTATGGAATAGATCCAAACCCAGACCCATTAATAATTGGGTCAAAGCCGTTTACCTGGACCCGTTTATCTATCTTTTAATTTTTTTTAAAACTAATCAACCGTTTACTTCATTAAGTTCTATATTGTGATAATAAGTGCATCATCAAAACTCAAAATCTCACAACTTATTTTTAAAAGCTAAATTGCATAATAAAAAATAGCTAGAACTATAGATATTATTTTTTAGGGCTTTTTACTAAAAAAAACCCATCATACTTCGCTAATTACTAAAAAGCCCTATCTTACTTGTATTACTTAAAAGAGCCACATATATTTAAATTGCACTAAAAAGCCCCAAGACATACCAAAAAGATTTGGTATCTTTCATTACTCTGTTAAAGGGCTGACGGTGAGTATCGGGATAGGGTCTCAAAGCCCCTGGCCCCTTTTCTTCTCTCACAATTCCCAAAAAAAAATTCCTAAATTGGCTTTAGGGTTATATTTTTTATCAAAGATCTCTCAAATTGATCATGAAAACAAGCTTGTCTTACTCAACATTCTCCAACAACGAGAGCTTTTCGAGTGTCGCTGTCCTTTCAATTGTAATCTTTTTCGAAATGAAAGTGAATGTTTGATCAGTCAAATTTATTGCACATTTGTATGGACATTTCCCTACTATTATTAGTTACTAAAAGATATTATTTGTAAATTAAGAATATATGTGAGTTTATTTGTAAAAAGATTATTATCATATGTTTCTTAATTTATAATTAATATAATTAGGTGAAATATATGCATATCATATTTAAATAAAATATCCATAAGATTATAATTAAAATATGCATATCATATCAAATATTCTTAACCAATATTCTTAAAATATCATATCATATAATTGGTTAGAATAATATTCAAATAAAACAAATACTACTAATAAGATGATTTGAGATATTGTGCAGGTATTATAATAAGATCGGCTCGGGTCTGAAATACAAGTAGGAGATCCACAGCAAATCGGTTCACCAAATCAAATCTGCCGAATATTAAAAGCAAATTGAAGAATCTTGCAGCAGCAGAAACTAAGAGATATATTTTCAGAATCTTTTTATCAAAAAGATCTCTAAATATCGAGAAAAAAGGACACGAAAATTTGGAAGCTCAAACCCACTAAGGTGCGGCGGATCCGCGGTCAACAAGGGCAATAGGCGGTAGAAGCACGGTCTGTTGGTGGCTGTAGGATGTGAAACTTCAGGATTTTGATCGTAATTTCACACTTTTCAATATGACGTTTAGGATTTCACATTCCAGAGCCTATATAAAGGATCGAGAGCTATCTATTATGAAAAAGACCGAACTATCTAATCGACTGATCTACCGATCAAGCAATTAGGATTTTATAAATTACTTTTTCAGCGAGCAACTTTTGTAATGCACTAGTAAATCAATAAGGCTAGTTCTTTCTTTTAATTTTTATCGCATTTACTTTCCGCAATTATATTTTGCATTTACTTTCTGCATTTTTAATTTTAATTATGGGTTCCGTATTCTTTCACCTTTCTTCTACTACATTGATCTCCATGAGCAAGTTCTTGTTTGCTAGGGTTTGTAGGATAGGATAGAATAATAGATGAAAACTAACTTAAATTCTTTTTTAAGTTTTAATTTTTATAAACTTTAGTAAAATGAAATATTAACCCGACGCACTATCAATTCATGATAGTCACGACCACGATTTGAGATTCGCTAACAATCGTTTTGTTAAGGGCTTGAGACAAATAGGGATCAATGGAAGGACAAGGGTCAGTAGAAGAAAACCCTAATTCCTTCTAAGAACCATAATCCACATTCATCGCTATTTCTCTAATAATAAATAATTAAAAGCTAAAAAGAATTAATTTTAAAATTCCATCCATTAACTACTAAATCCTATAAACCCTACAAGCCCTTTTCTTATAAATTTTCAAACCTTCCTAGTAATAAACGACAACAATCTCACCTTTCTTCTATCAATTCGTCTAAAACAAGAAAAGCAATTCACCGTTTTTCTGTGGACGACTCGTACTCATCGCGGCTAGCTATTGCAACACCGTTATTGATTGCGGTTATTTACAACACTTTTCATGAACCAATCAAATGGCGTCGTTGCCGGGGAAACGGTCGTAATTATTTTTCTTGTTATTCGGGTTGATTTCTACTATAAAACCAGAGAACATAATAATAATAATAATAAACCGCATTTTGTATTTTTAACGATTTTTGTGCGATTTTTGCGAGAATTATGGAGCACTTGAAGCGAACCAACAGAGATTCAGAGATTGTCAAATAGGAGTAAAGAAGCATTAGAGTGTGGTGCCAAAATTTTAAGGGGAGATTCCATCAAACGGTGGCGAAACCGCTGCGCAAGCAAGCTATTGGCGGCGGAAGCGCGGCCATAGTGGGGAGTTAAGCCCCCAAATTTTCTTGGTACTATCTTATCGTTTTCATCTCCTCTAAAGCTCCAATAAACTGTTTTTACCTGCAGGATTCTTTGCAAACAGCACAGCTCAAAATATCTTTTTGCGTGTTTTAGATTTTAGTTTGTTTTGCATATTTAAAACGGACATTAAAGGGCAAGAAACCTAAATTCAGATTAGGTAGGGATTTCATCACCCTTCCTAGGCCCCACAAATCACAAACGAGCATACTATCACCCTACATTAATAAAAAAATATCTAGACCGAGTCTCTAAGGACAATCACGTTCAATTAGGACAAAAGAGGGTCGTGGGTAATCTATTGCTTATCCACGTCTCTTGTGGTGTATAAGGCAAGTGTGACTAAGGAAAGTGATTACTTAATTAGGCTCGTTATTTTGGTGATTCATATAATGGATACCTCACACTTACCTGGCACTTATCTGGCTGCAAGATTGATAAGGAGGTGATAGAGGATTGATCCTACGTCTTGTCCTTTAAAAGTCTAGGAGCGGTCTAGTGATTTGACCTAGGAGACCCTAGCTCTAGGGATTGTTTGTACATGTTTGTGTTTGGTTGAGTCGAGTCCCTCTTTCCAAGCAAAACAATTTCAAAAATCCATAAAAAGGCTTAAAAATTATTACTATTTCACCCTCCAATTCTTTTCACTCTTATGATGGGTAACTTAAACCGACCAACTCTAGATGAGCTTTGCTACACACAACCAGATATTTCTTAATATTGTTATTGTTTAGGTACAAATACCGACCCTACCATTTCTTTAAGAGATAGGATAGAACGCTTTAGAAATAACAGTTGGACGCCTCACTCAATTTCCTATCAACCGTGTAAGAAGTAAACACCTTCTTATGTTGATAATCCTTTTAAGGCCAGTGAGGAAGCTTTTAAACACATGTCCATTGCTGAGCATATTGCGAAGGCGCGTAGTCAAAATTCCATACCTTTCACTGTTTCAAAACTGTTAGGACAACAATTACAATCATTTCCATATGTAAATGTTGATTCTCCTTTTGAGGCGAATATGGCAACTTCTGAACCCATGACCATTGCTGAGCAAATTGCAAAAGCCAGTCGCCAACTAACCCACCAATCTCAATTTTCTTCATATCACAATGTTGATCCTAATCCTGTTTATAAAACTTGGATACACCCTTCTACCTCTTATCAACAGTACCACACTTTTACGCCCTCTCATGTTGATACTTCTTTTGAGACTAATGTGGCAATTCGTAAATCCATTTCTATTGCGAAACACATTGAACTCGCCTGTAGCCAACAATTAAACACATTCCAACCATACTAAACTTTTGCACCTTATCTAGGCAGTTCTTCTGAACGTCCATTAGGAAGTTCCACGGTTCAAAAAGAATCCTTCATTGAAACTTCTTCACAAACCATGTCTGGTCTTGAAGTAGAGTTGGAATTGAGTAGTGAGAAAGAACAAGGGATCCTTCAAAGTCAAACCAGAACTAATGCTTTTTATCTCAACACCTTCCATCCTGAACCCCAACCGAATGTATTTGATGATAAACCGCTTAATAATCTAATTAATGAGGTGCTCGAGAATAACATGTATGACTTTTCCAATCATGAAAGTAAAAGAGAGCCTTACACTGTTTCAAATCAAACCGATCCATCGATTGAGGATCATATAATTGATGAATTTTTAAAGAACTATTCGTTTAATTTGACTGAAGGTGTTAGTGAGATCGGTGATGAGAATATCTTTGAAGAACACGCTATGTTAGATGAGTTGAATTCACCGACCCATCATGTCCCTTCAATTGAATGTGAACATCTTCCTATACATTTAACCGATTCTATTCTTACCACCGATCTATCCGATATGCAAAACAATATTCAGCCTTCATCTCCCATATCTAGATCAACAATACTCGACGCCCAAGTTCGTTTACCCATTTCATTACTCTTTTTAGTTCTTCTCATCTTCTTTCACTTCTACCGAGCTTTAATGAATCACACTCCGATATTTCGAGTTCTTTGATTCTTGAAAGACCACTCAAGTTACTCTTTTAAAAATAAGGTAGACAAGCTTTTCGAGTCTCCCACCTCCATAATTTCTGACAAATCGAGTATTTTGAATTCTGGTGCGCAACACATTGACCTTGAAACTTTCAACCTTCCTAATGAATCTGCATATTCCACTTGTTCTTTTCTTTCCGATGAGATTATCATTCGAGATATCGATGAAAGTTTCGAAAGTATTTTCGCCAAAGAACTCGCATTCTTGGATACAATGATGAATCAACCTCCACCGGAAATTCATGTGCCTCCCTTCGAAGCCGAAGAAGTTGAACCGTCACCCCTTCTTCTTGTCACATACGAAAATGCGACTATTCCACCTATTCCTTATTTTTCACATTCTCGTTTTCATTCACCATCACTTTTTTGTCTCTACCAACCGAGACGTAAAACCTTTCGATTACACCTCTTATCTTCTTCCCACTTCATCTCTTATCGTTGCTCTCATTTCTGTTTCTTCTCCTTGAGATATGATACAACCTTCATTTTTATACAGTCTCGAGTCTTCTTCACGTCTATCCGTTTCGCATTCTTCTACCATCCATGGTATTATCTTGATAAAATATTTGAATGGTTGGTTTTAACTTTTGGTCTTTGTAAAACTTTGAGTAAACCGATAATATTTACCCCCCCCTTATGTTGAATTTTAATGCTTGGTAATGAAAACACCGTTTTACTCAAGTTTGGGGGAAGAAGAAAAATATTTTGGCTCTTGAAAGAAAAGAAATTTCTACACGATTATGAGCCAAGAACAAGTTTGGGGGAGGATTTCACTGTCATTCACTCTTGACCCCTTCTTTATACCATCTTATTGAACTGTTCCTTCTAGTCTTCGGGTTTTGAGCTTACAGGACATCAGTGAGGACACTGCTGCAAACAAGTTTGGGAGGATGGTTTGTATGGATGGTTTGTATATATCCACGTATCATATGTAAATATTGCATTGCATAATAAATTTTGAAAATAAAAGTTAGAAAATGAAAACTACATATGAAAGATTGGAAAAGATTTAAGAAATGCAAGAAAATTAGATATTTTAAAACGAAGCTAGTAATAAATAGTCATGGGCTGTTGTCCCAGGGGTTAATAAGATAAAGGAATCACTAATCTGCGGATAGAAATAAGTCTGAAAAATAGCCCATATTCTTGACTCCAAACTTCTAAACGTTGATACCCTACTATACGCATTTGCACACATCTTGAAACTTGGGATAGTAGATGATACCTTGAAATACCCTTGCCTAGAAGCCTTAGTATGAAGGAAAAACAAAATATAAGTGGTGCAAAAAAAAATTTAAAAGAAAAATGAACATTGATTTTGTAATTATTTAAGGCAGCATAAAAAAATATAGCGAGGATGCCTTATCACCTAGTGCCTTAGACCAACTGGTTTGGGAGTCACTGCTAAGCCTTAGATGTTGCAAAACTAGGTTATTGCTAATTAAGCCTTAATAAGTAAGCACATTCGGTAATCGGTTGGCTAGTACCTCAAGAAATATTAATGGTCACATAAAGAATGTGTGAGCAAATCCATCTAAAATTTCACCAACTAAAAAAAGTACTAAGGTATATGGCCAAAGGATATAATAGCTTGAATTGAATTCTCCAAGTGTAGGGATGTCTTTTACACACATAGGGGTATATGATTGATGTTTGGAGGAAAGGCATGGAGGAAGACTAAAGACGATGTTTTATTGAGAGATGATATGATTTCTGACATCTTTTCAAGACCATTAAGATAGGGCTCATGACAACTAAAAAGCTAGTATAGTTTGAAACTCTTCTTTTCAAGTTTTTCTTTTATATGTTCGTTATCTTTGCATGTAATTTTCATTTTCTTTCTTTTATTTTGGGATTTTGTGGGTATAATCCGCTGAAAACCCTCAGGAGACAACACTCCTATTAAAGACACCTAGAGATTTAATGGCTTGTTGCACGAGTGCAATTGTGTTGCGTACGAAAGTGTACTAGGTTTTTCTTTTTCTTTTTAATAAATAGTTTGCTCGAGACGATCAAAGATAAGTTTGGTGGTATTTGATCAATCAAATTTATTGCATATTTGTATCGACATTTTCCCTACTATTATTAGTTACTAAAAGGTGTTATTTGTAAATTAAGAACATATAAGGGTTTATTTGTAAAAAGATTATTATCATATGTTTCTTAATTTATAATTAATATAATTAGGAAAAATATATGCATATCATATTTAAATAAAATATCCATGAGATTATTATTAAAATATGCATATCATATCAAATATTCTTAAAATATCATATCATATAATTGATTAGAATAATATCTCAAATAAAACAAATGCAACTAACAAGATAATTTGAGATATTGTGCAGGTATTATAATAAGATCAGCTCAGGTCTGAAATACAAGTAGGAGATCCACAGCAAATCGGTTCACCAAACCAAATCTGCCGAATATTAGGAGCAAATTGAAGAATCTTGCAACGACAGAGACTAAGAGATATATTTTCAAAATCTTTTTATCAGAAGGATATCCAAATATCGTGAAAAAAGACACGAAAAATTTGGAAGCTCCAAACCACCAAGAGGCGGCGGATCCACGGTCAACAGGCGGCGGAAGCGCTGTCTGTTGGTGGCCGTAGAATGTGAAACTTCAAGGTCTTGATCGTAATTTCACACTTCAATATGACGTCTAGTGTTTCACATTCCAGAGCCTATATAAAGGACCGAGAGCTATCTATTATGAAAAGATCGAACTATCTAATCGACTGATCTACCGATCAAGCAATTAGGGTTTTGTAAATTACTTTTCAGCGAGCAACTTTTGTAATGCACTAGTAAATCGATAAAGATAGTTCTTTCTTATAATTTTTTTCGCATTTACTTTCCGTATTTACTTTCCGCAATTGCATTCTGCATTTACTTTCTGCATTTTTAATTTTAATTATGGGTTCCGTATTCCTCCACCTTTCTTCTACTACGTTGATCTCCATGAGCGAGTAAGTTCATGATTGCTATGGTTTGTAACATAGGGTAGAATAATGGATGAAAACTATACTTAAATTCTTTTTAAAGTTATAATTTTTATGAACTTTAGTAAAATGAATATTAACCCTCTTACCGAGCGCGCTATCAATTCATGATAGTCACGACCACGATTTGAGATTCGTTAATAATTGTTTTGTTAAGGGCTTGAGACAAATAGGAATTAATGGAAGGACAATGGTCAGTAGAGAGAAACCCTAAGTCCTTCCAAGAACCCTAATCCACATTCATCGTTATTTCTCTAGTAATAAATAATTAAAAAATAAAAAGAATTAATTTTAAAATTTCATCCATTAACTACTAAATCCTATAGACCCTACAAGCCCTTTTCTCATAAATTTTCAAACCTTCCTGATAATAAACGACAACAATCCCACCTTTCTTCTATCAACTCGTCTAAAACAAGAAAAGCGGTTCATCGTTTCACTGTAGACGACCTGTACTCATCGCGGCTAGCTATTGCTACACCGTTATTGATTGCGGTTATTTACAGCACACATATACACACTTTTACGAACCAATCAATATTCTTTAGTTGTTTTAAATCCCAATCTTCAGATAAACGAGGATGTTGGTTCTTTTTGTGGGAGAAAACCCTACTTAAATACCTAGAAGATCAGAGAGCGGCTCAAGCTCCCTAACCGGACGTTAACTTTGAATGGAAAACTAGCAATGAAAACTTTTTAGTGGAATTTAAATGTATAAGGGGTCATTTAAGTAAATACGAAGTATGGAAGCTTTTTAGTAATTAGCAAAGTATGGGGGGCTTATTAGTAAAAAAACCCTATTTTTTAAATTTGCAATTTTTGTAACTTGAAAGGTATAATTCATAATATCAAAAATAACATAAATATAAAGTTCATAACTATTAAGATAAATTGAGAAATAGAAAATTTATAGAACTAAAATCTACAAATACTAAAATATCTCTCAATTTACTTAAAAATTGTATAAAAGAGATTACAAATTCATTGCTTATATCAAGCATATAAACGGGTTTGGCTCTAACGGGTCCAAACCAAAGAACCCCAAACCCGACCCATTTATTAAATGGTAAATAGGTCTAGGTCTCAATGGACCTACCAGACCCAGATTTTAACAGGATTGGGTCGGGTATAGGTCTAGACCCGACCAATTGATAGGACTACATCTATGTATGTGTGTGTACATACATATATATAGAGGCTATTTTTGGACTTTTTGTTGTAAAGTGTGCAAGTGTTGGGCATGTAACATAAGGACTTTCTAAGTTGAATATGTCAAACTACTTGAATTATGTACCAACTAAGAAAGATTACCAGTGAAATCCTATATTCTGCTACTTAACCAAGTGCAACCTAATGATGCCTATATCTTGCTAAGAATAAGGGATACGCTTTGATGGGATTGTCGTTTGCCAGTAAATAAATACAAATTGAAGGAATAAAACTTATGTGCTTTTAATTCCCAGCGCCCTTAATATTCTTAAATAAATTTGACATAACTTCAAAGCAAGGTAAGCAAGCAGTAAATGATGATATTGGTGTTCAGGTCCCATCCACATCATAAAGAAAAACATAATTTCTCTCGCAAAGTATGATCTTTTGATGTGTATGTCTCCGTTTTAGTTTATGAATAAAATTGCAAGAATACAAATTGCAAACTTGAAAGAATATTGGGCAGAACTTGATTAATGGATTGATTTTACTAAAATTGTAAAGTAATAATAGCTCACCGTATGCGAAGACTAGAAGTTTAAGAGTATGGTTGACATTTAATTTGACTTGGATTTGTTATGGCTTCAATATTCACTAAGACCTTATGGAACTCCTTTTATGTATGTTAAGATATGCATATCTTTTATCATATCTTTTATATTGTTTTGTATTTAACTTTTTGTATTGGGGTTTACGTGTATTATACGTATATTACATATTAGGGTTTCATCTTATGGGCTATATAGAGAGAGAGAGGCATATTGTACATTGTATTTTGATCAATCGTTAATAATATTTTTCCTCTCCCAAATTCAATGGTTTCTAATATGGTGCCAAAGCTTACCCTATCATTGATTTCTGTCGTCATCGATGATTGATCCTCTCCACCATCCCGTCTCGTCGTCTCGTCTCCTCGATCACCACATCTTTCCATTGTCAAATCCCTCCATCTGATGACTACGACACCACCGTCGCTCTATTTCTTCTTCTCTTCTTATTCGAACCTAAATTTCTCCTTCTTGTTCTTCGTTTCTTACTTATTTACCACAATTTGATACTTCCCATCAAAATCATGATCATCATCTGAAATCGCAAAATCAGAATCTGATGAATCCGAATCCTCTTCTGTTCTTCTCTTTACCTTCGATTTTCTCATCTCATTCACCTTCTTTCTATCTTTTCTACGATTACCAATAACAAAATCCTCCTCAATAAAATCATCATAGGCATCAAAAGATCTATTCATCCTCATCTCCTTACTCTTCTTTTCTCGCTTATCCACGATAACATGATGCTCCACATCCATCATCACCATCCTCATTTTCTGAAACCTCCATCGACGATTTCTAGATCTTCTCAATAATATCAAGGTATCTCCCCACCATCGAAGTCACCTTTCCGATCTCGTCAAAGCCCTCACCTTCATCACCACTAATCTCGTCGAAGTCACCTTCTCCTAAAAAATTTTTAAAATTTCACTTTTTTTATTAAAAAAAGTGATCTCATCTTCGCTAATATCGTCTTCTATATATTTCACTGCTTCTACTTCTATTTGGGAAATGTCATCTACTCCTTTTTCTTCTTATTGTACTGTTTCCACTTCTATATGGGTGATACCATCTTCTCGATTTTCTTCTTCCCTTTCTTCCAGCACTTCTACTTCTATATTGATGGCGTCATCTCATATTTCTTCTTTTTCTACTTCTTCATCTCTTATTTCTTCTTTTTCTATTTCTTTATCCGCATCTACTTCTTTATGGTTACGATCAACTACTCCTTTTGGTGGTTCTTCTGTCTTCTTTTTCTTTTACTTCTCTGTAGATCGTGTCATCTCCTTTTTCTTCATCTTTCTCTTCTGCAACTACAACGTCGGCAATTGCTTCATTTTGTTCTTCTATTTTGTTGGTGAGATCATCTACTTCTTTATTCTTCAATTTCTTCTATCGATTTTATTTTTATCCTTCTTAGTTATTTTTCCCGTTGCTCTAACTTCATCTTGATCCCTTCATCTTGATATAATTTCTTCTTGATTCTTTTTTTTATTTTTTTGATTGGACCTCTTTTTGATCTTATGATCAGATTTTTCCTTTGTGGAACTTTTTCTTGATCTTGGCTCAATACCGTATCAAGTGCAAGCAACTACTTTTTTATGACGTCTTGTAGCAGCATGATCTTTTTCTTTTAGCATTTCCAACAAAATAGACTGCAGATTATTCAGTCCACCTTGCAATCTGTGAAAGAGACCAAAGAGTATTAGTCCGCCATGCTGGATACTTTAGATCTACTATTCTTCTCCGGCGTTTTACAAGTTGCATATTTTGGTTCGAGATGTTATCCAAACTCTTGGTTATCCACCTTGAATTTGAGGGGCTGTTAAGATATGCATATCTTTTATCATATCTTTCATATCGTTTTGTATTTATCATTTTGTATTGGGGTTTACGTGTATTATATGTATATTACGTATTAGGGTTTCATCTTGCGGGGTATATAGAGGGGCATATTGTACATTGATTACGTACTAGTTCGTCCAGAAACGGCGCGCTACATCGGACCCCGGGTGTAGTGACAAATTAGCAAGGGTTTCATAGGATCTGTCTAGCTTTCTGGAACATAGGTTCCCTTACGGGTAGACTAATAGAATTAGTGGAGGTGATGATTAGAAGAGTTAGTATTATGTGTTTGCAAGAAACTAAGTGGGTAGATGAAAAAAATAGTCATAGAGCTTGGGATTCTAAGCTTTGGTATACGGGTAGAGATAAAAATCGAAATGGGGTAGGCATAATCATAGATAGACGGTTGCTTGAGGATGTAGTTGAGATTAGGAGAAAAGATGATAGAATTTTACTGGTTAAGCTTATTCTAGGTGGAGACATTCTTAATGTTATTAGTGCTTATGCACCACAGATAGATCTTGATGACGCCAGTAAGCGTCTATTCTGGAAGGATTTAGACGAGATGGTGCAAAGTATACCTAGCGGAAAGAAGTTATTTATTGGTGGTGATCTCAATGGACATGCAGGTACTAGTCGTAGTGGGTTTGATACTATCCATGGAGGTTTTGGTTTTGGACAAAGGAATGAAGGAGGTGGCTCGATTCTAGAGTTTGCCTTATTTTATAACTTGATCTTAGCAAACACCTGGTTTAGGAAAAGAGAGTCTCACCTTATCACTTTTAGGAGCGGATCAAGTGCTAGTCAAATAGATTTTTTTCTGACGAGAAGAATAGATAGAGGTTGTTGTATCTACTGTAAGATAGTGCCAGGTGAGAGTTTAACCACTCAATATAGACTTTTAGTTCTATATTTTCGATTTAGAAGAGGGCCTAGAAAGATTAGACGTAAGGTAGAGCCTAAAATTACATGGTGGCGATTGAAAGAAAGTAACCAAAAGGCATGTATAGATCGTGTAGTCCAAGAAGCGGATTGGCAGTCGGAAGATAATTCAGACAGAACATAGAACAAAATGGCTAGTTGTATCAAGAGGGTAGCTAAAGATCTACTTGGTGAGTCGAGAGGTGGTGCTCCACCATCTAAGAACACATCATGGTGGAATGAAGAAGTAAAGGTTGCTATTAAAATTAAAAGGGATTCTTATAAAGATTTGAAAAAAAGTAGAAATGTGGAAAGATTTGAAAAGTATAAAATGGCTAAAACGGAAGTTAAGAAAGCTGTTCGAGAAGCTAAATCTAAGGTCTACAAGAAGGTGTACGAGAAATTAGACACTAAAGAGGCTGAAAAAGATATATACCGGATTGCTCGGATGCGAAAAAGGAAGATCAGAAACTTATGTGCGGTGAAGTGTGTCAAAAATGAAAATCAAAAGGTTTTAATTCAAGATGAGGATATCAAGAAAAGGTGGAGAGATTATTTTGACAAATTGTTCAATGAGAGCTTCACTAAGAATTTGGATGGACTTGTCATTCAATCTCAAGATATAAACCGTGATTTCATGTGTAAAATAAGACTACATGAGGTTAAAGAAGTTTTAAACAGAATGAGTTTAAGAAAAACGGTTGGTCCTGACGGGATTCCTATCAAGATTTGGAGATGCTTAGGAGAAATAGGCGTTAAATGGCTGACAGATCCGTTTAAAAAGATGCTAAATGAATGGAGGAAAAGTATCATTGTACATATCTACAAGAACAAGAGTGACATTCAAAGTTGCTCAAACTACAGTGGAATAAAACTTATGTGTCACACCATGAAAATTTGGGAGAGAGTGATTGACCACATGCTAAGGAAGGATATTAAGATAACAGAGAACCAGTTTGGGTTCATGCATGGACGATCGACGACAGAGGCTATTCATTTGCTTCGTCAACTTATCGAGCGTTTTCGAGAGAAGAGAAGAGATTTGCATATGATATTTATTGATTTAGAGAAAGCGTACGACAAGGTATCTAGAAAGGTATTATAGGGGATAATGATGAAGAAGGGGGTCCCCGTCAAATATATTGACATAATCAAGGATATGTATGATGTAGTGGCAAATGTCAGAACTTGCGGCGGCCTAACGAGTGATTTTTCGATTACAATTAGTTTACATCAAGAATCTGCATTAAGTCCATTCATGTTTACCATCGTGATGGATGAGCTTACTAGAACTATCCAAGATGAGGTACCTTGGTGTATGCTATTCGCTGATGATATTGTTCTAGTAAATGAGACGAAAGCAGGGGTTAATGCCAAATTGGAATTATGGAGGCAGACATTGGAATCTCGGGGTTCAGATTGAGCAGGTCCAAGACAACATATATGCATTGCAAATTTAGTAAACAGAGAAGTCAAAACCATATTGGTATAACATTGGAAGGGCGAGAGATATCACCGATCGATCAGTTTAGATATCTAGGTTCCATCATCCAAAAGGATGGGGAGATCGATAGTGATGTTAATCAAAGGATCCAAGCTGGTTGGTTGAAATGGAGGAGTGCAACAGGGATTGTATGATCGTAACTTTCCGTTAAAATTGAAGGGGAAGTTTTATCGGAGCGCTAATCGGCATGCCTTATTATATGTACAGAATGCTAGGCTCCTAAGAAGCATCATTCACAGAAGATGCACGTAGCGGAGATGTGCATGCTTCGTTGGATGTGCGGTAACACTAGAAAAGATGAGGTGCGAAATGAGGATATTCATGCAAAAGTTGGTGTAGCACCTGTGGAGGAGAAGATGCGGAAAAACCGGCTAAAGATGGTTTGGTCATGTGCGACGCAGACCTATGGAAGCACCGGTTCGACGAATAGATACTCTCAATATGGACAATGGCAAAAGGGTAAAAAGGAGACTGAAGAAAACATGGATGGAGGTGATACGAAACGATATGGTTGCCAAAGGCCTCAATGAAAGTATATTGTTCGATAGGAGTGAGTGAAGGCAGAGGATTCATGTGCTGGACCCGGCGTGACTCGCATGTTGGTTCATGTAGCCTACCCATATGCTTGGGATAAAAGGCTCAGTTGTTGTTGTTGTTAATAATATTTTTCCTCACCCAAATTCAATGGTTTCTAACGAGGTATAACATATTTCGCCAGGAAACTATAGGATGAGGCTCAGAAATACAATTTACCAAAACTATCCCCTGAATATTTGAATACTTCTATGATTTTAAGATTCTTAAGCCTTAAAATTAACTAAATTACTTCCCTTGGTTGCAAATTTGGCAAAAAGAGTATATTCTGGCTGACTGCAACTGGCACCTTTTGAAGTAGTGGTAGCAGACTAGTGGAATAAATAGCCAGGTGAATACTTCAGATGTCTAAAGTGTTGTCAAATTCTTATTTGTTCAATGTAGTGGAACATTCAATTAAGGATAACACAACTCATTTATTTATAGCAAGCATTCTGTTGTATATAGCATATACATTTAACAAGGGTTCTGGCAATACTGAAATCGTCAGTGTTCAAAGTACTTCGGAAGTTTGCAAAACTATCAAAGTTTCAAAAAATAATTTTTTAGGTTATCAGTGTATCAAGCAGACAGAAACATCAGAAAATTATGAGGATTTTAAGAATCATTTGTGAAATGACCATCCCTACAGATCAGAGCACAAAGAAAACTTGTTGCCTATGACACTGACAGTGAAGGAAACAATCTAGCCAACGCATGCTATGTCCCAGACTAAGGAAACAAAAAACACTCAACTAAGATGAGTTTTATTAAACAACCCATATTAATGAAAATTTAGAAATATAGTAGATTAGTAAGGAAAGGAACCCTAAAGTTTCTGAAGACAAAAGAAAATTGGATCAAAAGTAAAAAGTAACAAGGTAGATTGATAGGTGATGAGGTATATTGATGAAAAAATACACGTAACTACTTTTCAATGTGAGAAGCTCAGACGATGAGGGTCAAGATTACCTCTAATGCACTCAAGGAATGAAAGTAAATTAATTATAAAATATATGAGGATAGTTTCTCAAGTAATCGATAGAAATTTATGATGATGAGAAGTGCTAACTTCAATCTGCTTAAGCTATGGATTTAAAATAGGATAACAAGAAAAGCAAAATCAATGTATTTGCCAGATTACCTCTACTGCACTTTGCACAGCAGTAGCCACCTCAAATTCAACAAAACCAAAGCAAAAGCCTTGCATCTGCGTTCATTTGAAAAATAACAACAAATCATCAACTCTTCTACTAAAGGGAGAGCATCGCCATACAGAACTGAACTAAGCAAGATCAACATGGAAGACTAACTTTATGGCTCCTGACTTGTATTCCACCAGGCTTGATTGGGCCAAATTTCTTGAATTCTTCTTCGAGATGTTCAGGTGTAGCACTCAACGGCAGGCTTTTCACATATATGGAGAAACCATCAGCTGGAAAAAAAAAACATAAGCAACAACACATAAATTACCGGCATGCAAAATTGCCAAACAGAGGACTGCAAGCCACAGACAACGAACCTTCAGCCTCTTGAGCATTGCTGTTCTCAGAGACATTAGAGACGTGAGCAGGAAGTTCAGGCGCCTGAGGTGGTCCAGGATTAATGGAAGGAGCTGGTGCTGACCTGGCAGGAGGCGGTGCTCGCTTGGTTGGAGGTGGTGCTAGCCTCACATGGACAGGTGCAACTGATAAAGGAGCAGGATTCTCCTTCATAACTTTAACCTGAAAAGCATTATTTACTTGGTCAGATTCAATTTAATGAAGTACGGACATGTTCATACTAAGAATGCAGTGCAATTATTAAACTCTTTACCGGTGTGATTTTTCAATTGCCAAGAGAACAGAAGTACTGAGATATTTAATATGAGTTTGACATGAGACAATATTATGCTAGAATTCATCCGAACATATTAAAGTAACAATCTAATAGATCTTATTTTTTCCTTTTATTTTCTTTTTCTTTCTTTCTTTCTTTCTTTTCTTTTCTTTTTTTTTGGGGGGGGGGGGGGTGGTGGGTCTGGGGGTGTTATTTAGTTATGTGGGGAAACTACACAAAATCTAGTCAAGGCTCGCACCCCTCCCAGGAAGTTCTCTAACTAATGTATTCCCTATCAAGTCATGTACCAGCAATGACACTGACAGTGCATACATAAAGTAATATAACAAATAACTGAGATATTTGACCACTTAACCAGTCATAAACCAAACTCGATGAGGTTTAAGAAACAAACACATTGAGAAGGACAAAAGTGAAAAGGCACGATATTTTCCAACCCAGACACTCACAATTGAAGCATATGACTTCTTTGGTGCCTCTTCCTCGACAGTAATTGCAGGACTTGTCTCAGCAACTACAGCCTGAGGGTCACTTGGAATTTCATCTAAAACCTCTTCTACGGGAGCTTCCTCCTCCACAACTGCAGGATCCTCCTCTTTTTCTGGAGGATTGTACACTTCCTCGACGTTTTCTTCCACCTCCTCCATCGCTGGAGGTGATGTTTGCTCTTCAACTGCTTCCTCGTGAGGAGGTGCTTCCTCGTGGGGAGGAGGAGAATCTGGTAATTAGAAAAAGAAAAAGAAAAAAGAATAAAAGATGAAAAATAAATTATGGTATACAATAGCCATGGAATGGATGCATCAAGTTAATATTTGTATCAGTAAGGGAAATAGCATTGATAATTATAATTATATTTAACATTCATATAAATCATGAAAAAAATAGTCAACGATATTGAGATATACTGAGGATATTATGCTCAACTATCCACCGCCATATTTAATAACCTCTTTATAGATGTTTCAGTGTGATCCCCCCATATGCTTTATCTTTCCATTGAGGGTTTAAATTTACAGTGATTGTTTCAAACACTAATTAATTCAACGCATGGTTCACAGTGAATAAAATAGGATGTCTAGGTTAACAGAATCTTAAATAAACATTATAAAAGCAAAACATCATCGCGTAATTTGAATTTTGAAAAAAAAAATTCTGAGAGAGATGATCCTCATACAACTTTTCCTCATATTTCTAGTAGGCTGTAAGAACCTTAGTGATAATGCTTGATTGATTTGAGGTTACGTAATTCAGTGCAAGAAACAGGGAAGTTTTAGTTTGATTTCGCTAGTCACGTATCTTGACTGCAGACTCCGAACAACCCATGATCTGAACATCAACCACAGGCCAACAGTATGAAAAATATGATTAAGAAAGCATTTAAGCATTAGAAGTAAAGAATTTTATTATGAATTGCAGGCTCTTAAGCAAATAAAATCACAGAAGTTGCTCAGCTATACTGCCATAGGTATTCTCGCTGATAGAAAATCCATAACACAACCAAATGCAGATTATGATTGAGACCATCAAGTAGAACAAATCAACCGGAATTTTCAAACTATACCTTGCTCAGCTGACAAAAGTGCAGCGGTTCCATTTGCCAAATTTACTGTCTGCAGCTGGTTGTCGTCCTCATCCACATACCTAAAGATATCATTCAGAACAAAGAAGTCCTTGTCCTGTGGTGCAAGGAAGAAAGACTGAGTGAACTTCTTCTTAACCAAATCCTTTCCAGTGAGATACCCAGTCACCAAAACAGTCACGCCGCCATAAAATGATTCTTGTGCATCCACGGTCTTAATCTCTGCCTTAAGCTCGCTGTAATCCATTGCTAGTATCTTCTCGTTAATCGCCTATATCGTGATGATACAAAATTAGCTATTCACATTCTTTTCCTTAAGTTCTCATGGGAAAAAAGAAAGTTCTAAAACTAGAAACTTATCATTAAAGATTTCATCTAAAAATTGATCACATGATGATGAATAGAAATCAACACCAAAATCAAAACTTCAGCTTTAAAAAAACTTAACTAGAATTTTATTGAAAATATGCTTATTTGCTGTTGTAAAAATTCACCGCCATCTTAATCAAAAACCCAATCGTCTTTGTCTAAAAGAAAATCATCTATAGGTGGTTGATAATCCCCTGGACATGCATCAAGCACTAAAGTCGTTGTGATGGTTGACGGAAGTAAATTTTATAATTTAACAAGCCCGCAAAGGTCGAGTGCCCTTCTTGTGGGCCGAGACCTAGGCTATCTGGCAAAAGTAAAAGTAAAAATTAAAAAAATCAGCTTTTAAAATGCATGTTTGGTAAAGCCATCTTATAGTCCCAGTCACTATACTAAGAGTCCAAAGTCGTGTTGACGGTTAAGGAAATACTTCTAATGTACCTGACAATCGAGAAAAAATGAATCAAGATTATGTTTTTAGCTCAACACCCGTCGTTGTTTTGGGTTGTTATCTAGAATTTTGTATAACAGCATGACAGAAGACCTACTTAACCATCAAGATCAAAATTTTAACTAAAGCAAATGATTAATTTATCTAAAGTTTTCGTCTGTTGCATGATTGCATGATGAAGAAAGAATTCAACAGCAAGATCAAACCTTAAAATAAAACCCATCATTGTTTACCGAGGCTGTATTGAATCACTCACCTGCATGGTGGTGACAGAATCCATGGCTCCGTTGGCATCGGCACGGCCAAGTTTGCTGCTTTCCTGGTAGAATCGACAGACAAGCTGGGGGGACTGGTGAAGGATGAGATAGAATTGCTGGACAAAGGCATTTCCTACCTAGGGAAAAGGAATATTAAACAATGATTTAGAGAAGACGACGTATGCGCAGATCGACTAAGAAATCATCTTTGATTGAACAATGATTACCACCTGCGCGGGAGGCTGAGATCCAGCGGCAACGGATTGATCGGAGGCCATGGAGAGCAGAAAACCCTAATCGACGTTGCTAGGGGCAAAGGTGCTGAGATCCCTATCCCTCCCTCGGCCCTCCTTCGAGATTTCTAGGGTTTTGGAGCTTCGGATCTGGAGCCGATCGAAGGAAGGCCTCTCTATCGATCGATCGATCGATACGCTCTTTTGATGTTGCTCTGTTTTATTAGTTTAATGATGGGGTCTCTTTAAACTAGGGTTTGTTCTTTCTTTTCTCATTTGTTTATGCTAATAATGTTTTTTATTGGCATTTGTCTTTAAATAAATGTGACGTATGGATAAGAAATTTGTTGGTAAATTTTAGTTTACATCGAATCTCTGTTTAGATCTGCTGTTATCCAGATTCCTAGATATATATTTAAATTAAAAAATTGATGCTTTTAGAATTTAAAACAGGATGGTGGAAATTTTTGTATGGTTTTACCGTATGACAAGTTTGACAACTTAATCTAGCCTAATAATAAGAAACGTTTTTCTTGGCATCTTAATCTAGTCTAGCAATAGGAAACGGTTTTGTTATTCAGTGCGGCGATCTGCTGGCGTCTTGAATAGCTTGCATGATTCCTAACCCCCGCAGCCCTAAAATAACTATCCAAGGCATGAAAAGCCGTATTTATCGAAACTGCAAACCGGTGTAAAATGCATTCATTTTATCTCTCAAACCAGCAATTTAGATATAAATAAATAAAAATTAAAAACGCTTTGGATATTACAAAAGTTTTACTCTTCTTAACAAGCATAAGCGTGCAAGAGAGGATAAAAATTCTATTATGGAAAAAAGGGAATGATATAAAATGAGAATCCAATAGATCTTATTAGATAAAATCGTGCTCTAGCATGGAAAACAATTACTCCATAAAAGCCATTTTAATATATATGATCGATAATGGCATTTTCTTCATCCTGGCCCAATGATACTTGCTATCGTTTGATTTGCATTTTGGATATGATTATTCGATCCTAGCCCAAGCTTCTTTGTTAAGCTTGTGAAATTGACGGAGGTAGAGAAAGGAAGGAAGAGTGTTTAGCTGACAACAAGGTCACGGGTTTATGTCACAAAGAACAAAACCATATATAAAAAATATAAACATAGAGAAACTATATATCCATACAACCCATTTCTTACGCGGCTCTCTAATAGCGGCGGGGGACACACTTAAGTGTGTGTGGCCCACACTCAAATCATACGACTGCTGCGCAGTCGTCGTTACGCAGGGAAGTTTTGTGCAGCTGTCATTTCCTCAAATATAAAACCTCTTCCTTTTTTCTTAAAATTCATCCGGCGACGTTCTTTTAATGCCTTTTTTGATTTACAAACCATACTAAATTATGTAGATAAACTAGGAAATTTGTTTTATGCATGTACAGATGCTTATTTATTTACCTAAGCCGACAAAGAAGAGAACCAAAGAACGGACATTTTCTTCTTTGTCTTCTCATGCGAAACAAACATGTTTAGAATTATTTATTCTATATTATTCCATGCCTTAATTTTTTATTTATTCAAGTCGAACTTTTGGGCTTAGATAGGCATGGAACAAGGCAAATATTAATCCTCTGGAGAAACCTTTAGAGAAAATAAATTTAATTTTCGTATCTTTATACAAATATATACTATTAGAATTCACAGCAGCTGGCTAAAAACAGAAATGAATGAATGAATGAATGCATGAATGGTTATTAGCAATAAGAAGGCAGCAAACCGATGAGAATGAGAATGGGTATAAACACCGGATCCATCCAGCGTGGGTCGCCCCGACCGCACGCGCCTCCTCCTCCTCCTCCTCCTCCTCGTCTAAAACACCTTCTCTCTCACACAGGGCGAAGCGACAAAGAAAGAAAAAAGAAAAAGGATTTTGGATCAAAACCATAAATCCTCCTTTCCCCTGTACAATTCAATTCAATTCAATTCAATCCGTCAATCAATCAGTAAAATCAATGGCAGCAGCAAGAAACCCTAGCAGCAGTAGCTCGATGAGCCGATGGGCCCGTCTCCTGTCCTCGTCTTCTCTCCATCCATCCACAAACCCCACCCACACCACCGCTCCTCTTCACCACCACCGCCGCCATCACCACCATCACCATCTACTTGGAATCCGAACCTTCACCTTCTTTCTCTCGCCTTCGCCCCATCGCCGCCACTTGTCCGCCAGCTCTTTCTCAGGCGAGCGCGTCGTCCAAGAGCTCCTGGCTGAGGTGGAGAGGGAGAAGCAGCTGGATAAGGAGCAGAAGCGAAGGGATGGGATCGAGGAGGAGGAAGAAGAAGAGGACTGGATGGGAGTTGAACCCTTGATCGAGATCCAGAAGAAGAAGAAACCAATCAAGAACCTCGAGACCATCGAGCAGTGGTGGGAGCCGACCGATTCCGAGAGCGACGAGGACGACGAGTGGTGGTCCCCTGAACAGGTCAAGAATAGGTCCGACGAGCTTTCCAACAAGTGCAAACGCCATGGAGAGCTGCTTAAGAATTTCGCTGAGTCTGGTAATTACTATCCTATCCTATCTATTCTCAATTCTAAAACCAAAACTAAAAATTTCTTCTTTCTTTCAAGATTCAGTCCTTAAATCCTTTGAGACCTCCTATAGATAGATAGATAGATAGATAGATGCTCTAGCGGTAGGCTTGAACCCTCGCATTTGTGCTCTTAATTTTATTTTTTCTTTTGATGCAACAGAAACTTTTGATGATGCCCACAAATGGATGACCAAAATCAACAAATTTGAGGAGCAACATCTAAAACTGCCATTGGAATACAGGGTCATTGGCGATCTGATGAATCTCTTGAAGGAAGCTACCGGAAAGGACAGATTCATCCTGCTTCAGAAGCTCAACCAAGCCGTGAGGTTGATGGAAATCAGGGAAGCTTATGACCCAAACAACCCTGCAAATTTCTCTCTTATCCAAAACCGACATGCTACTTCTCCTGAGGACGTTATAGACAATGCCGGATCTGAAAAGCAAATTGCCATGATGCAGGGGGCCTTCATGGAGGAAGATGACCAAGGGTTTACCGAAGCAAAAGAAAAGGATGATTTGTTGATGGAAAAACTTAATGCCATCGAGAAGAAGATTGAGAAGAAGCTAGAAGAGCTTGATCATACATTTGGTAAGAAAGGCAGAGTTCTGGAGGAGGAGACAAGAGATCTGGTAGAAGAGCGAAATTCTTTAACGGCGAAGAAAAGAAGAACTCTTTACCGTAAGGCAAGTATTAGTATGTCTGTTAGCAGTTCATATTTGTCCTTGTTTTTTAAAGATGGCCAAGACTGGGAGCTGTGTTTCTGATATACAAACTGTTTTGATGGTGACAGGGATTTGATGTGAAGGTTCTCGATGTCAACCGAACTTGTAAAGTTACAAAGGTGATAAATTCTCTTCTTCCTCTTTCCATCAGTATGTGCGAAATCTGTGTTTTAAATTTCGTCTGTCTAACTTCAATTTTAGGGAGGGCAACTCGTAAAGTACACAGCACTATTAGCTACTGGAAACCACAATGGCGTTGTCGGTTTTGCTAAAGCTAAAGGTCAAAATGCTAAGGTTGCCATTCAAAGAGTAAGTGCTTTAAGAAAATTCATACTAAATATTCGCCTCTGCACGAATTAGAAGCTAGAAAGAATCAACATTGTTATTAATCACCTCAGCATCTTAATAAAAGCTTGTTATCCATGTTATGCCCTTGCATGTGCCATTTTGATCCGAAAGTTGTATCTCTCTTCAAGAATTCCCCTTTACGGACAATTATTTATATTGTCAAGTGTTATCATTTGGTTGGTACAAAAATATATTGTTAATGAACCATAAAAGATGAGCTGTAGTGACTACAACCAAGAGGAGCTAGGCTGGTCCCTGGTTCAAATACAGGAAGACACATTTTAAACCGACTTGGCACCTATTTCCTCACTCCACCCCACCAATCCACACACATACCCAAAAAGAAAAAAAAATGAAAAACATATTTGACCGCAATCTAATTCAGCAGGCCACCACATATACGCTGGTAAAATGTATCAAACACGAGGCCTTATAGGGTTTTCTTTATGGAAGTCCATTACAATATAATATAGCATCAAGGAATTCTATGTAATCTAAAGGATATATGAGAAATTAGTCAATTACCTAGTTAAGTTTCTTATATTATAGAAATATAAAACATAATACTATAACATGGTCCCTACAAACGAACCATACTAGACAATTTAGAATTTGACTAATTATTTTCTTCTTCTTTTTAGCACAATGCTTATTGGGGTCCATTTAACGTCTGTTAATCCTCTGAAATCTCGGTGATGATTCATGATTGGTAGTGTATTCATGTACTTATTTCTAAATTTCAAGTGTAGCGTTGGCACATTTTTCCCTTTGGAAAACACCTTAACCACAAGAGTTCTAAGTACTCACTATCTTTATGCACATATGTGGCGTGATCGTCTCATTATATTGCATGTATAAATTGAATGTTTGTAAGTGTAATATTCACGGTAACCTGGGGTAATTTGATTATATAATCAAATTTGACAGGATGACTTGTCCTTGCGCTTGTTCATATCTATTATCTTTCTGATTTTAAGGAGGAGATACTCCTTCAAGCAAGTTCTTCTTGCACTATAAATAACAGGATTGAGCTAATGCTTCTGTTTTACTTCTTAATCTACAGGCATATGAGAAGTGCTTTCAGAACCTTCATTACGTGGAGCGCTACGAAGGGCATACAATTGCTCATGCTATTGTGGCAAAATACGAGAGAACCAAGGTTATCCCCCATCTGTTTCTTAACCTATCCAGTACGTTAATGTTATTTCCTTTTAAAGATAAAGGGGCAAAAATTGACCATCTCATATAATTTCCCACAAAGTTTAATATAATATGTAGTCAATATTGAAATGACAAAAAAAGAATCCTAATTAGAAGCGCGTCTATTAATTTTACCTCTTTTATCCTTTTGATCAACCATTGATCAACAAATTCCTAATTGCACAATTTCTAACTGCTGTGCAATTAACAGCATCATCCAATTCTTGAGTCTTATTAAACATATCCACCATAGCTTTCTTTAAAGCAGTCTGGTCCGGTAGTCTTGCAATTAAAGTATACAGATTCTACAGAATTGGATGTTATCTTTTTATGTCCTCTTAAATCTGAATAAATTATTAACATGATGAATATTGACAATCACGTATAATAGAATATGTTGAAATTATGTGGAGAGAAAAAGAAGCAACTAGAAAAAAAATGCTAAGTGGAAAAGAGAAGAATTAAAAAGGCATAACATGAAAGACAATAAACATGAAAAACGCTAGTGAAATGTAAGTAGATTAAGAGCATACTAACCCAAATTATGGAGCATTACCCAGAAAATAACAACTTAGTGTAATGTTTTAAGAACTAGAGTTAGTATGTGAATAAGCATAAAACTGTATCCAAGCTAATATGATAAAGGGATCAAATACAACTGAGCATATTGATGATAAAAATAGTTTATAATAACCTCGTAAAATATATTAGATAGAAAATAAAATAAGCATCAAATATTTAATGATTATACCAGTAGTAATCCTTTAGTTCAGAATGAAAACAAAAAGACATAATAGAGGTATGTGAGAACAATGTTTTAAGAAAATACGCCCATTTTAAAATCAATCTTTCTTTTAAATGCACTGTAGATACCGGTCACTATATATAAGGAGAAGCATACTCATTATTACCACTCCAGGATGATAGGAAAAACATAAAAATATTCAAGGAGAAGAGCAATTATAGTATAATACAAGGACCGAAATCTTCCTAGCAACAAGACCAAGATCGCGTTAATAAATTTTAGTGATATTAGAATAAGAGAATACATGATCGTGGATTTGATTTTGATAGGGGCCACACTAATCCAAGAAAGAATCAAGTAACGCATGGTTAGGAACATCTTCCTCAGAGGAGTTGTTATTGCAAAATATTCCACTGATTCTTTCTTTCCAAACACATGGATAAAAAAACATGAAAGCAAGAATTCACAATTTGTTATTAGAAACTGTAATATTATGAGTCCACCAATGAAAGCCAACATTAACATTAGCAGGATAAGAAGAGAGTGAAAAACTTGGGACAAGTAGCACTTAATTTTATATGCAGAGTTATAGGTAATGAACAAATGATCTTTTTTCTTAATCATTTTGTCACAAGAATATCCAGCATGACTAAACCAACCCTTGTTCAAATAATTTTCTTTAGCAAGGATCTTATAATGGATAAGAAGCCATATAAAGGTTTAAATCTTAAGAGGAGCAGGAGTGGTCAAGATAGAATTGAAGAGTGGTTGATATCTTTATGGAAAGAATATCATAAGTTTCATGCACATAGTTGATATTATTGTTTAATTCTAACGCAAACAGAGTCATCTTTAGCATGAACAGTAACGGCAGCAGAACGTAGATCATTAATCAACAATAGCATATCATATTTACCTTGAATTGAGGACTTTGGAGACAACAGTTCTCCAAGACCAGTTATTATTGCAAAATCTACCCTAAGATGCAAATCCAGCAATTTTATTCCCATGCAATCGAGTAAAGATTTGGATACTTAAGTTAACTTGCAGGGGCGTAGTGATTAATCCAAGTATGCTTCCAAAAAGAAATGGGTTGCCCACCAAGGGACCAAATGGCATTGCGATAGAAAGCATCAGAGATTTTGACCACAACCTTCCAAGAAATAGAGCGATAAGCGAAATTCTTAGCAATATGGGAATCATTGTATAAGGATTTAAGAGTTTCAGCTGAATGATTATCAGATTTAGCATATTTCCACAACCATTTACCAAGTAGAGGCAAGTTATATAAATGCAATTCTTTAGCCCCTAAACCACCATCCTTTTTTGGGCAGACAAACTTGTTTATAGTTGACTAGATTATATCCTTTTTAAATATTATTAGCTCCTTCAATGAAAAGTAAATCAATGTTCTTTATCGGCTAAATTGGTTTTGAGCTTTCCTTCTTTTAGCTATACCTGTGGCCTGGTCCAAAGGGGAGTGGGATGTCAGCAGGCCCAACTGTTGAAACTGTATTGTGCTTGGCTGGTTACAGCAACGTCAAGTCGAAGGTGAGTTCTTCAAGGCTGGGAACTTCCATCAATAATTCTTCTTGTTTGATCAATCATCTAAGTTTTTTTAATGCTTTTGCTGCAGATACATGGCAGAACGAGCCCGTTAAACGTTGTGAAAACTATATTCAAAGCATTCAATGCTGTAAGTTTTAGTAAACCAATAACCTTCTTTCAGAATTTTTGTTCCAGCTCTCATGCACATTGGAATGGAAAGTTGATTAAATAGAAGCATCGATTTTTTTTCCTGGATGGGTTTATGGCAATTACTGTCGAATTAAAATTAATCTCCTTTATTTAAATTCAAGGAGAAATCAATTTAAATGTATATAAAAGAACTGTTGTCTAATTTTCATGCAGAAAGTAACAACATAGTAGCTAAGGGATCAATTGATACATTTTCCATGAGTATCATTGATGTATCACATGGTATCCCCATGTGGATACTGGCATCGGCGAACTGATGGATTTCTTGGTTTCTAAAAAAACCATACCAACATAGCTTAACTGCAATTATTTTCTTAAACCTCTTCTGTCTATCAAAATATTACTCTTTTGTTAAAGAGTTTTGCTATGATTATGATGTGGATCCTTGAAGCCGGCTGTATGCACTCCTTTCTCGAGTTATACGCTGATCGACTAGGATGGTTGGTTTATATGCATAGTTAATTGAGTTGATAGTTAGATGAGAAAGAAATCTGGTTAGAATTGATGAGAAAGAAATCTGGTTAGAATTGATTGTATGAAGTATCGACTTTACTCTGTAAAATGGAAAAGACATGATGGCATGGCGTTTATATTCTGGGGTATATTAACAGATTGCAGCTAACTTTTGAACTCAATATTATGCAGATTGAAACCCCCAAGGACATCCAAGAGAAGTTTGGACGAACTGTTGTTGAGCCATACTTGCTGGAAAAAGGGGATCACTAAAGTTTTGAATTATAGCCTAAAGCATATTCGCCTAATCTTTGTGAGGTCTTCTCAGATGCGCATGTGGAGTCGACGTCTCCTGGAATTGGGCATATCCCTTGGCTATTTTGACTCAAATTCGCTGACCATGTAAATGCAGGGTTGATCATGTGAAATGGGCAGGTCCATTTCAGCACGTCTCCTAAATACAACTCAAACATGGGAGGGATATCTCTTACATCCTGTTACTTTTTTTTTCTTTCCCACAACGTTTCTAATTATTCAATTGTGATACTCATATCGAACAGCATAAGCTCCCTTGCAAGTCTTAGAATATCATGATATCTGTGAATTCAGATGTAGTGCGTTGTGTGGTGCATCATTTGTTACACAGTCCTTAACCATGTAGGCTGATCTATTTGGGGCCGAATGCAAGCTGTTATTACATAGTTATGATATTAGGTAAACTATCTATTGAATAAAAGATGGAGACCTTGAGCAAAACTGTGTGGTTATTTTATGGGTATCGTTTTGCTGCTTCTATCACATCTGATGCTGGTGCTGTGAATATAAATGCAGATTGTGTTGTTTCGTTTCAAATGTTAATTGTTTTTAACATGCTTGTTCATTGATCAGGGGATGCTGCTTTCATCCATTGGTGTAAATGCACCATCGATATGGAAGAAGGATGGTAAATGTGCATCTTTGTGTCTTGTTCTTTCAGCATATTCATGGAGGATTCATACAGAATACTGTTCTCTCCTTTATTTGTTGCATGCCTGTTTGGGAAATTACTCTTTTGTAGGATACTAGTAAGCATTAGTTCATTACTCCAAACAAGTGTAAGAGGTCTGTGGATTCAAGTAAATAAGTAAATGCCAAGATTTACAGGAAGAAAACATCATCCTGAGGTAAACATGAGATTAATTAAGGGTACTGGAAGAAGAAAAACATTACAGTCACGAAGGGGCATGCCAAAATCTACACAACGCTTACAAGTTGCAACATCCCAGCAGACACAAGTTTATCATTAGCATGCTTGAAGGTTATTTCACGTGCCAAAAATCTAAGTATCATATAGCAGGAGTTAGGGGGCTGACGTCAACCCTGAGCTGAGTTCCTTTCTTTTGAGCTTTAGTTTGATACCCCACCCCCTCCAACTTCAATAATATCCTAATTAGGATCCAAAACTATAGCAGTCACAAAGGGGGACACAGTCAATACACGGATCGTGATCCTGGTGCTCTTGCCATCTCCTAGCCGTTGGATCCGTTTTTTGACCCCCCACAATCATGGGCCCCTGTTTTACACCACTAATATAGACCGTAGATTTCATTACCAGGGAAAAGAATAGCAGAGGATCTTGATCCGTCAATAAACAAGTACGCCATCCTAGTTCTGCTGCACCCTCATCCCTTCATTTGACTAACACTACCGTGTCGAAATAATATGATCAACTATATAGAAGGAAGTGAGGTGTCTTCACTGATGATGAGGATCATCATCATCATTAGAGACCCTTTGCGTCTAACCATTCATTTATGAATGATTGGTAAGATGAGTTTTGTATCTCACCATTCTTAGCCATTTCGTTTCGGGCTAAGAAGATGTTTACCCTCCATTTATTGATATAAGGAGGGTCTCCTTAAATTCCGAATATGTTAGTAGGGCTAGAAAATTTTTTCTTATACAAATACTAAATTAATAGAAAAAGGGGTCTGCGAATCGCAAGTCGGCAAATCCCCTGTGAGTCGGAGCTGACAGACGGGCTTTGATCACAATTGTAGAGAGCTGACATGTACATGTATTGAGTCGTGAATGGTATGACCGTATTTAAATTGATGATCTACTATCAATCAAGCCGGACTTAGTTTCAAATAGAATTCAGAACTTGTGTTTTGTTTTCCTACGCCGTGCAAATGTTAACGGCCCACATCATTGTAAATACGGGGAAGGCCCATGGTTGTGATGTTTATCGAGAGGAATAGGTATCCAATGGCAGAGTTTTTATCAGAGTAAGGAAAAGGAGTAGGGGTGTAGAGTGATTAGTTAATTAAGTAGCAAGGTGGTGCGGGAGGTTTGAGGGGCATTTTGCATTTTTGCATTTGCATCCAACCACCACCGCACCAGGACACCACACCGTCGGCGCCTCCTGCCGCCTTGAGTTGGTAATTAATTAAACCCACTCTTTGGTAATGATTCCTATGACACAACTGCCCCTCTAATCTAATTTCATGCAATTGTTGGTTATCTATATTCAATCATTAATTAATTCTAAATTATCTAGGCCTTCGGTTGTCGGTTCCTTTCACTAATTAGGGGCGGAAAGATTTGAGAGAATTCGTTGTTATACTTCATGAGAGAAAATAAGCATATTACATGTCTTTATATATAAATAAAAGTAGAGGGGAGAGTACGCAGTACTAAAACTTGTGTGTGTATTAGGGACGGGATATTAGAAACAGTGTATTAAGTGTTAGTTAGCCATCGTATAAAACGGTCACTAATGCCTTTGTATATTTCAGCCATGAAGGCGCTCTCTCTCTCTCTCTCTCTCTCTCTCTCTCTCTTCTTACCAAGTTTCATCCGCAGGTTCCCATCCCCTCCTCCTCCCCTCTCTCTTTTCTTACCAAGTTTCATCCGCGGGTTTCCATCCCCCCTCCTCCCCCAATTCTTCCAAATTCCTCTAAAAAATTTCCTAATTCTTCCTCATTTTTTTTAAGCTGCCGCAGCTGTTGGAGCTCGAAATCACCATCCCCATTCTAAATCCTTTTCAAGGTTAGGGTTTTCCCCCTCCGCTTATTGCTTTTTTCAATTAAATCAAATAATTGGAAAGTTAAGTTATGAAAATCTTTGATAAGATGTTAGGTTTTAGGATATATGAAAGAATTAAAGATGAGAAATTAAAGAATATATTTGGTGTTGGGTTTTAGGATGAGATATTGAAGAATGCGTTTTGTCACAACCCGAAAATGGCACGTGATGGCTCTTAAACTACGCAACGTCTACAGGCGTAACGCAATTTAAGTAAACCGAAAACCCGGCAATCTAAACCATCGAAAGTAGTAAGAAATAAGAACATTGATAAAACTTTTGAAATCTCAAACCAAATTCTTTAAAGTCCAACTTTTATTCTTTAAAATTTTGACAGCACCTCCTTTGTAAAACAAGCCCCCCAAAATGGATACAACAATATATAAGTAAAAGCATCCCAAACGGGAGCAAAATCCATGCCCAACGGCGGAAAACAACCACCACAACAGATATACGACGCCGTAGCGAAGAAAGAGACGATATAAATAAAACTGCATAAAAACCTCCAAGTCACAAAAATAATATACAATATCGTCCTCACATTAAGTCTCTAAGTCATACAAGATAATGGTAGATGGAGAGTACATGATACAACGAATATCCAACAAGCAACATTGGATAACCGCAAAACCTACCTAAGCAAAACTGCACACTGTCAGACGAAGCGGTATCCGCAGCAAAAGATGATACGACGGATGAAAATAGCTCTGTCTCTGACTATCCTGAGGAACACCTACAAAACACTGTGGCACAACGGGGGTGAGTTGCCAACTCGTGAATAGTAAAATAATATATGCAGGTAATCGCAAGTATGCACGTACAGCGCGAATCTAACATCTGCAAACTATCAGCAATAAATGGTCATATGTAATGCATCAGTCATGAAAGGTACACTAGCAGGTACTATTAATACATGAAGCAATAATATGACAATCTGTATGCAATAATCATGTAAGGTACTCTATCAGGTACAACTAATACATGAAGCAATGCAAATAATGGTATGTAAATGCAACAGTCATGGAAAGTACTCTATCAGGTACTACCAATACATGAAACAGTGCATAAACAATAAATGTGGAGTATGGAATAAAACATGTCATTTCCACGGAAATCCTAACCTCGTGGTAGGACCAAAATCCAACAAGACAATGCAATTCCCAATTTTCACAAATCAGTCCCCAAATTGGCTCTCATATCATGTAAATCTCATATATCCTGAATGTCCAACATCAAGTATATCTCATATACCCCGAATGTACCACATCAAGTAGATCTCACATATCATGTATGTACAATATCAGTATATCCCACATATCTTGTGTGTACAATATCAGTATATCCCACATATCCTATGTGTACAATATCAGTATCAAGTAAGTTTCATATAAGGTGAGTGTCTAACATCGACACCCAAAACATCATGAAATAAGTGTCAAGCATCGACACCGAAATACTGATCTATCAGGTGCTGTCACCACGACTGGCCCCCTGATAGGTACGTATCATACGCTATACCGAAAAGCCCGAATGCCTAGCTCTTACCCTCGTCTCTCGACATATCCATACGCACATGGCTCCCGTCGGTATCCCCATGATAACCGCCGAGTCAGAAGTACTGTCACCGGTAGGTACTTGCCCGCCTTCCAGGCTCATCGCCTATCATCTGCGATCATCTTGCCGAGGGGAACCGTACCGGGCTCCACCATGTACCCACACACGGCCCACTACTCCTCCTCGCATGGGGTATATATAAGCTCAAAACCGAGAAATCTCATGGTGGTTGCAGAAATATCATATCAAGAGAAACCGGGTTTTTCAAATAATGCATAATTTCATGAAACAACCACGGTCCTCAAATCCAGAAAACATCAAGTAATGAATAAGTATAACTGCATGAATCAATACATATATATTAGCGTCCCACTCCACTAATATATATATATATATATATATATATATATATATATATATATATATATAACAACGTCTCACTCCACTGTTATATATACTTAGGAGTAACAATATTAGAGAATATCATATGGAATCCAAGAATGTAACATATGCAGCATGAAACAGTAATATAAGCATATAAAGGAAAACCGCTATTTAACTGCAACAAATTATTAAATATATATCATGTGGTTCCTGATTTCTCCGAAATCAGATGCAACATCATATACAGGTGAACATGTAGCTATAATAAGGTGTGCGTAACTATGTCGGTATAGCAAGATATGTATGTCCATATGTAAGTATGTATGATGTAAAAGTATCTGTAGCAAGGTATGTCTCTATGCTTATCCATAATACCCTCCAGGTATATGTATGTATGTATGCCAGATGTACATGTAGCTATATCTCATATGTGTATATACCTATCACTAATGGTACACTACCCTATAGGTAAATGGGTAATTAGCATGTAAGCATGTCAGGGCATATGTGTAAGCCTGTACGTATATAGGTATGCTATAAGTCATATGCATAAAGAAATATGAATTAATGTCTCAATATTCCTAACCAAACAATATCATTTCTATATGCGGGTTGTGCGTGACATGGCAATTATTAACGGTGTGTATGGCATACAATCAGTGCTCGTGTAACATGAGCCGTCAATAATAGTGCAGTGTCCTAAGGATACTAGTCTAACCACAACAATTAACTAAGCAGTAGGGTGAATGCGCAATTCTAAATATGAAATAGAATATGCGACAAGTCAAGTCATTTCTAGCCCAGACGCATAACGCCATGCGGGCGATTCCTCTGTAGATGTTAAATCTACTCACCAACCGTCCTGGCTAAGTAAAGCCAACCACCTTTTTCCCCTTCTTCGCAGCGTCCGAAGTCCCCGCCTGCGAACCTAAAACAACAAAACGATAACACAAGTATATATTAGTAAACGACCAAAAACATGCACAAACTACGTTTTACCGACACACCAACTCCAAACCTATTCCCAAGTGTTCGTATTGTGGCTAACGTACGTAGCGACACGACGAAACCAACCCAAGAGCAAAACCAGCACAAAGTGCACGGACCGTGTCGGATAACGTATCGCGCGTAGTCGTATCACTAGAAACTACCTATGTGATCCTAGATTTTGCATACAGAGAAAACTCAACAACTAAACAAGACCAAACATACCTAAACCAAAACAGAGAGCTACCCTCAAAAACCCAAACCCCAACTCAAACCCACGGCCGGGGTCGCCGGATCCCCTTCGTGTCGTCGTCGGCCGAGTCTGAGCTCCTTGGGTTCGTGCTCCAGGTGAAGGCCTATGGTCACTGGTACAACACAACTACATTATTTGGTTTTCTAGTATTTTCTCGGGGTCACAGCAGGTCACAGATATCGCAAATCGACACTAAAAATACGATATTTGCACAAAAACTTAATTTTACACTATCTAACTGAATCTATAAAGCTACACATCACTACCACAACATAAAGAACAGATAGAGATCATTACCTACCCTCAAGAACTCAAAGATCCTAGCTTTCCTAGATCCAAGGCATCCAAGAGGTAAAACTAGATTAAAGATGTGATTTTTGTGAGATTTGTAATGTTTAGTGATGGATTTGTGTAGAAATGGTGAAGAGAAGTTAAGTGTTCAGTTTGAGGAATGAGGAGGTGAAGAAATAATGCTAAAGACATAGAAAAATGAAAGAAGGAAAAGATAAAGAGAGAGAGGCGAGTGTAGGAGAGTGAGTGCACCATTACACTTAATGCACACTATTCTCACCACTCCACCTCACACCAAAACAAAACCAAGCTAAATATCTCTCTTCTCACTCGACAAATATCAAGGATTAAAGCAAAGGGTGGATTTAAAGCAAAGGATTAGAATTAAGGTTAAGTGTCAAGGTTGCTAAAAACTAGCTTAGCACAAACAAACCCTCATATTTACGTGCACACGTGCGTGCATGCCCATAACAAATAATATTAAAATAATAATTAAATGTTATAAAATGTGAGGAACACGAATTGATAAACTTTTTACAGTAAACCCGCATTACCGTCTAAATTAATACTAACCGAAATCTAAGGCGTTACACGTTTGGTGTTGGGTTTTAGGATTTAAAATGAAGAAAATGGAAAATTTAAAGAGTGGTTGATGAGTTTTAGGATTATGGATGTGAAAATTGAGAATTTGAAATAGAAATTTGAAGAGTATTTGTGTGCGAGTGTACGAGTGTGTACACGCATGCACGTATGCGCGCTCGTGCATCTGGGTATTTGTGCGTATGTGTGAGTGTGTACGCGCGCGTACATATGTGTGAGTGTGTGAGCGAGTGTATGTGTGAGCGTGTGAGTGGGCGCGCCCGGATATGAAATATTTCACAAATTCATTCTAACTTTTAGTTTGTATTTTGTAAATTTAATGATTCAAAATTTTATTGTCGTGTATGATTTATTGCTAGTGGATTCATATTGTTATATGATCTTTTAGCCCGCGAGGTGACTTTCTCTCTCCCATTCTTTCCCAAAAATTGCACAGTCATTTCCCACTTAATTTTTCCCCAATTCTTCCAAAAAATTTCCCTTTTCTTATCTAAATATTTTTTAGGTATTGTTGCTGTTTCTGGTGTTCAAAATCCGATCAAATGTTAGGGTTTTTCTCCTCTAATTATTATTTTTAAAATTAAATATGGATGTTAGGTTATGAATTGTGAGTTTAGATTATGAATTGTGATGTAATTTTGATGTTAGGTTGCGGAATTGTGATGTTGATGTTAGGATATGAATTTTTGAAGTTAAATGTGAATGTTAAGATTTTTCAATTACATGTGAATATTAGATTATGAAATTTATGATGATGGGTTATACAAATTGAAGAATCTATAAACCTTAAAGAAACCCTGACAACAACTTATAAACCTTAACAACAAATTATAAACCCTAATTACAAATTATACCTTAATTACAAATTGTACAAATTATAAACCCTAAGATGGAGTATAAGAAATTATTAAATGAATTTAGGATAAGATGAATTTTAGGTAATTGAGGGTATGTGCGAGCGTGTGAGCGAGTGCGTGCATGTGTGTGTATGTGTAAGTGCGCGCGTGCGCGTACGTATGTGAGTTATTCAGTGTGTGAGCGTGTGAGCGAATGTATGTGTGAGCGTGTGAGTGCGCGCGCGCGTGTATGTGTGAGTGTGTATATATGTATGTGTCCGCATATAAAATATTTCACAAATATATTCATCCTAACTTCTTAAAAGTGCGTCCTAGCACCACCACTGGGTTTTCACAAGCATCAAGTATGCTATTTTAAAAAAAAAATCTTGGTGTTAAGCTATACTAACCTAGAATCTAACTAGATAATTAGGGTTTTAGCATGATATGAAAAGAACTAAGCTAAGTGAAAGGATTACAACCTTTGTAGATCGCGTCCTTCACTTTAATAGCTCCGGGTACTAGTCCTTACGACTCCACTAGGCTCCACTTGAAGAAGGAACAAGCTTACTTCGATGTCTTCGTGTCTGTTGGGGTAAAAATTTACACCCCCGTTGACCGAGTCAAAGTCATGGTCAACCCCAAGCCAGGCGGGCCTAAGCCCAGGTCAAGCGGGCCCATGCCCAAGTCGAGCCCGCGTCCAGCCTCCTCCATGCCAACAACAAAATCATGTAATAAATAATTTTTATGTAATTTTTTATACATGAATGTATGCAAAATGGGCATAAAGCCAATATTTTGTAAGCCCAAGGCTTATGTGCAAAAATGAAATGGCACATAAGCCATGGGATAGGCAAAATGCCATTTTGTGAAGCCCAAGGGGCTACATGCAAATATGTAAGCCTATAAAAGGCAACATGATGAATAAAAAAAAGGACAACACTTTTCATTCCCCTCAAAAAAACCTAGGGTTCTTTGTGCCTCCTGCTCCTTCTCCAAGGTTCTAAACCTTTTCATTTCTTTTGAATTAAATCAAGAGTTTTACTCTTTCTCTTCCAAAACTAAGTAGTTTTCCACCACAAAACCCACAAAGGGGAACTCAGATCTCCCATTAGATCTTAAAAAGGAGTGATTTTTAAAATCTCCTACTTCTTGAGAATCAAGATCCGGCCAAACAACAGGAGGAAGAAGAAGAACCCCCCTTCATCAGCTTCAAAACATCCTAGGAGTTCTAACTCCATATATATATATATATATATATATATATATATATATATATAACAACAAATATTTCCTTTCTGAAGCATAGCTTCTGTTTCTGGGACTTAAAGCCCCTTTTTCCTCGCCGACGTCCAAGCGCTCAAGCGCCGAGCGCCCCCGTGCCGACACGTGGCGCGCTAGCGCTCGAGCGCAAAGCGCCCGCGTGCCGACACGTGGCGCGCTTGCGCTCCAGCGCACTGCGCCCGAGCGCAAAGCGCCCGCGTGCCGACACGTGGCGCGCTTGCGCTCCAGCGCACTGCGCCCGAGCGCAAAGCGCCCCGCGTGCCGACACGTGGCGCGCTTGCGCTCCAGCGCACTGCGCTCATGCGCAAAGCGCCCCGCGTGCCGACACGTGGCGCGCTTGTGCCTAAGCGCACAGCACCTAAGCGCACAGCGCTCGAGGCGCTGGCCCCCACGCATCCTCTGGATGTCTTTTCCCCCTCCTTTTTTATATATATATGTACATACATATACATACACATATGCATACATATGTACACACACACATACACCACGACACTGTCCCTGTTAGAAAAAAAATTCTAACGGGGCGCTGCCCCGCACCCCGCAAGGGGGCTGCTAGCCCCCTTGACCCCCAGCCCGCTATCCGGGTAGCGGGACCCCCGTAGAAACTCTGTGTGGCTCCCGATATATCCAAATCCCTCTTTCAAAACACAACACACGTACACTGCACATTGAGTTCGCATGACCAGTTTAACCCGTCAATCGGAGGTTCCCTCGCTCCAAAGGCGAGGGGTAATTAACGGCAACTTAGTTCGCGGCTGCCGGAGATTCGGATCCCCACAATCATTAAACCCCGGCCTACCCTAGGCAGGGGGAATCTGTAGTATACGCCTGACAAGCGCGCGCGTATTCCCATCTCAATGGGGTGACGAAAAACATCCTACAGTGTCGAAGATGATCCACCTTGAAGCTTCACTAATCCAAGCTACCTCTTCACTAAATCCCTATTAGTGAAGTGAACATCCTAATCTAAATGGCTAGTCTAGATTAGGATGATGAAATAGGAGTTTTTGGCTCACCTAGAATTTCCTAATGCCCTAGGGTTCACAACACATGTGAGGGTTAGGGCAATGGAGGAAGAAGAAGAGGATAATGGGAGAGGAGAAGCAAATGAGCTAAGTGTGCTAGGTTCAAGTGAAGAATGGCTTATCATATACCTCACTTATTGAAGCATCCATTATATCTCAAATAAAAAATAGAACCATCCTTCAATAGTGAGTCAAGAGCAATAAAGAACTGTAAAATCCATGCTTCATCCATACTACAAATATCTCCCCATTTTTCACCATTTATTTCTATTTTCTTAAAATAGAAAAACCAACCATGCTTCATAATACACACACACACACACACACACACACACACATACATATATCATATATACATATATTAATATATATAAAAGAAAATAATTAGTGAGCTATAATATTAGTTAATATATAATTATATCAAATATAATATATATCATATTATTAAATCAACGCTTGATTCAATAATCCGGTTATATCATATATAACCGACTAATATCATTTATCTGCAGATTAGAATACGGTATCACATACTCGTATTTAATCAGGCCCCCGCACATATCATCATATGTGCCCTACTTCGTTTCGCTTGAACTAGGAAACCTCTGTGTGGGACTCTAAAGACTCGTCAATACGGCAGCAGTAGGTAATGATTACATCAGTTACCTACAAGCCGTCAGCGGTACTAGCTGGACGTAACGGCTACCCATGTATTTAGCGAATAGAAAATCAACAAGCAAGCTTGTCCAAACTCACATGAAGCCTATAAGTAACACTTACCGTACAATCCGGTCTCTTCGTCTGATATGTCGCATATCAAGTCTAGGGGTGGAATCGTCAGACCCTAGTAACTTGATAAGTCATGCCGATGTATAGCTCATAACGGTTAGAAAAACTGTCACACCCCGCTTCCCAAAAGAAGGTGAAGGATGACGTGGCAAAGTCCGCAACCTAACTGTATTGAAGGTGGTCTATTCAATACAGTTACGTTAAGCGTATGAATATCTAACATACAGGATGTGTGCCAAAATCAAAGTAATAAAAGCGAAAGGCATTTATTTCCATTAACCAAACTTTATTACATCCCAGAAGAAAGAGTAAAATAAACTAAGTAGTTTAATTACATCAAAGTAGGAACAAAAGCCCTAAACATGTGGGCAACAACAAAAATTAAATCTAACTAATCTTCCATCGTCCAGTCTGCATAATCTTCATAAGTTGGCTTCACACTTTGATCCTCGCCATAATACTCATTCTTATCTGACGGACATTCCAAAGATAGAGGAAGAAAAGGAAAGTCCGTCAGCGAGTTATACTCGCGTAGGATTGCCTCATAAGGAAGTAAATGTATAGAAACAGACATGGGTGTATAAATGCACTGAATATGATGTACATGGGTATAAAGGTATGAAGTTATATACAAATTAGATATGTTGACAGAGGTACATGTGAATACGAGTAGCTTGTGTGAGGTATATGTTTGGTAAAAGTTCCAGTCAAGTCAAACGGATATTCAGTCTAAGGGTTAGATCAGGTTAAACAAGGTGTGTATAGATGGAATTGACTGGTGAACATACTCGTATTCTTGAGGTATCCCATGACTAGCTGGAAGCAGTATGAGCTAGTGCTTGTGCCTGGGATGGCAATCAACGTGGTAGCGTGAACATCCCCGAAAGGTGTCCCATAACTACGATGGAGCTTTGTCTAGTGTGAATATCACTCAAGTGCACAGGTATTACCACCCTTCAGTTCCATAATAAATTGATAATATATCCACATCCAAGATACTGAATAACTCGTGTCTCATAAAGAAAAGTAGATAAGGTAACAGGCGGGTATAGCACAAGATGTGAGTTTAGTGTTGAGTATCAATAGGTATTGTAAACGTTCTAGTTTGTTAAACAAGGGTCCGGATACTCGCGATTATTCCGTTTTGGCCATGGAACAACAACTGGGGAAGTGAAATGTACCGTTTCACTTCCCAGGATCATGATCGAGTAGTAGGGGAATCCGAGTTCCGAATCTCCTTACCTAATCAAACTACCCATCCCCGTGCTTCAGTATAAAAGTTTTGACAAATTAGAGTTAGTGCGTATACCTCTAGGCATGGAATTTCCACATTGTATGTCATCCATATTTTGGATCATTCGCCCTCAAATAGGGTTAGTAGTCGTCCACATTTTGGACTGGTCACCCTGCCTGCAGGGATCTTCATGTTTGTATAGTCGTCCGTACATCAGACTGGTCACCCGGAATATCGGGATCTTCTCAATAAGTATTCCATACCTAGGTCCGCGCATTCTAACCCTAGCCGTATCATATGTCAGGTATGTCATAAACTGGAAATTTTTAAAAAGTATTGATCTCGTTTAATATGGCCTTCTGCAACCACTTGTTTTATTTTCTAAAGTTCGTAAAGTACTTCGTGTCATCTTAGGGAATGCTTAGTAAAAAGAATAATAGTGTTTAATTATCTTTTATTACTTCTAAGAAAAACCATGAGGTTTGGAATATTTATCATTTTGGAAAAACATAATGTTTTACGGAAAAATATCCTTTCGATAAAAGGTCGTGGTGTTTATTTGAAAATCTTTTGCAAAAGATTTTTATAAGGAGCTTAGACACACTTTCAAGCAATCACAATATACACAATCAAGCCTAGAGCTAAGGTCTCCTAAGTCAACTAGACTGCTCCTAACTGTTCCAAGGGCAAGTTGTGAGATCCTCAAATCGCCTCTTCACCGCCAATTGTGGCCGGATAAGCACAAGTAAATAAAGGAGGGATCCGCTCATGAATAACCGTGAGACGGGTCTTTTAAAATTACCTTTCCCACTTGTCGAGCCTAGGCACCACAAAGTCTGGTTTAGATAAACGACCGATGCCTACAACCTTTCCTTTGTCCTAATGAGCACGACAATCCTTATTGGCTGAGTCTAATTTTTTTTAATTAATTCGAAGGTTGATGCAAAATACTTTTTGTGATTTTTGGGGTCCTAGGAAGGGTAATGAAATCCCCATCCAATCCGGATTGGTGTTATGGCCCCTTAAAAGTCCGTTTTTTAAAAATACAAAGCAGTAAACACACAAAAATCCAAAACACTTGCCAAAAATCTGGATTGGTGTTTATTTGAAAATTTCCTTTTAATAAGGTACTAGATATTCCTTTTGAAAAGATATCGTTGTATAGATTATGGTCCTTGTTGAAAATGGCCCTTCAATAAAGGTCGAGATATTTAAATGAAATTAATAATTTTATGAAATTATAGTGTTTTAGGTTCGGGGTAACGTTTTAGAAAATACGTTCGTTTTGGAAAAACCATAAGCCGTTATTTAAATTTAGTATTTTCCTCTTTAAAAAGGTTGAAGGGATTTAACAACATTATAGTAGTTGATGAAAAATGGGTGTACGTAAAAATATATCTATATCGTATCTAAAAATACCTTCCAATTATCTTATCAAATAATTATAACCTTTTTAACAAAATGAGGGTCCTTTTTATGGAAGAACCTATTTCGAGATCACAACAATAGTACGGGTGAGAGTAGGTATGAAAGGGGTGAATTAATATTCGTGAGTTATAAACATTAGGCATGTCACATTCTATGTAGCATGAGGGTACAGTATTTTTGGTATATACTGTTGGAGATAGTGCCCTCAGAGTCAATTATTGGATCACAGGCACGTGATTACAATGATTGAGGGGAGGACCTGTCCCAGTAGGACAGTCTTACTCGAGATGATAGTATGCTATCTGGTTTATCTTTATCATCGTGTACTGCTTTAGGTGACCTTTCGAGTCGCTATTACACGTTGATAAAGCCCCTTGGATTCTTGCTTGACCACCAGCAGTATGAGGGCGATCATATAAGTGGGAACTGGGGGTCTACAAGCACATCCTTAAAAGGTCCCTAGTCGTGGGAGATTCGAGACAGGGCATCGTTTCTCCAGAGTAGACTAGTGTATACAGTCGAGACCCCGACGAGGGGCGGTGGCCGGTCTCACAAGCCACTGGTGTCAGTTGGATCACCTAAGATGTATACAGGTGCTCATTGGGTTATGAGTACACCGGACAGGACTCGCCGGGAACCTGCTAGTTGGGTATATACCAGACGTCAGATAGCAGTTCCCAGGTGACATGTGTACAGGTTAGTTCATCGACCTGAGATCGTCATTTGTCTCATGTGAGTTCCCACTGTGCTTTGATTACTACCCTACCACGGCTCAAAGGAGTCGTGCAAACAGGTTTTAGTTGGGTACAGTCCCGAGCCACATGGAGGCAGTGAGCGGATCTGCAGGGGTTCGTCTCTCCCGGTATTGGGGGTGAGGTCGTGCTGTGTCTAGGAGAGCCAGAACATGAAAAGTCCTTGGCCAAGGCAAGAGATTTGCTGGTAGGTATTCCAGTAGTATCTCAGGGTGTTCTGGGCTACACTCCGACACGACTTGTACCGCTTTTGGGGGTCTGACTTTTACCAACCCCCTAGGCCCGCCATGCGATGCTCATAGACGAACGGACCGGACTGTACGGATATTGTCACTGACAGGCTCAGTAGGGTGTCAGGATGAGTTCGCTCATCGACGTCCCTTTTGGTCGATAGCTGGTGGCCCGTCACGTATGGCTAATACCTCTGACGTGCTAGTGGTTAAATCCACAGCTATAGTATTGACGAGTCTTTAGAGTCCACCACACAGACAGTTACTCAAGTTTCGGGCGAAACGCTGTAGAGGCCGTATGGAGATATGGCAGGGTTCGATCAGATACGTGCGGTATTGCACGGATCGTGATCGGACGGTTTTTACTAGCCGGCTTTGGCTTAAGCCGGATCGTAGTATTAGATAGTGTAGTTTTGTCTCTTTGCATTTGTGTTCAGTGGGAATACAAATGCGGGCATGTATTTGCAGTAGCGGGGTTTTCCTGTAATTTATTACGGGATCGGTTTTCTGGGGTTGCCAGTTTGCATTCCGTTCCGGCCGGTTTTCTCTTTTTCCTTCGCGGTCGGACTTTTCGTTGGAGGGTGTTAATTGCAATTTTGCAATTAACATTTTGTGAGGGGTTTCTTTGCATGAGTGTAGCTTCATAATCATGAGATTCTCTTTGCATCATTCTTTTGCATTTATGTGACAAGAATGAGATTGGAAATGGTTGTGACATTTTTCCTTTTAGATTTTAATTCTTTTTCCCCACTTGTTTTGGCTTCTTTTTCCTTCACCCACTAAATTGGGGGCCGGCCACTGTTTCTGTGAGTGAGGGGTGAGGTTTAATTGGTGTGGATTAATTCATTCATTTGGAATTTCGTGGGTCCCCCTCCCATTGTGTGTGTGCTGTGAAGGGAAATTTCCATATACATGGTTTTTATTAGTGCCATTCTTCATACATGATTTCCAGTGAGCAAAAAATGGGTGTGCAGGGGCTGTTTTAATGGGAGAGAGAGAGGTTCTTTTGGGGGGATTTTTGTTGTCTCATTTCCTTGGAAAAAATGGAGAGCACATTCTTCTTTCTCCAAAGTCTTTTTCTCACCTCCACATCCATGGCAACTTCTAACCCCAAAGAGATAAGTTTCTACACTATTCTATAGCAAGCCTTGGACGCGTCGGCTAGCCAACTTCGCGCCCGAGTTGCCTCGGTCAAGAGGCGGGAGCCCGTAAAAGATTCAGGCTACGTGGTGCCCTTTCCGACGAGCGAGGAGGTGACAGAGATTCCGCGGGAGATCGGAGTGGAGACGAAGACCGAAGGATACGGATCGCTTGGTATAGCATCTCTACTCTTTTCCTTTTTGCTAGCTATCTAGGTTAATGGCCCGATCCGGGTAAAAAGTCCGCGGTGGTGCCGTTTTGCAAAGTTCGCAAGGTTTTTGTTTTCCGCGTTTCCGGCGTCGGATCGACGGCCGGGGCGCCCCCGCGGGCTTACATTGGTATCAGAGCCAGGCCATTAACTTAGCCTAGCTTGGTCTAGTGTGTTTAAAACCTGATCGAACAAAATCCCCAAAATCCGTATTTTCCAAGCATGTGTTCTCTGTTGAAATTTTTTTCAGCTCCTAAAATTTTTCAGGTTATTGAGGAGACATGTACAAGAAATTCTAAGAATTCTGGGAAAATACGGTTCAGTGATTCCCTACTTCGACCGCGGAAACGCGGCCAACCCCTGGTCTGGCCGCGGTTCCGCGGTGGTTAAAAGGAATCGTTGAACCAAAATTTCCCAGTAGGCTTTTGATCAGGAAATAGGGGTTTTGGGATATTAATTTTGGGCCCAGATTTTCTGTAAGTGCTACAGTAGTGTATGGGGCCCACTTGATAATACTTGTTCGATCGGATATTTTAAACATGCCAGTTCACAGTTTTTACTTTATATCTGCGACCGTGAATGTCACTTGATCGGTAAATCCCGTCTAACTGCTATAGCCCGGTTAGACGGATTTGCGAACGTGACTTTCACGTTGATGTTCTGTGATTGTACTGTGTTGTTGCGGATCGGTCATGCGGGTAGCCTGGTTGCAGTGGTAGTACAGTTTTGTTGTATTATGTACATTTGATATTGCGGGGCGAGCGTCCGACATGTGGACTGCCGTCACTGCCTGTTTGTATTATTATTTTGGGGCACGACCAGGTTGCGGTCGATGTACCCGTTGTATGTATATTTTACTTTCTGTACTAGGATTACCCCGCGGAGGAGTGCACGGATAGCCGGATTCTGGAGGGCAACAAGCCCGCATCTCATGGCGTTGAGACGGAGGGGGCTTCACTCTAGAATTGGAGGGCTATTCGCCGCACTCGTAGGGGGTATAGGGTTGACCCAGGAGGGGTGCCCAAGTTACCGGATTCCGTGAAGTGCTGGGTGGTCCATTCATGGTGCTGAAGGGGGCTGCCTCGCTTCAGGTTTTGGCGGGTAACTTGCCGCGCCCGTAGGGGTCTAGGTTTTCATTGCACAGGCTATCAACACGACCAGAGGAACGTCGGGTTTCAGTAGCGGCTCTGTGAAACCCGGGGATCCCAGATATCTGTATTGATCTGTGTTGCTATACATTTCTATGTTGCTGCATTTTTATCACGCCTTGAGCGAAAATTATATTATATATATATATTAGTAGATGTTGTATATGTTTTTCATCCGCGCTAGTCCAGTCCCCGCTCTGTCGTTAGTTAGCTAACCTAACGGGTGATGACGGGACCTAGTGGCGAATGCGGATGGCATATACGTACATCAGTATATTTTCGTTCTTTGTGGTGTGATCAATTGATGGGACTGCATTGATTCGGATCAATGCAAGTTAAACAAACCTAATCTGATGTTGTTGGAACACTTTTTCAAAAAGCTGTTATTGCAAGGGCGTTCTCTTTTGTTTTGCACAGTGGTATTCAGTTTGAATACCCTGCTCCTCAGTCGACGAGGCAAGGGCCGAGATCCCTTCACCGGGAGTGACCCCTTGGACAAAAGCTTGCGTCAGGGCAATAACTTCACTATAGCCGATTACTTTTGCTTTGCATCGTGGTATTCATTTGGAATATCCTGCACCTCATTCTACGGGGAAAGAGCCGAGATCCCTTCACCGGGAGTGACCTCTTTAGCAAAGGTTGTCGTCACTATATTTTTATAAAGCTATCCGTTCCTTCAACGATATCAAGTTCATTACGTTAAAGGTTTTCGCCAGAAACCATTCGTAGCCCTCCGTCATTTCAGTTAAATATTCGGTAGTATTCAAGCTATGTATTTTGACCTCACGCCAAGGCATAGTGTTTGGTAGCTGCCGGGTATTTATCTGTTGCATAGATAGATGCGTTGGTTTGGGACAGTCGTACTACTATTTTGGCCTACGTCAAGGGTATGTACGGGTGGGTTCAAATTAACCAGGATAATGACGGGTAGAACTTGACATGTGACTTATGATATTTTGACCTCACGCCAAGGTCATAAGAGCATGGGGCAAAAAACCACATCGAGAGTTTCAAAAGAACTGAAACTTGCCAGATATGCGCATACCTTCTGGAGTGTGATAACGTGAGCGGATTCCGTCACGTTATCATGCGATGAGAGTTGGATCTCGATTCCCACTGATGAGTTGGTTTACTCCTCGGGTATTCCCGGCTAATTCTTCTTTCAGGTTTGGGGAGGAATTTGACGTTACAGTGGGAGGTTTCCAGATTAGATAAAGTGATAACCATTCTGATCTAGGTTAGAGTGCACGCTGAGTGTTTCTTTTCTCTCTCTCTGGCAGCGACCATTGACCCGACCCTAGACTATGACTCAGTGACCAAGTTGACCGAACCTTCTTAACACTGGCTTTTGGATTGTCAGAGTTGCAGACCTCTTTGCCACTCCTACTTTTACTCTTTTCTCCGGGACACCCCGTATTACTACGAACGTCCACTTCCATTGGACAAAACCATCGTATGGTTATATACGAACTCGAAGGACTTCGAGGATGGTTTCCGGTTCTGGAGAAAACGAATAGGACTATTCAGTTGTCTTTACCTTTTACCTTCTCTCAGGTTGCGAGTACTCCTTGGTTTAGGAGATAGTACACCTATTACGCAAATTGGATAGTCTTCTTCCAAACCTTAGGCTGGTGCCGAACGGTGGGGAATGAAGAAAGCCAATTAGCCTAAACGGTGTACAGAAGGTATTAAGTTCAGACAAAGCAAGGGATTAGTAAGAGGGCAAAGTAAATTGCGACCGCTATTCACGACCAAACCATGTACTTCTTTGTCAATCCTAAATCACCTATGAATTAAGTTCATTCGGTTGTCTTTTATCCTCACCTTCTCTCGCATTGCGAGTGCTCCTAGGATTAGGACAGTACACCCATTATGCTTATTGGATAGTCTTCTTCCAAACCATAGGCTGGTGCCGAACGGTATGGAAGGAAGAAAACCATTTGGCCTAAAGGGGTGTACAGAAGGTAATGACTAAAGACATGTAAAGGGATTTGGAAAGATGGCAAAGAATTATACGGTTACAGTCGTGAATCTGGTTAATGGAAGAGGCATTACTAGGAATACCAGGATACCCCATCGAAACATCTCAATGTTTCAGTTTCACTGTGTACTGTTAAATGAAAACTGATTTCCCAATTAGGCACTTGCTCCAGGGTATGTATTTACCAGGTATGAGTCTCACATCTGTATGGTTTTATAGATGATGAAGGGGAGTAAGTTATTGGGAATTAGGTGACCATCCTCATTATATCGGGATTCGTTGGAATTGGTGATATTTGAGGAAGCCACCTGGGTTGTTTGCCGGTCGGCAAATATTTGGTTTTGAATATCCGTTGTTGTGCACCAATTTCAAATTGATATATCTGTACGTCTATTTTTATAGAGTGAGACATATCTTTTTGAAATTATGTCTATGACATTTACCTATACCAGTGGATGGTTAGGTAAGGAGCATTGAACAGCGGTGTAATTCTTCTTAACCAAAAGTACAGTTTTCAACCTACGACACACAGTGAATGAGTCACCAGACTCAGGGGACTTATACAGAGTATTGTATATTGTCCAGTGTCCATTAGGACAGAGGGGTAGGTACTCGTACTATATTCGGTTTACTTATGACTTCTCTAGTTCTTAGACAAGTGTTTCGTAGAAACACAAGGTCCAAGTTTTGAGAAGTTATGGGTATATGAATAAAGTAGAGAACCAGGTATTACAAGTATCGGGATTCTTCAAGGTGATCGAAGATGTAGATACTTGTGTATGGTATTCAGTTGATAGTAATGTTTAAGAGAACTTGCTTCTCTTTCAGGTTACTCATAATTGGAAGCATTCCTAGGTTGAGTAACGCTGATCGGCCTCTTTCCATTTAGTTGACATGCACTGGAGATAGCTGCATGATTTGAATCTGGTTCAATTAAATCAGTGCCTCTGTTTCTTGGATATAGAACAGTTCATATCTTGACATTATTAAGATACGGGGAGTTGTCCGGCTTATGCTTAAAACCAGACTCTGGACAACTCAAGGCACGTTTCAGTAATGGCTGTTTGTGGGTTGACCTGGGCTATGACGAGGGTTGACTTTCTACCATCTGGAAGATCAATAGTAATATTGTTCTTGACTCGCCACAGTTTTATCAAAAATGGATTTTTTCAGAAAAACAGTAGTGGGAGTATGTTAGAACTGGAAGTGATTCCAGAACCGCAAACGATTACTGAAGATTTGATAAGGAACCTAAAGATTCAATCTGGTTTGACATTCCACTGGCCACTCCGCAGATATGGTGGGTAACCTCAGACACTCGAGAGGTACTTCGGTATGCTCAAGGACGGTAGCAGGGAGGTTCTTGTTTACCCAGACTTGCCATTGCTGCTGATCCAGACTATGAGACCCGGCAGGAGGATGAGTATAGCGTCGTTCTGAACTAGCTTTAGAAGTGCACATCTATATGACTCTGCCAGAGGGTTGTCGTAGTCAGTGGGAGCAGCGGAAGCATTGGTGGACAGGAGGCTTATGTCTATTTATAGACTATAGCAGATATTGCGGAGAAAGATCATCTATTTCTGATGTGACAGTCATAGGTTTGACTTCATCAGAATAGGGGATGGATCTGTTAAGAAGGTAGTAGAGTGTGATGTCATGGTATTGGATGACATGCACAGAGTAGGAAGTGATATTCCTATACTACGATCGGTTATACTTTGGTCGTCACACAGTAGTTTCTCCACATAGGAATTGGATCTTATATCGTACATTCTGGTTACTAGATCTATGATTTTAGATCTAGATTTGGGTGGTTTCCCAATCAGGGTACTTTGACAGCATTCTATGAGTATTTAGAATGGACGACTCCTGGCACGGTAGTATACCTGCAGGTGATGGAGTCACCCTCTCTAAAGGTGTCTTACAGACTAAAGGGGAGAGGGATACGCATGATTAACAGATCACTTGCTTAGGCAATTGAGTCAATCATGAGATGTCAAGTACCACACCAGATGTTGTTCTTGCAGTAAATGCAATAAGTTGATATTGATCCAATCTTGGAGAAACAGTCGGAAGCAGTTTTAGAACATAAGTGGATGTTCTAGGGAAATGATAACGATAGTCTTCTTCGGGAGACAGTTATCATTCCAGGCTTCCAAGGTGACCTGGATGGCAGAGTGGCTGTCAGAGTTATAGTTTTCCCTCTGACGAGGGGCAGTATTTTGGACAGGTGGTCCAGGTGGAAACTGAGGGAAGGCATGGCGCAGGATACTGATTAAGTTCAGTTGACGATACAGTCTAAGAAGTTTGGATTTGGAGTTCATTTCTGAACTAGGTCCCATCAGACATCCAGACATTCTAGGACAGGTATTGCTCGTTTTCGGGAGATAGTTTTCTCTGCGAACATGAGATATAGAGAGACATAGAAAGAAACATCAAAGCGGGTCCACTCACTGAGGCTATTCCTCGAACGCAATAGTTTCGCAAACGAGCTTTGTGAGACTGACTAGTAGAGGAGTTGGGTGTTCGGTATCACACGGGCTGTGAGTATGCGACATCGCAATAATTAGCCTCGAGTGCAAGTGGGAGATTGTCGGAGATAGTGCCCTCAGAGTCAATTATTGGATCACAGGCACGTGATTACAATGATTGAGGGGAGGACCTGTCCCAGTAGGACAGTCTTACTCGAGATGATAGTATGCTATCTGGTTTATCTTTATCATCATGTACTGCTTTAGGTGACCTTTCGAGTCGCTATTACACGTTGATAAAGCCCCTTGGATTCTTGCTTGACCACCAGCAGTATGAGGCGATCATATAAGTGGGAGCTGGGGGTCTACAAGCACATCCTTAAAAGGTCCCTAGTCGTGGGAGATTCGAGACAGGGCATCGTTTCTCCAGAGTAGACTAGTGTATACAGTCGAGACCCCGACGAGGGGCGGTGGCCGGTCTCACAAGCCACTGGTGTCAGTTGGATCACCTAAGATGTATACAGGTGCTCATTGGGTTATGAGTACACCGGACAGGACTCGCCGGGAACCTGCTAGTTGGGTATATACCAGACGTCAGATAGCAGTTCCCAGGTGACATGTGTACAGGTTAGTTCATCGACCTGAGATCGTCATTTGTCTCATGTGAGTTCCCACTGTGCTTTGATTACTACCCTACCACGGCTCAAAGGAGTCGTGCAAACAGGTTTTAGTTGGGTACAGTCCCGAGCCACATGGAGGCAGTGAGCGGATCTGCAGGGGTTCGTCTCTCCCGGTATTGGGGGTGAGGTCGTGCTGTGTCTAGGAGAGCCAGAACATGAAAAGTCCTTGGCCAAGGCAAGAGATTTGCTGGTAGGTATTCCAGTAGTATCTCAGGGTGTTCTGGGCTACACTCCGACACGACTTGTACCGCTTTTGGGGGTCTGACTTTTACCAACCCCCTAGGCCCGCCATGCGATGCTCATAGACGAACGGACCGGACTGTACGGATATTGTCACTGACAGGCTCAGTAGGGTGTCAGGATGAGTTCGCTCATCGACGTCCCTTTTGGTCGATAGCTGGTGGCCCGTCACGTATGGCTAATACCTCTGACGTGCTAGTGGTTAAATCTACAACCATAGTATTGACGAGTCTTTAGAGTCCACCACACAGACAGTTACTCAAGTTTCGGGCGAAACGCTGTAGAGGCCGTATGGAGATATGGCAGGGTTCGATCAGATACGTGCGGTATTGCACGGATCGTGATCGGACGGTTTTTACTAGCCGGCTTTGGCTTAAGCCGGATCGTAGTATTAGATAGTGTAGTTTTGTCTCTTTGCATTTGTGTTCAGTGGGAATACAAATGCGGGCATGTATTTGCAGTAGCGGGGTTTTCCTGTAATTTATTACGGGATCGGTTTTCTGGGGTTGCCAGTTTGCATTCCGTTCCGGCCGGTTTTCTCTTTTTCCTTCGCGGTCGGACTTTTCGTTGGAGGGTGTTAATTGCAATTTTGCAATTAACATTTTGTGAGGGGTTTCTTTGCATGAGTGTGGCTTCATAATCATGAGATTCTCTTTGCATCATTCTTTTGCATTTATGTGACAAGAATGAGATTGGAAATGGTTGTGACATTTTTCCTTTTAGATTTTAATTCTTTTTCCCCACTTGTTTTGGCTTCTTTTTCCTTCACCCACTAAATTGGGGGCCGGCCACTGTTTCTGTGAGTGAGGGGTGAGGTTTAATTGGTGTGGATTAATTCATTCATTTGGAATTTCGTGGGTCCCCCTCCCATTGTGTGTGTGTGCTGTGAAGGGAAATTTCCATATACATGGTTTTTATTAGTGCCATTCTTCATACATGATTTCCAGTGAGCAAAAAATGGGTGTGCAGGGGCTGTTTTAATGGGAGAGAGAGAGGTTCTTTTGGGGGGATTTTTGTTGTCTCATTTCCTTGGAAAAAATGGAGAGCACATTCTTCTTTCTCCAAAGTCTTTTTCTCACCTCCACATCCATGGCAACTTCTAACCCCAAAGAGATAAGTTTCTACACTATTCTATAGCAAGCCTTGGACGCGTCGGCTAGCCAACTTCGCGCCCGAGTTGCCTCGGTCAAGAGGCGGGAGCCCGTAAAAGATTCCGGCTACGTGGTGCCCTTTCCGACGAGCGAGGAGGTGACGGAGATTCCGCGGGAGATCGGAGTGGAGACGAAGACCGAAGGATACGGATCGCTTGGTATAGCATCTCTACTCTTTTCCTTTTTGCTAGCTATCTAGGTTAATGGCCCGATCCGGGTAAAAAGTCCGCGGTGGTGCCGTTTTGCAAAGTTCGCAAGGTTTTTGTTTTCCGCGTTTCCGGCGTCGGATCGACGGCCGGGGCGCCCCCGCGGGCTTACATATACGAGTTATTAAGAAACTCATTTTAATTAGGGGTTAAGATTATCATCATTAAGGGTACAAAGAATAGGCATGCACGAATATTATAACATCATTTTAAATAGGGGGTTGATGATTAGAAGTTGGAACTAGGTTATTGAGAAAAGAAGAAGGTGACAGAATAAGTGGAGAGAGGCGGATCCTACCTTTTGTTTGAGTCAGATGCCGGGTTGAAAGCGTAGGCTTGTACAAAATCCTCAATAGCTCCGCGCTCAGATTTTTCTTCAATACTTGGGTGGAACCGTAGTATCGGCGTCGTCGATACGAAGGTGTGGATATTTTTTTCAGAATTTTTGGAGCTCTGAGGTGTGTGAAATCAGTGTTTGAAGTGCCTATTTATAGGGTTTTTTCAATAAACAGAAAATCTAAAAAAATTTGTTAAATATACGCAAAAATCCACGCCGCCCAATGATTGCGAATCATCAGTTGATGATTGCGCCGCCGCCAAGGATTTCTAACCGTTCGATTTTGATCCAACGGCCCAGGACGCACCGTCACGCTGCCGCCAGGTGCCACGTGCCCATGTGGAGGGGGATCACGCGGTTTCGCGTGGTCCCCACCACGTGGGCGCCGCCGCGCGTTCTGGACTGTTGGATCGAGCATCCAACGGTCTAGGTCAAGGGGATTAAATATATATATTTTTTAATAAAAAATAATAAACTGTTTATTATTTTAAAAATTTAATTTGGTTTTAAAAAATTTTTGTTAAAAGTAGTTAAAAATACGGGAAAATTATGAAAAAATTTCAGAAAATATATTTTATTGTTATCTTTAGTATAAAAATAATTTTGGGCTAAAACTAAATAATATACCCTATATCTATGGTTTTAGCTAGTTATTATAATTATTTAAAAGTCTAGTTTATCTTAAAAATATTTTTAATCACGAATTATGATCCTAATTGATAATAAAATATTTAGAGTCTTTTAAGGCATTATAAAATTTTATTAAAATATTTTAAGCCTAGAAAAACAATAAATAGATTTTAGAAAATTCCTTTAATCATATTTCAATGCTTTGAAAATTATTACTTTAAAATTATTCTTCTATCAACGAAACACGTAAATAATTATTTGATAGTAGAAATTTAAATAAAATATATTTTATTAGGTATTAGAAAACACGGTCGTTATAAAAACTACTGATAACACTTACCAGTAAATCTCATCAGCCCTGCCTAGGGACTTGCTGTTATAGCCAATCGAGCATAGCGCAATATCAACTCCCAATACCGGGAGAGACGAAACCCCTCCTATCGCTCACTACCTCCATGTGACCCGGGACTGTACCCAAAATCCACATATTTGCACGACTCCTTTGAGCCGTGGTAGGGAGGAAATCAAAGCACGGTGGGAACCACACAAGACACTATGACGATCTCGGGTCTACAGACAAACCTGTACCAGTGTCACCAGAGAACTGCTATCTGACGATAGGTATGGTACCATTTAGTAGTTCTCCGTGAGTCCTGTTCAGTGTACCTATTCTCTAATGAGCACCTGTGTACAATCTTTGATGTCAAACACCAATGGTTATGGGATCAACCATCGCCCCATACAGGGTTAAGAAACGTACACACTATTCTATTCTGTAATATCGATGCCCTATCTCGATATCCCCTCGACTAGGAACAATTAAAGGATGTGCTTGTGGACTACACAAGTCTCAGTAGTATGATCCACATCATAGTCCTGGTAGTCAAGCAAACATCCAAAGGGCTTTATCAACATGTATTAGAGAGGCAGTATAATAATACAAGTGTACATGTTAAGATAAAGAGCAACCAGATAGCATACTATCATGTCGAGCAAGAAAGTCCTCTCTCTATATGTCCAAGCATCCACTATATTATACAATAATGGCTTCTAGGGTATACATATTCCTAACAGTCTCCCAGTTGTAGTAAGGCCGGTTGTTGTAGTATCTCATATCCAACACCCCAAAAAGTCTCTCAAACTATGTCTGGGGGAGGACCTTCGTGAGTGGATCCGCTGCGTTGTCCTTCGTGTCAACTCTCCCGACCTCGATCTTCCGCCGATCTTTTATCTCCCGGATCAGGTGATACCGCCTAAGAATGTGTCTGGATCTCTAATGGGATCAGGGTTCCTTGGGTAAAACCACAGCTCCATTGTTATCACAATATACAGGTATTGGATGCTCAATGGATGGAACCACACCAAGTTCAGCAATGAACTTCTTCATCCAGACAGCCTCTTTGGCAGCATCGTTGGCAGCGATGTATTCAGCCTCTATCGTCGAATCTGCTACGGTATCTTGCTTGGAACTCTTCCAACATACCGCCCCTCCATTAAGGGTAAAGACAAAATCCGAGACTGACTTACTGTCCGCCTTATCACTCTGGAAGCTCGAATCGGTAAAGGACTCCACTTGGAGTTCACCGTTACCATACACCAAGAACATTTCTTTAGTCCTTTTCAAGTACTTAAGAATGTTCTTCACAGCTGTCTAGTGCTTTCCCCAGGATCTGATTGATACCTACTCACTACACCTAGTGAGTAAACTACATCCGGTCTAGTACATAACATCGCATACATGATAGACCCAACTGCCGAAGTATAGGGTATCTCTTGCATGCGAGCCCTCTCCAAATCAGTCTTGGGAGACATCTCTTTGGAGAGAGTTGTTCCCCTCCGAAAGACGGCCGCGACGTGAGGACGTCTTGCCTGAGGTTCGGGGCAGATGCTATATGGTTTTATTCGTCTACCTCTCCGAAAATGCCAAGTTGATTTATGGCACCGTGTATCGGAGGTTTAGACGGATGCGGCCGATGTAGCAGACTTCGTCAGATTCCCCCTCGCTAGAGGGGTTTTTGATTGTGGGGACGCTCTTCCCTGCAGGCGCAAGCCCCTGCAGTTAATTACGCTACTGCATCGCGGTAGCCACTTTCTCCTTCTCCAGAATTTCACTTCGTGTCGTGTGTGTTTGTTTTGTTTGTGGTTGCCCGTGGATTGTATACGGAGACTGAGTAATGCCGTCGCCCGTAGGACGTGAATTAGTCCAAATTCGTATTTACTTAGATTTGGGTTTGGTATTTTTAGTTTAAGGATACATTAGCCGTATTGAGGCTAAGATCAACTTAAACATTCGTTAAGGATACGTTAGTCCTGTTTGAGACTAAGATCAACTTAACGCGGTGATCCGTTTAATATATGGCCGTCAGGACTCGTCACCTCTCTGACGTCGTTGAAGGTTTACAACGATAGATGTCAGAGGAGTTCAGAGATGTACCCTTGAACCAAAGTCGATTTGGAGTTTTATAGTCCATTTGAATGTTTAAGGACACGTTAGCCGTATTTGGGGCTAAGATCAACTTAAACGGGACCGTTTAGATCCGGCAAAAGAGCATTTGGAGGCTCTATTGTTCCAGTTTAGGGACGTAGTGGTCCGTATTCCAGTTTAGGGACGTGGTGGTCCATCGCCAGTTTAGGGACGTGGTGGTCTATCATTAGTTTAAGGACGTTCGGTCCGACATTAGTTTAAGGACGTTTCGGTCCTATATTAGTTTAAGGACGTTTCGGTCCACGAGTTTAAGGACCCCGCAGTCCGTATTGATGTGTGGTCGTCGGGACCCGTCGCCTCTCTGACGTCGTTGAAGGATTACAACGATGGGTGTCAGAGGAGTTCGGAGATGTACCCTCGAACCGGTCGTAAATTGATTTAGGGAGCAGCCGTGCTCAGTCAATTTAATTTAAGGACTTACGGCCAAAATTGGGCTAAGTCCAGTTGAAAAATATTCAACGCTTTTATTTGTTTTTGGTCTGTTAGACCTGTGCTAGGGCTTGGCCCATTTTTAACTAATGCATTGCATTATTTTCTATTTTTTTTTGTTTGGGCTCTGCCCATAAAAGATGCAGAGCATCAATTTATTCTGGGCTCTGCTCATTTATGAATGATGCAAGGCATCTACTTTGTTTGGGCTCTGCCCCTTTTTAAAATGCATAGCATTTTTATTATTTTGTTTGGGCTCTGCCCATTTATAAATGATGCAGAGCATCAATTTAATTAGGCCTGCTTGGTCTTTTAAATTTGGGCCCGGCCCTTTAGGAAATGAAATGCATTGCATTTTATGGCGCTTTGCGCCAATCAGAGAGCGCAAGCGCTTGTAGTGTTGACACGTATCGCGCAAGCACAATGCGCTGCGCTAATGCGCTGCGCCTGCGCTGCTGACACGTGGCGCGCTCTGGTGGCTTGCGCCAACCCAGGAGCGCAACAGCGCAGTTTGCAAGTGCAAGACACTATGATTTAAGAATCTTTTAGATTCAAGAACCAATGGTTCATAAAAGAAGTGCAAAACACTATTCGTTTCCTTGATCTAATTTAGATCAAAGAAAACAAGTTTTTCTTTTTATTTCAAGAACCAAAGGTTCATAAAAGTGCAAAGCACTATTTTTTTTATTTTTTTTTTCTTGTTTTAAAGAACCAGTGGTTCATGAGAAGTGCAAAGCACTATTTTTATATGAAGATCATTGATCTGGTTTTTAGATCAATGATCTATTAGAAGAAATTTCTTCTCTCTTGTGAAGGTTTTTACCTTTTTCTTGAAATTTTTCTCAGAGTTCTCTCTATTTGAAACTCTTGATTTTTCAAGAAATGTTGATGCCTTTGAATTGAGGTCTAGGGGCCTTTATATAGTGCCCATAAATTTGTTAAAGAGATCTTTCTCTGAGTGATTTGGGGAATTTTCCCCACCGTTGGATCTTTGATCCAAGGGCTTCTGTTTTACAGAAGAAAATCTTCTTGTTTTGACAAGAACAGAAAGATTTCTTTGGAATCTTAATTCTGTTTGGCGCAAACGCCCCAGCGCGTGACACGTGTCAAGCAGCGCACACCCAGCGCAACTGTGCTAGCGCATCTGCGCTGACACGCGTCGCGCAACGCAAAGCGCAGCGCAACTGCGCTGACACGCGTCGCGCAGCGCAGCGCTTGCGCAACTGCGCTAGCGCATCTGCGCTGACACATGTCGCACAGCGCAGCGCTTGCGCAACTGAAGTATTGCTTCCTTTAATTTTACTTAAAATAGAGCTTTGCTCTGATTGGGTGCGCTGCTTTGGGCGCTGCGCTGATGCGTCTACGCCTGACACGTGGCGCGTTGCGCCCGGGATTTGAAGCGTTGCTTCAAAATTTGAATTTTGAATTTCCAGCAGAGTTTTGCTCTGATTGGGGGAAACAAATGCCCCCCACCATTGCGCTCACGTGGCGTGCACGTGAGTGCGGCGGTGACAAGCTCTTGACTGTTGGATCAAGGGATGAGCTGAAGGGGCGCAAGCGCCTTATAAATAGGACCTATGGCCCTTAGGAAATCTTCACCATTTCAAGATTTTGATTTTCCAGAGCTTTGCTCTTACTCAAGAACTTCAGAGGTTTGCTCATTTTCAAAGTTAGAAACTTTAGGTAAAAATTAATTTAAATCAAATTAATTTAAATTAATCCCAATCAAAGAGCTTTGCTCTCACAGATCTTTTGATCTAAAGAAATTCCCTTTGGGGTTTCACCAACAGAGCTTTGCTCTCATGAATCCATATATCTACAGAGATCTTGTTCATGGGTTTTAACCCATGAGCAGAGCTTTGCTCATGGATCCAAAATTAGATCTTTTTGATCTAAAAATGAAGAACTTCTAAGAGTCTTCAAAATGTTTTAATTTCTTTAGGAGTTTTAAATAAATTTTCTCATCATCACCACACTAGGCTCTTTTAAGGAATCTTATTTCCCTGAGACCAGAGTTTGACATGTGTCACTATGTGACAGAACTTTGCTCTGAAAGAGGAGATTTTCTCCTTGTCCCTAGGGATTTTTTATTATTATTATTAGTGGGAATGTTTCCCTGGGGACCAACTGACAATCTCATTCAATGATGAGGTTGTCCTATTAACTGACGTATTGTCATCCAGATTTTGTGGGTCCCCCTTCGGTCTCCTACCCACTGTACTGCTGTGTGGTGTAATTAATTAATTTTAATTTAATTAATTTTTAAATTCATTTAATTGAAGATTTTTAAACGCCAAGCGTTGGAATTGTAGCACTGACGGCTATTTTGTTCTTTTGCAGCGATCATGTCTCTCGACACCTCGTTCCCGTTCGTTCGTTCAGAGGAGGGATTTCCCGAGGCGCCCTTGGACCGTGAGGTCCTGGCCATGATTAAGGAATACGACCCGGAATACAAGAGTCTCCACCTTTGGGGGTCGTGGTATAATCAGATCATCATGGGCCGACGGAGCTTCACATGCGCGGTGCCGTCAGAACCCATAACGGCGATTCACTATGCTACCCCACCCTCGGTGCAGTATGCCGTGGAGATGGTGGATTGGACCACGAAGAGCTTTCTTCATCCCGCTATGGATGCGGTTCCGGTCCAGCGTCCTATGGTCTTGGATATCCTAGGACGCCGTATCTGTCAGGGTGAGGCAAGACCATGGGGGCAATCATATAACATTGGTCTGATCCCCCGCCACCCGATTGGCTATCTGCCATGGGCCCGGTACATCTTGTCGACGAAGAAGTCGCAGTTGATAAGGTTAGGACTGTACACCGCGGTCTATGTCTCTCTCTTCCAGTATCCCACGCTCCCTACCTGGTGGTTCAAGGCTTTCTTGGAGCAGTGGAATATTCCTACCCACACTTTCCTTGCCATGGATCGGGAAGTGTCAATCTCCTTGGAGGAGTTCACAGAGGTATCTGGCTTACCAGTCATGGGGGAACATTATGAGGAGTTTCTCCCGACAGATGAGTACGTCTTTGGTGCTAAGCCGATGGTAAGGGGGCTCACGCCGGAGAATGCTGTTCAACACCAGTTCCCAAGCTTGATTAAAGTGTTGAACATATATGAGTCCCTTTTCGTCGAACATGGGAGTCGGGGAGTTAACTTTGAGGATTTCATTGCTCGGTTTCTTCGTCCAAGCGTCCTCTCATCAGAGGCTGCCAAGTTCGCTACTCTGGATGACCCTTTCGGTCTAGGTGCGGATAACCTACCGGAGAAGGAGATAGATCAAAAGGGTTTTTTCCTTCCGGACTTCCCTACTATGTCTTTTGCAGAAATTGCGGCCTCTGGAATGGATGAGGAGGCCTTTTTCTTAGGATTTCTCGGGTTATGGTTGAGTTGGTTTGCAATTCCAATGCACTCTCACCGCATGCGGCCCTCTGTTTTTTACCCAGCCCATCGGATGACTATCGGGGTAAAGGTGGCCGTTGGGATCGCCGGCTTGGCGCACTTATATCATGGCCTCAGCCGAGCAGCGGATGCTAATGAGCCTGGGGTACTGCATGTGGTCTTCCCGATGCACTACTTTGTATCGTGGCTCGAGCTACAAACGGCGGGAGTCTTCAGCATGCACAAAAGGCCCTCGTTCTTTGACAAGTGTGGTTTCCCTTGCATCATACAGCTGATTGGCACATCAATCGTGACCCCATCACCACGGAACTCCAGGGGTTTACTGCTTCGCCCTCACACCGTTGGAGTCGGGATGTCCTTCATCGACAAGGTATTGACCATTGGAAAAGCGTCCACCGCTGCGGTGCGACCATTACAGGACTCCTTTAAGGATGGAGCTTCAGTTTTGACGGCTCGGGAGACCCTCCACTTGTATTCTATTAGACCGGGCTTCCTAGTCTTCAGGCAGGACGGTGCGGCAATTTTCATGAGATATAACCCGCATCGTTTCGCCCAACAACTGGGCTACGATCAAAGGGTACCCTTGGAAGCTTTCTTACTGGAACCTGCTGCCAATGAAGAAGGGATGGAGAACGCGTTACATCACTTCATGCGCCTGAACACAGGTTCTCGTTTTTTTATCAGTGCGCCGACCTGCGCTTCACGACTCCTTAATGTATATAAAGAGTGGTACAATCATGCGACGGGGGCCGTTATAAAGGAAGAGAGGCGAGTGTTGATCGACCGTAAAGGTGCACCTCCCGGGACCGACCGTAACGCTCCCTTAGTGCCAAGGACCCCGGTGGTCCCCCCTCTAAAAGATGCCGGGGCCGGACCATCGCGTGCACAAAGTCCTCCACGCGGATTGCCGCTCCCTGATATTGCGGATGCACCACCAGCGCCCTGTGCTCCAGTGGAGACAGTGGTTATAGCCTCGCCGGAGTTTGGCGTGGGTGCGGACATTGGGACCCGCCGCCCCAAGGCGGTTGCCAAGCGTAAATCGATCCCGAGGACACCTAGGATTGGTGGGCAGAAGAAGAAAAAGAAGTCACTCTTCGCCGCTGATGTCGTGTTCGGTCAAGAACCCCACGCTCCTTATGCTGAGGGCCTGAGTGAATATGGGACTAATGAGGGATTAGTCATGCCGGATGACACGGATTTGGAGGCCGCCCTCGAAGCTTCGGAGCGGTTGGCGTGGCGTGATGCATGGCTGGCTAAGCTTGCGGCATCAGGTAATCACTAGTCGCATTTTTTATTGCGTTATATTTTTTATTACTGCCTTTGACTAACATTTTTCCTTCTTTTCTTCCAACAGGCATCACCACTGAAGAAGCCATCGCCGCTTCCCTGAAGACTTTCCAAGAGGAGGAACGTCTTAGAGCATCCATGGGCCTTAGTAAGTTTCAATTCATCAAGTTTTCATTTCCCTTGTGTTATGGTGAATCTAACCTCTCCCCTTTTTATGGCAGAAACCTCAATGCTGTTCCCGCCAAGCGACGCAAATGTTCTGCCAGCTGCCGATGTTCCCGCTTCCTCTGGGCCACCGCAGGAGGTTCGTCTTGAAGAGCCGATGAGAGTTGCCTTAAAGGCTCTGGAGGCATCTTTAAATGAGGACGACGATGCTTCGATAAAGGAAGCGTCAACGAGGTCCATCGTGACGGCCCGGGAGGAGAGGAAGCGGTCGAGGAGCGAAGCAAAGGCACGCAGGGCTGCTTTGGCCATTGGAGCGGGCCCCAGCACCGTTCCTCGAGCCGACACTCCGTCCGAAGAGGCCCCTGTCGCCCTATCCACTGCTCGCAGACAAGTGGCGCACGCAGTTCGGAGCGCAAACGGTAAATCCACTTCAGGTAATATTCCTCTCAGAGTTTTTGTTGTAAGAATTTTAATGCCATCGGTTCTTATATATTTTATCTTGCAGGGCCAAGTCCGACCGAGGGGGAGGCGGAGACCGTTGAACCCAAGGAAGCAGAGGAGGCGGCACCTACCGAATCCGAGCCGACGGTGGGCAACGTTGCTGAGGCTTTGGAGCCTGAGGTGGAGGTTAAGGGGCCTGCAACCGAGAAGGTCATTGATGCCGAACCTGAAGTGGCGGCAAATGAAATGATCATTACAACTGAGCCCAGGGTGGCGGCGGACGAAGCGCTTGAGGCCGGCGATCTCGTGGTGACGGCGGATGAGCCGATGGAGACCGCGGAGCCCGCAGAAGCAGCGGGTGAGATGGGTACGACTCTTGGGGAAGAGTTAGCCGCTCTCTCCCAAGAGTCCGGCAACGCTCCAATCATTGCCCTCCCCGTCTACGGTCTTCCGCCGTCTCCTGGCCGCGTGAGCACGACGACGGTCCCCATAGAGTCTGGTGATGAGGCCACGGGCGGTGGCCTCATGTCGATGGAGGAGGGAGCCACCTCCGTTTCAGCCGGCAGCTCATCAGGTAAATCCCAAGTTGCTGTCTTTCTTTACCTTACAATTCTTTCTGACAAATTTACCTTTTTCGTAACGCAGGTGCAGCCAGCGCCGATACCCCACTGCTCGAGGGAGCGCCTTCAACGACTGCCTTGGCGGTTGTCACCTTACAACCCTCTCTCATATCATCGAAGATGTTGGAAGGTATGAGTTTGCAATTTATTAATCTTATCTTTCAAACGTATAATTTGTGTACTAAAGTCGTACTGTTATGTCTTTTTCAGGAGTGCTCTTTGATCATCTATATCAAGTGTTGCTCCCACACTTCTCCTTCCCATTCGAACTCACTTCTTCCTCTGGCGGTGCTGGTGAGTATAGTCCCCGACTGATACCTTTCCTTTTCGGTGATAGAATTATTTCTAACTCTCTCTTGTCCTGACTGCAGTGTTACAAATCGAACGGGGGGAAGAAAGATCAGCCGCGCCACCTGTCCTTCCGGCCTTGCCATCTGTCTCAGCTGGTACGACGACTATCACATTGATAACTCCCCCCTCTTTATTTTTTGTACTGTTATCTGATCACATCTTGTTTCTTTTCAGCTGTCGTTCCGTTCTCGGCACCCTTCGAGCCTCGCATCACAATGCCGCTAGGTCCTTACCTGAGACGTCCATCTTCGGAAGGCGCCGCGAACAGCTTGCGTATGTTGAGCGATTACATTGAAGAGCTCGACGTCGAGACCCCTACGCCTGCTGCGGATTTCGCTACGGCGGTTAACCCGATGCTGGTGATACTCGTGAATTTCCATGACGAGGGCATCATCGCATCTTGGGTTAACCATTGTATGGAGATCGAGGCTCGCCTGCATCAGCTGGAGTCGATGCGTCCCGCCCCCGAGACTTTAGCCGCGAGCAATGAAAGAGCAGCATGGATCGAGGGAAGCGCTTCTTACGTCCACCAATTGGAACAAGAAGCAGCTTTAAGGCTAAGGGAATGCCAAGAGATTTCGAGCGAGACGGCCCGTCTGCGTGCTGAGGTTGAAGCGAATGCTGCCCAAGTGAAGGCTATCTTTGAGGGTCTCCTGGAGCGCATCTCCCATGGGCTAAACTTGAAGCGAAAGCTTGATGTAGCCGAGCGCGATACCCCAGGCCAGGAAGCTGCTTATCAGGCCGTCAGGGAGTAGCTTGCATCTGTCTTGCAGCAACGGGCCTAAGTGGAGGCGGAGCTGGCGGTGGTAGCCGATCAGGAGAAAGTGGGGAAGGAATTGCGCGAACAATTGCTAGAGCTATGCAAGACGTTTCCTTCTCAGTAACTCTCCTTGTATCGTTTGTACTTGTAAATAAAAAATGTATATATATATATATATATATATATATATTTTTTTTTTTTTAGCACAATGTATCCTGTACTCAATCAAGTTTATGAATAAAAGATACACATTTTCTGTAATGTCTTGTGTCATTTCTCCGCCTTTTCTTTCTTTTATTATCAGCATGCCGACTTAGTAAACATGGTCAATAGATAATAGAGCACGCATCTTGACTTTCTTAAGAAATAGCGATGGCTTAGGCCGCAGGTTCAGATCTTCTGCCTAAGACTTTTCAACTCTATGAGCCGTGAGGGTCTCGTAGAGTTTTTCTCCCTACGGATCGAGAGGATCTCGTAGGTGGGTTTTCTCCTTAGGAATCATGAGGATTTCTAAGTGTGTTTTCTCTTGTAAGTCGTAAGGATCCTATAAGAGACTTTTTCCCTCTTACGAGTCGAGAGGACCCGTAAGCGGTTGTTTCCTTCTTTGTCGAAACTCGACTTTGGAGAGTGAGACCCGTGAATAGTATGCAAGGGACCATTTTTAGATCGACTTGCAGGGTCCCATTGTTCAGGAAGCAAGTTTTTTAGTCCTTACTGCCTGAGGCTTCATCTTGTAAGTTGAGACGAATCGGGAATTTTTCCCGCGGAGACACTGGTTTCTCTGCGAGCCGACGCGAATCAGGAGGCTCTCGTCAAGGATTGTTTGTTTCCTTGAGTTGAGGTATTTGCTAAGGATTATTTGTTTCCCCAGCGCCAAGGATTATTTGTTTCCTTGGGGTTAAAACGAGTCGAGAATTTCCCACGGAGGCACTGGTTGCTCTGCGAGTCGACGCGGATCAGGAGGCTCTTGTCAAGGATTGTTTGTTTCCCTGAGTTGAGGTATTTGCTAAGGATTATTTGTTTCCCTAGCGCCAAGGATTATTTGTTTCCTTGGGGTTGAAACGAGTCGAGAATTTCCCACGGAGGCACTGGTTGTTCTGCGAGTCGACGCGGATTAGGAGGCTCTTGTCAAGGATTGTTTGTTTCCCTGAGTTGAGGTATTTGCTAAGGATTATTTTTTTCCCTAGCGCCAAGAATTATTTGTTTCCTTGGTGTTGAAACGAGTCGAGAATTTCCCACGGAGGCACTGGTTGCTCTGCGAGTCGACGCGGATCAGGAGGCTCTTGTCAATGATTGTTTGTTTTCCTGAGTTGAGATATTTGCTAAGGATTATTTGTTTCCCTACCGCCAAGGATTATTTGTTTCCTTGGGGTTGAAACGAGTCGAGAATTTCCCACGGAGGCACTGGTTGCTCTGCGAGTCGACGCGGATCAGGAGGCTCTTGTCAATGATTGTTTGTTTCCCTGAGTTGAGGTATTTGCTAAGGATTATTTGTTTCCCTAGCGCCAAGGATTATTTGTTTCCTTGGTGTTGAAACGAGTCGAGAATTTCCCACGGAGGCACTGGTTGCTCTGCGAGTCGACGCGGATCAGGAGGCTCTTGTCAATGATTGTTTGTTTCCCTGAGTTGAGGTATTTGCTAAGGATTATTTGTTTCCTTAGCGCTAAGGATTATTTGTTTCCTTGGTGTTGAAACGAGTCGAGAATTTCCCACGGAGGCACTGGTTGCTCTGCGAGTCGACGCGGATCAGGAGGCTCTTGTCAAGGATTGTTTGTTTCCCTGAGTTGAGGTATTTGCTAAGGATTATTTGTTTCCCTAGCGCCAAGGATTATTTGTTTCCTTGGTGTTGAAACGAGTCGAGAATTTCCCACGGAGGCACTGGTTGCTCTGCGAGTCGACGCGGATCAGGAGGCTCTTGTCAAGGATTGTTTGTTTCCCTGAGTTGAGGTATTTGCTAAGAATTATTTGTTTCCCTAGCGCCAAGGATTATTTGTTTCCTTGGTGTTGAAACGAGTCGAGAATATCCCACGGAAGCACTGGTTGCTCTGCGAGTCGACGCGAATCAGGAGGCTCTCGCCAATGATTGTTTGTTTCCCTGAGTTGAGGTACTTGCCGAAGACACTGGTTTCTTCAGAGTTGGGATGAATCGTCGAGATCTGGCTTCGTTTTCTGGCGAAGCCTGTTGGGAAAGTATGGTTCCCTCTTCGTTTGCGCCCTTGGATTGTATACAGGGATCGATGTGATCTTAACTGTAGGGCCAAAGTTTTATCTTCATTTTTTTTTGCTTTATTTCCGCGATGCTCTATCATTTCAGCTTTTATATCGCGAAGGTCGCGATTGCCCAATCATTTCGACTATTTTTCGCGGTGCCCAATCATTTCGGCTGTTTATTTTATTTTTACTCGCTGCTTTTTATTGCGAGTTGCCCAATCATCTCGGCTATTTTGCATGCATACATTTTTACTTGCTGCTTTTTATTGCAAGTTGCCCCATCATTTCGGCTATTTCATATGCAGGTGCGGCCTACTGGCTTTTTGCCGTAAATATGAATTTAGACACCGATTTCGGCATCAGCACCGCTACAACTGGGATGTTGCCAGAAGCGAATCATCATTTGCCTCCGTCGATGTCGAACAAAGGTGGCTTAGCGAACAGGGTTAGGGTCCTGTCGACTAAGGCTTTTAACTTCATGAGCCGTAAGGGTCTCACAAAGGTATTTCTCCCTACAAGTCGTGAGGATCTTGTAGGTGTATTTTCTCCTTAGGAATCGTGAGGATTCCTAAATGTATGTTCTTCTGTAAGTCGTAAGGATCCTACAAGAGGGTTTTCTCCTTGTAAGTCGAGAGGACTTACAAGGGTTGTTCATCATGCGTACATATCCCCAGTTGCAGATGGGACTTGGTTAGGGAAATGTTTATTCGCGCCCGTGGATTGTATACAAGAGCCAGTACTGGACCACTTGTAGGGCATAAATTGAAGGTTGTGGGGGTTGCTTAAGCACAGGTTTAGGTCTCTGTGACTTAAGACTTTCAAATCTTATGAGCCGTGAGGGTCCCATAAGAGAGTTCATCTTACGAGTCGTGAGGATCTCGTAAGTGTATTTTCCCCTTAGGAATCGTGAGGATCCCTAAGTGTGTTGCTCCCTTGTGAGTCGTAAGGATCTCACGCGGGTGGTTTCTCCTTACAAGGTCAAGAGGATCTTGTAAGTGTCCTTTTAACGAGGTTGCGCCCTTTCGGGTTTTCACAAACACTCGCCGGTAGTCCTGCTGTTTTTACTCACGGAGCCCTTTCGGGTTTTCATCTGTGCCCTTTTTTGCTTATGGACCTACCCCTTTTTTTTATTCTTTTTTATTTTTCCTCTTTTTTTTTACGAGATCGCGCCCTTTCGGGTTTTCATGAACACTCGCCGGTAGCCCTGCTGTTTTTACTCACGGAGCCCTTTCGGGTTTTCATCCGTGCCCATTTTGCTTATGGACATACCGTTTTTATCATCATTTTTTTTTATTTTATTTTTCTCTTTTTCTCTTTTTTTTTATTCATCTTGTCAGCCTAAGGATGCTGCGGTAGTAGTTTTAAGGACGTTTCGGTCCGCTATTAGTTCAAGGACTTTTCGGTCCGTCATGGAGAAGGCTGGCTACTGCTTATAAAGCTTGAGCTTAGGAAGATAGCGAGCGGACATAGTCGTCGTCATCTATCATTGACCTAGGCTGTGGCTCATTAAGCGTAGTATTTCTTTAGGAAGCGACTGTTTATTGGCCTGAAAGGCCTTTCACCATGCATATCTATGAGTAGATAGGCCCCACCCTGGTAAACCTTATCTATGATGTACGGGCCTTTATAGTTTGGTTTGAATTTTCCCCGCTTGGCGCGATTGGGAATCATAGGCCTTTTGACCACTAGCACAAGTTCACCTTGGCGGAATGTCCTCGGTCAGGTCAGTCTTTCATATGAGCGCGTCATCTTTGCTTTATAAGCTTCCAGATTTTGTTGCGCTATGAGCCGGGTTTCATCAAGGGCGTGAAGCTCCTCAAGCCGAAGGTGAGCATTTTCTTCATCCGTCAGTTCGTAGTGGACTGCCACTCGTAGAGAGGGTAACTCTATCTCGAGGGGGAGTACTGCTTCCGTCCCAAATACCAATGCGTACGGCGTTGTGTTCGTGGCTGTCTTGAACATAGTTCGATACGCCCAGAGAGCCTTTTGCATCCTTTCGTGCCAGTCCTTCTTATTTCGGGATACCGTTTTCTTCATGATCTTTGTCAAGGTCTTGTTGAAGGCTTCAGCTAGACCATTAGCTCGTGGATTATAAACCGAGGAATATCTCCAGTCTATATTGTGTTGTTGCGCGAAGCGACTGATCTTGTGGCTTCTGTAAGCTGGCCCGTTATCGGAGATGATCCGTCGTGGAGTTCCAAATCGATATATGACGTGCGTCTTGAAGAAATGGAGGATATTCTCCGTCTTCACTTTCCTCAATGGTACTGCTTCTGCCCATTTGGAGAAGTAGTCGGTCGTCGCCAGGATGAAACGATGTCCCCTGGACGATGCTGGTTCGATGGGGCCGACTATGTCAGTTCCCCACATTTCGAACGGCCAGCTAGCCACCGTCGGATGTAGTGGATTTGGATGCTGATGGATGAAGTCTCCATGGATTTGGCATGAGTGGCATTGCTTCGCATATTCGAGGCAATCCTGAATCATCGTGGGCCAGTAGTAGCACATCCGTTTAATCTTCATCTTCATCTTTGGGCCTGCTTGGTGAGAACCGCAGAGTCCGTCATGAACTTCCTGAACGACCCTTTCCGCTTCGTCAGGCCCTAGGCATCTCAGCCACAGAGAATCAAACGACCTCTTGTATAGAGTATCATTGACGAAGGCGAAAGACAGAGCCCGTTTCATGAGCTGATGTCTTGTGGACGCATCTTCGGGCATTCGATGGGACTTAAAGTAGTCTATGAAGACTTCCCTCCAATCCTCAGCCTTTTCTCGTTCTTTTATTTGTAAGGTCGTCTGCTCATTCGCTCCCTTTTCCTCGGATGATTCCGGAGGTATTTCTGCTGGGGCAAGCACCCGACGGCTTTGTACTACGATTCTAACGTCATCGAGGTTCTCGTCAGCCAGTTCTTTAGCAAGTTTGGCCAACGTGTCTGATTTGCTGTTTTCCGCGCGCGGTATGCTTTCCAAAGTATAGGAGGGAATTTGGGTCAACAGTTGTTGTACCTTTTCACCGTACTTCACCAACTCCGGTTTGTACGTTTGGTAGTCGCCGTTTACTTGACTAACGACCAGTTGGGAGTCTCCATATATGAGGAAGTTTTCAATTCCCATGTCAATGGCGATCTCGAGGCCTGCTATCAGAGCTTCGTATTCGGTTTCATTGTTCGTCCTCGGCTCTGTTATGGAGAAAGTGAAGCGCATTATCCTTCCTTATGGAGTCACGAAGATGAGGCCTATCCCTGATTTGATTATAGGGGCGTTTTGCCTGCGCTTCTTCAGGGAAGATGCCCCATCGAAATAAAGCTCCCATCGGGTATCACCGCCGTCGATCGCATCAAACGCATGTTCGTCTGGAAGATCGAAATTTAGAGGAGAATCGACGGGTATCGGATGCTCAGCGAGGAAGTCGGCGATGGCCTGGCCTTTCACTGCCTTGAGAGGTTGATATGTTATCGAGAACTCCATCAAGAGCAGAGCCCATTTAGCGAGTCGTCCCGTCAATATTGCCTTTGACATCAAATATTTAGGGGGGTCCACCTTTGAAATGAGACGGACCTTGTGCGCCAACGCATAGTGCCTGAGCTTTGTTATCGCGAAGATCAACACCAGACAGTGTTTTTCAATGGGGGAGTAGTTGCTTTCTGCCCCCAGCAGAACTCGACTTAAGTAGCAGAGTGCTCTTTCCTTCCCTTGATCGTTTTCTTGTGCCCATAATGCGCCTAAAGAACCTTCGAGGGCGGTCGTATAAAGAATGAGAGGCTTTCCCTTAACCGGAGCAGCCAACACTGGCGGGTTTTGCAGGTACTGCTTGATTTCGTCTAGTGCGCCCTGGCATTTTTGATCCCAGACGAATGGAGTTCCCTTCTTCATCAGGTGGCTGTAAGGACGGCACTTGCCTGAAAGGTTGGCTATAAATCGCCGTATATATGCGAGCTTCCCTTGGAGAGATCGCAGCTGCTTAAAAGTCCTTGGCGGAGGCATTTCTATGATCGCCTTGATCTTGGACGGATCTATCTCGATACCTCGGTGTCGGACGATGAATCCCAGGAATTTTCCTGAAGAAACTCCGAATGCACACTTGAGAGGGTTCATCTTCAAGTTGTATTGTCGAAGGCGTTGAAATACGGTCTTCAGATGCTCGAGATGTTCCTCGTATGATTTGCTTTTAACCACGAGATCGTCGATATAGCATTCGACGATTTCGTGTATAAGGTCATCGAAGATCTTCGTCATGGCCCTCTGGTAGGTGGCACCGGCGTTCTTTACACCGAAGGGCATCACCTTGTAGCAGAATATACCCAAAGGAGTCCTGAAGGCGGTGTGCTTCTGGTCTTCGGGATGCATCTTTATCTGATTATACCCTGATGAGCCGTCCATGAAGGAGAAAACCTCATGAGTGGACGTGTTGTCTATCATCAGTTCGGTGACTGGCACTGGGAAATCGTCTTTCGGGCAGGCTTTATTGAGATCCCGGAAGTCCACGCATATGCGCACTGTCCCATTTTTCTTCATCACCGGGACGATGTTGGCGATCCATTCAGGGTATTGAACTTCCTGGATGAAGCCAGAGTCGATCAGCTTCTTGACCTCGGCGTTGATACTCATCTCAAGCTCGAGCCGCATTCTTCTTGGTGCTTGCTTGACTGGCTTGACACCTGGGGATATCGCCAATTTGTGCACAACAACTTCTGGATCTAGTCCCGACATTTCGGAATAGTTCCATGCGAAGCAATCTTTGTGCTACATAAGCAGGTCTTGTAATGAAGCCACCTTCTTTTCAGACAGTAGCTCGCTAATGAATGTCGGTCGCGGATCATTCGCCGTTCCCAACTCAATTTTCTTGAGGTTATCTGCAGTGGTATGGATTCCATCTTCCAGCTCTTTTGGCGCAGGTGGGAACCCTGAGATCACCTCGTTGTTGCTGTTTTCAAAGCACCGGGGAAGGTCATCCATGTTCTCGGGCTCTCCTTTTGATATCGTTATCACGTGACAAGTACGAATTCGCTTCCAATCCCAATGTGGAACTGGTTCTTCTTCCGCGGCCTTGGGTTCGTGCTTCTGTGGTGGCGCTACCCTCCACTTATCAGACAGAGCGAACTTGCCAAGCTGATACTGATCTTCGACCCAATTCTTGAAGGTGAAGCAGTCTTCGAGAGGATGCCCTACCGCTCGGTGATAAAAGCAATAGTCTGGGTGTGAGACCTCGCCTGCTTGGTCAGGGTGTTTAGACTCCGGCAGTGTAAGCATCTGATGTTTTAGAGCGAGGTCAAGTATCTTCTTCGTCTTGTCACGAGGAAACGAGTACGCTCGACCTATTTTCTTCATAAGGGATAGATCAATAACGCTCGACTCCCGTTTGCGTGGCTTCTTAGCCCCGCTTCGTTGCTGTTGAGCGCCCTTTTCGCGTTTCGACTTGTTTCTGCCTCTGCGTCGAGCCTTCTTTATAACAGGTTGACAAGGAGCGGCATTTTCATTTTTCATGGCCTGTTGGAGGAGGCGTTGCGTTTTGGCTTTCTCGTAGATGGCCATTTCGCGGTTATGGTCATCTCGGACTTTTTGACCAGCTTCCCTTATAAGTTTGTCCATTTGTTCTTCGAACGACGGACTGGGCACTTTTGCATCTGGAGCTTTCACTGGTTCAGGATTAGCATCTTCCCATTGAGCATCCGCTTCTTCATCAAAGTCATACACAACGTAGCAACCGTGTAGTAACTCCCGTTTCTTTGACCGGATGTATCCAAGCCCTCTTGTTTCCATTCTCCCGTAAGGCAGTTTGCGTTGAGTCCCGGGAACGTTCCAGACTTTGTCATAGAACTTGGCTTTTCGAACGGTCTGCTTGAAGGATATCCCCTGACGCTTCAGCAGCCTCTTCAAACCTTCCGTATAATATCTGGGAAGACGGATAGGCTGAAGCCTGTCGAGCCTAGGATCCTCGCCATGCCAGATTTCTTTCTCCACTTTGGTTTCTTCAGATCGGTAGAATAGAATTGCTTTTTCACTTTCTCACCTGGGAGGGATACAAAACGTTTGCAGCTCTTCTACATTGTAAATATCAAGTGCATCCAGTTCCTTACGGTGCTTAAGCGGCACCATGGCGACTTGTAGATTTTGTTCTTCATCAGCGAACGTTCGTATTGAAGGTCGAGCAGAGAATACAGCATGGACCTCATCTTCCGAGTCGCTACCAAAGATCAACGTAGGAGCAGATGGCTCTGGCTTGTTGTGTTGGGGTGGACCCGAATACACTATCTCCTCCTCTTCTTCAGTATCACTACCGAAGACAGGGATGGTGGCATTAGCTTTGTTCTCTGGCTTGTGACACCTTTCCGTGTCTTCGAAATCCGGTAAGAAGTATTTGGCATCTTCATATTTGCAGACCTCATTTACAGAGAACGGGTTCAGTTCTCCCGCCACGGTATACTCGAGACCATCCTTAGAATACTTCATACACTGATGTTGTGTAGAAGGGATGATGTTGTACTCGTGTAACCACGGTCGGCCGAGCAGAGCGTTGTAGCATGTCTTGGCGTTTATGACGTGGAACTTAATGTCCGTGATGAGTAGCCCGAAGCGTAGCGTCAGTATTACAGACCCAAGAGTTCTTGATGACTGGAAGTCGAACCCGGAGATAGTGATCTTGTCCCGAGCAAGATGCTGGACGCTTATGCAGATTTCTTTTAACACCCGCACATTGAGGAGGTTAATGGAGGATCCATTGTCGATCAGGATTTTGCCTATTTTTATATCGTGATAGTATCCTGAGACATAAAGGGGGCGATTGTGTTCGCACGTCCCAAGGAGAAGGTCTTTATCACCAAAAGCGACATCGGCCGTATGCACTTCCTCTAATTCATCTTTCATCTTTGCCTCGGCCAGGAAAGCTTGGAATTGCTCCGGATTCTGTAGTGCCTTGATTAACGAATCTCTCGCTTCCTTTGATAACAAAAGGGCGTCAAGAACGCTGAGCTGTGAGGGTAGCTTCCTCAGATGCGCTAAAACGTTGTAATCCACCTTATTTCTTTTCGACGGGTCCTTGGCATTTAGCTCCTCCACAACTTGGTCATCTAAGACGATATCTTCAGAGACCTTTTCTTTCCCTTTATCTTTTCTGTTTGAGGGTCCGAGATTCTTTTCGGGCAGCGTGCGATTACGTAGCCGGATATTTTCGCAGACCTTCGGCTCTTCTTCTTTTCCCGAAGTGGACTCTTTAAAGAGAGGGGCAAGTTCCAGCTCCTCATCAGAATCGCTCCCGAATGTAGGCACCTATGATCCCCCGGCGTTAACCATGCGACAATCGCCGGTAGTTCTGTTAAGCCGCTCGGTCGTACCTTTCTGCTCCCGGTGAGTTTTGCGCTTCTCTCGCTTAAAATATTGTCGATGAGCTACATATCCTTGCCACCATCTATCGAAAGCTTTGCACTCTTGAGTGGGGTGCGAAACCTTCTGATGATATAAGCAATAGGAGGGGTGCATTTCTATTTCACCAGTAATTTTTCCTTCGGAGGATGGTAGCTTCATGCCCATTGATATGGCCTTAGCAAACCTTTTCCTCATCTTGAATTGGCTTTTGTCGGTAGTGGAGGTGTTTTGCTCCAGCGGGATCGCCTCAGCTCTTTCATCAAGTCGCTGGCGTTTGGCCCTTTCAAATATTATCGCCTCGCGTTCTCGATCAGCTTTACTTTTCAACCGAGCTTCATTAAGGAATGCGTCAATTACTTCATCCGATGGTCCCAGAACTTCCGGTTCAGGATCTGCCCCCAGCTTTTCAGTGCAAGAAGTTTCCTCATTGTCTGTAAACGAATGGGAGATCATATGACAGCTCGCCACGTATTCCTCAGATTCATCTAACGAACTGTCTCCCTCATCTTCCTCTTGAAAGACGTTGTTTAGGAACTCTTGGAGTGTAATGGGAGTCCGCGCTTTCTGGTTGTATTCCTCCAGCGCGTCAATTTGTTTCTGTAAGTCCGTGCGCTTGTCGCCAGGCTTTACGGGCTTCTTGGATTTCTTCTTCTTTTTCTTCGAAGATTTTGACGGCTGGTTGTGAGCGCTTGGGCCACCACTATTGGTCTTTGGAGTTGGACGCGGCTTCAACATCCCTTCAATGATCTAAGGTTCCAACGGGTTCTTCCACTTGATCGCTGGGCATGTTTGAAGATCGTTCGGCATCCTCTTTGTTTTAGCTGATAGTACGACCTCCCAAGAAGCTTCTTCAATGACGGAGCATGTTGCCCCCGGCGTATTCGTCCCCTTAGATGTGTGGGGCTGCGGGGGATTCACCTTCCATTTGTCAGATAACGCGAATTTGCCCTGTCGATATTGGTTTTCAAGCCAATTTTTGAAAACGTAGCAATCTTCGATCGGATAGCCCAGTACTCGATGATAAGGACAGTAGTTGGGCTCATTGACATCACTTGGTTGCAACGGACGTTTTGGATCCGGCAGATTTATGAGTCGGTTGTGTAGCGCCAGCTCGAATAACCTCCCCGTTTTATCACGGGGAAAGGAGTAAGAGCGTCCTAGCCTCTCCTCAAGGGCCACGTACGGACGCATATTATTTTGATGAGCAACCGGTTTCGAGTCGCTCGGTTGTTGTTGAGCATTAGCGACAACGATCGCTTTTCCCTTCCCTTTGTCATTTCGGGAGTCTGGGTTTGGAAGAGGGGGTTTATGGCCCATCTGATCCATTTGTGCTAGCTTGTCAATTAAGGCCTGGAAGGTAGTCGGCTTGAAAAATATCATAAATTGCGAGATGGTTGCTTGCGAATCAAGGGTTCCCACAAACATACCCACCGCGGGAGCTTCTTCAATGTGCTGCTCGCACTTTGACCATAAGTTCCGCCATCGTATAGCATATTGAACCCATGTCTCGCCCGGCTTTACCCTGGCGTTAATCAGTGCCGTCATCGGGGTGCGTTCACTGGCGCTTGCAAATCGCTGAGTAAACAACAGCTCCATTTCCGCGAAAGTCTTGATAGAGTCGTTCGGGAGCTCAGAGTACCACTTGAATGCCGTATCTGATAAACTTCCAACAAACTGGCGAAGCAACAGCTTGTCGTCACCGCCGGTGTTGCCGCAGAGTGCCCTGAACTGGGCAACATGCTGATGAGGATTGCCCGTCCCCTTGTAGACATGGAACTTGGGAATTGTGTAACCGGGCGGATACTTGATTTGATCGTACCAACTTGGATACGGCCGCCCTGTTTTTACGACCTGGCCAGCTGCTTCGGTCGCATGATGAACTCGTATTTGTTGGGCTATGTACTCGTCCAAATCAGCTTTGGAGATTGTATCCTCTTTAGCCGTTGACAGAGCTGGCGGAGGATTTGATGTCTCTCCCCTATCGTCTCCAAGGACGATCGGGGGCTCTTCAGCCGGAGTATCTTGTTGTATCATCATCCCTATCATGTCTTGGAAGAGGAGGCCCATACGCTGTATGTTGGCTGCTTGTTCAGCAGCCTCTTTGTCCTTCTTCTCCAATATTCGACGAAGGAATTCGGCATCGGTTTCTTCCTCCTGGCGTTCATCCGAGGACGTTTCAGGGTTTTCTTTTGGCCCTGTAAGTGCGGCCATAGCGTTCATCATCTCTTGGAGCTTCTGCTGCTGCTCCTGCGCCTTGGTCACTGATCGCGTAAGCGGTCGATGACCCATAGATATGCGACTGTCCTCTTTACCAGATGCCACATAGACGGCATGAACTACAATGCCCCCTGACTTAGGGCGTTTGGGTTCACCACCTTTGATATTCGTCATCGGCGTCGGCACTTTCTCCGGCCTTCTTCTTTTATGGGCCGTAGAAGTTGAGGGGGCTGTTGCTTTGGGCACCCTGGTGACTGTCATCCTTTCCTGTTTGATCGGACGGTCTTTTTCTTTTTCCACTTTCGCCTTTTTCTGTTGACGAGAGCGATCTGGGTCAATTACAGAGTCTTGAACTCTCCGCCAAACTTTATAAATTTTTGATGACAGCCGTTGAGGGGGCTGTTCTTGCTTCGTTTCTGGAACTCTCTCCGTGGGCGGAGGAGATCTTTTCAATGTAGCGGTTGGAGAGTTCTTACGTACTCTCCTCAACAGTTCAAAGCTGTTCCCAGTTGGAACAGCAGTGTTGACTTCCACCACTGGAGCCGGTGGAGTTAGCCTTGAGGGGGAGTTGCCCCCTGCTTTCCTCACTCGTCGCCAATGGCGACGTCGAGCTTGACGAGCCATTGGGACTGGCTCGGAGATTGAGACAGCTTCTTTTTGCCCCCTGTCTGAATAAGGCGCTGCGGGTGTTAACCTCTTAAAGACTGAGGTTGTTTTTTGAAAGGTGATATTCAACCTGTCGAAGACGGATCCTCGAGCAAGGGCAAGAGCGGGAATCTTCAGTCTTGAAAAGACTGATTCTTTGACAGGGGAAGCCGCCTTGACGACTTCTGGAGTAGCAGTTATTGCCTTCCTTGGGACAGCCAATTTACAGTTCTGATCCAGCCTGGCGAAAACAGAGGCTGCTGGTTTGGTAGTGGGCGACCCGTTGACAGGGGCCGTCGTAGCAGTGAGCCGGTCGAAGACCAACTTCTTGTTCACTTCTGGTGCAGGTATTGGCATAGAGAAGCTTGTAGGCGGGATCATGGTCCCGAAAAACAGGCCGGTGGTGGCCTGGGTCGCCTGGTCTACTGGCAGAGTGAGGAAGGAGGCCGCTTGGGGCCCATATGCTACACCTCCAGGGGAGGTGGAGCGTCCGTTGCAGTGGCACTTCGAGCAGTTGGTGCAGTTAGAGGCCATTGATGCTTGAGTTCTGCGCCAAGCAAAAGACCAAATCTTAGTAACTTGAAATCCAAAGGCAACCATTTAACAAACCGCGATTGGTTCGCGAGGACGACACACGAAGTGTGGAGTGGAAAGAGGAAAAAGTCCCACCGGGCGTGCCAGAATCTGTTCCCCTCCGAAAGACGGCCGCGACGTGAGGACGTCTTGCCTGAGGTTCGGGGCAGATGCTATATGGTTTTATCCGTCTACCTCTCCGAAGATGCCAAGTTGATTTATGACACCGTGTATCGGAGGTTTAGACGGATGCGGCCGATGTAGCAGACTTCGTCAGATTCCCCCTCGCTAGAGGGGTTTTTGATTGTGGGGACGCTCTTCCCTGCAGGCGCAAGCCCCTGCAGTTAATTACGCTACCGCATCGCGGTAGCCACTTTCTCCTTCTCCAGAATTTCACTTCGTGTCGTGTGTGTTTGTTTTGTTTGTGGTTGCCCGTGGATTGTATACGGAGACTGAGTAATGTCGTCGCCCGTAGGACGTGGATTAGTCCAAATCCGTATTTACTTAGATTTGGGTTTGGTATTTTTAGTTTAAGAATACATTAGCTGTATTGAGGCTAAGATCAACTTAAACATTCGTTAAGGATACGTTAGTCCTGTTTGAGACTAAGATCAACTTAACGCGGTGATCCGTTTAATATATGGCCGTCAGGACTCGTCACCTCTCTGACGTCGTTGAAGGATTACAACGATAGATGTCAGAGGAGTTCAGAGATGTACCCTTGAACCAAAGTCGATTTGGAGTTTTATAGTCCATTTGAATGTTTAAGGACACGTTAGCCGTATTTGGGGCTAAGATCAACTTAAACGGGACCGTTTAGATCCGGCAAAAGAGCATTTGGAGGCTCTATTGTTCCAGTTTAGGGACGTAGTGGTCCGTATTCCAGTTTAGGGACGTGGTGGTCCGTATTCCAGTTTAGGGACGTGGTGGTCCATCGCCAGTTTAGGGACGTGGTGGTCCATCATTAGTTTAAGGACGTTTCGGTCCGACATTAGTTTAAGGACGTTTCGGTCCGATATTAGTTTATGGACGTTTCGGTCCACGAGTTTAAGGACCCCGCAGTCCGTATTGATGTGTGGTCGTCGGGACCCGTCGCCTCTCTGACGTCGTTGAAGGATTACAACGATGGGTGTTAGAGAAGTTCGAAGATGTACCCTCAAACCGGTCGTAAATTGATTTAGGGAGCAGCCGTGCTCAGTCAATTTAATTTAAGGACTTACGGCCAAAATTGGGCTAAGTCCAGTTGAAAAATATTCAACGCTTTTATTTGTTTTTGGTCTGTTAGACCTGTGCTAGGGCTTGGCCCATTTTTAACTAATGCATTGCATTATTTTCTATTTTTTTTGTTTGGGCTCTGCCCATAAAAGATGCAGAGCATCAATTTATTCTGGGCTCTGCTCATTTATGAATGATGCAAGGCATCTACTTTGTTTGGGCTCTGCCCCTTTTTAAAATGCATAGCATTTTTATTATTTTGTTTGGGCTCTGCCCATTTATAAATGATGCAGAGCATCAATTTAATTAGGCCTGCTTGGTCTTTTAAATTTGGGCCTGGCCCTTTAGGAAATGAAATGCATTGCATTTTATGGCGTTTTGCGCCAATCAGAGAGCGCAAGCGCTTGTAGTGTTGACACGTGTCACGCAATCGCAATGCGCTGCGCTAATGCGTTGCGCTAATGCGTTGCGCCTGCGCTGCTGACACGTGGCGCGCTCTGGTGGCTTGCGCCAACCCAGGAGCGCAACAGCGCAGTTTGCAAGTGCAAGGCACTATGATTTAAGAATCTTTTAGATTCAAGAACCAATGGTTCATAAAAGAAGTGCAAAGCACTATTCGTTTCCTTGATCTAATTTAGATCAAAGAAAAACAAGTTTTTCTTTCTATTTCAAGAACCAAAGGTTCATAAAAGTGCAAAGCACTATTTTTTTTTATTTTTGTTTTTTCTTGTTTTAAAGAACCAGTGGTTCATGAGAAGTGCAAAGCACTGTTTTTATATGAAGATCATTGATCTGGTTTTTAGATCAATGATCTATTAGAAGAAATTTCTTCTCTCTTGTGAAGGTTTTTACCTTTTTCTTGAAATTTTTCTCAGAGTTCTCTCTGTTTGAAGCTCTTGATTTTTCAAGAAATGTTGATGCCTTTGAATTGAGGTCTAGGGGCCTTTATATAGTGCCCATAAATTTGTTAAATAGATCTTTCTCCGAGTGATTTGGGAAATTTTCCCCACCGTTGGATCTTTGATCCAAGGGCTTCTGTTTTACAGAAGAAAATCTTCTTGTTTTGACAAGAACAGAAAGATTTCTTTGGAATCTTAATTCTGTTTGGCGCAAACGCCCCAGCGCGTGACACGTGTCAAGCAGCGCACAGCGCAGCGCAACTGCGCTAGCGCATCTGCGCTGACACGCGTCGCGCAGCGCAAAGCGCAGCGCAACTGCCCTGACACGCGTCGCGCAGCGCAGCGCTTGCACAACTGCGCTAGCGCATCTGCGCTGACACGTGTCGCACAGCGCAGCGTTTGCGCAACTGAAGCGTTGCTTCCTTTAATTTTACTTAAAATAGAGCTTTGCTCTGATTGGGTGCGCTGCTTTGGGCGCCGTGCTGATGCGTCTACGCCTGACACGTGGCGCGTTGCGCCCGGGATTTGAAGCGTTGCTTCAAAATTTGAATTTTGAATTTCCAGCAAAGCTTTGCTCTGATTGGGGGAAACAAGAGTGATTCCTGTGCATGCGGGTAAATTACCATGCTTAGAATCTTCCAAACTAAATCTCTTTAATATGGTGTCAATGTACCTGGATTGGGACAATCCCAACATCCGTTTAGATCTATCCCTATAGATTTTTATCCCCAGGATGTAGGAGGCATCACCTAGATCTTTCATGGAGAACTTTTGCGATAAGAAGAGCTTGACCGAGTGTAGCATAGGAACATCGTTTCCTATCAAGAGTATGCCATCCACGTACAATACGAGAAAGACAACCTTACTCTCTACAACCTTTTTGTATATACAAGGTTCATCTACGTTTTTGATGAAGTCAAACTCTTTGATAGCTTCATCAAAACAGGTGTTCCAACTCTGCGATGCCTGCTTTAATCCATAAATTTATTTAAACAGCTTGCACACGCTTCCGCTGCTCCCACTGTCTACGAAGCCCTATGGCTGTATCATGTACATGCTCTCTTCTAAATCACCATTTAGAAAAGCGGTCTTGACGTCCATCTGCCAGATTTCGTAGTCATGGTATGCAGCAATGGCAAGTAAGATCATGGACTTAAGCATGGCGACAGGAGAAAATGTTTCATCATAGTCGACACCTGGGCGTTGACGAAAACCTTTTGCTACAAGTCTAGTTTTGAAAGTCTCAACTTTTCCATCTACACCAAGTTTCTTTTTAAAGATCCACTTGCTCCCGATGGGTTTTACCCCTTCAGGAGCAACTTCTAAAGTCCATACTTTGTTGGTGTACATGGATTCCATCTCAGATCTCATAGCATCCAGGTATTTCACAGAGTCCGCACTTGTGATGGCCTGCTCGAAACTAGTCGGGTCATCATCTTCCATGATACAGTCCTCACTCCCACCGTCTATGAGAAAACCGTAGTATCTCTCAGGTGGATGAGAAACCCTACTAGATCTGCGGAGTGGCTGAGGTTCGTCGGGGACTATCGAATCCTCCGGCTCCACCAAATTATCAGTTATAGTTTGTTCGACTGGAACTTCTTCCAGTTCTACCTCATTACCACTAATTTCTTTTACAAGAAATTCCTTTTCTAAAAAGGTAGCATGTTGAGCAACAAACACTTTTAGTTCCTCGGTATGATAGAAGAGATATCCATGTGAATTCTTTAGATATCCTACAAACTTGCATAGAACTGATCTTGCCTCGAGCTTGCCCGGATTTTGCTTTTTGACATAGGCTGTCCAACCCCATATCTTAACTCTTTTAAGATATGGTCTCTTTCTACTCATATCTCATATGGTGTTTTAGGCACAGATTTTGATGGAGCTTGATTCAATAGGTATGCGGCTATCTCAAGCGCATAACCCCAAAAAGAAATAGGTAACTCAGCATTACTCATCATAGAGCGCACCATATCTAATAGGGTGCGATTCCTTCGCTCCGATATACCGTTGTGTGTGGTGTATACGGAGGAGTAAGCTGAGAGAGAATCCCATTCTTTTTTAAGTAGTCTTGGAATTCCGTACTCAAGTATTCTCCTTCCCGATCAGATCGAACGATTTTAATACTTTTACCCGTTTGGTTCTCAACTTCGTACTTATATTCCTTGAATTTCTCAAAAGCTTCAGACTTGTGTTTCAACAGGAACATATGTCCGAATCTTGAGAGATCATCGGTGAATGTAATGAAGTACGAGAAACCATTATTGGCATGTGTAGACATAGGACGGCATACATCACTCTGTATCAGTCCCAAGAGTTCAGCAGTTCTTTCTCCGTGTCCAGTAAACGGAGTTTTGGTCATCTTGCCTTTGAGACATGACTCGCAAGTTTCATAAGATGTAAATTCGAACTGATTCAAATATCTATTTTTATGTAACTTAGTTAGCATTATCGCATTGATATGACCTAGTCTACAGTGCCACAAGAAGGCTTCGTTCATTTTTGAACTTTTCCTTTTGTGTGTATTCTGTATGCTTAGAACCGTAGTTTAATTTAGAACGTATATACCGTTACATAACGTACCAAACCCAATCAACACTTGATTTAGAAAAATGTTCATAATATTATCCTCCAATACCAAATTATATCCTTCTTTATGTAATAAAGAAACTGATATAATATTGCACATCATTTTTGGTACGTAATAACAGTCGTTCAAAATTAATGTATTACCACTTGGTAATACAAGATGATATTCGCCAACTGCTTTGGCTGCAACAATTGCTCCATTCCCTAATTTTAGGGACATCACATTTTCCCAGTTCTCTACCTCTCCTTAGCCTATGCAACAAATTACATACGCGGGATCCTGATTCGGTATCCAATACCCAGGACGTAGAGGAAACTGAGAAACAGTTCTCGGTAATGAACACACCCGAAGAAGAAACATCAACATGCTCTTTCTTCGTTCGGGTAGCGTGGGAATCCTGGTATTCCCCTATTCTTTGCTCAGATTTATAACAGTCATAAGATAGAGCGGAACCGTCGTTCCCTAGCCTAGTATAATAAGTGGGTTCGGTCAATAGATCCATATTATTATCTTGATTAAGGTGTGTCATTGGTCGCTACTTGGAGAGAGAGAAAGAGAGAAGGAAACACTTTAGCGTGCGCTCTTTGCAAGATTAGATTGGTTATTATCTTATCTAATCAGGATGTCTCCCACTGTTTTTATCAAATCTTCCTTCAAAACCTAAAAGGTAAGATTAGCCGGGATTAATTACACCCTACAAGTTCGTCAATTGGTCAGCCAGGCAGGTATTGGTACTCCAAGGAGTCTCCCCATGCTTTCTCATGGAACTAATTAAATAATCTCGTTTCCGTAGGGGCATAACCCCGTTAACACCTTCCATAGACACCTACTGGATCAGCTAATTATAAAGTGAAAAACTCTCCCAGGAGTGAATCTTACCCGCAGTGGGTATCGGGATCCAACTATCTTATAGAAGGTATGCAATCTCATTGCAAATTTCAACACTTGAAATACCCGATATATGTTTTTACCCCATGCGGTTTATGACCTTGACAAGGTCAACAAACCATAAACCGTAAGTCAAGTACAACCCGTTCATTTTGTGATTGAATTAAACCCACCCGAACGACCCTTGACAAGGTCAATAAGGCCGTACGACTACCCTAATCCAATCGCATCACATGCGGCAGATAAGCACTAATCAGCTACTGCACTTTACGTCTTGACAAGGTCAACAAACGCAGAACGAATACTAAAAAGCACTTATCTGAAATGACGGAGGGCTACGAATGGTTTTGATGAAAACCATTAACGTAATGAACTTGATATCGTTGTAGAATCTAGTGATTTTGAAAAGAAGAGGTTTGAGCTCCGCTTTTAAAATCGAGTAGTTTTCAAAACAAACCGAGTGAGTGATGGTATTTGCTAGTTTTGCTAAAGAGGTCACTCCTGGTGAAGGGATCTCGGCTCTTTCCTCATCGAATGAGGTGCTGGATATTCATCAAGGAATACCACTATGCAAAGCAAGAACTAGAGCAGCTATCAAAACTAAACCAAGTGGGTTGTAGCATTTGCTAGCTTTGCTAAAGAGGTCAATCCCGGTGAAGGGATCTCGGCTCTTTCCTCATCGAATGAGGTGCTGGATATTCATCAAGGAATACCACTATGCAAAGTAAGAACTAAAGCTACCTTTTTGAAAATTTTGATTCTACAACATCTTTAGGTTTCTTTTATCTTCATTAATCTCATTAATGATGTCCCATCAGTTGTGTTTCCTAAATATCACAGAAAAGAAACGAAAATAGAACGTACACTTATGCCATCCGCATTCGCCACGGGCCCCGTCATGCACCGTAGGTTACTGAGCTAACGGCAGAGCGGGGGCTGGACTAGCGCAGGTGTAAAACATAAGAAACGTTTATTATATATCATATATATAATATAGCAATCGTCTCACGCAGTTATATGATCACATCACAGAACTCAAGTAGCAGAAGTGAACATATGAAATATTGGATATACTAGGAGGTCCATGTTTTAAAATTAAGCCAATAATGAAAAACACGGATTCCATGGTCATGATGAATAGCCAAACCCACATCTCTAGACCCCTATGAGAGCGGCAAGCAACCCTGCCAATTTTAGAGTTAGGAGGCCCGATCTCGACTCCTCGAGATGGTCTCCCACTGGACTCTAGAACCCGGTTACTTATGCTCCCCACATTGGGTCTATCCTAATGCGGAAAGTAAATAATATACATCAATGTTGACATCATCCTCAACCCGTAAGTGTTCCAATAAAAGAATATTACATATAATTTTACATGAATGAAAATAGAAAACTCTCATCTCACGTAAAAAAACCCCCGGCTATTCAATCACGACGATCCAATATAACATATCACAACAACACATAATATCACATGTCATCAACGTAAGTAAATATGCGTATCCCGAATGTCATTAACATATAGCAACGAAATCGGAGATACACCACATATTACACTTACGGTCACAGAAAAGAAATGAAAAACTACAATATTTAGAATCCGCATTTTCCTTAGACATCATAAACCTGGAATATCTCATATTCCGAATTTCATGCCTAACCCTATAAATCTTGCATTTTAGTCTCAAATCGAAAACACTTTTCAATAACTTAGTCGGGTAATTCAACAAGATCCCCGACTACCTGATCGAATGCTCATTGGGAACTTTAGTAGATGGCCGCACCCCCGATACCTTCGACGAAGTGCACTTAGGCTGAACACCGTGGCCGCGAGCACCCGAGTGGATGCTTTTGGCAACGGGGTTCTCCTAAAGTCACTTGGTCGGGGTTATGGGGCGTGGCTATCTAGTAATGTTATTCGGCGAGTATTCGCGTACTATACGAGATTACGACGGATTTTTGTTTCGAATCAAAATTCCATGGCAATCGATCAATCGAGACTAAAACGCTAGATTTACAAAACACTAACTAGTTCTTACAAAACTAATTATTTTGGATTCTAAAAATTGTATCACATATCAAACTTTAAACCCGAAACAATGTTAAAATTGTGATTACGAAACACTCCGACAAGCCCTAACTCAAAAAATAACATCACATGCAATCTGGGCTAAACAAACATAACCTAAAACCCCAAAAACCAGGCCTACAGAACACTAAACAAACTCGAGCCCAAACCATCAAGAAGGAACCGGCCAGGCCGGCCATTTTCCCGATGTCGCCGGTCAAATTTTGGATTTTAGGTCTCGATTTTCTCTGGTGTTCTAGTTACATCACATGTAACATTCTGCACTTGTTTAAAAAAATTTCAGAAAGCTTTTTAAAATTTACAGAAACTATGGTTTTCGGGTTACAGTTTCGGAGTTGTTTCGGTTTCGCAATTCAACTAATATCGTATAATTCTCTAACTTGGCTCTGATACCATGAAAGTGTGTCCTAGCACCACCACTGGGTTTTCACAAGCATCAAGTGTGCTATTTTAAAAAAATTCTTGGTGCTAAGCAACACTAACCTAGAATCTAACTAGATAATTAGGGTTTTAGCATGATTTGAAAAGAACTAAGCTAAGTGAAGGAGATTACAACCTTTGTAGATTGTGTCCTTCACTTCAATAGCTCTGGGTAGTAGTTCTTACGACTCATCTAGGCTCCACTTGAAGAAGGAACAAGCTTGTTTCGATGTCTTCGTGTCGAAGATGATCCACCTTGAAGCTTCACTAATCCAAGCTACCTCTTCACTAAACTCCTATTAGTGAAGTGAACACCCTAATATAAATGGCTAGTCTAGATTAGGATGATGAAGTAGGGTTTTTTGGCTCACTTAGAATTTCCTAATGCCTTAGGGTTCACAACACATGTGAGGGTTAGGGCAATAGAGAAGAAAGAAGAGGATAATGGGAGAGGAGAAGCAGATGAGCTAAGTGTGCTAGTTTCAAGTGAAGAATGGCTTATCATATACTTCACATATTGAAGCATCCATTATATCTCAAATAAAAAATAGAACAATGCTTCAATAGTGAGTCAAGAGCAATAAAGAATTGTAAAAGCCATGCTTCACCCATACTACAAATATCTCCCCATTTTCCACCTTTTATTTCTATTTTCTTAAAATAGAAAAACCAACCATGCTTCATAACACACACACACACACACATATTAATATATATAAAAAGAAAATAATTAGTGAGCTATAATATTAGTTAATATATAATTATATCAAATATAATATATATCATATTATTAAACCAACACTTGATTCAATAATCCGGTTATATTATATATAACCGACTAATATCATTTATCTGCAGATTAGAATACAGTATCACATACTCGTATTTAATCAGACCCCCCCACATATCATCATATGTGCCCTACTTCGTTTCGTTTGAACTAGAAAACCTCTGTGTGGGACTCTAAAAACTCGTCAATACGCCAGCAGTAGGTAATGATCACATCAGTTACCTACAAGCCGTCAGCGGTACTAGCTGGACGTAACGGCTACCCAGGTATTGAGCGAATAGAAGATCAATAAGCAAGTTTGTCCAAACTCCCTTGAAGCCTATAAGTAACACTTACCATACAGTCCGGTCTCTTCGTCTGATATGTCGCATATCAAGTCTAGGGGTGGAATCGTCAGACCCCAGTAACTTGATAAGTCATGCCGATGTATGGCTCATAACGGTTCGAGAAACTACTGATAACACTTACCAAAATCTCATCAGCCCTGGCCAGGAACTTGCTGTTATAGCCAATCGAGAATAGCGCAACATCAACTCCCAATACCGGGAGAGACGAAACCCCTCCTATCGCTCACTGCCTCTATGTGACTCGGGATTGTATCCAAAATCCACCTGTTTGCACGACACCTTTGAGCCGTGGTAGGGAGGAAATCAAAGAACAGTGGGAACCACACAAGACACTATGACTATCTTAGGTCTACAGACTAACATGTACCAGTGTCACCGGAGAATTTCTATCTGACGATAGTTATGTACCATCTAGGAGTTCTCGGCGAGTCCTGTTCAGTACCCATTCTCTAATGAGCACATGCGTACAATCTTTGATGTCAAACACCAATGGTTATGGGATCAACCATCGCCCCATACAGAGTCAAGAAACGTACACACTAGTCTACTCTGAAATATCGATGCCCTATCTCGATATCCCCTCGACTAAGAACTATTAAAGGATGTGCTTGTGGACTACACAAGTCCCAGTAGTATGATCCACATCATAGTCCTGGTAGTCAAGAAAACATCCTAAGGGCTTTATCAACATGTATCAGATAGGCAGTATAATAATACAAGTGTACATGTTAAGATAAAGAACAACCAGATAGCATACTATCATGTCGAGCAAGAAAGTCCTCTATATATATGTCCAAGCATCCACTATATTATACAATAATGGCTTTTAGGACATACATATTCCTAACAATCTCCCAGTTGCACCAAGGCCAGTTGTTGCAGTATCTCATACCCAACATCCTAAAAGTCTCTCAAACTATGTCTGGGGGAGGGCCTTCGTGAGTGGAACCGCTGCGTTGTCGTTTGTGTCAACTCTCCTGACCTCGATCTCCCGTCGATCTACTATCTCCCGTATCAGGTGATACCGCCTAAGAATGTGTCTGGATCTCTGATGGGACCGTGGTTCCTTGGCTAAAGCCACATCTCCATTGTTATCACAATACACAGGTATTGGATGCTCAATAGATGGAACCACACCAAGTTCAGCAATGAACTTCTTCATCTAGACAGCCTTTTTGGCAGTATCATTGGCAGCGATGTATTCAGCCTCCATCGTCGAGTCTGCTACGGTATCTTGCTTGGAACTCTTCCAACATACCGCCCCTCCATTGAGGGTGAAGACAAAACCCGAGACCGACTTACTTTCGTCCTTATCACTCTGGAAGCTCGAATCGGTAAAGGACTCCACTTGGAGTTCACCGTTACCACACACCAAGAATATTTCTTTTGTCCTTCTCAAGTACTTAAAAATGTTCTTCACAGCTATCTAGTGCTTTTCCCCAGGATCTGATTGATACCTACTCACTACACCTAGTGAGTAAACTACATCCGGTCTGGTACATAACATCGCATACATGATAGACCCGACCGCCGAAGCATAGGGTATCCCTTGCATGCGAGCCCTCTCCAAATCAGTCTTGGGAGACTTCTCTTTGGAGAGAGTGATTCCTGATCATACGGGTAAATTACCATGCTTAGAATCTTCCATACTAAACCTCTTTAGTATGGTGTCAATGTACCTAGATTGGGACAATCCCAACATCCGTTTAGATCTATCCCTATAGATCTTTATCCCCAGGATGTAGGATGCATCACCCAGATCTTTCATGGAGAACTTTTGTGATAAGAAGAGCTTGACCGAGTGTAGCATAGGAACATTGTTTCCTATCAAAAGTATGTCATCCACGTACAATACGAGAAAGATAACCTTACTCTCTACAACCTTTATATATATACAAAGTTCATATACGTTTTTCATGAAGTCAAACTCTTTGATAGTTTCATCAAAACAGATGTTCCAACTCCGTGCTATCTGCTTTAATCCATAAATTGATTTAAGCTGCTTGCACACACTTCCGCTGCTCCCACTTTCTACGAAGCCCTCTGGCTGTGTCATGTACAAGCTCTCTTCTAAATCACCATTTAGAAAAGCGGTCTTGACGTCCATCTGCCAGATTTCGTAGTCATGGTAAGCAGCAATGGAAAGTAAGATCCTGATGGACTTAAGCATGGCGACAGGAGAAAATGTTTCATCATAGTCGACACCTGGTCATTGACGAAAACCTTTTGCTACAAGTCCAGTTTTGAAAATCTCAACTTTTCCATCTACACCAAGTTTCTTCTTAAAGAGCCACTTGCTCCCTATGGGTTTTACCCCTTCAAGAGCAACTTCCAAAGTTCATACTTTTTTGGTGTACATGGATTCCATCTCATACCACATAGCATCCAGCCATTTCACAGAGTCCGCACTTGTGATGGCTTTCTCGAAACTAGTCGGGTCATCATCTTCCATGATGCAATCCTCGCTCCTACTGTCTATGAGAAAACCGTAGTATCTCTCAGGTGGATGAGGAACCCTACTAGATCTGCGGAGTGGCTGAGATTCGTCGGGGACTATCGAATCCTCCGGCTCTACCAAATTATCAGTTATAGTTTGTGCAGCTGGAACTTCTTCCAGTTCTATCTCATTACCACTAATTTCTTTTACAAGAAATTCCTTTTCTAAAATAGTGGCATGTTGAGCAACAAACACTTTTTGTTCCTCGGTATGGTAGAAGAGATATCCATGTGAATTCTTTGGATATCCTACAAATTTGCATAGAACTAACCTTTCCTCAAGCTTATCCGGATTTTGCTTTTTGACATAGGCTGTCCAACCCCATATCTTAACTCTTTTAAGATATGGTCTCTTTCCACTCCATATCTCATATGGTGTTTTAGGCACGGATTTTGATGGAACTTGATTCAATAGGTATGCGGCTGCTCAAGCGCATAACCCCAAAAAAATAGGCAACTCAACATTACTTATCATAGAGCGTACCATATCTAATAGGGTGCGATTTCTTCGCTTCGATACACCGTTGTGCTGTGGTGTATACGGAGGAATAAGCTGAGAGAGAATTCCATTCTCTTTTAAGTAGTCTCGGAATTCCGTGCTCAATTATTCTCCTTCCCGATCAGATCGAAGGGTTTTAATACTTTTACCCATTTGGTTCTCAACTTCGTACTTATATTCCTTGAATTTCTCAAAAACTTCAGACTTGTGTTTCAACAGGAATATATGTCCGAATCGTGAGAGATCAACGCTGAATGTAATGAAGTACGAGGAACCATTCCTGGCATGTGTAGATATAGGACCGCATAAATCACTATGTATCAGTCCCAAGAGTTCAGTAGCTCTTTCTCCGTGTCCAGTAAATGGAGTTTTGGTCATCTTACCTTTGAGACATGACTCGCAAGTTTCATAAGATGTAAATTCGAACCGATTCAAATATACATCTTTATGCAACTTAGCTAGCCTTGTCGCATTGATATGACCTAGTCTACAGTACCACAAGAAGGCTTCGTTTATTTTTGAACTTTTCCTCTTGTGTGTGTTCTGTATGCTTAGAACCGTAGTTTGATTTAGAATGTATATACCGTTACATAACGTACCAAACCCAATCAACACTTGATTTAGAAAAGTGTTCATAATATTATCCTCCAATACAAAATTATATCCTTCTTTTTGTGATTGAGGGCAGAATTGAGGGAATGATACTGAAATTACAAGAGAAAAAGAACTTATGTTTGAAGGGTAATGTTTGTTTGATTTAATCATCTTATAAATTAGATTCATTGATATCTATGTTTTACTCGAGCTTTTGTCGGTCCAGGATTGCAGCGAGAAGCAGATGTGCCAGATTTCCCAGATACTTAGAGATGGAGCACTTATCCACTGTCCTAAACGCCATAAAAAAAATCGAAAAATACGTGCATGTAAGCACTCTTACAGTTATAGTATTAGTTACTAATTTTCAATTTATCTTTTAAATATGGGCATGTAACCAAAACCGAAAAATATCTAAAATAGTATATTGTAGGAGAAAATGGATCACGCTCTACTCTTTAAAACTAAGTTTGAGCGTAAACCTATGGGCTTTCACAAGTATATTATTGACGTGTGAGTGTGTGAGTGTGCGCGTGCATGTGATTAACATTTATAGCTTATAATCAAGCATATAAGCTAGGTATCTAATTAGGGAGGAAGACTGACGGGATACCGCGCGATACTATTCAAGTAGAGTTTTTGATGGCGATAACAGTGGCGGGAGTTAGTGAGATATGTATATATATGTGTTAGTGTAGGTAGCGTCGGTTTGAAGATTATAATTTGAGTTCATATATTTATTTATTTATTTGGATTTGTAGGTGTTTACTGCCTAAAACAGAGACGAACTGGAATTGAACGTCTTGCCTGAATTTGGGAGTTAATTCTATTTGGATATATTTATCTACCTCTCCGAAGATACCAAGTTGATTTATGGCACCGTATATCGGAGGTTTGGATAGATGTGACCGATATAGCAGACTTCATCAGATTCCTCCTCATTTGTGAGCGTTTTTTGAATGTGGGGACGCTCTTCCCTGCAGGCGCAAGCCCTGCAGGTAATTACGTCATCGCGTTGCGATAACCACTTTCTCTTTCTCCAGTAGTTCACTTCGTGTCGTGTTATATTTTGTTTATTTTAGTTTCCCGTGGATTGTATACGGAGACGAATTTATATCGTCGCCTGTAGGGCGTGGATTAGTCCAAATCCGTATATTTGTTGGGTTTGAATTTAGGTTGTATGTATTCCATCAGTTCAAAAATATTTTGTTTTATTTAAGGACCGTTAATCTATTTTTAGATTAAGATCAAACTTTAAATACATGAGTATTTGGGCTCGATTTATTTTTAGTAAGGATACGTTAGTCCTATTTGAGACTAAAATCAACTTAAATATATTTTCAGAATCATTAAATTTAGTTAAGATCCAACAATAGAGTATTTGGGCTCAGTCGCAAGTGACTCCAGAGACTTAGCAAATTTAGGCTCAGTCTTGGGCTTTTTCCCTTTATTCAGAAGTGCTAAGCACTTATTTGTGTTAGTTGTATGTATGCCCTAGAGGCCATTTTTGTACATGATTGTATATTATAGTGGATGATTGGACATATATAGAGAGGACTTTCTTGCTTGACATGATAGTATGCTATCTGGTTGCTCTTTATCTTAACATGCAGACTTGTATTGTGATACTAACTTGCTCTCACATGTTGGTAAGGCCCTTAGAACGTACTTGACTACCAGGATTATGATGAGATCATACTAGTGGGGCTATGGTAGTCCACGAGTACATCCTTTAATAGTTCCTAGTCGAGGGTGTATCGAGACAGGGCATCGATATTTCAGAGTAGACTAGCGTATACCCTTCTTGACCCATATGATGGGCGATGGATGATCCCATATCCATTGGTGTTTGACATCAGAGATGGTATACGGGTGCTCAGTGGAGACTGGGTATACTGAACAGGACTCGAAGAGAACTCCTAGATGGTATTATACCTGACGTCAGATAGCAGTTCTCTGGTGACACTGGTACATGTTAGTCTGTAGACCCAAGATTGTCATAGAGTCTTGTGTGATTCCCACTGTGCTTTGATTTCCACCTTACCACGTTCAAGAGAACGTGCAAAATGGTGGTTTTTAGGTACATTCCCGAGTCATATGGAGACAATGAGCGATATGAGAGGTTTCATCTTTCCCGGTATTGGGGGTTGATGTTGCGCTGTGCTTGATTGGCTATAACAGGAAGTCCCTGGCCAGGGCTGATACGGAGATTTACTGGTAAGTGCTATCAGTAGTTTCTCGACCAGTTATGAGCCTCACATCGGCACGACTTATTAAGTTACTGGGGTCTGACGTTTACCACCCCTAGACTAGATATGCGACATATCAGACGAAGAGACCGGACTGTACGGTAGTGTTACTTATTGGATTCACAGGAGTATGAGCAGGCTTACTTGTTGATCTTCTGATCACTCAATACCCGGTTAGCCGTTACGTGCAGCTAGTACCGCTGACGGCTTGTGGGTGAATGATATAATCATCACTTACTGCCGGCGTATTGACGGGTCTTTAGATTCCTACACAGAGGCTTCCTGGCTCAGGCGAAACGGAGTAGGAGCACATATGTGATATGTGCGGGACCGAGATTAATACGCGTATGTGATACCGTATTCTAATATCGATATATATGATATCGGTCTGTTATATGTGATATAGCCGGGTTATCGAATCAAGCGTTGGTTCGATAAGTTGATACAAATAATATTAGTCGGTTATATGTGATATAGCCGGATTATTAAATCAAGTGTTGATTTAATAATTTAATGTACATTAACTAATATTTTCTAACTTAAGCATTTCTTTTTCTCACTTGTGCATATTCAATATATATGTGATATATATTATTGTGTCATGCTTGTTGCTACATGCTATATGGGTGTATGAGAATTACACCATGCTAATGATAATGTGTGGTTTTAATTATTAAGGATAAAACAAAATTAGGTGGAAAATTGTCAAGGTTAAGAAGCTTGGAGAAGCTTGTGGTAACCTTGACTTAGTCCACTAATTTTGTCTCATCCTAGATATTTATCAACCTAACCAATATCTTAAGCCATGGTTAAGTCTCTATATGAGTTAATATGAGATATTATCTCACCCATGGTTTCTATTCTCACTCTCATTCCATTCTCATCTTTATCTTCTTCTTCATTCCAATTTTGCTCTCTAGCTTTTTGGAAAGTGAAGAAATATAGTGAGAAAAATTATTCTAAAATAAGCAAAATTCATACTTCATCAAACTACACTAGATTAGCCATTTAGTTTAGGTTGTTTGTTTCACTAATTCCCAATTAGTGAAGAGGTAGCTTGAGTTGGATATTCCTCGATGTAGATCATCTTCGGCCTTGAAGACTTCAAGCAAGCTTGTTCTTTTCGCCTTATGAACCCTCATTAGAGTCCGAGAGATCACTACTTGAAGCGAAGGGACTACTACACGGAGATTTAGAAGTGAAGGACCGGTCTACAAAGGTTGTATTCCTCATTCACTTAGTGTAATGTTTGATTACACACTAGCTAACTCCTAATTTTCTAGTTAGATCCTTGGCATGGGTTACATAGCTCTCTAGGTTTTTTAAAATTGCATACTTGATGCCCTATAAATCGTAGTTAGGGTGCTATGGAACCCAGCAGTGGTATCAGAGCTAAGCTAGAGCATTAGGAGTTGTTTTGACGATGTTAGATAAATTGTGAAACCGAAACAACTCCGAAACCCCGACACAAAACCCTTCAAATTTTTGGCCGGAATTTTCATGGAGGGTTGGCTTCAATTTTTGGTTTGTTTAGGGGCTCTAGTGTTCAGTGTTTCGTAGTCGTAATTTTAAGACCGTCTCGGGTAACTTTGACGACGTTAAAAAGTTCGAACGAATATCAAAAACCAATTTTTTTACCCCTTTCCGGAAAATTTTCCAAAATTTGGATTTTTCCAAGTTATAAAAATTATTCAAATATCATGCAAGTAATTCTATGGACCCTCTAGAAAAATGATACCCAAACTCGACTCTTTGACCGCGGAACCGTGGCCAAACCCCAGGGTTTGCGGCAGTTCCGCAGCGCTATGAGTGAGGCATGGATCGGCCCTTCTACGGTTGGTCCATAGGTACTGTGGCATGATCTGGGTATTTTTAAACTGTGCTCAAGTGTTGAGCTCTCCGGGAAATTTTGGGTGTTTGTTGATTCGATCGGAACGTTTAATATCGTCTAGCTATCTGTGAATTGTAATACAATATTTGGAATCCACAATAATTAATTTTGTAAAAACTAGTTTGAATTTTGTGAACCTAGCAATTTAGTCTCATTTGATCGGTTACCACGGGGTTTTGATATGGATTAAAACTCTGTCGCAATCACGTAGTGTACGCGGATACTCACCGGGTAACATTACTAGATAGCCATGCCCCAAAGCCCCGACCAAGTGACTGTAAGAGAAACCCGTTGTCAAAAGCATCCTCCCGTGTGCTCAGGGCCGCGGTGTTCCGCTTAAGTTCACTTTGTCGACGGCATCGGGGGGTGCGTCCGTCTACTAAAGTTTCCGACGAGCATTCGATCAGGTTGTCGGGAATCTTGTTGAATTACTCGACTGGTTATTGAAAAGTGTTTTCAATATTGAGACTAAAATGTGGGGTTTGTAATTGTTAGGCATGCGATGTCTAAGAAATTCATTTGGTTAGGCATGAAATCCGAAGTATGTGATATTTCGGGTTTATGATGTCTAAGGTGGTTGCGGATTCCAATTGTTGTAGTTTTCACTTTCTTTTCTGCGACCGTAAGTGTAATATGTGGTGTATCGCCGGTTTCGTTGCTATATGTCAATGACAATTGGGATACTCAAATTTACTTAAGTTGATAACATGTGATATTATGTGTTGCTGTGATATGTTATATTGGATCGTCGTGTTTGAATAGCCGGGGGTTTTTGCGTGAAATGAGAGTTTTTCATTTTTATTCATGTAAAAACTTGTATGTAATATTCTTTTATTGGGGCAATTCTGTGTTGAGGATGATGTCACCATTGATGTATATTATTTACTTTTCCGCATTAGGATAGACCCATGATGGGGAACATAAGTAACCGGGTTCTAGAGTCCAGTGGGAGACCATTTCGAGGAGTCGAGACCGGGTCTCCTAACTCTAGAATTGGTAGGGTTGCTTGCCGCTCTCGTAGGGGTCTAGGGATGTGGGTTTGGCCATTCATCTTGACCGTGGAATCCGTGTTTTTCATTATTGGCTTAATTTAAAACACGGACCCTCTAGTATATCCAATATTTCACATGTTGACTTCTGCTGCAATGTTCTGTGATGTGATCACTTTATTTGATGAAACGAATGTTGTTATTATATATATGATATATAATAAACGTTGCTCATGATTTACACCCGCGCTAGTCCCGTCCCGCTGTGCCATTAGTTAAGTAACCTAACGGTGCATAACGGGACATAGTGGCGAATGCGGATGGCATAAGCGTACGTTATATTTTCGTTTTTTATCTGTGATGCTTAGGAAGCATAAATGATGGGACTTAATTAATGTGATTAATGAAAAGAAAAGAAACCTAAAGATGTTGTAGAATCAAATTTTCAAAAAGGTAGCTCTAGTTCTTGTTTTGCATAGCGGTATTCCTTGATGAATATCCAGCACCTCATTCGATGAGGAAAGAGCCAAGATCCCTTCACCGGAATGACCTCTTTAGCAAAAGCTAGCAGATACTACACACCCTCGGTTTATTTTGAAAAACACATGATTTTAAAAGCGGAGCTTAAACCACTCATTTTCAAATCACTCGATTCTAGAACGATATCAAGTTCAAAGCGTTAAATTTTTTTTATAAAAACCATCCGCAACCCTCCGTTATTTTAGGAAGTAGAGTACTTAGTATTCGTGCTACGTTTGTTGACCATAGTTAAGGCGTAGTGTACGGTAGCTAAGTGATGTATTCCTACACAGCATATGATGCGATTAATTAGGACATTTGTATGACTTTGTTGACCATAGTTAAGGGTCATATAAGTGGGTCTAATTAATCACGAAATGACGGGTAGGACTTGACTAGTGCTTATGATTTGTTGACCATAGTTAAGGTCATAAGTCACTAGGGGTAAAAACCATATCGGGAATTTCAAGAGCTGAAATTTGCAATGAGATTGCATACCTTCTATGAGATAGTTGGATCCCGATACCCACTGCGAGTAAGAGTTACTCCTGGAAGAGTTTTACACATCACAATTAGCCGATCAAGTAGGTGTCTAGAAAGGTGTTAACGGGGTTACGCCCCTGGGAAAACGAGGTTTATTTTAATTAGGTCCATACGAAAGCACGGGGAACCTTCCTCAAAGTACCGACACTGGCCTGGCTGAAAGATTAGCGAACTTGTAGGGTGTAATTAATCCATACTAGTCTTACCTTTTAGGGTTTGAAGGAAGATTTGATAAAAACAGTGGGAGCCATCCTGATTAGATAAGATAATAACCAATCTAATCTTGCAAGAGCATACGCTAAGCGTTTTCTTCTCTCTCTCTCCAGGCAGCGACCATGTCACGCATTAATCAAGATAATAATATGGATGTTTTGACCGAACCCGTTTGTTATACTGAGCTGGGGAACGTTGGTTCCGCTTTATCTTATAATTATAGTAAGTCCGAGCAGGAAATAGAGGAATATCCAGATTCCTACGCCACCCAAACGAGGAATGAGCATGCTGATGCATCTTCTTCGAGTGTGTTAGTTACCGAGAACTGTTTCTCAGTACACTTTACGTCCTGGGTATTACATACCGGATCGGGATCCCACATGTGTAATATGTTACATGGGCTAAGGAAAGGTAGAGAACTGGGAATAGATGATCATTCTGTAAGAGTAGGGAATGGTGCAAATGTTGCAGCCAAAGAAGTTGGCGAATATCACCTTATATTACCAAATAGCAATATATTGATTCTGAGCGAACGCTATTACATACCGAACCTGATATACAATATTATATCAGTTTCTTTATTAAGTAAAGAAGGATATAATTTTGTATTGCAGGATAATGTTATGAACATTTTTCTGAATCAAAAGTTGATTGGATCAGGCTCGTTAAATAATGGCATATACATTCTAAATCAAACCACAGTTCTTAACGTACGGAACGCACACAAGAGGAAGAGTTCAGAAATGAACGAATCCTTCTTATGGCATTGTAGACTAGGTCATATCAATGCGACATGACTAGCTAAGTCCAATAAGGATGGATATTTGAATCCGTTCGAATTTTCATCTTATGAAACTTGCCAATCATGTCTCAAAGGCAAGATGACCAAAACTCCGTTTACAGGATAGGAAGAAAGAGCCACAGAACTCTTGAGACTGATACATAGTGATGTATGCGGTCTCTTGTCTACACATGTCAGGAATGGGTCCTCGTACTTCATTACATTCACTGACGATCACTCAAGATACGGACATATGTTCCTGTTGAAACACAAGTCTGAAACTTTTGAGAAATTCAAAGAATATAAGTGCGAAGTCGAGAACCAAACGGGTAAAAATATTAAAATCCTTCGATCTGATCGGGGAGGAGAATACTTGAGCAATGAGTTCCAGGACTATCTACAAGAGAATGGGATTCTCTCTCAGCTTACTCCTCCGTATACATCACAGCACAACGGTGTATCGGAGCGGAGGAATCGCACCCTATTGGATATGGTGCGCTCTATGATGAGCACTGTTGAGTTACCTATTTCCTTTTGGGGTCATGCGCTTGAGACAACAACATACCTATTGAATAGAGTTCCAACCAAATCAGTGCCTACCACTCCATATGAGATATGGAATGGGAAGAGACCATCTCTTAAACGAGTTAAGATATGGGGTTGTCCGGCCTATGTTAGAAAGCAAAACCGGACAAGCTCGAGGCAAGATCTGCTTTGTGTAAGTTTGTGGGATATCCAAAGGATTCCTATGGATATTTCTTCTACCACGGTAAGGAATAAAATGTGTTTGTTTCTCAATATGCCACCATTTTAGAAAAGGAATTTCTTGTAAAAGAAATTAATGGCAAAGAGGTAGAGCTGGAAGAAGTTCCAACCGTACAAACTACAACAGAAGATTTGGTAGAACCTGAGGATTCAATAGTCCCCGACGAACCTCAGCCTCGCCGCCAATCTAGTAAGGTTCCTCATCCACCTGAGAGATACTTTGTTTTTCTCATTGATGGTGAGAGCGAGGATTGCATCATGGAAGATGATGAACCAACTAGCTTCGAGCAGGCCATCATGAGTGTGGACTCTGTGAAATGGCTGGATGCAATGCGGTCTGAGATGGAATCCATGTACACCAACAAAGTATGGACTTTGGAAGTTGCTCCCGAAGGGGTAAAATCCATTGGGAGAAAATGGATCTGTAAGAAGAAACTTGGTGTAGATGAAAAAGTTGAGACTTTCAAAGCTAGACTTGTAGCAAAAGGTTTTCGTCAACGAACAGGTGTGGATTATGATAAAACCTTTTCTCCAGTGGCTATGCTTAAGTCCATCCGGATCCTACTTGCCGTCGCTGCATATCATGACTACGAAATCTGGTAGATGGATGTTAAGACCGCCTTTCTAAATGGTGATTTAGAAGAGAGCGTGTACATGACTCAGCCAGAGGGCTTCGTGGACAGTGGGAGCAGCGGAAAGGTGTGCAAGCTGCTTAAATCAATCTACGGGTTAAAGCAAGCATCGCGGAGTTGGAACATCTGTTTTGATGTGTCAGTCAAAGAGTTTGACTTTGTCAAAAACGTAGATGAACCTTGTATATACAAGAAGGTGGCAGAGAGTAAGACCGTCTTATTGTATGTGGATGACATACTCTTGATAGGAAATGATGTTCTTATGCTGCACTCGGTCAAGCTCTTCTTATCACAAAGATTCTCCATGAAAGATCTGGGTGATGCCTCCTACATCCTGGGGATTAAGATCTATAGAGATAGATCTAAACGGATATTGGGATTGTCCCAATCCAGGTACATTGACACCATATTAAAGAGGTTTAGTATGGAGGATTCCAAGCGTGGGAATTTACCCACGATCTTAGGAATCACTCTCTCCAAAGAGATGTCCCCCAAGACTGATTTGAGAGGGCTCGCTTGCAAGGTATATCCTATGCTTCGGCAGTCGGGTCTATCATGTATGCGATGTTATATACCCGACCGGATGTAGCGTACGCACTGGGTGTTGTAAGCAGGTATCAATCATATCCTGGGGAGAATCACTGGACAGCTGTGAAGAACATTCTTAAGTACTTGAGAAGGACTAAAGAAATGTTCTTGGTATATGGTAACGGTGAACTCCAAGTGGAGTCCTTTACCGACTCGAGCTTCCAGAGTGATAAGGACGACTCTAAGTCGGTCTCGGGTTTTGTCTTCACCTTTAATGGAGGGGCGGTTTGTTGGAAGAGTTCCAAGCAAGAAACCGTGGCAGACTCGACGATGGAGGCTAAATACATCGCTGTCAACGATGCTGCCAAAGAGGCTATCTGGATGAAGAAGTTCATAACCGAACTTGGTGTGGTTCCATCCATCGAGCATCCAATACATTTGTATTGTGATAACAATGTAGCTGTGGTTTTGGCCAAGGAACCCAGGTCCCATCAGCGATCCAGGCATATTCTGAGGCGGTATCACCTGATCCGGGAGATAGTTGATCGCTAGGAGATCGAGGTCAGGAGAGTTGATACGAAGAATAACACGGCGGATCCACTCACGAAGGCCATACCCCAGATACAATTTGAGAGACTCTTCGGGATGTTGGGTATGAGATACTACAACAACTGGCCTTAGTACAAGTGGGAGATTGTTAGTTGTATGTATGCCCTAGAGGCCATTATTATACATGATTGTATATTATAGTGGATGCTTGGACATATATAGAGAGGACTTTCTTGCTCGACATGATAGTATGCTATCTGGTTGCTCTTTATCTTAACATGTAGACTTGTATTGTGATACTGTCTTACTCTCACATGTTGGTAAAGCCCTTAGGATGTACTTGACTACCAGGATTATGATGAGATCATACTAGTGGGGCCATGGTAGTCCATGAGTTCATTCTTTAATAGTTCCTAGTCGAGGGTGTATCGAGACAGGGCATCGATATTCTAGAGTAGACTAGCATATACCCTTCTTGACCTATATGATGGGCTATGGATGATTCCATATCCATTGGTGTTTGAAATCAGAAATGGTATACGGGTGCTCAGTTGAGACTGGGTACACTGAACGAGACTCGAAGAGAACTCTTAGATGGTATTATACCCGACGTCAGATAGCAGTTCTTTGGTGACACTGGTATAGGTTAGTCTGTAGACTCGAGATCGTCATAGAGTCTTGTGTGATTCCCACCGTGCTTTGATTTCCACCTTACCACATTCAAGAGAACGTGCAAAACGGTGGTTTTTGGGTACAGTCCCGAGTCACATGGAGGAAATGAGCGATAAGAGGGGTTTCGTCTCTCCCGGTATTGGGGGTTGATGTTGCGTTGTGCTTGATTGGCTATAACAGGAAGTCCCTGGCCAGGGCTGATACGGAGATTTACTGGTAAGTGTTATCAGTAGTTTCTTGACCCGTTATGAGCCTCACATCGGCACGACTTATCAAGTTACTGGGGTCTGACGTTTACCACCCCTAGACTAGATATGCGACATATCAGACGAAGAGATCAGACTGTACGGTAGTGTTACTTATTAGATTCACAGGAGTATGGGCAGGCTTGCTTGTTGATCTTCTGATCTCTCAATACCCGGATAGCCGTTACGTGCAGCTTGTACCGCTGACGGCTTGTGGATGAATGATATGATCATCACCTACTGCCGGCGTATTGACGATTCTTTAGAGTCCTACACAGAGGCTTCCTGGCTCAGGCGAAACAAAGTAGGAGCACATATGTGATATGTACGAGACTGAGATTAATATGCTTATGTGATACCGTATTCTAATCTCGCGATATATGATATCGGTCGGTTATATGTGATATAGCCGGGTTATCGAATCAAGTGTTGGTTCGAAAAGTTGATACAAATAATATTAGTCGGTTATATATGATATAGCCGGATTATTAAATAAAGTGTTGATTTAATAATTTAATGTATGATTATATATTTGATATATTAATTTTACATTAACTAATATTTTCTCACCTAAGCATTTCTTTTTCTCACTTGTGCACATTCAATATATATGTGATATATATTATTGTGTCATACTTGTTGCTACATTCTACATGGGTGTATAAGAATTACACCATACTAATGATAATGTGTGGTTTTAATTATTAAGGATAAAACAAAATTAGGTGGAAAATTGTCAAGGCTAAGAAGCTTGGAGAAGCTTGTGGTAACCTTGACTTAGTCACTAATTTTGTCTCATCCTAGATATTTATCAACCCAACCATTATCTTAAACTATGGTTAAGTCTCTACATGAGTTAATATGAGATATTATCTCACCCATGGTTTCTATTCTCACTCTCATTCCATTCTCATCTTCATCTTTTTTTTCTTTCCAATTTTGCTCTATAGCTTTTTGGAAAGTGAAGAAATATAGTGAGAAAAATTATTCTAAAATGAGCAAAAATCATACTTCATCAACCTACACTAGATTAGCCATTTAGTTTAGGTTGTTTGCACTAATTCCCAATTCTGAAGATGTAGCTTGAGTTGGAGATTTCTCGACGTAGATCATCTTCGGCCTCGAAGACTTCAAGCAAGCTTGTTCTTTTCGCCTTGTGAACCCTCACTAGAGTCCGGGAGATCACTACTTGGAGCGAAGGGACTACTACATGGAGGTTTAGAAGTGAAGGACCGGTCTATAAAGGTAGTATTCCTCATTCACTTAGTGTAATGTTTGATTACACACTAGGTAACTCCTAATTTTCTAGTTAGATCCTTGGCATGGGTTACATAGCTCTCTAGGTTTTTTAAAATTGCATACTTGATGCCCTATAAATCGTAGTTAGGGTGCTATAGAACCCAGCAGTGGTATCAGAGCCAAGCTAGAGCATTAGAAGTTGTTTTGACGATGTTAGAAGAATTGCGAAACCAAAACAACTCCGAAACCCCGACACAAAACCCTTCAAATTTCTGGCCAGAATTTTCATGGAGGGTTGGCTTCGAATTTTTTTTTATTTCGGGGCTCTGAAGTTCAGTGTTTCGTAGTCATAATTTTAAGATCATCTCGGGTAACTTTGACGACGTTAAAAAGTTCGAACGAATATCAAAAACCAATTTTTTCACCCCTTTCCGGAAAATTTTCCAAAAGTTGGATTTTTCCAAGTTATAAAAATTATTCAAATATCATGTAAGTAATTCTATGGACCCTCTAGAAGAACGATACCCAAACTTGACTCTTTAACCGCGAAACCGCGGCCAAACCCTAGGGTTTGCGGCAGTTCCGCAGCGCTATGAGTGAGGCATGGGTCGGCCCTTCTACGGTTGGTCCATAGGTACTGTGGCATGATCTGGGTATTTTTAAACCGTGCTCAAGTGTTGAGCTCTCTGGGAAATTTTGGGTGTTTGTTGATTCGATCGGAATGTTTAACATCGTTTAGCTTTCTGTGAATTGTGATACAATATTTGGAATCCACAATAATTAGTTTTGTGAAAACTAGTTTGAATTTTGTGAACCTAGCAATTTAGTCTAATTTGATCAGTTGCCACGGGGTTTTGATATGGATCAAAACTCTGTCGCAATCACGTAGTGTACGCGGATACTCATCGGGTAACATTACTAGATAGCCATGCCCCAAAGCCCCAACCAAGTGACTGTAGGAGAACCACGTTGCCAAAAGCATCCTTCCGGATACTCGCGGCCACGGTGTTCCGCTTAAGTTCACTTCGTCGACGACATCGAGGGGTGCGTCCGTCTACTAAAGTTTCCGAAGAGCATTCGATCAGGTTGTCGGGAATCTTTTTGAATTACCTGACTGGTTATTGAAAAGTGTTTTCAATATTGAGACTAAAATGCGGGGTTTGTACTTGTTAGGCATGCGATGTCTATGGAATTCATTTGGTTAGGTATGAAATCCGAAGTATGTGATATTTCGGGTTTATGATGTCTAAGGTGGTTGCGGATTCTAATTGTTTTAGTTTTCACTTTCTTTTCTGCGACCGTAAGTGTAATATGTGGTGTATCGCCGGTTTCGTTGCTATATGTCAACAACAATTGGGATACACATATTTACTTACGTTGATGACATGTGATGTTATGTGTTGCTGTGATATGTTATATTGGACCGTCGTGTTTGAATAGCCGGGGGTTTTTGCGTGACATAAGAGTTTTTCATTTTCATTCATGTAAAAAGTTGTATGTAATATTCTTTTATTGGGGCAATTCCGGATTGAGGATGATGTCACCATTGATGTATATTATTTACTTTTCCGCATTAGGATAGACCCATGGTGGGGAGCACAAGTAACCGAGTTCTAGAGTTCAGTGGGAGACCATCTTGAGGAGTCGAGACCGGGTCTCCTAACTCTAGAATTGGTAGGATTGCTTACCGTTATCGTATGGGTCTAGAGATGTGGGTTTGGCTATTCATCATGATCGTGGAATCCATGTTTTTCATTATTGGTTTAATTTAAAATACGGACCTCCTAGTATATCCAATATTTCATATGTTGACTTCTGCTGCAATGTTCTGTGATGTGATCACTTTATTTGTTGAGACGAATGTTGTTTTTATATATATGATATATAATAAACGTTGCTCATGATTTACACCCGCGCTAGTCCCGCCCCGCTGTGCCATTAATTAAGTAATATAACGGTGCATAACGGGACATAGTGGCGAATGCGGATGGCGTAAGCGTACGTTCTATTTTCGTTTCTTTATCTGTGATGCTTAGGAAGCATAAATGATGAGACTTCATTAATGAGATTAATGGAAAGAAAAGAAACCTAAAGATGTTGTAGAATCAAATTTTCAAAAAGGTAGCTCTAGTTCTTGTTTTGCATAGCGGTATTCCTTAATGAATATCCAGCACCTCATTTGATGAGAAAAGAGCCGAGATCCCTTCACCGGGAATGACCTCTTTAGCAAAAGCTAGCAGATGCTACACACACTCGGTTTATTTTGAAAAACACATGATTTTAAAAGCGGAGCTTAAACCACCCATTTTCAAATCACGCGATTCTACAACGATATCAAGTTCAAAGCGTTAAAAGTTTTTTTTATAAAAACTATCCTCAACCCTCCGTCATTTAAGGAAGTAGAGTACTTAGTATTCATGTTACGTTTGTTGACCATAGTTAAGGCGTAGTGTACGGTAGCTAAGTGATGTCTTCCTACACAGCATATGATGCGATTAATTAGGATATTTGTATGACTTTGTTGACCATAGTTAAGGGTCATATAAGTGGGTCTAATTAATCACGAAATGACGGGTAGAACTTGACTAGTGCTTATGATTTGTTGACCATAGTTAAGGTCATAAGTCACTAGGGGTAAAAAACACTTCGGGAATTTCAAGAGTTGAAATTTGCAATGAGATTGCATACCTTCTATGAGATTGTTGGATTCCGATACCCACTGCGAGTAAGAGTTACTCCTGGGAGAGTTTTACACATCACAATTAGCCGATCAAGTAGGTGTCTAGAAAGGTGTTAACAGGGTTACGCCCTTGGGAAAACGAGGTTTATTTTAATTAGGTATATGCGAAAGCACGGGGAACCTTCCTCAAAGTACCGACACTGGCCTGGCTGAAAAATTGGCGAACTTGTAAGGTGTAATTAATCCCGGATTGTCTTACCTTTTAGGGTTTGAAGGAAGATTTGATAAAAACAGTGGGAGCCATCCTGATTAGATAAGATAATAACCAATCTAATTTTGCAAGAGCATACGCTAAGTATTTTCTTCTCTCTCTCCAGATAGCGACCATGTCACGCCTTAATCAAGATAATAATATGGATGTTTTGACCGAACCCGCTTGTTATACTAAGCTGGAGAATGTTGCTTCCGCTCTATCTTATAATTATAATAAGTCCGAGCAGGAAATATGGCAATATCCGGATTCCCACGCCACCCAAATGAGGAATGAGCATGCTGATGCATCTTCTTCGGGTGTGTTAGTTACCGAGAAGTTACCGAGAACTGTTTCTCAGTACACTCTACGTCCTGAGTATTATATACCGGATCGGGATCCCACATGCGTAATATGTTACATGGGCTAAGGAAAGGTGGAGAACTGGGAATAGGTGACTGTAAGAGTAGGGAATGGTGCAAATTTTGCAGCCAAAGCAGTTGGCGAATATCACCTTATATTACCAAATGGTAATACATTAATTCTGAACGAATGTTGTTACATACCGAACCTGATATGCACTATTATATCAGTTTCTTTATTAAGTAAAGAAGGATATAATTTTGTATTGTAGGATAATGTTATGAACATTTTTCTGAATCAAAAGTTGATTGGATCAGGCTCGTTAAATAATGGCATATACGTTCTAAATCAAACCACGGTTTTTAACGTACAGAACACACACAAGTGGAAGAGTTCGGAAATGAACGAATCCTTCTTATGTCATTGTAGACTAGGTCATATCAATGTGACACGACTAGCTAAGTTATATAAGGATGGATATTTGAATCCGTTCGAATTTTCATCTTATGAAACTTGTCAATGAAATATGACCAAAACTCTGTTTACAGGACACGGAGAAAGAGCCACAGAACTCTTGGGACTGATACATAGTGATGTATGCGGTTCCATTGTTAGTGATATATGCCCTAGAGGCCATTATTGTATCATACTGGATTGTATATTACTTAATGGAAGCTTGGGATATACACGGATATTGTAACAGTTTTGCTCAAAATGGTAGTATGCTACCTGGTTTGTTTCTACCTCAATATGTGCATGTGTTTTCTTAGCATATCGCTTATACATATTGGTAGAGCCCTTAGGATCTTTGCTTGATTACCAGCGTTGGGATGGCAGTCACACTAGTGGGGGCTGGGTAGTCTATAAGCACATCCTATACAGGTCCCTAGTCGTAGGATTATCGAGACGGGGTATCGATACTCCATAGTAGACTAGTGTATACGCTTCTCATCCCAGCAGGGGAGATGGTCTGTCCCACAGCCATTAGTATGTCATACTGGAGATAGTATGCAGGTGCTCATTAGGTTATGAGTACACTGGACAAGACTCGTCGGGAATTGCTGGTGGGTATTATACCTGTCGTCGGGTAGAAGCTCCCAGGTGATATGAGTACAGCTTAGTCCGTCGACTTGACACTGCTACTTCGCCTCGAGTGTGTTCCCACTGTACTTTGATTACTACCCTACCACGACTCAAAGGAGTCGTGCAAACATGTAGTAGTTGGGTACAGTCCCAAAGCACTTGGAGGCAGTGGCGGTTAGATAGGATTCGTCTCTCCTAGTATTGGGGGTTGATATCGCGCTGTGTTCGGAAAGCCATTACACAAAGTCTTTGGCCAAGGCAAGCGAGATATACTGGTAGGTACTCTAGTAGTTTCTCAGGGTGTTTTGGGCTATTCTCCGGAACGACTTATTGTAATATTAGGGGTCTAACGATTACTGCCCCTAGGCCCGATATGCAATACTCTTAGACGAACATACCGGACTGTACATAAATTGTCACATTCAGGCTCAGTAGGAGTTCAGATGAGTTAGCTCATCGGCCATCTTATCGACATTTACCTGGGGACCGTTACGTGCAGCTAGTACCGCTTGCGTCCTGTGGTTAAACCCACTGCCAGCGTAGTGTCGAGTCATTAGAGTCCCACATGGAGAGTTTCCCTGCACCGGGAAAAAGTTCTAGAGGCCGTATGGTTTTACGGCAGGGCTTCAATCACGTACGTGCACCTGTGCGCGTATGATGTTCGGGCGGATAATACTAGTGGGTTTTGGTTTAAGCCGGATCCTAGTATTATATTGATGGATCAGCTTCGTCTTTTTGTATTCGTGTTTCTCGGAACACGGATGCGGATATGTATATACGGATGAGATGGGTATAGAAGGAGACATCTCATTAGGGGTTTGACCATTGACTTGATTAAAATAATTATGAGGTGGAGGAAAGTATTTGTTATATTTGTATGTAACAACTCTAATTTTAGTGTACATAAAATTCATTTAAAGTTAATGTATACTTGGGGTATTTACAATTCCTGTGAGTACTATAAGAATTTGATTTACTTTTGAACAACAAGAAGGAGTTTGTAGCTCACTGGTAAGACCTTGCACTGTTGAGACATAGCACCAGAGTTCAAATCCCATCAGCCATAATATCTTTTTATTTAAAATTATTTTAATCTTTTAGAAGCCCAAGAGTCTACACGAGTATAACACGTAAACTGAAGAGTCACACATAAAACAAACGAGTGCACTGCAGTAGACCAACCGACCCCGACACGTGGCCCCAATACGAGCCCCCAACACGTGATTCGGGCCGGCGAGATGGCGACTCGGGCAGGCGTCGCCGGTCTGACTCAAACAAAACCCAAATTTTCTTTAACTCTGGCGACTCTTGGACTCCCCCCATAACCCCAGTATTATTTGTTTTTCCTGCACATTTACAGAGCACAATAAAACTCACATTTAATCCATTTTATTACAAATTTTTAATACACTCTTTCACTACCCTAAACCCTAATTTTTCCTATAAATACCACCCTCAAATAACCCCTCCTCACTCATAAATCCCTGCCCAAACTCTTAAGAAAATTCCAAAATCCTTTTGTGTGCAAGTGGAGTTAGCAAAGGGCGAATCTCCGACGAACTTCCGGCGACAACTCAAGGAGTTTCCGACGACGAAACGACGCATCGAAAACTCCCACCTCTTCCTCTTTCTCTCCTCTAGCCAATCATCCAGTAAGTCCCTAATTCTCCTTCTTTTATTTATTCTAAAAATATTCAAAACTAAAACCTGACGGAAGTGGAGTTAGTTCGACTTCCGATTCAATTTTCTTTCAAAACAACACTTTTCTTTAACGAAATAAAACCATATTCTTACATGTTGATTAATAAACATTAAAAAAATTAATAAAATAAGTTGCACATTAAACTAATCATTTTTGTAACTTTTATTATACTTTTCAGAAAAATACCATATAATTTAGTTTCCGACATAAACTCTATAATACCTTTATACCTTTAGATAACTCACGAGGTAATGACTTACCTCCTCACAACACACATATCTAATATAGCACAATGGAATTTGGGAATATAGATTTGGGAAAATACGACTTTACATATAACTACCTTCAACTTATAAAATATTTTTCTATAAAGAAGTGTATTTAACAGATCTTTGCAATGGCGCCTCTACAACCCATTTTGGGGAACCCGTTCGGTATGGTGCGGATTATCGCACATTCTCGGACTTAGTAGAGTGAGATGCAGACCTCCGCAAGGAGTATACGATCTCGAAAGATTTTTAATACAATTTTCTTTAGAAAATGTGATTTCTATTATAAATAAAACTTATATTTTTAATAAATAAATATATATATAAATAATATCAAAATATATATTTTTAATATTTATAATATTCCACATTTCCAAAATTCAAGAAAAACATCTCATTTACAAGAAAATACTATACAATTCCAATATTTCAAATAAATACCTTATACTTTAAAATTATGTCACATTGAATAAAAGAAACATCTATGGAAACTCTAAAGATGATAATAAAATACTTGAGGCGTATTTTGAAAATATAACAAAAATATTTTACGTAAAACCCCATCAAGTTATACTAAATTACAATAAGGACCCCAGTAAACATAGGTTTAAGCGGGACCAGTCTCTTGAGCCTCGGGGAGCCGGAGACATGGGTGCTTTCCTATTTAAGGTAGGCAACTTAATAAATGGTGTTATCAACACGGTAATTGTCTTTGAAAAGACACAAATCCTGCCGTCAATGTGCAGCAGTTACCGATAGCACCAAACATAATTCAGGACTTCAATTTCTTTTCTAATTGTCCAACTCAGACTGAGTCTCGATATAATCAATCTGACTTGAATATGATTAAAGTATCAAACTCCAATACAACATGGATCTATGAATTCGGCAATTCAATCTAATCAATCTATATTGACTGAACCGGACTATGGATATACATCCATCTACATGATTCTCCAGTTACATCTATTTACTGATATCATGGTTTCGGCAAGTCATCCATCTATATACAATATACAATTCAAACAATACAAACAATACAATCAAGACATCGCGGGGTTTATAAGTGTAACACCCGAGCCCAATAATACTATTTCTGTTACTAGTTGAGTGTTTGGCATTGCTCATTTCATTTATCTTGCTTGTTTGGTTCTTATTGCAAAATTTTAACCGGCTAAGTCTTTCTGCATATAACAAATTTTAGCACCTAAAATAAAATTGAAAATATTCTTCTTGGCCTACTTGACACCCTTAGCCTCGTGGTAGCGTCCGTGCATTGTATTCTCATCCCGTTCAGTGAAACGGGCGAGTTTGGATGGCTACGTGCACGTGCGTGTGTCCGTTTTAGGAGTATGCTTTTTAATCATAAAACATTTCATTTTAAAATTTGGAACCCGCTTAAAATCCTATTATTTGAATTTCGAATTTTTAGACCCAACCCGGACGCAATTTGGAAATGTTTTATTTGGCGCCAAAATCCCAAATTTTAATATTATTAAAACCATCGCTTATATTTTTCTAACTAACCTGATATCTTACTGTTCATTACCTATCTTTTAAATTTTTAAGTTAACCATATAATATTTTTACAATCTTTATATCCTTCTTAATTTATTCTCTCAGCCAATCGCAACCTCCCCTTTAACCCTGTGGGCCCTACTTTCTCTCTCTCTCTCCACTTTTTTCTCTCTCTCCCTCTCCCTCATATATTCTCTCGTACTTCTCTTTATCATTCTTTCTCTTCTTGCTTCATGTTCCGTTTTTCATTTTTTTAACTGTTCTTTTGTTGCCGGAATTCCGTCGTGCCGGTGACGCTTCTCGACGTTCCAGTGAGGTACCCCGACCCGTGTGGTTCCTTTGTTCGTCGTTTGGGTTCATTCCGTGAACCGTACGCCCGTTGCGAGTTTTCCCCGCCGACGTTTAACGTCCCGTTTTCCCGATTCGCGACCCATCGAGGCAAGTTAATCTTGTTACATGCTATATACTTTTATAATCTTCATTTTATAATGTTATACATTTGAAAATCTTATATTTTACACATGAAACGTCGTTGAAAAATCGGATATGACAAATCTGAAATTTACTGTACACCTTATCTTATAAAATTCATTATAAATCATAGAAAAATCATTAGTATACGTTCTTTAGTTCGTTACGAAGCTAATTCAGAATAATATAACTCTATGAAATATTTACTTGCAAAATAAATTGTTTAAATAACGTAAAATGCAAATGAAAATGCCTTTAAACTGCTTCCCAGGGAAATTCCAGCAGCAAACTTTCAACTTCGAATATTCATAACTTTTTGTAGGGATAACCTGAGATGCTTATACTTATAAAACTGAAAACCTTATTGAATTATCTTTGTTTTGGTATAAGATATGTCTCTTTTGGAGAACATTTGTTATTTTTAAGCTATTTTACAAATTAGGGTGACGCTGAATTTCTGAACGGAACCTTCTTGTGCGTGGTTAATCAATACCACTTTTATAGTTATTAATCGCTTTGAATATGCTATCCATATTAATATTATTATAACAATATTACCAGTTAATCATTCTTTTACTATTGAAAGGACGATAGTCATACCCATGTAGCTCTTGTACTTTCTGTCATTGCTATTGCACTACCTTGTGATTATTGCACCCTAAGGGTGCTCGAACCTGTTAATATGATAATACAATTGCACTATAGTAATGCACCATCGTGATTAAATGAACTGTTATTGTTGTTTACTTTATTTCCTGCTGTGATTCCTTATTCGATTATATACCTGTTGTGAGCACACCCTCGATTGCGTCACATATTGACCTGACCTTGATACACATGACATTTACACCTACCGATGCACCGGACATGGTACCCTTTACTATCAACTCAACCTGTTGTACCATGACCCGACCTGTTACCTGATCTCATGCCTAATGCCAACAAACCTGACTTGGGGTCCTCATGGACCATTCCTGTTGTCTATCCAGACAAACCTGCTTTTACCTGATCCTGTGTTGGCATTAGTTCTTGATTACTGAATACCTGACCTGACATACATAACTTGGGGGTATGGGGAAATCAAAGGTGAAACCGACTTGTAACTCAACAGTTCGATACCTGTTCTGATCAGTCTTACGGGCTTGGCCAGTCCGGGAGTGATGATGCTGACATCACTCGTCCATCCTGCTACCTATTACTGCCTAGCGGCACGTCTCGGATTCAGCCCCGAGGGTCTTGACCGTGGTCCCGGGCATGCACGGGATACTATTGAGTTACATCGACGAGTCATCAATTGATTTCAAAGACTTTAGAATAGAAAACCTGATAGAACAGTTTAGTTACCCACTGCACATTACACTGCACTGTTGTTTCATATTATTGCTTTATTCATGTTTATCCCTGCATTGCTTATTACCATGTTCATATTATATTATTGGTTGACATGACGCGCTGACGTCTGGGTTTTGCATGGCCCAGATTCCTTACCACTGTCGCCGACCGAGCAGGAGTACCTCAGCCAGCAGGCTGATTTGTGAGTTCTGTAGTGGTTAGTTCATTTATTGCATTTTATTTCCAGGTGCGATCCCGCATTATGGGACGTACCTTTCTATTATTGTATTGGATCATTTGCTTCCGCACTTATTTTTCATTGACTCTTATTATTATGGATTTGGACATGTGTTAGATAGTTTATTTATCTTGTTCTTGATATCTCTACAGCCGTAATGTGACTGTGGATGGATACTTCCTACCCACAGGTAGCATGGTTGGCTATGTCACGTGCCCAATCTTGCGTACTCTGGGAAGCGGGGCGTGACATGGTTCTTTTGGTATCAGAGCCATAGGTTAGTCGGGTTAATTCTTTTGTAGTTGGGTATTGTACCCAATACACGAATAAGAATACCCGTGTTTAGGAAACATGTCCTACCACCTTGACCGTTTTACCATTCTTGAATCACATTCTTCCTGATTATATCTTTTACGACGTGCAAACTTACTTTGCATGTCGACTCGAAAACCTGATTTCTTGTTATCCCTAGGACTTAGGCGACTTGGGTGGAGTTAAGTAATTGTGGCTATGATACCGCGGCATAGTTACAATGCGGTACTCTATTTAAGTATCTTGGAGTTCTAGCCTTGATCTATATTCAGAATCTATCATCATGCTAATGTTGGGTGTTTTGAGTTCAGGATTATGGCAAGTAAGAATGTGAAGACGTACCAGAGGCGTGTGGATGAAGCCGCCATGCTTGGAGTGATAAGAGGAATGCTGGAGAATCAAAGAAACAGACCGAGCTGATCCAGCAGCAAGCGGACTCGTTTCGGGAAGGTTTGCAGATCGTTCAGTAGTCTGTGAACAATATTGGAGCTAGACCAGTTGACCGAGTAGGGACCGTAGCAGATTTCAGGCGGTTGGGTCCGTCTACATTTACTGGTTTAAAGGAGCCATTGCCAGTGGAGCAGTGGCTAGTTGACACAGAGAACTTGCTTTTTGCGGCACAGATTCCAGATGACAAAAAGTTGTTGTGGTACACATTCAGCTAGTGGACTACGCCCGAGAATGGTGGCTTGTTGAGGAGATCCGCTTGCTCAAGCCGATCAAATGGGCGGATTTTTCTAAGAGTTTCCTGGAGAAGTTCTTCCCACGGACTGCACGGGAGGAAATGGAAGAGAAGTTCATCGGACTAAAGCAGAAGGGAGCACCCGTAGATGTGCATGTAGCAGAATGGACGAGACTCAGTAGTTTCGCTGGACCTTTAGTTGCCAACGATGCAGACAGGGCACGGAGGTTCATGCGCAGGCTGGACGTGGACATCCAGAGGCAGAATGTCTCTCTGGGTTTGACCACTTTCTCATAAATACTTGCAGCAGCCAAGAGCGGCAGAGTTTATCTGGGATGAAAGGGAGTTTGCAGCAGACAGCAGTTGCGTTAAGGAAGCAGTTCTATCGGGCCAGTCGAGTTTAGGGCTAGGCCGACTAAAAATGTTCTTGCAGCAATGGAAGTTGATAATAGTGAAGAGCCGGCGGTTGTTCACGATTTTATGGATGTGTTTGAAGATATATCGGGCTTGCCGCCGAAGCGAGACGTTGAGTTCGCAATTGACCTTATTCCTGGTGCAGCGCCAGTATCTAAAGCGTATTATCCAATGGCACCAGTAGAATTGGAAGAAGTTAAGAAACAAGTTACTGAATTGCTTGAGAAGGGTTGGATTCGAAGGAGCTCCAGTTCTTCTAGTAAAGAAGAAGGATGGCACGAGGAGGATGTGCATCGATTATCGAGAATTAAACCGGGTAACTATTAAGAACAAGTACCCGATCCCTCGCATTGGAGAACTTTTTGAGCAGCTTAGTGGCGCGAGGGTATTCTCGAAACTGGATTTGCGATCCGGATATCATCAGGTCTGAGTGAAAGCAGAGGATATTTGCAAGACGGCGTTTTGAACTCGGTATGGACATTACGAGTATCTAGTGATGCCCTTCGGAGTAACGAATGCGCCGGCAGTATTCATGGACTTGATGAACCGAATCTTTTCACCATTCTTGGACCAGTTTATTGTGGTATTCATTGACGATATTCTGGTTTACTCGAAGAGTTTGGAGGAGCATGCTGAGCATTTGAAGATCGCACTGCAGACATTGAGACAGGAGAAATTGTATGCGAAGATGAGTAAGTGCGAATTTTGGCTGGAAGAAATAAAGTTTCTGGGGCATGTTGTGTCGGGCGATGGAATCGCCGTCGATCCCGAAAAGATTGCAGCAGTTCGAGATTGGCCTATTCCAAGGAATGTAGCTGAGATAAGAAGTTTCCTTGGATTAGCCGGATACTACAGGAGATTTGTGGAGAACTTCGCTCGTTTGGCAGAACCGTTGACCAAGCTTACGCGCAAGGAGGTACCTTTTGTATGGACGGATAAGTGTGCGTTGGCTTTTGAGACGTTGAAGCAGAAGTTGATAACCGCCCCTATCCTGACCGTACCAGACAATTCCGGAGGACTAGTGATTCATAGCGACGCATCTGGGAAAGGATTGGGATGTGTTTTGATGCAGCATGGGAAGGTTGTAGCATACGCATCGAAACAGTTGAAGACCCATGAGAAGAATTATCTAACTCATGACTTGGAGCTTGCGGCTGTGATTTTCGCTTTGAAGATTTGGAGACACTACCTTTTGGGGGAAAGAGTCGAAGTTTTTACAGATCATAAGAGCTTGAAGTATGTGTTTACACAGAAGGAGCTTAACATGAGGCAGCGTAGATGGTTGGAGTTGATGGCTGACTACGATCTTGATCTTAAGTACCATCCGGAGAAGGTTAATGTTGTGCCGGATGCGCTTAGTCGGTTACCAGCAATTCAGGTGTTAACTACACAGAGGGAGATCATTGCAGATTTTCGAAGATTTGACTTGGAAGTTGTGCTACCACATTCTACGGGACAGTTGATGCAGTTGCAAGTATAGTTGTCCTTGGTTGAGAAGATTAAAGCGGTACAATCGCAGAATCCTAGACTGCAGAGGTTTCGAGAGCAGGTTGAGGCTGGACTATGAACAGATTTACTGGTCTACGAAGATGGTTCGTTGAGGTATGGTAGCCGTTTGTGTGTGCCAAAGGGGGATGTTCGTGAAGAGCTTATGAAGGAGGCACACAGTTCAGCTTATTCTATACATCCAGGAGGTACAAAGATGTACCGAGATATTCGACAGCATTTCTGGTGGGAAGGCATGAAACGGGAGATTGCTCGCTTCGTGGCTAAGTGCTTGGTATGTCAGCAGGTCAAGGCTGAACACCAAAGGGTTGCTGGTTTGTTGCAACCACTTCCGATTCCTCAGTGGAAGTGGGAACATATAACCATGGATTTCGTGACGGCTTTACCGCGAAGTCCAAAGGGCAACAATGCAGTATGGGTGATTGTCGATCGATTGACCAAGGCAGCTCACTTTATTCCTTTCCGGGTTGGTCAATCAACGGAGACTTTGGCAGAGCGGTACATGCAGGAGATTGTAAGATTGCATGGCGTACCGGTGAGCATCGTGTCCGATCGGGACACTCGGTTCTTATCACACTTCTGGAGGAGTTTACAGGAAAGTTTGGGGACTCGATTGAAGTTTAGCACAGCTTATCATCCTCAAACTGATGGTCAGTCGGAGAGAACGATCCAAACTCTTGATGATATGTTGAGAGCATGCATGTTGGACTTCAAGGGTTCGTGGGAGGATCATCTACACTTGGTGGAGTTTTCTTACAACAACAGTTTTTAGGCAACTATCCAGATGGCTCCGTTTGAAGCTTTGTATGGTCGTAAATGTCGTTCACCTATTTGTTGGGATGATGTCGGTGAACGAAAATTGTTGGGACCAGATTTGGTGATGCAGACAGTTGAGAAGGTTAACACTATCAGAAATCATATGAAGGCAGCACATGACAGACAGAAGAGTTGGGCTGACACGTCGAGAAGACCTCTAGAATTCACCGTGGGTGATTTGGTGTTCTTGAAGATATCACCGACTAGAGGGGTGATTCGTTTTGGAAGTCGAGGAAAGCTTAGTCCTCGATTCGTTGGACCCTTGAGATCGTGGAGCGTGTTGGTGAGGTAGCATATCGTTTGGCGTTACCGCAGTCCTTGGCAAGTGTGTACGATATGTTTCACGTATCTCAACTCCGTAAGTATATTCGAGATGAAACACACATTTTGGATCATTCGGAGCTAACAGTACGAGAAGACTTGACTTTTGAGGAGCGACCGATTGAAATCGGGGATCGAAGGGAAAAGGTTCTTAAGAACAAGGTTATCCCCCTTGTGCTAGTCTCTTGGGGTAATCGATCGCATGGAGAATCCACTTGGGAGCGAGAAGACGAGATCCGGCAGAAGTTTCCTTACCTTTTCCTGTAGTTATCTATCTTGAATTCTTGGAATTTCGAGGACGAAATTCTTTTGTAGCTGGGTATGATGTAACACCCGAGCCCAATAATACTATTTCTGTTACTAGTTGAGTGTTTGGCATTGCTCATTTCATTTATCTTGCTTTTTTGGTTCTTATTGCAAAATTTTAACCGGCTAAGTCTTTCTGTATATAACAAATTTTAGCACCTAAAATAAAATTGAAAATATTCTTCTTGGCCTACTTGACACCCTTAGCCTCGTGGTAGCGTCCGTGCATTGTATTCTCGTCCCGTTCAGTGAAACGGACGAGTTTGGATGGCTACGTGCACGTGCGTGTGTCCGTTTTAGGAGTATGCTTTTTAATCATAAAACATTTCATTTTAAAATTTGGAACCCGCTTAAAATCCTATTATTTGAATTTCGAATTTTTAGACCCAACCCGGGCGCAATTTGGAAATGTTTTATTTGGCGCCAAAATCCCAAATTTTAATATTATTAAAACCATCGCTTATATTTTTCTAACTAACCTGATATCTTACTGTTCATTACCTATCTTTTAAATCTTTAAGTTAACCATATAATATTTTTACAATCTTTATATCCTTCTTAATTTATTCTCTCAGCCAATCGCAACCTCCCCTTTAACCCTGTGGGCCCCACTTTCTCTCTCTCTCTCCACTTTTTTCTCTCTCTCCCTCTCTCTCATATATTCTCTCGTACTTCTCTTTATCATTCTTTCTCTTCTTGCTTCATGTTCCGTTTTTCATTTTTTTAACTGTTCTTTTGTTGCCGGAATTTCGTCGTGCCGGTGACGCTTCTCGACGTTCCAGTGAGGTATCCCGACCCGTGTGGTTCCTTTGTTCGTCGTTTGGGTTCATTCCGTGAACCGTACGCCCGTTGCGAGTTTTCCCCGCCGACGGTTAACGTCCCGTTTTCCCGATTCGCGACCCATCGAGGCAAGTTAATCTTGCTACATGCTATATACTTTTATAATCTTCATTTTATAATGTTATACATTTGAAAATCTTATATTTTACACATGAAACGTCGTTGAAAAATCGGATATGACAAATCTGAAATTTACTGTACACCTTATCTTATAAAATTCATTATAAATCATAGAAAAATCATTAGTATACGTTCTTTAGTTTGTTACGAAGCTAATTCAGAATACTATAACTCTATGAAATATTTACTTGCAAAATAAATTGTTTAAATAACGTAAAATGCAAATGAAAATGCCTTTAAACTGCTGCCCAGGGAAATTCCAGCAGCAAACTTTCAACTTCGAATATTCATAACTTTTTGTAGGGATAACCTGAGATGCTTATACTTATAAAACTGAAAACCTTATTGAATTATCTTTGTTTTGGTATAAGATACGTCTCTTTTGGAGAACATTTGTTATTTTTAAGCTATTTTACAAATTAGGGTGACGCTGAATTTCTGAACGGAACCTTCTTGTGCGTGGTTAATCAATACCACTTTTATAGTTATTAATCGCTTTGAATATGCTATCCATATTAATATTATTATAACAATATTACCAGTTAATCATTCTTTTACTATTGAAAGGACGATAGTCATACCCATGTAGCTCTTGTACTTTCTGTCATTGCTATTGCACTACCTTGTGATTATTGCACCCCAAGGGTGCTCGAACCTGTTAATATGATAATACAATTGCACTATAGTAATGCACCATCGTGATTAAATGAACTGTTATTGTTGTTTACTTTATTTCCTGCTGTGATTCCTTATTCGATTATATACCTGTTGTGAGCACACCCTCGATTGCGTCACATATTGACCTGACCTTGATACACATGACATTTACACCTACCGATGCACCGAACATGGTACCCTTTACTACCAACTCAACCTGTTGTACCATGACCCGACCTGTTACCTGATCTCATGCCTAATGCCAACAAACCTGACTTGGGGTCCTCATGGACCATTCCTGTTGTCTATCCAGACAAACCTGCTTTTACCTGATCCTGTGTTGGCATTAGTTCTTGATTACTGAATACCTGACCTGACATACATAACTTGGGGGTATGGGGAAATCAAAGGTGAAACCGACTTGTAACTCAACAGTTCGATACCTGTTCTGATCAGTCTTACGGGCTTGGCCAGTCCGGGAGTGATGATGCTGACATCACTCGTCCATCCTGCTACCTATTACTGCCTAGCGGCACGTCTCGGATTCAGCCCCGAGGGTCTTGACCGTGGTCCCGGGCATGCACGGGATACTATTGAGTTACATCGACGAGTCATCAATTGATTTCAAAGACTTTAGAATAGAAAACCTGATAGAACAGTTTAGTTACCCACTGCACATTACCCTGCACTGTTGTTTCATATTATTGCTTTATTCATGTTTATCCCTGCATTGCTTATTACCATGTTCATATTATATTATTGGTTGACATGACGCGCTGACGTCTGGGTTTTGCATGGCCCAGATTCCTTACCACTGTCGCCGACCGAGCAGGAGTACCTCAGCCAGCAGGCTGATTTGTGAGTTCTGTAGTGGTTAGTTCATTTATTGCATTTTATTTCCAGGTGCGATCCCGCATTATGGGACGTACCTTTCTATTATTGTATTGGATCATTTGCTTCCGCACTTATTTTTCATTGACTCTTATTATTATGGATTTGGACATGTGTTAGATAGTTTATTTATCTTGTTCTTGATATCTCTACAGCCGTAATGTGACTGTGGATGGATACTTCCTACCCACAGGTAGCATGGTTGGCTATGTCACGTGCCCAATCTTGCGTACTCTGGGAAGCGGGGTGTGACAATAAGGGGTAGATTGGTACGGAAGGTGTTAAAAATGGCACGAGACTGTAACCATAATACACCTAACCTGAATATCCATTGCCGTTGTACCGTGGCTGAACGGTTCCTTGTGCTCCGTATACCTTAGTCTCCGGAATAGTGGAACTCCTCTCGTATACACTGGCATTCTTCTGTACCAAGCTATAAACCACAGCGTTAACACTAAATATAACATTATAACAATATACTCCCTATTCTGTCTATTCCATTCTTGTCTATTTACGGAACTTACCAAGCGATTTGTTTGCTGACGACATTCTCTTTCTTTTCTTTAGAATGCCGTCAGGTGATTCGGACCTTCAGGAGATCGAGCCCACTTTCGAGGACTTGGATCAGCTAGCTTTCGACCCGGAGCTCTAGTTACTTGTACATTTCATTTCAGTATTTTCCATTTCTATTATGCCACTGTTTAGGCATTGCTTTTCATTCCATATATTTACTTTTCAGATGTATTGTAAAAAGAATATTAATAAATAAAGTTGCCGTTCAATTATATCTATTGTCTTTGTCTTTTGTGTATATTACTTATATTGCTTAGATACGCTTAGCGTGTTTACTTCAGAGTAAATACGTAGCGGCCTCGTCACGTCCTCTGCCCGTACACTGGGAAGCGGAGCGTGACAGGTTTTGTTGGTGGCCCATGCAACCAGAGCTGTATGGAACCCTACCATGCAGTTCAGTACTGTATGGACAACCTACGCAATATAACATAAGAACCAGCAACTGAAAACATTCTTTACAACTCATATTCCTTGAATCTTATCATTTCATATACTTTGAATCTGTCCTAACCCAAATTTTCTTTCAAGGTTATGGATTCCTCAAACAACACCAGCACGAATGTCAACAACACTCCCCCACCACTACCATTCACACCTGTCATCGCTGCTCCAATTAACGAGCAGACGGTTCTACTTGAAGCAATCTGCAGCCTCCTAGAAGGACAGCAGCAGCAGACTGCTATTCTAATGAACCGTCCCGAGATAGAAGCACCTGGGGTGAAGCAATTCAGGGCCTTACACCCTAAGCAATTCTCAAGAAAAGAGAGCCCTCTAGAAGCTGAGGAATGGGCTCAAAGTATTGAAAATGATCTGGCAGCGGCATAAATGCCAGAGTTAGCTTGGGTCTGAGTTGCGAAGCTGCAGCTCACAGACAATGCACGGGTTTGGTATAAGGCGGAAGAAAGCCGTCTTGATCAACCCATCGAATGGAAGACTTTCCGCGACATGTTCGACGCAAAGTATTTCCCAGAGACTGCCAGGTTCGACATAGAACAACAATTCATCCAGTTACAACAGGGTTCGATGTGGACCGAATCAGTGGATGAATACGATGCTGAGTTCACCATGCTCAGTCGGTAAGATATTTCTCAATAATTCGATTTTTCAATAAATCACATACTACACAGCTGACACAATACTTTAACAGATTTGTGGCACACTTGATATCGACGGATGAGATCAGAGCCCGTCGATTTCAACAAGGATTAGATTCGGAGATCCAGGCTGCATTAGCCACAGGAGATTTTCCGACTCATGAATCGGCTCTGAAAGCTGCCCGCTGTTATGAGGCAGTGGTAAAGATGAGGGGCATATCTCAATCTGCTGGAGTTAAGCACCCTGCCACCCAGATGGCAGGAGGAGCCTCATCAAGGCCACCATTTATGCCCAGGAGACCGGGAGTACCAATCAACCGGCCCAGCCCAGCCTTTTGTACCTACTGTAGGAGAGATGGACATTTAGCGAAAGACTGCCGGCGAGCCAACCATCTTTACTTAGTCTGTGGCTCAGCTACTCATGATATTGGGTCTTGTCCCTGAAGACACAACCCAATTGCTGCACCCAGGCCAGCAATCACTTACCAGCAGAGACCAGCCCTTCAGGCACCTGCTCCAAGACTCGCTTTCCCTGCTCCACCACCTAGAGGACCACCGACTGCACCTCCTCCTCGTCAGTTCCATCAAGATCAAAGGAACGTTCAGAGGAATGCTCCTCCGGCCAGGAGGAACGTACCACGGCGACAGGCTTTCACGATGACCGTGGAAGTAGCTGAGGTCACTGGCCAAGTCATCACTGGTAACCCTTTCTTCTCAAGCTTTTCTTTCAGTCTTAACACCTACCTACATATTTTTCCTATACTTAAAACATATCCCACATACCTTAGGTACACTCTTAGTAACCTCACTTCCTGCACTAGCACTATTCGACACTGGAGCATCTCATTGCTTTATGTCGCAACGGTTCGTCCGAACTCATGCGATTCCAGTCACACCGCTTGTATCCAGCTGGAATGTCAGTTCAGGAAATGGCGTTCTAAAGGCAACAACGGGATACATCTTGTGTCCAGTAGTCGTCTGCAGCAGAGAATTCTATGCTGACTTCAAAGTGCTGGACATACCGAACATCGATGTGGTTCTAGGTATGGATTGGCTCGAAACATTTTATGCTACCATTGACTGTCGTCAAAGGAGGGTAGTGTTCGAGATTTCAGAGCATCCGGTTTTCTATTTCAAAAGTGGAGACCGTACCCTGGAGCCAAGTATTTACAAGGAGAAACCAAAGAAGGCGGTTATTGCAGCAATTCAAGCGGAAGAAGGATCAAAGTCAGAAGTGGTTCGAGAGTTCGACGATGTCTTTCCTGACGATATATCAGGTTTGCCTCCCGATCGAGCTCTTGAATTCAGCATTGATTTAGTACCAGGAGCACAACCGGTGATCAAAGCACCGTATCGATTAAGTCCGGAAGGTTTGAAGGAAGTCCGAACTCAGTTGGACGAATTATTGGCGAAAAGATGGATTCGTCCCAGCACTTCAAGTTGGGGATCACCAGTACTGCTTGTGAAGAAGAAGGAAGGTTCATACAGAATGCGCATTGATTATAGAGCCTTGAACGAAGTAACGATAAAGAACAAGTATCCATTCTCGCGCATCGACGATTTATTCGATCAGCTAAGTGGATCTTGTGTTTTCTCTAAGCTAGATCTTCGTTCAGGTTATCATCAGGTGAAGGTCAAGGAATCTGATATCCACAAAACGGCTTTCAGAACTTGTTATGGACATTACGAATTTCTTGTGATGCCATTTGGAGTGACCGACGCACTGGCGATATTCATGAACCTGATGAATCAAGTTTTCCGGGAGTACCTAGACCGGTTTGTTGTCATCTTTATCGATGAAATCCTGGTGTATTCAAAGAGTCGGAAAGAACCTGCTGAGCACCTACGAATTGTCCTGGAAACTCTACGACAACATTAACTCTACGCCAAGTATAGCAAATGTGAATTTTGGCTAAATCAAGTCGGTTTCCTCGGACACATTGTATCGAGCGAAGGAATCTCTGTGGATCCAGCGAAAGTTTCAGCAGTAAGCAAATGGCCAACACCAAAGTCAGTGATGGACATTCGAAGTTTCTTGGGTCTAGCTGGATATTACAGAAGGTTCATTGCAGAATTTTCCAAGATAGCAACACCCATGACCAAGCTCACAGGTAAAGATGAAGAATTCGTGTGGTCAGAAGCATGTGAACAAGATTTCTTAAAACTCAAGTCAAGGTTGACATCGGCGCCTATTCTCGTTATACTGGACCAATCTGGAGGTTTCGAAGTGCATTGTGATGCATCCGGTAAGGGATTAGGATGTGTTCTACATCAGCACGGAAAGGTTGTGGCTTATGCTTCAAGACAGCTGAAGATTCATGAGCGCAATTACCCGACGCATGATTTGGAGTTGGCGGCCGTAATCTTTGCTCTTAAGATTTGGCGCCATTATCTTCTTGGTGAACGAGTGAACATATACACAGATCACAAGAGTCTGAAATATGTGTTTACTTAGAAGGAGCTTAATATGCGGCAGAGACGATGGTTAGAACTCATGGCGAACTTTGACATCAACCTGCAATATCACCCAGGGAAGGTGAATGTAGTTCCAGATGCTCTTAGTCTCCAACCATTATCGATGCATCTCACCGCTCAGTGGAAGCTTCAACAAGACTTGCATAAGATGGAGATTGAAGTAGTCATGCCAGGTAACACTTCAAGTTTGATGAACTTACAAGTTCAATCTACTATTGTCAATCAGATCAAAGCAGCTCAAGCAAGTGATACTAAGTTGCAAAAGATCAGAGAACAAGTAGAGAATGGACTCAGAACAGACTTCATCATCTATGAAGACGGATCTTTAAGATACGGCAGTAGATTGTGTGTACCAAAAGGTTTTGTTCAGGACGAGTTAATGAAAGAAGCTCACAGCTCTCCCTACTCAGTATACCCTGGAGGTATAAAGATGTACAAAGATCTGCGTCAAAATTACTGGTGGCATGGAATGAAGCATGAAGTAGCCAGAAGCATCGCTAAATGCTTGGTGTGTCAGCAAGTAAAGGCTAAACATCACAGGACTGCTGGATTACTTCAACCGTTACCTATCCCTGAATGGAAGTGGCAACATATCACGATAGATTTTGTGACTGCACTTCCACGCAGCACAAAGGGTAACGATGCGGTATGGATTATTGTGGATCGACTCACGAAGTCGACTCACTTCAACCCATTTCGAGTCGGTCAATCTACTAAGACATTAGAAAAGAAGTACATGGAGGTAAGAATCTAAGTAAGATTTAAACTCTTCAAATATGTACCATCTCTGATACCCATGAACTCATACAGGAAATCGTGAGACTTCATGGAGTACCGGTCTGCATTGTCTCCTATCGTGACACCAGGTTCCGATTACAATTTTGGCAAAGTCTGCAAGCGAGCTTGGGAACAAGTCTAAACTTCAGCACAGCTTATCATCCACAAACAGATGGTCAGTCTGAGCGAACTATTCAGATCTTGGAAGATATGCTCAGAGCGTGTATGTTAGACTTCGGAGGATCGTTGGAAGATCACCTACATCTTGTGGAGTTTTCATACAACAACAGCTACCAAGCAAGTATAGGAATGACACCCTTTGCAGCACTTTATGGAAGGAAGTGTCGATCGCCATTAAGTTGGGACGACGTCGGAGATAGAGAACTCCTAGGACCCGAGATGATAGTAGCAACGGTTGACGTAGTTCGTACTATCAGGGAAAGAATGCGCATAGCCCAAGATCGACAGAAGCACTGGGCTGAAGCGAAGCGATGTCATTTGGAGTTCCAACCGGGAGATCATGTATTTCTGAAGATATCTCCAAACCGCGGAGTGATTCGATTTGGAAGACGGGGTAAGCTAAGTCCGAGATACATTGGACCGTTCGACATACTCGAACGAGTCGGTGAAGTGGCTTATCGCTTGGCACTTCCACCTTCATTGGAAGGAGTGCACAATGTGTTCCACATATCCCAACTCAGAAGGTATGTAAGTGACCCCAGCCATATTCTCGATTATTCCGAGCTCACTGTATAGCCCGACTTATCTTGTGAGTAGCAATCTGTTGAGATCCTGGACAGGAAAGTGAAGTCACTTCGGAACAAGGAAGTTAACTTGGTTCGAGTGATGTGGAGAAAAGACACTCCAGGAGAATCGACATGGGAGAGGGAAGACGAGATGCGTGCTAGATACCCTCACCTATTTGTAAACTAGTCCTTAAAATAATTTGTAAATTTCGAGGACGAAATTTTTGTAAGGAGAGTAGACTGTAACAACTCCAATTTTAGTGTACATAAAATTCATTTAAAGTTAATGTATACTTGGGGTATTTACAATTCCTGTGAGCATTATAAGAATTTGATTTACTTTTCAACAGCAAGAAGGAGCTTGTAGCTCACTGATAAGACTTTGCACTGTTGAGACATAGCACCAGAGTTCAAATCCCATCAGCCATGTAACAACCCTAAACTTTCTGTACAATTTTCTGTACAATTTTTTTCAAAATATAGAAAGGGGTACTTTTGCCTGAGCACAAGTTATAAATTTGTTTTGCTTTTTAATAGCAAGCAAGAGCTTGTAGCTCATTGGTAAGACTTTGCACTGCTGAACCAAAGCACCAGAGTTCAAGTCCCATCACTCACATTATTTTTTAATATTGTTTTATTTTAAATTTTTATAAGTCCAATGGTCTACACATGCTTAACTCGTAAAAACCCCACGTCACATATAAAACAAACTGGACCAAGGGGTAGACCATGAGACACTGGACAAGTGGCAGCAGGGGGCGCCGACTCGGCCGCCACCACCGGCCGATTCAGCTTGGATCGGGTCGGTTTCTTCTGAGAAGTTGTGCCTTTTTGGCTTCTTAACTCCCCTGTACACTTTATAAATCCTGCACATTAACAGAGCCCTTTAAAATCTCAATAAATCCAATTTTTAATACAATTTAATTCATTTTTTCTTCACACCCTTTCACCTATCCTAACCCTAGTTTTACCCTATAAATACCACCCCTAAACACACACCCCTCACTCACAATTCTATCCAAACTCTCAAGAAAACTCTTTAGAATTTTAGTGTGCAATTGGAGTTAGCAAAGGGCGAAGCTCCGGCGAATTCCGACGACGACCCTAGGAGCTTCCGGGGACGAAACGACGCACCGGCGCCTCCTACCGCTTTCTCTCCCTCTTCTCTTGTCTCTAAACCCGTAAGTCTCACCTCCCTCTTCTCTAATCTATTCTTAAAACATCTTTTACTAAAACCCAATGGAAGCGGAGTTAAATCCGACTTCCGATTCGATTTTCTTTGTAAATTTCAATTTTCCTTAACACAACCATACAAAACTCTTACATCTTGACTATTAATCATTAACAAAACATATGGAATAAATTCCATTTCAAAAGGATGTATGTTTCAATTTTTATCGCACTTTTTCAGTAAAATACCATGTAGTTTAGTTTCGACTTTAAAACATCATTAATCTTGCTATACCTTTAGATAGATCACGAGGTAATGACATACCTCTTCACAACACTCATATGCAACATAGCACGATACCTTTTGGTAAATATAGATTCGGGAAATACCGTTTTACACAAAACTACCTTAAACTTATAAAAATCATTTTCACAAGATTATGTATTTTAAACAAGTCTTTGCAAAGCTCCGTTACAACCCATTTGGGGAACCCATTCGGGATGGTGTGGATTATCGCACATCCTCGGGCTTATTAGTGCGAGATGCAGACCTCCGCAAGGAGCATTCGGTCTCGAAAGATTTAAAAATACAGATATCTTAAGAAAATGAGATTTCTAGAAATATAATATATTAAAATTATTTATATATATATATATCATTAAAATATCTATTTTTGTGATAATATAAATATTCCAACTTTTCTAAATCACAAGAAACACTTTACATGAAAATACCATCCAATTTCATACAAGTTCAACACTTTGCAATTAAGTACCATATACAAATTAGGTTTTATTCACTAGAAATGTCATATATATCAAATCTACATCTATGAAAACTTTAAAGACGATAATAAAATACTTGAGGTATTTTGAAAATTATAAAAAATTATTTTTACATAAAACCCCCTCAAGTTTTATAAATTACAATAAGGACCCTAGTAAATATAGGTTTAAGCGGGACCGGTCTCTTGAGCCTCAGGGAGTCGGAGATATGGGTGTTTGCCTATTTAAGGTAGACAATTTAACAAACGGTGTTATCAACACGGTAACCGTTTTTGAAAAAGACACAAATCCTGCCGTCCATGTGCAGCGGTTACCGATAACACCAAAACTTAATTCAGGATTCAATTTCTTTTCTAATTGTTCTGACTCAGATTGAGTCTCATTAAATAATCTGATTTGAATATGATTCAAGTACAATCTACAATATAACAATTCAATACAAATCCATGAATCCATATATTCAATCTATCCAATCTGTATTGACCGAACCGAACCATGGATATACTTCCATTTACATGATTCTCCAGTTACATCCATTTACTGATATCATGGTTTCGGCAAGTCATCCAATTATACAATCTATATTACAAGACAATACAAGTTGCAATACAACACAAACAATACAATCAAGACATCGCAGGGTTTAAGGGGTAGATTGGTACGGAAGGTGTTAGAAGTGGCACGAGACCGCAAGATTTAAGACACTTAACCTGAATACAACTGCCGTTGTTCCGAGTTGTATAACAGAGCCTTGTACTTTTATTTGCCTTTAGTCTCTGGCATATAGAGACTCCTCTCGTATACACCGGCATCCTTCTGTACCGAGCTACAAACAACAACGTTAACACTAAATACAACATTATAACAATATAATACAACTTTGAAAGCTACACACACTCTCTCTCTGTCTATTCTACTTCTCCCTTATCTTTGGGACTTACCGAGTGATTTGTTTGCTGACAACATTCTCTTTCTTCTACTTTGAATGTCGTTAGGTGATTCGGACCTTCCAGAGATCGAGCCTAGCACTGAAGACTTAGACCAGTTTATTGAAAATCCCGAGCTGTAGTTTCACTTGTACTTTCTCTTTTACATTCTGTATTTTCCTTTTTCTGTTATGCCACAGTTTAGGCATTGCTTTCATTCAGATGTATTTACTTTTCCATGCATTGTACAAAAGAATGTTAATAAATAAAGTTGTTGTTTCATTACATTTTTTCTCTTGTATATATTTATTTTATATTGCTTAGATACGCTTAGCGTATTTACTTCAGAATAAATACGTAGCGGTCTCGTCGCGTTCTCTGCCCGTATACTGGGAAGCGGGGCATGACAGGTTTTGTTGGTGGCCCATGCAGGTCCGAGCTGTATGGAACACTACCATGCAGTTCTGTTCTGCGTGAACAACCTAAGCAATATAGCACAAGAACCAGCAACTAAAACATTCTTTACAATCCATACTCCTTGAATCTTATCATTTCATATTCTTTGAATCATATACTTTGAATCTATCCTAACCCAAATCTTTCTTCCAAGGTTATGGATTCTCCAAACAACACCAGCACCAATGTCAACAACACACCACCACCCTTACCAATTACACCTGCCATAGCTGCTCCGATCAATGAGCATACGATATTGCTTGAAGCGATCCGCAGCCTTCTGGAGGGACAGCAGCAGCAGACTGCTATTCTAATGAACCATCCAGAGGCAGAAGCACCTGGGATGAAGCAATTCAGGGCTTTGCACCCCAAACAATTCTCAGGAATGGAGAGCCCGCTGGAAGCTGAGGAATGAGCTCATAGCATTGAAAATGATCTAGCAGCGGCACAAGTGCCAGAAATAGCTTGGGTCCGAGTTGCGAAACTGCAGCTCACGGACAATGCATGGGTTTGGTGGAAGGAGGAAGAAAGCCGTCTTGATCAACCCATCGAATGGAAGACTTTTCGCGACATGTTCGACGCAAAGTACTTCCCTGAGACTGCCCGCTTTGATATGGAGTAGCAGTTCATCCATCTACAACAAGGTTCAATGTGGACCAAATCAGTAGATGAGTATGACGCTGAGTTCACCATGCTCAGTCGGTAGGATATGTCTCAATGTTCAATTTTATATCACATACTACATAGCTAACATAAGACAGTAACAGGTTTGCGGCCCATCTCATACCGACTGCTGAGATCGGAGCTAGAAGATTTCAGTAAGGGTTGGACCCGGAAATCCAAGCCGCATTAGCTACAGGGGATTTCCCAACCTTTGATTTGGCTTTGAAGGCTGCCCGAAGATACGAGGCAGTAGTGAAGAGGAAGAGCAGACCTCAATCTGCCGGTTTGAAATGCCCCGCCACTCAAATGGCAGGAGGAGGCTCTTCAAGACTAACTGTTGAACCCAGGAGATCGGAAGAAATCAATTAAAGAAAAATATGATTTTTAAGGAAAAACCGAATCGGAAGTCGGATTAACTCCACTTCTGTCGGATTTTAGAATTCTAAGTTTTTAGAATAGTAAAGAGAAGGGGGAGAAGGGACTTACTGGATTGTAGTGGAGAGGAGAGGAAAAGGAAGAAGTAGAAGGTGCTGGTGCATCGTTTCGTCACCGGAATCTCCTCGGGATGTTGTCGGAAGTTCGCCGGAGTTCCGCCCTTTGCTAACTCCACTTGCACACAAAAAGTCTATGAAATTTTCTTGAGAGTTTGGATATATATTTCAGTGTGAAGGGTGTGAAAAATTGAGTGGGTATTTATAGGAAAAATTAGGGTTAGGGTGTGATAAAAAAATGCATTAAAAATATGCATTAAAAAGAGTTTAATTAGATTTTTAATTCTCTGGAATAATGCAGGGAATTTAAACAGTGTAGGGGTTATGAGGAGTTCAAGAGGCACAGATGTCAAGAAGGAAAAAATCGGATTTGGGCGAGTTCGGCCGGCGACGTCGGCTGAGTCGGGGTACGTTTCGCCGCCACGTATCCCCGTCGCTTCGCCTACTGCAGTGGACTCGTTTGTTTTATGTGTGACTCTTCAGTTTATGTGGTGTGCACGTATAGACTTTTGGGCTTCTAAAAAGATTAAAAGAATTTAAAATAAAAAGATAATGTGGCTGATGGGATTTGAACTCTGGTGTTTTGGTTCAGCAGTGCAAGGTCTTCCCAATGAGCTACAAGCTCCTTCTTGCTGTTCAAAAGCAAAACAAATTTATAACTTGTGTTCAGGCTCAAATACCCTTTTTTGTATTTTTTGAAAAAAAATTGTACAGAAAGTTTAGGGTTACATTCTACCCTCCTTATAAAAATTTCGTCCTCGAAATTTGTAAAAGAAAAGTGTAACAGATTTAAGGAAAGGTTTGGTGATAGAACTATTGGTAGTGTATGAAAAATATGTGAGAGAACGAAAGAATGCGAAGATTTTGGTAAGATTGTAAAAGAGGTGAGAGAATTTTGGGTTAGGATAGATTCAAAATATATGAAATTGGAAGATTCAAGGAATATGAATTGTAAAGAATGTTTTCAGTTGCTGGTTCTTGTGTTATATTGCTTAGGTTGTCCACACAGTGCTGAACTGCATGGTAGGGTTCCATATAGCTTAGTCCTGCATGGGCCGCCAACAAAACCTGTCACGCCCCGCTTCCCGGTGTATGGGAAGAGGGACGCGGCGAGGCCGCTACGTATTTACTCAGAAGTAAATACGCTAAGTGTAACTAAGCAATATAAAAGAAATATACACAAGAGACAAATGTAATGAACAACAACTTTATTTATTAACATTCTTTTACAATACATGGAAAAGTAAATACATGGAATGAAAAGCAATGCCTAAATAATGGCATAACAGAAATGGAAAGTACTGAAATGAAATGTATAAGTATCTAGTGCTCCAGGTCGAAGGCTAGCTGATCCAAGTCCTCGCTGGTGGTCTCGATCTCCTGAAGGTCTGAATCACCTGACAACATTTCAAAGGAAAAAGAGAGGGAATGTCGTCAGCGAAAAATCGCTCGGTAAGTCCTAAAGATAAGGGAGAAGTAGAATAGACACACACAGAGAGAGAGTGTGTAGCTTTTAAAATTGTATTATATTGTTATAATGTTGTATTTAGTGTTAACGTTGTTGTTTGTAGCTTGGTACAGAAGAGGCCAGTGTATACGAGAGTAGTTTCACTAGACCAGAGACTACGGTATATAGAGTACAAGGCCCTGTCAATAGTACCCGGAACAACGGCGATTGAATTCAGGTTAGGTGTCTTTATGGTTGCTGTCTCGTGCCACTTTTAACACCTTCCGTACCAATCTACCACTTAAACCCCGCGATGTCTTGATTGTATTGTTTGTATTGTATTGTAAATTATATTGTCTTGTATTATAGATTGTATATGTTGGGACGCGGCGGCGCCCCGGCCGTCTTTCCGAGGCCAAATGCGGAACAAAAACTTTTTAGGAACTGGCGCTAACCGCATCCGAATCCCGGATCGTTCCATTAACCGTAAACTAGTATACTGTAAAGTGGGGTTTAGAGATTATACCGATCGATCCGTGTCCTTCGGTCTTTAACCTCAGTCCATAGCTTGTTACGGATGCATCGATGAAGCTTGCTCCCCGATCTCGCTCGATCTACGATCTCCTCCTCGCCGAAAACTGCGCCACGTCAACGAATCTTTATACGGGCTCCCGCCTCTGTACCGAGGAAACTCGGACATGAAGTTTGCTAGCCGACGTGTCCAAGGTTGCTGTAGAAGAAGTGTAGAACACTTTGTCTCAAAGCATCCAAGACCATGGATGAAGGTTAATTGAAGTTGCCTTTTTGGAGGAGTGATGGAAATTGAGATTTGGAATGAACAAAGGATTTTTGTGCTTATAAAAAATGAATCATTTTTCTCCATACCCCAAAAGAATGGGGCTGCCAATCAAGTGGCCGGCCACATGAAGAGGGGAGGGAGTGAAGGGAGGTGAATGCAAGCACAAAGAGAAGAACCCTAAGCAAAAGATCTCACCAAAAAAAAAAAACCTAGCATTTCCAAAGTGCAATCAATGCAAAACATGACTCATGCAAGCTAGAAGCTTCATGAAAGTTGCTGGAATTTTCTGGAGCCCTAGGCACCACAGAAAACTTCCCATTTGCTAATCTCTACTTTTGCAAATAACCCCTTTTCACTACAACAATTTCAGCTAAGAAGGAATAAAGAAAAATGGCCGAAACGGAATGCAAGCTGGCAAAATAAAGAAAAATGGCCGAAACGGAATGCAAGCTGGCAACTTCAAAAAGCGATCCCGTAATAAATTATAGGATAACCCCGCAATTGTATATACATACCCGCATATGTATTTTAACCGAATACAAATGCAACGAGACAAAATCTACACAGTATAATATTAGGATCCGGCTTAAACCAAAGCCCGCCAGTATTATCCGTCCGAATCATGACACGTGCACAAGTGCACGCGTATGTTCGAACCCTGTCATAAAACCATACGGCCTCTACAACTTTTCTCCCGAACTGGGAAACTTTCTGTGGGGGACTCTAAAGACTCGTCAATACTCTGGCAGTGGGTTTAACCACAAGCCGTCAGTGGTACTAGCTGTACGTAACAGCTGCCCATGTATTGAGTGAAAGGGAGTCCGATGAGCGAACTCATCTTGGAACCCTACTGAGCTTATGTGTGACAATATCCATACAGTCCGGTCCGTTCATCTATGGGTATCGCATATCGGGCTTAGGGAGATGGTAAACGTCAGACCCCCAAAAGCGGTATAAGTCGTGTCGGAGTGTAGCCCAAAACACCTGAGATACTACTAGAATACCTACCAGTAAATCTCACTTACCATGGCCATGGATTTTGTGTAATGGCTCTCCTAGACACAGCACGATCTCACTCCCAACATAGGGAGAGACGAATCCTCTGCCGATCCGCTCACTGCCTCCATGTGGCTCGGGACTGTACCCAACTAGAACGTGTTTGCACGACTCCTTTGAGCCGTGGTAGGGTAATAATCAAAGCACAGTGGGAACTCACATGAGACAAATGACGATCTCAGGTCGATAGACTAACCTGTACACATGCCACCTGGGAATTGCTATCTGACGACCGGTTTTAATAACCAGCTAGCATATTCCCGGCGAGTCCTGTCCGGTGTACTCATAACCTAATGAGCACCTGTATACATCTTAGGTGAACCAACTGACACCAATGGCTTGTGAGACCGGTCATTGCCCCTCGTCGGGGTCTCGACTGTATACACTAGTCTACTCCGGAGTATCGATGCCCTATGTCGAAACTCCCGCGACTAGGGACCACTTTTAAGGATGTGCTTATAGACTACCTAACTCTCACACCATCATACTGTTGGTAGTCAAGCAAGAATCCTATGAGCTCTATCAAAGTGTAATAGTGATATATATCATGTCACCTAAATCAGTACACGATGATAAAGATAAACCAGATAGCTTACTATCATCTCGAGTAAGACTGTCCTACCGGTTTATGTCCTCCCTCAATCATTGCAATCGCGTGCCTGCGATCCAATAATTGACTTTGAGGGCACTATATCCAACAATCTCCCACTTGCACTTAAGGCTAATTATTGCGATGTCGCATACTCACAGCCCGTGTGATACCGATCACCCAACTCCTCTACTAATCAGTGTCACAAAGCTTGTTTGTAAAACTATTGTGTTCGAGAAATAGCCTCAGTGAGTTGATCCGCTCTGATGTTTCTTTCTATGTCTCTCTATATCTCAAGTTTGCGGAGAAACCCATCTCCCGAAATGAGCAATACCTGTCTTAGAATATGTCTGGATATCTGATGGGACCTAGTTCATGAATGAACTCCAAATCCAAACTTCTTAGATTGTATCGTCAACTGAACTTAATCAGTATCCTGCGCCATACTTCCCTCAGTATCCGCTTGGACCACCTGTCCAAACTACTGCCCCTCGTCGGAGGGAAAACTATAACTCTGACAGTCAGTTTGTCATCCAGGTCACCTTGGAAGCCTGGAATGATAACTGTCTCCCAAAGGAGGCTACCATTATCAAATCCCTAGAACATCCACTTATATTCTATAACTGCCTCCGAACGTTCCTCCGGGATTGGATTGATATCAACTTATTGCATCTGGTGCAAAAACAACACCTGGTGTGGTACTTGACATCTCATAATCAACTCAATTGCCTAAGCAAGTGATCTGCCAATCATGCACATCCCTCTCCCCTTTAGTCTGTAAGACACCTTTAGAGAGGGTGACTCCATCAACTGCTGGTACACCGCCATGCCAGGAGTCGTCCATTCTATATACCTTTAGAATGCTGTCGAAGTACCCAGATTGGGAAACTACCCAAATCTAGATCTAAAACCATAGATCTAGTAACCAGAATATTTGATATAATATCCACATCCTATGTGGAGAAACTACTGTGTGACAACCACGGTACAACCGATCGTAGTATAGGAATTTTACTTCCTACTCTGTGTATGTCATCCAAATACCAGGACATCACATCCTACTACTTTCTTAACAGATCCATCCTCTAATCTGATGAAGTCAAAGCCCATGGCCGTCACATAAAAAATAGATGATCTATCTCCGCTATATCTGCTTTAGTCTACAAATATACACAAGCCTCTTGTCCACTATGCTTCCGCTGCTCCCACTGACTATGACAACCCTCTGGCAGAATAATATGCACGTACACTTCTAAAACTAGTTTAGAACGATGCTATACTTATCCTCCTGCTGGGTCTCATAGTCTGGAACAGCAGTAATGGAAAGTCTGGGTAAACAAGAACCTCTCTGTCACCGTCCTTGAGGCTACCAGAGTACCTCTCGGGTGTCTGAGGTTACCCACCATATCTACGGAGTGGCTAATGGAATGTCAAACCTGATTGAATCTTTAGGTCCTATTAAATTTTCCGTAATCGTTTGTGGTTCTGGAATCTCTTCCAGTTCTACCATAATCCCACTATTGTTTTCTGAAAAAAAAATCCATTTTACTAAAACTATGGCGAGTTAAGAACAATATCACTATTGATCTTTCAGATGGTAGAAAATCAACCCTCGTCAAAGCTAGGGTCAACCCACAAACTGCCATTACAGAAACGTGCCTTGAGTTATCCAGAGTCTGGTTTTAAGCATAAGCCGGACAACTCCATAGACCTTAACATCGTTAAGATATGATCCATTCTATATATAATATAGAAACAGAGGCACTGATTTAATTGGAACCAGATTCAAATCATGCAGCTGTCTCCAGTGCATGTCAACTAAATGGAGAGAGGCCGATCAGCATTACTCAACTTAGGAGTGAATCCAATTATGAGTAACCTGAAAGAGAAGCAAGTTCTCTAAAACATTACTATCAACTGAATACCATACACAAGTATCTACATCTTCGATTACCTTGAAAAATCCCGATACTTGCTACACCTAGTTCTCTACTTTATTCTTATACCTATAACTTCTCAAACTTGGACCTTGTATTTCTACGAAACACATGTCTAAAACTAGAGAAGTTACAAGTAAACAGAATATAGTATGAGGACCAACCCCTTTGTCCTAATGGACACTGGACAACATACAATACTCTGTATGAGTCCCCTGAGTTGAATAACTCAAACCCTGTGCGTCGTAGGTTGAAAACTGTACCCAGGCGATTTCCTCAAATATCACCAATTACAACGAATTCCGATATAATGAGGATGATCTCCAAATTCCTAATAACTTACTCCCACTCATCATCTGTAAAACCATACAGATGTGAGAATTATACCTGATAAATACATACCCTGGAGCAAGGACTTATTGGGAAATCAGTTTTCTATTAACAATACACAGTGAAACTGAAACATGAATATGTTTCGAAGGGCATCCGGGTATTCCTGGTAATACCTCTTCCATTATCCAGATTCATAACTATAACCGTGTATTTCCTTGCCATCTCTCCAAATCCCTTTATTCATCTTTAGTCATTACCTTCTGTACACCATCGTTAGGCTTAATGGTTTTCTTCCTTCCATACTGTTCGGCACCAGCCTATGGTTTGGAAGAAGACCATCCAATAAGCATAATAGGTGTACTCTCCTAATCCTAGGAGTACTCGCAACCTGAGAGAAGGTGATGATAAAAGACAACTGAATAAACCTTATTCTATTTCTCCTGAACCAGAATCCATCCCCGAAATGGAACAAGTTCCATCGAGTTCGTATATAACCATACGATGGATTATCCAAATAACTGTGGATCTTCGTAGTGATACGGGGTGTTATGGAGAAATACAAAGGTGAAGTAGGAGTGGCGATGAAATACTTGGTTTGGTCGTGAATAGCAGTCGCATTTTACTTTGCCCTCTTTCTGATCCCTTTATTTTTCTTTACTTATTACCTTCTGTACACCACCGTTAGGCTAATTGGTTTTCTTCATTCCCTACCTTTCGGCACCTGCCTATGGTTTGGAAGAAGACTATCCAATAAGCGTAATAGGTGTACCCTCTCCTAACCCTAGGAGCCCTCATAACCTGAGAGAAGGTAAAAGGAAAAGACAACTGAATAGTCCTATTCTATCTCTCCAGAACCAGAATCCATCCTCGAATCTGGAAAAAGTTCCTCGAGTTCGTATATAACCATATGATGGATTTATCCAATGGAAGTGGACGTTCGTAGTGATACGGGGTGTTCTGGAGAAATGCAAAGGGTATAAGAAAGAGTGGCAATGATGCATGCAACTTAGACAATCCAAAAGCCAGTGTTTTAAGAAAGTTCGGTTAACTTGGTCACTGAGTCATAGTCTAGGGTCGGGTCATGGTCGCAGCCAAAGAGAGAGAGAAAAGAAACACTCTGAGTGCACTCTAACCTAGATCATAATGGTTATCACTTTATCTAATCAGGAAACCTCCCACTGTATCCTCGAATTCTCCTCCAAACCTGAAAGAAGAATTAGTCGGGATCACCCGAAGAGTAAACCAACTCATCAGTGGGAATCGGGATCCAACTATCATTGCATGATAACGTGACGGAATCCACTCACGTTATCACACTCCAGAAGGTATGCGCATGCCTGGCAAGTTCCAATTTCTTTAGAAACTCCCGATGTGTGTTTTTACCCCTAGGACCCAAGTGACCTTGACTGAGCCAACATATCAAAGGATCCTAGCCAAGTTCAACCCGTCATTTTCTTGATTGCATTAGACCCACCCGCACGAGTCATTAACTGAGCCAAAATGACCGCACGACTGTCCTAACCAATCACATATCCATGCAACAGAAAAGCACTACATAGCTACCGAACACTACGCCTCGGCTAAGCACGACATACGTAGCACGAATACTAAGCAATACTGATCTGAAATGACGGAGGGCTATGAATGGTTTTTGGCGAAAAACCTTTTACCGTAATGAACTTGATATCGTTGAAGGAACTGCATAGTTTTTACAAAATATAGTGGTGAAAACTTTTGCTAAAGAGGTCACTCCCGGTGAAGGGATCTCGGCTCTTTCCCCATAGAATGAGGTGCAGAATATTCCAACTGAATACCACGATGCAAAGCAAAAGTAATCGTCTATAGTGAAGTTATTACCCTGACGCAAACCTCTGTCCAAGGGGTCACTCCCGGTGAAGGGATCTCGGCCCTTGCCTCGTCGAATGAGGTGCAGGATATTCACACTGAATACCACTGTGCAAAACAAATGAAAATGTCCTTGCCATAACAGCTTTTTGAAAATTGTTCCAACAACATCTGTATGGGTCTGTTTTATTTGTATTGATCCGAATCAACGCAATCCCATTAATTAATCACACCAATAAAGAACGAAAATAAAATGTACGTATATGCAATCCGCATTCGCCACTGGGTCCCGTCATCACCCGTTAGGTTACTTAACTAACGACAGAGCGGGGACTGGACTAGCGCGGGTGTAAAACATATACAACATCTACTAGTATATATATCAATATACAATAATCGCCCTAGGCGTGATAAATGTAACATTACAGAAAAGTAATAAGCATCATAGAACAATACAGATATACTGGGAGCCCCGAGTTTCATAGAGCCACAAATGAAACCCGACGTTCCCCTGGTCGTGTGGATAGCCTGTGCAATGAAAACCTATACCCCCTACGAGTGCGGAGAATAGCCCGCCAATCCTAGAGTAAGGTCCCCTCCCTCTCAAAGCCATAAGATGCGGACCCGTTGCCCTCCAGAACCCGGCTATCTGTGCACTCCACCGCTGGGTAAACCTAGTACATAAAAGAAAATATATACAACGGGTACATCGACCTCAACCCGATCATGCCCCAAAAGAATATACAAATAGGCAGTGACGGCAGTCCACATGTCGGACGCTCGCCCCACGATATCAAATGTACAAATATCAAAACTGCACTACCATTGCACAGGAACTATCCACCACGACAAAACCGCAGCATCACAGCACAACACAGAACATCAACGTGAATGTCACGTTCGTAAAACCCGTCTAAAAGAACTATAGCAATTAGATAAGTTTTACCGATCGAATGACATTCACAATCATAGATAGTAATGTAAAGCACTGCAAAATTTTAAACAATGTTAGAAAATATTGACTCCGAAATAACCCCCGAATAGCCGAAATAAACTGATAAAACTTTATCCAAAATGGGCTAAATAAACAACTCCACAGGATCAACTTCCCAGAGACCAGAGCACACCCCAAACACCAACACCAGAGGCCACTGCATGGCCGGCCTGGCCGGAAAAATGAGAGAGGTGGCCGGCCAAAATCCGGTGCCAAGGGTGTGTGTTTGGGGTGTGTTCATGTGGTCTCCCCAGTAGGCTTCTGCACATGTTTAAATAATTTTTCTGGGACTTTTAAAAAAAACAACAGAAACTGATGATACCGTGGCATCGTTTGGGTTTGTTCCGGTTTTGATACTTTAACACTGTCTAAAATAACTAGTTAATGGTTAATCGTTTGGCTCTGATACCATGTTGGGACGCGGCGGCGCCCCGGCCGTCTTTCCGATGCCAAATACGGAACAAAAACTTTTTACGAACTGGTGCCAACCGCATCCGAATCCCAGATCGTTCCATTAATTGTAAACTAGTATACTGTAAAGTGGGGTTTAGAGATTATACCGATAGATCAGTGTCCTTCGGTCTTTAACCTCAGCCCCTAGCTTGTTGTGGATGCATCGACGAAGCTTGCTCCCCGATCTCGCTCGATCTACGATCTCCTCCTCGCCGAAAACTGCGCCACGTCAACGAATCTTTATACGAGCTCCCGCTTATGAACCGAGGAAACTCGGACACGAAGTTTGCTAGCCGACGTGTCCAAGGTTGCTGTAGAAGAAGTGTAGAACACTTTGTCTCAAAGCATCTAAGATCATGGATGAAGGTTAATCGAAGTTGCCTTTTTGGAGGAGTGATGGAAATTGAGCTTTGGAATGAACAAAGGATTTTTGTGCTAATAAAAAATGAATCATTTTTCTCCATACCCCAAAAGAATGGGGCTGCCAATCAAGTGGCCGGCCACATGAAGAGAGGAGGGAGTGAAGGGAGCTGAGTGCAAGCACAAAGAGAAGAACCCTAAGCAAAAGATCTCACCAAAAAAACCTAGCATTTCCAAAGTACAATCAATGCAAAACATGACTCATGCAAGCTAGAAGCTTCATGAAAGTTGCTGGAATTTTCTGGAGCCCCGGGCACCACAGAAAACCCCCATTTGCCAATCTCCACTTTTGCAAATAACCCTTTTTCACTACAACAATTTCAGCCAAGAAGGAATAAAGAAAAATGGCCGAAACGGAATGCAAGCTGGCAACTTCAAAAAGCGATCCCGTAATAAATTACAGGATAACCCCGCATTTGTATATACATACCCGCATTTGTATTTCAACCGAATACAAATGCAATGAGACAAAATCTACACAGTATAATACTAGGATCCGGCTTAAACCAAAGCCCGCTAGTATTATTCGTCCGAACCATGACACGTGCACAAGTGCATGCGTATGTTCGAACCCTGCCATAAAACCATACGGCCTCTACAACGTTTCGCCCGAACTGGAAAACTTTCTGTGGGGGACTCTAAAGACTCGTCAATACTCTGGCAGTGGGTTTAACCACAAGCCGTCAGTGGTACTAGCTGTACGTAACGGCTGCCCATGTACTGAGTGAAAGGGAGTCCGATGAGCGAACTCATCCTTGAACTTTACCGAGCCTATATGTGACAATATCCGTACAGTCCGGTCCGTTCGTCTATGAGTATCGCATGTTGGGCCTAGGGAGCTGGTAAACGTCAGACCCCTAAAAGCGGTATAAGTCGTGTCGGAGTGTAGCCCCAAACACCTGAGATACTACTGGAATACCTACCAGTAAATCTCACTTACCATGGCCATGGATTTTGTGTAATGGCTCTCCTAGACACAGCAGGATCTCACTCCCAACGTAGGGAGAGATGAATCCCCCGCCGATCCGCTCACCGCCTTCATGTGGCTCGGGACTGTACCCAACTAGAACCTGTTTGCATGATTCCTTTGAGCCGTGGTAGGGTAATAATCAAAGCACAGTGGGAACTCACATGAGACAAATGACGATCTCAGGTCGATAGACTAACCTATACACATGTCACCTGGGAATTGCTATCTGACGACAGGTTTTAATAACCAGCTAGCATATTCCCGGCGAGTCCTGTCCGGTGTACTCATAACCTAATGAGCACCTGTATACATTTTAGGTGAACCAACTGACACCAATTTCTTGTGAGACCGGCTATCGCCCCTCGTCGGGGTTTCGACTGTATACACTAGTCTACTCCGGAGTATCGATGCCCTATCTCGAAACTCCCGCGACTAGGGACCACTTTTAAGGATGTGCTTATAGACTACCTAACTCTCACGCCATCATACTGTTGATAGTCAAGCAAGAATCCTATGAGCTCTATCAAAGTGTAATAGTGATATATATCATGTCACCTAAATCAGTACACGATGATAAAGATAAACCAGATAGCTTACTATCATCTCGAGTAAGACTGTCCTACCGGTATAGGTCCTCCCTCAATCATTGCAATCACGTGCCTGCGATCCAATAATTGACTTTGAGGGCATTATATCCAACAGTATAGATGGATGACTTGCCGAAACCATGATATCAGTAAATGGATGTAACTGGAGAATCATGTAGATGGATATATATCCATGGTTCGGTTCAGTCGAGTTGTATAGATTGATAGATTGAATATATGGATTCATATTGAATTGTAGTTTTATACTTGAATCTCATTCAAGTCCGATTGTATATATTGAGACTCAGTCTGAGTCAGGCAAGTAGAAAAGAAATTGAATCTTGAATTAGGTTTTGGTGTTATCGGTAACTGCTGCACATGAACGGCAGGATTTGTGTCTTTTTCAAAGACGATTGCCGTATTGATAACACCATTTGTTAAGTTGTCTACCTTAAATAGGCAAGCACCCATATCTCCGGCTCCCTGAGGCTCAAGAGACTGGTCCCGCTTAAACCTATGTTTACGAGGGTCCTTATTGTAATTTAATATAACTTGAGGGGGTTTTATATAAAAATAATTTTGTATAATTTTCAAAATACACCTAAAGTATTTTATTATCTTCTTTAGAGTTTTCATTGATGTATATTTTATCATCGTGACATTTCTAGTGAATAAAACCTATTTTCATAATATATGGTATTTATTTGTAATATTGGAATTTGCATAGTATTTTCTTGTAAATGAGATATTTTTCTTGAATTTTGGAAATGTGAAATATTATAAATATTAAAAATAGATATTTTGATATTAATTACATATATATTTATTTGTAAAAAATATAAGTTTTATTTATAATAGAAATCACATTTTCTAAAGAAAATTGTATTTTTAAATCTTTCGAGACCGTATGCTCCTTGCGGAGGTCTGCATCTCGCACTACTAAGCCCGAGGATGTGCTATAATCCGCACCATCCCAAACGGGTTCCCCGAAATGGGTTGTGGCGGCACATTACAATGATTTGTTAAAAATACATATCTTATAGAAAAAGGTTTTTATAAGTTGGAGGTAGTTTTGTGTAAAATCGTATTTTCCCAAAACTATGTTCTCAAAGATTATCGTGCTATATTACATATGAGTGTTGTGAGGAGGTAGGTCATTACCTTGTGAACTATCTAAAGGTATAGCAACGAGTAAATGATGTTTATGTCGGAACTAAACTATATGGTACTTTTCTGTAAAAGTGCTATAAAAATTGAAATATAAATTCTTTTGATATGAAATTTGTCAATATGTTTTGTTAATATTTAATGATCATGATGTGAGAGTTTGGTATTATTGTTTTTAAGAAAAATACGATTTTTAAGGAAAAACCGAATCGGAAGTCGGATTAACTCCACTTCCGTCGGGTTTTAGAATTCTAAGCTTTTAGAATATTAAAGAGATGGGGGAGAAGGGACTTACTGGATTGTAGTGGAGAGGAGAGAAAAAGGAAGAAGTAGGAGGTGCCGGTGCGTCGTTTCGTCGCCGGAATCTCTTCGGGACATCGTCGGAAGTTCGCCGGAGCTTCGCCCCTTGCTAACTCCACTTGCACACAAAAAGTCTATAGAATTTTCTTTAGAGTTTGGACAAAGATTTCAGTGTGAAGGGTGTGAAAAATTGAGTGGGTATTTATAGGAAAAATTAGGGTTAGGGTGTGATAAAAAAATGCATTAAAAAGAGTTTAATTAGATTTTTAATTCTCTGGAATAAGCAGGGAATTTAAACAGTGTAGGGGTTATGGGGAGTTCAAGAGGCACAGATGTCAAGAAGGAAAAAATCTGATTTGGGCGAGTTCGGCCGGCGGCGCCGGCCGATTCAGCCGCTTCGCCGGCCGAGTTGGGTTCCGTCTCGCCACCACGTGTCCCCGTCGCTTCGCCTACTGCAGTGGACTTGTTTGTTTTATGTGTGACTCTTCAATGTAAATGTTGTGCACGTGTAGACTCTTGGGCTTCTAAAAAAATTAAAAGAATTTAAAATAATAAGATAATGTGGCTGATGGGATTTGAACTCTGGTGCTATAGTTCAGCAGTGCAAGTTCTTACCAATGAGCTACAAGCTCCTTCTTGTTGTTCAAAAGCAAAAGAAATTTATAACTTGTGCTCATGCTCAAATACCCCTTTCTGTATTTTTTGAAAAAAAATTGTACAAAAAGTTTAGGGTTGTTACAGATGCTATTCATCATTTTATGCGTCTGAACACCGGTTCTCTTTTCATGATCCCCGAGTCTGATTAAATTTCGAGACCTGTGGGACCTTTCAAGGGCTGGTATCGTCACAGGGTAAGTCCGATCATTATGGAGGAGAGACGGGTGCTTTTCGAACACAGGGCCTTGGTGCCTGCCCCAGTTGTCAACGTTCCACTACGGCCATGATCAGTCGTTCGTCCCCCTCTGAGAGACAGCGACGCAGTAGTTATCCCGAAGGCTTCTTGATCAATCATATTTATTGGGTATTTGTACGGTCATTTTCCCTATTATTATTAATTAATAAAATGTGTTTTTTGTAATTTAAGAACATGTGTTGGTTTATGTGTAAAAAGATTTTTTTCATATGTTTCTTAATTTATAATTAATATAATTGAGGGAATATATGCATATCATATTTAAATAAAATATTCATGAGATTCTTTATTATTAAAATATGCATATCATGCCATATCAAATATTCTTAACCAATATTATTAAGATATCATATCCATAATTTAATTGGTTGGAATATTATCTCAAATAAGACAAATGCTACTAATCATTTGATTTGAGATATTGTGCAGATTTAAAATAAAAAATCATTTCAAGACTGCAAAGAGGATTGAGGAGATCAAATCAAATCGAGTTAGCAAACCAAATCTGCCGAATGTTAGGAGCAAATTGAAGAATCTAGAGAGAAAGAGATATTTCAAAATATTTTTATCAGAAAAATCTTCTAACATCATGAGAAGATAACACAAGAAATCTGGGGGCGAGATCACACCAAAGGGCGGGGGATCCACGGTGGAAAGGGGCATATGGCGGCAGAAGCGTGGTCATCTAGTGGCTGTTAGATGTGAATTTTTAGAGGCTTGATCGTCTTTTCACATACTTTAAGCTGACGTCTAGGGTTTTCCAGAGCTTATAAAAAGGACTGAGAGCAATTATGGTTATAATCTATCTATCTATCCACTGATCTATTGATCGAGCAATTTAGATCTATCGAGCAAACTAGGGTTTATAGTTTAGTTTTTCAGCAATCAAATTCTGTAATGCAAAAGTTTCAATAAAAGGTATTTTTTTAATCTTGTCTCATTACTTTCCGCATTTATTTTCTGCATTTACTTTCCGCACTTTTATTTTTTGTTAGCTCTTATGGGTTCATTAATCTTCTATCTTTCTTCATTTATTTCGTTTATCCCAATGAGCGAGTAAATTCTCGCTTGTTAGGGTTTGTAGGATAGGATAATATAATGGATGAAAAAATCCTTTAATTTCTTTTTAAGTTTTAATTTTTATAAACTTTAGCAAATAGAGTCTTAACCCTCTTATTCGGACGTGCTATCAATTCATGATAGTTACGACCACGATTTGAGATTCGTTAATATTTGCTTTGTTGAAGGCTTGGGATAAATAGGGGTCAATGGAAGGACAAGGGTCAGCAGAGGGAAACTCTAATTCCTCCAAGAACCCTAATTCACATTCATCGCTATTTCTCTAGTATTAAATAATTAAGAGATAAAAAGAATTATTTTTAAAACTTCATCCATTAACAACTCAATCCGATAAACCCTACAAGCCATTCTCTTATAAAATTTTCAAATCTCCTTAGTATAAAACGATAAAAATCTCATCTTTCTTTATTAACTCGTCTAAAACAAGATAAGTAGTTCACCATTTCCCTGTGGACGACCCGTACTCACTATCGGCTAGCTATTGAGACACCGTTATTTATTGCGGTAACTACGACACACAAAGACTCAGTTTTTCACATCAATCACTTCTCGAGCGGTATCGACTTCGTGTACTGCCGGTATGCCCATTTGCACTGAACCTGGCGCAGAGATTCCGAATACTACACAAGCTACGGCGTTACCAGAGTCGGATCCTGAAAAAGAAATTGGGCAACGCCGTCTAAAGGTGCTTAGGGGGAGGAAACATTCTTCTGCGAGTGCTAGCTCAGGCCCCAAAAAGAAGAAGTCTGTTGTGCGTTTAATCGACTCCTTGCTCCAGCTTGAGCCTCTTGTTTGTGATGAGTCTATGCCTACGCATGAACCAGGTGACGACCTCCTTTTTCTGGATACGTCTGCCAAGGAGACTGCTCAATTGTCCGAGGCTCTCAAGCGGTCACAGGATAAGACCGAGAATGTGCGCCCTAAGAAGGGAGGCTTTCCACCCGTCAAGTTCCGTGATATTGATTCGGCTCCTGCGGTGTCACCGGCAGTCCCTTTAACGCTGACAGAAGAAAGGGCTCTTACACAACCGATATCAGCCGTTTCTGAAGACAAAACCTGTCACGCCTCGCTTCCCGTTGTATGGGCAAGAGGACGTGACGAGGTCCGCTACGTATTTACTCAGAAGTAAACACGCTAAGCGTATCTAAGCAATATAAAGTAAAATGTACACAAAAGACAAGAGTAAAAATGAACAGCAACTTTTATTTATTAACATTTCTTTACAAGTACAACTGGAATGTAAATACATGAATGGAAAGCAATGCTTAAACAATGGCATGAACTGAAATGAAAAGTATATACAAGTATCTAAAGCTCAGGTCAAAGGCTAACTGCTCCAAGTCTTCAGTACCGGGCTCGATCTCCAGTGAGTTCGATCCACCTGACAACATTCCAAAGTAAGAAGAAAAGGAATGCCGTCAGCGAACAATCGCTCGGTAAGTCCCAAAGATGGGTAGAGATAGAATAGACAGAAAGAGAGTATAACCAGTAATGTTTGACTAGAATGTCAACGCAGTTGTTTGTAGCTTGGTACAGAATATGCCAGTGTATACGAGAGGAATCCTACTATCCGGAGATTAAGGTATACGGAGCACAAGGAACCGTTCAGCCACGGTATAACGACAATGGATATTCAGGTTAGGTGTATTAAGGTGACCGTCACGTGTCACCTCTAACACATCCCGTACCAGTCTACCCCTTTAAAACCCCGTAATGTCTTTTGTATTGATTGTATTGTTTTTTATATAGATAGATGACTTGCTGAAACCATGATATCAGTAAACAGAATGGATACAAATGGATAGTCATGTAAACAGAGTATATCCATGGTTCGGTTCAGTCAAAATAGATTGAACTCTGGTATTCATGGATTCATGTTATATTGTAGTTTATACTTGAATCATATTCAAGTCAGATTGATTAGATTGAGACTCAGTCTGAGTCAAACACTTTGAAAAGAAATTGAAGTCCTGAATTAGTTTTGATGTTATCGGTAACTGCTGCACATGGACGGCAGGATTTGTGTATTTTTCCAAGACAATTACCGTGTTGATAACACCATTGTTAGATTATCTACCTTAGATAGGTAAGCACCTACTTTCTCCGGCTCCCTAAGGCTCAAGAGAACTGGTCCCGCTTAAACCTATATTTACTAAGGTCCTTATTGTAATTTAGTATAACTTGAAGGGGTTTTATGTAAAAATAGTTTTTATATATTTTCAAAATACACCTTAAGTATTTAATTATTGTCTTTAGGGTTTTCATAGATGTATATTTTATAAAATTGAAATTTTCTGGTGAGTAGAACCTAGTTTTTATTGTATATAGTATTTTAGTGAAATACTGGAATTTGCATTGTATTGAAATGGTAGTTTCATGTAATGGTGATTCCTTTGATTTAGAAAATATGGAATATTTGTATAATATATTTAAAATAGATCTTTTGATAATATTCATATATATATTTATATATTTAATAAAAATAAATTTATTTACTTTGTAGAAATATCATTTTCTTAAAAATTGCATCAAAAATTCCATCGAGATCGAATGCTCCTTGCGGAGGTTTGCATCTCGCTCTACTAGGCCCGAGGATGTGCGAATAACTCGGACCATCCCGATCAGGGTTCCCCAAAATGGGTTGTAGAGGCACAATTGCAAGGAATTTAATTAACACCCTTTTAAAGAAAACGGTTTTTAATTGTTTAAGGTTTTTATTCGTAAAAGTGTATTTTCTCATAATCTAGAAACCTAAAATTCATCGTGCTATGTCAAAAATATGTGTTGTGATGAGGTAGTTCGTTATCTCGTGAGTTTTCTAAAGTTAATACGGTTAAATTGAATATTTACAAGTTGTATGTAACATGATGGTATTTTACTGTAAAAGTGAAATAAAAATTGCAACATGAATTATTTTGAGATGAAACTTGTTCTAATATGTTTATTTATGTTTGTTAAATATTATGAGAGAATATGATATTTTATTGTTTAAGAAATATGGAATTTTTAAAGAAAAACGAACCGGAAGTCGGATTAACTCCGTTTCCGACGGGTTTTGAAAAATGAAAGTTTTAGAATAGAGGTGGAGGAGAAGAGTGGGTAATTACAAGTTATTAAGAAGGAGGAGAGGTAGGGGAAGATTAGGAAAGCGTCGGGGCGTCGTTTCGTCGCCGGATTCTTCTTGGAGTGTCGCCGAAACTTCGCCTCTTGCTAACTCCACTTGCACAACTTGGGACTTAGAAATATTATAGAGTTTTTGTAATAAAATTCTGAGTGAGGAGGGATGAAATGTGGTGTGGTATTTATAGGGAAAATTAGGGTTTTGGGGTAATGAAGAATGAATTAAAAATGCGTTAAAATTTTGGTTTAATGCCACTTTTAAATTCTCTGTTTATTTTTAATAAAAACAAACAGTACAGGGGTTAAGGGGGGAGGCCAAGGGTGTAGAGTTGAATTTTGGGGACCATCCCCTACGGGGGGCCCAGCGGTGCCGGTTGTAGGGCAAAAGTCGTCGGCCCAAATCCGGTGATGGGTGCTGGATCTTTGGCCATGTGTCCCTATCGCTTGGTATACCCCAGTGGACGTGTTTGATTATTCTGTGACTTTTCATTTTACGTGTAGTGCACATGTAAACCTTTGGGTTTCTAAAAGATTAAAAGAAAAATCAATTAAAAATATATGTGGTTAGCGGGATTCGATCACAGGGGCTACGTCACAGCAGTGCGAGGCTTTACCAATGAGCTACAAGTGCTTTCTTGCTGTTCAAAAGCAATTGAAATAGTTATAGTGTACACAGGATTGCAAATACTCCATTTGATCATTAACTTTTAAATAAATTTTCTGTACATTGAAATTGGAGTTGTTACAGACGGGGCTGCTCTGAAAGCGGGTAAAGCTCTATCTTCAATCGAAGCTCGGCGAGCGTGGTTAACAAGAAAAGAGCAGCGGCCCGAAAAATCTATACTCCAGGCTCCTTGGCGTATCGATATGTACTTTTTCAAATCCTTTTCAGTAAATGGTTTATATTGCTTTCATATTGCATTCGTCTTTACATATTTTCCTTTTGCAGGGCCTTCTATGGCGGGTGCAGTTTCAAGCCTAGAGCGCATTTTAGAGACCTCGGTGATGGCTCTTATTCCTTCAGCGGAGGTTCATAAATCAACTACAAACTCTGTAAATGTCACTGGTGGTGCACCAGAGGATGTAAAGGATATTCTCGATGCTGTCGCCCCTTCGGTCCAGGATGGACGAAGTATTGAAGGCAATCTTATATTTTACTCTTTACCTAACGATCTTTCAATATGCCCGACCTTTTTTAGTGTTTCTGGAGTTGCGAGAGTTGGCGTCCTCCATTGCGGATCGTTCTCCGAAAGAAACCTTCTCGTGACTACTTAATATAGCGGCCCTGCACGTGATACCCCCCAGCGTGTCATCCTCTCTTCCGGACATGGTTGGTATTCTTTTACTTTATGCATTATATTTTCTAGAGTGATACTGACGTGCCTATGTTTTAAACCATAGTCTTGCAGGCTGACGAAGAAGTCGAGGTTCTAGACGGGCCTGGGGATCTCTCAGATCACCTTCCGTGGACATGGATGAGTGAAACCTTAGTCCCAGTATTTTTTTATCTCCCCTTTGGAAATATTACTGACCTTTTCTGTATACTCACAGTTCTGCGAACCCTGATCCCGTTTGAGTCCCATATCTGCATGCCCATGGGTCCTTATGCCAGACGTATGTCTGAAAGGATGGCGAAGTGGAGTCTATATTCACTAGCCGCTCTTATCGAAGATCTCCACACCGGCATTTCAGTCATTGCGAAGGAATTTACTGTCGAAGCTAATGCTTCCTTGTCCGTCCTTACTACCTATCATGACGAGGCACTAGTGCATAGTTGGGTTGAATACTGCAGGCTACTGGAGACTTCTCTTCATGAACTTGAATGTAGATGCCTTCCTTCAGAAATCTCATCTGTAAAGGCTAGATTGAATGAATGGACTGAAAGGTGTGCTACCAACCTCCGATCCTGTGAGAAAAGGCTCAATCGGAAATTTTCGGAGATGGAGCTAGCCTCGAAGGCTTTGGGGGATCTTGAAGCCCAGTTTGCAGCTAAAGCCATTCGGGCCTATGAGATTTAGTGAGTTCTCCAAGAAATTATCACGGAAGTGGTGGCGTTGGACAGAGCCGTCACCTTTACAAAAGAAATGATGGAGACTGACAAAACTACCGAGAAGGAGCTTGAATTCCGATTCTCTTTGTATCAACAACAGCAAGAACAGGCAAGAGCTCGGCTGGCGGCGTTGATGGAATTTTAGGCAGAGGTCCGTTGGAAAAGCGAGGATCTGGCTAGCTTGTTGAACCATCCACCGTCTTAGGCTTTCCCTTTTGTTGTAATCCCTCTTCTTGTTTTTTATTGTAACTTTCACCCATTTTGATTTATGAATAAAAGATATCTATTTTTATGCTTGCACCTTTCTGCCTTTTATTTGTCCTGAACTGGCGTGCACTATTTTATTTACTCATTTCGGAGTTTCTAGTTTATTCACTCATTTCGGAGTTTTTAGTTTATTCACACTTTTCGGAGTTTCTAGTTTATTCACTCGTTTGGGAGTGTTTTTAGTTTATGTACTCATTTCGGAGTTTCTAATTTATTCACTCGTTTCGGAGTGTTTTTTGTTTATGGTACTCATTTCGGAGTGTTTTTAGTTTACCTCTCTTGGGTTTACAGGCAAACTCACCCTAACGTTGGATGTAGATAACCTCCACTCTTTTATGACAGGGGTTCGTTAGGTTTGTGGTACTAGGTTTAAGTCCATCGTATCGTTGCGTCGGCTGGTGTATTTCTCGATATGCAGTCCCTTAGGCTGTTGCTCGATTAGCCCCACGACTGTCGTGTCTCTGATTTCTTCTGAGGCTGGACAAGACGTTTTCAAGCAATCTTCTTAGGTTGGAGTATCCATTTTACCGTCGGAAGAGCAATCGTTAGGTATCTGCCATGGTGCTTTTTACTTGAGGTTAGGCTTAATTTGAAGCTCCGATGAGTCATAACCGCACCCTTCTGGGGTGGTATAATCCCCAATAGTTTTTAGGCTTTATATGTGTTGCCGTCAAGACCCAAAATTGGGAATATGCCGTCACTTCGTTCTTACTTTGATGATGTCGTATCGATTCTTTGCTGAAGTTAGGTAGACATCCAAATGACCTCTATGCTGTATGTATTGCCATCGAGGTCTGGAGCTAGGATTTTTCATCACTTCTTTTATTTGACCCTTGGGTCTTTTGTTGACATCGCGTCCGCACCTTATCGGAATGAGAAGAATCGTCGAGATGATCTCTAGGCTGTAGATGTTGCCATCGAAATCTGGAGCTAGGATTTTGCCGTGACTCCACTTTTATTTGACCCTTGGGTCCTTGTTGACGTCGCGTCTGTACTTTCCTGGAGTAAGAAGGACGTCCAAATAGTCTCTAGGCTGTAGATGTGCCATCAAGACCCGGTTATTCTTTTGACGGAGTATGGTGGGAAAATACGGTTCCCTTTCTTTCATTTGTACCCATGGATCGTATACAAGAGTCAATATGGACCTACTTGCAAGGCAGAAAAGTTTTATTTTATTATATTTTTTTATTTACGCGATGCTCTATCGTTTCAGCTTTTTATATCGCGAAAGTATTGATTGCCCAATCATTTCGGCTATTTATTCACAGGGCGCAATCATTTCAACTATTTTTTATTTTTACTCGCTGATTTTTATTGTGAGTTGCTCCATCATTTCGGCTTTTTTTTGTTACTCGTTGCTTTTTATTGCGAGTTGAGAATTTGGAATCTGATCCCAATCTTGGTATCAGTATCGCTACAAATTGCCAAAAGCGAATCATCATTTGTTTTTGTTGATTTGGACAAAGGTGGCTTAGCAAGCAGGCCGGTTAGGATTATGTAGGCTAAGGCTTTTTAATTTTATGAGCCGTAAGGGTCTCATAAAGATATTTCTCCCTATGAGTCGTGAGGATCTTATATGTGTGTTATCTGCTTAGGAGTCGTGGGAATTCCTAAGTGTGTTTTCTCTTATAAGTCGTAAGGATCTTACAAAAATGCTTTCTCCTTATAAGTCGAGAGGACTTACAAGTGTCGTTCACTATATGGGGATATTTCTCGCCATTGGAGGAACTTGGTGGGGAATATATTTATTTATGCATGTGGATTGTATACAAGAGTCGCTATTGGACCATTTGTAGGGCGAAAATTTTTGTGGGTTTTGCTGGCTTAAGAACAGATTTGGATCCTTGTAACCTAAGGCTTTTGAATTGTATAAGCCATGAGGGTCTTATAGAAGGTATATTCTCCTTACGAGTCATGGGCATCTCGTAAGTGCATTTTCTCCTTAGGAATCGTGTGGATTTCTAAGTGTTTTTCTCCTTTGCGAGTCGTAAGGATCTTACGCAGGTATTTTCTTCTTCCAAAGTCGTGAGGACTTTGCAAGTGCTTTTTTTAAACTAATTCGCGCCCTTTCGGGTTTTCACGAGCTCTTCGGTAGCCCTGCTGTTTTTACTCACGGCGCCCTTTCGGGTTTTCATCCGTGCCCATTTCGCTTGTGGACATACCAATTTTTTTAAATGAGTTCATGCCCTTTCGGGTTTTCATGAGCTCGCCGGTAGCCCTGCTGTTTTTACTCACGGCGTCCTTTCGGTTTTTCAACCGTGCCCATTTTGCTTGTGGACATACCAATTTTTTTAGGCAGCCCGTAAGTTAACATACCATTAGCTGTAGGCCCCGATCTTTTTCGAAGAACTGCATCATGTAGGACCTGGGAGAGTTATGAATCGTTTATGCCCGTGGATTGTATACGGTAATCAATATGGGGATCCACTATAGGGCTAAACGTATGACGGTCCATTATCGCCGTATCTTGTGGCGAGTTTTTAGTTTAAGAACTTTTCGGTCCAACATTCCCATTTTGGGGACGAATGTTAGTTTAAGGACATTTCGGTCAATTATTAGTTTAAGGACATTTCAGTCCATCATTCCCATTTTGGGGACGAATGTTAGTTTAAGGACATTTCAGTCTATTATTTCCGTGTTTGGGACGACGGAGTTTATTCTTTCGGTACTACTTTCAGATTTCTGACTCAAGAAGATAGCGGGCGGACACAAGTATCGTCATCTATCATTGACCTAAGTCATGACTCTTCAAGTTTAGTACTTTTTGAGGAATCAGCCGTTTATTGGCCGAAACGGCCTTTCTCCATGCATATCCATGAGCAGGTTGGCTCCACCTTGATAGGCTTTGTCTATAATGTACGAGCCTTCATAGTTCGGCTCAAACTTCTCCCGTTTTGTACGATTGGGGATCATCTGTCTTTTGACGACTAGCACGAGTTGCCTTGACGGAATGTTCTCACCCTGGTCAATCTTCCATATAACCGTGTCAACCTTGCCTTATAAGCCTCCAGATTTTGCTGTGCTATAAGACGGGTTTCGTCTAGGGCGTCGAGCTCCTCAAGCCTAAGATGAGTGTTTTCTTCATTTGTCAGCTCATATTGAACTGCTATTCACAAAGAGGGTAGTTCTATCTCCAGTGGGAGCACTGCTTCCGCACCAAAAACCAATGCGTATGGTGTTGTATTTGTGGCTGTCTTGAACGTTGTTCGGTACAACCAGAGAGCCTCATCCAGCCTTTCGTGCCAGTCTTTTCTGTTTTTGGACACTGTCTTTTTTATAATCTTGGTCAAAGTCTTATTGAAGGCTTCAGCTAGACCGTTAGCGCGAGGATTATAGACTGAAGAGTATTCCAATCTATTTTATGCTGCTGTGTGAAACGATTGATTTTATGGTTTCTGTAAGATGGTCCATTATCTGAGATAATCCGTCGTGGAGTGCCGAACAGATAGATGACATGGGTTTTGAAGAAGTGGAGGATATTCTCTGTCTTCACCTCTCTTAGTGGTACTGCTTATGCCCACTTAAAGAATTAATCGGTCGTTGCCAATATAAACCGATGTCCTTTGGATGATGCCGGATCGATGGGGTCAATTATATCGGTTCCCCACATTTCGAACGTCCAGCTGGCCACTGTCGGGTGCAACGGATTTGGGTGTTGATGTATGAAGTCCCTGTGAGTTTAGCACGAGTGACACTGCTTTGCATATTCGAGGCAGTCCTGAATCATCATGGGCCAATAGTAATCCATTCTTTTCATTTTCAGCTTCATCTTCGGACCCGCCTGATGAGAGAAGCAAAGTCCATCGTGTATTTCTTGGATGACTCTCTTTGCTTCCTTTTGCCCTAGGCACCTTAGCCATAGGAGGTCGAATGATCTCTTATATAGGGTATTATTGATGAATGCGAAAGACAAATCTCGTTTCATGAACTGATATCTAGACGACACATTTTCGGGCGTTCGTTGGGACTTGAAGTAGTATATGAAGACTTACCTCCAGTCCTTGACCTTTTCTCGTCCTCTATTTGAAGGGCTATTTGTTCGGTCGTTTCTTTTCCTTCGAATGGCTCTATCAGATCTTCCAAAAATATATCTGTTGGCGCGAGGACCCTGCGGTTTTGCACAATGATACTTACGTCATCGAGGTCTTTATCGGCCAATTCCTTAGCCAATTTGGCCAACGCATCCGCTTTGCTGTTTTCCGCTCGTGGTATACTTTCCAGGGTATTGGAAGAGATTTATGTCAGCAGATGCTCCACCTTTTCGCCATACCTTATTAGCTCCGGCTTACACGTTTGATAATCACTGTTTACTTGACTAACAATCAGCTGGGAGTCTCCGTATATGAGGAGGTCTTTGATTCCCATATCGATAGCGATCTCAAGACCGGATATTAAAGCTTTGTATACAGTTTCGTTGTTAGTCCTTGGCTCTGTTAAGGAGAGAGCGTAACGCAATATCCCTCCTTGCGGGGTTACGAAGATAAGGCCCACCCCTGCTTTGATTATGGTGGTGCTTGCTTTCGCTGCTTAATGGAAGATGCTCGATCGAAGTAGAGTTCCCATTGGGAATCATTTTCTTCTTTCTCTTCTTCGATTGCGTCGAACGTGTGTTCGTCTGGCAACTCACAATTTAGGGGAGAGTCGGCTGGTATCGGATGCTCCGCGAGAAAGTCGGCGATGGCCTGTCCTTTCACCGCTTTGAGGGGTTGATACATTATCGAGAACTCCATCAGGAGGAGGGCCCATTTGGCAAGAATTTCTGTCAGTATGGCCTTTGACATTAGATATTTGAGAGGATCCACCTTCGATATGGGGTGAAATGTCTGAACTTCGTTACTGCGAAGATCAGCGCCATGCAATGCTTTTCAATGGGGGAATAGTTGCCTTCTGCCCCCAGGAGAACCCGACTTAAATAGTACAGAGCTCTCTCATTTCCTTGATCGTTCTCTTGTGCCCACAATGCGCCTAGAGAACCCTCAAGGGCCGTTGTATATAGGATAAGGGGTTTTCCCTTAACCGGAGGGGCCAATACCGGCGGATTTCGCAGGTATTGCTTGATTTCGTTTAGTGCGTTTTGGCACTTTTGATCCCAGACGAACGGGGTCCCCTTCTTTATCAGATGATTGTACGGACGGTATTTTCCGGAGAGGTTGGTTATGAACCGCCAGATATACGTGAGCTTTCCTTGGAAAGACCACAGTTGTTTGAGATTTCTTGGCAAAGGCATTTCCATAATCACCTTGATTTTTGAGGGATCGATTTCGATGCCTCGGTGATGTATGATGAATCCTAAGAATTTTCCTGAGGAAACTCCAAACGCGCATTTTAGAGAGTTCATCTTCAGATTATACTTCCGAAAACGTTGGAACCCTATTTTTAAATGTTCCTCATGAGATTTGATCTTCACCACAAGGTCGTCGATACAGCATTCGACAATATCGTGTATGAAATCATCGAAGATCTTTGTCATGGCCCTCTGGTAAGTAGCGCCGACATTCTTCAAATCGAAGGGCATCACCATATAGCAAAATATGCCTAAAGGGGTTCGGAAGGTGGTGTGCTTTTGGTCTTCATGATCCATTTTTATTTGATTGTATTCTGAAGATCCACCCATGAAGGAGAAGATTTCGTGAGTGGACGTGTTATCGATCATCAGCTCGGTAACGGGCACTGGGAAGTCATCCTTCGAGCAAGCTTTGTTGAGGTCCCGAAAGTCCACGTAGATGCGAACCGTCCTATTTTTTTCATCACTGGAACAATGTTAGCGATCCAGTCAGGATATTGAACATTTTGGATGAAATCAGAGTCAATTAGTTTCTTGACTTCAGCATTGATACTCATCTTCAGTTCGAGCCACATCTTTCTTGGTGCCTGTTTGATTGGCTTTATGCCTGGCGATATGGCCAGTTTATGTACCGCTACTTTTGGATCTAGACCTGGCATTTTGGAATAGCTCCATGCAAAGCAGTTTTTATACTGCATGAGCAAGTCTTTTAATGTGGCTACCTGTTTTTCAGATAGTAGCCCACTGAAAAACGCCGGTCTCGGATCATTTTCCGTCCCTAAGGAAATTTTTCTTAGGTTGTCCGCCGTGGTGTGTATCCCATCCTCAGGCTCTTTTGGTGCTAGTGGAAATCTGAGATCACCTCTTCCTCATCTTCATTGGCGAAGCACCTGAAGAGATCATTCATACTCTTATGCCCTCCCTCTTTTGAGAGTGTTATCATATGACAGGTTCGAGTATGCTTCCCTTTTTTTGGTTGAGCTGATCTTAACCTGACGATGTAGGTCCTTTTTGGCTCGTGTTTTCACGGCGGGCTTATCTTCCAGCTGTCGGATAAAGCGAACCTGCCTTATCGATACTGGTCATCCACCCAGTCTTTGAACGTGAAGCAGTCTTTAAGGGGGTGACCTACTGCTCGGTGGTAGGAGTAATAATCCGGGTGATGGACCTCATTTATTTGTTCGGGGTGCCGAGACTCGGGAAGCGTGATCATTTGGTCCTTCATAACAAGGTTGAATATTTTCCTTGTCCTGTTATGCGGGAAAGAGTATTCCCGACTCATTTTCTTTATAAAGGACGGGTTCCAATCGAGCTTTTCTCGATTGAACGACATATTGGACCCGCTTTGTTTTCTTCGAACATTACTTGCGTTCTTTGCCCTATTTTTACCTCCATTTCGGGATCTTCCCCTTTCGCGAGAACACATAGCGGGGTAGGGATGAAGAGCGTTACGGTTTATTTCCTCCGCAGATTGCTGACTGAGACGCTGCGTCTTGGCCTTTTCATAAATGGCCATTTCGCGGCTGTAGTTGTCCCGGCTCGCTTGATAAGCTTCTTTTATTAGCTTGTCAATTTGTTCTTTGAGCGACGGACTTGACTTTTTCAAAGCAGGATCTTGCTCCAATTTGACATCACGGCTATCTGGAAGAGCGTTTTCCTCTTCACTCAAGTTTTTTGTGACGTGGTAACTGTAAACTTGCTCCCATTTCTTAGACCAAACATATCCGAGCCCGGTTGTCTCCATCTTCCTGTTGGGCTTCCTTCGCTGAGTCCTGGGAATATCCCTAATCTTTTTGTAGAATTCGGTTTGTCGAACAGTTTGTTCGATAGATACGCCTTGGCGTCTTAACAGCTCTTTCAATCCCTCCACGTAATATCTTGGCAGACGGATGGGTTGAAATCTGTTGAGTGCAAAATCGGCACCATGCCAAACTTCTTTTTCTACTTTGGTCTCCGTAGATTTATAGAAGAGGATCTCCTTTTCATCTCTTCGCCTATGAGGTACGTAGAAAATTTACAGTTCTTGTACGCTGTATGTATCGAGCGCATCAAGTTCCTTATAGTGTCAAGGCGGAGCCATTGTAACTTGTAGACTTTGATCCATTTCGGCGAGAGTCTGCATCGACGGGCGGACGGAGAACACTGCATTGGCCTCGTCCTCGGAGTCGCTGCCAAAGACCAAAATAGGAGTGGGTGGTCCGGGCTTATTGTTTTCTTTTTGGGGTTGCACCAAGTAGACTATTATTTCGCCTTCCTCAGTATCACTCCCAAAGATCGGGATAGTGGCCGTAGATTTTTGTATACTCTCCGGCCTATGGCATCTTTCAGTATCTTTGAAGTCTGGAAGAAAGTACTTTGCATCCTTGTATTTTCGAACTTCGTTTACGAAGAACGGGTTTAGCTCTCTCGTGACGGTGTACTCCGAGCCATCCTTGAAATATTTCATACAATGATGTTGTGCAGAAGGGATGATGTTTTACTCGTGTAACCAAGCCCTGCCGAGCAAAGCATTATAGCAAGTCTTGGCGTTAATGATATAAAATTTGATGTCGGTGACGAGCAGCCCGAAACGTAGCGTCAGTATTACGGACCTAAGCGTCTGTGACGATTGTGAGTCGAACCCGGAGATGGTAATTTTGTCTCGGCCAAAGTGTTGAACATTCATGCAAATTTCATTTAGGATTCTTACATTGAGAAAATTAACGGAAGATCCGTTGTCGACAAGGATTTTCCCTATTTTGATGTCATGGCAGTATCCGGTGACGTATAACGAGCGATTATGTTTGCACCTACCGAGGAGTAGATCTTCATCACTGAATGTAATATCAGCCGTGTGGACCTCGACCAGTTCATTTTTCATCTTCTCTTCCGCGAGGAAAACTTGGAACTAATCGGGCTCTTGCAATATCTTGATCAGGGTATCTCGTGCCTCATTGGACAAGAGAAGAGCAATATGCTTAGCTGCGAGGGTATTTTCCTCAGATGTGCTAGGATATTGTAATTTACCTTGTTTTTCTTAAGCGGGTCCCTTGCGGCGAGCTCTTTTACCACTTCTTCATTGAGGGTGATTTCTTCAGGCATTTTCCCCTTCCCTTTGTCTTTTTTGTTCGAACCTTTGTTTGCATGTCTAAGATTTTTTTCAAGCAGCATACGGTCAAGCGGCTGAATGTTTTCGCAATTCTTCTCTTCTTCTGTTTTTCCCGAGGCGGGGTCTTCAAAGAGTGGGTTGAGGGGCGTTTCGTCATCGGAATCACTCACGAAGGTAAGAACTTGAGGTTTTTCCCCTTCTGAACTGGTACCAACCATATGGTAGTTGCTAGTTATTTCTTTATGCGTGTTTGTCTTATCACCCTCACGTTGACGAGTGCGAACTTCGCGCTTTTCCTTTTTGAAGTGTTTTCGATGGGCAACATATCCTTACCACCACTTCTTGAAGGCATTGCACTCCTTGACGGGGTGAGCGACCGTTCGATGATAGAGACAATATTTTGGATGTGATTCTTCTCCGTCAAAACATATGACTCCAGGAGTGTACCTCGTGAGAGGTGGTAGCTTCATTCCTAGTGATAGGGCTTTGGCGAGCTGCTTCTCAGTTTTGATCATTTTCTTATTTGTTGCAGGCGTGCTTTGGTCTGGTCGGAGCACTTTACGACTCGTCCTCGCCTCAGCTTCTTTATTCAGACACTGACGCTTAGACTTTTCATATATGGCTGTCTCACGTTCTCGGCCGTCTTTGCTTTTTTGAAAGGTTTCGTTTAAAAATCTCTCAATCGGGTCTTCTTCTGGCAGTTTTAGGGATTTTAGCGCCGATTCCTCTACGTCGTTTTCTGACGTTGAGGGAGCTTTTTCGTCATATAACGACGAATGAGAGACCATGTGGTAACTTGCTATATAGTCTTCCGCTTCTTTTGATGAGTCATTTCCCTAATCATTGTCACTGTCTCCGTCTTCAAGAATATGCTTGAGGAATATTTCGAGCGTGACTGGTGTCCGCGCCTTCTGCTTATATTCTTCTAGCGCGTCTATATATTTTTGTAGATCTGTACGCTCATCGTCATACTCGGCAGGTTGCACAAGTTTCTTGGTCTTCTTCTTCTTAGAAGACCTTGAAGGCTTGGCTTGAAAGCTTTTCCCTTTGTCAACAACTTTCGGGATGGGACGTAGTTTTAGCATCCCTTCAATAATTTTAGGTTCAAGCGGGTTCTTCCACTTGATTGTCGGACATGCTTGTAGATCCTTCAGCATTCTTTTAGTTTTCGCTGGAAGGACTACTTCCCATGGAGCTTCTTCCACGAGTGAGCATGATGTCCCCTGCGTGTCCACTTTTTTGGGAGCATGCTTTTGGGGCGGGTTTACCCTCCTGTTATCAGACATCGCGAACTTCCCCTGCTGGTACTGGTTTTCAACCCAATTTTTGAAGATGTAGCGATTTTCGATTGGGTGGCTCACTATTCTGTGATAGGAGCAGTAATTGGGGTTGTTGACGTCGCCGGGTTGTGCTGGATGCCGCGGGTCTGGCAATATGATGAGATTATTATGCATTGTCAGTTCAAACAATCTTCTCGTCTTGTCGCGGGAAAATGAGTAAGCACATACTGGCATTTCTTCCAAGGACGGGTGCGGACGCGCGTTGTTTTGGCGAGCAGTCGGTTTTGGGCCACTCGGCTGTTGTTGCGTGTTGGCAACAAAGGCCGCTTTCCCTTTACCCTTATTATTTCGAGGGTCCTTATTTGAGGAGGAAAGGCCATGGCCCATCTGATCCATTTGGGCCAGCTTGTTTATCAGTGCTTGAAAGGTCGTGGGTTTGAAGAAAGTCATGAACTGAGACACAGTCGATTGAGGATCAAGGGTCCCGATGAACATGCCCATAGCTGGAGACTCTTCAATGCGCTGTTTGCATTTAAACCACAGGTTCCGCTACCGGATCACGTATTGGACCAAAGTTTCTCCCGGCTTTACTCTGGCATTGATCAGTGCCGTGATCGGAGTGCGTTCACTTGCGCTGGAGAAACGTTGCGTGAACAATAGTTCCATTTCTGTGAAAGTTTTCACGGATTGATTCGGGAGCTCCGAGTACCACTTAAAAGCTGTCTCTGACAAGCTTCCGACTGGCGAAGCAACAGTTTGTCATCGCCCCCAGTATTGTCGCATAGTGCTCTGAATTGTGCAATATGCTGGTGGGGATTGCTCGTTCCTTTGTAGATGTGGAACTTGGGGATTGTATATCCCGGCGGGTACTTGATTTGGTCATACCAGGCCGGATATGGTCGCCCAGTTCTGACGAGTTGGCTGGCGGCTTCACTGGCCTGGTGAGCTCTTATTTGCCGAGCGATGTAGTCATCCAGGGCCGTCTTGGAGATGGTTTCTTTCTTAGCCGCTGACAAGGCCGGAGGAGGGTTTGATGTTTCCCCTCTGTCATCCTCGAAAACTATTGGCGGATTTTCGGCCGGGAGTTCCGGTTGTATCATCATTCCCACCATGTCTTAGAATAGAAGATCCATCTGCTTGATATTAGCAGCTTGCTCTGCTGCTTCCTTATCTTTTCTTTTCAGCACCCATCACAAGAACTCTGCATCGGTCTCTTGCTCTTGGCACTGTTGAACTTTTTTGTCTGGACTTTCTTTTTGTCTGGTAAGCGCTACCATTTTGGTTAGTATTTCTTGGAGCTTTTGCTGTTGCTCTTGTGCCTTCGTTAACGACCGAGTTTGCGGTCGGTGACTCACCGAGGCATGGCTTTCTTCTTTTCCTGAAGCCATTTAGACCATATGTATTGTTATGCCCACGGACACAGGGCATTTAGATCTTTAACCATCGGATTTTGCCACTGGCGGTAGGATTTTCTCCGGCCTCGTTCTTTTATGAGAAATCGGGGCTGAAGGAGCCATTATTACTGGCACCTGTTTTGGAATGGCCCCTCGTTGTTTAGTGGAGGAGCGGCCTTTTTCTTGTCGGCCATTAGATCTTTTAGGTCGACGTGAGTAATTTTTGTTAAGCACAGAGCCTTGGACTTTTCGCCAGACCCTATGTATTTGCAAAGAGAGACGTTGGCGAGGTTGCTTTGACTGTCGCTGCACAGGGGCCTCTACTGGCGGAGGTGGTTTCTTTATCACCGCCATTGGGGAGTTCTTACGTTCCCTCCCGAGTGGGTCAAAACAGTTCCTAGTTGGAACAACAACGTTGATATTCACCACAAGAGCCGGTGAGGTGAGCCTAGAGGGAGAATTGCCCCCAGTTTCTCACTCGGCGCCAGTGGAGACGTCGAGCATGCCTTGGAGTGGGAATTACCTTAGTTTTGGAGGCGTTTTCGTCATGCCCCCTTCCTTGCTCAGGAGTTTCAGTTGGTGTCAGCCTGTTGAAGACTGACGTCCTTATTGGAGTTAGAGCGGGATTGGCTAATCTTTCGAAGATCGGCCGTCTTGGAGAGGAAGCACTTTTATCGGCCTCACCCGCTGCAGGAATAGAGAAAGCTAGCCGTTTTGGAGTAGCTCCCTCAGGTATCATGGGTTTCTTTACGAGCCTGCTTAAGTTTTTCCTCAGCCTGTTGAAGACTGAGGTTTCAGGATTTGACGGCTTGCTGATAGGAGCTGTCGTGGTTTCCAGCCGATCGAAGACCGACTTTCTGAGAGCTTCTCCTTGTGGCATTGAGGCGCCAAAATTCACAGGTGGGACCATGGTCCCGAAGAACAGTCTGGTAGTGGCTTATGTAATCTGCCCCACCGGCATTGAGAAAATGGAGGACACGTTAGGCCCATATGTCACTCCTCCAGCTGGGACGGAGTGAGAGTCGCTGTTGCATGAGGTGCAGTGGGAAGCTATCGATTCTACATAGAAGCGAGACACCAAGTTTTAGTCCCTCGAATCCAGGGGCAACCATAGTGAACCGCGATTTTGTTTGCGAAATACGACACACGAAGTGTGGAGTAGAAAGAGGAAAAGGTCCCACCGAGCGTGCCAGAATCTGTTTACTGCCGAAAACATAGACGAACTGGAATTGAACGTCTTGCCTGAATTTGGGGGCAGATACTATTTGGACATATCCATCCACCTCTCCGAAGATACCAAGTTGATTTATGACAGTATATATCGGAGGTTTGAATAGATGCGACCTATGTAAAAGACTTCATCAGATTCCCCCTCATTTGTGAGGGTTTTTTTTATTGTAGGGACGCTCTTCCCTGCAGGCGCAAGCTCCTGCAGTTAATTACGTTATCGCGTTGCGATAACCATTTTCTCTTTCTCCACTAGTTCACTTCGTGTCGTGTTATATTTTGTTTATTTTGGTTATCCGTGGATTGTATACGGAGACTAATTTATATCGTCGCCCGTAGGGCGCGGATTGGTCCAAATCCATATATTTGTCGAGTTTGAACTTAGCTTATATGTATTCCATCAGTTTCAAAAATATTTTGTTTTATTTATGGAATGTTAATATGTTTTTAGATTAAGATCAAACTTAAATATATGAGCATTTGGGCTCAATTTATTAAGGATACGTTAGTCCTATTTGAGACTAAGATTAACTTAGATATATTTTCAAAATCATTAAATTTAGTTAAGATCCAACAATAGAGCATTTGGGCTCAGCTGCAAGTGACTCCAGAGATTTAGCCAATTTGGGCTCAATCTTGGGTTTTTCACCTTTATTCAGAAGTGCTAAGCACTTATTTATCGCTCTGGCGCTCACGTGTATATCACGTGAGGCGCTCAGACATAGGCGCTGCCCAATCAGTGCTAGGCATTTAGTTATTTTGACTAAATTTATAGTGCTCAGCACTTTTATATGGCGCTCACGTGTGTTTCACGTGAGGCGCTGAGCATTCTGTTTTGGGCACTCTGTTGGGGTCAAAAATTATACCCCGATTGACCAGGTCAAAGTCAAACCCAACCCAAGTGGGTCCAAGCCCGAACCTAAGTCCAAGCAAGTGGACCCATGCCTAGGTCGAGGCCAAGCAGGAAGAGGCCGGCCCCCCATGCCAAAGGAATAATTGTTAAAGTATAAATAGGCTTAATGTAATTTTTATGAATAAATGTAGTAAAATGGGTAACAAACCCAAATTATGTAAAAGCCTGTGGTTTATGTGCAAAAGGAAAAAAAGCACATGGCATGGGAAATGCACATGTGCCATTTAAAAAAAAGCACAAAGTAATATGTAAAGCCTGTATAAGGTATTATGATGAATGATAACAAACAAGATTCCTCATATATCAACCTAGGGTTTTGTGCCTCCTTCTTGAAGGTTCAAAACATCATTCTTCTTCTTTTTTTTGAATTAAATTAAGAGTTTAACTCTTATTTTCTTAAAAGGAAATAGTTTTCCACCATAAAACCTTTGAAAGGGAGCCTAAATATCCCGTTAAATCTCTTGAAGGGGAGATTTTAAATCTCACCATCTTTCTCCAAGATCCGAAAAAAGGGGAGGAAGAAGAAGACCCATCCCTAAAAAAACTCACATTGGGACGGATCCAAGGCTCAAACAAAAGAAAGATGTCACTTTCTCATCATCTAAGATATAGATCTTGAAGTTTCAAGAAACTCCCTTTTGGTCTTCTTTTCAAATAAAATCTTTTTTAGGAGTTTAACTCCAAAATAAAATATTTTGGGAGTTTAACTCCAAATAAAATTGTTTTGGGAGTTCAACTCCATATTAAAACTTTTAGGAGTTTAACTCCAAATAAAATTGTTTTAGGAGTTCAACTTCATATTTTAAATTTTCTTTTTTAGAGTTTAACTTCATAATAATAATAAGAAAAAAAGAATCTTTTGGTGTTTAACTCCAAACCCGTGGGCATCCTCCATTCCCCTTCCCCCCACGTGAGTGGGGGTTCCCCTCCTCACGTGAGGACGAGGGAAGCTCCCACTGAGTGGGAGCTCCCTACTCCCCATCATGTGAGGGGGAGGCTCCCACAAATTAGGAGCCCCTTTCTTCTCATCATGTAAGGGGATGGAAGGTCCCACTCTGTGGGAGCTTCCGCTTAAGTTTTTTTTTGTTGAGAGTTTAACTCCAAATAAAATTGTTTTGGGGGTTTTAACTCTAAATAATTGTTTTGGAGAGTTTAACTCCATATAAAAACTTTTGGGAGTTTAACTCCAAATAAAATTGTTTTGGGAGTTTTAACTCCAAATGAAATTGTTTTCGGAGTTTAACCCCATATAAAAACTTTTGGAAGTTTAACTTCAAATAAAATCGTTTTGGGATTTTAACTCTATATAAAATTTTTGGGAGCTTAACTCCAAATAAAATCTTTTAGAGATTAATTCCGTAATAAAAATTCTTTTGGGAGTTTAACTCCATTTAATTTATTTTTTTTGGAGTTTAACTCCGTAATACCTCTTGGGAGTTCAACTCCATTTAAAATCTTTTGGAGTTTAACTCCATAATGAGGTCTTTTCGGGAGTTTAACTTCAAAACAATATTTTTTTTGGAGTTTAACTCCATGTTCGAGGGCTTAGCCCTCTTTCCGGTCTGCGTTCGTGCTCCGCGGGCACGTGCCCCTCGGACACCCTCCGCTTCCCTACGTGAGAGGGAGACTCCCACTTAGTGGGAGTCCCTACTCCCTCACGTTAGGGGAGGCTCCCACTTAGTGGGAGCCCCTGCTCCTTCTCACGTGAGGACGAGGGGTGGGTGGGAGTTCCCCATTCTCCATCTGTTGAAGGGGAGGCTCCTACTTAGTGGGAGCCCCTCCTCCCCCTCACTTGAGTGGGAGGGGGACTTTCCCTTTTTTTCTTATAAAATAATAAAAATAATAAATAAATAAATAAATAAAATAATAAATAAATAAAATAATAAATAATAAATAAAATAAAACCTTTTTAAAAAAACATTTTTCTTTGAATAAAAAAATCTCTTGTCACAAGTAGGATAAGTAAAAATAAATGAAATAAACATGCCCTTCTGCATTACTTTCAAACACCGACACTTCACATTGAGTTCGCATGACTATTTTGACCCATCAATCAGAGATTTTTTCGCTATAAGAGCGAGGGGTAATTAACGACAGCTTAGTCCGCGGCTGCCGGAGATTCGGATCCCCACAATCAATAAATCCTAACTTTGTTAGTTATATGTAAGCCCTAGAGGCCATTACTATACATAGGATGTATATTGTAGTGGATGCTGGGACATATATAGGGAGGACTTTCTTGCTCGACATGATAGTATGCTATCTGGTTGACCTTTACCTAAACGTGTATGCTGATTGTCTCTCTGTTACATGTTGGTAAAGCCCTTAGGATCTGTACTTGACTACCTGGACTATGATGCGGATCATACTAGTGGGGATATGGTAGTCCATAAGTACATCCTTCAAAGTCCCTAGTCGTGGGTGTATCGAGACGGGGCATCGATATGCCAGAGTAGACTAGCGTGTACCTTCTCGACCCATACAGATGGGCGATGGATGATCCCATATCCATCGGTGTTTGACATCAGAGATGATATACGGGTGCTCAGTAGAGACTGGGTACACTGGACGGACTCGCCGAGAACTCCCAGATGGTATTATACCTCACGTCAGATGGCAGTTCTCTGGTGACACTGGTACAGAGTAGTCTGTTGACCCGAGATCGTCATAGAGTCTTGTGTGGTTCCCACTGTGCTTTGATTTCCATCTTACCACGTCCAAGAGGGCGTGCAAAACGGTGGTTTTTGGGTACAGTCCCGAGTCACATGGAGGCAATGAGCGATAGGAGGGGATTCGTCTCTCCCGGTATAGGGAGTTGATGTTGCGCTGTGTTCGATTGGCTATAACAGGAAATCCCTGGCCAGGGTTGCTGAGATTTACTGGTAAGTGTTACCAGTAGTTTCTCGAACAGTTATAGACCTCATATCGACACGACTTATTGAGCTATTGGGGTCTGACGTCTACCACCCCTAGGCGATATATGCGACATATCAGACGATCAGACCGGACTGTACGGTAGTGTTACTGGTCGGATTCACTGGAGTGTGAGCGGGCTTGCTCGTCGATCTTCAGATCGCTCAATACCCGGGTGGCCGTTACGTTTAGCAGACCGGTTGCGGCTTGTGGATGCTTGATATGATCATCATCTGCTGCCGGAGTATTGACGAGTCTTTAGAGTCCTACACAGAGGTTTCCTGGCTCAAGCGAAACGAAATAGGAGCGCATATGAGATATGTGCGGGACCGAGAATAATGCGTGTATGTGATACCGTATTCTATTCTCGTGATAAATATATCGAATGGTTGTATGCGATATAACCTAGTTATCGATTCAAGCGTTGATTCGATAAGCCGATATATTAGATACCAGTCGGTTATGTGCGCATGACCGGATCATTGAATCAAGTGTTGATTTAATGATTTAATGCATATTTATATATTTGATATATTGCTTTGCATCAACTAGTATCGGTTTACTTAAGATGGATTTTCTCGCTCGGGTGTGCACATTACATATGCGATATGATTTTGTGCACTTGATTGTATCATGTTTGATGATACAAGTTTACTTGGTTAAGTGCAAAGAATAAACCATGGTTAAAAGAATGGTTAGGGTTTTATTTTCCATTACTTATTTATTCATTTATTTATTTGTTTATTCACTTTGGAAAATAAAAAGAAAAGAGAAAAGAATGGTTGCTAGATTTGGAGTTTAGTTGAAGCTTCATGAAGCTTTGATAAAGTCAACCATACTTATCTCATCCTTAACCCTAACCATTCACACTAACCATGATTCATTCTCTACACTTGACCATGGTTAGAATTATGATAAGAATTCATTTTCTTTTCTTTTTCTATTAACTTATCATAATATCTTTCTTCTTCTTCTTCATTCTTCAAGTGAAGAAGCTTAAGCTCCATCAATGGTGATTGTTGGAAATGAGTGAGAAATCCAATTCTAAAGTTAACCCACTTCCTATTTCTTCATCCTCTACCTCTTGCCAAGTAGTAGAGTGTGTTTACTTCACAAGTTTCATGACTTGGTGAAGTTGAGAGCTTGATCTTGCGATGCTTCGACGTAGATCATCTTCGGCATGGACATCGACGACCTAGCTTGCCCATTCTCCGACGAAGCCGACTCTAGAGCCCGGATTTGATTTGGACAGCGGAGACGACATCGTTGCGGAGCCGTGGAGGTGGAGCACCGGATCTACAAAGGTTGTATTTCCGTATTCTCTTTAGCTAAGTTGTTAGCTAGCTTTCTTTTCGCCTAGACATCTAGTTATCGATCCGTACACTAGGGTTTGTAGGCACCATAATTTTGAAATTGCCATGGTTGATGGCTTGGGAGACCTCACTAGCGTGCCTAGGAACCCTGCAGTGGTATCAGAGCTTAGCTAGAGCCTTAGGCGAAGTCCAGACGGAAATTGAAGTCCGAACGAACCCGAAACCCCGCATCGATATTGCTCTCTGTACAATTTTTTAAAACAGGGATTTTTCAGCATTAAAAATATTCAGAAAAACATGCAGGAATATCTAAGAGTTACTGTGAAGACGTAAGCCCTAATTCCATTAAAGCGCCGCGCTTGCGCGGCACGAGCATGGCTCGTGCGGCGGAAGCGCGGCCGTTTTTTCGTGTAGTGAGGTCTTGACAGCACAGTAACTCCTATTTAACATTTCTGGTATTCCTGGATATTTTTAATATATTTTCAAGAGTTGATTTTTCTGAGTTGATTTGGGGATTCGGTATTTCGATCGGGATATCAAATTTTGTCTGTGTGGCTTTCCGGATAAATTTTAGGATATGTTAAAAAGTTCGACCGGATATAAATACCCAACTTTTCCCCTGTCGGGAAATTTCCAAGTGTTGGATATTTCCGTAGTTTAACGACGTTCTAAGTAGTGCAAGTAACGCGATGGTCCCTCTAGAAGACACAAACCTTAACTCGATTATGTGACCGTCTTGAACTGCCCTTTGAACCTTCGGGTTTGGGGCAGTACGGCGTGCCACATGTGAGGCGTTGGCTTGACCCTTCTACGGCTGGATCGTTGGTACTGAGGCACGAACGGAATGTTGTTAGACTTGTTTCATATGTTGATCTGTTTCGGGAAAACTTGGGTGTTCGATTGTTCGATCGGAAAGTTTAACATTTTCTATTTATCTGGAATGGGATACAATAATTGGAATTCACAATAAGTTATGAGATAACTAAATGAATGTTATAAACGTAGCAGTTTAGTCTCACTTGATCGGTTGCCACGGAATTTTGATGTGATCAAAAGTCCGTCGCAATCACGTAGCGTACGCGGATACTCGCCGGGTAAACTTAATAGACAGCTTCACTCCATAGCCCCGACCAAGTGACTGTAGGAGAACCCCGTCGCCGAAAGCATCCGTCCGGGTGCTCGCGGTAGCGGTGTTCCGCCTTGGTGCACTTCGTCGACGGTATCGGGGGTGCAGCCGTCTACTGAAGTTTGCGACGAGTATTCGATCAGACTGTCGGGAATCTTGTTGAATTGCCCGACTTGGTATTGAAAAGTGTTTTCGATAAAGAGACTAAAATGCGGGGTTTATAATTGTTAGGCATGCGATGTCTAAAGAATTCATTTGGTCAGGCATGCGATGTCTGAGGTGATTGCGGATTCCAACTGTTGTAGTTTTACACTTTCTTTTCTGTGACCGTAAGTGTAATATGTGATATCGCCGGTTTCGTTGCTATATGTCAACGACAATTGGGATGTGCATATTTACTTACGTTGTTGACATGTGATGTTATGTGTTGCTGGATATGTTATATTGGATCGTCGTGTTTGAATAGCCGGGGGTTTTTATGTGAGATGAGTGTTTTTCATTTTCATTCATGTAAAAACTTGTATGTAATATTCTTTTATTGGGGCGCTTCCAGGTTGCGGGAGTTGTCACCTGTTGTATATTATTTACTTTTCCGCACTAGGATAGACCCAAGGAGGAGGGCACAAGTAACCGGGTTCTGGGGTCCAGTGGGAGACCAACTCGAGGAGTCGAGTCCGGGTCTCCTAACTCTAGAATTGGTAGGGTTGCTTGCCGCTCTCGTAGGGATCTAGGGGTGTGGGTTTGGCTATTCATCACGACCGTAGAATCCGTGTTTTGTACTGGCTCGTATTGAAAACACGGACGTCCTAGTATATCCAATATTTCATATGATTCTTCTGCTGCGATATCTGTGATGAGATCATGTGATGTTTCTGTGATGGATATAGTATATAGTATATATGATATATTATATAGACGTTACTTATGTTTTACACCCGCGCTAGCCCTGCCCCGCTCTGTCGTTAGTTACCTAACCTAACGGTGCACGAGGGGACATCGAGGCGAATGCAGATGGCATAAGTGTACGTCGTATTTATCTGTGATGATTAGGTACTTAAATGATGGGACTTCATTAATGTGATTAATGAAATTAAAAGAAACCTAAGATGTTGTAGAATCGAATTTCAAAATAAAAACAGGTAGCTACAGTTCTTGCTTTGCATAGCGGTATATGTGATATATCCTGCACCTTATTCGATGAGGAAAGGACCGAGATCCCTTCACCGGGAGTGACTCCTTTAGCAATAACTGGCAGATGCTACACACTCGGTTTTTCTTTTGATTGCTTTTAAGTGTTTTGCTTTGCACAGCGATATATATGATATATCCCGCACCTCATTCGACGAGGAAAGGACCGACGATCCCTTCACCGGGAGTGACTCCTTTAGCAAAACAAGAAAAGCCTCAAAAGAACTCCATTTCAAAATTCATTCGATCCTACAACGATATCAAGTTCATTACGCAATAGGTTTTCAAAAAAACCTGTCGTAGCCCTCCGTCATTTCAGATACGTACTAGTTAGTATTCGTGCTGCGGTTGTTTGGCCTCCGTCAAGGCGTAGTGTATGGTAGCTAACTAGTGCTTATCTGCTAGCATATGATGCGATTGGATTAGGGTATTCGTACGGCGTTGTTTGGCCTCCGTCAAGGGTCGTGCGGGTGGGTTTAATTCAATCAGGAAATGACGGGTTGAACTTGACTAGCGGACTATGGGTTGTTTGGCCTCCGTCAAGGTCATAGCGAGCTAGGGGCAAAATATTATCGGGAATTTCAAGTGTTGAGATTTGCAATGATATTGCATACCTTCTATGAGATAGTTGGATCCCGATACCCGCTGTGAGTAAGAGTTACTCCTGGGAGAGTTTTATACATTACAATTAGCCGATCAAGTAGGTGTCTAGAAAGGTGTCAACGGGGTTACGCCTCTGGGAAAACGAGGTTTACATTAATTAGGTTCGTGCGAAAGCACGGGGGACCTCCCTCAAAGTACCGACACTGGCCTGGCTGAAAGATTGGCGAACTTGTAGTGTGTAATTAATCCCGGCTAGTCTTTCCTTTTAGGGTTTGAAGGAAGATTTGATAAAAAGCAGTGGGAGCCATCCTGATTAGATAAAATAATAACCAATCTATTCTTGACAGAGCGCACGCTGAGTGTTTTCTTCTCTCTCTCTCCAGGTAGCGACCATATCACGCCTTAATCAAGATAATAATACGGATTATTGACCGAACCCGCTTGTTATACTGAGCTGGGGAACGTTGGTCCCGCTCCAACTTATAATTGTTATAAGACAGAGCAGGAAATTGGGGAATACCAGATTTCCCGTGCCGCCCAAACGAAGAGAGTGCATGTTGATGCATCATCTACGGGTGTGTTCATTATACAGAACTGTTTCTCAGTATCCTTTACGTCCTGGGTATGTGATACCAGACCAAGATCCCAGATATGTAATCTGTTACATAGGGCTACAGAAAGGTAGAGAACTGAGAACGGGTGATAAGTTTCATGAGGCAGAGAACGGGGCAAGTGTTGCAGCCAAGTCTGTCGGTCACTGTCACCCTGTATTACAATACATTGATTCTGAACGAATGTTATTAGATACCGAACCTGATATACAAAATCATATCAGTCTCTTTATTAGTAAAGAAAGGATATAATTTTGTATTGTTGGATAATGTTTTGAACATTTCCTATATCAAAAGTTGATCGGTTCAGGCGCGTTATCTAAAAGCATTGATGTTCTAAATCAAACGACAGTTCTTTAGTATACAGAACACACACAAGAGGAAGAGTTCAGACATGAACGAATCCTTCTTGAGGCATTGTAGACTAGGTCAGATCAATGTGACCCGACTAGCTGGAGTTACATATAGATGTATATTTAAATCAGTTTGAATTTACATCTTGTGAAACTCGCCAGTCATGTCACAAAGATAAGATGACCATAGCTCCATTTACTGGAAACAGAGAAAGAGTTAGTGAACTCTTGGGATGATACATGTTGATGTATGTAGGTCCCCTGTCTACACATGCCAAGACCGGTTCTTTGTACTTCATTACGTTCTCTGATGATCTCTTTAGATTCAGACATATGTTCCTGTTGAAACATGAGTCCGAACCTTTTTAGATATTCACAGAATATAAGTTAGAAGTAGAGAACCGAAATACGGGTAAAAGTATTATGTCCTTTGATGTGATCAGGGAGGAGAATACTTGAGCACGAAAATCCTGGATTATTCTAAAAGAGAATGAGATTCTCTCTCAGCATTACTCCTCTGTATACACCATGGCACGATGGTATATCGGGGCGGAGCAATCACACCCTATTTGATATGGTGTGCTCTATGATGAGTATTACTGAGTCACCTATTTTCTTTTAGGGAGTTATGCACTTGAGAAGCTGCATACCTATTGAACAGGGTTCCAATCAAATCAGTTGCCTACCATTTCATATGTGATATGGAAAGGGAAGAGCCCATGTCTTAAGTTAGTTAAGATTTGGGGTTGTCCGGCCTATGTCTGAAAGCAAAATCCGGACAAGCTCGAGGCAAGGTCTGTAATGTATAACTGGAAAGGTTCCAGCTATACAAACTACAGCTGATGATTTGATAGAACCAAAGGATTCAGTAGATACCAACGAACCTCAGCCTCTCCGCCGATCTAGTAGGGTTCCTCACCCACCTGAGAGATACTTCGGTTTCTCTATGACAGTGGGAGCGAGGAATGCATCATGAGATGATGACCCAACTAGTTTCGAGCTGGCCATCAAGAGTAAGACTCCGTAAGAATGGCTGGATGTTTAGTGATCTGAGATGGAATCCTTATACACCGACAAAGTATGGACTTTGATTGCTATATCTGAAGGGTTAAATCCCCATCAGGAGCAAGTATATCTTGAGAAGATTACTTGGTGTACATGGAAAGGTTGAGACTTTCAAAGCTAGACTTGTTAAAGGTTTTCGTCATCAACCAGGCGTGGATCATGATGAAACCTTTTCAAGTGACTATGCTTAAGTCCATCCAGATCCTACTTACCACGGCTACATACCATGACTACGATATCTGGTGGTTGGGTGTCTTGACTGCTTTTCTAAATGATAATTTAGAAGAGTGCGTCTGTAAGTACACAGCCAGAGGGCTTCGTAGACAGTGGGAGCAGCGGAAACGTGTGTGCTTTATAGGATTAAAGCAGGCATCGCGGAGTTGGAACATCTGTTTTGATGTGTTAGTCAAAGAGTTTGACATCATCAAAATGGTAGATGAACCTTGTGTGAACAAAAAGGTAGTAGGGAGTATGGTGACGATCTTCGTAGAATACGTGGATGACATACTCTTGATAAGAAAGGAGTTTCCTATGCTACGCTCGATCAATCTCCGATTATCACTATGATTCTCCATATAGGATCAAAATGATACCTACTAAATCCTGGGTTTTGGATCTATGAGATAGATCTAAATGGATGTTAGGATACTCACTAGATGTAGTGAGATGGTGTCAATCGATCCTGAGGAGAATCACTGGAAGGGTTCCAGGGTGATAAAGACGACTGAATGTCAGTCGCAGGCATTGTCTTTACCCTCAGTAAAGGGACGGTATGTTGGAAGAGTTCCAAGCTAGATACCGTGACATACTAGACAATAAAGGCAGGATACATCGCTACTTAAGATGCTACCCTAGAAGCTATTTGGGTGTGTATTGGTTCATGAGATGAACTATGTTCCTACCATTGTGAGACAATGGAGTTGTGGCTTATGCCAAGGAACGTCCGTCCCATCAGTGATCCAGACATATTCTAAAGCAGCATCGCCTGATCATGGAGATGATTGATCTCCAGGGTGATCGAGGTTGGGAGAGTAGACTCAGAGGACAAAACAGCGGATCCACTCACAAAGGCCTGTTCCCAGAGAGAGACACTTTTATGGGATGGTTGAGTATGAGATACTTCAAACCACTGCTACAGATGGCCCTAGTGCAAGTGGGAGATTGTTAGTTATATGTATGCCCTAGAGGCCATTACTATACATAGGATGTATATTGTAGTGGATGCTGGGACATATATAGGGAGGACTTTCTTGCTCGACATGATAGTATGCTATCTGGTTGACCTTTACCTAAACGTGTATGCTGATTGTCTCTCTGTTACATGTTGGTAAAGCCCTTAGGATCTGTACTTGACTACCTGGACTATGATGCGGATCATACTAGTAGGGACATGGTAGTCCATAAGTACATCCTTCAAAGTCCCTAGTCGTGGGTGTATCGAGACGGGGCATCGATATGCCAGAGTAGACTAGCGTGTACCTTCTCGACCCATACAGATGGGCGATGGATGATCCCATATCCATCGGTGTTTGACATCAGAGATGATATACGGGTGCTCAATAGAGACTGGGTACACTGGACGGACTCGCCGAGAACTCCCAGATGGTATTATACCTCACGTCAGATGGCAGTTCTCTGGTGACACTGGTACAGAGTAGTCTGTTGACCCGAGATCGTCATAGAGTCTTGTGTGGTTCCCACTGTGCTTTGATTTCCATCTTACCACGTCCAAGAGGGCGTGCAAAACGGTGGTTTTTGGGTACAGTTCCGAGTCACATGGAGGCAATGAGCGATAGGAGGGGATTCGTCTCTCCCGGTATAGGGAGTTGATGTTGCGCTGTGTTCGATTGGCTATAACAGGAAATCCCTGGCCAGGGTTGCTGAGATTTATTGGTAAGTGTTACCAGTAGTTTCTCGAACAGTTATAGACCTCATATCAACACGACTTATTGAGCTATTGGGGTCTGACGTCTACCACCCCTAGGCGATATATGCGACATATCAGACGATCAGACCGGACTGTACGGTAGTGTTACTGGTCGGATTCACTGGAGTGTGAGCGGGCTTGCTCGTCGATCTTCAGATCGCTCAATACCCGGGTGGCCGTTACGTTTAGCAGACCGGTTGCGGCTTGTGGATGCTTGATATGATCATCATCTGCTGCCGGAGTATTGACGAGTCTTTAGAGTCCTACACAGAGGTTTCCTGGCTCAAGCGAAACGAAATAGGAGCGCATATGAGATATGTGCGGGACCGAGAATAATGCGTGTATGTGATACCGTATTCTATTCTCGTGATAAATATATCGAATGGTTGTATGCGATATAACCTAGTTATCGATTCAAGCGTTGATTCGATAAGCCGATATATTAGATACCAGTCGGTTATGTGCGCATGACCGGATCATTGAATCAAGTGTTGATTTAATGATTTAATGCATATTTATATATTTGATATATTGCTTTGCATCAACTAGTATCGGTTTACTTAAGATGGATTTTCTCGCTCGGGTGTGCACATTACATATGCGATATGATTTTGTGCACTTGATTGTATCATGTTTGATGATACAAGTTTACTTGGTTAAGTGCAAAGAATAAACCATGGTTAAAAGAATGGTTAGGGTTTTATTTTCCATTACTTATTTATTCATTTATTTATTTGTTTATTCACTTTGGAAAATAAAAAGAAAAGAGAAAAGAATGGTTGCTAGATTTGGAGTTTAGTTGAAGCTTCATGAAGCTTTGATAAAGTCAACCATACTTATCTCATCCTTAACCCTAACCATTCACACTAACCATGATTCATTCTCTACACTTGACCATGGTTAGAATTATGATAAGAATTCATTTTCTTTTCTTTTTCTATTAACTTATCATAATATCTTTCTTCTTCTTCTTCATTCTTCAAGTGAAGAAGCTTAAGCTCCATCAATGGTGATTGTTGGAAATGAGTGAGAAATCCAATTCTAAAGTTAACCCACTTCCTATTTCTTCATCCTCTACCTCTTGCCAAGTAGTAGAGTGTGTTTACTTCACAAGTTTCATGACTTGGTGAAGTTGAGAGCTTGATCTTGCGATGCTTCGACGTAGATCATCTTCGGCATGGACATCGACGACCTAGCTTGCCCATTTTCCGACGAAGCCGACTCTAGAGCCCGGATTTGATTTGGACAGCGGAAACGACATCGTTGCGGAGCCGTGGAGGTGGAGCACCGGATCTACAAAGGTTGTATTTCCGTATTCTCTTTAGCTAAGTTGTTAGCTAGCTTTCTTTTCGCCTAGACATCTAGTTATCGATCCGTACACTAGGGTTTGTAGGCACCATAATTTTGAAATTGCCATGGTTGATGGCTTGGGAGACCTCACTAGCGTGCCTAGGAACCCTGCAAACTTATCCTGGGCAGGGGGAATCTGTAAATGCCTGATAAGCTCGCGTATTCCTATCTCAATAGGGTGAAGAAAAACACTCTACAGATTCGGGCACGCCCGGTGGGACCTTCTCTCTCCTCTCATATTTCGGGTGAAGGATTCATGCTAGCTCAATTAATATATATTGATTGTTTGTACTGAAATTCTATTCTTTTGCGCAGATTAACAATTTTCGATCTCAATTTTCGGACGCAATAAAGATGTCTCCAAGGAAAAGCTCAACTCTCGACACAACCCCCATCTCCTACACAATGAAGATGGACGCCAGGACGGTCCTCCCGGCCAGTTTCGGACGACAGTGGGAGGAGCCGCTGCTACAGTTTGGCTCTATTTTGTTCATGCCAGTTAACACCATTCCGGCTCCTCAAGCTCCGGTAACAGACAAACCGTCCTCGAAAGGTAGGACGCCAAATGTGGTGGTTTCGAGGGCGCCCCAACCTAAACGTAAGTCAGTATTCGAACGGCTCTTCTTGGCCCCGGCTGAGGACAAGGCCGTCGGAAAGAAAGAAGTCACCAAAGGTCACGGGCAAGCTCAGGCAATGCCTTCGACGAGTGTGCAAACGGATGTCTTTTCAAGTCTTTCTACCGGCCGACCCTCGGCGGCTTCCCGAAGAGCAGAAGCCCGCTAGGCACTCAAAACATAGAAGCTAAAATAGAAGCAGCTCAGGTATGGAGCCAACAAAAGGGCGCAAACTCCGGCCAAGCTAGATTTTATGAAGTTCCAAGAGCCAAGTTATCCCGCAAAGACGACCGTCTTGGCTGTAAAAATTTGCAGCTCTTTTGAACCTCTGAGACGGGTCAAGAGAAACTCTATGAATGTGAAGATCAAAAGGACGGCAATCCGTACAGTGCTGCGAAGGGACGTGTCTAAACCCCAATGTAGAAAACCTGACACCATCTCTTCAAGCGTTTTCCAGGCATTCTGTGCAGCATGAAAGCATAGGGCAAGGCCCGAAAAGAAGCACTAGCGCTACTCGATAACCCTGTCAGGCCAACCGTCTTCAGTCGATTGTCCTTTCCCGAAGCGGAAGGGCCACGACAGCGGTCCGCAAAACCAGCCGCTGGAAGTAAAAAGATGGCCAGCCATGTTATCCATACGGTCTACATGGCGGGTACGTGCCCCAGTGACAGCCATCGCAGCAAAAGTAAGGATGGGGCCACCACATCCCAAGCCCAATCTGGCTTGAATGTGGCTACCCCTTTTTAAGATCAGGCTCCTCTGCAGGATGATGAAAATCATCTCGATGAGGCCGATAGGCAGAAGGACCCTTCAGTCTAAGTGGAATCAAGCCCGGACAGCGAAGAAGAGCCGACCTTTCGCCCTCAGACTGCAGAACAGGAGCTCCTCCAAGTGCTCCGAAAACAACTTCGAAGCAAAGATAAGGAGATGGCTAAACTATACTCCAAAATTAATGACTTGACGAACATCATGAAGCAGCTCACGGCTCAAGTTGCTCGGGCGCCCTCCAATCAAGTGCAAGTCTCTATTCATGAGCTGGGCAATAATGACCCGAAGCGACCGATGCGTGTCCCATCTGGTCTGAATATGGGCGAGCTACACGAAAGCCGACCGTATTCCTCTTCTGGGGAAGCCTTGGCCCCAGATGGTGCCATTCCGCTGACACATGATCGGATAATGGATTTGGTCACCAATAAAGTTAAAATATTGGTGGCCGAACCTGAGGCTCAGAAAGACGTTTGCAGCAGTGGGAGGCCGTACCCCGCACAGTATGACCTGATCGAGTTCCCTAGCGGTTACGTCATCCCTAAATTCAGGAGATTCGACGGGACGGAAAATGCGAATTAGCATGTTGCCTACTTTAAAGCATCATGTGGGAATACAGGGGGCAACGATGCGCTTCTTCTCTATCAGTTTGTCAACATCCTAACAGGTGTCGCTTTCGACTGGTACGCGAGCAAACTAGACGGTTCCATCACTACTTTCTCCCAGATGGAGTCTCTATTTCGGCAAAGATTCATGAGTGTCAGCGACAAAATTTCCATTGCTGACCTTATGAGGACCAAGCCGGGGAAGAATGAAACCAACATGGACTTCATTGGCCGATGGCTTAATCTCACCGTCAAGTGCGAGCCACCGTTAGAGCAGGTCCAATCCGTCAGCCTCCTCATTGGGAACTTCAGCAATTGGATGGTCCCGTTCTTATATACAGCGGGCCTCAAAATGTTCCAGGAGCTAACCAAGAAGGTTCAGATGTTGGAGCGTTCGAAACATGAGTCTACCCATGACTCTCAAAATGACAACCCTTGGAAAAGCCGAAAGGATGACCATCGTAAAGGTGGGAACTCCAACAATACCAACGTCTTCAATGCGTCTGACAATGAAGACAAGAGAAGGGCGGGCGGACAAAAAACCGACCGATCATAAAAGCCAATACTGAGAGGAGAAGGACCAACTCTGGAAGAGAGAAAAAGCAAGGTCTATTCCTTTAGAAGGGAAAAGGTCCAAAAGATATTCAGGAACATCTTGAGGATTGGTTTACAATTGCCGAACCTGAAGAGGCCGCATGAAGCAAGCATGACCGACAACCCTCTGTATTGCCCATACCACAGAATGCTGGGTCACGTCATAGAGGATTGCTATGTATTCAAAGATTGGGTCGAGAAACAGTACAAGACGGGAGAAATCTCATTGTCCCCTAGCGTGTTGACAAACGATCAAGCCGCAACTGCCAACTTCATACAGACAGAAGCTAAAGCCCTTTGGAGGCATGCCGCTGAACCGTCTGCCCCAAGAAATGAGGACAACGTGTCGCAACCCCCGTAGGATGTATACATATCCAAGAAGACGGAGAAGATGCTAAAACTGCTCCAGAAAGAACTTAGAGTTGGGTGGGAAAGGCAAAAGAAGCCGACTATCCCGTCCACCAATCTGAGACGGGCAGGCTCGAAGTCCAAGAAGCTCAGAAAGAAGAAAAAGAAAGACACGGCTCGACGCGAAAAAGAGTGTGCGAGGAGAATGACCATTCACAAATACGTCGATTCTCTCGAAGACTATGTACAAAAGGAAAGAACCCTTATCCAACTGAAGGAGTTCTTCCTTATAGAAGCCGCAGAAATCTTGGAAGAATTGGAAGATGGTGCCGATGATAGGGCCCCAACTGTGATTTGCTGCGCTATCCATTTCGGTAGCGACTCTGAAGAGGAGCTCTGTTTTCTCGAAGAGGACGATGGACTCGCTACAAAAGCCAACCAAATCTAGCTCAGAAGCGGTAAGGCTCTAGTGTCATGATAAGGCAACGCCCCAAAAGAAAAGGAAAATCAAGCGGCTAATGAAGAAGACGGCAGAGATCCGACTCATGAAGATTCGAGCTCTTCCTTGGTAGACTATAGAATCTTTGCTCACCTCTGAAAGCTTCCATCCTTCTTAAGTGTCCATGATGCTCGTTCTATCCAAGGAGCTTAGGGACGTCCTTATTTATGCTCTGCAAAACCCCGAGCGATACCAGACGCGCTTCGCGGAGATCAATATGGAAGAGGCCCAGTACGCTTTGCACACAGCTGTAGTCACATTTAAAGATGAAGACCTGCTATTAGGGAAAGTTGAGCATAACCGACCGCTTTACGTGACAAGGTACAACGATAGAGATCGGATTAATCGTATATTGATTGATCCGGGGTCCTCTGTGAACATCATGAACTTGCGGACTCTAAAGAGTTTATCAATGGATGCCCGACACCTATCAAGGGAGAAGATTGTTATCCAGGGCTTTAATCTAAACTGCTAGCAAGTTCTGGGATCTATAGCTTTGCCAATTAGGTTTGGGGACCTGCAAACCAAAGCTAAGATATACGTGATCGATGCCTACACGTCCTATAATATTCTCCTGAGACGACCGTGGCTTCATGATTATGGTATCGTTCCGTCAACACTCCATCAATGCATGAAGTATACCAAAATTGGCGAAGAAAGACGTATTGATGAAGATATACAGCCGTTTGGTGTACATGAAGCCCGATATGAAGATTCTCGGTACTTTATGAAACCCTAGAATGCTGAGCCGTAGTAGACTAGAGACAAGAGGGCCCAGAGTTTCAGAATCAAACCTAATCCACGGTCAACTAAAAATAAGAAGGCCCAGAGTCTCAAAAGCCAATCTAAGCCGATCGTCACCCTTAAAAGTAAAGATCCCAAAGTGCGCACACGTTTCGGCAGTGACACCGATGAGTCCGACGCTGGAGGTCCATCCTTCCGTAAAACCCCCCCATTTCGGTAGCGATACAGACGAGTCTGATATTGAGGGCCCATCCGGCAACAAAGCTTGCCCTCATCTCAGCAGCGATACCGAAGAGACAGAGTAGGACCCGTCTTGCAACAGTTGCATAGGCCGAACTCTCACGCAAAAAGAAAAACTAAGAGAGACCTTTAAAGTCACATAGAGATCCCTGACCATCACCAAAGTTCCGAAACAGATGTTTAAAGAGCTCGACGTGTTGTCGGTCTCCACCGTGGACCAACTGACAACCTTCTACGTCCCCGGAAGAAACAACGGACTGAAGGGCATCCTATTTTATGGGCCGAACTCTGTCGTGCATCTGGAAGATTTGTCCGCAACGTGCCTTCCCTATGAGAGAGGTATAATAGCCGTCTTAAACCCCAGATATTATGCGCCCGGGATGCGGGAATATTTTAAAAGGTGCGGATATCAGTTATACAGGACAAACTACGAAGCAAAGTTTTATGAGAGGTTATAGCACCCGCCTCAGGTCTGATCGCTTATCGAGGGGCGAGTCCCAGATAGATGGGGCCTAGGTTATGTGCAAACCGATGCCAATCATGCTACATTGTAATACCCTAGTTCATTTATACCAGTTCTAGTTCATATATTTCTTTATTTATGGTATTTTCCTGATTTATTGTGTTTTGGGTGCGAATTGTGTATTTGACATTTGTATTTGCATCCGACCCGACCCGCATACTTGAAACCAGTCTTGATTCATGTTTATGATTTATCCTGACCTGTTACATGGACTCGTGCACTTTCATTTTAATTTATACATCTTGAATACTGGCATTTTATCTGGCATTTGCATTTTTACAATATAACATTTTAAGTCACATAAAATATTTAAAAATACATTGCATGGCCTGCATGATACCCCTAACCCCATGGTAGCATCCGCGCATCTTGTTCTCGTCCTGTTTAGTGAAACGGACTTGTTTGGATGGCTACGCGCACGTGCGTGCATCCGTTCTTAGGAGTATGCATTTTTTCGTTATCCAGACATTTATTTTTTATTTTGGTCGACATGTATATTTTTCGTATTTTAAAACTGAATTTTAGACCCGACCCGGGCATGTTTTGGACTATGTTTGTATTTACCAGAATATCAAATTTTATTTATATAATATTAATTTTATAAATTGATACAAATTAAAATTTAGTTAACTAATAAAAGATTTTTTAAAATTTGAATGTAAACTAATTTCCTAACAAACTAACAACCCCTTTCTCTCTCTCTCCTCTGCATATATATATATATTTATATATATTTTATTATTTAATTTTTCTTTCATTATTTAATACACAGCCTCTTCTTCTTACTTCTTCTTTCTTTTTTTTGATCTTGTTTCTTGATTCCGGTGATCACCGCCGGAGCCATGCTCGTCGCTGACGATCCGAGTGATCCAGTAAACGTACCTGACTTGCGTGATCACCCTCGTGCGTTATTTGGAACCATTCCGTGTACCGTGCGCACGTCGCGACATTTCGCCGACGAAGGACGTTCCGTACACATCCGTTCTTGTTCCGTCTAGGCAAGTTAATTTTTCTACATGCTATATAACTCATTATATACCTATTTAAATAAATACCGCACCTGTATTTTAAATCAAGCATCCCATGTTTCATATTACAGCCTTTCGACGTTCCGTTTATATTTGTATAGTGCATTTCAGATCTAGGGCATGCAAACCAATCTTAATTACATGCTACATTACTTTAGACGCATCTATTTTAATAAATGGAATACCTGTATTTAAAATCATGCACCCCATATTTAGTTTTATAACATTTCGATGTTCCGTTTGCATCCATTCATATCATTTCAGATCTAGGTCATGAAAACTTATCTTGTTACATACTATACTATCATATACTGCATCAAATTGAATAGTTACATTTCATATTGCTTAGTTATATGTTCCGCACTTGTTAGTTTATCATTTTACGATTATGTGATACCCGTTTGCATCCATATTATTTAAAATATATATCATTGTAATATTTCTTATTATTATCTTTAATTAGTTTATAATCTGCATTTTATAATGTTATACATTTAAAAATATTATAGTTTACACATGAAACGTCGTTGAAAAGCGGATATGACAAATCTGAAATTTACTGTACACCTCACCTTATAAAATTCATTATAAATCATATAAAAATCATTAGTATACATTCTTTAGTTCGTTACGAAGATAACTCAGAATACTATAACTCTATGAAATATTTACTTGCAAAATAAATTGTTTAAATAACGTAAAATGCAAATGAAAATGTCTCTAAACTGCTGTCCAGGAAAATTCCAGCAGCAAACTTTCAACTTCGAATGTTCATAGATTTTTGTAGGGACAACCTGAGATGCTTATACTTGTAAAAATGAAAACCTTATTGAATTATCTTTGTTTTGGTATAAGACACATCCCTTTTGGCGAACGTTTGTTATTTTTAAACTATTTTACAAATCAGGCTGACGCTGAATTTCTGAACGGAACTTTCTTGTGCATGGTTAATCAATACCACTTTTATAGTTATTAATCGGTTTGACTATGTTATTCATGTTAATATTATTATATCAATATATATTTAATAAATAATAGTGCTTGCGTTTTAATATTCAGCAAATTTTACAGATTTACAGTTTTATAGTATCCTTCTGTATCCGTACGGTTTATTACATATCTAGTTGCACGCCGAGACCATATTATTTCATGTTATTGTTGTATTAGTGCACCATGCTTGATAATTGTGCATCCTACTTAGTCATGATGTGACCCCTGATCGATATTTGTGCATCCATGCTTTTATTGTACATCCGTACTTTCACCTTGATTCAATACTTGCTACAGTTTGATTATGAGCACCCGTTTGACACCTGTGCACTACTTGACATAACCTGATACACCACTACTTGACATGACTTAATACATGTACACTACCTGACATGACCTGATATATCACTACTTGACATGTTACCTGATCCTGTTTCTAATGCCGACAATCCTGACATGTTGTCCCGATGGACATATCCTGTTGTATGTACAGACAAACCTGTTCCTGCTTGATCCTGTGTTGGCATTGGTCTCAGATTTATAAATACCTGACTTACACACATGACTTGGGGGCATGGGGAAATCAAGAATGTAGCTGAACGTAACTCAAAGGGCTATTATATCATTTTACCGTGGTCCCGTGGGGAATGAATGGGACATAGACTCACAGTCTATTACATCATTTTCCCATGATCCCGTGGGGAATGAACGGGGCATAGACCGATGGGTTATGATAAGGATTACATTAATTGATTTCGAATAACTTTAGAGTAGATAACCCTATAGCACAGTTTAGACTACTCACTGCACTTCCCCTGTTTATATCCTGTTCACTGATCTCTATTCATGTTACTGTTTACTTGTTACTGATGACTTGTTTCTGTTCATACTCATGCCTGCATGTCTTGCTACCCCCCGATTATGTTATTGTTGATATTATGACGCACTGACATCTGGGTTTTGCATGGCCCAGATCCTCTACCTTTGTCGCAGGCTGATCAGGAGTGTTTCCGCCGTCAGGCCGAGCAGTGAGGATCCTGTTAGTATCCAGTTAGTTATTTCCTTACTTTCCAGATGTTATTGTTACTTGGATTTATTGCTTCCGCATACTATTTCTTGACTCGTTTATTCTGGCTCATGGACATATACTAGATAGTTTATTTTATTTTCCTGTTCTTGATATCTCTAGACAGCTGTAATGTGACTGTGGAGGGATGTTTCCTATCCACAGGTAGCATGGTTGGCTCTGTCACGTGCCTATCTTCGCGCACTCTGAGAAGTGGGGCGTGACATACATGATCCACGTTAGCGAAGCCAGTGAAGGCTCGAATGATGACGGCGAGCTAACCGAACCGGAAGAAGCCCCTCGAGAGCTCGAAGATGGAAGACATGCAATATTCGACGAGCTAACCGAGATTGATTTGAGGACGTCCGATTATCCAAGGCCGACCTACATCAGCTCGCTCTTGTCAGAGAAAATAAAAGAGCAAATAATCACCTTACTGCGTGAGTTCGTCGAATGCTTCACATGGACGAACAAAGAAATGCCCGGCCTCTCCCCTGAAGTAGCCGTGCATAAGATGGCTATTTCTCCTGATGCCAAGCCAGTCAAACAAGCTTCTCGAAGAATGAGAAGGGAGTTGGAGGAAAATGCCATTAAGGAAACTAAGAAACTCATCGATGTCGGCTTCATCAGAGAAGAGAAATACGCAGTCTGGATCGCATGCATCGTCCCAGTAAAGAAGAAAAATGGGCAGATCCGGGTTTGTTTCAATTTCACGGACCTTAACAAAGCGTGCCCTAAAGATGATTTTTCCGCTTCCATACATGAAAATGATGGTCGATGACACCTTAAATTATGAGCTGTTCACTTTCATGGATGGTTCGTCTGGGTATAATCAGATAAAAATGTCGCCTGAGGATGAGGGGCATACAGCATTTCGAACCCCGATAGGCATATACTGTTACAAAGTGATGCCGTTTGGACTGAAGAACGCAGGTGCCATATATCAAAGGGCAATGACCAAGATCTTCCATAAAGTCATCGAACGTTATGTTGATGATTTGGTCATCAAGACTAAAACCAAGGCCAATCACATCGGAGATCTCCGAACTGTCTTCACCAGATTGAGACAGTACAATCTGAAGATGGATCCTCTGAAGTGCGCCTTCGGCGTATCATCGGAGAAATTCTTGGGTTTCATAGTACGTCATCGAAGGATCGAGATCGACTCATCGAAGATAAAAACAATCGTGGAGATGCCTCCTCCAAAGAATCTGACGCAACTAAGATCCTTCCAAAGAAGGCTCGCGTACATAAGAAGGTTCATCTCAAACCTATCAGGAAGATGTCGACCTTTTTCAAAGCTCATGAAGAAGGGAGCTCCTTTTGTCTGGGATGTCGAATGTTAAGAAGTATTTGACAGCATCAAGCAGTACCTGTTGCACTCTCCAGTGCTCGCTGCCCCCATTTCAAATAAACCGCTGATCCTCTACACCGTCGTGCTGGACGAATCACTCAGCGCCCTCCTCGCTCAAAACAATGAGGAAAGAAAGGAAAATACTCTCTACTACCTTAGCCGAACATTAGTCGGGGTAGAGCATAAATACTCCCCGATTGAAAAAGCAATGTTTAGCCTTGATATTTGTCGTAAAGAAGTTGAGGCATTATCTGCTTGCTCACCGGGTTATGCTGATCTCCAAGATCGACCCGCTGAAATATTTGATGACCAAGGCGGGTCTAACTGGTAGAATGGCCAGATGGGCTGTCATACTGCTTGAGTTTGACATAGTCTACACTCCTCAGAAAGCAGTAAAAAGGCAAGCCCTCGCCGAATTTCTAGCTGCTCATCCCATACCTGAAGGGTCGCCGCTAAATTGCGAGTTTCCCAACGAACAAGTGATACACTTCGAAAATGACGAGCCATGTTGGGAGCTCTATTTCGATGGAGCCTCATCAATAAGGACCTCCAGCAAATCAAGCATCCCGCAAATAAAAGCAAGAATTGGATTGGTGTAATAACCAGTATCTTTAAATTAAATTTTACGTATTTTTAACCAAAATCTTTCCTCATATTTTCTATTTTCCCCTAATTATAAAATTCCAAAATTTTATTTTTTCTGAAATCCTACCTCTCATAATTTAAAACCCCAACTCAGGCCCATGAACCCAAACCCACTCCCTCAGCCCGACTCGACCCGATCCCATCCCCTTCTCTTTCCCATCCTCTCGATTCCTTTCCATCTCTCTCTCTCCTTTCGATATTTCCCCACCTTCTTCGCAACAAGCGCCCCACGTCCGCGCCTCCCCTAACGACCCCGAGATCACCGCAACTAACCCCGATCCTCACCTCCAATCTCGCCCCCTCTCAACGGCTCTCCCTCTCTCTAAATCTCACTCTCTATCTCTTTTGTTCTCACAACCCGACCCCATCTCCCTTCACCCTCGTCTTCGTCACTGCTGCCTCCACCGCACAGCCTCTACCCTCATCAAAGACTTCGAACCCATCATCTCACCTAGCCGACTTCACGAGTTCAACCCCATCGCCTTTGCACTGAGCTTTCCCTGCCATCACAAACCTCGAGCATACCCAAGCCCTCTTCCTCTACAAACAGCACCGAGCTCCCTCTCCTCCTTCCTCGCTCCCCCCATGCCATTGATGTCGGCGACCCCAGAGCCTTACAACCTCCCCCATGACTTCCTGGCACCTTCGACGACCCACAACCCCAACTTCCTCCTCTCATCACTGAAGCCTCCAACCCCCGCTTCCTCCCTCAAAACATCAACAACCACCGCCGGCACCCTCCCTCCAAGCTCCGAGCATCTGACACAAAGCCGACACCTTGCCACCGTCGTCCATGACCACCGCGACCGCCGGGCATGACCACCACCTGAGCCACCTCCTCGCACCCACGAACCCGAACTCCTCCACCCGCACCCATTGCCCTACCTGCGATTGCCATCGCCACCTCAGCATCGTCGGTCACCTTTCTATCACAGCAGCAAATGAGGCCCAAGCTTATCGCGACCATTGGCATTTCATCGAGCATGTGTAGCTGTCGCCATAGCCGCTTCCCCTTCACTGTCGTGCCGATATCATCGCCAGGCAAGTGAATATTCGTCACTTGCTTATTCATGCTAATATAGTAGCTAAACAAGTTGATAATGTTAAATGATTGATATATATAGACGTATATGTATCTATATTTAGCTATGCCGATAAATTATATCGAATAGATCGATGAGTTTAAAATTATGGTACACTCGAGCCTATGCTGTGCCGTGAATTATCATTGAGACTACCATAGCGACTCTTGTTATTGGCTATACTAGAAGGAGTACACATAGGGTTAATTATTATTTTGTTTAAATCAATTATGTGAATCCGACGACGATCAATACCCGTATTTATAACCTGAGTTCAAGTGATACATGTATGAAAACCTTGATTAAAGTGCCATGTTTTGGGATCGTCGAATTCCGTTACTATTGAAGACTATTGTGTAGAGATTTAGGGTAAAAATATTAAGAATATCGTTGCGATATGTCTCCCCACAAAGACGATGTTGAATCTGGAATTCACGGCACATGCCACGTTCCAAAATCTATAATAAATTGAATACAACCCGCAGCCTAATATTCTATGGCTCGTATTGAAGCCAATAGATAAGCCTACAGCACCCCAGAGTTATGACTACAGTCCAGAGCAAGAATCTCCGCCCTTGATTGTTTTAGAACGCATATACCTCACCGTTTAAATGTACAAGTGTGCGGAACCATACATAGAAGCCTAGAAAATTGAATTAGCTTTCCAAGGATACTGGTCTCATTGCATTCCGGTGTCTTTTGATATTTATAACACCTTTTAAACCGTCGATGTGTACTGCAGTTTCATACAGAAACAGAATGCATACCTTAACCCTAAACAGTGCATATCTCCCTGCGTATAGTGGATAATATTGATCCGTCTAGGGTGTAGGAAACATAACAGATAAATCTACATATTATCTAACTGTAGCGTTGTCTAAGTATGACCCAACCGGGAGTAAAACGTGTTACAAAACGGACTTCCGGTTCAAAAACTGGATTTCCAGCAGTGAACACTTAAAATGAAATAACCATAACTAGAAAACCTGAAGCCCAATTGACTCAAAACCCATTTTTGTTGTAGAGATAATTTAATACATGGTTTACGCTTTTTTATATTGTTTCGCCAAATTATGCACGTGTGATTTTATATGATTTTCTAATCCAACTGATACGGGTTGCTCAAATGTAATCAGTAGTGCATTTGCTGTATCCACATCATATTGCATGACTGTTATACCCTTATAAATAGTGTTCATTTGCATTGGTACCCTAGTGACCATGTTAGATCACCAAGTGATAAGTGTTAGTAAATGGATTATGGTAAGTACGTTAGTGTAAAAGCATGATTGAATAAGTGAAGTGACACGTACTTGTACACAATCAGTGGAACTAATTAGTTATCGCATTGTTGACGCCTATGGGACATATACAAGTGTAACTATAACTGGTATGGGACGGTTATGGAAGCACTTATATTAGTGTCATAGGTAAGACATCGAGCACTGTCCATTTATCTTGGATACTAGTCGAGACATGCTTGATGGACACCCTGTCTCCAGTTCTCGCGTAGACTCGTCATGGATCGACTAGTATTTGGATTCATGGTCGGTGTTTGATGTAGACCATGGGGTGTGGGGTAGTTTGAGTGTGAGTTCGATCAACAGAATCTCAGGAGTCCCACTTCCGGCATATGTAGTGATTTCGGGAGTCGTATGGATGGTGTTTCTGATTATTAGCGAGCGTGATTCGGGCCCGTGTTCCCTTGCCCTTGGGGCCTACCCTTGGGTTGGGGATACTCCTGCGATGGTTGACGTTTACACTTGGACTGACGATAAGTTTAGCGATTTGGACATTGAGACATAGAGACTGATTTCTTAGTGACATGGACATTGTATTGATTACTGATATGATAGACTTGCTTTATCATTACATGTACCGGTTATTTCATGCTCGCGTCATTATTCTATACTTACTGCTTTATATTTATCATTGTTGCACATTATATATGTATATACTGCTATTGTGTCGCTCTGACGACCTGAGTATGCATGCTCAGATTGAGAAGTGGACTTAGCTCGGATCAGGATCTGTCTTACCTTGAGGGTACTGCGGACATCTAGATTAGCGACGTCAGCGCTATCCTTTTCTTTGACTCTATCCGGTTAGTTTTACATCTGTTTTGATAGAATTAGTGACTGCATTTCTCATTATCTATGCTATGATTACTGATTACCACATAATGCTAGAAGCCGAAGTGTGACTACGGCAGGATATTTCCTTGACCGTAGGAGCATGGCTGGCCTTGTCACCCCTCGTAATCCATATTTTGGGAAGCAAGGCGTGACATGGTTTTGTTGGTATTAGAGCCAGATTGGTTTAGATTGAGATTACAGTTTCCGACTAGGGCTTGACAATTTAAGTCGCCCATACGGTCTAAATTATAAACTTGTTATCCTTGATTAGAATCCCAGTAGTTTGTCATGCTACATTTTTTACTCCATCTGCTAGAGTTTTGAGTGACTTAGTAGAATTATGTGATTGTAACTATGAACTGTAGCATGGTTACAAGGCATCACTCTGCTTGAGTGACTTGGAGTTCTACATTTGATTTTTGCTCGTTTAAGTTTTACCTCACCACATATTCTTGTTTCGTTTGTCAATTCTGTATCTTATTCTGATACCTTGTACCAGTGTCCGAAATTTTTTTGTTTCAGGATCATGGCTTCCAATAACTCCCCTTCCACCTCCACTTCCCAGAGTTAGACTGCCGAGATTTTGGGTGTACTGTAAGATTTGATGGAAGCTCAGGAACGAACAAACGATCTCTTAGTTGAAGGACTAAAAAGGCAAATGGCTCAGGCACCAACGGGAGCCCCCAATCGTAGGGGAATCCCTGTTAAACAAAGAGGATGTGTGCAGATGAAGCGCCCATTTGTTCCTTAGTAACAGAAGCAACGGAGAACCCAACGTTTGTAAGTCCATGTCACGCACCCCACGAACTTGCGGGGAGGCGGAATATATGAAAAACGATTATCAAAGCTTCGTAACACGGACTTGAGCGCATGAATCGTATCTAAACCGTTACTAGCAAACTACGAGAGGTTTAACTACTCAGATTCGAAGTTATACCTCACGTTACTTGTCCTTCGGGTCTTCATCGCTGTCCTCCACTCCTCGTAGACTCCTTGGAACATCGGCACCTCAACGGCCTCCTCGAGTCAAAGACGATCCACCCGAGAGCTCCTACGCCAAGCTTGATCTCTAACTTGAGATAACTAGGTTACTCAAAGTGCTAATCTAAGCTACCTAGGGGATATAGAGTGAGGTTATGGATGTATTAGTCTAGCTAACCCTTGATCTCAACACATGAGAGGTTAGGGTTAGGGTTTCAAGAATGAGAGAGCTTGAGGAGAGAGAAGGTGATGATAAGAATGATATTGAAAAATGAACTCATTAGAATATATCAACCATAACAATTTATCAAATAAATAATATATATGATTAATCATCATGGTTGATGCATTCACCTTTTATGATTCATCTCATGAGTCATTAGCTTCATAAATGAAGCATTAACTCCATGGATGAATCATACAAATGAGTCATTAAGCAATAAATGCTTATGCCACCTTAACCCCCAAGTCACCATGCTTCTAGAAGCTTCCCGAAAAATTACGAGAACACCCCTCCAATCCGTGAAAACACGGAAAAACTTTAGACTGTATAAATCCAATAACCTGATGCTAGAAACTGGCTTAAACCAAAGCCAACTAGTAAAATCTGTCCGAACGTCGTACGTGCGTAAACACACGTATGCGTCCGAACCCTTGTCGTAAAACCATACGACCTCTATATCGTTTCGCCTGGAGCAGGGAAACTCTCTGTGTGGGACTCTAAAGACTCGACACTACGCTGGCAGTGGGTTTAACCATAGACCGCAAGCAGCACTGGCTGTACGTAACGGTCCCCAGGTAGATGTCGATAAGAAGGCCGATGAGGAAAACCATCCGAACTCCTACTGAGCCTGATGTGACAATCTCCATACAGTCCGGTCTGTTCGTCTAAGACTATCGCATATCGAGCCTAGGGGGCGGCAAGCGTCAGTCCCCTAATAGCTGTATAAGTCGTGTCGGAGCGTAGCCCATTACACCCTGAGAAACTACTGGAACCAACCAGTAAATCTCGCTTGTCCTGGCCAGGGACTTTGTGTAATGGCTCTCTGACACAGTGCGATATCATCTCCCAATACCGGGAGAGACGAATCTTATCTAACCGCCACTGCCTCCAAGTGCTCGGGACTGCACCCAACTGCTACCTATTTGCACGACTCCTTTGAGCCGTGGTAGGGTAGTAATCTAAGAACAGTGGGACACACTCGAGGCGAAGTAGCAGTGTCAAGTCTGCGGACTATGCTGTACTCATGTCACCTGGGAACTGTTAACTGACGATGGGTATAATACCAACCAATCAGTTCCCCTGCGAGTCATGTCCGGTGTACCCGTAACCTAACGAGCACCTGTATACTATCTCCAGTACGACATACTGATGGCTGTGGGACAGACCATCTCCCCAACTGGGATGAGAAGCGTACACACTTAGTCTACTTCGGAATATCGATGCCCTATCTCGATAATCCAACGACCAGGGACCTGTATAGGATATTGCTTACAGACTACCCAGCCCCCACTAGTGTGATTGCCATCACGACGCTGGTAATCAAGCAAAGATCCTATGAGCTCAACTAATATGTATAAGTGATACGTTACAAGAAACATATGCACATATTAAAGTAGACACAAACCAAGTAGCATACTACCATTTTTAGCAAGACTGTATATACAACTGTGAATATCCCAAGCTTCCATTAAGTAATATACATACAAGTATGATACAATAATGGCCCCTAGGGCATATACACTAACTGTTAGTGTATATGCCCTAGAGGCCATTACTGTATCATACTAGTTTGTATATTACTTAATGGAAGCTTGGGATATTCACCTTGTATAAACAATCTTGCTCAATATAGTAGTATGCTACTTGGTTTGTTTCTACTTCAATGTGTACATGTGTTTATTTTGCGATATCACCTATACACATTAGTGGAGCCCTTAGGATCTTTGCTTGATTACCAGCGTTGTGATGGCAGTCACACTAGTGGGGGCTGGGTAATCTATAAGCACATCCTTATACAGGTCCCTAGTCCCAGGACTATCGAGACAGGGCATCGATACTCCGGAGTAGACTAGCGTATCGCTTCTCATCCCAGTGTGGGAGATGGTCTGTCCCACAGCCATCAGTACGTCGTACTGGAGATAGTATACGGGTGCTCGTTAGGTTACGAGTACACCGGACAGGACTCGTCGGGAACTGACCAGTTGGTATTATACCTATCGTCAGTTATCAGTTCCCAGGTGACATGAGTACAGCTTAGTCCGCTGACTTGACACTGGCACTTCGCCTCGAGTGTGTTCCCACTGCACTTTGATCATTACCCTACCACGGCTCAAAGGAGTCGTGCAAACAGGTAGTAGTTGGGTGCAGTCCCGAAGCACTTGGAGGCAGTGACGGTTAGACAGGATTCGTCTCTCCCGGTATTGGGGGTTGACATCGCGCTGTGTCTAGGAGAGCCATTACACGAGTAGTCCCTGGCCAGGGCAAGCGAGATATACTGGTAGGCTTCCAGTGTTATCTCAGGGTGTTTTAGGCTTCGCTCCGACACTACTTGTACCGCTATTAGGGGACTGACGTTTACCGCCCCCTAGGCCCGCCATACGATGTATCATACGAACAGACCGGACTGTACGGAGAATGTCACATTCAGACTCAGTAGGAGTTCAGATGGGGTTCACCTCGTCAGCCTTCTTGTCGGCTTCTACCTGGGGACCGTTACGCACAGCTAGTGCCGCTTGCGGTCTGTGGTTAAACCCACTGCCAGCGTAGTGTCGAGTCTTTAGAGTCCCACACAGAGGGTATTCGCCTTTGGGCAAAACAGAGTAGAGGTCGTATGGTTTTGCGACAGGGTTCGTTCTCATCCGCGCACTTGTACACGTTTGGAGTCCGGACGGATATTGCCAGCGGGCTCTGGTTTGAGCCGGATACTGGTATATGTTTTGGGGTTACTTTTATCTCTCAGTATTCATGTTCCTCGGAACAAGAATGCAGGTGTGTATGCACAGTTGTTTGAGGCGGAAGAAGAGGTTTTTCATTAGGGTTTCGGAACGGGTGCGCATGCACAGTTGACAGTCGTCTTTTTTCCAAACCCTAATGAATTAGTGAGATATCAATTAATAATAGTAATTAAATGAAATTATGTTATGGTTGGTTTTGTTGACTTGTTGACCATGGTTGACTTGTTGACCATGGTTGAATGTTTGACCATCATCATTACTTTGCAAGGATGCTCCTTGATTCTAGCTTACATTTCATTTAATGAAGTATGATAGTGGTCATTCCAAAACAACCATCAACTATTCTCATTTGAATTATTATTATTATTTAGATAATTCTTTTTCTTTTTGATATGGTTGCAAAAGGAAAAAGAGAGCTAATTCTATCATAATCATTCTCTCTCCTCACTTCATCTTCTTCTTCCTCAAGCTCAAGGAGAATCCTTCTCATGTGTTGAGAATCCCTCTCCTTGAAAAGAAAACAACCCCTAGACACTCTCTACTCACTCTAGGATCAAGGGTTTAGCAAGCCGGAGATTCTAGTTCACTCAAAGTTCGAGGAAGAGCCCGAAGGTTGAACCCTCAGGTGGATCCATCTTCGACGGAAGAAGGCGACGAGGAAAGAACCATCAACCTCTACAAAGTTTGAAGAAGAAGGAGTTCAAGTTTAGGTATAACCATCTTTCCGAGTAGCTAACTCTCTTTAGCTTGTTTGCTAGTTTTAGTTTAGGAAAAGATCCCGACTTTGTTAGTCCATGTTGCCCCATGCGCTAAAAATTTGATTTTTATACCGTTTCCGCCTCCCCGTAAGAACCGGGGGTCGCAACGTGGACTTACAGTGGTATCAGAGCCTAACTAAACTTAAACTAGCTTGGTAGCGAAGTGTATGGAAGTTCGAAACCGAAAAATCACAAAACTGGAAATTCTAAAACCCTAAGTTTCTGTTGAATTTTTTTCTGCTCTAAAAGTAAAACTTTTTACTCCTAAAATCGGCTCAGGGTTTTGTGAGAACACCCACGAAAAACGATCCCATGATTCCTTCAAAACGCCGCGGATCCGCGGCCTAATCTATTCTCTTAGCCGCGGATCCGCCACCGTTTAGCCTCTTCATGTGATCGTGTTTTGTGCAGTGTTCATCTGGTAGGGTTTTGGGATTTTTAAAATATGTTATATGTGCCCAGATTTTCCAGAAAAGAAATTTACTTTTGGGGTCCTATAAATCCGTATTTTTTTTCGAACTTCGCTACACTTTGGCTATATTGGTTATATCTGTGATGTTTGTATGTATTGAACGTCGGCTAATCGCTATAAGTCGATTAGTCGGGGTTATACATCTCTGTGATCTGTGTTTGATATTGGAATGTGTATATGAATGTGTTGGACTGTCGCGGGTGAATAGCCGGGGTGGATGTGAGATGAGCTTTTGTTTTTCTTTCATTCATTTGTAATATGTAAATTGATGTAATAATATTATTTGTATGGCCGCACAACCGGGTCGGGGTTGTAGCCGTCATTGTATAATTCTTTTTACCGTTTTTTCTCCTAGGATAGACCCATGGAGGGGTGCACAAACTACCGGGTACTTGGCGGGTAGTTTGCCGCACCCGTAGGGGTCTTGGGTGTGGTTTTGGCTATTCACCGCGACCGTGTAATCCGCTTTTCGTTGCAGGCTCGAACGGATTGCGGATTCCTAGTATATCCAATGTATTCATCTGTGATCTGTAATGTCTATCATTGCTTTATATTTAGGCGTTGCTTATGTTTTACAGCCGCGCTAGCCCAGCCCCCGCTCTGTCGTTAGTTAAGTAACCTAACGGGTGATGACGGGACCTCGTGGCGAATGCGAATGGCATAAGCGTACGTCATATTTTGGTTGTTTTCTGCAATGGTAGGATTAAATGATGGGACGCATTAAAAGAACTAATGCAAGAATATCACGCATTAAAAGAACTAATGCAAGATAATAAACCAAGCTAAAGTCGTTGGAACACTTTCGAAAAACCACTCGGTTCTTTTCAAAACTAACTTTTAAATGCGGAGCTTGAGCCACTCCTTCTAAAAGCTATCTCGTTCCATCGATTATATCAAGTTCACTACGTTCACGGTTTCGCCAAAACCATCCGTAGCCCTCCGTCGTTTCATATGAATATTCAACAGTATTCAAGCTGTGTTTGTTGGCCTTAGTCAAGGCACAGTGTTTGGTAGCTGGTAGGTATTCATATGTTGCATAGATAGAATGCGTTGGTTTGGGACAGTCGTATTGCCTTGTTGGCCATAGTCAAGGGTATATACGGGTGGGTTCAAATTAACCTGGATAACGACGGGTAGAACTTGACATGTGACTTATGATTTGTTGGCCTTAGTCAATGTCATAAGAGCATGGGGCAAAAATCCACATCGGGAGTTTCATAAGTACTGAAACTTGCTAGATTTGCATACCATTTGGAGTGAGATGATTCTGGTAGGATTCCTTCAGTTTCGTCACGCGATGATATTTGGATCCCGATCCTACTGTGAGTATATGCTACTCCTCGGGAAATTTCTCACTAAACAATCAATGCTATAAACCTAGTAGGTGCCTAGAAAGGTGTTAGCGGGGCTACGCCCCCAGGGAAAAGAGGTTCTTAAATTAAGGAACTTCGCGAAAGCGTTGGAAAACCTCCCTCGAAGTACCGACACTGGCCTGGCTGAACGGTTAAGCAAGTATTATGCGGTGGGATTGATCCCGGCTAATTCTTCCTTTGTGGTTTGAGGAGGGATTCGAGAGACAGTGGGAGCCATCCTGTTTAGACAAATTAAAAACCATTCTAAACTTGCAAGAGCATCGTGCTAAGTGTTTCTTCTCTCCCCCCTGCAGCGACCAAATCGAAATGACTGGACTTAAGTTACTTCTAGATAAAACATACTGACAGGGCCAAACTACAAAGATTGGCTCAGGAATGTCAAAATGGCAATCACTTACGACAAGCTGGGGTATCTTCTTACCACCAAAGCTCCCCCCGTCCCAGGTCCCACCTCCAGCGTCGTGGATAAGGAAATCCGTAAGACTTGGGAGATTGATTGCGCGAAGGCCAGATGCCTCGTGCTTGCCTCTATGGACATGGAACATCAGAGGAGGCACGAGAATATGGACTTGGAATCCATATTTCTTCATACAAAAGAACTGTATGGAGAGCAGTCTCGTATCGCAAGATACGAAGTGTCGAAGAAGTTATTTTCGGCAAAGTTGGCCGTCGGATCATCGGTAGCGGACCACGTGCTTAAGATGATAGGCTACATTGAGGAGCTCGCAGAACTTGGGACCACGTTGGAGAGTGAGCTCTATACGGACTTAGTTCTCCAGTCCCTTCCTTCCACTTACGCCCAGTTCATACTGAATTTCAACTTGCAAGAAAAAGAAGTTGAACTTTCAGAACTCCTCAACATGCTGAGGAGTGCAGAGGGCACCCTACAGAAAGGTAGGGAAACATCCACTTTGTTTGTAGGAGGATCTTCTTCTTCTAGGTCCAAGGCGAAAGCCAAGGGAAAGAAGAGGAAAGCCCCCGCCAAACCAAGGGGTGGTGTTAGTAAAGTGGATACGAAGGGAAAAGCAAAGGCAACAAAGATAGCGGGGAAGCTTGTGGGTAAAGAGGAATGCTTCTATTGTCACAAGAGTGGACACTGGAAGAAAGATTGCAGGGCTTGGAAGGCCAGGACACAGGAACTGAAGCAGGTTGCGGCTTCAGCTTCAGGTGTGTATGTTATTGAAAACTGTCTTTCTATAAACTCTACTTCCTGGGTATTGGATACCGGATCAGGATCTCATATCTGTAATTCTTTGCAGGCGTTGAGAAACCGTAAGTTTTTGAAGGCAGGTGACATGACCCTCAGAGTTGCGAACGGAGCTAGCATGGATGCTAAAGCCGTGGGGGACTATCACCTGGGAATGTCAGATGGACATGTTTTGGTTTTGCGTAATTGCTTTTTTGTACCCAACGCAACTTGTAATATCATTTCTGTATCTTTGGTTTCTAAAGAAGGTTATGAATTTGCGTTTGTAAGTAATGTTGTAAACATTCACCTTAATCAAGTTCTGATTGGGTCAGGTACACTGAGCAATGGTATATACGTATTAAACCAACCACAGATTTTCAATGTCCAGAATACACACAAAAGAAAGTCTCCAGATATCAATCAGGCTTTCTTATGGCATTGTAGACTGGGTCACATCAATGAGACACGGTTGACTATGTTACATAAAGAAGGATACTTGGATCCGTTCGAGTATCAGTCTTATGCCACTTATGAATCTTGTCTCATGGGAAAGATGACAAAGACTCCGTTCACTGGACACGGAGAAAGAGCGAGCGAGCTCTTGGGACTCATACACAGTGACGTGTGTGGTCCAATGTCTACACATGCGCGAAGCGGTTATTCATACTTCATTACTTTCACAGACGATTTCTCTAGGTATGGACATGTCTTCTTAATGAAGCACATATCCGAGGCCTTTGAGAAATTTCGGGATTACAAGAATGAAGTTGAAAAACAAACAGGCAAAAGTATCAAGATCCTAAGATCGGATCGAGGTGGTGAATACTTGAGTGCCGAGTTCCTGAATTTTTTAAAAGAGAACAGAATTCTCTCTCAGCTTACTCCTCCATACACTCCGCAACACAACGGTGTATCGGAGAGACGGAACCGAACCCTATTGGATATGGTACGTTCCATGATGAGTAAGGCTGAGTTACCGCGATCTTTCTGGGGTTATGCACTAGAAACAGCTGCACATCTCTTGAACCAAGTTCCTACTAAGACAGTGCCTACCACACCATATCAGATGTGGAGTGGGAAGAAACCCTGTCTTAAATCCTTTAAGACATGGGGATGTCCGGCTTTTGTAAAAAAGCAGCATGCGGACAAGCTCGAGGCACGCTCAGTACAGTGCAAGTTTGTGGGATACCCAAAGAACTCCAAGGGGTATCTATTCTATTACGCAGAGGAGCAAAAAGTCCTTGTTTCTCGTCATGCCCGCTTCTTGGAAACTGAGTTTTTAGAAAATCAGATAAGTGGGAGCGCAGTAGAACTGGATGAAATTCCAGAACCTCAGACTATTACTGAAAGCTTAGTGGAACCAGAGGGTTCAAAAGAACAGGACATTCCTACGCCGCTCCGCAGGAGTAGTAGGCAGTCTCATCCGCCCGAGAGATACTACGGTTTTCTCATAGATTATGATGAGCCTACTAGCTTCCAACAGGCCGTTCAGAGCGTTGACTCGGTAAAATGGCTGGATGCAATGCGGACCGAAATGGAGTCCATGTACACCAACAAAGTATGGACGTTGGACATTGCTCCAGACGGGGTAAAACCCGTAGGATGCAAGTGGATCTTCAAAAGGAAGATTGGTGTAGATGGACAGGTTGAGACCTATAAAGCTAGACTTGTAGCAAAGGGTTTCCGTCAAAGACCTGGCTTGGACTATGACGAAACCTTTTCTCCAGTGGCTATGCTGAAATCCATTCGGATCCTTCTTGCCATTGCTGCCTTCCACGATTATGAGATTTGGCAGATGGACGTAAAAACCGCTTTTTTAAATGGAAATTTAGAGGAGTGTGTCTATATGGATCAGCCAGAGGGTTTCATTCAGAGTGGGAGCAGCGGAAAGGTGTGTAAGTTGCTTAAGTCCATCTATGGACTAAAGCAGGCATCGCGGAGTTGGAACATCTGTTTTGATGAGACGGTCAAGGAATTTGGCTTTATCAAAAATCCAGATGAACCATGCATCTATAGTAGATTTGTAGCGAGAACTGTAGTATTCCTCGTTTTATACGTGGATGACATTCTCTTAATAGGAAATGACATTCCTATGCTACAATCTGTCAAGGGTTTCTTGTCACACAGGTTCTCCATGAAAGACCTGGGTGATGCCTCTTACATCCTGGGGATCCGGATCCATCGTGATAGATCCAAGAGAATATTAGGACTTTCACAGTCCAGGTACATCGACACCGTACTGAAAAGATTCAGTATGGAAGATTCCAAGCGCGGTAATCTACCGGCTTGTCACGGAATCACCCTCTCTAAAGAGATGTCCCCCAAGACTGATTTGGAGAGGGATCGCATGTCTATTATACCCTACGCTTCTGCGGTAGGCTCTATAATGTATGCGATGTTGTGTACCAGACCGGATGTAGCTTATGCACTGAGTGTGGTAAGCAGGTATCAGTCAAACCCTGGGGAGAAACACTGGATAGCGGTAAAGAACATTCTCAAGTACCTGAGAAGGACTAAGGAGATGTTCTTGGTGTATGGCGGAAAAGACCTCCAGATCGAGGCCTTTGCTGACTCCAGCTTCCAGAGTGACAAGGATGATTCCAAGTCCATGTCGGGTTTTGTCTTTACCCTTAATGGAGGGGTGGTGTGTTGGAAGAGTTCCAAACAGGAAACCGTTGCAGACTCGACAATGGAAGCGGAATACATCGCTGCATCTGATGCCGCAAAAGAAGCTGTCTGGATGAGGAAGTTCTTGAAAGAACTTCAGGTGGTTCCGTCCATTGTTGACCCAATACCTCTGTATTGCGACAACAACGGGGCTATAGCTTTAGCGAAGGAACCCAGGTCCCATCAGAGATCCAGGCACATCTTGAGGCGGTATCACCTGATCAGGGAGATCGTGGATCGGAAGGAGATCGAGGTTCAGAGGGTTGCTTCAGAAGAAAACACTGCAGATCCATTCACCAAGGCCCTACCCCAGACTCAGTTCGAGCGGCTGATCGAGATGATAGGTCTTCGATACGCCAGTACATGGCCTTAGTGCAAGTGGGAGATTGTTAGTGTATATGCCCTAGAGGCCATTACTGTATCATACTAGTTTATATATTACTTAATGGAAGCTTGGGATATTCACCTTGTATAAACAATCTTGCTCAATATAGTAGTATGCTACTTGGTTTGTTTCTACTTCAATGTGTACATGTGTTTATTTTGCGATATCACCTATACACATTAGTGGAGCCCTTAGGATCTTTGCTTGATTACCAGCGTTGTGATGGCAGTCACACTAGTGGGGGCTGGGTAATCTATAAGCACATCCTTATACAGGTCCCTAGTCGCAGGACTATCGAGACAGGGCATCGATACTCCGGAGTAGACTAGCGTATGTGCTTCTCATCCCAGTGTGGGAGATGGTCTGTCCCACAGCCATCAGTACGTCGTACTGGAGATAGTATACGGGTGCTCGTTAGGTTACGAGTACACCGGACAGGACTCGTCGGGAACTGACCAGTTGGTATTATACCTATCGTCAGTTATCAGTTCCCAGGTGACATGAGTACAGCTTAGTCCGCTGACTTGACACTGGCACTTCGCCTCGAGTGTGTTCCCACTGCACTTTGATCACTACCCTACCACGGCTCAAAGGAGTCGTGCAAACAGGTAGTAGTTGGGTGCAGTCCCGAAGCACTTGGAGGCAGTGACGGTTAGACAGGATTCTTCTCTCCCGGTATTGGGGGTTGACATCGCGCTGTGTCTAGGAGAGCCATTACACGAGTAGTCCCTGGCCAGGGCAAGCGAGATATACTGGTAGGCTTCCAGTGTTATCTCAGGGTGTTTTGGGCTTCGCTCCGACACGACTTGTACCGCTATTAGGGGACTGACGTTTACCGCCCCCTAGGCCTGCCATACGATGTATCAGACGAACAGACCGGACTGTACGGAGAATGTCACATTCAGACTCAGTAGGAGTTCAGATGGGGTTCACCTCGTCAGCCTTCTTGTCGGCTTCTACCTGGGGACCGTTACGCACAGCTAGTGCCGCTTGCGGTCTGTGGTTAAACCCACTGCCAGCGTAGTGTCGAGTCTTTAGAGTCCCACACAGAGGGTATTCGCCTTTGGGCAAAACAGAGTAGAGGTCGCATGGTTTTGCGACAGGGTTCGTTCTCATCCGCGCACTTGTGCACGTTTGGAGTCCGGACGGATATTGCCAGCGGGCTCTGGTTTGAGCCGGATACTGGTATATGTTTTGGGGTTACTTTTATCTCTCAGTATTCATGTTCCTCGGAACAAGAATGCAGGTGTGTATGCACAGTTGTTTGAGGCGGAAGAAGAGGTTTTTCATTAGGGTTTCGGAACGGGTGCGCATGCACAGTTGACAGTCGTCTTTTTTCCAAACCCTAATGAATTAGTGAGATATCAATTAATAATAGTAATTAAATGAAATTATGTTATGGTTGGTTTTGTTGACTTGTTGACCATGGTTGACTTGTTGACCATGGTTGAATGTTTGACCATCATCATTACTTTGCAAGGATGCTCCTTGATTCTAGCTTACATTTCATTTAATGAAGTATGATAGTGGTCATTCCAAAACAACCATCAACTATTCTCATTTGAATTATTATTATTATTTAGATAATTCTTTTTCTTTTTGATATGGTTGCAAAAGGAAAAAGAGAGCTAATTCTATCATAATCATTCTCTCTCCTCACTTCATCTTCTTCTTCCTCAAGCTCAAGGAGAATCCTTCTCATGTGTTGAGAATCCCTCTCCTTGAAAAGAAAACAACCCCTAGACACTCTCTACTCACTCTAGGATCAAGGGTTTAGCAAGCCGGAGATTCTAGTTCACTCAAAGTTCGAGGAAGAGCCCGAAGGTTGAACCCTCAGGTGGATCCATCTTCGACGGAAGAAGGCGACGAGGAAAGAACCATCAACCTCTACAAAGTTTGAAGAAGAAGGAGTTCAAGTTTAGGTATAACCATCTTTCCGAGTAGCTAACTCTCTTTAGCTTGTTTGCTAGTTTTAGTTTAGGAAAAGATCCCGACTTTGTTAGTCCATGTTGCCCCATGCGCTAAAAATTTGATTTTTATACCGTTTCCGCCTCCCTGTAAGAACCGGGGGTCGCAACGTGGACTTACACTAACAACGTTGTGGTTATTACAAGAGGCTAGGACACTTTCAGAGGGACTGTCGCCGGGCCAAAGGGCGGTGCTTGATTTGTGGATCCGATGAGCATCTTATCGATGGTTTCCCTCGAAGGAAAGAGCTACAAGGAGGAGATTCTTCAACACTCTCCATCTCTGCTTGAGCAACTTGGTTATTTTCGTAGTTCGAGTTTCAGGGATGGTACAGACCCAACACAAGATTCAAACTCGCTTTACGAGATCGCAGCGATCCAGATATCAACGCGGAGTTTTCACCTTCCTACTTTCAACAAGGACCTTTTTATTTTATTTAGTAATTATTTCTTTTCGTCTGAACCTTATATTTTGTTGAACCCCTTGGTTTAAATGAAGAAAAAAAATGTGGGTTGTGATTTGTATATCGTTACCTTACCATTCACTTTCATATACTACTTACTGCATCATCACTCAAGATTATGATTTTACATTCTTTACCCATCTTATATTTTTCTTGTGCTCCACATCTTTAGTTAGTTCTATGTGTTCCACTATCTGATCATGATCCTCTCCTTTCAGGCCATGACCAACCCTGGGGCAGCGCCGCCTCTCGATGAGGACACTTGGTCTTGCGTTTCATTGGACTGCATGCTAGTAAGTTCAGATGACGAGGCCAATGGCCCACAGGTTATTTTCGACAATAGCGATCCCGAGGACGAGGAAGTCGCAGACACAGCTCCAAAAGTTAATATGATCAGTGACTCTGACGATGAAGAAGAGGACTCCGAAGAAGACCCAGTAGAGGAAGATCCTGAGGAGGATCCAGTGGAAGAGAACCCAGTAGGAGAAGATCCAGTAAAGGAAGATTCTGAGAAAGACCCAGTAGAAGAGGATCCCGAAGAGGCGGATCATGTGGAAGAAGACCCCAATGAGGAAGCTCCCACCGAGGAAGGAGAACCAGGAGAAGGAAACTACATGGGGGAAGAGCCCAAAAATGAGGCCCCAGCCGAGGAAGAGTCGGAGAATGAAATCCCAAGTGAGGAGGAACCCGAGGATGAAGAACCTCCAGCAGCGATCCCTGCGAGATGCTATGGGAATGGACGCTCCTATCTTAGCGCGAGAGCTTATCGTAACCTGTTGAACTTCTATAATCGCGACTGACGCAACTTATTTTCGTTTCTTCTGGCCAAATAAAACAATGTATAGCTTAGGGTCATGTTTATTTCTTAATTGTGCTATGTCAAAATTTTCTGGATAATAAAGTTTGGTTCGAGCAAAATTTTCCTTGAGTATTGTACCTTTAAAATACGCGTGATTCATTGATTGTTCCTCCTCCCAAAAATCCCTTGTTTTCCCAAATCAGAGAGCAAAGTGTAAGTCCGCAGTGGCGCCCCGGTCGTCGATCCAACGCCGGAAACGCGGAAACAAAACTTTCAAAAACTATTGAACCGGCACCACCGCGCACTTTTCACCCGGATCGGGCCATTAACCTAGCTACTAGCAAACAAGAAAAGAGTAGAGAAGCTATACCAAGCGATCTGTGTCCTTCGGCCTTCGTCTCCACTCCAATCTCCTGCGGAATCTCCATCCATCAACTCCTCCTCGGAAAGGCACCACGTAGCCGGGTTCGTATACGGGCTCCCACCTCTGGACCGAGGCAACTCGGGCGTGAAGTTGGCTAGCCGACGCATCCAAAGGATGCTGTAGACTAGTGTAGTAGGCTATGTCTCTTGAGGGTTAGGAGTTTCCATGTATGGAGGGATCAAGATGAACTTTGAAGAGTTGTGAGAAATTTGTAGCAAGCAAGCATGTATGATGATTAATTTCCCACACCCAAAAAAAAAGAACACTCCCTCTTTTTCTCCTCTAAGTTGCCGGCCCCATGATCAAGAAATGGTGGAGGGAAATATGAATGGAATATAGCAAGTGGGAAAAAGGAATTGATAAAGATTAATCAAAAAGGGTCACACCAAATTCTCACTCACATCTTTTCATTTCCCTTCTCAATAAATGCAAGGAATGACAAGAAAAGAATCTCATGATTATGAAGGCACAATTGCAAGAAACCCCTCCACAAATATGTTATTTGCAAACTGCAAATAACCCCTCCATCGAAAAGTCCGGCTACAAAAGAACAAAGGAAAACCGGCCGAAACGGAATGCAAATTGGCAACCTCCAAAAACTGATCCCGTAATAAATTACAGGAAACCCCCTCGACTGCATATACATGCCCGCATTTGTATTCCCACTGAATACAAATGCAAAGAGACAAAACTACACTGTCTAATACTAGGATCCGGTTTAAGCCAAAGCCGGCTAGTAAAAACCGTCCGATCATGATCCGTGCAATACCGCACGTATCTGATCGAACCCTGCCATATCTCCATACGGCCTCTACAGCGTTTCGCCCGAAACTTGAGTAACTGTGTGTGGTGGACTCTAAAGACTCATCAATACTATGGCTGTGGATTTAACCACTAGCACGTCAGAGGTATTAGCCATACGTGACGGGCCACCAGCTATTGACCAAAAGGGACATCGATGAGCGAACTCATCCTGACACCCTACTGAGCCTGTCAGTGACAATATCCGTACAGTCCGGTCCGTTCGTCTATGAGTATCGCGTGGCGGGCCTAGGGGGTCGGTAAAAGTCAGACCCCCAAAAGCGGTACAAGTCATGTCGGAGTGTAGCCCAGAACACCCTGAGATACTACTGGAATACCCACCAGTAAATCTCCTGCCTCGGCCGAGGGCTTTGTGTAATGGCTCTCCTAGACACAGCGCGACCTCACCCCCAATACCGGGAGAAATGAACCCCTGCAGATCCGCTCACTGCCTCCATGTAGCTCGGGACTGTACCCAACTAAAACCTGTTTGCACGACTCCTTTGAGCCGTGGTAGGGTAGTAATAAAAGTACAGTGGGAACTCACACGAGAAAAATGACGATCTCAGGTCGATGAACTAACCTGTACACATGTCACCAGGGAACTGCTATCTGACGTCTGGTATAATCCCAACTAGCAGGTTCCCGGCGAGTCCTGTCCGGTGTACTCATAACCCAATGAGCACCTGTATACATTTTAGGTGAACCAACTGACACCAGTGGCTTGTGAGACCGGCCACCGCCCCTCGTCGGGGTCTCGACTGTATACACTAGTCTACTCTGGAGAATCGATGCCCTGTCTCGAAACTCCCACGACTAGGGACCTTTTAAGGATGTGCTTATAGACTCCAGCTCTCACTTATATGATCGCCCTCATACTGCTGGTAGTCAAGCAAGAATCCTAGGGGCTCTATCAACGTGCAATAGCGACTCGTAAGGTCACCTAAAGCAGTACACGATGATAAAGGTAAACCAGATAGCATACTATCATCTTGAGTAAGACTGTCCTACTGGGATAGGTCCTCCCTCAATCATTGCAATCACGTGCCTGTGATCCAATAATTGACTCTGAGGGCACTATCTCCTACAATCTCCCACTTGCACTCAAGGCTAATTATTGCGATGTCGCATACTCACAGCCCGTGTGATACCGAACACCCAACTCCTCTACTAGTCAGTCTCACAAAGCTCGTTTGCGAAACTATTGCGTTCGAGAAATAGCCTCAGTGAGTGGATCCGCTATGGTGTTTCTTTCTATGTCTCTCTTTATCTCAAGTTCGCGGAGAAGGCCATCTTCCGAAATGAGCAATACCTGTCTTAGAATGTGTCTGGATGTCTGATGGGACCTAGCTCATAAATGAACTCCAAATCCAAACTTCTTAGACTGTATCGTCAACTGAACTTAATCAGTATCCCGCGCCATGCCTCTCTCAGTATCCGCCTGGACCACCTGTCCAAAATACTGCCCCTCGTCAGAGGGAAAACTATAACTCTGACAGCCACTCTGTCATCCAGGTCATCTTGGAAGCCTGGAATGATAACTGTCTCCCGAAGGAGAAAGCTGCTATCATATCCCTAGAACATCAACTTATGTTCTAAAACTGCTTCCGACTGTTTCTCCAGTATTGGATCAATATCAACTTATTGCACCTACTGCAAGAACAACATCTGATGTGGTACTTGACATCTCATGATTGACTCAATTGCCTAAGCAAGTGATCTGTCAATCATGCGTATCCCTCTCCCCTTTAGTCTGTAAGACACCTTTAGAGAGGGTGACTCCATCACCTGCAGGTACACCACCATGCCAGGAGACGTCCATTCTAAATACTCATAGAATGCTGTCAAGGTACCCAGATTAGGAAACCACCCAAATCTAGATCTAAAACCATAGATCCAGTAACCAGAATGTACGATATAAGATCCAATTCCTATGTGGAGAAACTACTGTGTGACAACCAAAGTATAACCGATCGTAGTATAGGAATTTCACTTCCTACTCTGTGTATGTCATCCAAATACCAGGACATCACACCTTACCACCTTCTTAACAGATCTATCCCCTATTCTGATGAAGTCAAACCTATGACTATCACGTCAGAAATAGATGATCTATCTCCGCTATATCTGCTATAGTCTATAAATAGGCATAAGCTAACTGTCCACCAATGCTTCCGCTGCTCCCACTGACTACGACAACCCTCTGGCAGAGTCATATAGACGTACACTTCTAAAGCTAGTTCAGAACGACGCTATACTCATCCTCCTGTCGGGTCTCACAGTCTGGAACAACAGCAATGGCAAGTCTGGGTAAACAAGAACCTCACTGTCACCGTCCTTGAGGCTACCGGAGTACCTCTCGGGTGCCTGAGGTTACCCACCACATCTGCGGAGTGGCTAATGGAATGTCAAACCAGATTGAATTTTTAGGCTCTTATCAAATCTTCAGTAATCGTTTGCGGTTCTAGAACCACTTCCAGTTCTACCATACTCCCACTATTGTTTTCTGAAAAAATCCATTTTTAATTAAAACTGTGGCGAGTTAAGAACAATATCACTATTGATCTTCCAGATGGTAGAATATCAACCCTCGTCGTAGCCCGGGTCAACCCACAAACAGCCATTACAGAAACGTGCCTTGAGTTGTCCAGTGTCTGGTTTTAAGCATGAGCCGGACAACTCCCCGTATCTTAATAATGTCAAGATATGAACTGTTCTATATCCAATATAGAAACAGAGGCACTGATTTAATTGAACCAGATTCAAAACATGCAGCTGTCTCCAGTGCATGTCAACTAAATGGAAGGAGGCCGATCAGCGTTACTCAACTTAGGAGTACTTCCAATTATGAGTAACCTGAAAGAGAAGCAAGTTCTCTTAATAATTACTATCAACTGAATACCATATACAAGTATCTACATCTTCGATCACCTTGAAGAATCCCGATGCTTGCAATATCTGGTTCTCTACTTTATTCTTATACATATAACTCCTCAAAACTTAGACCCTGTGTTTCTACGAAACACATGTATAAGAACTAGAGAAGTCATAAGTAAACAGAATATAGTACGAAGACCAACCCCTCTGTCCTAATGGACACTGGACAACATACAATACTCTGTATAAGTCCGCTAAGTCTAATAACTCATTCACTGTGTATTGTAGGTTGAAAACTGTACTTATGGTTAAGAAGAATTACACCGCTGTTCAATGCTCCTTACCTAACCATCCACTGATATAGGTAAATGTCATAGACATAATTTCAAAAGGTATATCTCACTCTATAAAAATAGACGTACAGATATATCAATTTGAAATTGGTGTACAACAGCGGATATTCAAAACCAAATATTTGCCGACCGGCAAACAACCCAGGTGGCTTCCTCAAATATCACCAATTACAACGAATCCCGATATAATGAGGATGGTCACCTAATTCCCAATAACTTACTCCCACTCATCATCTGTAAAACCATACAGATGTGAGAATCATACCTGGTAAATACATACCCTGGAGCAAGTGTCTAATCGGGAAATTAGTTTTCTATTAACAGTACACAGTGAAACTGAAACATTGAAATGTTTCGATGGGGTATACTGGTATTCCTAGTAATGCCTCTTCCATTATCCAGATTCACAACTATAACCGTATAATTCTTTGCCACCTCTCCAAATCCCTTTATATGTCTTTATTCATTACCTTATGTACACCCCTTTAGGCCAAATGGTTTTCTTCCTTCCCTACCGTTCGGCACCAGCCTATGGTTTGGAAGAAGACTATCCAATAAGCATAATGGGTGTACTGTCCTAATCCTAGGAGCACTCGCAATGCGAGAGAAGGTGAAGATAAAAGACACCTGAATGAACTTTATTCCTATTTCTCCTGAACCAGGATCCATCCCCGAACTGGAACAAGTTCCTTTCGAGTTCGTATATAACCATACGATGGATTATCCAATAAACTGGGATCTTCGTAGTGATACGGAGTGTCCTGAAGAAATACAAAGGTGATTTAGGATTGGCGAAGAAATACTTGGTTTGGTCGTGAATAGCAGTCGCAATTTACTTTGCCCTCTTACTAATCCCTTTCTTTGTCTTAACTTAATACCTTCTGTACACCGTTTAGGCTAATTAGTTTTCTTCATTCCCTACCGGTCGGTACCTGCCTATGGTTTGGAAGAAGACTATCCAATTTGCGTAATAGGTGTACTATCTCCTAAACCAAGGAGTACTCGCAATCTGAGAGTGAAGGTAAAAGGAAAAGACAACTGAATAATCCTATTCATTTTCTCCAGAACCGGAAACCATCCTCGAATTCCTTCGAGTTCGTATATAACCATACGATGGTTTTGTCCAATGGAAGTGGACGTTCGTAGTAATACGGGGTGTCCTGGAGAAAAGGGTAAGAGTAGGAGTGGCAATGAGGTTTGCAACTCTGACAATCCAAAAGCCAGTGTTAAGAAGGTTCGGTCAACTTGGTCACTGAGTCATAGTCTAGGGTCGGGACAATGGTCGCTGCCAAAGAGAGAGAGAAAAGAAACACTCAGCGTGCACTCTAACCTAGATCAGAATGGTTATCACTTTATCTAATCTGGAAACCTCCCACTGTAACGTCAAATTCTTCCCCAAACCTGAAAGAAGAATTAGCCGGGATTACCCGAGGAGTAAACCAACTCATCAGTGGGAATCGGGATCCAACTATCATCGCATGATAACGTGACGGAATCTGCTCACGCTATCACACTCCAGAAGGTATGCGCATATCTGGCAAGTTTCAGTTCTTTTGAAACTCCCGATGTGGATTTTTGCCCCATGCTCTTATGACCTTGGCGTGAGGTCAAAATATCATAAGTCACATATCAAGTTCTACCCGTCATTGTCCAGGTTAATTTGAACCCCTCCGTACATACCCTTGACGTAGGCCAAAATAGTAGTACGACTGTCCCAAACCAACGCATTTATCTATGCAACAGATAAATACCCGGCAGCTACCAAACACTATGCCTTGGCGTGAGGTCAAAATACATAGCTTGAATACTACCGAATATTTAACTGAAATGACGGAGGGCTACGAATGGTTTCTGGCGAAAACCTTTAACGTAATGAACTTGATATCGTCGAAGGAACGGATAGCTTTGTAAAAATAGTGACGAAAACCTTTGCTAAAGAGGTCACTCCCGGTGAAGGGATCTCGGCTCTTTCCCCGTAGAATGAGGTGCAGGATATTCCAACTGAATACCACGATGCAAAGCAAAAGTAACCGGCTATAATGAAGTTATTGCCCTGACGCAAACTTTTGTCCAAGGGGTCACTCCCGGTGAAGGGATCTCGGCCCTTGCCTCGTCGACTGAGGAGCTGGATATTCATAACCGAATACCACTGTGCAAAACAAAAGAGAACGCCCTTACAATAACAGCTTTTTGAAAAATGTTCCAACAACATCAAATAGGTTTGTTTATCTTGCATTGATCTGAATCATCGCAGTCCCATCAATTGATCACACCACAAAAAGAACGAAAATAATGATGTACGTATATGCCATCCGCATTCGCCACTGGGTCCCGTCATCACCCGTTAGGTTACTTAACTAACGACAGAGCGGGGACTGGACTAGCGTGGATGCAAAACATATACAACATCTACTAGTATATATATAATATATAATTTTCGCTCAAGGCATGATAAAATGCAACATCACAGAAATGTACAGCATCACAGAACAATGCAGATATCTGGGATCCCCGGGTTTCACAGAGCCGCTGCTGAAACCCGACGTTCCCTTAGTCGTGTGGATAGCCTGTGCAATGAAAATCCTAGACCCCTACGGGCGCGGCAAGTCACCCGCCAAAACCTGAAGCGAGGCAGCCCCCTTCAGCAACGTGAATGGACCACCTAGCACTTCACGGAATCCGGTTGGGCACCCCTCCTGGGTCAACCTATACCCCCTACGAGTGTGGCGAATAGCCCGCCAATTCTAGAGTGAATCCCCCCCCGTCTCAATGCCATGAGATGCGGGCCCGTTGCCCTCTAGAACCCGGCTATCCGTGCACCCCACCTTGGGGTAATCCTAGTACAGAAAGTAAAATATACATACAACGGGTACATCGACCGCAACCAGGTCGTGCCCCAAAAGAATAATACAAACAGGCAGTGACGACAGTCCACATGTCGGACGCTCGCCCCGCAATATCAAATGTACATAATACAACAAAACAGTACTACCACTGCAACCAGGCTATCCCCACGACCGATCCGCAACAACACAGCACAAACACAGAACATCAACGTGAATGTCACGTTCACAAATCCGTCTGACTGGGCTATAGCAGTTAGACAGGATTTACCGATCAAGTGACATTCACGGCCGCAGATATAATGTAAATACTGTGAACTAATGTGTTTAAACTTTTCGATCGATCAAATTTATCGAAGTGGGCCCTAAGCATTACTGTAGCACTTAAAGAGAGTCTAGGCCCAAAAAGAATATTCCAAAAACCCCATTTTCAACTCAGGAGCTCACTGCAAAAATTTGGTCCAATGAATAGTAAAAATGGCCGCGGAACCGCCGCAAATACGTGGGTTTGGCCGAGGTTCCGCGGTGGAATGGTGAGATCACGCTACCAAATTTTCACAGAATGCTTAGAATTCCCTGCACATGTCACTGCAATGTACTGAAAAAATTTTGGAGCCAAAAAAATTTCGACAGAAAACTGTGCAAATGAAAATGGGTTTTCGGAAAATCCGTTCGATCGAACATGTAAACACACTAGAACAAGCTAGGCAAGGTTAATGGCGTGGCTGTGATACCATTGTAAGTCCGCAGTGGCGCCCCGGTCGTCGATCCAACGCCGGAAACGCGGAAACAAAACTTTCAAAAACTATTGAACCGGCACCACCGCGCACTTTTCACCCGGATCGGGCCATTAACCTTGCTACTAGCAAACAAGAAAAGAGTAGAGAAGCTATACCAAGCGATCCGTGTCCTTCGGTCTTCGTCTCCACTCCAATCTCCTACGGAATCTCCATCCATCAACTCCTCGTCGGAAAGGCACCACGTAGCCGGGTTCGTATACGGGCTCCCACCTCTGGACCGAGGCAACTCGGGCGTGAAGTTGGCTAGCCGATGCGTCCAAGGGATGCTGTAGACTAGTATAGTAGGCTATGTCTCTTGAGGGTTAGGAGTTGCCATGTATGGAGGGATCAAGATGAACTTTGAAGAGTTGTGAGAAATTTGTAGCAAGCAAGCATGTATGATGATTAATTTCCCACACCCAAAAAAAAAGAACACTCTCTCTTTTTCTCTTCTAAGTGGCCGGCCCCATGATCAAGAAATGGTGGAGGGAAATATGAATGGAATATAGCAAGTGGGAAAAAGGAATTGATAAAGATTAATCAAAAAGGGTCACACCAAATTCTCACTCACATCTTTTCATTTCCCTTCTCAATAAATGCAAGGAATGACAAGAAAAGAATCTCATGATTATGAAGGCACAATTGCAAGAAACCCCTCCACAAATATGTTATTTGCAAACTGCAAATAACCCCCTCCATCGAAAAGTCCGGCCGCAAAAGAACAAAGGAAAACCGGCCGGAACGGAATGCAAATTGGTAACCTCCAAAAACTGATCCCGTAATAAATTACAGGAAAACCCCTCGACTGCATATACATGCCCGCATTTGTATTCCCACTGAATACAAATGTAAAGAGACAAAACTACACTGTCTAATACTAGGATCCGGTTTAAGCCAAAGCCGGCTAGTAAAAACCGTCCGATCACGATCCGTGCAATACCGCACATATCTGATCGAACCCTGCCATATCTCCATACGGCCTCTACAGCGTTTCTCCCGAAACTTGAGTAACTGTGTGTGGTGGACTCTAAAGACTCATCAATATTATGGCTGTGGATTTAACCACTAGCACGTCAGAGGTATTAGCCATACGTGACGGGCCACCAGCTATTGACCAAAAGGGACATCGATGAGCGAACTCATCCTGACACCCTACTGAGCCTGTTAGTGAAAATATCCGTACAGTCCGGTCCGTTCGTCTATGAGTATCGCATGGCGGGCCTAGGGGCTTGGTAAAAGTCAGACCCCCAAAAGCGGTATAAGTCGTGTCGGAGTATAGCCCAGAACACCCTGAGATACTACTGGAATACCTACCAGTAAATCTCCTGCCTCGGCCGAGGGCTTTGTGTAATGGCTCTCCTAGATACAGCGCGACCTCACCCCCAATACCGGGAGAGACAAACCTCTGCAGATCCGCTCACTGCCTCCATGTGGCTCGGGACTGTACCCAACTAAAACCTTTTTGCACGACTCCTTTGAGCCGTGGTAGGGTAGTAATCAAAGTACAGTGGGAACTCACACGAGACAAATGACGATCTCAGGTCGATGAACTAACCTGTACATTTGTCACCAGGGAACTGCTATCTGACGTCTGGTATAATCCCAACTAGCAGGTTCCCGGCGAGTCCTGTCCGGTGTACTCATAACCCAATGAGCACCTGTATACATCTTAGGTGAACCAACTGACACCAGTGGCTTGTGAGACTGGCCACCGCCCCTCGTCGGGGTCTCGACTGTATACACTAGTCTACTCTGGAGAATCGATGCCCTGTCTCGAAACTCCCACGACTAGGGACCTTTTAAGGATGTGCTTATAGACTCCAGCTCTCACTTATATGATCGCCCTCATACTGCTGGTAGTCAAGCAAGAATCCTAGGGGCTCTATCAACGTGCAATAGCGACTCGTAAGGTCACCTAAAGCAGTACACGATGATAAAGGTAAACCAGATAGCATACTATCATCTTGAGTAAGACTGTCCTACTGGGATAGGTCCTCCCTCAATCATTGCAATCACGTGCCTGTGATCCAATAATTGACTCTGAGGGCACTATCTCCAACACAAAGCTCTGTTCAAAATTTGAAATTTGAACTGAGGCAGCGCCTCACGTGCAAAGCATGAGAGCGCTAGCGCCAAGAGTGCCAGTGCTAAGAGTCAAAGACTCTGGGGCAGCGCCTCACATGTAAAGCACGAGAGCGCTAGCGCCAATTGCGCCAGCGCCAAGAGTAAAAGACTCTGAGGCAGCGCTTCATGTGCAAAGCACGAGAGCGCTAGCGTCAAGAGCGCCAGCACCATGAGTCAAAGACTCTAAGGCAGCGCCTCACGTGCAAAGCACGATAGCGCTAGCACTAGAACTAAATGTTCTCCACCCTTGGATCAAAGATCCAACAGAGATGATAAAATTATCAAATTACAGAATTAAATTCTGTTGAGGAAATACTCCTCAAATCTTTCCAAACAAGAAAGATGGTACTTTGTAAATCAGAGCACCGTTGGATCAAAGATCCAATGGTGATTAAAAATCACCAATATACAGAACAATCTCTGAATGGGAAAATATTTTCCCAATCTTGCTAATAACAAGAGGAAAATCTTCTGTAAAACAGAAGGCTTGGGATCAAAGATCCAACGGTGGGAAACATTCCCAAATCAATCAGAGATCTCTCAGTGAGAGATTTCCATAACTGATTCAACAAATCAACCTCCCCTATATAAAGGACCCAAGACTTCAAGTCTTATACAGAAAAACCTCCCCATAAGTTTCAAATTAACAAGAAGAGAGAAAGAGAAACCTCCCTATAAGTTTCAAGTTCTTAGAAAAGAAAAGGAGAAGAGCAAGCTCTAAGAAGAAGAACCTTCTTCAAGGTAAATAAAAAGAAGAGAGATCATAAAATCTCCTCCATATTTTGAGAGTTTAACTCTCACATGAGAAGAACTTAGTTCTTTTTCTAGATCATAGATCTATAAGACAAAGTCTTTCATAAAAACAGAAGAGATCATAGCATCTCCTCATAAAAGAAAAACTTAGTTCTTAGATCCATAAGACAAAGTCTCTTATAAACGAGAACTTAATTCTCAGAGCACAGAACTGATCAAAATAGCCAAAGAAACGCTTTAGCGCTCCAAGTCTGGCACTGAGCGCCAAGCGCGCCACGTGCTCCTCACGTGGGAGCTATTTTATAAGAAGCGCCTTAGCGCTCCAAGTCTGGCGCTCAGCGCCAAGCGCTCTACGTGCTCCTCACGTGGGCACGGAGGAAATACAAAGCGCTCTGTAAATAGAGCTCCAGCACCATAAAGAGTGTTCAACACTCAGTAAAAGACAAAAAGACAAAAAGAAAAAAGGGTGTCGGAACCCAAATCAATGCTCAACATTGTTGGATAAAAAGGGACTGAGCCCAAACAAATGTTCAACATTTTATTCAAAACTGAGTGGGCTGAGCCCAAATTGGCCACAAATCTCTAATTCAGATTAACCGAGCCCATGTGCTCACAATAGTTTTAATTGGTCTTAGTCCCAAACCTGACTATAGATCTCCCAACCAACATTGGTTCAAGGATACATCTCTTCATACCTCTGATACATGTCATTGTAATTCTTCAACGTCTTCAGAGAGATGGAGGGTCCCAATAACCAATAACTTTTGGCGCATCCCCAAACTGTTAAACCAAAACCTTACAGACTACGATGTCTTTAAACCTTATAGACTATGATGTCTTTAAACCATACAGACTACGATGTCTTTAAACCTTACGGACTATGAGGTCCTTAAACTCATGGACTACGATGTCCTTAAACCCAATGGACCGCAACATTCCTAAACTAAGACGATAGAGCCCAAATACTCTTTCGATGGATCTAAATGATCCTGAAATCCCGTTGAGTAGATCTTAGTCTAAAATTAGAGTAACGTATCTTCAACAAACATTTAAGTTGATCTTAACCTCAAACGAGGTTAACGATCCTTAAAATCAAACCAAACCCAAATCTAAGAAAATACGGATTTGGACTAATCCCGGCCCTACGGGCGACAACATAAATTAGTCTCCGTATACAATCCACGGACAACCGCAAATAAAAAAAACACACACGACACGAAGTGACCTTTTCGAGCCGGAGAAAGTGGTTACCGCGATGCGGTAACATAATTAACTTCAGGAGCTTGCGCCTGCATGGAAGAGCGTCCCCACAATCAAAAACCCCTCGCAATAAGGGGGAATCTGACGAAATCTGCTACAATGGCCGCATCCGTCCAAACCTTCGATGCACGGTGCCATAAATCAACTTGGTGGACGGATAAAACCAAATAGCATCTACCCCCAAAATTCAGGCAAGACGTCCCAACGTCCCGGTCGTGTCTTTCGGCGGTAGACAGATTCTGGCACGCCCGGTGGAACATTTTCCTCTTTCCACTCCACACTTCGTGTGTCGTGTTTCGCGAACAAATCGCAGTTTGTTATGGTTGCCTGTGGATTCGAGGTACTAAGATTTGGTGTCTTGCTCCCGTGCAGAGAAAAGAAGAGCAATGGCCTCCAGCTGCACTAACTGCAACAACAACTCGTACTCCGTCCTCGCCGGAGGAGTGATCTATGGGCCCCAAGCGGCCTCCATCTTCACCATGCCAGTGGAACAGGTGACATAGGCCACCACTGGACTTTTCTTTGGGACCATGATCCCACCGGCAAGCTTCAGCATCCCAATGCCGTCACAAGAAGCTCCAGAGAAGTCGGTCTTCGATCGGCTTGCAGCTACCGCGGCCCTTTCAATGGGTCGTCCAAATCCAGCACCTCGATCTTCGACAGGCTGAGCCGAAGCTCAAGTAGGCCCGTCAAGAAGCCTGCAATACCCGAACGAGTTATCTCGAAGCGGATAGCCATTCCAGCACCGACAAACGAAGTCACCAGAGTGGTTTCTCCTACTAAGAGGTCAGTCTTCGCAAGGATGGCCGTTCCAACTCCCACTGCGGGTGAAGTCGTTACAAGTGCTTCCCCCACCCGAAAGTCAGTCTTCAACAGGTTGGACGTTTCCTCTCGGCGGACGTCAGTTTTCAATAGGCTGGCACTAACGGCAGCCCTTCACCAGAACAGGGGGAATGATGAAGCCACCCCCGTAACTGAGCCAATACCATCTGCAAGACATGCTCGACGTCGCCACTGGCGCCGAGTGAGGAAAACCGGGGGCAGCTCTCCCTCTGGACTGACTCCACCAGCTCCGATGGTGGAAATTGACGCTGCTGTTCCAACTGGGAACAACTTTGAGCCGCTCAGGAGGGTGCGCAAGAACTCTCCAACTGCCGTGTTGAAAAAGTCTCCTCCACCTGTGGAGAACGTTACAAAGGCGAAGCCGGAGCAGCCCCCTCAGTGGCTGTCCTCCAAAATCTATAGGGTCTGGCAAAAATTCTAAGACTCTGTGATTGACAAAGACTACTCCCGCCGACAGATGAAAATGAAGGTTCGGCAAGAGGAGGACCATCTCACCGCCGTCGTACTACGGAAAGCATCGGCTGCAACAGCCCCCTCAACTTCAACCGCCCATAAAAGGAGAAGGCCGGAGAAGATCCCCGTGTCTGCGACAAAGCTCAAGTGCACTGAATCCAAACACCCCAAGTCTGAGGGCATGGTAGTGCACACCATTTACGTGGCATCCGGAAAAGAGGATAGCCATACCTCCACAGGTCATTGACCACTTACGCAATCAGTAACTAAGGCTCACGAGCAACAACGGCAAAAGCTCCAGGAGATGCTGACAAAGATGGACACACTCACTGGGCCAAAAGAAAGCCCAGAGACATCGTCGGAGCAGCGCCAGGAGCAGGAAACTGATAACGAATTCCTCCGAAGAATGCTCGAGAAGAAAGACAAAAAGGGTGCGGAACAAGCGGCTAACATAAAGCAAATGGCGCTTCTGTTTCAAGATATGGTCGGGATAATGATACAGCCAGATCCCCTAGCTGAAGACCCTCCGATTATCCTTGAAGACGACAGAGGGGAAATATCAAACCCTCTTCCAGCTTTTTCAGCAGCCAAGGGGAGACGATCTCGAAAGCCGCCCTTGATGACTATATAGCTCAACAGATACGAGCTCATTAGGCGAGCGAAGCTGCTGGTTAAATCTTCAAAACTGGACGACCCTATCCAGGTTGGTACGATCAAATAAAGTACCCGCCGGGATATACGATCCTTAAATTCCACGTGTACAAGGGGACGGGTAATCCACACCAGCATGTTGCTTAATTCAGAGCCTTGTGCGGTAATACTGGGGGTGACGATAAACTGGTGCTTCTCCAGTTTGTTGGCAGCTTGTCGGAGACAGCATTCGAATGGTATTCTGAGCTCCCGAATGACTCTGTCAAGACATTTGCAGAAATGGAGCTACTGTTTACACAAAGGTTCGCAAGCGCCAGCGAATGTACCCCGATCACGGTATTGATCAACGCCAGAGTGAATCCGAGAGAAACCTGGGTTCAATACGCCATTCGGTGGCGGAACCTATGGTCAAAGTGTGAACAGCGCATAGAGGAAGCTCCCGTCGTGGGCATGTTTGTGGGAACCCTCGATCCTCAGGCGACCATATCTCAATTTATGATGTTCTTAAAGCCGACCACCTTCCAGGCTTTGATTGACAAGCTGGCCCAGATGGATCAGATGGGCCATAGGCCGCCATATTCAAAAACGGATTTTCGGATTGAAAAGGGGAAAGGAAAGGTGACCTTCGTCGCCAACGCTCAACAACAGCCGAGCGATCCGAAACCAGCTGCTCGCCAAGGCAACAAATCGCGGTTCCTCGACGAGAAGTTAAAATGTCCTTACTCGTTTCCCCGGTATAAAATGAGAAGACTGTTCGAACTAGCGGTGCGCAACAGGCTCATCACCCTGCCGAATCCGAAATGCCCACTACAGTCCGGTGACGTCAACAATCCCAACTACTGCCCCTACCATCGAATGTTGGGCCATCCGATCGAAGATTGTTTCATTTTCAAAAGCTGGATTGAGGACCAGTACCAGCAAGGCAAATTCGCGCTATCTGAAAACTGGAGGGTAAACCCGCCACAACCGCACACTCCGAAAAAGATGGACACGCCGGGGGCATCATGCTCATTCATAGAGGAAGCTCCATAGGAATTGTTTCTTTCGGCAAAAACTAAAAGAATGCTAAAAGATCTCCAAGCATGCCCAGCAATCAGGTGGAAAAGCCTGCTAGAGCCTGAGATCATTGAAGGGATGCTGAAACCGCGCCCAACACCGAGAATTGGTAACGAGGGGAAAAGCATCCAGGCCCAGCCGTCAAAATCTTCAAAGAAAAAGAAAAAGAACAAGAAGCCCGCGCAGCCTAACGACAAGCGCACGGAGCTGCAAAAGCATATTGACGCACTGGAAGAATATAACCAGAAGGCGCGAACCCCAGTCACACTCCAAGAGTTTCTCAACCACATCCTTGAGGACGGAGATGACGACAATGATGAGGGAGAAGACTCATCAGAAGAACCTGAGAATTATGTGGCAAGTTGTCACATGATTTCTCATTCACCAATAAACGACGAAGAAGCACACTCGGCGTTAGAAGATAACATAGAGGAGCTGGGGGCAAGAGCAGTGCCAAAATCATCTTTGGATTATGTGACAAGGTCTACCAAGGTGGGGCTTACATGCTCATGGATATGCATGGCGAGAGACCCTTCCGGCCAGTAAACGGCCGATTCCTAAAAAAATACTTTGCCTGACGAGACACAGCCCAGGTCAATGATAGATGACGACACCTATGTCCGCTTGCTATCTTCTCAAGCTTACACTCTATAAGTAGTATCCGGTGAAACCTCGCATCGAAATCGCACTGGACCGCAATGTATTGAAACTAACTGCAGACCGAAACGTCCTTAAACTAACGATGGACCGCAATGTCCTTAAACTAACGATGGACCGAAACGTCCTTAAACTAACAATGGACCGCAACGTCCTTAAACTAACAACGGACCGAAACGTCCCTAAACTAACAACGGACCGCAATGTCCTGAAACTATCTACGGATCGAAACATCTTTAAACTACTACAAACCGCAGCATCCTAGAGCTGACGGAAAAAAAAAGGGTATGTCCATAAGCAAGATGGGCATGGATGAAAACCCGGAAGGGCTTCGTGAGTAAAAACAGCTGTGCTACCGGCGAGTTTGTGAAAACCCGAAAGGGCGCAGACTCGTAAAAAACTCATGCACACTTGCAAGGTCCTCTCGACCTTGTAAGAAGAAAATACCTGTGTGAGATCCTTACGACTCACAAGGGAGCAACACACTTAGGGATCCCCATGATTCCTGAGGAGAAATTACACTTACGTGATTCTCACGACTCGTAAGGAGGACCCTCTTATGAGACCCTCACGGATCGTAAGATTCAAAAGCCTTAAGCTACAGGGATCTGAACCTGTTCTTAAGCCATCACATCTCCTAGACTGCCCTATAAACGGTTCAATATTGACCCTTGTATACAATCCACGGGCATAAATAAACGTCTCCCCCACCAAGTTCCACCAATGGCGCGAAATTTTCCCTTTGGTGAACAACACTTGGAAGTCCTCTCGACTTATAAGGAGAAAACCTCTTGTAAGATCCTTACGACTTATAAGAGAACATGCACTTAAGAATCCTCACGATTCCTAAGGAGAAAACACATCTACGAGATCCTCACGACTCGTAGGGAGAAACACATTTATGAGACCTTTACGGCTCATGAAGTCACAAGCCTTAGCCGACAAGATCCTAACCCTGTTTGCTAAGCCACCTTTGTTCGAATCGACAGAGGCAAATGATGATTCGCTCCTGGCAATGTCCCAGTGGTAGCGATGCTGATGCCTAAATCGGTATCAAATCACAAGTCCTTTCACGGCAAATGATGATTCACTCCTGGCAACATTCCAGTCGCAGCGATGCTGATGCTAAGATTGGTATCAGATCCCAAGTTCCATACTCGCAGCAAAAAGTCAGCGAGCTATAAATGCATATGAAATAGCCGAAATGATATGGCAACTTGCAACAAAATCAGAAAGTAAAAGATATGCATACAAAAAATAGCCGAAATGATTGGGCAACTCGCAATAAAAAAGCAGCGAGTAAAAGAAAAATAGCCGAAATGATTGGGCACCGCGAAAAAATAGCCGAAATGATTGGGCAATCTCGACTTTCGCGATATAAAAAGCTGAAATGATAGAGCATCGCGGAAAGAAATAAAAAATGAAAGAATGAAACTTTTGCCCTACAGGCAAGTCCATACAGACCCCTGTATACAATCCATGGGCATAAACGAAGACAGAACCATATTTCCCGATAGACTCGGTCAAAGAGAGAGTCAGATCTCAACGGAAGCATCTGCATCCCAGAAGACCAACAACGACGTTCCTCCTCATTCCAGCAGGATACGGACGTGACACCACCAATTGGAGCCACGGCAAAGTCCCCAGTTCCAAGACTCTACGGTTCACAGACAACCTAGAGTCAGCCCCGACACCGCAGAAGCGGAGCACGTCTGCAAATGACCCCGTCTCGGAAATACGTCAGCAAATGACCCCTTCGCGGAAATATGTCAGCAAATAACCCCGTCTCGGAAATACGTCATCCAATCACCCTGTCTCAGAAATATGTCACCCAATGACCCCGTCGCGGAAACACGTCAGCAAATGACCCCGTCTCAGAAATACGTCATCCAATGACCCTATCTTAGAAATACGTCAGCAAATGAACTCCGTCTTGGAAATACGTCAGCAAACGACCTCCGCCTCGGAATACGTCAACAAAAGACCTCCGTCTCGGAAACACGTCAGCCAATGACTTCCGTCTCGGAAACACGTCAGCCAATAACCTCCGTCTCGGAAATACGTCAGCAAATGACCCCATCACGGAAACACGTCAGCAAATGACCCCATCTCAGAAATACGTCATCAAATGACCCCGTTTCGAAAATACGTCATCCAATGATCCCGTTTCAGAAATACGTCATCCAATGACCCCGTCGCGGAAACACGTCAGCAAATGACCCCGTCTCGGAAATACGTCAACCAATGACCCCATCTCGGAAATACGTCAGCAAATGACTTCCGTCTCGGAAATACGTCAGCAAAAGACCCCGTCTCGAAAATACGTCATCCAATGACCCCGTCTCGGAAATACATCATCCAATGACCCCGTCTCGGAAATACGTCAGCAAACGACCTCCGTCTCGGAAATACGTCAGCAAATGACCTTCGTCTCGGAAACACGTCAGCCAACGACCTCCGTCTCGGAAACACGTCAGCAAATGACCTCCGTCTCGGAAACACGTCAGCCAATGACCTCCGTCTCGGAAACACGTCAGCAAACGACCTCCGCCTTGGAAATACGTCAGCAAAGGACCTCCGTCTCGGAAATAAGTCAGCCAATGACCTCCGTCTCGGAAATACATCGGCAAATGACCTCCTTCTCGGAAACAAATCAGCCAACGACCTCCCCTTCAGAGCAATGCTTCAACTCGGAGACAAGTTAACTCACCAACCACTTACGAGTTTTCTCGACTTGTAAGGGAGAAAATTCTCTTATGATATCCTTACAACTCTCAAGAGAAAACGCACTTAGGAATCCTCACGATTCCTAAGGAGAAAATACACTTACGAGATCCTCTCGACTCGTAAGGAGAAAAGTCTTTATGAGACCCTCACGGTTCGTAAAGTTGAAAAGTCTTAGGCAGCAGACCTGAACCTGCTTCCTAAGCCATCGCTACCCTACAAGGAGGTTAAGATGGACTGCTATTTACTATCTACATGCCACATTTGCTAAAGTAACATGCCAATAACACAGCAAAGAAAAGAAGGCGATAGCACAAGATAAAAAAAATATGTCTTTTATTCATGAATTCAATTGAGTACAAGATACATCATAAAAAAGAATGAAAAAATGAATGAAAGCATATTATTCATAGATTACAAATTTTCGGTTAATACAAAGATGGATACTAAGGAGGAGGCGTTTTTAACAAATTAGCAAGCCGCTCACGCACTCCTCTCAACTCCTTTTCATGATCAGCCGCCGCGGCCAACTCCGCTTCAATTCGAGCCCGTTGCTGCAAACAGGATGAAACCTTTTCATCGATTTCCTGTTGAGCGGCTTTATGACTCTGCGTAACCCGCTCAGTGAAGTCAAGCTTCTTCCTCAGCACCAGCCCGTCGGAAATACATCGTTGGAGACCTTCAAAAATAGCGTTTAGCTGTGCAGCATTCGCTTTGACCTGGGCACACAATTGCACAGACTCTGTGGAAGCCGCCTCACGTTCCTTTCGCCTAAGGGTCGCCTCTTGTTCAAAATGGCGAAGGAAAGAAACACTCTGCTCAACCCATGCAGCTCGCTGGGAGTTCAAAGCCAATGCTTCCGGAGCGGGACGCTTGAGCTCAATCTCATGCAGGCAAGCCTCGATCTTTCTGCAGTGATTAACCCAAGACTCGACGACGCCTTTGCCATGGAAGCTCACGAGTGTCGCCAATATAGGATTAACCTCAGCAGCAAAGTCTGCAGCAAATACGAGGGCCTCGACGTCAAGATCCTCGACGAACTCGCTCAACATTCGCAGGCTGTTCGCAGCACCCTTGGAAGATGGGCATTTAGCAAAGGGCCCTGCCGGCATTGGGATTCGAGACTCGAAAGGAGCTGGAGTCGGTGCGATTGCTGCATAACAAATTATGGTCAGATGTCGACTCGGGAGGTAAAGAAAATACACGAGCGATGGAGTCTACTATACCGGCGGCGACAGGTGGCAAAGTTGGGAGTACCGGAGGCGCAACTATTCTCTCGTCCCCTCCTCCAATCTGTAATGCTGCAATCAATTCAAAGAAGAATTAGCAACGACATGGTTTCCCGTAAAAGAAAGGAAAGGATGTCGGTTAAAAACTATACTCACCGACACCAGGAGGCAGGACGATTTCTGACTGGAAGGAGAAATGTAGATTCAACACCTGATACAGATGGTCGAAAAGGACTCCTGCAGAATTGCGACAATATACCGTCAATACAAGGAAGATGGTATCCACAATTTAAATTAAATAAATCGCAAATCCATACCTTCCAGCATTTGAGAGGACACGAGAGAAGGCGAAGGGACGACAACCGTCAGAGCAGCAACTGGTGACGCTTCTTCGGGTGGCACAACCTCGGCGTTCACCACACCTACACTCAAAACGAACAAAATGTCATCAGAGGGGATTGAAAGGGATTGCGAAATAAAAAGTAAACAGCGACCCAAGACCTACCTGATAGGTCATCAGCCAAAACTGGGACGGAAGCATCACCAGGCGCAGCGGCTTCTTCGCTCTCCTTCAGTGGAATAGTTTCGGCGCCCATGGCTTCGTCCCCTGATTCAACGAGGGCCATTGTGACACTCGCGATGCCCGCCGATAGCAGGGAACCACAAGGAGAAAGAGCGGCGGTTTGGGCAGTCCCGGACTCCCGAGAGAGAGTAACCGTTTCGGGCTCTATGGTCGGCGTCATCTCACCTGCCATCTCATCGCCAGGACTTGGCCCTGCAGGATATGGTATATAAGAATTTGAAGATAGAGTTCTAATAAAAGACTCAGCGTTACGTTACCATCGGGCATCTTTTCGGTTTCTTCCCGAGCCGCGTGATTTAGAGAGGTTTTGTCGATCAAAAATATTTACCGCAATCAAGAAACGGCGTCGCTTCGCAGCTAGCCGGTCAGTGCGGGTCGATCCACAGAGACGGGTAAATTCCTTTTATGTGTTTTAACGAGTTGATTCTATTTGTCGTTTTGATTGGTTTATAAAAATCTATAAAAACTAGATCTAATTAATCTAATTGAAAGTCTTGCTAGGGTTAGGCTTAGGGGAAGTTTTGGAGATTAATGTTTCCTTCACCGCTTTCAATGCCTTCTTTTTTAGATCTATTAGATGTTACGTTAATTATCAATAAAGTGGATACGAATCTTTTGGGAAGATGTTTCTTCCTCTAGATTTGTATCCTTCCTTTGTTGATAATTACCCTAACCCCCATGGAAAACACGCACAACCGGCCCTTTATACTACGGTTCACCGTTACCTCGAGGGGTAGGATGCCGTAGGGAGCGGATGTGTGCGTATGCATGGAGTTCTAACTCTAAAGTGAAGATGGCATTGAAAGGGGTGAGAGATCTCATCTCTCAACCCTTTCGCTAAGGCTAACCCTAACAAGCGAGGAGACTACTCGCTCATTAGGGGATGATAAATTATACTAGAAAATAAAAGCAAGGAAATAAATTACTTACAGATTTGATGGCTCCCTCCAAGTAGAAGACAGAATAGATCTGAATGTCACTCCCAGAAATTCTGAATTTTATTTATTGAAAAGAGGCATAAGGTTTTACAGATCTAAAATTACAATTTATAGGAAAATAGGAAACCTAGGGTTATAGACTCTCGCACATGCAAAATTACAGATTTGCCCACGTAAAATCCCAACATCTGCACCGACGCGCCGACTCAGAAAAAATGCACCGACATGCGCACTTGATGGCCGCGGAACCGCGGCGCCAGCATGGGTTTGGCCGCGGTTCCGCGGCCAAACTGAGGAGTCAGACACTGTAATTTTTTGTGCTTTTTCCTTGGCTCTTTGGGCTTCTGTTTCTTCACTTATTTTCTCTTTTGGGCTTCTGGTTCTTCTCCAGATCTTCAGTGAAGACTTGTATTGGTCTTTTAACCGTTTCACCTTGACATTCGTTGCCTTGCACCTATGTGAACTGGGTTTGACTAGGATCCGTCTAATTGCTGGTCAAAAGTCCCTTTTCTGTTGTTTTGTGTCTTTTTCACTGTATTTGCTCCAGAAACCTGTATCCTGTAATATGCAACAAACGTGCATCAAGAGTACCTGTTTATTTATAAAAAGGATAAGAATAGGGGAATGATAAATGCAATATTATGGTCTAAACAAATACCCCCAAACTTACCTTTTGCTCGTCCTCGAGCAAACTTATTATTTATTCACTAAAATCCTAACCACACTTTCGCAGGGAAACACGATTGCACTGAGCACGTGCAACAAGCCGTTAAACCTCTAGGTGTCCCTAGTAGGAGGAGTGTTGTCTCCTGAGGGTTTTCAGCGGATTACACCCACAAAATCCTATCAACTCTGCCCATTGACTTTTGTTCTCCAATTAGGTTTTTTAACAAGGAATTCTATTATCTTATACTTGTAAATTATCCACCCACATTCTTCACACTTCCTCATCATTTAACTTAAGATTATATATATCTTATAGACTTACATAGCTTTCGGCATTTCTTAAGTTTTCCTTCTAGGGTTTCATCTCTACTTAGGAATTTTCTATCAACTCCATTAAAGATACAAATTCTATCTTTCATTCCTCTCTTTTATCTAAATTCCAATCACATGCCCCTACGTGTGTGTAAAGATCACCCCTACACTTGGAAATTCAATTCAAGCAATCATGCCCTTGTCCATTTTCCAAAGTACTTATTAATTGGTGAATTTAAATGAAATTTGCTTACACATCCTTCATGCGACCGTTAATACTTCTTGAGGTACCAACGACCGATTACAAAATGCGTTTGCACTTTAAAGCGTACTTCCTAGTCCTTGCAACACCCAAGGCTTTAGCAGTGACTCCCAAACCAGTTGGTCTAAGGCACTAGGTGATGAAGCACCCTCGCTAAATATTTTTCTATTTTAGCAGCCTTAAGTAATCACAAAAACCAGTGTCCATTTTTTTTTATTCTTTATTCACACTTTTTCTTTTATTTTCTTCGTACTAAGGACTTTAGACAAGAGTATTTCAAGGTCTCTTCTACTATTCCAAGTTTCAAGGTGCGTGATTGTGCAATTTTGTAGGGTATACATTTTCAGAATCTAGACTTAAGCTAGGAACTATCTTTCAAACTTATACTTTAATTAGAACATCAATACTCTTCCCTTGTTTCGACTTAGCCCAAGAAGTGAACCCAAAATTTGCCTATTTCTAAATAAACTACAAGGCATATACTTTCTACCGTTAAACTTTAAGAAATGTTATTTTTAGGGTTTTTAATTCACTAAGTCTAAGATCTAGTTGTTCCTAACCAGTTAACCTATTTGTCAAACTCAAGTCAATTATAGCCAAGATTGAATACAATAATTTTTATAATTTTTGAAATTTTCCAATTTTTATGGGTTTTCAAATAAGTATGCAAATGCAAAAATATGTACAAATGAATGCGAAGGAAGAAGACGTACCGAGCATACCCCCAAACTTGAACTTGACAGTGTCCTCACTGTCTTGCTAAACCAAGAGGGTCAAAATACCGATACTCCCCTGTTTATTTATTTATAATAAAATTTTTTTTATGTTTTGAATTTTTTTTTTATAGAAAAAGAAAACAAAAGGATATATACATATATACAACAAGATTCCCCCCAAAGTTAAGCTTGGCCTTACACAAGCCAAATGTTAGCACCAACCATTCAAAAATCTTATCATGGTAATGGTAGAGTTGGTGCAAGAATGGGATGGAAAGAAAAGAGATGAAAAGCACGCGAGACCGTGTGGAAAGAAGAATGGTAGAATCTGGTCTCGGTGGGGGAGAAGGAAGACGGAAAGAAGAAAGATGTGGAGTGCGATCTTGAGGGTGTAAATTGAGTGAATAAATTAGCGCAATTTGTGATGACCGATGTGTTAAAAGCGATTGCGCTAACTTATCAACTCGTCGTGCAATGGGGTCAAATCCCTCAAGATTCGCAAGAAAACATGGGTACGCCGAACTTGGTATAGGAGATGAAAGCGTAACGGTCATTTGTTCTGTCGGAACAATAGGAAGGAGGGAGGGTGATATCACAGTCAAAGGTTCAGGAGGCTGAATTGGAAAATCCGACACATCAATTAAAAATGGTTCAACCTCGATATTATCCTCAAGACTCTCCTCAATACTATCCTCAATATTCAACTCATCCATGCCATTATCATCAAAATCTAGACGCATATGAGATTCGGGAGAAACATTTAATAACTCAGGATGATGATTTGAACATAAAATTTTAAGCAAATCGACAGGTTCATCATCCGAAATATTCCCGGCGTCTATATCCTCAATCAAGTGAAAATCAATTTCTTTAGACACTTCATCCACAGCATGGATATTTATCAATGTAGGTTCTAGAGTGGAGGTGTAAAGATCGAAAGGATTAGGTGTGGTTTCACTCGAAAGGGGTTCCTCACAATTTGGCAAATCAAACACTACAAAATCGGACAACTCATTTTTATTTTCAACTGGTGAATCATTTGGAACAATCGATGGAAAACCGGAGTTGTGGGCTTCAATTGGGTCAGGGTAGGTTTGATTTGAAAATCCTCTCTCATTCTCACTCTGTCCAACTGCCGCCTTATACATTGAAAAATTCGGAGCTAGCGGGACACTAGCTACCGGTTCACTAGGCTGCATAAGGGCGGCCATGGATGCTTCCACATTCCTCATCATTTTATTTGTTGCAGCAATATATGCTTCCAACGACTCTTCCAAACTAGACTTAGGTGGTGAGGGGGTTTCAGTAAAGGATTCAAAATTAGTTTGGTATGTGAAACTCCCTAATGGCTGTGTCGAAACAGCGTCTAGTGAAGGTGGGAAGGTCGGGTATGACTGGTAGGAAGTGGATGGTAAGACAGGAGTAGGGTCAACATATGGATAAGAAGGTGAATAATCGTGCGGATCCCTAAAACTAGATGAGTAGAGAGGGGTGAAAGATCGACTGCGAGATTGAGCAATATGCTCAGCAATGGACATCGGCCTAGGAGTGACAGAAGGACTTGAAGAAGTGGTATCAACATATTTAGGTTGTAAAGGTTGACTCGGTTGACACGAAGTGGGTTGAAAAGTCAAACTATTTCTCCTAGACGCCTCTATTTGATCTTTCAACGAAATTTTTGGCAAGGAGGGATCGTTTTTAAATTGACCGAAACAATTGACGAACGATGCAAAGTTAGGTTCGGGATACCAAAATTCGGCAAGAGATTTATGATGTGGGGTACCCATGATAAAAGAGTGCAAGGATTTCTTAGCGACAAAATTTTTGCAAGTTTTTAAAAGATTTTTCTTTATTTTTTTTTTATTGGAGAGTTTTGCAATAAGGTTTTAGAAAATGGACTCGTGACACCAATGAGTCAACCACACATGCGCAATCAGGCCTAGATCTAGGGTCGCCTAGGTCTGCTAGACAGCTCCTAACTAGGGCTAGAAATAGATCTCAAGCCGCCTCTTCACGGACAAATACGGCCAGGTAAGTGGGAAGGAACCACCACTACAGTGGGCCTAATTAATAACCACTAGCCTAGACACCGCAATGTCGGTTAGGATAACGGCCGATGCCTACCCTAGTCCTTTTCCTATTGAGCTCGCTGTCCTTAGGTCTGAGTCTAATTTTTTTTAATTAAAGGTGGTCGATGCAAAATGCTTTAGGTGTTTTCTGGGGTCCTGGGAAGGGTGATGAAATCCCCACCCAATCTGAGTTTGGTCAATTAGCCCCTTAGAGTCCGGTTAAATTATGCAAAACAAATAAAATTTCACTTGCATTCAATTTTAGCGCGGCGCAAAGAAACCTGCAGAAAATCTGTTATAGAGAAGGGGGAGAAAGACTCTTTACGCAAAGAATTCCTGCAGAAAACTTTTTACAGAGAGATATATTGTAGGTTGCAGAGGGGAAGAAAAGAGAAATCAAACCAGCAAAATTGATGCGCTGACGTGGCAGGAAGAGCGCGGATCCGCGGCGGGAGGCCCCTAATGCGGCGGAAACACGGTCGTCTGGTGGGATCGCGCTCTGGAAAAATTTGTGCTGCTCTGTATTGATAGTTCCTCTCTGTTCTTATGTACCAATTTTTGTTTTGCCCTCTGTAAATTTCCAGATCCTCAATTCTTCGCTGTTCCTGCAAGATTCAAAAGATACACCCTTCAAACAGATCAAAGTTGATAATTTTTTTATTTTTTTTTATATTTTCAGATTTTTATAATTTTTTAAATTTATATCAACCCGAAAATTCACAAAAAGAAATATTACGCCGTCCCCGGCAACGGCGCCATTTGATTTAGAGAGGTTTTGTCGATCAAAAATATTTACCGCAATCAAGAAACGGCGTCGCTTCGCAGCTAGCCGGTCAGTGCGGGTCGATCCACAGAGACGGGTAAATTCCTTTTATGTGTTTTAACGAGTTGATTCTATTTGTCGTTTTGATTGGTTTATAAAAATCTATAAAAACTAGATCTAATTAATCTAATTGAAAGTCTTGCTAGGGTTAGGCTTAGGGGAAGTTTTGGAGATTAATGTTTCCTTCACCGCTTTCAATGCCTTCTTTTTTAGATCTATTAGATGTTACGTTAATTATCAATAAAGTGGATACGAATCTTTTGGGAAGATGTTTCTTCCTCTAGATTTGTATCCTTCCTTTATTGATAATTACCCTAACCCCCATGGAAAACACGCGCAACCGGCCCTTTATACTACGGTTCACCATTACCTCGAGGGGTAGGGTGCCGTAGGGAGCGGATGTGTGCGTATGCATGGAGTTCTAACTCTAAAGTGAAGATGGCATTGAAAGGGGTGAGAGATCTCATCTCTCAACCCTTTCGCTAAGGCTAACCCTAACAAGCGAGGAGACTACTCGCTCATTAGGGGATGATAAATTATACTAGAAAATAAAAGCAAGGAAATAAATTACCTACAGATTTGATGGCTCCCTCCAAGTAGAAGACAGAATAGATCTGAATGTCACTCCCAGAAATTCTGAATTTTATTTATTGAAAAGAGGCATAAGGTTTTACAGATCTAAAATTACAATTTATAGGAAAATAGGAAACCTAGGGTTACAGACTCTCGCACATGCAAAATTACAGATTTGCCCACATAAAATCCCAACATCTGCACCGACGCGCCGACTCAGAAAAAATGCACCGACATGCGCACTTGATGGCCGCGGAACCGCGGCGCCAGCATGGGTTTGGCCGCGGTTCCGCGGCCAAACTGAGGAGTCAGACACTGTAATTTTTTGTGCTTTTTCCTTGGCTCTTTGGGCTTCTGTTTCTTCACTTATTTTCTCTTTTGGGCTTCTGGTTCTTCTCCAGATCTTCAGTGAAGACTTGTATTGGTCTTTTAACCGTTTCACCTTGACATTCGTTGCCTTGCACCTATGTGAACTGGGTTTGACTAGGATCCGTCTAATTGCTGGTCAAAAGTCCCTTTTCTGTTGTTTTGTGTCTTTTTCACTGTATTTGCTCCAGAAACCTGTATCCTGTAATATGCAACAAACGTGCGTCAAGAGTACCTGTTTATTTATAAAAAGGATAAGAATAGGGGAATGATAAATGCAATATTATATTCTAAACACCGCGCGCGCAACCTGTCTATGGGCGGTAGACAGGGCAGTGGAGCATCCTCTGCAGGAATAGCGACAGATGGGGTAGTGCTTGAACCTGCACCCGCAGCCAAACTAGCATCGCGTTACCTCGCCGCCAAACTAGCATCGCGTTACCTCGTCGCACGCTTCCTACGCTTCTTTTCGGTCTTAGCAGTGAGAAGCGATCTCCTCAAGACCTTCGTCAAAGGGACGTCATCGACCGAACCAAGCTCTGCCTCTGGAGCCGTTACGGCGTCTGTCATCGGCTGCTTGAGCGAAGCCTCTTGCGGTAATACTGGGGAGCTGGGGCCTCAGTAGCTGGCTCTGGAAGCGTCGCCGCATCACCACGCGGGATCGAAACCGCACTTGGAATAACCCGAGCCAAGGTAGTCCCTGCAACAAAATAAAAGAGAGGGTCAAACCATGAATAAAGAAAAAGGGAATGAAGGCACAATGAGCCGAATTATACTAAGGCCCAAAGAAGTGCGGAGCCTCTCTTCCTCTTCGAAAGTCTTGATGGAAGCCGCGAGAGCTTCTTCGGCGGAAATACCTATTGCAGAAAAGGGCATTAGTAAAGCATAATAATAAGGAATAAAAAGAGAGAAAATACAACTGAAGTATACCTGACTTCGCAATGGTGAGTAGCGCTGCTTCTTCGCGAGCCAGCCGCTCAGAGGCCAGAAGGGCAGCCTAGAGATCAGTGTCAGTCACATGCGTGTCGAGCAAGCCCTCATTAGTGCCATACTCACACAGGACCTCACTGTAGAGAGCATGAGGATCCTGGCCGATTACAACGTCAGCAGAAAAGAGTGACTTCTTCTTTTTCTGTGAGCGGACGCCTGCAGCCGACAACAGGAGCTTACGCTTGGCGGGCAATTTTGGGCGACAAGTCCCGATCTCCGTACCCACGCTAAACTCAGGAGACGTTGCAGCTACCGCTTCTACAGGAGCACATGGCAGAGGCTTCTCAGGAAGAGCGCGCGGGACCACAACCGCAGCAACTTCTCTTAAGGGAGGACGAACGATGGTCCGTCGCTTTAGGGGAACGGCTGGATTACCAGCAGGGGCTGCACCCTTGCGATCGAGCAGCAACCGCTTTTCTTCCCTAATGATAGCGCCCGTCGCATGCTGGTACCATACCACATATGCGTTCAAGGCTTTTGGAACATAGCTCGGCTCACTGATCAAAAAGTTGGACCCAGTATTTAGGCGCATGAAGTGGTGCAACGTGCTCCGGATACCCTCTTCAGTAGCAACCGGTTCTGCCAAGAAGGCCTCAAGAGGAACACCTTGATTGTAACCTGACTGTTGGGAAAAACAGTGCGGGTTGTACCTCATGAAAAGCGCCAAGTCATTTTTCCTGAACACCAAGTAGCCCGGCCTAATCGAATATAAATGAAGAATCTCCCGAGCTTTCAAGGTAGAAACCCCGTCTTTGAAGGTGTCGCGCAGTGGCTGCACAGTTTTTGTGGATTCCTTGCCGATGGTTAAGACCATACCGACGAAGGTCATGCCATCCCTGACCATACGCGGGTGAAGAACTAGACCCCGAGCCTCTCGCTGAGTCGGTTCCAAAGCGGAAGCGTCAACTAGCCGCATAATCCAAGGAAAGTTATAACTGTCGTAGAAGCGGGGCCGCTTGTGGACTCCAAAAGCGTCGAGCACATGCACCTCGATCCACGAAGTGAAATAGTGCAGCGGAAAATTTACGGGCTACACCCCCGGCTGGGTTGTGTCTGACGCTGAGCTGAGGACATGATACAAATGAGCTAGCCCAGCGACCCCGACGGCCACTCGCATCCCAACAACCATTCGGTGAGCCGGGTAGAAAATGGACGGCCTCATATAGCGAGGGTGCATTGGGAGCACAAACCAGCTTAGCCATAGCCCGAGGAACCCCAAATAGAACGCCTCTTCGTCGATGTCTGGGGCTGCGAGTTCCGCAAAGGGGACGACCGCGGCATTTGGGAGGCAGAAATTCTTTTGATCTGCTTCCGCTGTCGGCTGGATGTCCAAGTCAAAACCGAAAGGATCGTCAAGCTTGGCAAACTTCACACCTTGTTTCGACAAGACTTCCGGGCGAAGAAAACGGGCGATGAAATCTGTGAAGCTAACCCCGTGGATTCCGGATTCGAGAAACAGACTTTCATAAATGTTTAACACTTTGATTAAGCTTGAGAATCGGTGTTGAATGGCATTCTCTGGGGTCAGACCCATCACTATTGATTGGGTGGCGAAAATGTACTCATCAGGGGGTAATATCTCCTCGTAATGTTCCCCTCTGACAGGTAAGCCAGAGATCTCCGTGAATTCCTCCAAAGAGATTGAGACTTCCCGATCTGATAGAAGAAAGGTATGAGTTGGGACATTCCATTGTTCCATAAAAGCTTTGACCTACCATACAGGGGGCGTGGAATACTGGAAGAGAGAAGCATAAATCGCGGGGTACAACCCGAGCTTCAGCGGCAGCGATTTCTTGGCCGACAAGATGTATCGAGCCCACTGCAGATATCCAGCTGAATGGCGGGGAGTCAAGCCAATCATGTACGCATGTCTCCAAGGGCGCGACTCGCCTTGACATATGCGTCGCCCCAAGATATCTAAAGCCATCGGAGGCTGTACGGGTATTGCAGCTATAGAAGGCTGGAGATGACCATCCGAGGTCCAGTTAACCTCCTCTACGACATAGTTTACTTGGGGTGGGTCGGCGTAGTGAATAGTGGAAATCGGCTCTGAAGGCGTCGCACAAGAGAAGCTGCGTCAACCCTGAATGATTTGGTTGTACCATAACCCCCATAAATGAAGAGACTTCTGCTCCGGGTCGTGATCTTTGATTAGTGCAAAAACTTCCCGGTCTACGGGCGCGTCAGCAAATGCGCTATCCGGACGAACGAAGGGGAAAGAAGTGTCGAAAGATATAGTACCTGCGCGAAAAGGAACAAGGGTTAGCTGTTAATGCTACAATCCAAATTCTAAAACTTGGTACTTAATTTGTACCACACTGCAATGCAGTGGAAAGGGACCAAAGGGGACCCACAAAATCAAGATGACGGCTCATCATTGATGAGACAGTCACTCATTAAAGAGGAAATCCTAAAAGGATTCTCATTTAATGAGAGAATTCTCGGGCCAAGGAGTTAAACTCCATTGAGAGCAGCGCTCTGCAACAGAAATGACATCTGTCAAAATTAATGATGAAGGGAATAAAAATTCCCCCAAAAATTCTGAAGAGCTATGCTCTGTGAAGATGATGGAGTAATCCATCAAAAACCTTAAAAAGCAAAGATTTTACTGAGTTAAAAACCCCGAGATCTCTAAGATCTGCAAAACGAACTTTAAGAGTTTTTCATTAATGGGTTAAGAAACCCTAAAAGAAGATTTTTTGATTTATGATTTAAAGAAGAGCAAAGCTCTGTTTTCATTTAACGGGTTAAGAAACCCTAAAATCTACTTTAAGATCTATGATCTAAGAAGAGCAAGACTCTATTAATGAGTAAAACCCTAGAGTATGAAATGATTCCTTCAAAGATTTGATCCTTACCAAAATTTTTGAAAAGGTTCTGACTCTAGAAGAGTTTTTTTAAGGCAGAGAACTTAGCTCTGAAAGAGAATTAAATTCTCAAGAACAAAGAAAACAAGAAAATGAACAACAGTCAACTCAAGGGCCAAAGGTCCTATTTATAGGCGTTTGAAGTCGATCCGACTTCCAAGACAATCCAACGATGGAAAGGCTGCCACCGCTGCACTCATGTGTAAGCCACGTGAGCGCAACGGTGGGGGGCATTTGTTTCCACCAATCAGAGAGCAAACCACTGTTCAAAATTTAAAATTTGAATTGAGGCAGCGCCTCACGTGCAAAGCACGAGAGTGCCCACACCAAGAGTGCCAGCGCTAAGAGTCAAAGACTCTGAGGCAGTGCCTTACATGCAAAGCACGAGAGCGCTCGCGCCAAGTGCGCCAGTGCCAAGAGTAAAAGACTTTGAGGCAGTGCCTCACGTGCAAAGCACGATAGCGCCAGCACCATGAGTCAAAAACTCTGAGGCAGCGCCTCATGTGCAAAGCACGAGAGCGCCAGCGCTAGAACTAAATGTTCTCCACCCTTGAATCAAAGATCCAACAGAGATGATAAAATCATCAAATTACATAATTAAATTCTGATGAGAAAATACTCCTCAAATCTTTCCAAACAAGAAAGATGGTGCTCTGTAAATCAGAACTCCGTTGGATCAAAGATCCAATGGTGATTGAAAATCACCAAGATACAGAACAATCTCTGTATAAGAACATATTTTCCCAATCTTGCTAATAACAAGAGGAAAATATTCTGTAAAACAGAAGGCTTGGGATCAAAGATCCAACGATGGCAAACATCCCCAAATTAATCAGAGATCTCTCAATTAGAGATTTCCTTAACTGATTCAACAAATCAGCCTCCCCTATATAAAGGACCCAAGACTTCAAGTCTTGTACAGAAAAACCTCCCCATAAGTTTCAAATTAAAAAGAAGAGAGAGAGAAAAACCTCCCTATAAGTTTCAGGTTCTTAGAAAAGAAAAAGAGAAGAGCAAGCACTAAGAAGAAGAACCTTCTTCAAGGTAAATAAAAAGAAGAGAGATCATAACATCTCCTCCATATTTTGAGAGTTTCTCACATCAGAAGAACTTAGTTCATTTTCTAGATCACAGATCTATAAGACAAAGTCTTTCACAAAAACAGAAGAGATCATAGCATCTCCTCATAAAAGAAGAACTTAGTTCTTAGATCCATGAGATAAAGTCTCTTATAAACGAGAAATTAATTCTCAGAGCACAGAACTGATCAGGACTGCCAAAGAAGTGCTTTAGCGCTCCAAGTCTAGCGCCAAGCGCGCCACGTGCTCCTTACGTGGGCGCTATTTTATAAGAAGTACTTCAGCGCTCTAAGTCTGGCGCTTAGCGCCAAGCGCTCCACATGCTCCTCACGTGGGCGCTATTTTAAAAGAAGCGCTTTAGCGCTCCAAGTCTGGCGCTCAGCGCCAAGCGCTCCACGTGCTCCTCATGTGGGCGCTACTTTAAAAGAAACGCTTAGCGCTTCAAGTCTGGCACTCAGCGCCAAGTGCGCCACGTGCTCCTCACGTGGGCGTTATTTTATAAGAAGCGCCTTAGCGCTCCAAGTCTGGCGCTCAGCGCCAAGCACTTTACGTGCTCCTCATGTGGGCGCTATTTTAAAAGAAGCGCTTTAGCACTCCAAGTCTGGCGCTTAGCGCCAAGCGCTCCACGTGCTCCTCACGTGGGCGCTACTTTAAAAGAAACGCTTAGCGCTTTAAGTCTGGCGTTCAGCGCCAAGCGCTCCACGTGCTCCTCACGTGGGCGCTGAGGAAATACAAAGCGCTTTGTAAATAGTGCCCCAGCACCATAAAGAGTGTTCAACACTCAGTAAAAGACAAAAAGAAAAAGGGGTGTCGGAACCCAAATCAATACTCAGCATTGTTGGATAAAAAGGGACTGAGCCCAAACAAATGTTCAACATTTTATTCAAAACTGAGTGGGCTGAGCCCTAGTTGGCCACAAATCTCTAATTCAGATTAACCGAGCCCATGTGCTCACAATCTTTTTACTTGGTCTTAGTCCCAAACATGCCTATAGATCTCCCAACCAACATTGGTTCAAAGGTACATCTCTTCATACCTCTCATACATGTCGCTGTAATTCTTCAACGTCTTCAGAGAGATGGAGGGTCCCAATAACCAATAACTTTTGGCGCATCCCCAAACTGTTAAACCAAAACCTTACAGACTATGACGTCTTTAAACCTTACAGACTATGACGTCTTTAAACCAGACTATGATGTTTTTAAACCATACAGACTACGATGTCCTTAAACCTTATGGACTATGAGGTCCTTAATGTTGGAGATAGTGCCCTCAGAGTCAATTATTAGATCACAAGCACGTGATTGCAATGATTGAGGGAGGACCTATCCCGGTAGAACAGTCTTACTCGAGATGATAGTATGATATATGGTTTACCTTTACCATCGTGTACTGCTTTAGGTGACCTGACATGTCGCTATTACACGTTGATAGAGCCCCTAGGATTCTTGCTTGGCTGCCAGCAGTATGAGGGCGATCATATAAGTGAGAGCTGGAGTCTATAAGCACATCCTTAAAAGGTCCCTAGTCGTGGGAGTTTCGAGACAGGGCATCGATTCTCCAGAGTAGACTAGTGTATACAGTCGAGACCCCGACGAGGGGCGGTGGCCGGTCTCACAAGCCACTGGTGTCAGTTGGTTCACCTAAGATGTATACAGGTGCTCATTGGGTTATGAGTACACCGGACAGGACTCGCCGGGAACATGCTAGTTGGTCTTATACCTGACGTCAGATAGCAGTTCCCTGGTGACATGTGTACAGGTTAGTTCATCGACCTGGGGATCGTCATTTGTCTCGTGTGAGTTCCCACTGTACTTTGATTACTACCCTACCATGGCTCAAAGGAGTCGTGCAAACAGGTTTTAGTTGGGTACAGTCCCGAGCCACATGGAGGCAGTGAGCGGATCTTCAGGGGTTCGTCTCTCCCGGTATTAGGGGTGAGGTCGCGCTGTGTCTAGGAGAGCCATTACACAAAGTCCTTGGCCAAGGCAGGAGATTTACTGGTAGGTATTCCAGTAGTATCTCAGGGTGTTCTGGGCTACACTCCGACACGACTTGTACCGCTTTTGGGGGTCTGACTTTTACCCACCCCCTAGGCCCGACATGCGATGCTCATAGACGAACGGACCGGACTGTACGGATATTGTCACTGACAGGCTCAGTAGGGTGTCAGGATGAGCTTGCTCATCGACGTCCCTTTTGGTCAATAGCTGGTGGCCCGTTACATATTGGCTTATACCTCTGACGTGCTAGTGGTTAAATCCACAGCCATAGTATTGACGAGTTTTTAGAGTCCACCACACAATCAGTTACTCAGCTTTCGGGCGAAACGCTGTAGAGGCCGTATGGAGATATGGCAGGGTCCGATCAGATACGTGCGGTATTGCACGGGTCAGGATCGGACGGTTTGTACTAGTGGCCGTATGGATATATGGCAGGGTTCGATCTGATACGTACGGTATTGCACGGATCAGGATCGGACGGATATTACTAGCCGGCTTTGGTTTAAGCCGGATCCTAGTATAGTACAGTGTAGATTTTGTCTCTTTGCATTTATATCCGGACGGAATACAGATGCGGGTGTGTATGCACAGTATCGGGGTTTTCCTGTAATTTATTACGGGACCAGTTTTCTGGGGTTGCCAGTTTGCATTCCGTTCCGGCCGGTTTTCCTTTGTTCTTTCCCGGCCGGACTTTTCCGATGGAGGGGGTTATTTGCAATTGTGCAAATAACTTTTGTGGAGGGATTTTCTTGCAAATGATTTGATTATGATATGTTTAGAATCTTTCATCCATCACTTGCATTAATGAGATTTGAAAGGATTTGATTTGGATATGGGTTTTGTTATCATGATGTCTTTGTATGTGGTCACCCCTTCACTTTACACTACCATCACCTCCCTTCATGCTACATATCCATTCCCTCCTCCATTCTAAAAGGGGCCGGCCAATTTTAGATGAGGGAGAGAGAGAGGTTCATTTGTGTGGAGATATATTTGATCATCTCATTTTCGTTGAAAAAGATTGATAGCTTCATTTCCCTCCAAAGCTCATTCTTCCTTCACCTCCATCAAAGGCAACATAACCCCAAAGTGAGACATAGCCTCTACACTACACACATTTTACAGCATATCTTGGGCATGTCGACTTGCTAGCTTCATGCCCGAGTTGCCTCGGTATTGAGGTGGGAGCCCGTAAAAGAAACAGGCGATGTGGTGCCCTTCCGGCGAGGAGGCGACGACCGGAGTTTCCGCGAGGAGATCGGAGTGGAGATGAAGACCGGAGGACTCGGATCAGTCGGTATATCTCTTCCCTATCTTGTTACTTTGCTAGATCTAGTTTAATGGCCCGATCCGGGGTTTAGTGCGCGGTGGTGCCGGCTTGCAAAGTTCGCAAAATTAAAGTTTATCACCGTTTCCGCATTTGGCCGTCGGTTTGACGACCGGGGCGCCGCCGTGCACTTACAGTGGTATCAGAGCCTCGCCATTAACTTCGTCTAGTTTCGTTTGATGTGTTTTGCATTTCCGATCGACCAAAATTCCAAAATCTACATTTTCCTTCGCATCAGTTTTCTGTTGAAATTTTTTGGTCTCGAAAAATTTTTCAGGTTGTCTCAGAATGATGTGCAGAGAGTTCTAAGTACACTGGGAAAATTCGACAGCATGATCCCTCTTCAAGAGCGCGGATCTACGGCCATTAACCTTTACTAGGCCGCGGATCCGCCGCAATAATGAGAGATCATGTGATCGTTTTTTTTGCAGTGGGCTTGTGGGCTAAAAATAGGGATTTTGGAATATTAGAACTGGGCCCAGAATTTCTGTTAGTGCTACAGTATTGCTTGGGGCCCACTTGTTAATTTTTGATCGATCGGATATTTTAAACACATTATTTCACAGTATTTACATTATATCTGCGACCGTGAATGTCACTCGATCGGTAAGTCCGGTCTAACTGCTATAGCCCGGTTAGACGGATTTGCGAACGTGACTTTCACGTTGATGTTCTGTGTTTTGCTGTGATGTTGCGGATCGGTCGTGGAGGATAGCCCGGATGCAATGCTAGTACAGTTTTGTTGTATTATGTACATTTGATATTGCGGAGCGAGCGTCCGACATGTGGACTGCCGTCACTGCCTGTTTGTATTATTCTTTTGGGGCACGACCTGGTTGCGGTCGAGGTACCCGTTGTATGTATATTTTACTTTCTGTACTAGGATTGTCCCGCGGAGGGGTGCACGGATAGCCGGGTTCTAGAGGGCAACGGGCCCGCATCTCAGGGCATTGAGACGGAGGGGGCTTCAGTCTGGAATTGGCGGGCCATTCGCCGCACTCGTAGGGGGTACAGGTTGACCCAGGAGGGGTGCCCAAGTTACCGGATTCCGTGAAGTGCTGGGTGGTCCATTCACGGTGCTGAAGGGGGCTGCCTCGCTTCAGGTTTTGGCGGGTGACTTGCCGCGCCCGTAGGGGTCTAGGATTTCATTGCACAGGCTATCCACACGACCAGGGGAACGTCGGGTTTCAGTAGTGGCTCTGTGAAACCCGGGGATCCCAGATATCTGTATTGTTCTGTGATGTTGTACATTTCTGTGATGTTGCATTTATTTCACGCCTTGAGCGAAATACTATATATTGGTATATATATTAGTAGATGTTGTATATATTTTTCATCCGCGCTAGTCCAGTCCCCGCTCTGCCGTTAGTTAGCTAACCTAACGGGTGATGGCGGGACCCAGTGGCGAATGCGGATGGCATATACGTACGTCAGTATATTTTCGTTCTTTGTGGTGTGACCAATTGATGGGACTGCATTGATTCGGATCAATGCAAGTAAAACAAACCTATTCTGATGTTGTTGGAACACTTTTCAAAAAGCTGTTATTACAAGGACGTTCACTTTTGTTTTGCATCGTGGTATTCATTTGGAATATCCTGCTCCTCAGTCGACGAGGCAAGGGCCGAGATCCCTTCACCGGGAGTGACCCCTTGGACAAAAAGTTTGCGTCAGGGCAATGACTTCACTATAGCCGATTACTTTTGCTTTGCATCGTGGTATTCAGTTGGAATATCCTGCACCTCATTCTACGAGGAAAGAGCCGAGATCCCTTCACCGGGAGTGACCTCTTTAGTAAAGGTTTTTCATCACTATATTTTCTAAAAAGCTATCCGTTCCTTCAACGATATCAAGTTCATTACGTTAAAGGTTTTCGCCAGAAACCATTCATAGCCCTCCGTCGTTTCATATGGATAGTCAATAGTATTCAAGCTGTGTTTGTTGGCCATAGTCAAGGCACAGTGTTTGGTAGCTGTTGGTTATTCATATGCAGCATAGATAGATGCGTTGGTTTGGGACAGTCGTATAGCCATGTTGGCCCTAGTCAAGGGCTTGTACGGGTGGGTTCAAATCAACCTGGATAATGACGGGTAGAACTTGACATGTGACTTATGATTTGTTGGCCATAGTCAAGGTCATAAGAGCATGGGGTAAAAATCCACATCGGGAGTTTCAAAAGAACTGAAACTTGCCAGATATGCGCATACCTTCTGGAGTGTGATAACGTGAGCGGATTCCATCACTTTATCATGCGATGAGAGTTGGATCCCGATTCCCACTGATGAGTTAGTTTACTCCTCGGGTGACCCCGACTAATTCTTCTTTCAGGTTTGGAGGAGAATTTGAGGTACAGTGGGAGGTTTCCAGATTAGATAAAGTGATAACCATTCTGATCTAGGTTAGAGTGCACGCTGAGTGTTTCTTTTCTCTCTCTCTTTGGCAGCGACCATTGACCCGATCCTAAGACTATGACTCAGTGACCAAGTTGACCGAACCTTCTTAACACTGGCTTTTGGATTGTCAGAGTTGCAGACCTCATTGCCACTCCTACTTTTACCCTTTTCTCCAAGACACCCCGTATTACTACGAACGTCCACTTCCATTGGACAAAGCCATCGTATGGTTAGATACGAACTCGAAGGAATTCGAGGATGGTTTCCGGTTCTGGAGAAAACGGATAGGATTATTCAGTTGTCTTTTCCTTTTTGCCTCCTCTCAAGTTACGAGTACTCCTTAGTTTAGGAGATAGTACACCTATTACGCAAATTGGATAGTCTTCTTCCAAACTTTAGGCTGGTGCCGAACAGTGGGGAATGAAGAAAACCAATTAGCATAACGATGGTGTGCAGAAGGTATTAAGATTAAGACAAAGCAAGGGATTAGTAAGAGGGCAAAGTAAATTGCGACTGATATTCTCGACCAAACCAAGTATTTCATTACCACTCCCACATCACCTTTGTATTTCTCCAGGACACTCCGTATCACTACGAAGATCCACAGTTATTTGGATATTCCATCGTATGGTTATATACGAACTCGAAAGGAACTTGTTCCAGTTCGGGGATGGATTCTGGTCCAGGAGAAATAGGAATAAGGTTTATTCGGTTGTCTTTTATCTTCACCTTCTCTCGCATTGCGAGTGCTCCTAGGACTAGGACAGTACACCCATTATGCTTATTGGATAGTCTTCTTCCAAACCATAGGCTGGTGCCGAACGGTAGGGAAGGAAGAAAACCATTTGGCCTAAGGGGTGTGCAGAAGGTAACGACTAAAGACATATGAAGGGATTTGGAGAGGTGGCAAAGAATTATGCGGTTATAGTTGTGAATCTGGATAATGGTAGAGGCATTACTAGGAATACCAGGATACCCCATCGAAACATTTCAATGTTTCAGTTCACTGTGTACTGTTAAAAGAAAACTGATTTCCCGATTAGACACTTGCTCCAGGGTATGTATTTACCAGGTATGATTCTCACATCTGTATGGTTTTACAGATGATGAGTGGGAGTAAGTTATTGGGAATTAGGTGATCATCCTCATTATATCAGGATTCGTTGTAATCGGTGATATTTAAGGAAATCGCCTGGGTTGTTTGCCGGACGGCAAATATTTGGTTTTGAATATCCGCTGTTGTGCACCAATTTCAAATTGATATATCTGTACGTCTATTTTCATAGAGTGAGATATACCTTTTGATATTATGTCGATGACATTTACCTATATCAGTGGATGGTTAGGTAAGGAGCATTGAACAGCGGTGTAATTCTTCTTAACCATAAGTACAGTTCTCAACCTACGACACACAGTGAAAGAGTTGTTAGACTCAGCGGACTTATACAGAGTATTGTATGTTGTCCAGTGTCCATTAGGACAGAGGGGTTGGTCCTCATACTATATTCTGTTTACTTTTAACTTCTCTAGTTCTTAGACATGTATTTCGTAGAAACACAGGGTCTAAGTTTTGAGGAGTTATAGGTATTTGAATAGAGTAGAGAACCAAGTGTAGCAAGTATCGGGATTCTTCAAAGTGATCGAAGATGTAGATACTTGTGTATGGTATTCAGTTGATAGTAATAATAAAGAGAAATTGCTTCTCTTTCAGGTTACTCATAATTGGAAGCATTCCTAAGTTGAGTAACGCTGATCGGCCTCTCTCCATTTAGTTGACATGCACTGGAGACAGCTGCATGATTTGAATCTGGTTCAATTAAATCAGTGCCTCTGGTTCTATATTGGATATAGTACAGTTCATATCTTAACATTGTTAAGGTACGGGGAGTTGTCCGGCTTATGATTAAAACCAGATTCTGGATAACTCAAGGCACGTTTCTGTAATGGCTGTTTGTGGGTTGACCCAGGCTATGACGAGGGTTGATTTTCTACCATCTGGAAGATCAATAGTGATATTGTTCTTAACTCGCCACATTTTAAAAGAAATGGTTATTTTTTCAGAAAACAGAAGTGGGAGTATGGTAGAACTGGAAGTGATTCCAGAACCGCAAACGATTACGGAAGATTTGATAAGGAACCTAAAGATTCAATCTGATTTGACATTCCATTGGCCACTCCGCAGATAAGGTGGGTAACTTCAGGCACCCGAGAGGTACTCCGGTAGCCTCAAGGACGGTGACGGGGAAGTTCTTGTTTACCCACACTTGCCATTGTTGTTGTTCCAGGCTGCGAGAACCGGCAGGAGGATGAGTATAGCGTCGTTCTAAACTAGCTTTAGAAGTGCACATCTATATGACTCTGCCAGAGGGTTGTCGTAGTCAGTGGGAGCAGCGGAAGCATTGGTGGACATCAGGCTTATGTCTATTTATAGACTAAAGCAGATATAGCGGAGTTAGATCATCTGTTTCTGATGTGACAGTCATAGGTTTGACGTCATCAGAATAGGGGATAGATCTGTTGAGAAGGTAGTAGGAAGTGATATTCCTATACTACGATCGGTTATACTTTGGTCGTCACACAGTGGTTTCTCCACATGGGACTTGGACATTATATCAGATATACTGGTTACTAGATCTATGGTTTTAGATCTAGATTTGGGTGGTTTCCCAATCAGGGTACTTTGACAGCATTCTAAGAGTATTTAGAATGGACGACTCCTGGCACGGTAGTGTACCTGCAGGTGATGGAGTCACCCTCTCTAAAGGTGTCTTATAGATTAAAGTAGAGAGGGATATGCATGATTGGCAGATCACTTGCTTAGGCAATTGAGTCAATCATGAGATGTCAAGTACCACACCAGATGTTGTTCTTGCACTAGATGCGATAAGTTGATATTGATCCAATCCTGGAGAAACAGTCGGAAGCAGTTTTAGAACATAAGTGGATGTTCTAGGGATATGATAACGACAGCCTCATTTGGGAGACAGTTTTCATTCCAGGCTTCCAAGGTGACATGGACGACAAGGAGGTTGTCAGAGTTATAGTTTTTCCTTCTGACGAGGGGCAGTGTTTTGGACAGGTAATCCAAGGCAATACTGAGGGTGGCATGGCGCAGGATACTGATTAAGTTCAGTTGACGATACAGTCTAAGAAGTTTGGATTTGGAGTTCATTTATGAGCTAGGTCCCATCAGGCATCCAGACATTCTAAGACAGGTATTGCTCATTTCGGGAGATGGCTTTCTCCGCGAACTTGAGATATAGAGAGACATAGAAAGAAACATCTAGGCGGATCCACTCACTGAGGCTTTTCCTCGAACGCAATAGTTTCGCAAACAGGCTTTGTGCGACTGACTAGTAGAGGAGTTGGGTGTTCGGTATCACACGGGCTGTAAGTATGCGACATCGCAATAATTAGCCTTGAGTGCAAGTGGGAGATTGTTGGAGATAGTGTCCTCAGAGTCAATTATTGGATCACAGGCACGTGATTGCAATGATTGAGGGAGGACCTATCCCGGTAGAACAGTCTTACTCGAGATGATAGTATGATATCTGGTTTACCTTTACCATCGTGTACTGCTTTAGGTGACCTGACAGGTCGCTATTACACGTTGATAGAGCCCCTAGGATTCTTGCTTGGCTGCCAGCAGTATGAGGGCGATCATATAAGTGAGAGCTGGAGTCTATAAGCACATCCTTAAAAGGTCCCTAGTCGTGGGAGTTTCGAGACAAGGCATCGATTCTCCAGAGTAGACTAGTGTATACAGTCGAGACCCCGACGAGGGGCGGTGGCCGGTCTCACAAGCCACTGGTGTCAGTTGGTTCACCTAAGATGTATACAGGTGCTCATTGGGTTATGAGTACACCGGACAGGACTCGCCGGGAACATGCTAGTTGGTCTTATACCTGACGTCAGATAGCAGTTTCCTGGTGACATGTGTACAGGCTAGTTCATCGACCTGGGGATCGTCATTTGTCTCGTGTGAGTTCCCACTGTACTTTGATTACTACCCTACCACGGCTCAAAGGAGTCGTGCAAACAGGTTTTAGTTGGGTACAGTCCCGAACCACATGGAGGCAGTGAGCGGATCTTCAGGGGTTCGTCTCTCCCGGTATTGGGGGTGAGGTCGCGCTGTGTCTAGGAGAGCCATTACACAAAGTCCTTGGCCAAGGCAGGAGATTTACTGGTAGGTATTCCAGTAGTATCTCAGGGTGTTCTGGGCTACACTCCGACACGACTTGTACCGCTTTTGGGGGTCTGACTTTTACCCACCCCCTAGGCCCGACATGCGATGCTCATAGACGAACGGACCGGACTGTACGGATATTGTCACTGACAGGCTCAGTAGGGTGTCAGGATGAGCTTGCTCATCGACGTCCCTTTTGGTCAATAGCTGGTGGCCCGTTACGTATTGGCTTATACCTCTGACGTGCTAGTGGTTAAATCCACAGCCATAGTATTGACGAGTTTTTAGAGTCCACCACACAATCAGTTACTCAGCTTTCGGGCGAAACGCTGTAGAGGCCGTATGGAGATATGGCAGGGTCCGATCAGATACGTGCGGTATTGCACGGGTCAGGATCGGACAGTTTGTACTAGTGGCCGTATGGATATATGGCAGGGTTCGATCTGATACGTGCGGTATTGCACGGATCAGGATCGGACGGATATTACTAGCCGGCTTTGGTTTAAGCCGGATCCTAGTATAGTACAGTGTAGATTTTGTCTCTTTGCATTTGTATCCGGACGGAATACAGATGCGGGTGTGTATGCACAGTATCGGGGTTTTCCTGTAATTTATTACGGGACCAGTTTTCTGGGGTTGCCAGTTTGCATTCCGTTCCGGCCGGTTTTCCTTTGTTCTTTCCCGGCCGGACTTTTCCGATGGAGGGGGTTATTTGCAATTGTGCAAATAACTTTTGTGGAGGGGTTTTCTTGCAAATGATTTGATTATGATATGTTTAGAATCTTTCATCCATCACTTGCATTAATGAGATTTGAAAGGATTTGATTTGGATATGGGTTTTGTTATCATGATGTCTTTGTATGTGGTCACCCCTTCACTTTACACTACCATCACCTCCCTTCATGCTACATATCCATTCCCTCCTCCATTCTAAAAGGGGCCGGCCAATTTTAGATGAGGGAGAGAGAGAGGTTCATTTGTGTGGAGATATATTTGATCATCTCATTTTCTTTGAAAAAGATTGATAGCTTCATTTCCCTCCAAAGCTCATTCTTCCTTCACCTCCATCAAAGGCAACATAACCCCAAAGTGAGACATAGCCTCTACACTACACACATTCTACAGCATATCTTGGGCATGTCGACTTGCCGGCTTCATGCCCGAGTTGCCTCGGTATTGAGGTGGGAGCCCGTAAAAGAAACAGGCGATGTGGTGCCCTTCCGGCGAGGAGGCGACGACCGGAGTTTCCGCGAGGAGATCGGAGTGGAGATGAAGACCGGAGGACTCGGATCAGTCGGTATATCTCTTCCCTATCTTGTTACTTTGCTAGATCTAGTTTAATGGCCCGATCCGGGGTTTAGTGCGCGGTGGTGCCGGCTTGCAAAGTTCGCAAAATTAAAGTTTATCACCGTTTCCGCATTTGGCCGTCGGTTTGACGACCGGGGCGCCGCCGTGCACTTACACTTAAACTCATGGACTACGATGTCCTTAAACCCAATGGACCGCAACGTCTCTAAACTAAGACGATAGAGCCCAAATATTCTTTCGTTGGATCAAAATGATCCTGAAATCCCGTTGGGTAGATCTTAGCCTAAAATTAGACTAACGTATTTTAAATAAACATTTAAGTTGATCTTAACTTCAAACGAGGTTAACGATCCTTAAAATCAAACCAAACCCAAATCTAAGAAAATATGGATTTGGACTAATCCCCGCCCTACGGGCGACAAAATAAATTAGTCTCCGTATACAATCCACGGGCAACCACAAATAAAAAAAACACACACGACACGAAGTAACCTTTTAGAGCAGGAGAAAGTGGTTACCGCGATACGGTAACGTAATTAACTGCAGGGGCTTGCGCCTGCAGGGAAGAGCGTCCCCACAATCAAAAACCCCTCGCAATGAGGGGGAATCTGACGAAGTATACTACAACGGCCGCATCCGTCCAAACCTTCGATGCACGGTGCCATAAATCAACTTGGTATCTTCGGAGAGGTGGACGGATAAAACCAAATAGCATCTGCCCCCAAAATTCAGGCCAGACGTCCCAACGTCCCGGCCGCGTCTTTCGGCGGTAGACATTCCTTCCCTCCTTGAGATTCACTATTACTTCATCCTTGAACCTTATAGTAACCTGACCCAGTCATATTCTAGTTGAGCACCACCTTCCTGACTTCATCTTTCGATTGGGTCGTATCTTACCGTAAATCCATGCCCTGGCTAGTCTACTACACATTACTGGAATTACTGTCTACTACTGTAGTTATGCTTAGTGATATTTGAAATTTAGTTTTTTCTATTTTCTGTTTTTCCTAAAAGTGCACATTATTAACTATTTTGGTTACTTCAGATGATCTACTATTCTTCAAATTCTTAATAATACCAACCTACACCGTATGTTCTATTTCTAGTAAATTATTCCTACAAATGCTTTTCATATTATCGTCCTTTTAATACGTAGTTCTATTTTTCTTACTTTTATTTTAATTTCCTCTGTTTTTAACTACAGGATGTCACTTCAGATTATCTTCTACTTTGTATTTTTTCTAACGTTATATTGTTTATTATAGTGATATCACTTGCATTCGTTCTTTTGTGGTATTATTTTGTTTAACTCTCAAAATTCATATTCATTTTCCTTTGTTCATATTTATGTTAACTATCTTTTATTTTCGTATTTACGTTTACTTACGTATACTTGTGTTCTAAATCGATTTAAATTTTCTATTTACTGAAATATAAATTATGGTTATTTTGTATGCTAATACATTTTTTTTACTTGTACATATATCATCAATATCTCGGTATTATCTTATTTTCTTTCGTATTGTTCTATCTTCGTACTTTGCATATACAGTTTAGTCCTGACCTTTACATTAATTGTTGATACATCCTTTGGTTATCAGCCCACCCATCTTTTCTATATTTCACCCGTGCGAGTATTCTTAAGTTATTTTATAGTTGCATGATTTGTAGTCTCGCTAAAGTAATTTTGGTTCTTAAGGTTTATCAGCAAATCCTTCACTATTGTTTATTATTGCTATTATATCTTTCATCGTATTTGTATATATATAGTTTATTACCACCAATTGTCACGTCCTTGCTCTTACATATGACTATTTCTTTTAGCTGCTCTATTTCTTATAAACAAATATTTGATTTAGTTACTTTTGCGTAAATTATTATATAGTAATGTTTGACATCTAATTGCGTTTCGCATTACTCCTATGGCTTATTGTTTATTTTAAATTTCGAGAACGAAATTTTCTTCAAGGGTAGTATGAAGTAATAACCAGTATCTTGAATTTAAATTTTACGTATTTTTAACCAAAAGTTATCCTCATATTTTCTATTTTTCCCTAATTATCAAATCCCTAAATTTTATTTTTTCTGAAATCCTACCTCTCATAATTTAAAACCCCAATCCAGGCCCATGAACCCAAACCCACCCCCTCAGCCCGACCCGACCTGATCCCATCCCCTTCTCTTTCTTCATCCTCTCGATCCCTTTCCCTTTCCCTCTCCTCTCGATCTTTCCCCTCCTTCTTCGCAACGAGCGCCCTACGTCCGCGCATCCCCCAACGACCCCGAGATCACCGCAACTGACACCGATCCTCACCTCCAACCTCGCCCCCTCTCAACGGCACTCTCTATCTAAATCTCACTCTATATCTCTTTCATTCTCACAACTCGACCCCATCTCCCTTCACCCTCGTCTTCGTCGCCGCTCCCTCTACCGCACAGCCTCTACCCTCATTAAAGACTTCGAACCCATCATCTCACCTAGCCGACATCACCGGTTCAACCCCATCGCCTCTGCACTGAGCTTTCCTTGCCATCACCAACCTCGAGCACACCCAACCCCTCCTCCTCTACAAATAGCACCGAGCTCCTTCTCCTCCTTCCTCGCTCTCCCCAATGCCATTGACGTCAGCGACCCCAGAGCCTTACAACCTCCCCCAAGGATTCCTGGCACCTTCGACGACCCATAACCCCCACTTCCTCCTCTCATTGCTAAAGCCTCCAACCCCCGCTTCCTCCCTCAAAACTTCAACAACCACCGCCGGCGCCCTCGCTCCAAGCTCCGAGCATCTGACACAAAGACGACACCTTGCCACCGCTGGCCATGACCACCGCGACCGCCAGCCATCCACCTGAGCCACCTCCTCGCACCCACGAATCCGAACTCCTCCACCCGCACCCATTGCACCACTTGCGATCACCGTCGCCACCTCAATATCGCCGGTCACCTTCGTAGCACAGCAGCAGACGAGGCCTAAGCTTATCGCGACCATTGGCATTTCATCGAGCACATGTAGCTGTCGCCATAGCCGCTGCCTCTTAACTGTCGTGCCGATATCATCGCCAGGCAAGTGAATATTCGTCGCTTTCTTATTCATGCTAATATAGTAGCTAAACAAGTTGATGATGTTAAATGATTGATATATATAGACGTATATGTATCTATATTTAGCTATGCCAATAAATTATATCGAATAGATCGATGAGTTTAAAATTATGGTACACTCAATCCTATGCCGTGCCATTAATTATCATTGAGACCACCGTAGCGACTCTTGTTATTAGCTATACTAGAAAGAGCACACATAGGGTTAATTATTATTTTGTTAAAATCAATTATGTGAATCTGACGACGATCAATACCCGTATTTATAACCTGAGTTCAAGTGATACATGTATAAAACCTTGATTAAAGTGCCATGTTTTGGGATCGTCGAATTCTATTACTATTGAAGACTATTGTGTAGAGATTTAGGGTAAAAATATTGAGAATATCGTCGCGATATGTCGCCCCACAAAGACGACGTTGAATCTTGAATTCACGGCACATGCCACGTTCCAAAATCTATATTAAATTGAATACAACCCGCAACCTAATGTTTTATGGCTCATATCAAAGCCAATAGATAAACCTACAGCGAGAAATGAGACGATTCATGGCTGTAGACTGCAGTCCAAAGCAAGAATCTCCGCCCTTGCTTGTTTTAGAACGCATATAACTCACCGTTTATATGTAAAAGTGTGTAGAACCATATATAGAAGCGTAGATAATTGAATTAGCTTTCCAACGGTACTAGTCTCATTGCATTCAGGTGTCGTTTGATATTTATAACACCTTTTATACCGTCGATATGTACTGCAGTTTCATGCGGAAACAGAATGTATATCTTAACCTTAAACAGTGCATATCTCCCTGCGTACAGTGGATAATATTGATCCGTCTGAGATGTGGAAAACATAACAGATAAATCTATATAATATCTAACTGTAGCATTGCCTAATTGTTATCCCAACCGGGAGTAAAACGTGTTACAAAACGGACTTCCGATTCAAAAACTAAATTTCTAGCAGTGAACACTTAAAATGAAATAACTATAACTAGCAAACCTGAAGCCCGATTGACTCGAAACCCATTTTTGTTGTAGAGATAATTTAATACACGGTTTACGCTTTTTTATATTATTTCGCCAAATTATGCACGTGTGATTTTATATGATTTTCTAATCCAACCGACACCGGTTGCTCATATGTATTCAGTAGTGCATTTACTGTATCCACATCATGTTGCATGACTGTTATACCTTTGTAAATAATGTTCATTTGCATTGGTACCCTAGTGACCATGTTACATCACCAAGTGATAAGTGTTAGTGAATGGATTGTGGTAAGTACGTTAGTGTAAAAGTGTGATTGAATATGTGAAGTGACACGTACTTGTACACAATCAGCGGAACTAATTAGTTATTGCATTGTCGACGCCTATGGGTCATATATAAGTGTAACTATAACTGGTATGGGATGGTTATGGAAGCACTTATATTAGTGTCATAGGTAAGACATCGAGCACTGTCCATTAATCTTGGATACCAGTCGAGACATGCTTGATGGAGACCCTGTCTCCAGTTCTTGCGTAGACTCGTCATGGATCGACTAGTATTTGGATTCATGGTCGGTGTTTGATGTAGACTGCGGGGTATGGGGTAGTTTGAGTGTGAGTTCGATCAACGGAATCTCAGGATTCCCACTGCCGGCATATATAGTGATTTCAGGAGTCGTATGGATGGTGTTTCTGATTATTAGCGAGCGTGATTCGGGCCCATGTTCCCTTGCCTCTGAGGCCTACCCTTGGGTTGGGGATACTCCTGCGGTGGTTGACGCTCATACTTGGACTGACGATAAGTTTAGCGACTTGGACATTGAGACTTAAAGACTGATTGCTTAGTGACAAGGACATTGCATTGATTACTGATCTTATCCACTTGCTTTATCGTTCTCGCGTCATTATTCTATACTTACTGCTTTATGTTTATCATCATTGCACATTATATATGTATATATTGCTATTGTGCCGCTCTGACGACCTGAGTATGCATGCTCAGAGTAAGAAGTGGCCTTAGCCGGATCAGGATATGTCTTGCATCGAGGGTACTGCGGACATCTAGATTAGAGACGTCGGCGCTATCTTTCCTTTGACTCTATCTGGTTAGTTTTATATCTGTTTTGATAGAATTAGTGACTGCATTTCTCATTACTTGTGCTATGATTACTGATTACCACGTAATGCTAGAAGCCGAAGTGTGACTACGACAGGATATTTCCTTGACCGTAGGAGCATGGCTGGCCTTGTCACCCCTCGTAATCCGTATTTTGGGAAGTAGGGCGCGATAATTGGTGTTAATCACACCATCAGGAGGAACCCTGCGACGTTCTTTTGCTCTTACCGAGCCTCACACAAACAACGAGGCTGAGTATGAAGCTTTGACTGGAGCTCGCCATAGAAATGCAGATCCCTCTGCTGCGTGTCTATGGCAATCCCCAGCTAGTCGTCAACCAAGTAAGCGGTGAATATAAGATATATAAGTCCGAATTAGCTCGATACAGAGACCGAGTGGTGGAGCTCATAAAGCGTTTCACCCACATTAAACTGACTAGAGTTCCTAGGGCGCTGAACGAAAAAGCCGACGTACTCGCTCACCTAGCCAAGGAGCCGGCTGATCCTGACATGGATGAAATTCTGATCACAGTCAAAAGCCGGCAGATACCGCCTCCCATCCTTTTACGAGAAGAAGAAATCATAGAACAAAAGAATGGTCTTGCTGAAGAAGCTCAGGTCGTCAGGGACGAGCCAGATTGGAGAGAACCCTTCGTAGAATATCTCCGATATAACAAGCTACCTGAGGAAAAATTAGAGAGGGTTCAGTTGTAAAAGAGAGCTCTCTGATATGTGTTTGTGAATGACACGCTATACCGCAGGTCGTACGACCAATTTTGGCTCAGGTGTCTGTCCCCGGCCAAAGCTCGAGAAATTATGATAGAAACTCACTCGGGCGTCTGTGGAGCTCACCAATCCGACTCCAAAATGTGGCTTCAAATCAAACGGCTCTGATATTACTGGTCTACCATGATAAAGGATTGCGAAGAGTATACAAAGAAATTCCATCTATGCTAAATTTACGGTTACTTCATTCACAAGCACCCCAATTCGCTGCACCCTACCTTGGCGTCCTGGCCCATCGAAATTTGGGGCATCGACATAGTTGGCCCGATTGATCCTCCGTCATCCAAAGGACACCGGTTCATATTAGCCGCAACGGACTACTTCTCCAAATGGGTTGAAGCTTTCCCGCTAAAAGAAGTTAAGACCGAAGACCTTTTGAAATTCTTCCGGCATAATGTTTTATATCGCTTCGGTACGCCGAGAAGAATCATATCCAACAACGGGTATTCTTTTAAGAGCTTCAAAGTCTTAAGGTTAGCTACTCAACATAAGATAGACTGGAGATATTCTTCCATCTATAGTCCAAGGGCAAATGGGTTAATCGAAACCTTTAATAAAACTATGTGCAAACTCCTGAGGAAAAATGCATCAACCAAAAAACGAGACTGAGATCTGAAGCTCCACGAGGCGTTGTGGGCATATCGTACTACGCATTGCACTCCGACGCAATCCACTCCATACTTGCTGCTCTTCGGAGTGGAAGCAATTCTCCCCCTCAAAGTCGATGTTCCAAGCCTAAGTACGGCCGTCCTGCACAATCCGACGAAAGAGGAAAACGCTCTCCTTCGGCTCAAGGAGCTCAATGCGCTCAAGGAAAAGAGGCTCGCTGTATAGCAAAATCTGGAGCTGTACCGAGTCCAAATGTCACGGGCCTATGACAAGATGACATGTCTCCGTACTTTCAAGAAAGGCGAATTGGTGTTGGTCCTCAAAAGACCGATCATCCCCAATCGACATGCCAAGGGAAAATTCGAGCAAAATTGGGAAGGGCCATACATCATCGAGAAAGTGTTCGATGGAGAATCCTACTAACTAATAAGTGCCGAGGGAGAAAAGCCCATGCCACCCATCAACGGCCGATACCTCAAAAAATACTACGCGTGAATGCTTCAGGTCGCAGATGGATCAAGCACACCGGCCCTACGGTCTGGATCATACTTCATGTATAACCGTATACAATCCACGGGTGAAAATGCCCCTATCTCTCCCAAGTCCTACCGGTGAAACTGCATCTAAAGTCGTACTGGCGATGAAATTAAAAAAACGGTATGTCCATAAGCAAAATGGGCACGAATGAAAACCCGAAAGAGCTCCGTGAGTAAAAACAACAGGACTGCCGGCGAGTTTTTGAAAACCCAAAAGGGGGAAAACTCGCAAAAAGGGAGGAAATACACTTGCAAAGTCCTCTCGATCTTGTGAGGAGAAAATCCCCGCGTGAGATCCTTACGACTGACAAAAGAACAACACACTTAGGAATCCTTACGATTCCTAAGGAGAACATACACCTGCGAGATCATTTCGACTCGTAGGGAGGAAATGCTTTTATGAGACCATTACGGCTCATAAAATTGAAAGGCCTTAGGTGATAGGGACCTAAACATGCCTCCTAAGCCATCGCTCCACCAACGGGCAACGGCAAATGATAAGTCTGTTAGTGTATATGCCCTAGGGGCCATTATTGTATCATACTAGTTTGTATATTACTTGATGGAAGCTTAGAATATTCATAGTTATATTAACAGTCTCTCTCAACATAGTAGTATGTTACTTGGTTTATATCTATCTTAATATGTGTATATGTTAGTATATTGCGAATACATATTGATAGAGCCCTTAGGATCTTTCTTGACTACCAGCGTTGTGATGGCAGTCACACTAGTAGGGGCTGGGTAGTCTACAAGCACATCCTTTTTTAGGTCCCTAGTCGTAGGATTATCGAGACAGGGCATCGATACTCCAGAGTAGACTAGTGTGTACGCTTCTCATCCCAGCAGGGGAAATGGTCCGTCCCACAGCCATTAGTACGTTGTACTGGAGATAGTATACAGGTGCTCGTTGGGTTACGGGTACACCGGACAGGACTCGCAGGGAACTGTTGGTTGGTATTATACCCGTCGTCAGTTAACAGTTCTCAGGTGACATGAGTACAGCATAGTCCGTTGACTTGACACTGCTGCTTCGTCTCGAGCTTGTTCCTACTGTTCTTAGATTGCTACCCTACCACGACTCAAAGGAGTCGTGCAAACAGGTAGCAGTTGGGTGCAGTCCCGAAGCACTTGGAGGCAATGGCGGTTAGAAAGGATTCGTCTCTCCCAGTATTGGGAGTTGATATCGCGCTGTGTTTGGAGAGTCATTACGCAAAGTCCCTGGCCAGGGCAAACGAGATTTACTGGTAGGATTTCCAGTAGCTTCTCAAGGTGTAATGGGCTTCACTCCGACATGACTTATACCGCTGTTAGGGGTTTGACGTTTACCGCCCCCTAGGCCCGATATGCGATAGTCCTAGATGAACAGACTGGACTGTACGGAGATTGTCACATCAGGCTCAGTAGGAGTTCGGATGGGTTTCCTCATCGGCCTTCTTATTGACATCTACCTGGGGACTGTTACGTACAGCTAGTATCGCTTGCGGCCTGTGGTTAAACCCACTGCCAGCGTAGTGTCGAGTTTTTAGAGTCCCACTGTAACGTTTTGAAAATCGTTTCGGTGAAATTTCGAAAAAACGGTAAAATAAGGGGGTAAACTGTAAAAAGTCAAAATGCAAATATCTTTATTATAAAATTAAATATACATATTCTAGCTATGTAATTGCTAGTATTTGGTGTTTATTGACCCACTGGTGAAATTTCAAATTTTCTGAAAAATTTTCCGAAATTAATTATTTTAATATTATTTTAAGCCGTCACTAATATATTTAATTAGGGAAAATTACAAATTGGAATGAGTTGAAACAAATTTTGTGCATCATAAAACTTTAAATAAAATTTTATCATGTGGTTTTTTAAATGAAATCGTTTGCCTAAACGGTTTAGAAATTATTGAAGAAAAAAGACTTTTTTTTTTATGTAAATGAAGTTTAGGCTTGTTGACTTGAGAGAGGGGGGTTATTTTGACTTGGGAACTTGTACACAACCCACACACACCCCCATAACCCTCACCAACCGACCCCAATCAGCAGCCCCCCCAAATGCCACCCTATTTTATGTATAGAAAATGAAAATAAAAGGGAATTAGCAAAAGTCAAAGAAGTGATGCTTAGACATTTGAGGAGTGGGTCTTTTTTTCTTTCTTTCTTTGACTTTCCAAACTCACACATACCTCTCTCCCTTCCCTCTTGCTATTCTGGCCGAGCCCTCCCCCTTGTGCAGCCCTACAAAATCCCATCTCATTTTCCCCTCAAAATTCATCAAATTTCACTCAAAAATCAATGCAAAAATCCCTCAAAATCAAAATCTAATCCCTACCTATTTTTCCTTGGCTATTCAACCATGGATCTTGGAGAAAAGAGAGCATTTTGAGAGGCTAGATTTCATGATTGATCCATGATCATGAGGTATAATTTAAACCTTATTCATATATTGTTGTTTAATTGCTTCTATGTTAACAAATTTGATATTTAATTGGGTTTTATTGCAACTTTAGGAAATTCAAGACTAGGGTTTGAATTTAATTAGGGTTTTTATCATTAGTTTATGGTTGTAATGAGGAGATTGACATGTAATTGTATGCAAAATCTAAGTTGGTTGCTACTTGCTAATTTGTTAAATTAAAATGGTGATAATTTTGCTAAATTGCTAACTAGGTTTTTAAAATTTGTTTAAATATTGGGTTTAAAAATGTGATTAGGTTTTTCATGACTTCATTAGCATTATAAAATATAGTTTAATACTTTAGTTCATGAAAATCTAAGCTAGATTGTAGTTTGTGCATTGTTGCTATGAAATTGTTAAAATTGGTTATGTTTGCAAACTAGATTTTTGAGATTGATATTAAGAATTAAGTTTAAAATCTAATTAACATTGGTATGACTTAATTAAGATGGTTATTGAGCCTTATGGCCATTAGTTTTGTTAAAACATCATGTTTTGTACAAAAACGGCGAATTGTACTTGCTAGATTTTCGGAAAAATGAATTTTTAAGTGAAATTGGGGTTTTTGTGAGTTTTAACCTATTTTATATTACAATTAGTGTTCGTGAATGTACAAATGAGTGTATTTGGGTTTTTCTCGATGGTCTGGCGTTTGTACACCGACGTCGAGGGTTTTTGGGTTGATTTGTGAAAGCAACCATAGGTTTTGACTTATGTGGGACTCGTGTGTCGTTTTGGTCATGAGTCGGATTTTAATGCGATACGATGCGTTGTGATATGTAGGTACCTCATGTGGACTTCGAGACGACAAGCAAGCGCGTGGCGACGTCGGCACCGGCGAGCGAGGACCAGGTGAGTAGATTTATATCTACGGGGAGAAGTCGGGTGGATAGCGTATAGCACCCCCGCAGTTTGTGGTGATGTATACGAATACGTATACACACATATATATATTGATTATATTTTGTTTGAGTAAATTGATAATAATATGGATATTTGGTGTTTTTGGATGATTTAGTGTCGCGAAACTCTAGAGTAGTGGTCCACCACACATGCACACAACCACCCATACTTGCATACTTTCTTCTTTCATTTGTGCTTATTCGGGAATATATAGTTATGTGTTCACATGGGTATGGGACTATGTGTTCACATACGGATTTGAGGATGATACTTGGGTTTGAGATGAGTCGATGAGATTTGATTTGAGGCTGTGAGATCGGTGATATAGTAGGGTTCGTATTTGAGATACGACATGACGTTGTAGCGGGTCCTTGACGTAGTGTTTCACACACGTCCATGCATACTTAGGCGGTATCAGTATTGTACTAGACGTAGATCAGTACCCCGATCATGATATTTGATAAAGAGGATACCAGGTGAATAGTATGATGAATGCGATATTAACCCGTACCCAGATTTGGGGATGCCGTACGACGGATTTACGTACGAGCTATATTTTGATGATTGATCCGCACTCTTGACTTGGGATGTCGGTTATAGATATGGTATCGGATATGATATTATTGAGGCGGGATCATCGACTAATATATATATACAGGTATGTATATGTATCGACTCAGATGTTAGGCGGTTTCCTTACCTGCAGTCCAGCTTGTTAACTTAGTCCTTTAGTTTAGTTTAGTTGTTAGATTAGATTCGATTTTTACCTATTTCAAAAACTAACGAATCGTGGGTATTTTAAAAGACAGCCCAAGGGATCCTACGGATATTTCGAAAGACGTATCTTTTCATAAAAACACCGTAGCCCCTATTTTCAAAACCCCATGATTTGTGTTATTTCAAAAGGCACCATTTGTAGGATTTATATTAGGGTAATGCAGATTAGTTATCGTTGTGTTTAGTATTTAACTCCCGCTCATTATTACTGTTCGCTCCGCATCGCATACTTATATTATAATTTCTTATTGCATTGTTGATATCATACTGTTAGGACACCAGCACCATTACCGATGATGCGTATGTACCACGTACACTTTCTTGCCGGCTCACACATATCTTCATCGGTAATTGCCATGTCACGCACACCTTAGAAAATATTATCGCTTAATGTAGCTTGTTAACTAGTAGTTTTGACATGATGATTAGTTGCTTGCATTATATGCTAGTTTAAACATTGTAGTTGTTACTTGTCACTTCGTGCATACTGTTATTCATTATACGCCGTATTCATGGATGCTCATGCTTATATTCATGGTTTTACATGCTTTTGATGATTTGGATTTCCATGAGATTTTCTGGATTTGGGGGAAAACCGCAAAACTTATACAGCTTCTTCTCTCTCTTTTTAAATCAAAAGCGCGGTTTTCCCATGATGTATGAGTCGTCCACCATGAGTTTGCTGATGGATTTCGAGACCCGATTCGAGGAGTTGGATGAACCGTTTCGGGTACATGGTGGGCCCGGTGTGGTACCCGGGGCGAGAAGGTCGTGTTGTTGACGTTGAGCCTGGCAGGGGAGCACTACCGACCGGTGATTTTACCCGACGCGTCGGATATCCGGAGGATACCGTCGTGGTCTTGAGATGGATGGTAGGGGCCGGTCTGGACTGACGGCACCCTAGATATTGTGATTGAGATATTGAGATTTTGAGATATTGAGGTATAGAGACATCGAGATATTTGGACACTTGTTTTGTGTCGATGCTGGGCACTGTTTTATTCTGATTTCATTTATGGTACCTCACTTTTAAAATACAGAAATCTCACTGAGTTATGAAAGCAGTTTTCTTCAGTACATGCATTCTGTTCCATGCATTCATACATCATCAATATGATACATAGCTACCTGAGGCACTGACACGGGCACATGGATTTACACTTGGGTTAGATATTTGCCCTAACCATTGTTATGGGTTGCTGGTTATATATTTGAGGATATATTATGATCATTGACCTAGGATTGCGTTATTTATGCGATTTCTTTTCGTAGATGTTTTTCTACTCACGAGTTGGCAACTCACCTCCGTTGTGCCCCAGTTTCTCGCAGGTTTGCCGGGCAGGTTTCATTACGGCTTTGCGGGCATAGTTCCTTTCGGGTGATTTGCTAGTAGGTGGGTTACTTGTATCGTACCCCCAGTATATATCTTGTATATCATTATCCTGTTGTATCTAGAAATTCCATCAACCAAACATGTATTTATTTTTAAGATAGAGACCAGTGATGTTATTCCTTCGACCTTAGAGTCGCGCGTTATATTTCTGTGGTTTTCTTATGGTTTTGAGTTTCCTTTTGAATTTTGATCCTCGCCGTTGGCGTTGTATATTATATTGCTTGTGTGGTTGTGATCGTCGATTGACGAAGAGCTAGCTCCCGCTTGGGGATGCCTTTTTATTGATTTCGTATACTATTCATGTTGTATCCCGTTTGGGAGCCGATATTTGCAAAGGAGACTCTGCCGAAATTTTCGGGAAATATTTGATGTTTTTTTTTAAAAACCGCATAATTTGGCTTATGCTATTGAAACTACTTGTTTTAATTGGTTTTCCTTCACTCTACTACTTTTCTTGGTTTGGATTTCTGGGTTTTCGGCTTACTTAGATTACGTACGCCTCGAGACGTTCGTAGTTTAAGTGCCGGTCATATTCCATACTTTCGGGACATGACAAAGTTGGTATCAGAGCGTTAGGTTTTACCTTCGGAGCGTAGGATGACCCTTGGTTGATGGAATAGGTGACTAAAGTAGAGTGACGTACCGTGGGTATGTTCCGCGGCATACTTACGATACGCTACTCCACTTAAGAAGCCTTAGGATGTACATTTCTTGTTCAGTATTATATTCATTCCTGATCTAGCCTCATCGGTACCAGTTTTGGTTTTGCTGCCATGATTACGGGCAGGGAGAGCTACAGCTAGAGTTGCGGTCAGCACGAGCTCGTCACGAACGAGGACTGACCAGGGCAAAATTCCGGCGACACACGATTGCGGAGATGTGTCTTTTTACTGTGTTTCCGCGCCACGAGCGTTTGGCGGATCGCCTTTATGAGGTTACTCGGATGTGCTGATCGCACTAGAGGATTGAGCCAATGATAGAGGCCAGCCAGATTTTGATGACCGTTGGTGTATTGCTTACTCATGATGATTGAGGCACTGTTCAGCGTGCAGACGAGTGAGCCAGTTGTTGCTGCGAGCGACGAGATATCGCCCCATATGTTAGAGCTATTGCAGTACAGGTTGTACTAAGAGATGATAGAAGGTCGCTAGTCACTCGAGGATGAATGACTAGGACATGTGGTTCGTTCGCCTACCCGATGAGAGGTCATCAGATAGATTGATTTCAGCAAGAGACGACTTCACGCGGAGACGTTGAGAGTCGACAGAGACGATCGAATGTCAGAAACCTATTATTCCAAGTTTAAAGTATTCGGAAAGACATGCAGGCAATTCTATGGACCCTCTGGAAGAATGAAACCCTAACTCGACATAATGACCGTGTGAAAGCCTTTGAACCTTCGGGTTTGCGGCAGTTCCACGGCGCCATTAGTGAGGCTTAGGTTTGCCCTTCTACGGCTGGACCATCGATACTGTGGTACGTACTCGATACTGTTAAACTGTACCCAAGATGTTGAGCTTTTGGGGGATTATGAGGTTCTGACGAATCAATCGGATGGTTCGACTTCAATCGGATGCTAGGTGGTGAGATGCATTCTTGGGAGACTCCAGATACGAGGATAGCCGTTGGAGCTCAGTCCATGCAGCCACGACGAGACGAGTCCGAAGCAGTCGACGTTAGAGAAAAGTGGAGTAAGAGGTTCGTACGAGATCTTGATGAGACTACGTTCCACTACGCCGACATCAGAGATGCGATGCGCATGCCGAGGCATGGTACTTAGATTTACCTTCCAGAAGGAGTCGCGATGAGTATGCAGTCGTTCCAGAGCAAGATGCAAATATAGGAAAGGACGATGACTTCCGGACAGTTGGCAGAGACGAGACATGGAAGAGACCGTGAGCAGGATTCCTTCCAGGACACTGCTGCAATGATACTTGCACTCAGGATCAGATGTGTCACGTACATTCAGAGAGCCAGAGGCCGACGCCAGTGATATGCTGTCTTACGAGTGGTCGGGATGATTGACCGGGAGATGATAAGAGACGTGCCAGAAAGGGATCATCCCCGTTAGCACACCTGACAGGGCCGATGAGCCGATGGACCGAGAGATTGGTAATTCACAGTGAAGACCTTGACCCAGGAGTGGTAATTGTTACGCACACCAGCAGGCCAGAGTTCATGATCATCGACGAGACGTCCCACTAGGGACCGCGACGTTTGGCCCGAGATTCTTAGAGGATGCGCTTGAGCGGTATTATTCCGCCATTATTGATTTCGATATTTTGGGTGATTTATTCGCATGATTTGAGTTGATGTTGTGCGTTTGCACGCACACGATTTGGTTCCTGCACTCTGTATAGTTTATATATGCTTGCAGTGCAGTGATACGCCTTTTGTGCACTTAGATGCACTGGACTTCGATTTCGATTGTGATACTCGATATTTGTTTTGTACACCTTATGCACCTGATTTGATTTTGCGCATGTTCGGCGCTTGATATTGGATTTCATGATTTCGTGCATGATGGATGCCCCTGGTTTTGGGTTTTCGCGCATGTTGAGCGCATGTCTTGAGAAGCGATTTTGGTGCACAACAGATGCACTAAATCGAGATTTTTTTTTTCTTTTTCGTGCATGTCAGATGCACCTGATTTTGCTGTCAGACATACACGTTGCCTACGACAGATGTTTTGTGCACACCCGATGCACTTAGATCTTGTTTCTGTGCACTTGTATGGCACGCATATGGATTTTGATTGTCGTGTGCACCAGACGCACGTAGTATTCATACGCGTATTTTGGGATTGATTTCTTATAGAGCAGTATGTTTTTTTATGATAATTGCGTCGTGTTTTCATACTAAGCAGGACTAGTCAAAGGACAGTACCTGAATATATTTTGCATGCATTGATAGCTATTGAAGGGAATTCCAAAAAGCGAGCTATAGTCTCAGTATTTATATACGTGTCTGATATGACACGAAACGTTTAAAACAAGGAAAACCCTTCTAAATTGTTTCCCAAAACGGCGGAACGTACATTTCAAACAAAGCTATATATGTATATGATTATTTTCTTATGATAGACGTCCGCCACGGTGCAGTTTTATGCGCATTGCACAGCGACTTTAAGAGATTTAGCATGCATTCCCTTCAGATATTTGCATATATAGATTTGATATTTACGTGTATAGTTTCGAGTTATATCATATTGGTTTTGTATTGGATTTGACATTTGTTTCTTTACCATGATTCCGATGATTGCGGGATACTTGACGGAGTTTTGATTTTGAGTTATATGCTCATTTTTCATGCGCATGCGCTGCGCTACGATTTGTTTTATATATTTACGATTTCGGAGCCCCGACGACTTGATGGTTTTGCTTAGATGTTTTAGTATTTGGGGGGAGTTTTAATTTAAATTCGGGGATCAAATTTCTTTAAGGGGGGAAGATTGTAACGTTTTGAAAATCGTTTCGGTGAAATTTAGAAAAAACGGTAAAATAAGGGGGTTTTCTGTAAAAAGTCAAAATGGAAATATCTTTATTATAAAATTAAATATACATATTCTAGCTATGTAATTGCTAGTATTTGGTGTTTATTGAACCACTGGTGAAATTTCAAATTTTCTGAAAATTTTTCCGAAATTAATTATTTTAATATTATTTTAAGCCGTCACTAATATATTTAATTAGGGAAAATTACAAATTGGAATGAGTTGAAACAAATTTTGTGCATCGTAAAACTATAAATAAAATTTTATCATGTTGTTTTTGAAACGAAATCGTTTGCCTAAACGGTTTAGAAATTATTGAAGAAAAAAGGCTTTTTTTTATGTAAATGAAGTTTAGGCTTGTTGACTTGAGAGAGGGGGGTTATTTTGACTTGGGAACTTATACACAACCCACACACACCCCCATATCCCTCACCAACCGACCCCAATCAGCAGCCCCCCCAAATGCCACCCCATTTTATGTGTAGAAAATGAAAATAAAAGGGAATTAGCAAAAGTCAAAGAAGTGATGCTTAGACATTTGAGGAGTGGGTCTTTTTTTCTTTCTTTCTTTGACTTTCCAAACTCACCCACACCTCTCTCCCTTCCCCCTTGCTGTTCTGGCCGAGCCCTCCCCCTTGTGCAGCCCCACAAAATCCCATCTCATTTTCCCTTCAAAATTCATCAAATTTCACTCAAAAATCAATGCAAAAATCCCTCAAAATCAAAATCTAATCCCTACCCATTTTTCCTTGGCTATTCAAGCATGGATCTTGGAGAAAAGAGAGCATTTTGAGAGGCTAGATTTCATGATTGATCCATGATCATGAGGTATAATTTAAACCTTATTCATATATTGTTGTTTAATTGCTTCTATGTTAACAAATTTGATGTTTAATTGGGTTTTATTGCAACTTTAGAAAATTCAAGACTCGGGTATGAATTTAATTAGGGTTTTTATCATTAGTTTATGGTTGTAATGAGGAGATTGACATGTAATTGTATGCAAAATCTAAGTTGGTTGCTACTTGCTAATTTGTTAAATTAAAATGGTGATAGTTTTGCTAAATTGCTAACTAGGTTTATAAAAATTGTTTAAATATTGGGTTTAAAAATGTGATTAGGTTTTTTATGACTTCATTAGGATTATAAAATTTTGTTTAATACTTTAGTTCATGAAAATCTAAGCTAGATTGTAGTTTGTGCATTTTTGCTATGAAATAGTTAAAATTGGTTATGTTTGCGAACTAGATTTTTGAGATTGATATTAAGAATTAAGTTTAAAATCTAATTAATATTGGTATGACTTAATTAAGATGGTTAGTGAGCCTTATGGCCATTAGTTTTGTTAAAACATCATGTTTTGTACAAAAACGGCGAATTGTGCTTGCTAGATTTTCGGAAAAATGAATTTTTAAGTGAAATTAGGGGTTTTGTGAGTTTTAACCTATTTTACATTAAAATTAGTGTTATTGAATGTACAAATGAGTGCATTTGGGTTTTTCTCGATGGTCTGGCGTTTGTACACCGACGTCGAGGGTTTTGGGTTGATTTGTGAAAGCAACCATAGGTTTTGACTTATGTGGGATTCGTGTGTCGTTTTGGTCATGAGTCGGATTTTAATGCGATACGATGCGTTGTGATATGTAGATACCTCATGTGGACTTCGAGATGACAAGCAAGCGCGTGGCGACGTCGGCACCGGCGAGCGAGGACCAGGTGAGTAGATTTATATCTACGGGGAGAAGTCGGGTGGATGGCGTATAGCACCCCCGCAGTTCGTGGTGATGTATACGAATACGTATACACACATATATATATTGATTATATTTTGTTTGAGTATATTGATGATAATATGGATATTTGGTGTTCTTGGATGATTTAGTGTCACGAAACCCTAGAGTAGTGGTCCACCACACATGCACACAACCACCCATACTTGCATACTTTCTTCTTTCATTTGTGCTTATTCGGGAATATATAGTTATGTGTTCACATGGGTATGGGACTATGTGTTCACATACGGATTTGAGGATGATACTTGGGTTTGAGATGAGTCGATGAGATTTGATTTGAGACTGTGAGATCGGTGATATAGCAGTGTTCGTATTTGAGATACGACATGACGTTGTAGCGGGTCCTTGACGTAGTGTTTCACACACGTCCATGCATACTTAGGCGGTATCAGTATTGTACTAGACGTAGATCAGTACCCCGATCATGATATTTGATAAAGAGGATACCAGGTGAATAATATAATGAATGTGATATTAACCCGTACCCAGATTTGGGGATGCCGTACGACGGATTTACGTACGAGCTATATTTTGATGATTGATCCGCACTCCTGACTTGGGATGTCTGGTTATAGATATGGTATCGGATATGATATTATTGAGGCGGGATCACCGACTTATATATATATACATGTATGTATATGTATCGACTCAGATGTTAGGCGGTTTCCTTACCTGCAGTCCAGCTTGTTAACTTAGTCCTTTAGTTTAGTTTAGTTGTTAGATTAGATTCGATTCTTACCTATTTCAAAAACTAACGAATCGTGGGTATTTTAAAAGACAGCCCAAGGGATCCTACGGATATTTCGAAAGACGTATCTTTTCATAAAAACACCGTAGCCCCTATTTTCAAAACCCCATGATTCGTGTTATTTCAAAAGGCACCATTTGTAGGATTTATATTAGGGTAATGCAGATTAGTTATCATTGTGTTTAGTATTTAGCTCCCGCTCATTATTACTGTTCGCTCCGCATCGCATACTTATATTATAATTTCTTATTGCATTGTTGATATCATACTGTTAGGACACCAGCACCATTACCGATGATGCGTATGTACCACGTACACTTGCTTGCCGGCTCACACACATCTTCATCGGTAATTGCCATGTCACGCACACCTTAGAAAATATTATCGCCTAATGTAGCTAGTTAACTAGTAGTTTTGACATGATGATTAGTTGCTTGCATTATATGCTAGTTTAAACATTGTAGTTATTACTTGTCACTTCGTGCATACTGTTATTCATTATACGCCGTATTCATGGATGCTCATGCTTATATTCATGGTTTTACATGCTTTTGATGATTTGGATTTCCATGAGATTTTTTGGATTTGGGGGAAAACCGCAAAACTTATACAGCTTCTTCTCTCTCTTTTTAAATGAAAAGCGCGGTTTTCCCATGATGTATGAGTCGTCCACCATGAGTTTGCTGATGGATTTCGAAACCCGATTCGAGGAGTTGGATGAACCGTTTCGGGTACATGGTGGGCCCAGTGTGGTACCCCGGGGCGAGAAGGTCGTGTTGTTGACGTTGAGCCTGGCAGGGGAGCACTACCGACCGGTGATTTTACCCGACGCGTCGGATATCCGGAGGATACCGTCGTGGTCTTGAGATGGATGGTAGGGGCCGGTCTGGACTGACGGCGCCCTAGATATTGTGATTGAGATATTGAGATTTTGAGATATTGAGGTACAGAGATTGTGATACAGAGACATCGAGATATTTAGACACTTGTTTTGTGTCGATGCTGGGCACTGTTTTATGCTGATTTCATTCATGGTACCTCACTTTTAAAATACAGAAATCTCACTGAGTTATGAAAGCAGTTTTCTTCAGTACATGCATTCTGTTCCATGCATTCATACATCATCCATATGATACATCGCTACCTGAGGCACTGACACGGGCACATGGATTTACACTTGGGTTAGATATTTGCCCTAACCATTGTTATGGGTTGCTGGTTATATATTTGAGGATATATTATGATCATTGACCTAGGATTGCGTTATTTATGCGATTTCTTTTCGTAGATGTTTTTCTATTCACGAGTTGGCAACTCACCCCCGTTGTGCCCCAGTTTCTCGCAGGTTTGCCGGGCAGGTTTCATTGCGGCTTTGCGGGCATAGTTCCCTTCGGGTGATTTGCTAGTAGGTGGGTTACTTGTATCGTACCCCCAGTATATATCTTGTATATCATTATCCTATTGTATCTAGAAGTTCCATCAACCAAACATGTATTTATTTTTGAGATAGAGACCAGTGATGTTATTCCTTCGACCTTAGAGTCGCGCGTTATATTTCTGTGGTTTTCTTATGGTTTTGAGTTTCCTTTTGAATTTTGATCCTCGCCGTTGGCGTTGTATATTATATTGCTTGTGTGGTTGTGACCGTCGATTGACGAAGAGCTAGCTCCCGCTTGGGGATGCCTTTTTATTGATTTCGTATACTATTCATGTTGTATCCCGTTTGGGAGCCAATATTTGCAAAGGAGACTCTGCCGAAATTTTCGGGAAATATTTGATGTTTTTTAAAAAACCGCATAATTCGGCTTATGCTATTGAAACCACTTGTTTTAATTGGTTTTCCTTCACTCTACTACTTTTCTTGGTTTGGATTTCTGGGTTTTCGGCTTACTTAGATTACATACGCCTCGAGACGTTCGTAGTTTAAGTGCCGGTCATATTCCATACTTTCGGGACATGACAAAGTTGGTATCAGAGCGTTAGGTTTTACCTTCGGAGCGTAGGATGACCCTTGGTTGATGGAATAGGTGACTAAAGTAGAGTGACGTACCGTGGGTATGTTCCGCGACATACTTACGATACGCTACTCCACTTAAGAAGCCTTAGGATGTACATTTCTTGTTCAGTATTATATTCATTCCTGATCTAGCCTCATCGGTACCAGTTTTGGTTTTGCTGCCATGATTACGGGCAGGGAGAGCTACAGCTAGAGTTGCGGTCAGCACGAGCTCGTCACGAACGAGGACTGACCAGGGCAAAATTCCGGCGACACACGATTGCGGAGATGTGTCTTTTTACTGTGTTTCCGCGCCACGAGCGTTTGGCGGATCGCCTTTATGAGGTTACTCGGATGTGCTGATCGCACTAGAGGATTGAGCCAATGATAGAGGCCAGCCAGATTTTGATGACCGTTGGTGTATTGCTTACTCATGATGATTGAGGCACTGTTCAGCGTGCAGACGAGTGAGCCAGTTGTTGCTGCGAGCGACGAGATATCGCCCCATATGTTAGAGCTATTGCAGTACAGGTTGTACTAAGAGATGATAGAAGGTCGCTAGTCACTCGAGGATGAATGACTAGGACATGTGGTTCGTTCGCCTACCCGATGAGAGGTCATCAGATAGATTGATTCCAGCAAGAGACGACTTCACGCGGAGACGTTGAGAGTCGACAGAGACGATCGAATGTCAGAAACCTATTATTCCAAGTTTAAAGTATTCGTAAAGACATGCATGCAATTCTATGGACCCTCTAGAAGAATGAAACCCTTACTCGACATAATGACCGTGTGAAAGCCTTTGAACCTTCGGGTTTGCGGCAGTTCCACGGCACCATTAGTGTGGCTTGGGTTTGCCCTTCTACGGCTGGACCATCGATGCTGTGGTACGTACTCGATACTGTTAAACTGTACCCAAGATTTTGAGCTTTTGGGGGATTATGAGGTTCTGACGAATTAATCGGATGGTTCGACTTCAATCGGATGCTAGGTGGTGAGATGCATTCTTGGGAGACTCCAGATATGAGGATAGCCGTTGGAGCTCAGTCCATGCAGCCACGACGAGACGAGTCCGAAGCAGTCGACGTTAGAGAAAAGTGGAGTAAGAGGTTCGTACGAGATCTTAATGAGACTACGTTCCACTCCGCCGACATCAGAGATGTGATGCGCATGCCGAGGCATGGTACTTAGATTTACCTTCCAGAAGGAGTAGCGATGAGTATGCAGTCGTTCCAGAGCAAGATGCAGATATAGGAAAGGACGATGACTTCCGGACAGTTGGCAGAGACGAGACATGGAAGAGACCGTGAGCAGGATTCCTTCCAGGACACTGCTGCAATGATACTTGCACCCAGGATCAGATGTGTCACGTACATTCAGAGAGCCAGAGGCCGACGCCAGTGATATGCTATCTTACGAGTGGTCGCGATGATTGACCGGGAGATGACAAGAGACGTGCCAGAAAGGGATCATCCCCGTTAACACACCTGACAGGGCCGATGAGCCGATGGACCGAGAGATTGGTAATTCACAGTGAAGACCTTGACCCAGGAGTGGTCATTGTTACGCACACCAGCAGGCCAGAGTTCATGATCATTGACGAGACGTCCCACTAGGGACCGTGACGGTTGGCCCGAGATTCTTAGAGGATGCGCTTGAGCGGTATTATTCCGCCATTATTGATTTCGATGTTTTGGGTGATTTATTCACATAATTTGAGTTGATGTTGTGCGTATGCACGCACACGATTTGGTTCCTGCACTCTGTATAGTTTATATATGCTTGCAGTGCAGTGATACGTCTTTTGTGCACTTAGATGCACTGGACTTCGATTTCGATTGTGATACTCGATATTTGTTTTGTGCACCTGATTTGATTTTGCGCATGTTCAGCGCTTGATATTGGATTTCATGATTTCGTGCATGATGGATGCCCCTGGTTTTGGGTTTTCGCGCATGTTGAGCGCATGTCTTGAGATGCGATTTTGGTGCACACCAGATGCACTAAATCGAGATTTTCTTTTTCTTTTTCGTGCATGTCAGATGCACCTGATTTTGCTGTCAGGCATACACGTTGCCTACGACAGATGCTTTGTGCACACCCGATGCACTTAGATCTTGTTTCTGTGCACTTGTATAGCACGTATATGGATTTTGATTGTCGTGTGCACCAGACGCACGTAGTATTCATACGCGTATTTTGGGATTGATTTCTTATAGAGCAGTACGTTTTTTTTTTATGATAATTACAATGTGTTTTCGTACTAAGCAGGACTTGTCAGAGGACAGTACCTGAATGTATTTTGCATGCATTGATAGCTATTGAAGGGAATTCCAAAAAGCGATCTATAGTCTCAGTATTTACATACGTGTCTGATATGACGCGAAACGTTTAAAATAAGGAAAACCCTTCTAAATTGTTTCCCAAAACGGCGGAACATACATTTCAAACAAAGCTATATATGTATATGATTATTTTCTTATGATAGACGTCCGCCACGGTGCAGTTTTATGCGCATTGCACAGCGACTTTAAGAGATTTGGCATGCATTCCCTTCAGATATTTGCATATATAGATTTGATATTTACGTGTATAGTTTCGAGTTATATCATATTGGTTTTGTATTGGATTTGACATTTGTGTCTTTACCATGACTCCGATGATTGCGGGATACTTGACGGAGTTTTGATTTTGAGTTATATGCTCATTTTTCATGCGCATGCGCTGCGCTACGATTTGTTTTATGTATTTACGATTTCGGAGCCCCGACGACTTGATGGTTTTGCTTAGATGTTTTAGTATTTGTGGGGAGTTTTAATTTAAATTTGGGGACCGAATTTCTTTAAGGGGGAAGATTGTAACGTTTTGAAAATCGTTTCGGTGAAATTTCGAAAAAACGGTAAAATAAAGGGGTTTTCTGTAAAAAGTCAAAATGCAAATATCTTTATTATAAAATTAAATATACATATTCTAGCTATGTAATTGCTAATATTTGGTGTTTATTGACCCACTGGTGAAATTTCAAATTTTTTGAAAATTTTTCCGAAATTAATTATTTTAATATTATTTTAAGCCGTCACTAATATATTTAATTAGGGAAAATTACAAATTGAAATGAGTTGAAACAAATTTTGTGCATCATAAAACTTTAAATAAAATTTTATCATGTGGTTTTTGAAACGAAATCGTTTCCCTAAACGGTTTAGAAATTATTGAAGAAAAAAGGCTTTTTTTTTATGTAAATGAAGTTTAGGCTTGTTGACTTGAGAGAGGGGGGTTATTTTGGCTTGGGAACTTGTACACAACCCACACACACCCCCATATCCCTCACCAACCAACCCCAATCAGCAGCCCCCCCAAATGCCACCCCATTTTATGTGTAGAAAATGAAAATAAAAGGGAATTAGCAAAAGTCAAAGAAGTGATGCTTAGACATTTGAGGAGTGGGTCTTTTTTTCTTTCTTTCTTTAACTTTCCAAACTCACCCACACCTCTCTCCATTCCCCCTTGCTGTTCTGGCCGAGCCCTCCCCCTTGTGCAGCCCCACAAAATCCCATCTCATTTTCCCCTCAAAATTCATCAAATTTCACTCAAAAATCAATGCAAAAATCCCTCAAAATCAAAATCTAATCTCTACCCATTTTTCCTTGGCTATTCAAGCATGGATCTTGGAGAAAAGAGGGCATTTTGAGAGGCTAGATTTCATGATTGATCCATGATCATGAGGTATAATTTAAACCTTATTCATATATTGTTGTTTAATTGCTTCTATGTTAACAAATTTGATGTTTAATTGGGTTTTATTGCAATTTTAGGAAATTCAAGACTAGGGTTTGAATTTAATTAGGGTTTTTATCATTAGTTTATGGTTGTAATGAGGAGATTGACATGTAATTGTCTGCAAAATCTAAGTTGGTTGCTACTTGCTAATTTGTTAAATTAAAATGGTGATAGTTTTACTAAATTGCTAACTAGGTTTTTAAAAATTGTTTAAATATTGGTTTTAAAAATGTGATTAGCTTTTTCATGACTTCATTAGCATTATAAAATATAGTTTAATACTTTAGTTCATGAAAATCTAAGCTAGATTGTAGTTTGTGCATTTTTGCTATGAAATTGTTAAAATTGGTTATGTTTGCAAACTAGATTTTTGAGATTGATATTAAGAATTAAGTTTAAAATCTAATTAACATTGGTATGACTTAATTAAGATGGTTAGTGAGCCTTATGGCCATTAGTTTTGTTAAAACATCATGTTTTGTACAAAAACGGCGACTTGTGCTTGCTAGATTTTCGGAAAAATGAATTTTTAAGTGAAATTGGGGTTTTTGTGAGTTTTAACCTATTTTATATTAAAATTAGTGTTCGTGAATGTACAAATGAGTGTATTTGGGTTTTTCTTGATGGTCTGGCGTTTGTACACCGACGTCGAGGGTTTTTGGGTTGATTTGTGAAAGCAACCATATGTTTTGACTTATGTGGGATTCGTGTGTCGTTTTGGTCATGAGTCGGATTTTAATGCGATACGATGCGTTGTGATATGTAGGTACCTCATGTAGAATTCGAGACGACAAGCAAGCGCGTGGCGACGTCGGCACCGGCGAGTGAGGACTAGGTGAGTAGATTTATATCTACGGGGAGAAGTCGGGTGGATGGCGTATAGCACCCCCGCAGTTCGTGGTGATGTATACGAATACGTAGACACACATATATATATTGATTATATTTTGTTTGAGTATATTGATGATAATATGGATATTTGGTGTTCTTGGATGATTTAGTGTCGCGAAACCCTAGAGTAGTGGTCCACCACACATGCACACAACCACCCATACTTGCATACTGTCACGACCCGAAAGTACGGAACATGACCGGCACTTAAACTACGAACGTCTCGAGGCGTACGTAATCTAAGTAAACCGAAAACCCAGAAATCCAAACCAAGAAAAGATGTAGAGTGCAGGAAAAACCAACTTAAAGCAAGTAGTTTCAATAGCATAAGCCGAATTATGCGGTTTTTAAAAACATCAAAAATTTTCTGAAAATTTCGGCAGAGTCTCCTTTGTAAATACTGGCCCCCAAACGGGATACAACATGAATAGTATACGAAATCAAAAAAAAAAAAGCATCCCCAAGCGGGAGCTAGCTCTTCGTCAATCGACGGCCACAACCACATAAGCAATATAATATACAACGCCAACGGCGAGGATCAAAAATCAAAAGGAAACTCAAAACCACAAGAAAACCACAGAAAAATAACGCGCGACTCTAAAGTCGAAGGAATAACATCACAGGTCTCTATCTCAAAGTAAATACATGTTTGGTTGATGGAACTTCTAGATACAACTGAATAATAATATACAATGTATAATGATGGGTACGATACAAATAAACCCACCTACTAGCAAGTCACCCGAACGAAACTATACCCGCAAAGCCGTAAAGAAACCTGTACGGCGAAACCTGGAAGAAACTGGGGCACAACGGGGGTGAGTTGCCAACTCATGAATAGAAAAACATCTACGAATAGAAATCGCATGTATGACGCAATCCTAGGTCATACGATCAATATATATAATCCTCAAATAAAACCAGCAGTCTATAACAATGATTAGGGTAAATATCTAATCCAAGTGTAATTCCATGTGCCCGTGCCAGTGCCTCAGGTAGCAATGTATCATATGGATGATGTATGAATGCATGGAACAAAATGCATGTACTGACGAAAACTGCTTTCATAAATCAGTGAGATTTCTGTATTTTAAAAGTGAGGTACCATAAATGAAATCAGCATAAAATAGTGCCCAGCATCGACACAAAACAAGTGTCCAAATATCTCGATATCTCTGCATCACAATCTCTGTACCTCAATATCTCAATCACAATATCTAGAGCGCCGTCAATCCAGACCGGCCCCTACCATCTATCTCAAGACCACGACGGTATCCTCCGGATATCCGACGCGTCGGGTAATATCACCGGTCGGTAGTGCTCCCCTGCCAGGCTCAACGTCAACAACACGATCCTCTTGCCCCGGGATACCGCACCGGGCCCACCATGTACCCGAAACGATTCCTCCACTCCTCGAATCGGGTCTCGAAATCCATCAGCAAACTCATGGTGGACGACTCATACATCATGGGAAAACCGTACTTTTTATTTTAAAAGAGAGAAAAGGTTTGTTTATGTTTTTGCGGTTTTCCTCCAAATCCAAGAAATCTCATGAAATCCGAATCCAAGTCATCAATAGCATGTAAACAGTGAATATAGGCATGAGAATTCATGAATGCGACACAACAGTGAATAATAACATGCATGAAGTAGTAGGCAATAACTACAATGTCTAACTAGCATATAAGGCAAGTACACTAATATCATGTCTAAACTATTAGCTAACAACCTATGTCAAATGAAATAGTATTTTCTAAAGTGTTCGTGACATGGCAATTACCGATGAAGATGTGTGTGAGCCGGCAAGTAAGTGTACGTGGTACATACGCGTCATCGGTAATGGTGCTGGTGTTCTAACAGCATGATATTAATAATAGGAGTATGAAACATAATATAAGCATGCGATGCGAAGCGAACCACAATAATGAGTGGGAGCTGAATACTAGACGCAACTATAACTAATCTGCATTAATCTGATATAAGTCCTACAAATGGTGCCTTTTGAAATAACACGAATCATGGGGTTTTGAAAATAGGGGCTACGGTGTTTTTATGAAAAGATACGTCTTTTGAAATATCCGTAGGATCCCTTGGGCTGTCTTTTAAAATACCCACGATTCGTTAGTTTTTGAAATAGGTAAGAATCGAATCTAATCTAACAACTAAACTAAACTAAAGGGCTAAGCTAACAAGCTGGACTACAGGTAAGGAAACCGCCTAACATCTGAGTCGATACATATACATACCTGTATATATATTAGTCGGTGATCCCGCCTCAATAATATCATATCTGATACCATATCTATAATCAGACATCCCAAGTCAAGAGTGCGGATCAATCATCAAAATATAGCTCGTACGTAAATCCGTCGTACGGCATCCCCAAATCTGGGTACGGGTTAATATCACATTCACCATACTATTCACCTGGTATCCTCTTTATCAAATATCATGATCGGGGTACTGATCTACGTCTAGTACAATACTGATACCGCCTAAGTATGCATGGACGTGTATGAAACACTACGTCAAGGACCCGCTACAACGTCATGTCGTATCTCAAATACGAACCCTGCTATATCACCGATCTCACGGCCTCAAATCAAATCTCATCGACTCATCATAAATCCTAAGTACTATCATCATTATCCATGCATGCGTATATGAATGTACATATGCATAGTCCCATACCCACGCATATATACATGTATACACATCCCAATCTGCGCACAAGAAAGTAAAGTATGCAAGTCTGTGTGTGCGTATGTGGGTATAATAACTACTCTAGGGTTTCGCAACTAACCCAAAGCTAATCCATGAACACATAATCATAACATGAATAAACATTCTCGTATCATAAAACACCTATATAAACATATATATATATAAGCTACACTACGGACTGCGGGGGTGCTATACGCCATCCACCCGACTTCTCCCCGTAGATATAAATCTACTCACCTGGTCCTCGCTTGCCGGTGCCGACGTCGCCACGCGCTTTCTTGTCGTCTCGAAGTCCACATGGGGTACCTACATATCATAACGTACTATGTCGTATTAAAATCTGACTCATGACTAAAACGATACATGAATCCCACATAGGTCAAAACCTATGGTTGCTTTCACAAATCAACCCAAAAACCCTCGACGTCGGCGTATAAACGCCAAACCATCGAGAAAAACCCAAATACACTCATTTGCACATTCACGAACACCAATTTTAATATAAAATAGGTTAAAACTCACAAAAACCCCAATTTCACTTAAAAAGTCATTTTTCCGAAAATCTAGCAAGCACAATTCGCCGTTTTAGTACAAAACTCGATGTATAAACGAATCTAGCGGCCACAATATTCACTAATATCTTAATTAAATCATAAAAACAATTCCCATAATTTAATCTCATTAATTTCCATAAACGTTAAAATTCTAGTTTACAAAATACCTAAATTTTAACAATTTTATAGCAAAAATGCATAAACTACAATCTAGTTGGGATTTTCATGAACTAAAAGAATTAAACCACTCAATATAATCTTTATAATGACATGAAACCTAAATTTGAATTTTATCTCATAAGAATATAATTATTTAAAAAACCTAGTTTACCAATTATATAATTATCACTTTTAAATCAACAAATATGCAAACTAGAAACTTAAATTGGATTTAGCATAACATTAATATGTCAATTATATCACATAAACTAAATCTCACAACACAAAATACCAATTTGAAATCAAACCCCTCTCTTGAATTTTAAATCATGCACCTAGAACTAATTAAAAACCTAATTAAACAATTAATTAAGCTAACCTAAGCAATTAACAACACATTAAGCAAAAATGTTAGAATTTATACCCAAATAATTTGAAGATCCCACAAGCACACTTAGCCTCCCAAATTGAAATCTAAATCCCTAGATCCATGCTATGGTAGCCAAGGGAAAATGGGTAGAAGGTGGATTTTGATTTGGATTTTTGCTTGATTTTTTGTGGATTTTTCAAGCATTTTTGATGAACTTTTTTAAAGAGAAGGAGATGAAGAATGAAGGGGCTGTTGTGGGTTCAGATTTTGGCCAAAATTGGTAGGGATTGGGTGAGGGAGGAGAGAGAGTGAGGTGGGGAAAGTCCACTCTAGTCAAAGTCCACTCTAATTCTATTATTTTCTACTCTTTTCTTTTTCTTTTCTTTTGAAAAAAGAAGTGATTGGAGAGAGGGAGAGGGGGAGGGCTGTCATGGTGGGGCCGGCCACATGGGGAGAGGGTGAGGTGTGGGTGTGTGGGTTAGGAAAAATATAAATGCTAAACCCCAATTCCCATTAACACTAATTTCACCGAAAAAAGCCTTTTTCTTCGATATTTTCTAAACCGTTTTGGCAAACGATTTCATTTCAAAAACCACATGATAAAATTTTATTTAATGTTTTATGATGCACAAAATTTGTTTCAACTCATTCCAATTTGTAATTTTCCCTAATTAAATGTATTAGTGACGGCTTAAAATAATATTAAAATAATTAATTTCGGAAAATTTTTCAGAAAATTTGAAATTTCACCAGTGGCTCAATAAACACCGAATACTAGCAATTACATGGCTAGAATATGTATATTTAATTTTATAATAAAGATATTTGCATTTTGACTTTTTACAGAAAACCCCCTTATTTTACCGTTTTTTCGAAATTTCACCGAAACGATTTTCAAAACGTTACACATACTTTCTTCTTTCATTTGTGCTTATTCGGGAATATATAGTTATGTGTTCACATGGGTATGGGACTATGTGTTCACATACGGATTTGAGGATGATACTTGGTTTTGAGATGAGTCGATGAGATTTGATTTGAGGCTGTGAGATCGGTGATATAGCAGCGTTCGTATTTGAGATACGACATGACGTTGTAGCGGGTCCTTGACGTAGTGTTTCACACACGTCCATGCATACTTAGGCGATATCAGTATTGTACTAGACGTAGATCAGTACCCCGATCATGATATTTGATAAAGAGGATACCAGGTGAATAGTATGATGAATGTGATATTAACCCGTACCCAGATTTGGGGATGCCGTACGACGGATTTACGTACGAGCTATATTTTGATGATTGATCCGCACTCTTGACTTGGGATGTCTGGTTATAGATATGGTATCGGATATGATATTATTGAGGCGGGATCACCGACTAATATATATATACAGATATGTATATGTATCGACTCAGATGTTAGGCGGTTTCCTTACCTGCAGTCCAGCTTGTTAACTTAGTCCTTTAGTTTAGTTTAGTTGTTAGATTAGATTCGATTCTTACCTATTTAAAAAACTAACGAATCGTGGGTATTTTAAAAGACAGCCCAAGGGATCCTACGGATATTTCGAAAGACGTATCTTTTCATAAAAACACCGTAGCCCCTATTTTCAAAACCCCATGATTCGTGTTATTTCAAAAGGCACCATTTGTAGGATTTATATTAGGGTAATGCAGATTAGTTATCGTTGTGTTTAGTATTTAGCTCCCGCTCATTATTACTGTTCGCTCCGCATCGCATACTTATATTATAATTTCTTATTGCATTGTTGATATCATACTGTTAGGACACCAGCACCATTACCGATGATGCGTATGTACCACGTACACTTGCTTGCCGGCTCACACACATCTTCATCGGTAATTGCCATGTCACGCACACCTTAGAAAATATTATCGCCTAATGTAGCTTGTTAACTAGTAGTTTTGACATGATGATTAGTTGCTTGCATTATATGCTAGTTTAAACATTGTAGTTGTTACTTGTCACTTCGTGCATACTGTTATTCATTATACGCCGTATTCATGGATGCTCATGCTTATATTCATGGTTTTACATGCTTTTGATGATTTGGATTTCCATGAGATTTTCTGGATTTGGGGGAAAACCGCAAAACTTATACAGCTTCTTCTCTCTCTTTTTAAATGAAAAGCGCGGTTTTCCCATAATGTATGAGTCGTCCACCATGAGTTTGCTGATGGATTTCGAGACCCGATTCGAGGAGTTGGATGAACCGTTTCGGATACATGGTGGTCCCGGTGTGGTACCCTGGGGCGAGAAGGTCGTGTTGTTGACATTGAGCCTGGCAGGGGAGCACTACCGACCGGTGATTTTACCCGACGCGTCGGATATCCGGAGGATACCGTCGTGGTCTTGAGATGGATGGTAGGGGCCGGTCTGGACTGACGGCGCCCTAGATATTATGATTGAGATATTGAGATTTTGAGATATTGAGGTACAGAGATTGTGATACAGAGACATCGAGATATTTGGATACTTGTTTTGTGTCGATGCTGGGCACTGTTTTATGCTGATTTCATTTATGGTACCTCACTTTTGAAATACAAAAATCTCACTGAGTTATGAAAGCAGTTTTCTTCAGTACATGCATTCTGTTCCATGCATTCATACATCATCCATATTATACATAGCTACCTGAGGCACTACACGGGCACATGGATTTACACTTGGGTTAGATATTTGCCCTAACCATTGTTATGGGTTGCTGGTTATATATTTGAGGATATATTATGATCATTGACCTAGGATTGCGTTATTTATGCGATTTCTTTTCGTAGATGTTTTTCTATTCACGAGTTGGCAACTCACCCCCGTTGTGCCCCAGTTTCTTGCAGGTTTGCCGGGCATGTTTCATTACGGCTTTGCGGGCATAGTTCCCTTCGGGTGATTTGCTAGTAGGTGAGTTACTTGTATCGTACCCCCAGTATATATCTTGTATATCATTATCCTGTTGTATCTAGAAGTTCCATCAACCAAACATGTATTTATTTTTGAGATAGAGACCAGTGATGTTATTCCTTCGAATTTAGAGTCGCGCGTTATATTTCTGTGGTTTTCTTGTGGTTTTGAGTTTCCTTTTGAATTTTGATTCTCGCCGTTGGCGTTGTATATTATATTGCTTGTGTGGTTGTGACCGTCGATTGACGAAGAGCTAGCTCCCGCTTGGGGATGCCTTTTTATTGATTTCGTATACTATTCATGTTGTATCCCATTTGGGAGCCAATATTTGCAAAGGAGACTCTGCCGAAATTTTCGGGAAATATTTGATGTTTTTTTGAAAAACCGCATAATTCGGCTTATGCTATTGAAACCACTTGTTTTAATTGGTTTTCCTTCACTCTACTACATTTCTTGGTTTGGATTTCTTGGTTTTCGGCTTACTTAGATTACGTACGCCTCGAGACGTTCGTAGTTTAAGTGCCGGTCATATTCCGTACTTTCGGGACGTGACACCCACACAGAGTGTTTCCCTGCTTCATGCGAAACGATATAGAGGTCGTATGGTTTTATGACAGGGTTCGAACACATACGTGTATTTATGCACGTACGATGTTCGAACAGATTATACTAGCGGGCTTTAATTTAAGCCAGATTCTAGTATTGGATTATTGGATTTATACAGCCTCGGTATTTCCGTATTTTACGGATGGGAGAGGCATTCTCGTAATTAGTCGAGAAGCTTCTAGAAGAAAGGTGAGGTGGAGAGCTTAGGTGTAAAATGCATTAAATGAATTAGTGACTCATGAGATGATTCATCCAAATGAGTTAATGAAGCATTTATTGCTTAAATGACTTATGTGATGATTCATTGATTATATTAAATGAATCATGGTTGTAATTATCACATAATGATTTATTTGATATTCTTTATGCTTCATAAAATATAGAATTGAGACATAATTCATTTCATTCTCACAAACACATTCTCTCTCCACAAGCTCTCCTCTTCTTAAACCTAACCCTAATCCTCTCATGTGTTGAGATCCCAAGGGTTAGCAAGACTAATAGATCCTTAATCCACTTCTATATCTTCTAGGTCACTTGGATTAGCAATCCTAGCCACTTAGTTACCTCAAGTGAGAGGTTAAAGTTTGGAAAAGGAACTCTCGGGTGGATCTTCTATCACATCGAGGAGGCCGACGAGGAGGTGAACAACAAGAACAAGAAGGACTTGTATCTTTAGGTATAATCATCTATCAATAGTTAATCACTTCTAGATAGTTGTTAGTTAGGGTTTAGCAAAGATCCGTAAAGTTAGTCGATGTTAACTTAAACAAAATAATTGTTTTACCTATTCCGCCTCCCCGCATCATGTGGGGTGTCTAACGTCGACTTACAGTGGTATCAGAGCCTAACTAAACCATAACTAACATGTTAGCAAAGTCTTTAGAAATTCGATCGCAAAACGAACCCGAGAAAACAACATTTTCACATAGTTTCTGCCGATTTTAAAACGGGGTCTAAAAATTTTTCAGGGACCCTTAAAAATACAAGCAGGGTCTTTTAAGAATTGTGAAGAAATTTAGGATCGTGACTCGACCATACCACCATGGAACCGCCGCCGATCCAAGCGATCCGCCGCGGATTTGTGGCCGAGTTGACACCGAGTCAACTCAAATTTGCTCAGTTATTCTTCTGTATTGATGTTGTGTTTTCTGGGATGATTTGTTTCTGCTCAGGTTTTATGTGCACTGAGAATTGTTTAGAGTAGATTCATTTGTGTTGCTTGATCGAAATTCTAAGATGTTTGGCTAACTTCATTATATCTGTGTTGTGTTTAATGTGTTCGTAAACCTCCCCTAACTGCTAGTATGTCGGTTAGCAGGGGGCTGCACATTTCTGTAATGGTTTTTACTGGTTTGTGATTGTGAACTTGTTGGATTGTCGTGAATGGATAGCCGAGGATGTGAGACGAGAATTTCTTTCATTTAAATGTAAATTGTAATTTGTTGTAATATTCTTTTGTGGGGCAAATTTGGGTTGAGGTTGTAGCCACCGTTGTATTATTTCATTTACTGTTTTCTGCTCTTAGGATAGACCCAATGTGGGGTGCACAAACTACCGGGTACTTTGAAGTGCTTAGTGGCCTACTCACGTCGTTGAGGGAGACCGCTTCACTTCGGGTACTTGGCGGGTAGTTTGCCGTACCCGTAGTGGTCTAGGGTAGGGTTTTGGCTATTCATCGCGACTATGTAATCCGTCTTTCTTTGCAGGCTCAAAAGGAATGCGGATTTCTAGAAAATCCAATATGTTCATCTGTGATCAGGAATGCCTATTATTGCGTCTGACGAATGTACAATATCTATATATGATATCTAGTAGGTGTCACTTATATTTTGCACCCGCGCTAGCCCAGCTCCCGCTCTGTCGTTAGTTAAGTAACCTAACGAGTGAATGACGGGGCCCAGTGGCTAATGCGGATGGCATAAGAGGACGTTGTATTTTCGTTGTTTTCTACGATGATAGTTTAATTGATGGGACGCATTATATTAATGCAAAGAAAATAAACCAAAGTTGAATCGTTGGAACAGTTTAAAAGAAACCACTCTGTTATTTTAAAACAGAAGATTTTTTTTTAATTGCGGAGCCTAAACTACTTGTTTCCCCCAATCAGAGCAAAGCTCTGTTCAAATTCCAAGACTGGAATTCTGCTTCCTCCAATAAGAGCAAAGCTCTGATTAGAAATTTAAGAGTCAAAATTGAAGCAACGCTTCAGATCCTGCGCTCTGTGCTGCGCGCTACATGTCTAACACAGGCGCGCTGGCGCAGTTGCGCTGCGCGCCACGTGTCCAACGTAGGTGCGCTAGCGCAAGGCGCGCTGTGCGCCACGTGTCAAAACACGAATGCGCTAGCGCTAGCGCAATTGCGCTGCGCACCCCAAATTATAGCAAAGCTTTATTTCCAAGATTGAAAAGCGAAGCGACGCTTCATGATTATGCAGCGCATAAATATCTCACGAAAGAATAACAAAGAATTAAAAAACAAGATAACACTTAACAGAAAATAAAATACTAAATTAAAACATCTTTTATTATTATTATTATTATTATTATTATTATTATTATTATTATTACATTTAAAAAAGATCACCAAACAAGAGATCAATAACACAAGGGTGAACAAAGCAATAAACAAAATTTTCTAACTCCCTCGCCGCCTTCCCCAGCACATCAAAACGGCGATTTTCACGAGGAGTGGCTCCCCACCGATTGGCGCCGTGCTCATCCGCAAAAGCAGACATGATAGCCCGCCGGGCTCTTATTTGGCTCAACAGGTGAACCGAGCAATCTTTCAGAGCCTGAGTAAATAGGCACGCCTCATGGAAACACTCGAGCTTGTCTTCAGCCGCATCGAGCATCGCCAAGGTCATCTCCGCTGGGTGAGGGGGGATGTCATCAAGCACCGACGCAAGGACCATCCGAAGCCAAATAGAGTGTGGGGGAAGAGGAGACCCCACACGAGTTAAAAGATCGTGCAGCGCAGCGTCGCATTGCTCATCCGTAAAAGAAGGATCCACCAAGCGCGCAGCAAAGCGAGGAATGAGGTCCTGAATGGGCACTTCCCACGGCTGTCTACGAGCATGGGGGCGGTTACAAGCCATAGTTGAGAAAAATTCTTTGGAGATGAGAAAAAGAAGAAGCTTTGCTTCGAGTTATAAAGACGAAGCGCAGAAGATTTTGTGCACAATGGAACTATTCCCAAGATTGGGAAATGAAAAATTCTTGGGAATATAAGTTTGACTTAAAAAGGAAGGTGAATAGATACATCTGTTGAAGCAACGCTTCAGATCCAGCGCTCTGCTGAAGCAACGCTTCAGATCCAGCGCTCTGCGCGCTGCGCGCCACGTGGAAAACACGAATGCGCTAGCGCAGTTGCGCTGCGCTCTGCGCTGCACGCCACGTGTCCAATGTAGGTGCGCCAACACTGGAATTAAAATCCCCACCGTTAGATCAAAGGATCTAATAATAAATCATTTATTAACCAGAATTAAATTCTGTTAAGGAAAGATTTCTCGAAATCTTTCCAAATAACAAGATTGTGCTTTAAGCACCGCTGGATCAATGATCCAATGGTAAATAATGAATTACCAAAAACAGAACAAATTCTGCATGGAAAGATTTTTCGATCTTATTAAAACAAGAAGATTATCTTCTGCCAAACAGGAGCCTTAGGATCAAAGATCCAACGGTGGAAAATATTCCCCAAACAATCAAGAGAAAGATCTCTTCAACTGATTCAACAAATCATTTGGCCCTATATAAAGGCCCCGAGACTTCAAGTCTAAATATACAGAAGAGAGAGATATAAAAAAAAAACCTCTCCAAACTTTGAGAAGAACTCAAAAAAGAAAAGAAAGGTAAAGAATTGATTTCTTGAAAAACAGAGATGAAACATCTCGTAAAAATAAGAAATGTCTTCTAAAAAGATCTTAGATCTATAAAAAGACCGAGGTCTTCGAATAAAAAGAAAAGATCAAGACCTAATATAAAAAAATGATGTACTTTTACTTCACAGATCTTCTGATCTACAAAGGGAGAGCCTTTTGATAAAAATAAGAACTTAGTTCTTGAATCTTGAGGCAAAGCCTCTTTTAAGAAGAACATAAACTTGTTCTTTGATCTTAAATTGATCAAAATGCATTTTGCGCTATTGGAAAGTGCTTTGCACTCTTGAACTACGCCTTTGCGCTCCTTGGATCGGCGCTCAGTGCCAAAACATGCCACGTGTCAACCACAGACACGATCTGCGCTTTGCGCTCCTGAAAACAGCGAATTGCGCTCTTGGGTTGGCGCTCAGTGCCAAGCGCGCCACGTGTCCTTCACTGGTGCACCCATAAATTAGCACAACGCTCATAAATTAAATGTGCGGTGCGCTAACAAATTAGCGCTTAGCACTAAGCGACAGTGTCCTCCTCGTGTGCGCTAACCGACAGAAGCGCAATGCGCTCTTTGACTGGCGCAAAGCACCTAGTGCGCCACGTGGCACACTGTCAGAACATACTTTTTTCTTATAAATGCTATGCATTTAATTCCAGACAAAATGTCAGAGCCCAATGCTTGGTATTATTAAAAGGGCAGAGCCCAAATAAAGGCCTAACAGGCAGAACAAAAATGAAATGTTAAACATTTTTAACTGGACTTAGCCCAATTCTGGCAATAAGTCCTCAATTTAAATTGAACTGAGCACAACTGCTCTTCCAATCAATTTACACCCGGTCCGAGGGTACATCTCTTCACTCCTCTGACATTTGTCGTTGTAATCCTTCAACGTCGTCAGAGAGGTGACGGGTCCCGACGACCACACATCACTACGGACTGTGTGGTCCTTAAACTCATAGACTATGATGTCCTTAACCTCGACCGTGATGTCTTAAAACTAACGTCGGACTATGGAGTCCTTAAATCCACGGACTATGATGTCCTTAACCTCAACCGTGATGTCTTAAAACTAACATCGGACTGTGGAGCCCTTAAATCCACGGACTATGATGTCCTTAACCTCGACCGTGATGTCTTAAAACTAACATCGGACTGTGGAGTCCTTAAATCCACGGACTATGATATCCTTAACCTCGACCGTGATGGCTTAAAACTAACACCGGACTGTGAGGTCCTTAAACTCACGGACTATGATGTCCTTAACCTTGACCGCAATGTCTTAAAATTAACATTGGACCGTAATGTCCATAAACTAATTATCGACCGCAACGTCATTAAACTAAACAATAGAGCTCGATTGCTCTTTTGTTGGATCTAAACGATCCCGTTAAGTTGATCTTAGTCTAAAATGAGACTAACGTGTCCTTAACAAACGTTTAAGTTGATCTTAGCCTCAAATAAGGCTAACGTATCCTTAAACACAACCCCCCAAACCCAAATCTAAGAAAGATACGGATTTGGACTAATCCACGTCCTACGGACGACAGCATAACTTAGTCTCCGTATACAATCCACGGGCAACCGAACACAAAACAAACACCCACGACACGAAGTGACCATCTGGAGAAGGAGAAAGTTGTTACCGCGATGCGGTAGCGTAATTAACTGCAGGGGCTTGCGCCTGCAGGGAAGAGCGTCCCGACAATCAAAAACCCCTCAAACGAGGGGGAATCTGACGAAGTCTGCTACATCGGCCACATCCGTTTAAACCTTCGATACATGGTGCCATAAATCAACTTGGCATCTTCGGAGAGGTGGACGGATAGCACCAATTAGCATCTGCCCCGAATTTCAGGCAAGACGGACCTGCGCGGTCGCGTCTCCATGTTCGAAGGGGAACAGATTTTGGCACGCCCGGTGGGACCTTTTCCTCTTTCCACTCCACACTTCTTGTGTCGTGTTCGCGAACGAATCGCGGTTTGTTAATGGTTGCCCTTGGGTTTCGAGGTACTAAGATTTGACGTTTTGCTTGGTGCAGAAAGCAAAATAGCATTGGCATCTACTTGCGTAAAGTGTTCCACATGCAACTGCAACTCGCGTCCTGCCTCAACTGGGGGCATAGCCTATGGGCCCCAAGCAGCCTCTTTGTTCACGATGCCGGTGGACCAGGTCACTCAAGCCACCACAGGGTTGTTTTTCGGGACCATGCTCCCGCCAACGAGCTTCACCGCTCCGATGCCGACACCGAAAGCTCCCAAGAAGTCATTCTTCGATCGGCTTACAGCTACTGCGGCCCCTCCTAACGGGTCGTCCAGCACCGGCGCCTCGGTCTTCTCCAGATTGGGCCAAAGTTCAGGTGGGCCCATGATGAAGCCTGCACCTCAAGAAAAGGTTATTCCGAAAAGAGTAACCAACCCTGCTCCCGAAGTCGTCAAGGCGGCTTCTCCTGCCAAGGGGTCGGTCTTTACAAGACTAACTGTCCCAACTCCCACTCCCGCTCCTACTACTCAAAGGACATCAGTCTTCAACAGGCTGACGCCAGCAGCAGCCCCTCACCTAAACAGGGAGAAAGTCAAAGCCATCCTCGTCACCGAACCAACTCCATCAACTCGACACACTCGACATCGCCACTGGCGTCGAGTAAGGAAGTCCGGGGGCAACTCCCCCTCTGGGCTAACTCTACCAGCCCCAACGGTGGAAATCAATGCTGCTGTTCCAACTGGGAACAGCTTCGAGTTGCTGAACAGGGTGCGCAGGAATTCTCCTACCGCCGTGCTGAAAAGATCTCCTCCATCCGTGGAGAATGTTGCGGAAGCAAAGCCAGAACAGTTCCCTCAGCGGTTGTCCTCCAAAATCTACAAAGTCTGGCGACAGGTTTAGGACTCAGTAGTTGATCAGGACTATCCCCGCCGGCAGAAGAAGCTGAAGGTCCAACAGGAAGAAAACCGTCCTGTTAAGCCACAAAAGACGATGGCTACTTGGGTGCCCACTGCAACGGCCCCCTCAACTTCGACTGCTCATAAGAGGAGAAGGCCGGAGAAAATCCCCATGCCTTCGACAAATATCAAAGACACTGAGCCTAAACGCCCCAAGTCTGGGGGTATGGTGGTGCATACCGTCTATATGGCATCCGGAAAAGAGGATAGCCGCATCTCCACAGGTCATCGACCGCTTACGCGATCCGTGACAAAATCCCAAAGCAGCAGCAGAAGCTTCAAGAGATGATGACTGCGATGGCCGCGCTCACAGGACCGAAAGTAAGCCCAGAGACATCCTCGGAGCAACGCCAAGAGCAGGAAACTGATGCCGAATTCCTTCGGAGAATGCTTGAGAAGAAGGACAAAGAGGCCGCGAAACAAGCGGCCAATATAAAGCAAATGGCTCTTCTGTTCCAGGACATGGTGGGTATGATGATCCAGCAGGACCCTCCAGCTGAAGATCCTCCGATTATCCTCGAAGATGACAGAGGAGAGACATCGAATCCTCTACCGGCTCTGTCAACAGCCAAGGAGGAGACAATCTCTAAAGCTGTCCTGGATGACTATATCGCTCAGCAGATACGAGTTCACCAGGCGAATGAAGCGGTGGGGCAAATTGTTAGAACTGGGCGACCGTATCCAGGCTGGTATGATCAGATAAAGTACCCGCCAGGCTACACGATCCCGAAATTCCATGTCTACAAGGGGACAGGCAATCCCCATCAACATGTCGCCCAGTTCAGGGCTCTTTGTGGCAACACCGGCGGCGATGATAAGCTCTTGATCCGTCAATTCGTCGGCAGCTTGTCGGAAGTGGCGTTTGAGTGGTACTCTGAGCTTCCAAACGACTCCGTCAAAACTTTCGCAGAGATGGAGTTGTTGTTCACCCAGCGATTCGCGAGCGCAAGTGAACGCACCCCGATAACGGCATTGATCAATACCGGGGTGAAGTCGGGCGAGACGTGGGTTCAGTACGCAATCCAATGGCGGAATCTGTAGTCGAAGTGCGAACAACGTATCGAAGAAGCACCAGCAGTGGGCATGTTTATGGGCACCCTAGACCCTCATGCAACTATTTCACAGTTCATGATGTTCTTCAAACCGACCACGTTCCAGGCTTTGATCGACAAGCTAGCCCAGATGGATCAGATGGGTCACAGACCGTCTCCTCCGAACCGGAATCGCGGAACGACAAGGGTAAAGGGAATGCGATCTTCGTTGCAAACACCCAACAGCAGCCCAGTGCTCCAAAGCTAGCGGATCAACTAGAGGAGAGACGGCGCTATTACAATGAGAAAATGAAGCGTCCTTACTCATTCCCGCAGGATAAAACGAAGAGGTTGTTCGAGCTGGCGATGCGCAATAGGCTTATTAATTTGCCAAATCCAAGGCGACCACCGCAACCCAGCGAAGTGAATAATCCCAATTATTGCCCTTACCACCAAACGGTAAGCCACCCAATCGAAGATTGCTTCGTCTTTAAGGGATGGATCGAGGATCAGTACCTACAAGGCAAGTTTACGCTATCTGAGAAGTGGAAAGTAAACCCAACACAACCGCACACTCCCAAGAAGACGGACACACCGGGGGCAACGTGCTCTTTTGTTGAGGAAGCTCCATGGGAGGTGGCTCTTTCGGCCAAAACCAAAAGGATGCTGAATGATCTCCAGACATGCCCGGCAATCAGGTGGAAGAATCCGCTGGAACCCCAGATCATCGAGGGGATGCTAAAGCCGCGCCCAACTCCAAAGATTGGTGGTGATAGCCAGAGTGTTCATACCCAGCCGTCGAAATCTTCGAAAAAGAAGAAGAAATCCAAGAAGCCCGTGAAGCCTGGCGACAAGCGCACGGGCCTACAGAAACAGATCGACGCGCTGGAAGAGTATAACCAGAAGGTGTGGACCGCGATCACGCTGCAAGAATTCCTCGGCCACGTCCTTGAAGATGGAGATGATGGAGAAGACTCATCAGATGGATCCGAGGATTACGTAGCAAGTTGTTATGTGATCTCTCACTCATTAATAGACGATGAAGAGGCTCCTTGCACCAAGAGACTGGGGGTAGGTCCTGAACCGGAACTTCCAGGGCCATCAGACGAAATGATCGACGCATTCCTGAACGAAGCTCTTCTGAAAAGTAAAGATGATCGGGAGCGTGAGATGGCTATATTTGAAAAGGCCAAACGCCGGCGACTGGACGAAAGAGTTGAGATACTCCTGCCAAATCAAAGGACATCTGTCGCAGACAAAAACAAGTTCAAGACGAGGAAAAGGTTTGCCAAAGCCTTATCGATGGGAATGAAGTTACCACCCTCCGAATGAGACACTATCAGTGAAGCAGAGATGCATCCTAGCTACTGCTCATATCATCGAAAGATTTCGCAACCCACCGAAGAATGCGACGCTTTTAAAAGATGGTGGCCGGGATATGTTGCTCACCGGCAACATTTTAAGCGGATGAAACGCAAAACTCGTCGGGAGCAAAGAAGTGCGACCGAGGAGCATAAAAGAACCACCGGTAACTGTCGCGTGATCAACACCAGGTAATCACAGGTTCTTACCTTTGGGAGCGACTCCGACAAGGAAATGGCTCTTGGCCCTCTCTTTAAAGAATCCCCCTTGGAGAAAGAGGAAGAAACGAAGGCCTGTGAAAATATTCAGCTACGCAACCGCAGGCTTCCAGAAAAAAATCTCGGACCCACGAATAAAAAACTAGAAGGGAAAAGAAAAGGCCCCTAAGGATATCGCCCTAGATGACCAAGTCATCAAAGAGCTGACTGCCAAGGACCCGCCAAAGAAGAACAAGGTGGACTACAACGTTCTGGCACACTTGAGGAAGCTACCCTTGCAACTCAGCATTCTCGACGCCCTTTTACTATCCAAAGAAGTGAGAAATTCATTAATCAAGGTGCAACAAGAGCCAGAGCAATTCCAAGCCTTCCTTGCCGAAGAAAAGATGAAGGACGAGCTGGAGGAAGTGCACACAGCCGATATAACTTTCGGCGACGAAGACCTCCTCCTTGGGACGTGCGAGCACAACCGTCCCCTCTATGTCTCAGGATACTGCTACGATATAAAAATAGGCAAAATCCTGGTCGACAATGGGTCTTCCGTCAATCTCCTCAACGTGCGAGTGTTAAAGGAAATCTGCATGAGCATTCAACACCTCGCTCGTGATAAAATCACCATCTCTGGTTTCGACTCTCAGTCGTCACGGACTCTCGGATCTGTGATACTAACGCTGCGCTTCGGGCTGCTCGTCACAGACATTAAATTTCACGTCATTGACGCCAAGACATGCTATAACGCTTTGCTCGGCCGGCCTTGGTTACACGAGTACAACATCATCCCTTCTACACAACATCAGTGTATGAAATACTTTAAGGATAGTCTCGAGTATACCGTAACAGGAGAGCTGAACCCATTCTCCGTGAACGAAGTCCGCAAGTACGAAGATGCAAAATACTTCTTGCCAGATTTCGAGGACACGGAGAGATGTCACAAACCGGAGAACAAAGCTATCACCACCATTCCTGTCTTCGGTAGTGATACTGAGGAAGAGGAAGAGAAAGTTTATTCAGGTCCACCCCAGTATAACCAACCGGGACCGTCCGCTCCTATGTTGATCTTTGGCAGCGACTCAGAAGATGAGGTCCATGCTATATTCTCCGATCGGCCACTAATACAAGCATTCGCTGGTGATAATCAGAGTTTGCAAATTACCATGATTCCGCGGGAGTACTACAAAGACCTCGACGCACTTGAAGCTTATAGCGTGCAAGAGTTACAAACATTTTACGTCCCTCCCAGGCGAAAAGGTGAACAGGCAATCCTATTCTACCGATCCACGGAAACAAGAGTGGAGAAAGAAGTTTGGCATGGCGCGGATTCTGTACTTGACAGGCCCCAGCCCATCCGTCTGCCTAGATATTATACAGAAGGCTTGAAAAGACTGTTGAAGCGCCAAGGGATACCCTTCAAACAGACCGCTCGAAAAGCTAAGTTCTATGACAGGATCTGGAACGTTCCTGGGACTCAGCGCAAGTTGCCCAACGGGAGAATGGAAGCGATCGGGCTTGGATATGTTCGGTCCAAGAAATGGGAGCTACTCCGCGACTGCTACGTCGTACACGACTTTGATGAAGAGGGAGATGCTTTTTGGGAAAATGCTAACCCTGAACCAGAAAGGGCCCCCGACGTGAAAATGCCCAGTCCGTCATTCGAAGAACAAATGGACAAGCTTATAAGGGAAGCTGGTCAGAAGGTTCGAGACGACCATAATCACGAAATGGCCATCTACGAGAAAGTCAGGACGCTGTGCCTTCTTCAACAGGCTGCGAAGGATGAAAATGCCCCTCCCTGTCAACCTGTTGTACAAAAGGGTCGACGCAGAGGTAGAAACAAGTCAAAGAGCGGAAAGGGCGTTCGACAGCGGCAAAGCGGGACCAAGAAGTCATGCGATCGAGAATCGTGTTAAGATAAAGTTGATGGCTACAAATGACATGACCATTATCATAACAAAAAGAAAAAGAAAACCAAAGAATACTTTAGATCTTTCAAGAAGATCCTAGTCAACTTTGGTCAAACGGTCAACAAAGTCAAGATGGTCAAATGGTCAATGTAATTAGCCATAACATAATTATCAATGAAAGGATTAGTAAATAATGTCCCCGGCTCATAATGGTTTTGACCAAAACGAACTGTCAAAAACCCTAATGAGTCCACCTCAAAATGGTTTTGACCGAATCAACTGTCAAAACCCTAATGAGCCTGCCACATAACGGTTTTGGCCGAACCAACTGCCAAAACCCTAATGAGGCACCTCCTCCTTCATCGCTCCGGAAAACTGTGCATACACACCTGCATCCGTATTCCATAGAATGCGGATGCACAGAAGACAAAACAAATCCATCCGTGCAATACTAGGATCCGGCTTAAACCAAAGCCCACTAGTACTGCCTGCCCGAACACCACACGCACACAAGTGTACGTAAGTGATCGCAGCCCTGCCGTAAAACCATACGGCCTCTACACGTTTCGCTCAATGCAGGGAAACTCTCTGTGTGGGACTCTAAAGACTCGACGCTACGCTGGCAGTGGGTTTAACCACAGACCGCAAACGGCACTAGCTGTACGTAACGATCCCCAGTTAGATGTCGATAAGAAGGCCGATGAGGTAAACCCATCCGAACTCCTACTGAGCCTGTATGTGACAATCTCCGTATAGTCCGGTCTGTTCGTCTGATACATCGCATGGCGGGCCTAGGGGGCGTTAAACATCAGTCCCCTAATAGCGGTACAATTCGTGTCGGAGTGAAGCCCATTACACCCTGAGATAACACTGGAAACCTACCAGTATATCTCGCTTGCCCTGGCCAGGGACTACTCGTGTAATGGCTCTCCTAGACACAGCGCGATGTCAACCCCTAATACCGGGAGAGACGAATCCTGTCTAACCGTCACTGCCTCCAAGTGCTTCGGGACTGCATCCAACTACTACCTGTTTGCACGACTCAGTAGAGCCGTGGTAGGGTAGTAATCAAAGAACAGTGGGAACACACTCGAGGCGAAATGACAGTGTCAAGTCAGCGGACTAAGCTGTACTCATGTCACCTGGGAACTGATAACTGACGATAGGTATAATACCAACCATCAATTCCCGACGAGTCCTATCCAGTGTACTCGTAACCTAACGAGCACCCGCATACTATCTCAAGTACGACGTACTGACGGCTGTGGGACAGACCGTCTCCCGTGCTGGGATGAGAAGCGCATACGCTAGTCTACTCCGGAGTATCGATGCCCTGTCTCGATAATCCCACAACTAGGGACGTGTATAAGGATGTGCTTGTGGATTACCCAGCCCCCACGAGTGTGATCGCCATCACAACGCCGGTAATCAAGCAAAGATCCTAAGGGCTCTACTAATGCGTATAGGTGATATAAAAGAAACACACATGTACACATTAAAGCAGAGACAAACCAAGTAGCATACTACTATATTGAGCAAGATTGTCTATACAACTGTGAATATCCCAAGCTTCCATCAAGTAATATACATACTAGTATGATACAGTAATGGCCTCTAGGGCATATACACTAACAAATCGAGCGGTCCGGATTTGTCCCTTATGAAGAAGATGAGTCGAGCATACTCTTTTCCTCAAGACAAGACAAAGAAGATACTTGATCTTGCCATGAGACATCAAATGATTACACTTGCGGAGTCTAAACACCCCGAGCGAGCCAACGAGGTCTCTCACCCAGACTATTGTTCTTATCACCAAGCGATAGGACATCCCCTCGAAGATTGCTTCACCTTCAAGAACTGGGTTGAAGACCAATATCAGCTCGGCAAGTTCGCTCTATCCGACAGTTGGAGGATAACTTCGCCGCAAAAGCATGAACCCAAATCCACGAGGGTAGACCCAGATCCACATCGGTCTTGGAAGCGGGCTCGTACTTGTCATATGATAACGATATCAAAAGAAGAACCCGAGAATATGGATGACCTCCCCTGGTGCTTCGAAAACAATGATGAAGAGGTGATCTCAGAGTTTCCACCGGCGCCAAAAGAGCTGGAAGATGGAATACACACCACTGCAGATAACCTCAAGAAAATTGATTTGGGGACGGCAAGTAACCCGTGACCTACATTCATCAGTGAGCTGCTATCTGAAGAAAGGGTGGCTACACTAAAAGACGTGCTTATGCAGCATAGGGATTGCTTCGCATGGAACTATTCCGAGATGCCAGGACTAGATCCAGAGATTGCCGTCCACAAACGAGCAATATCCCCGGACGTCAAGCCAATCAAACAAGCGCCGAGAAGAATGTGGCTCGAGCTCGAGATGAGTATCAACGCCGAGGTCAAGAAGCTAATCGATTCCGGTTTCATCCAAGAGGTTCAGTATCCTGAATGGATCGCCAACATTGTCCCAGTGATGAAGAAAAATGGGACGGTACGCATATGTATGGATTTTCGGGATCTCAATATAGCCTGCCCAAAAGATGACTTCCCAGTACCAGTCACCGAGCTAATGATTGACAATACATCCACCCACGAAGTTTTGTCCTTCATGGACGGCTCATCAGGATATAATCAGATAAAGATGCATCCCGAAGACCAAAAGCGCACCGCTTTCCGGATCCCTTTGGGTATATTCTGCTACAAGGTGATGCCCTTCGGTCTAAAGAGCGCCGGTGCCACTTATCAGATGGCCATGACGAAGATCTTCGATGACCTTATACACGAAATCGTCGAATGCTATATCGACGACCTCGTGGTGAAAAGCAGATCATACGAAGAACATCTGAAGATCGTGTTTCAACGCCTTCGGCAATACAACTTGAAGATGAACCCTCTCAAATGCGCATTTGGGGTGTCCTCAGGCAAATTCCTAGGATTCATCGTCCGACACCGAGGTATCGAGATAGATCCGTCAAAGATCAAAGCGACGTGGAAATGCCTCCGCCAAGAACTCTCAAACAATTGTGGTCTCTCCAAGGGAAGCTCGCGTACATCCGGCGATTTATAGCCAATCTTTCTGGCAAGTGTCGTCCTTATAGTCACCTGATGAAGAAGGGAACCCCGTTCGTCTGGGATCACAGATGCCAAGGCACGCTGGACGAAATCAAGCAGTATCTGCAGAACCCGCCAGTACTGGCCGCTCCGGTCAAGAGAAAGCCTCTCATTCTATATACAACCGTCCTTGAAGGTTCCTTAGGAGCATTATGGGCACAAGAGAACGACCAAGGGAAGGAGAGAGCCCTCTATTACTTGAGTCGAGTTCTACTGGGGGCAGAAAGCAATTATTCTCCCATCGAAAAACACTGCCTGGCACTGATCTTTGCGATAACGAAGCTCAGACACTATGCGTTGGCGCATGAAGTCCGTCTCATATCGAAGGTGGACCCCCTCAAATACTTGATGTCAAAGGCCATACTGACGGGACGGATCGCTAAATGGGCCTTGCTCTTGATGGAGTTCTCAATAACTTATCAGCCTCTTAAGGCGGTGAAAGGCCAGGCCATCGCTGACTTCCTCGCTGAGCATCCGATACCTGCCGATTCTCCTTTGAATTGCGAGCTTCCAGACGAACATACGTTTGACACGATCAATGGTGGTGATACCCGATGGGAACTTTATTTTGATGGAGCGTCTTCCATGAAGAAGCGCAAACAAAACACCCCCATAATCAAATCAGGAGTAGGCCTCATCTTCGTAACTCCACAATGAGGGATAATGCGCTTTGCCTTCTCCTTAACAGAGCCGAGGACGAACAATGAAGCTGAATACGAAGCTTTGATAGCAGATCTCGAGATCGCCATCGACATAGGGATTGAGAACCTCCTCATATACGGAGATTCCCAACTGGTCGTTAGCCAAGTAAATAGCGATTACCAAACGTGCAAACCAGAATTGGTGAAGTACGGCAAGAGGGTACAGCAACTGCTGACCTAAATACCTTCCTACGCCTTGGAAAGCATACCGCGCGTGAAAAATAGCAAAGCGGATGCATTGGCCAAGCTTGCTAAAGAATTGGCCGATGAGAACCTCGATGATGTAAGAATCGTAGTACAAAGCCGTCGGGTTCTTGCACCGGTGGAAATATCTCCGGAGTCTTCCGAGGAAAAGGGAGCGACCGAGCAAATGGCTCTACAAGTGAAAGACCAAGAAAAGATCGAAGATTGGAGAGAAGTCTTTATAGACTACTTCAAATCCCGTCGAACACTTGAAAATGTGTCCTCAAGACATCAGCTTATGAAACGAGCTCTGTCTTTCGCTTTCGTCAATGATACTCTGTACAAGAGGTCATTTGATTCTTTATGGCTGAGATGCCTGGGACCTGAAGAAGCAAGAAGAGTCGTCCAAGAAACTCATGACGGACTCTGTGGTTCTCACCAAGCCGGGCCAAAGATGAAGCTGAAGATCAAACGGATGGGCTACTACTGGCCCACGATGATCCAGGACTGCCTTGAGTATGCGAAGCAATGCCACTCGTTCCAGATACATGGGGACTTTATCCATCAGCATCCAAATCCATTACATCCAACGGTGGCTAGCTGGCCGTTCGAAATGTGGGGAACTGACATAATCGGCCCTATCGAACCAGCATCGTCCAGAGGACATCGATTCATTTTGGCGACAACTGATTACTTCGCCAAATGGGCAAAAGCAATACCACTGAGGGAAGTGAAGACGGAGAATATCCTCCACTTCTTCAAGACACACGTCATTTATCGGTTTGGCACTCTGTGACGGATTATCTCCGATAACGGACCATCCTATAGAAGCCACAAGATCAGCCGCTTCGCGCAACAGCACAACATAGACTGGAGATACTCCTCAGTCTATAATCCCCGAGCTAACGGTCTAGCTGAGGCTTTCAACAAGACCTTGACGAAGATCGTGAAGAAGACAGTGTCCCAAAACAAAAAAGACTGGCACGAGAGACCGCAAGAAGCTCTCTGGGCGTATCGAACTACGTTCAAGACGGCCACGAATACAACGCCGTACGCGTTGGTATTCGGTACAGAAGCGGTACTCCCCCTCGAGATAGAGCTACCCTCTCTACGAGTGGCAGTCCATTACGAGCTGACGGACGAAGAGAACGCTCACCTTCGGCTTGAGGAGCTCGATGCCCTTGATGAAATCCGGCTCGTAGCGCAACAAAATCTGGAGGCTTATAAAGCAAAGATGACACGCTCCTACGAAAGGTTGACTAGGCCGAGGACATTCCGCCAAGGCGAACTCGTGCTAGTGGTCAAAAGACCTATGATCCCCAATCGTGCTAAACGAGGGAAATTTGAGCCGAATTACGAAGGCCCGTACATCATAGACAAGGTCTATCAGGGTGGAGCCTATCTACTCATGGACATGCATGGCGAAAGGCCCTTCAGGCCAATAAATGGTCGCTTCTTAAAAAAGTACTACGCCTGACGAGTCATGGCCTAGGTCAATGATAGATGACGACGACTATGTCCGCTCGCTATCTTCCTAAGCCCAAACTCTATAAGTAGTAACCGGCTTACTTTGCAACGGACCGAAACGTCCTTAAACTAACAGCGGACCGAAACGTCCTTAAACTAACAACGGACCGAAACGTCCTTAAACTAACAGCGGACCGAAACGTCCTTAAACTAACAACGGACCACTATGTCCTAAAACTAGCCGTTGACCGAGATGTCGATAAACTACGGTGGATTGCAGCATCCCAAAGCTGATAAAAAAAAGAATAAAAAAAAAGAAGAACGGTATGTCCATAAGCAAAATGGGCGCGGATGAAAACCCGAAAGGGCTCCGCGAGTAAAAACAGCAGGGCTACCGGCGAGTCTTGTGAAAACCCGAAAGAGCGCAACCTCGTTAAAAAAAAGAAGAATAAAAAAAAGAATACCAAAAAAAGAGAGAAAAACGAAAAAGGGAAACGGTATGTCCATAAGCAAAACGGGCACGGATGAAAGCCCGAAAAGGCTCCATAAGTAAAAACAGTAGGGCTACCGGCGAGTCTTGTGAAAACCCGAAAGGGCGCAACCTCGTTAAAAGACACTTACAGGGTCCTCTCGACCTTGTGAGGAGAAATCACTTGCGTGAGATCCTTACGACTCACGAGGGAGCAACACACTTAGGGATCCCCACGATCCCTAATGAGAAATCACACTTGCGAGATCCTCACGACTCGTAAGGAGAACCCTCTTATGAGACCCTCACGGCTCATAAGATTTGAAATTCTTAAGCTACAGGGATCTGAACCTACTCTTAAGCAGTCCCCACAACCTTCAATACTGCCCTACAAGCGGTTCAATGCTGACCCTTGTATACAATCCACGAGCGCGAATAAACATTTCCTAACCAATTCCCATCCGTTACTAGGGATATGTTCACACAATGAGCAACCCTTGTGAGTCCCCTCGACTTATAAGGAGAAGACTCTCTTGTAAGATCCTTATGACTTACAAGAATCCATGCACTTAGGAGTCCTCACGATTTCTAAAAAGAAAACGCACCTACGAGATCCTCACGACTTGTAGGGAGAAATACCCTCATGAGACCCTTACGGCTCATGAAGTCAAAAGCCTTAGTCGACAGGATCCTAACCCTGTTTACTAAGCCACCTTTGTTCGACATCAACAGAGGCAAATGATGATTCGCTCCTGGCAATATCCCAGTTGTAGCGATGCTGATGCCGAATCGGTGTCTAATCCCAAGCTGGCGGCAAAGAGCTAGCAAGCCTCACATGCATACCAAATAGCCGAAATGATGGGGCAACTTGCAACAAAATCAGCAAGTAAAAATGTATGCATGCAAAATAGCCGAAATGATTGGGCAACTCGCAATAAAAAATAGTGAGTAAAAATAAAACAAATAGCCGAAATGATTGGGCAATCGCGACCTTCGCGATATAAAAGCTGAAATGATAGAGCATCGCGGAAAGAAATAAAAAAATGAATGAATGAAATTTAGGCCCTACAGGTGATATCACATCAATCCCTGTATACAATCCAGAGGCGCAAACGAAGAAAGAGTCACACTCCTCCTCCCCTGGTTTCATCAGAAGAAGAAGCCAAATCTCAACGGTTCACAGATAGCCTAAAGATCATCTCAACATTCGTCTCATTGCAGCAGACGCGACATCAAGCAAAGCGGAACAGCGGCAACTCCCTGTTCCATGACTCGGCAGTGTACAGATGACCGAGAGTCAAATTCCGACTCCGTGAAATGCGGATAAAGTCAACCCTTCCTGGCTACGTGAAACACGGATTATGTCACTTCTGACCCCGTGGAAAACGTCTAGAGCGGATCCTGGTCCTCGTAGAGCACGGCAGTGAACCCGTGTGAAGTACCCAGAGCGGAGCCTGGTCCTCGCCGAACACGGCAGTGAACCCGTGGGAAGCATCCAGAGCAAAATTCCTGGTTACGTGGAACGCGGATGACATCACTTCTGACCCCGTGGAAAACGTCCAGAGCGGATCCTGGTCCTCGCAGAGCATGGTAGTGAACCCGTGTGAAGCATCCAGAGCGGAGCCTAGTCCTCGCCGAACACGGCAGTGAACCCGTGGGAAGCATCTAGAGCAAAATTCCTGGCTACGTGGAACGCGGATTATGTCACTTCTGACCCCGTGGAAAACGTCCAGAGCGAATCCTGGTCCTCGCAGAGCACGGCAGTGAACCCGTGTGAAGCATCCAGAGCGGAGCCTGGTCCTCGCCGAACAGGACAGTGAACCCGTGGGAAGCATCTAGAGAAAAATTCCTGGCTACGTGGAACGCGGATTATGTCACTTCTGACCCCGTGGAAAACGTCCAGAGCGGATCCTGATCCTCGCAGAGCACGGCAGTGAACCCGTGTGAAGCATCCAGAGCGGAGCCTGGTCCTCGCCAAACACGGCAATGAACCCGTGGGAAGCATCCAGAGCAAACATCGGACTGTGGAGTCTTTAAATCCACGGACTATGATGTCCTTAACCTCGACCGTGATGTCTTAAAACTAACAATGGGCTGTGGAGTCCTTAAATCCACAGACTATGATGTCCTTAACCCCGACCGTGATGTCTTTAAACTACGGTATCCTGGAAAACATCCAGAGCGGATCCTGGTCCTCGCAGAGCACGGCAGTGAACCCGTGTGAAGCATCCAGAGCGGAGCCTGGTCCTCGCCGAACACGGCAGAGAACCCGTAGGAAGCATCCAGAGCAAAATTCCTGGCTACGTGGAACGCGGATTATGTCACTTCTGACCCCGTGGAAAACGTCCAGAGCGGATCCTGGTCCTCACAGAGCACGGCAGTGAACCCGTATGAAGCATCCAGAGCGGAGCCTAGTCCTCGCCGAACACAGCAGTGAACCCGTGGGAAGCATCTAGAGCAAAATTCCTGGCTGCGTGGAACGCGGATTATGTCACTTCTGACCCCGTGAAAAACGTCCAGAGCGGATCCTGGTCCTCGCAGAGCACGGCAGTGAACCCGTGTGAAGCATCCAGAGCGGAGCCTAGTCCTCGCCGAACACGGCAGTGAACCCGAGGGAAGCATCTAGAGAAAAATTCCTGGCTAAGTGGAACGCGGATTATGTCACTTCTGACCTCGTGGAAAACGTCCAGAGCGGATCCTGGTCCTCGCAGAGCACGGCAGTGAACCCGTGTGAAGCATCCAGAGCGGAGCCAGGTCCTCGCCGAACACGGCAGTGAACCCGTGGGAAGCATCCAGAGCAAAATTCCTGGCTACGTGAAACGCAGATTATATCACTTCTGACCCCGTGGAAAACGTCCAGAGCGCATCCTGGTCCTCGCAGAGCACGGCAGTGAACCCGTGTGAAGCATCCAGAGCGGAGCCTGGTCCTCGCCGAACACGGCAATGAACCCGTGGGAAGCATCTAGAGAAAAATTCCTGGCTACGTGGAACGCGGATTATGCCACTTCTGACCCCGTGGAAAACATCCAGAGCGGAGCCTGGTCCTCGACGAACACGGCAGTGAACCCGTGGGAAGCATCCAGAACAAACATCGGACTGTGGAGTCCTTAAATCCATGGACTATGATGTCCTTAACCTCGACTATGATGTCTTAAAACTAACATCGGACTGTGGAATCCTTAAATCCACGGACTATGATGTCCTTAACCTCGACCGTGATGTCTTAAAACTAACATCGGACTGTGGAATCCTTAAATCCACGGACTATGATGTCCTTAACCTCGACCGTGACGTCTTAAAACTAACAATGGACCGTAATGTCCTTAAACTAATTTTACCTTGGTTCAAGGTTACATCTCTTCACTCCTTTGATATTTGTCGTTGTAATTCCTCAACGTCTTCAAAGAGGTGACGGGTCCCGACAACCACACATTTCATGGACTGTGGAGTCCTTAAATCCACGGACTATGATGTCCTTAACCTCGACCGTGATGTCTTAAAACTAACACCGGACTGTGAGGTCCTTAAACCCACGGACTATGATGTCCTTAAGCTCGACCGTGATGTCTTAAAACTAACAATGGACCGTAATGTCCTTAAACTAACTTTACCTTGGTTCAAGGGTACATCTCTTCACTCCTTTGATATTTGTCGTTGTAATTCCTCAACGTCTTCAAAGAGGTGACGGGTCCCGGCAACCACAAATTTCACGGACTGTGGGGTCCTTAAACCCATGGACAATGATGTCCTTAACCTCGACCGTAATATCTTAAAACTAACATCGGACTGTGAGGTCCTTAAACTCATGGACTATGATGTCCTTAACCTTGACCGTAATGTCTTAAAACTAATATTGGACTGTGGAGTCCTTAAATCCACGGACTATGATGTCCTTAACCTCGACCGTGATGTCTTAAAACTAACATCGGACTGTGGAGTCCTTAAATCCACGGACTATGATGTCCTTAACCTCGACCGTGATGTCTTAAAACTAACATCGGACTGTGAGGTCCTTAAACCCACGGACTATGATGTCCTTAACCTCGACCGTGATGTCTTAAAACTAACAATGGACTGTGGAGTCCTTAAATCCACGGACTATGATGTCCTTAACCTCGACCGTGATGTCTTAAAACTAATATCGGACTGTGAGATCCTTAAACTCACGAACTATGACGTCCTTAACCTCGACCGTGATGTATTAAAACTAACATCGGACTGTGAGGTCCCTAAACTCACGAACTATGATGTCCTTAATCTCGACCGTGATGTCTTAAAACTAACATCGGACTATGAGGTCCTTAAACTCACGGACTATGATGTCCTTAATCTCGACCGCAATGTCTTTAAACTACGGTACCCTGGAAAACGTCCAGAGCAGAGCCTGGTCCTCGCCAAATACGCCAGTGAACCCGTGGGAAGCATTGTCTAACACAGTTGCGCTGCGTGCCATGTGTCCAACGTAGGTGCGCTAGCGCAAGGCACGCTGCGCGCAACGTGTCAAAACATGAATGCGCTAGCGCAATTGCACTGCGCACCCCAAGTTAGAGCAAAGCTCTGTTTTCAAGATTGAAAAGCGAAGCGACGCTTTATGATTATGCAGCGCATAAACATCTCACGAAGGAATAATAAAGAATTAAAAAACAAGAGAACACTTAACAGATAATAAAATACTAAATTAAAACAGCTTTTTTATTATTATTATTATTATTATTATTATTATTATTACATTTAAAAAAGATCACCAAACAAGAGATCAGTAGCACAAGGGTGAACAAAGCAATAAACAAAATTTTCTAACTCCCTCGCCACCTTCTCCAGCACATCAAAATGGCGATTTTCACGAGGAGTGGCTCCCCACCGATTGGCGCCGTTCTCATCCGCAAAAGTAGACATGATAGCCCGCCGGGCTCTTATTTGGAGTTTTATTGTTCATTTGAGTGTTTAAGGATACGTTAGCCGTGTTTGGGGCTAAGATCAACTTAAACGGGATCGTTTAGATCCGGCAAAAGAGCATTTGGAGGCTCTATTGTTCCAGTTTAGGGACGTAGTGGTCCATAGGTAGTTTAGGGACGTTGCGGTCCATGCTCCAGTTTAGGGACGTGGTGGTCCAATATTAGTTTAAGGACGTTTCGGTCCAATATTAGTTTAAGGACGTTTCGGTCCAACATTAGTTTAAGGACGTTCCGGTCCAACATTCCTATTTAGGGACGAATATTAGTTTAAGGACGTTTCGGTCCAATATTAGTTTAAGGACGTTTCGGTCCAACATTATTTTAAGGACGTTCCGGTCCAACATTCCCATTTAGGGACGAATATTAGTTTAAGGAGGTTTCGGTCCAACATTAGTTTAAGGACGTTTCGGTCCAATATTAGTTTAAGGACGTTTCGGTCCATGAGTTTAAGGACCCCGCAGTCCATATTGATGTGTGGTCGTCGGGACCCGTCACCTCTCTGACGTCGTTGAAGGATTACAACGATGGGTGTCAGAAGAGTTCGGAGATGTACCCTCGAACCGGATATAAATTAATTTAAGAGAACAGCTGTGCTCAGTCAATTTAATTTGAGGACTTACGGCCAAAATTGGGGTAAGTCCAGTTGAAAATGTTCAACACCCTTATTTATTTTTGGTCTATTAGACCTGTGCTAGGGCTTTGCCCACACTTAAATAATGCATTGCATTACTTCTATTTTTTTTGTTTGGGCTCTGCCCATAAAAGATGCAGAGAATCAATTTCACTTGGTCTCCGCCCCCTTTTTATTGCTTTGCAATTTATTTTGGCCTGCTAGGTCTTTTTGATTTAGGCCTGGCCCTTCAGTAAAATAAATGCATTGCATTATTCAGGCGCTTTGCGCCAGTCAAAGAGCGCAAGCGCTTATGGTGAGGACACGTGTCATGCTCTGGTGAGTGCAAGCGCAACAGCGCAGTGCGCTGCACTAGTGCGCTGTTGACACGTGGCGCGCTCTGGTGAGTTGCGCCAATTCCAGAGAGCGAAGCTCTATTTTAAGAGCGCATAGTGCAAATTATTCTGTAGCTGACACGTGGCGCTCTCTGGTGAGTTGCGCCAATTTCAGAGAGCGAAGCTCTATTTTAAGAGCGCATAGCGCAAATTATTCTGTAGCTGACACGTGGCGCTCTCTTAAGAGAACAACAGCGCAGTTTGGAAGTGCAAAGCACTAAGAATCTTTTAGATTCAAGATCAGAAGTGCAAAGCACTATTTTTATTTTTGTTGTTTCCTTATTTTTGAAGAACCAGTGGTTCATAAGAAGTGTAAAGCACTGTTTATTATGTGAAGAACATTGATCTAGTTTTTAGATCAATGATTTATTAAAGAGATTTCTTTTCTCTCGTGAAGGTTTTTACCTTTTTCTTTGAAATTTTCTCAGAATTCTCTCTCTGTTTGAAGCTCTTGACTTTTTTCAAAATATGTTCCTCTTTTGAATTGAGGACTAGGGTCCTTTTTATAGTGCCCATAAATTAGTTAAATTTGTTAAAGAGATCTTTCTCTGAGTGATTTGGGGAATTTTCTCACCGTTGGATCTTTGATCCAAGGGCTTCTGCTTTGCAGAAGAAAATCTTCTTGTTTTACCAAGAACAGAAAAGATTTCTGAGAATTTTAATTCTGTTTGGCGCAGATGCCCCAGCACGTGACATGTGCCGCGCAGCGCACAGTGCAGCGCAACTGCGCTAGCGCATCTGCGCTGACACGTGTCGCGCAGCGCAACTGCGCTAGCGCATCTGCGCTGACACGTGTCGCGCAGCGCTTGCGCAACTGCGCTAGCGCATCTGCGCTGACACGTGTCGCGCAGCGCAGTGCCTGCGCAACTGAAGCGTTGCTTCTTTTACTAGAGCTTTGCTCTGATTGGGCGCGCCTTCTTGGGCGCTGCGCTGACATATCAACGCCTGACATGTGGCGCGTTGCGCCCGAGATTTGAAGCGTTGCTTCAAAATTTTGAATTTTGAATTTCAACAGAGTTTTGCTCTGATTGGGCGAAACAAATGCCCCCCCCCACCGTTGCGCTCACGTGGCGCTCACGTGAGTGCAGCGGTGGTAAGATCTTGACCGTTGGATCAACGGGTGAGCTGAAGGGGCGCAAGCACCTTATAAATAGGACCTCTGGCCCTTAGAAAAATCTTACTGTTTTAAGATTTTTGATTTCAACAGATCTTTGCTCTTGCTTATGAACTTCAGAGCTTTGCTCATTCCCAAAGTTAGAAACTTTAGGTAAAAATTAATTTAAATCTGATTAATTTAAATTAATCCTAACCAAAGAGCTTTGCTCTCACAGATCTTTTGATCTAAAGAGATCCCCATTGGGGTTTCATAAACAGAGCTTTGCTCTCAAAACTTATAGATCTACAGGGATCTTGTTCATGGGTTTTAACCCATGAACAGAGCTTTGCTCATAGATCTAAAAATAGCTTTTTTAGATTTGAAAAATGAAGAGTCTTTTTATAAATTTCTCATGAATCTTTCAAGATTCCAAAAAATTTTAATTCTTTTAAGTGTAAAAAAAAAATTCTGATGGACCTTTTCCATTATTCCATGCTCTTTTAAGGAATCTTATTTCCCTAAGACCAGAGTTTGACAAGTGTCACTCTGTGATAGAGCTTTGCTCTGAAAGAGAAGATTTTCTCCTTATCTCTAGGGATTCTTCCCCCCGCCCCTTTTTAAATAGGAATGCTTTCCTGAGGACCAACTGACAATCTCATCCATTGATGAGGTTGTCTTATTAACTGACATATTGTCATCCAGATTTTGTGGGTCCCCCTTTGGTCTCCTACTCACCGCACTGCTGTGTGGTGTGATTAAAATTTAATTAATGCATTTTCTTTTTTTTTAAACGCCAAACGTTGGAATTACAACACTAACGGCTAAATCGTTCTTTTTGCAGCGATCATGTCTCTAGATACTTCATTCCCGTTCGTCCGCTCGGAGGAGGGATTTCCCGAGGCGCCCTCGGACCGTGAAGTCCTGACCATGATTAGAGAATACGACCCGGAGTACAAGAATCTTCACCTTTGGGGGTCCTGGTATAACCAGATCATTATGGGTCGACGCAGCTTCATATGTGCGGTGCCGTCTAAACCCATCACGGCGATTCATTATGCTACCCCACCCTCGGTGCAGTATGCCGTGGAGTTGGTGGATTGGACATCGAAAGGCTTTCTACATCCCGCCATAGATGCGATACCGGTTCAGCGTCCTATGGTTTTGGACATCCTAGGACGCCGTATCTGTCAGGGTGAAGCACGACCTTGGGGGCAATCGTATAACCTTGGTCTGATCCCCCGCCACCCGATTGGCTATCTGCCGTGGGCCCGGTACATCCTGTCGACGAAGAAGTCGCAGTTGATAAGATTAGGACTGTACACCGCGGTCTACGTCTCTCTTTTCCAGTATCCCACGCTCCCCACCTGGTGGTTCAAAGCTTTCTTGGAGCAATGGAATATTCCTACCCACACTTTCCTTGCCATGGATCGGGAAGTGTCAATCTCTTTGGAGGAGTTCGCGGAGGTATCCGGTTTACCAGTGATGGGGGAACATTATGAGGAGCTGCTCCCGACAGATGTGTACGTCTTTGGTGCTAGGCCGATGGTGAGGGGGGTCACTCCGGAGAATGCCGTTCAACATCAATTCCCAAGCTTAATTAAAGTGTTGAACATATATGAGTCCCTCTTCGTCGAACATGGGAGTCGGGGAGTTAACTTTGAGGACTTCATTGCTCGTTTCCTTCGTCCAAGCGTCGTCTCATCAGAAGCTGCCAAGTTTGCCACCCTAGATGACCCTTTCGGTCTAGGTGTGGACAACCTACCGGAGAAGGATATAGATCAAAAGGGTTTTTTTCTTCCGGACTTCCCTACTATGTCATTTGCAGAAATTGCGGCCCCTGGAATGGATGAGGAGGCCTTTTTCTTAGGATTTCTTGGATTGTGGCTGAGCTGGTTTGCGATCCCAATGCACTCTCATCGGATGCGACCCTCTGTCTTTTATCCAGCCCACCGGATGGTCATCGGGGTAAAGGTAGCTGTTGGGATCGCTGGCTTGGCGCACTTATACCATGGCCTCAGTCGAGCAGCGGATGCTAATGAGCCCGGGGTACTGCATGTGGTCTTCCTGATGCATTACTTTGCATCGTGGCTCGAGCTACACACAGCGGGTGTCTTCGGCATGCATAAAAGGCCCTCGTTCTTTGACAAGTGCGGTTTTCCTCGCATTATTCAGCTGATCGGCGCATCAATTGTAACCCCATCACCGCGGAACGCCAGGGGCTTACTCCTTCGCCCTCATACCGTTGGAGCCGGTATGTCCTTTGTCGATAAGGTATTGACCATTGGAAAGGTGTCTACCACTGTGACGCGGCCATTACAAGATGTCTTTAAGGATAGAGCCTCAGTTTTGACGGCTCGGGAGACCCTTCACTTATATTCCATTAGACCGGGTTTCTTAGTTTTTAGGCAGAATGGTGTGGCAATTTTTATGAGGTACAACCCGCATCGTTTTGCTCAACAATTGGGCTACGATTAAGGGGTCCCCTTGGAAGCCTTCTTGCTGGAACCCACTGCCACTGAAGAAGGGATGGAGAACGCACTGCACCATTTCATGCGCCTGAATACGAGCTCCCATTTTTTTATCAGTGCGCCGGCTTACGCTCCGAGACTCCTCAATGTGTACAAAGACTGGTACAATCATGCAACAGGAGCAGTTATAAAGGAGGAAAGGCGACTGTTGGTCGATCGTAAGGGTATGCCTCCAGGTACCGATCGCAACGCTCCTTTGGTCCCAAGGACTCCAGTAATTGCCCCTCTAAAAGAGGTCAGAACTGGACCATCGCGTGCGCAGAGTCCTCCGTACGGATTGCCGTTCCCTGCTATTGTGGATGCACCACCAGCGCCTTATGCTCCAGTGGAGACAGTGGTTACAGCCTCACCGGAGTCTGGCGTGGGTGCGGACATCGGGACCCGCCGCCCCAAGGCGGCTGCTAAGCGGAAGTCGATCCCACGTGAGCCTAGGGGCGGAGGGCAGAAGAAAAAGAAATCGCTTTTCGCTGCCGATGTCATGTTCGGTCAGGAACCCCATGCTCCCTATGCCGAGGGCCTGATCGAATACGGGACTAACGAAGGATTAGTGATGCCGCCGCCGGACGATACAGACTTGGAGGCTGCTCTTGAAGCTTCAGCGTGGTTGGCGAGGCGTGACGTGTGGCTAGCTAAGCTTGCGCAATCAGGTAACTACTAGTCGCCTTTTCTTTATTGCAACATATCCTCTTCATTGCTTTTGACTAACGCTTTTCTTTCTTTTCTTTCGACAGGCATCACTGATGAAGAAGCCATTGCCGCTTCTCTGAAGACTTTCCAGGAGGAGGAACGTCTTAGAGCATCCATGGGCCTTAGTAAGTTTCGATTCATCAAGTTTTCATTTCCCTTGTGTTATGGTCAATCTAACCTTTCCCTTTTAATCACAGGAACCTCAATGCCGCTCCCGCCAAGTGACGCAGATGTTCTACCGGCTGCCGACGTTTCTGCTTCCTCAGGGTTACCGCAAGAAGTCCGTCTTGAAGAGCCGATGAGAGACGCCTTAAAGGCTCTGGAGGTGTCTTTATTTACGGATGACGATGCCGCGGTGAAAGAGGTGTCACAGAGGTCCATTGTGACAGCTCGGGAGGAAAGAAACCGCCAAAGGCGTGAGGCGAAGGCGCGCTGGGCTGCCTTGGCTGTGGGAGCGGGCCCCAGCACCGTCTCTCGCGCTGACACTCCATCTGAAGAGCCCCCTGTCGCCCTATCCACTGCCCGCAAAGAGGTGGCGCGCGCAGTTCGGAGCGCAAACAGTAAATCTGCTTCAGGTAATATTTCTCTCAGAGTTTTTGTTATAAGGATTTTAATGCCATTGGTCCTTATATTTCTTATCTTGCAGGGCCAAGTCCGATCGAGGGGGAGGCGGAAACCGTTGATCCTAAAGAAACAGAGGGGGCGGTACCCGCCGAACTCGAGCCGACGGTGGGCAATATCGTTGTGGCTTTGGAGCCTGAGGTGGAGGTCGAAAGGCCTGCAGCCGAGAAGGTCATTGATGCCGAACCTGAAGTGGTGGCAGATGATATGATCATTATAACTGAGCCCATGGTGGTGGCGGATGAGGCGCTCGAGGCCGGCGACGTCGTGGTGACGGCGGATGAGCCAATGGAGATCGCGGAGCCCGAAGAAGTAGCGGGTGAGATGAGCACGACTCTCGAGAAGGAGTCAGTCGCTCTCTCCAAAGAGTCTGGTAATGCACCGATCATTGCCCTCCCCGTCTACGATCTTCCGCCGTCTCCTGGCCGCGCGAGCACGACAACGGTTCCCATCGAGTCGGGTGATGAGGCCACGGGCGGTGGCCTCATGTCAATAGAGGAGGGAGTCGTCTTCGTTTCAGCCGGGAGCTCCTCAGGTAAACCCCAAGTTGCTGTTTTTTCTTTACTTTACAATCCTTTCTGACAAGTTCACCTTTCTTGTAAAGCAGGTGCAGCCAGCGCCGATGCCCCACTGCTTGAGGGAGCGCCTTCAACGACTGCCTTGGCGGTAGTCACCTCTCAACCCTCTCTTATACCATCTAAGATGTTGGAAGGTATGGGTTCGCAACTTATTAGTCTTATCTTTTAGATGTATAGTTTATGTACTGAAGTCGTGTTGTTGTGTCTTTTCAGGAGTACATTTTGACCATCTTTATCAGGTGTTGCTCCCACACTTCTCCTTCCCATCTGAACTCGCTTCTCCCTCTGGTGGTGCTGGTGAGTATAGTTCCCGATTGATATCTTTGTTTTTTTTTCAGTGGTAGAATTATTTCTAACTCTCTCTTTTCCTGACCGCAGTGTTACAAATCGAAGGGGGAGAAGAAAGATCGGTTGCGCCACCGGCCCTTCCGGCCTTGCCACCTGCTTCAACCGGTATAGTAAACTATCTTATCAATGACTTCCTCCGCATCTATTGAATCATCATCTAATCACATTTTGTCCTTTTCAGCTATCGTTCCAGTCTCTGTGCCTTTCGAGTCTCGCATTACAATACCGGGCGGCCCTTCCCAGAGACGTCCGTCCTCAAAAGGTGCGGCGAATAGTCTGCGCATGTTGAGCGACTACATCGAGGAACTCGACGTCGAGGCTCCTACATCTGCTGAGGACTTCGCTACGACGGTTAACCCGATGTTGGTGATATTTGCCACCTTCCATGACGAGGGCATTGTCGCCTCTTGGGTTAACCATTGTCGGGAGATTGAGGCTCGCCTTCATCAGCTGGAGTCGATGCGCCTATCCCCCGAGACTTTGGCCGTGAGCACTCAACGGGGAGCATGGCTCGAGCAAAGCACTTCTCATTTCCGTTATTTGGAACAAGAAGCAGCTTTGAGGATGAAGGAGTGCCAAGAATCTTCAAGCGAAACTGCTCGCCTGCGTGCTGAAGTTGAGGCAAACGCCGCTGAGGTAAAGGCCGTCTTCGAGGGCCTTCTGGAGCGCATATCAAATGGGCTGAGACTGAAGCGGGCACTTGATGTCGCCGAGCATGACACTCCAGGCCATGAAGCTGCTCATCAGGCCGTCAGGGATCAGCTTGCATCTGTCGCACAGCAACTGGCCCAAGTAGAGATGGAGTTGGCGGTGGTGGCCAATCAGGAAAAGGCATGGAAGGAAGTATACGAACAACTGATAAAGCTACTTAAGACGCTTCCTTCCCAATAGCTGTCTTTGTATCAATGTATTTGTAAAATTTTTTGTTTTAAATAATATGTATCCATTCTTTATTCTTTTGTACGATTCATCTTGTATTTGATTGAAGTCAATGAATAAAGATACACATTTTCTTTTGCAATGTCTTGTATGCTCTTTTGCTTTCTGCCTTCTCTTATTATCAGCACGTTTTCTTTGATAAACATAATTGGCAGATAACTTAGTTTTTTCCAAGAGATAGCGATGGCTTAGGCCGCAGGTTCAAATCTGCCGCCTAAGACTTTTCAACTCTATGAGCCGTGAGGGTCTCATAGAGACTTTTCTCCCTACGGATCGAGAGGATCTCGTAGGTGGGTTTTCTCCTTTGGAATCGTGAGGATTCCTAAGTGTGGTTTTCTCTTATAAGTCGTAAGGATCCTATAAGAGAATTTTCCCTCTTACGAGTCGAGAGGGTTCGTAAGCGGTTGTTTCCCTCCTTGTCGAAACTCGACTTTGGAGAGTGAGACCCGTGAATAGTATGCAAGAGACCATTTTGGATTGACTTGCAGGGTCCCATTGTTCAGGAAGCAAGCTTTTTAGTCTCTGCCGCCTGAGGCTTCATTTTGCAAGTTGAGACGAATCGGGAATTTTCCCGCGGAGACGCTAGTTTCTCTGCGAGCCGACGCGAATCAGGGGGCTCTCGTCAAAGAGTGTTTGTATCCGTGAGTCGAGGAATTTTGCTAGGGATTATTTTTTTCCCAAGCGCCAAGGATTATTTGTTTCCTTGGGGTTTGAAACGAGTCGAGAATTTCCCACGGAGGCACTGGTGGCTCTGCGAGTCGACGCGGATCAGGAGGCTCTCGTCAAGGAGTGTTTGTATCCGTAAGTCGAGGAATTTTGCTAGGGATTATTTTTTTCCCAAGCGCCAAGGATTATTTGTTTCCTTGGGGTTTGAAACGAGTCGAGGATTTCCCACGGAGGCACTGGTGGCTCTGCGAGTCGACGCGGATCAGGAGGCTCTCGTCAAGGAGTGTTTGTATCCATGAGTCGAGGAATTTGCTAGGGATTATTTGTTTCCCCAGCGCCAAGGATTATTTGTTTCCTTGGGGTTTGAAACGAGTCGAGGATTTCCCACGGAGGCACTGGTGGCTCTGCGAGTCGACGCGAATCAGGAGGCTCTCGTCAAGGAGTGTTTGTATCCGTGAGTCGAGGAGTTTGCTAGGGATTATTTGTTTCCCAAGCGCCAAGGATTATTTGTTTCCTTGGGGTTTGAAACGAGTCGAGGATTTCCCACGGAGGCACTGGTGGCTCTGCGAGTCGACGCGGATCAGGAGGCTCTCGTCAAGGAGTGTTTGTATCCGTGAGTCGAGGTATCTGCTAGGGATTATTTGTTTCCCAAGCGCCAAGGATTATTTGTTTCCTTGGGGTTTGAAACGGGTCGAAGATTTCCCACGGAGGCACTGGTGGCTCTGCGAGTCGACGCGGATCAGGAGGCTCTCGTCAAGGAGTGTTTGTATCCGTGAGTCGAGGAATTTGCTAAGGATTATTTGTTTCCCTAGCGCCAAGGATTATTTGTTTCCTTGGGGTTTGAAACGAGTCGAGAATTTCCCACGGAGGCACTGGTGGCTCTGCGAGTCGACGCGGATCAGAAGGCTCTCGTCAAGGAGTGTTTATATCCGTGAGTCGAGGTATCTGCTGAAGACACTGGTTTCTTCGGAGTTGGACTGAACCGTCGAGATTTGGCTTCGTCTTCTGGCGGAGCCTGTTGGGAAAGTATGGTTCCCTCTTTGTTTACGCCCTTGGATTGTATACAGGGATCGATGTGATCTTAACTGTAGGGCCAAAGTTTTATCATCATTTTTTTTTGTTTTATCTCCGCGATACTCTATCATTTCAGCTTTTATATCGCGAAGGTCGCGATTGCCCAATCATTTCGGCTATTTTTCGAGGTGCCCAATCATTTCGGTTATTTATTTTATTTTTACTCGCTGCTTTTTATTGCGAGTTGCCCAATCATTTCGGCTATTTTGCATGCATACATTTTTACTTACTGCTTTTTATTGCAAGTTGCCCTATCATTTCGGCTATTCCGTATGCATGTGCGGCCTACTGGCTTTCTGCCGTAAACCTGGAATTAGACACCGATTTCGGCATCAGCACCGCTACAACTGGGATATTGCCAGGAGCGAATCATCATTTGCCTCCGTCGATGTCGAACAAAGGTGGCTTAGCGAACAGGGTTAAGGCGCTATCGACTAAGGCTTTTAACTTCATAAGCCGTAAGGGTCTCACAAAGGTATTTCTCCCTACAAGTCGTGAGGATCTTGTAGGCTTATTTTCTCCTTAGGAATCGTGAGGATTCCTAAGTGCATGTTCCTCTGTAAGTCGTAAGGATCCTACAGGAGGGTTTTCTCCTTGTAAATCGAGAGGATTTACAAGGGTCGTTTACCATGCGAACATATCCCCAGTCTCAGATGAGACTTGATTAGGGAAATGCTTATTCGCGCCCGTGGATTGTATACAAGGGTCAGTATTGAGCCACTTGTAGGGCAATATCGAAGGTTTGTGGGGGGGGTTGCTTAAGCACAGGTATAGGTCTCTGTAACTTAAGACTTTCAAATCTTATGAGCCGTGAGGGTCCCATAAGAGAGTTCTCCTCACGAGTCGTGAGGATCTCGCGAGTGTATTTTCTCCCTAGGAATCGTGGGGATCCCTAAGTGTGTTGCTCCCTTGTGAGTCGTAAGGATCTCACGCAGGTGGTTTCTCCTTACAAGGTCGAGAGGACCCTATAAGTGTCTTTTAACGAGGTTGCGCCCTTTCAGGTTTTCACAAACACTCGCCGGTAGTCCCGCTGTTTTTACTCACGGAGCCCTTTCGGGTTTTCATCCGTGCCCATTTTGCTTATGGACATACCGTTTTTTTTTATTCTTTTTATTTTTATATATTTTTTTCTCTCCTTTTTTTTTACGAGGTCGCGCCCTTTCGGGTTTTCACGAACACTCGCCGGTAGCCCTGTTGTTTTTACTCACGGAGCCCTTTCGGGTTTTCATCCGTGCCCTTTTTGCTTATGGACATACCGTTTTTTTATTTTATTTTTATATGTTTTTTTTATATATCTCGTCAGCCTAAAGATGCTGCGGTAGTAGTTTAAAGACGTTTCGGTCTGCTATTAGTTTAAGAACATTTCGGTCCGACGTTGAGAGGCGGGCTACTGCTTATAAAGCTTGAGCTTAGGAAGATAGCGAGCGGACGTAGTCGTCGTCATCTATCATTGACCTAGGCTGTGGCTCATCAAGCATAGTATTTCTTTAGGAAGCGACCGTTTATCGGCCTGAAAGGCCTTTCACCGTGCATATCTATGAGTAGATAGGCCCCGCCCTGGTAGACCTTATCTATGACGTATGGGCCTTCATAGTTTGGCTCGAATTTTCCCCGCTTGGCGCGATTGGGGATCATAGGCCTTTTGACCACTAGCACAAGCTCGCCTTGGCGGAATGTCCTCGGTCGGGTCAGTCTTTCATATGAGCGCGTCATCTTTGCTTTATAGGCCTCCAGATTTTGTTGCGCTATGAGCCGTGTTTCTTCAAGGGTGTCAAGCTCTTCAAGCCGAAGGTGAGCATTCTCTTCGTCCGTCAGCTCGTAATGGACTGCCACTCGTAGAGAGGGTAACTCTATCTCGAAGGGGGTACTGCTTCTGTCCCGAATACTAACGCATATGGTGTTGCGTTTGTGGCCGTTTTAAACGTAATTCGATATGCCCAAAGAGCCTCTTGCAGTCTTTCGTGCCAGTCTTTCTTATTTCGCGACACTGTTTTCTTCATGATCTTCGTCAAGGTCTTGTTAAAGGCCTCAGCTAGACCGTTAGCTCGCAGATTATAAACCGAGAAATATCTCCAATCTATATTGTGTTGCTGCGCGAAGCGACTGATCTTGTGGCTTCTGTAGGCTGGCCCGTTATCGGAGATGATCCGTCTTGGCGTTCCAAACCGATATATGACATGCGTCTTGAAGAAATGGAGGATATTCTCCGTCTTTACTTCCCTCAGCGGTACCGCTTCTGCCCACTTAGAGAAGCAGTCGGTCGTCGCTAGGATGAAACGATATCCTCTAGACGATGCTGGTTCGATGGGGCCGACTATATCAGTCCCCCACATTTCAAATGGCCAGCTAGCCACCGTTGGATGTAGTGAATTTGGATGCTGATGAATGAAATCCCCATGAATTTGGCATGAGTGGCATTGCTTCGCATATTCGAGGCAGTCCTGGCTCATCGTGGGCCAATAGTAGCCCATCCGTTTGATCTTTATCTTCATCTTTGGGCCCGCTTGGTGAGAACCGCAGAGTCCGTTGTGAACTTCCCGGACGACTTTTTTCGCTTCGTCAGGTCCTAAACATCTCAGCCACAGAGAATCAAACGACCTCTTGTACAGAGTATCATTGACAAAGGCGAAAGACAGAGCTCGTTTCATAAGCTGATGTCTTGTGGACGCTTCTTCAGGCAATCGGTGGGACTTGAAGTAATCTATGAAGACTTCTCTCCAATCCTCGGTATTTTCCCAGTCTTTTACTTGCAGGGTCGTCTGCTCGCTCGCTCCTTTTTCTTCGGATGATTCCGGAGATATTTCTGCTGGGGCAAGCACCTGACGGCTTTGCAACACGATTTTAACGTCATCTAGGTTCTCGTCAGCCAGTTCTTTAGCAAGTTTGGCCAATGCGTCTGCTTTGCTGTTTTCCGCGCGCGGTATGTTTTCCAAAGTGTAGGAGGGGATTTGGGTCAACAGCTGTTGCACCTTTTCACCATACTTCACCAATTCTGGTTAGCATGTCTGGTAGTCGCCGTTTATTTGACTAACGACCAGTTGGGAATCTCCATATATGAGGAGATTTTCAATTCCCATGTCGATGGCGATCTCGAGGCCTGCTATCAGAGCTTCGTATTCGGCTTCATTGTTTGTCCTCGGCTCTGTTAAGGAGAAAGCGAAGCGCATTATCCCTCCTTGTGGAGTCACGAAGATGAGGCCTACCCCCGATTTGATTATAGGGGTACTTTGTTTGCGCTTCTTTACGGAAGATGCTTCGTCGAAATAAAGCTCCCACCGGGTATTATCACCGTCGATCGCATCAAACGCATGTTCATCTGGAAGATCGCAATTCAAAGGAGAATCGGCGGGTATCGGATGTTCAGCGAGGAAGTCGGCAATGGCCTGGCCTTTGACTGCCTTGAGAGGTTGATATGTTATCGAGAATTCCATCAAGACCAGGGCCCATTTAGCGAGTCGTCCCGTCAATATGGCTTTCGACATCACATATTTAAGGGGGTCCACCTTCGATATGAGACGAACTTCATGTGCCAATGCATAGTGCCTGAGCTTTGTTATCGCGAAGATTAACGCCAGGCAGTGTTTTTCGATGGGGGAGTAGTTTCTTTCTGCCCCCAGAAGAACTCGACTTAAGTAGTAGAGTGCTCTTTCTTTTCCTTGACCGTTCTCTTGTGCCCATAATGCGCCTAAGGAACCTTCGAGGGCGGTTGTATAAAGAATGAGAGGTTTTCCCTTAACCGGAGCAGCCAACACTGGCGGGTTCTGCAGGTACTTTTTAATTTCGTCCAGCGCGTCTTGGCATTTGTGATCCCAGACAAATGGGGTTCCCTTCTTCATCAGGTGGCTATAGGGACGGCACTTGCCTGAAAGGTTGGCTATAAATCGCCGTATGTATGCGAGCTTCCCTTGGAGAGATCGCAACTGTTTGAGAGTTCTCGGCGGAGGCATTTCCATGATCGCTTTGATCTTTGACGGATCTATTTCAATACCTCGGTGTCGAACAATGAATCCCGGGAATTTGCCTGAGAAAACTCCGAATGCACACTTGAGCAGGTTCATCTTCAAGTTGTATTGCCGAAGGCGTTGAAATACGGTCTTCAAATGCTCGAGATGTTCCTCGTATGATTTGCTTTTAACCACGAGATCGTCGATATAGCATTCGACGATTTCGTGTATAAGGTCATCGAAGATCTTTGTCATGGCCCTTTGATAAGTGGCACCGGCATTCTTTAAACCGAAGGGCATCACTTTATAACAGAATATGTTGCGCCACGGCAGCGCCCCGGCTCTCTATCCGAGGCCAAAATGCGGAATCAAAATTTTCCTTACTTGGAAACTGGCGCTACCGCGGACAATTACCCGGATCGAAACCATTAACCTATACTAGCTAACAAGAGATGGGGTGAGAGATGTACCGAGCGATCCGAGTCCTTCGGTCTTCTCGTCGTCGTCCCGATCTCCCGCGGAAACTCCGGTCGTCGCCTCCTTGCCGGAAGGGCACCACATCGTCTGTATCATTTACGGGCTCCCACCTCAATACCGAGGCAACTCGGGCACGAAGCTGGCAAGTCGACGTGCCCAAGATATGCTGTAGAATGTAGTGTAGATGATGCTTATCTCATTTGGGGTTTGTAGTTGCCTTGATGGAGGAATAAGGTTATGGAAAAATGGTGCTTTCATTTTTCCAAAACAAAATGAATGAGATGAAGAAATATGTGCCACACTCAAAATGGAAATTTCTCTCATCCCCTCACAAAATGTGGCCGGCCATTTCATAAGGAGAATGGTGGAGGGATATGAAACAAAATCAAGAGGGAGGTGAGTGTAGGAGAAAGCAAGTGGTGACCATATCCAAAGACAAGAAAACATCAACCATGCTTAACCCTCCATACCCTTTCCAATCTCAATTAATGCAAGTGATGGAGTAAAAGAAAAAGATGCCATCATAATCAAAACATTTGCAAGAAACCCCTCCACAATGTGTAATTTGCAAAACTGCAAATTACCCCCTCCATCGGAAAAGTCCGGCCGGGAAAGAACAAAGGAAAACCGGCCGGAACGGAATGCAAACTGGCAACTCCAGAAAACTGGTCCCGTAATCAATTACAGGAAAACCCCGATACTATGCATACACACCCGCATCTGTATTCCGACCGGATACAAATGCAATGAGACAAAATCTACACTGTACTAAACTAGGATCCGGCTTAAACCAAAGCCGGCTAGTAATATCCGTCCGATCCTGATCCGTGCAATACCGCACGTATCCGATCGAACCTTGCCATATACTTATACGGCCACTAGTACTAACCGTCCGATCCTGATCCGTGCAATACCGCACGTATCTGATCGGACCCTGCCATATCTCCATACGGCCTTTACAGCGTTTCGCCCGAAAGCTGAGTAACTGAAAGTGTGGTGGACTCTAAAGACTCGTCAATACAATGGCTGTGGATTTAACCACTAGCACGTCAGAGGTATTAGCCAATACGTGACGGGCCACCAGCTATTGACCAAAAGGGACGTCGATGAGCGAACTCATCCTGACACCCTACTGAGCCTGTCAGTGACAATATCCGTACAGTCCGGTCCGTTCGTCTATGAGGATCGCATGTCGGGCCTAGGGGGTTGGTAAAAGTCAGACCCCCAAAGGCGGTACAAGTCGTGTCGGAGTGTAGCCCAGAACGCCCTGAGATACTACTGGAATACCTACCAGTAAATCTTCTGCCTCGGCCGAGGGCTTTGCGTAATGGCTCTCCTAGACACAGCGCGACCTCACCCCCAATACCGGGAGAGACGAACCCCTGCAGATCCGCTCACTGCCTCCATGTGGCTCGGGACTGTACCCAACTAAAACCTGTTTGCACGACTCCTTTGAGCCGTGGTAGGGTAGTAATCAAAGCACAGTGGGAACTCACACGAGACAAATGACCATCTCAGGTCGATGAACTAACCTGTACACATGTCACCTGGGAACTGCTATCTGACGTCTGGTATAATCCCAACTATCAGGTTCCCGGCGAGTCCTGTCCGGTGTACTCATAACCCAATGAGCACCTGTATACATCTTAGGTGAACCAACTGACACCAGTGGCCTGTGAGACCGACCACCGCCCCTCGTCGGGGTCTCGACTGTATACACTAGTCTACTCTGGAGAATCGATGCCCTGTCTCGAAACTCCCACGACTAGGGACCTTTTAAGGATGTGCTAATAGACTCCAGCTCTCACTTATATGATCGCCCTCATACTGCTGGCAGTCAAGCAAGAATCCTAGGGGCTCTATCAACGTGCAATAGCGACCTGTTAGGTCACCTAAAGCAGTACACGATGATAAAGGTAAACCAGATAGCATACTATCATCTCGAGTAAGACTGTTCTACCGGGATAGGTCCTCCCTCAATCATTGCAATCACGTGCCTGTGATCCAATAATTAACTCTGAGGGCACTATCTCCAACAATCTTCCACTTGCACTCAAGGCTAATTATTGCGATGTCGCATACTCACAGCCCGTGTGATACCGAACACCCAACTCCTCTACTAGTCAGTCTCACAAAGCTCGTTTGCGAAACTATTGCGTTCGAGGAAAAGCCTCAGTGAGTGGATCCGCCTAGATGTTTCTTTCTATGTCTCTCTATATCTCAAGTTCGCGGAGAAAACCATCTCCCGAAATGAGCAATACATGTCTTGGAATGTCTGGATGTCTGATGGGACCTAGTTCATAAATGAACTCCAAATCCAAACTTCTTAGACTGTATCGTCAACTGAACTTAATCAGTATCTTGCGCCATGCCTCCCTCAGTATCTGCCTGGATCACCTGTCCAGAATACTGTCCCTCGTCAGAGGGAGAACTATAACTCTGACAACCTCCTTGTCGTCCATGTCACCTTGGAAGCCTGGAGTGATAACCGTCTCCTAAAGGAGGCAGCCGTTATCATATCCCTAGAACATTCACTTATGTTCTAAAACTGCTTCCGACTGTTCCTCCAGGATTGGATCAATATCAACTTATTGCATCTAGTGCAAGAACAACATCTGGTGTGGTACTTGACATCTCATGATTGACTCAATTGCCTAAGCAAGTGATCTGTCAATCATGCGTATCCCTCTCCCCTTTAGTCTGTAAGACACCTTTAGAGAGGGCGACTCCATCAACTGCAGGTACACTACCGTGCCAGGAGTCGTCCATTCTAAATACTCTTAGAATGCTGTCAAAGTACCCTGATTGGGAAACCACCCAAATCTAGATCTAAAACCATAGATCTAGTAACCAGTATGTCTGATATTGTGTCCAAGTCCCTTGTGGAGAAAACACTGTGTGACGACCAAAGTATAACCGATCGTAGTATAGGAATGTCACTTCCTACTCTGTGTATGTCATCCAAATACCATGACATCACACCCTACTACCTTCTCAACAGATCCATCCCCTATTCTGATGAAGTCAAACCTATGACTGTCACATCAGAAATAGATGATCTATCTCCGCTGTATCTGCTTTAGTCTATAAATAGACATAAGCTACCTGTCCACCAATGCTTCCGCTGCTCCCACTGACTACGACAACCCTCTGGCAGAGTCATATAGACGCGCACTTCTAAAGCTAGTTTAGAACGACGCTATACTCATCCTCCTGCCGGGTCTCGCAGCCTGGAACAACAACAATGGCAAGTGTGGGTAAACAAGAACTTCCCTGTCACCGTCCTTGAGGCCACCGGAGTACCTCTCGGGTGCCTGAAGTTACCCACCTTATCTGCGGAGTGGCCAATGGAATGTCAAATCAGATTGAATCTTTAGGTTCCTTATCAAATCTTCAGTAATCATTTGCGGTTCTGGAATTGCTTCCAGTTCTACCATACTCCCACTACTGTTTTCTGAAAATAACCATTTCTTTTTAAAATGTGGCGAGTTAAGAATAATATCACTATTGATCTTCCAGATGGTAGAAAATCAACCCTCGTCATAGCCTGGGTCAACCCACAAACAGCCATTACAGAAACGTGCCTTTAGTTGTCCGGAGTCTGGTTTTAAGCATAAGCAGAACAACTCCCCGTACCTTAACAATGTCAAGATATGAACTGTTCTATATCCAATATAGAAACAGAGGCACTGATTTAATTGAACCAGATTCAAATCATGCAGCTGTCTCCAGTGCATGTCAACTAAATGGAAGGAGGCCGATCAGCGTTACCCAACTTAGGAATGCTTCCAATTATGAGTAACCTGAAGGAGAAGCAAGTTCTCATTACTATCAACTGAATACCATATACAAGTATCTACATCTTTGATCACCTTGAAGAATCCCGATACTCGCAATACCTGGTTCTCTACTCTATTCTTATACCAATAACTCCTCAAAACTCAGACCCTGTGTTTCTACGAAACACATGTCTAAGAATTAGAGTAGTTAAAAGTAAACGGAATATAGTATGAGGACCAACCCCTCTGTCCTAATGGACACTGGACAACATACAATACTCTGTATAAGTCCGCTGAGTCTAACAACTCTTTCACTGTGTGTCGTAGGTTGAAAACTGTACTTATGGTTAAGAAGAATTACACCGCTGTTTAATGCTCCTTACCTAACCATCCACTGATATAGGTAAATGTCATCGACATAATATCAAAAGGTATATCTCACTCTATGAAAAATAGACGTACAGATATATCAATTTGAAATTGGTGCATAACAACGGATATTCAAAACCAAAATATTTGTCGACCGGCAAACAACCCAGGTGGCTTCCTTAAATATCACCAATTACAACGAATCCCGATATAATGAGGATGGTCACCTAATTCCCAATAACTTACTCCCACTCATCATCTGCAAAACCATACAGATGTGAGAATCATACCTGGTAAATACATACCCTGGAGTAAGTATCTTATCGGGAAATCAGTTTTCTTTTAACATTACACAGTGAAACTGAAACATTGAAATGTTTCGGTGGGGTATTCTGGTATTCCTAGTAATGCCTCTACCATTATCCAGATTCACAACTATAACCGTATAATTCTTTGCCACCTCTCCAAATCCCTTTATATGTCTTTGGTCATTACCTTCTGTACACCCCTTTAGGCCAATTGGTTTTCTTCCCTCCCTACCGTTCGGCACCAGCCTAAGGTTTGGAAGAAGACTATCCAATAAGCATAATGGGTGTACTGTCCTAATCCTAGGAGCACTCGCAATGCGAGAGAAGGTGAAGAGAAAAGACAACCGAATAAACCGTATTCCTATTTCTCCTGGACCAGAATCCATCCCCGAACTGGAACAAGTTCCTTTCGAGTTCGTATATAACCATACGATGGAGTATCCAAAAACTTGGGATCTTCGTAGTGATACGGAGTGTCCTGGAGAAATACAAAGGTGATTTAGGATTGGCGAAGAAATACTCGGTTTAGTCGTGAATAGCAGTCGCAATTTACTTTGCCCTCTTACTAATCCCTTTCTTTGTCTTAACTTAATACCTTCTGCACACCATCGTTATGCTAATTGGTTTTCTTCATTCCCCACCGTTCGGCACCAGCCTAAGGTTTGGAAGAAGACTATCCAATTTGCATAATAGGTGTACTATGTCCTAAACCAAGGAGTACTCGTAATGAGAGAAGGTAAAAAGAAAAGACAACTGAATAATCCTATTCGTTTTCTCCAGAACCAGAAACCATCCTCGAAGTCCTTCGAGTTCGTATCTAACCATACGATGGTTTTGTCCAATGGAAGTGGACGTTCGTAGTAATACGGGGTGTCCTGGAGAAAAGGGTAAAAGTAGGAGTGGCAATGAGGTCTGCAACTCTGACAATCCAAAAGCCAGTGTTAAGAAGGTTCGGTCAACTTGGTCACTGAGTCATAGTCCAGGGTCGGGTCAATGGTCGCTGCCAAAGAGAGAGAGAAAAGAAACACTCAGCGTGCACTCTAACCTAGATCAGAATGGTTATCACTTTTTCTAATCTGGAAACCTCCCACTGTACCTCAAATTCTCCTTCAAACCTGAAAGAAGAATTAGTCGGGGTCACCCGAGGAGTAAACCAACTCATCAGTGGGAATCGGGATCCAACTATCATCGCATGATAACGTGACGGAATCCGCTCACGGTATCACACTCCAGAAGGTATGCGCATATCTGGCAAGTTTCAGTTCTTTTGAAACTCCCGATGTGATGTTTTTACCCCTAGGACTCAAGTGACCTTGACGGAGTCAACAAATCAAAGAGTCCTAGTCAAGTTCAACCCGTCATTATCTGGATTGCATTAAACCCACCCGTACGTGCCCTTGACGGAGTCAACAAGGCCGCACGACTGTCCTAATCAATCTCATTTATGCAACAAACAAGCACCACTTAGCTACCATACACTACGCCTTGACGGGGTCAACAAACGCAGCACGAATACTAAATAATACCCATAAGAAATGACGGAGGGCTACGAATGGTTTTTGGCAAAAAACCTTTAACGTAATGAACTTGATATCGTTGAAGGAACTGCATAGCCTTTTATAAAAATATAGTGACGAAAACCTTTGCTAAAGAGGTCACTCCCGGTGAAGGGATCTCGGCTCTTTCCCCGTAGAATGAGGTGCAGGATATTCCAACTGAATACCACGATGCAAAGCAAAAGTAATCGGCTATAGTGAAGTTATTGCCCTGACGCAAACTTCTGTCCAAGGGGTCACTCCCGGTGAAGGGATCTCGGCCCTTGCCTCGTCGACTGAGGAGCAGGATATTCCAAATGAATACCACGATGCAAAACAAAAGTGAACGTCCTTGCAATAACAGCTTTTTGAAAAAGTGTTCCAACAACATCGGATTAGGTTTGTTTATCTTGCATTGATCCGAATCAATGCAGTCCCATCAATTGATCACACCACAAAGAACGAAAATATACTGACGTACGTATATGCCATCCGCATTCGCCACTGGGTCCCGTCATCACCCGTTAGGTTAGCTAACTAACGGCAGAGCGGGGACTGGACTAGCACAGATCAAAAACATATACAACATCTACTAATATATATACCAATATATATTATATTTCGCTCAAGGCGTGAATAAAATGCAACATCACAGAAATGTACAGCATCACAGAACAATACAGATATCTGGAAGCCCCGGGTTTCACAGAGCCGCTGCTGAAACCCGACGTTCCCCTGGTCGTGTGGATAGCCTGTGCAATGAAAACCTAGACCCCTACGGGCGCGGCAAGTCACCCGCCAAAACCTGAAGCGAGGCAGCCTCCTTCAGCACCGTGAATGGACCACCCAGCACTTCACGGAATCCGGTAACTTGGGCACCCCTCCTGGGTCAACCTGTACCCCCTATGAGTGCGGCGAATAGCCCGCCAATTCCAGACTGTAGCCCCCTCCGTCTCAATGCCCTGAGATGCGGGCCCGTTGCCCTCTAGAACCCGGCTATCCGTGCACCCCTCCGTGGGGTAACCCTAGTACAGAAAGTAAAATATACATACAACGGGTACATCGACCGCAACCAGGTCGTGCCCCAAAAGAATAATACAAACAGGCAGTGACGGAAGTCCACATGTCGGACGCTCGCCCCGCAATATCAAATGTACATAATACAACAACACTGTACTAGCATTGCATCCAGGCTATCCCCCACGACCGATCCGCAATATCACAGCAATACATAGAACATCAACGTGAAAATCACGTTCGCAAATCCGTCTAACCGGGCTATAGCAGTTAGACCGGATTTACCGATCAAGTGACATTCACGGTCGCAGATATAATGTAAATACTGTGAAATAATGTGTTTAAAATATCCAATCGATCAAAAATTAACAAGTAGGCCCCCAAGTAATACTGTAGCACTCACAGAAATTCTGGGCCCAATTTTAATATTCCAAAACCCCTATCTTAAGCCCAAAAGCCCACTGTAAAAATATGGCAAAGTGATCCATCATTACTGCGGCGGATCCGCGGCCTAAGAAAGGTTAATGGCCGCGGATCCGCGCTCTTACTGATGTATCAGGTTGTCGAATTTTTTCAGTGTTCTTAGAACTCCCTGCACATCATTCTGAGACAACCTGAAAAATTTTTCGAGACCAAAAAATTTCGACAGAAACTGATGTGAACAAAAATGCAAGTTTTGGAGTTTCGGTCGATCGGAAATGTAAAACACATTAGAAAAAGCTAGACAAAGTTAATGGCGTGGCTCTGATACCATGTTGCGCCACGGCAGCGCCCCGGCTCTCCATCCGAGACCAAAATGCGGAATCAAAATTTTCCTTACTTGGAAACTGGCGCTACCGCGGACAATTACCCGGATCGAAACCATTAACCTATACTAGCTAACAAGAGATGGTGTGAGAGATGTACCGAGCGATCCGAGTCCTCCGGTCTTCTCGTCGTCGTCCCGATTTCCCGCGGAAACTCCGGTCGTCGCCTCCTTGCCGGAAGGGCACCACATCGTCTGTATCATTTACGGGCTCCCACCTCAATACCGAGGCAACTCGGGCACGAAGCTGGCAAGTCGACGTGCCCAAGATATGCTGTAGAATGTAGTGTAGATGATGCTTGTCTCATTTGGGGTTTGTAGTTGCCTTGATGGAGGAATAAGGTTATGGAAAAATGGTGCTTTCATTTTTCCAAAACAAAATGAATGAGATGAAGAAATATGTGCCACACTCAAAATGGAAATTTCTCTCATCCCCTCACAAAATGTGGCCGGCCATTTCATAAGGAGAATGGTGGAGGGATATGAAACAAAATCAAGAGGGAGGTGAGTGTAGGAGAAAGCAAGTGGTGACCATATCCAAAGACAAGAAAACATCAACCATGCTTAACCCTCCATACCCTTTCCAATCTCAATTAATGCAAGTGATGGAGCAAAAGAAAAAGATGCCATCATAATCAAAACATTTGCAAGAAACCCCTCCACAATGTGTAATTTGCAAAACTGCAAATTACCCCCTCCATCGGAAAAGTCCGGCCGGGAAAGAACAAAGGAAAACCGGCCGGAACGGAATGCAAACTGGCAACTCCAGAAAACTGGTCCCGTAATAAATTACAGGAAAACCCCGATACTGTGCATACACACCCGCATCTGTATTCCGACCGGATACAAATGCAATGAGACAAAATCTACACTGTACTAAACTAGGATCCGGCTTAAACCAAAGCCGGCTAGTAATATCCGTCCGATCCTGATCCGTGCAATACCACACGTATCCGATCGAACCTTGCCATATACTTATACGGCCACTAGTACTAACCGTCCGATCCTGATCCGTGCAATACCGCACGTATCTGATCGGACCCTGCCATATCTCCATACGGCCTCTCCAGCGTTTCGCCCGAAAGCTGAGTAACTGAAAGTGTGGTGGACTCTAAAGACTCGTCAATACAATGGCTGTGGATTTAACCACTAGCACGTCAGAGGTATTAGCCAATACGTGACGGGCCACCAGCTATTGACCAAAAGGGACGTCGATGAGCGAACTCATCCTGACGCCCTACTGAGCCTGTCAGTGATAATATCCGTACAGTCCGGTCCGTTCGTCTATGAGGATCGCATGTCGGGCCTAGGGGGTTGGTAAAAGTCAGACCCCCAAAGGCGGTACAAGTCGTGTCGGAGTGTAGCCCAGAACGCCCTGAGATACTACTGGAATACCTACCAGTAAATCTCCTGCCTCGGCCGAGAGCTTTGCGTAATGGCTCTCCTAGACACAGCGCGACCTCACCCCCAATACCGGGAGAGACGAACCCCTGCAGATCCGCTCACTGCCTCCATGTGGCTCGGGACTGTACCCAACTAAAACCTGTTTGCACGACTCCTTTGAGCCGTGGTAGGGTAGTAATCAAAGCACAGTGGGAACTCACACGAGACAAATGACGATCTCAGGTCGATGAACTAACCTGTACACATGTCATCTGGGAACTGCTATCTGACGTCTGGTATAATCCCAACTAGCAGGTTCCCGACGAGTCCTGTCCGGTGTACTCATAACCCAATGAGCACCTGTATACATCTTAGGTGAACCAACTGACACCAGTGGCCTGTGAGACCGGCCACCGCCCCTCGTCGGGGTCTCGACTGTATACACTAGTCTACTCTGGAGAATCGATGCCCTGTCTCGAAACTCCCACGACTAGGGACCTTTTAAGGATGTGCTAATAGACTCCAGCTCTCACTTATATGATCGCCCTCATACTGCTGGCAGTCAAGCAAGAATCCTAGGGGCTCTATCAACGTGCAATAGCGATCTGTTAGGTCACCTAAAGCAGTACACGATGATAAAGGTAAACCAGATAGCATACTATCATCTCGAGTAAGACTGTTCTACCGGGATAGGTCCTCCCTCAATCATTGCAATCACGTGCCTGTGATCCAATAATTGACTCTGAGGGCACTATCTCCAACAGAATATACCTAGAGGGGTCCTGAAGGCGGTGTGCTTCTGGTCTTCGGGATGCATCTTTATCTGATTATACCCCGATGAGCCGTCCATGAAGGAGAAAATCTCATGCGTAGACGTGTTGTCTATCATTAGTTCGGTGACTGGCACTGGGAAATCATCCTTCGAGCAAGCTTTATTGAGATCCCGAAAATCCACGCATATGCGCACAGTCCCATTTTTCTTCATCACCGGGACGATGTTGGCGATCCATTCAGGGTATTGAACTTCCTGAATGAAGCCAGAGTCGATCAGCTTCTTGACCTCAGCATTGATGCTCATCTAAAGCTCGAGCCGCATTCTCTTCGGCACCTGTTTGACTGGTTTGATGTCCGGGGATATCGCCAATCTATGCACAGCGATTTCTGGATCCAATCCCGGCATTTCGGAATAGTTCCACGCGAAGCAATCTCTATGCTGCAGAAGCACATCCTTTAACGCGGCTACCCTTTCTTCAGATAGTAACTCGCTGATGAATGTCGGTCGTGGATCGTTTGCCACCCCCAATTCAATCTTCTTGAGGTTATCTGCAGTGGTATGGACTCCATCTTCCAGCTCTTTTGGCGCTGGTGGGAATTCTGAGATTATTTCGGCGTTGCTGTTTTCGAAGCACCAAGGGAGCTCATCTATGTCCTCGGGCTCTTCTTTTAATATTGTAATCATGTGACAGGTGCGAATTCGCTTCCAATCCCAATGTGGAACCCGTTCTTCTTTCATGGCCTTGGGTTCGTGCTTCTGTGGCGGTGTTACCTTCCAGTTGTCAGACAGAGCGAACTTGCCGAGCTGGTACTGATCTTCGACCCAATTCTTAAAGGTGAAGCAGTCTTTGAGCGGGTGCCCTATTACTCGATGGTAAGAGCAATAGTTTGGGCCAGAGACCTCGCTTGCTTGCTCGGGGTGCTTGGGTTCCGGCAATGTAAGCAATTGATGCTTTAGAGCAAGATCAAGTATCTTCTTCGTCTTGTCCCGAGGAAACGAGTACGCTCGACCCATTTTCTTCATGAGGGATAGATCAATAACGCTCAACTCCCATTTGCGTGGCTTCTTAGCCCTACTTTGTTCTTGTTGAGCGCCTTTTTGGGCTTTCAACTTATTTCTGCTTTTGCGCCGAGCCTTCTTTATAACAGGTTGACAAGGAGCGGCATTTTCATCCTTTACGGCCTGTTGGAGAAGGCGTTGCGTCTTGGCTTTCTCATAACTGGCCGTCTCGCGGTTGTGATCATCTTGGACTTTTTGACCAGCTTTCTTTATAAGTCTGTCCATTTGTTCCTCGAACGACGGACTGGGCTCCTTTGCATCTGGAATTTTCACTGGTTTAGGATTAGCGTCCTCCCATTGAGCATCCGCTTCTTCATCGAGGTCATACACGACGTAACAGCCGGGCAGTAACTCTCGTTTCTTTGACCGGATGTATCCAAGCCCTTTTGTTTCCATTCTCCTGTTAGGCAGTTTGCGTTGAGTCCCGGGAACGTTCCAGACCCTGTCATAGAATTTGGCCTTTCTAACGGTCTGTTTGAAGGATATCCCCTGGCGTTTCAGCAGCTTCTTTAAACCCTCTGTATAATATCTGGGAAGACGGATAGGCTGAAGCATGTCGAGCGTAGGATCCACGCCATGCCAGATTTCTTTTTTCACCTTGGTTTCTTCAGAGCGGTAGAACAGAATTGCTTTCTCGCTTTCTCGCCTGGGAGGGATATAGAATGTTTGCAGCTCTTCTACATTGTAAATATTAAGTGCATCTAGTTCTTTCTGGTGTTTAAGTGGCACTATGGCGACTTGTAGACTTTGCTCTTCGTCAGCGGACGTTCGTATTGAAGGTCGAGCAGAGAATACGACACGGCTCTCATCTTCCGAGTCGCTACCAAAGACCAACATAGGAGTGGGCGGTCCTGGCTTGTTGTTTTGGGGCGGACCCGAATAAGCTATCTCCTCTTCCTCTTCAGTATCACTGCCGAAGACCGGGATGGCGGCGTTAGCTTTGTTCTCCGGCTTGTGACACTTCTCTGTGTCTTCGAAATCCGGTAAGAAGTATTTGGGGTCTTCATATTTGCGGACCTCGTTCACAGAGAAAGGGTTCAGTTCTCCCATCACGGTATACTCGAAACCATCCTTAAAATACTTCATACACTGATGTTGTGTAGAAGGGATGATGTTGTACTCGTGTAACCATGGTCGGCCGAGCAAAGCGTTGTAGCATGTCTTGGCGTCTATGATGTGGAACTTAATGTCCGTGACGAGTAGCCCGAAGCGTAGCGTCAGTATCACAGATCCAAGAGTCTTTGACGATTGGGAGTCGAACCCGGAGATGGTGATCTTGTCCCGAGCAAGGTGCTGGACGCTCATGCAGATTTCCTTCAACACCCGCACGTTGAGTAGGTTAACAGACGACCCGTTATCGATCAGGATTTTGCCTATCTTTATATCATGGCAGTATCCCGAGACATAGAGAGGGCGATTGTGTTCGCACGTCCCAAATAGAAGGTCTTCATCGCCAAAAGTAACATCGGCCGTGTGCACTTCCTCCAATTCATCCTTCATCTTTTCCTCGGCCAGGCATGCTTGGAATTATTCTGGGTCTTGGAGCGCCTTAATCAACGAATCTCTCACCTCTTTTGATAGCAAAAGGGCGTCAAGAATGCTGAGCTGTGAGGGCAGCTTCCTCAGATGTGCTAAGACGTTGTAATCCACCTTATTCTTCTTTGGTGGGTCTTTGGCGGCTAGCTCTTCCACCACTTGGTCATCTAAGACGATATCTTCAGTGGCCTTTTCTTTCCCTTTATCTTTTTTGTTCGAGGGTCCGAGGTTCTTTTCGGGCAGCGTGCGATTACGCAGCCGGATATTTTCGCAAACCTTCGGTTCTTCTTCTTTTCTCGAAGCGGACTCTTTAAAGAGAGGGGCAAGTTCTAGATCTTCATCAGAATCACTCCCGAATGTGGGCACTTGTGATCTACCGGTGTTAACCATGCAACAATCGCCAGCAGTTCTTTTAAGCCCTTCGGTCGTATTTCTTTGCTCTCGACGGGTTTTACGCTTTTCCCGGTTAAAGCATTGTCGATGAGCAACGTATCCTTGCCACCATCTATCGAAAGCTTTGCACTCCTGAGTGGGGTGCGAAACCTTCTGATGATATAAGAAATAAGACGGGTGCATTTTCGCTTCACCAGTAATTTCTTCTTCGGAGGATGGTAGCTTCATGCCCATTGACATGGCCTTAGCAAACTTCTTTCTCATCTTGAATTGGCTTTTGTCGGTAGCGGAGGTGTTTAGCTCCACCGGGATCGTTTCAGCTCCTTCATCAAGTCGCTGGCGCTTGGCCCTTTCAAATATAGCCGCCTCGCGCTCCCGATCAGCTTTACTTTTCAACCGAGCTTCATTAAGGAATGCGTCGATTACTTCATCTGGTGGCCCCAGGACTTTTGGTTCAGGATCTGCCCCCAGCTTTTCGGTGCAAGGAGTCTCCTCATCATTCGTGATCGAATGGGAAATCATATGACAGCTCGCCACATATTCCTCGGATTCATCTGATGAACTTTCTCCCTCATCCTCTTCTTGAAAAACATGATTGAGGAACTCTTGGAGCGTAATGGGAGTCCGTGCCTTTTGGTTGTATTCATCCAGCGCGTCAATTTGCTTTTGTAAGTCCATGCGTTTGCCGCCAGGCTTCACGGGCTTCTTAGATTTCTTCTTCTTCTTTTTCGAAGATTTTGACGGCTGGCTGCAAGTGCTTGAACCGCCACCATCGGTCTTTGGAGTTGGACGTGGCTTCAACATCCTTTCAATGACCTGCGGTTCCAACGGGTTCTTCCACTTGATTGCTGGACATGTCTGAAGATCGTTTAGCATCCTCTTTGTCTTGGTTGATAATACAACCTCCCAAGGAGCTTCTTCAATGACGGAGCATGTTTCCCCCGGCGTATTCGTCCCCTTAGAGGTGTGGGGCTGCGGGGGATTCACCTTCCATTTGTCAGATAACGCGAACTTGCCCTGTCGGTACTGGTTTTCAAGCCAATTCTTGAAAACGTAGCAATCTTCGATCGGATGGCCTAGTACTCGATGATAAGGACAGTAGTTGGACTCGTTGACGTCACTTGGTTGCAACGGACGCTTTGGATCCGGCAGATTTATGAGTCTGTTGCGCAACGCCAACTCGAATAACCTCCTCGTTTTGTCGCGGGGAAAGGAATAAGGACGTCCCATCCTATCCTCAAGGGGCACGTACGGTCGCATATTATTTTGACGAGCAACCGGCTTTGAGTCGCTCGGTTGTTGTTGAGCATTAGCGACGACGATCGCTTTTCCCTTCCCTTTGTCATTTCGGGAATCTGGCCTTGGAAGAAGGGGTTTATGGCCCATTTGATCCATTTGCGCTAGTTTGTCAATCAAGGCCTGGAAGGTAGTCGGCTTGAAAAACATCATAAACTGCGAGATGATTGCTTGTGGATCGAGGGTTCCCACAAACATACCCACCGCGGGAGCTTCTTCAATGCGCTGCTCACACTTCGACCATAAGTTCCGCCATCGTATAGCGTACTGAACCTACGTCTCGCCGGGTTTTACCCTGGCGTTAATCAGTGCTGTCATCGGGGTACGTTCACTGGCGCTTGCAAAACGCTGAGTAAACAACGGCTCCATCTCCGCGAAGGTTTTAATAGAGTCGTTCGGGAGCTCAAAGTACCATTCGAATGCCGTATCTGATAAGCTTCCAACAAACTGGCGAAGCAACAGCTTGTCGTCACCGCCGGTGTTGCCGCAGAATGCCCTGAACTGGGCAACATGCTGATGAGGATTGCCCGTCCCCTTGTAAACATGGAACTTGGGAATCGTATAACCTGGCGGGTACTTGATTTGATCGTACCAACTTGGATATGGCCACCCCGTTTTTACGACCTGACCGGCCGCTTCGGTCGCATGATGAACCCGTATTTGCTGGGCGATGTATTCATCCAAATCAGCTTTGGAGATTGTATCCTCTTTAGCTGGTGGAGGATTCGACGTCTCTCCCCTATCGTCTTCAAGAATGATCGGGGGATCTTCAGCAGGTGGATCTTGTTGAATCATCATACCCACCATATCCTGGAACAGGAGGGCCATTTTCTTTATGTTGGCTGCCTGCTCCGCAGCTTCTTTATCTTTCTTCTCTAGTACGCGACGAAGGAATTCAGCGTCCGTTTCTTGTTCTTGACGCTCGTCCGAGGATGTTTCAGGGGTTTTTTTTGCCCTGTAAGTGCGGCCATAGCGTTCATCATTTCTTGGAGCTTCTGCTGCTGCTCCCGAGCCTTGGTCACTGACCTCGTGTGCGGTCTATGACCTGTTGATATGCGGCTATCTTCTTTTCCCGATGCCATGTAAACCGTATGAACTGTTACGCCCCCTGACTTAGGGCGTTTGGGTTCGCTATTTTTAACTTTTACCGTTGACGCGGGAGTTTTCTCTGGCCTCCTTCTTTTGTGGGCCGTTGAGGTTGAAGGAACCGTTGAAGTGGGCATCCTAGCAGCTGCTGTCCCCCGCTGTTTAATGGGACGGTCCTTGTCTTTTTCCACCTTCGCCTTTTTCTGGTGACGAGAGTGACCTGGGTCAATCACGGGGTCTTGAACCGGTTGGAGATAGTGCCCTCAGAGTCAATTATTGGATCATAGGCAAGTGATTGCAATGATTGAGGGGAGACCTGTCCCAGTAGGACAGTCTTACTCGAGATGATAGTATGCTATCTGGTTTATCTTTATCATCGTGTACTGCTTTAGGTAACCTTACGAGTCACTATTGCACGTTGATAGAGCCCCTAGGATTCTTGCTTGACTACCAGCAGTATGAGGGCGATCATATACGTGAGAGCTGGGGTCTATAAGCACATCCTTAAAAGGTCCATAGTCGTGGGAGTTTCGAGACAGGGCATCGATTCTCCAGAGTAGACTAGTGTATACAGTCGAGACCCCGACGAGGGGCGGTGGTCGGTCTCACAAGCCACTGGTGTCAGTTGGTTCACCTGAGATGTATACAGGTGCTCATTGGGTTATGAGTACACCGGAAAGGACTCGCCGGGAACCTGCTAGTTGGGATTATACCTGATGTCAGATAGCAGTTCCCTGGTGATATGTGTACAGGTTAGTTCATCGACCTGAGATCGTCATTTGTCTCGTGTGAGTTCCCACTGTACTTTGATTACTACCCTACCACGCTCAAAGGAGACGTGCAAACAGGTTTTAGTTGGGTACAGTCCCGAGCCACATGGAGGCAGTGAGCGGATCTGCAGGGGTTCGTCTCTCCCGGTATTGGGGGTGAGGTCGCGCTGTGTCTAGGAGAGCCAGAACATGAAAAGTCCTTGGCCAAGGCAGGAGATTTGCTGGTAGGTATTCCAGTAGTATCTCAGGGTGTTCTGGGCTGCACTCCGACACGACTTGTACCGCTATTGGGGGTCTGACTTTTACCAACCCCCTAGGCCCGCCATACGATACTCATAGACGAACGGACCGGACTGTACGGATATTGTCACTGACAGGCTCAGTAGGGTGTCAGGATGAGTTCGCTTATCAACGTCCCTTTTGGTCAATACCTGGTAGCCCGTCACGTATTGGCTTATACCTCTGACGTGCTAGTGGTTAAATCCACAGCCATTGTATTGACGAGTCTTTAGAGTCCACCACACACACAGTTACTCAAGTTTCGGGCGAAACGCTGTAGAGGCCGTATGGAGATATGGCAGGGTTCGATCAGATACGTGCGGTATTGTACGGATCGTGATCGGACGGTTTTTACCAGCCGGCTTTGGCTTAAGCCGGATCCTGGTATTAGATAGTGTAGATATTGTCTCTTTGCATTTGTGTTCAGAGGGAATACAAATGCGGGCATGTATTTGCAGTAGCGGGGTTTTCCTGTAATTTATTACGGGATCAGTTTTCTGAAGTTGCCAGTTTGCATTCCGTTCCGGCCGGTTTTCTTTTATTCTTTCACGACCGGACTTTCGATGGAGGGGGTTATTTGCACATTTGCAAATAACATTTGTGGAGGGGCTTTCTTGCATATTTGTGGCCTCTTCATCATGAGATGCTTTTCTTGTCCATTTCTTTGCTTTTCATATGATGGTTGTTTGATTTGATGAGAAATGAAATGGGTGTGACCATTTTATATTGTTTTATTCTTTTTTCCCTCTCTTGATGAAGATTCCTTTTTGAACTCCTCCACCATTCCATTCATAGGGGCCGTCCATTGCTTGAGGGGAGAGAGAGAGAGGTTGATTTTGCATGTGTGGCATTTTTGCTTCATCTCATTTCTAGCTAGGAAAAATGAAAGCATCATTTTTCTTAACTTCATTCCTCCACAACTTCATCCATGGCAACTTCTAAAACCCTAAAGAGACAACCCACTACACTATATCTACAGCAAATCTTGGACGCGTCGGCTAGCCAACTTCGCGCCCGAGTTGCCTCGGTCCAGAGGTGGGAGCCCATAAACGAACCCGGCTACGTGGTGCCTTTCCGACCAGGAGGTGACGGATGGAGATTCCGCGGGAGATCGGAGTGGAGACGAAGACCGAAGGACACGGATCGCTTGGTATATCTCTTCACCCATCTTTATGTTTGCTTGTAGCTAGGTTAATGGCCCGATCCGGGTTAAAAGTGCGCGGTGGTGCCGGTTTGCTAGTGTTCCCCTCCGAATGACGGCGCACAAGACGCGAGGACGTCTTGCCTGAGATTCGGGGCAGATGCTATGTGGTTTCATCCGTCCACCTTTCCGAAGATGCCAAGTTGATTTATGGCACCGTGTATCGGAGGTTTAGACGGATGTGGCCGATGTAGCAGACTTCGTCAGATTCCCCCTCGTTTGAGGGGTTTTTGATTGTGGGGACGCTCTTCCCTGCAGGCGCAAGCCCCTGCAGTTAATTACGCTACCGCATCGCGGTAACAACTTTCTCCTTCTCCAGAATTTCACTTCGTGTCGTATGTGTTTGTTTTGTTTGTGGTTGCCCGTGGATTGTATACGGAGACTGAGTAATGTCGTCGCCCGTAGGACGTGGATTAGTCCAAATCCGTATTTACTTAGATTTGGGTTTAGTGTTTTTAGTTTAAGGATGCATTAGTCGCGTTGCGGCTAAGATCAACTTAAACGTTCGTTAAGGATACGTTAGTCCTGTTTGGGACTAAGATCAACTTAACGTGATAATCCATTTAATATCTGGCTATCAGGACTCGTCACCTCTCTAACGTCGTTGAAGGATTACAACGGCAGATGCCAGAGTAGTTCAGAGATGTACCCTTGAACCAAAGTCGATTTGGAGTTTTATAGTCCATTTAAATGTTTAAGGATACGTTAGCCGTGTTTGGGGCTAAGATCAACTTAAACGGGACCGTTTAGATCCGGCAAAAGAGCATTTGGAGGCTCTATTGTTCCAGTTTGTGGACGTGGTGGTCCATCGCCAGTTTAGGGACGTGGTGGTCCATCGCCAGTTTAGGGACGTGGTGGTCCAATATTAGTTTAGGGACGTTTCGGTCCGATATTAGTTTAGAGACGTCTCGGTCCGATATTAATGTGTGGTCGTCGGGACCCGTCACCTTTCTGACGTCGTTGAAGGATTACAACGACAGTTGTCAGAGGTGTTCGGAGATGTACCCTCGAACCGGATATAAATTGATTTAAGAGAGAGCTATGCTCAGTCAATTTTATTTAAGGACTTACGGCCAAAATTGGGCTAAGTCCGGTGGAAAATGTTCAACACCTTTATTTATTTCCGGTCTATTAGACCTGTGCTAGGGCTTTGTCCACACTTAAATAATGCATTGCATTACTTCAGGCCATTTATGCCCATTTTGACTGGGCTCTGCCCTTTTTATTATGATGCAGATCATTTGTTTTGGTCCACTGGACCTTTCAATTGGGCTCTCCCCTTTTAAATAATGCATAGAATTTTATTTATTAGGCCTGTTAAGCCTTTTAATTGGGCCTGGCCTTTCAGGAAATGAAATGCATTGCATTTGTCAGGCGCTTTGCGCCCATCACTGAGCGCAAGCGCTTGTGGTGAGGACACGTGTCATACTCTGGCGAGCGCAAGCGCAACAGCGCAGTGCGCTGCGCTGTTGCGCTGCTGACACGTGGCGCTCTCTCAAGAGCGCAACAGCGCAGTTTGCAAGTGCAAAACACTAAGAATCTTTTAAATTCAAGAACAGAAGTGCAAAACACTATTTTATTTTATTTTATTTTTATTAAAGATCATTGATCTTGTTTTTAGATCTATGATCTGTTCATAAGAGAACTTTCTCTTTTTCTAAAGGTTTTTTACCTTTTTTATTCTTGAGGAGTTTCTCAGAGTTCTCTCTCTCTCTTTTTTTTTTGAAAGATGTTGATGCCTTTGAATTGAGGTCTGGGTCCTTTTTATCAACAACAACAACAACAACTGAGCCTTTTATCCCAAGCATCTGGGATCCTTTTTATAGTGCCCATAAATTAGTTAAATTTGTAAAAGAGATCTTTCTCTGAGTGATTTGGGAAATTTTCCCCACCGTTGGATCTTTTGATCTAAGGGCTTCTGGTTTGCAGAAGAAAATCTTCTTGTTTTAACAAGAACAGAAAAGATTTCTTGAAATTTTAATTCTGTTGGCGCAGATGCCCCAGCGCGTGACACGTGTCGCGCAGCGCAACTGCATTAGCGCATCTGTGCTGACACGTGTCGCGCAGCGCACAGCGCAACGCAACTGAAGCGTTGCTTCCTTTAATTAAAGTTTGAATTTCAAACAGAGCCTTGCTCTAATTGGGTGCGCTGCCTTGGGCGCTGTGCTGATGTATCAGCGCCTGACATGTGGCGCGTTGCGCCCGAGATTTGAAGCGTTGCTTCAAAATTTTAAATTTTGAATTTCAACAGAGTTTTGCTCTGATTGGGCGAAACAAATGCCCCCCCACCGTTGCGCTCACGTGGCGCACACGTGAGTGCAGCGGTGGCAAACTCCTGATCGTTGGATCAAGGGGTGAGCTCAAGGGGCGTAAGCGCCTATAAATAGGACCCTTGGTCCTTGATAAATTTTTTACCATTTTCAAGAACTTGAATTTCAGAGCCTTGCTCTTGTTTAAGATTTTTAGTGCCTTGCTCTCATTTCTTTCCAGAGTTCAGATTTTTAGAACAACTTAGGTAAAATTTAAATTAAATTAAATTAAATTAAATTAAATTTGATTAACAGAGCCTTGCTCTTATAGATCTTTGATCTAAAGAAAACCCCTTTGGGGTTTTATTAACAGAGCCTTGCTCTCAGAAATCTATAGATCTACAGAGATCTTGTTCATGGGTTTTAACCCATGCACAGAGCTTTGCTCATGGATCAAATGTAGACCTTTTCTGATCTGAAAGTGGAGAACTCTTAAAAGTTTTTGTGGATCTTTAAGATCCTAAATTTTTAATCTTTAGGAGTTAAAGTTTTCCTTTTTGATGGCTTTTCCATCATTATTATAGAGCTGGGCTCTTTCCAAGGAAATTTTTTATTCCCTTGAGATCAGAGTTTGACAAATGTCACTCTCTGACGGAGCTTTGCTCTAAAAGAGGAGATTTTCTCCTTGTCTCTGGGGATTTCCCATCAATGAGGATATTCTCTTGGGGATCTTTTTATTAACTGACAGTCTCATCCAACGATAGGACTGTCTTATTAAATGAGGCGCCGTCATCCAGATTTTGTGGGCCCCCCTTTGGTCCCCCTATCCACTGCATTGCGGTACGGTATAAAAATTTAAACATGTTGAGGGTTGAAATTATAATACTGACGGCTAATGTTTGTCTCTTTGCAGGAAACATGTCTGCCAATTCGTCTTTTCCGTTTGTTCGCTCAGAGGGAGGGTTTCCCCAGGCACCGGTGGACCGTGTGGTGCTCGCTCTCATCACGGATCATGACCCCGAACACAAAAACCTTCACTTGTGGGGTAGGTGGTACAATGAAATCATCCAGGGTCATCGCAGTTTCAGTTCCGCCACGCCGTCTGAGCCAACATCTTCACTCCCCTACGCAGATGAACCCCCGGTGAAGTATGCCGTGGAGGTCAAAAATTGGAATTCGGATGACCTCCTCCAGCCTGCGATTGGTGCTATCCCCGTGCAGCCGCCGCCGGCAATAGATATTTTAGGGAGGAGAATTTTTCAGGGTGAAGCGCGCCCTTGGGGACAGGCTTATAACATTGGACTGATCCCACGACCGCCTGCTGGATATTTGCAATGGGCCCGGTACATCCTATCAGCGAGGAGGACTCATCTGATGAGGATTGGTTTGTACTCGGCCATTTACGTCTCGCTCTTTGAGTATCCTTCTCCTCCAACGTGGTGGGTTAAGACTTTTATCGAGCAATGGAATATTCCCACACACACCTTCCTGATGACGGACCAGGAAGTCTCTATCTTCTTGGAGAAGTTTGCTGAAATCTCGGGTCTGCCGATGAGGGGAGAGCCTTACGAGGAGCTGCTTCCTCCCGATGAATACGTCTTTGCCACCAAGCCGCTGGTATTTGACCTGACGCCGGAGAACGCTATTCGGCACCAATACCCGGGCTTAGTGAAGGTATTGGAGATTTATGAAGGACTCTATCTAGAATCGGGTGACAGGGGAGTCAGTTTTGCAGATTTCATTGCTCGCTTCATTCAACCAGAGTTCTTATCAGAGCGGAGCGAGAAGTTCGCCCAGCTTGACGACCCTTTTGGGTTCGGTTTTGATCGCCGACCCACATCGGAGGATGACCACAAAGACTTTTATCTTCCCGGTGCCGCCGTCGTCCCTTTTTCAGAAATTGCCGTCCCCGACATGGATGAAGAGACCTTCTTTGTAGGGTTCTTGGGCTTGTGGTTGTGCAGTTTTGCTCTTCCTATGCATCCACGCCATATACGGCCGACTGTTTTCTACCCAGCGCATCGGATGGTGGCTGGTTTACAGTTGTCAGTAGGAATTGTCGGGCTGGCTTATCTTTATAATGGACTTAGCGTAGCGGCGGACGCTAGTGAGCCTGGGGTGCAACCCGCCAACTTCCCGATGCACTACTTTACCTCCTGGATGGAAATGCACGTGCACGGGGTGTTCGGTGCCCATAAGATTCCTCCCTTTTTCGAGAAGTGCAGGCTCCCGAGGGTCATACGGCTGGTCGGGGCTTCGATCGTAGTTGCACCTCCGCGGGAGGCTAGGGGGCTGCTCCTTCGACCACACATGGTCGGGGCGAAGATTTCTTTCTTGGACAAGGTCATAATAATAGGCTCAGAGACTACCAAGTCAGTAGTGTCGTTACGCGATGAATTTAAGGACGGGGCTTCCATATTGAAGGCTCGGGAAATCCTCCATCTCTACTCCATTCGGCCAGGCTACCTGGTGTTCAGGCAGAATGAGACAGCACTCTTCATGAGGTATAACCCTCACCGGTTTGCTCAGCAATCAAGCTACAATCAAGGGATCCTGATGGAAGCCTTCTTGGAAAAGCCCGTGGTTAGCCGGGAGGGGATAAAGAATGCAATGCACCACTTTATGCGGCTTAACACGGGTTCTTATTTCTTTATCAGTGAGCCGAGCTGCGTCCCCAAAGTCCTCAACGCGTACGTGGCCTGGTATGCGCATGCAATGGGGCCCGTTATTTTGATGGAGAAACGTATGCTGGTTGACCGCAAGGGTGCACCTCCTGGCGGCGATCGCAAGGCTCTCTTGAGGCCGAGGACTCCGGTCATTCCTCCATTGAAAGGTGCTGGAGGCGGACCTCCACGCATGTTGAGTCCTCCGCGCGGATTGCCGCTTCGCGATGCTGTGGATGCGCCACCAGCCCCCCCGTGCTCTAGTGGAAACGGTAACTGTGGTATCGCCGGAGTCTGGTGTAGGCACGGATATCGGGACCCGCCGCCCCAAGGTGTCTGCCAAACGTAAATCAGTCCCGGATGCATCCAGAGTTGGCGGGCAAAAGAAGAAAAAGTCACTCCTTTCCCTTGACGCGATTCTTGGCTTAGAGCCTGAAGCCCCTCCTACTGAAGGAATAAGTGAATATGGCAGCAATAAGGGCTTCGCGGTAGACCCCGCAGACACCGACCTGGCGGCCGCCATTGCGGCTTCTGAACGATCAGCGAGGCTTGAAGCGTGGTTGAGTAAACTCGCTGAGTCAGGTAATTATTAGCTGCTTTTTTTATCATTTCATTGCATTTTTTTTTATCATTATTCTTGACTAATACTTTTCCCCATTTTCAACAGGTGTCTCTACCGAAGAAGCTATTGCTGCCTCTTTGAAAACCTTCCAAAAGGAGGAGGAGAAACGTGCTTTAGCGGGCGTCGGTATGTCCCACCCCCCCTTTTTTAAAACAAATTTCGTTATCTTTTTCGATGGTTAACATAATTTTCTTCCTTTGTTTCTTTCTAGGGGTTATACCAGTCGACGAAGAGATCCTTCCGGAACCCGTCACTGGAGTTCCGGTCTCGTCGGGGCTGCTGCAAGAGCCTCGACTTGACAAGTCGACGAGGGATGCCTTGAAGAGCTTGGAGGCATCTCTGTATACAGACGAGGACGCCTCAATGAGAGAGGCTCTGGTGAGGTCCGTCTCAACGGCCCAGGAGGAGAGAAAGCGGCTAAGGCGCGAGGCGAAGGCGCGCCGGACTGCTTTGGCTACGGGAGCGGGCCCAAGCACCGTCCCTCGGGCAGATACTCCTTCCGAAGAGGCCCCTGTCGCCCTATCCACTGCTCGCAGACAAGTGGCGCACGCCGCTCGAAGCGCAAATGATAAGTCCACTTCAGGTAACATTTCTTTCAGAATTTTTATTGTGAGAGTTATAATGCAGACGGTTCTTATATATATTATTTTGCAGGGCCAAGTCTGACCGAGGGTGAGGCGAAGACTGTTGAACCCAGGGGAACAGAGGAGGCGGTGCTTGCCGAACCCGAGATGACAGTGGGCAACATCGTTGAGGCCTTGGAGCCTGATGCGGAGGTTGAAGGGCCTATAGCCGAGAAGGTCATTGATGCCGAGCCTGAAGTGGCGGCAGATGAAATGATCATTACAACTGAGCCCGTGGTGGTGACGGACGAGGCACTGGAGGCTGGCGACCTCGTGGTGACGGTGGATAAGCCGATGGAGATTGCGGAGCCCGAAGAAGTAGCGGGTGAGATGGGCACGACTCTTGGGGAAGAGCCAACCGCTCTGCTCCAATCATTGCCCTCCCCGTCTACGAGTCGGGCACTGTCTCCTGGCCGCGCGACTCAAGAGTCCGGCAATGCTCCAATCATTGCCCTCCCCGTCTACGATCTTCCACTGTCTCCTGGCCGCGCGAGCACGACGACTGTCCCCATCGAGTCGGGTGATGAGGCTACGGGCGGTGGCCTCATGTCGATAGAGGAGGGAGTCGCTTCTGTTTCGGCCGGGAGCTCCTCAGGTAAACCTTAGGTTACTGTTTTTCTTATTTTACAATCCTTTCTGACAAGTTCACCTTTCTTATAACGCAGGTGCAGCCAGCGCCGATGCCCCACTGCTCGAGGGAGCGCCTTCAACGACTGCCTTGGCGGTGATCACCTCTCAACCCTCTCTCATACCCTCGAAGATGTTGGAAGGTATGGGTTTGCAATTTATTAATCTTATCTTCCAGACGCATAATTTGTGTACTAAAGTTATACTGTTGTGTCTTTCAGGAGTGCTTTTTGACCATCTCTATCAAGTGTTGCTCCCACACTTCTCCTTCCCATCGGAATTCGCCTCCCCCTCTGGTGGCGCTGGTGAGTACCGTTCCCGATTGATATCTTTGTTTTTTCAGTGGTAGAATTATTTCTAACTCTCTCTTGTCCTGACCGCAGTGTTACAAATTGAAGGAGGAGAAGAAAGATCGGTTGCGCCACCGGCCCTTCCGGCCTTGCCACCTGCTTCAACCGGTATAGTAAACTATCTTATCAACGACTTTCTCCGTATTTATTGAATCATCATCTAATCACATTTTGTCCTTTTCAGCTGTCGTTCCAGTCTCGGTGCCTTTTGAGTCTCGTATTACAATACCGGGCGGCCCTTCCCAGAGACGTCCGTCCTCAAAAGGTGCGGCGAATAGTCTGCGCATGTTGAGCGACTACATCGAGGAACTCGACGTCGAGGCTCCTACATCTGCTGAGGACTTCTCTACGACGGTTAACCCGATGTTGGTGATATTTGCTACCTTCCATGACGAGGGCATTGTCGCCTCTTGGGTTAACTATTGTCGGGAGATTGAGGCTCGCCTTCATCAGCTGGAGTCGATGCGTCTATCCCCCGAGACTTTGGCCTTGAGCACTCAACGGGGAGCATGGCTCGAGCAAAGCACTTCTCATTTCCATCATTTGGAACAAGAAGCAGCTTTGAAGCTGAAGGAGTGCTAAGAATCTTCAAGCAAAACTGCTCGCCTGCGTGCTGAAGTTGAGGCAAACGCCGCTGAGGTAAAGGCCGTCTTCGGGGGCCTTCTAGAGCGCATCTCAAATGGGCTGAAACTGAAGCGGGCACTTGATGTCGCCGAACATGACATTCCAGGCCGTGAAGCTGCTCATCAGGTCGTTAGGGATCAGCTTGCGTCTGTTGCGCAGCAACGGGCCCAAGTGGAGGCGGAATTGGCAGTGGTGGCTGATCAGGAGAAAGCAGGGAAGGAAGTGCGCGAACAATTGCTAGAGCTATGCAGAACGCTTCCTTCTCAGTAACTCTCCATGTATCGTTTGTATTTGCAAAAAAAAATGTGTATATATATATTTTTTATTCTTTAGCACGATGTATCCTGTACTCAATCAAGTCTATGAATAAAAGATACGCATTTTCTGTAACGTCTTGTGTCATTTCTCCGCCCTTTCTTTCTTTCATTATCAGCACGCCACCTTAGTAAACATGGTCAACAGATAATAGAGCATGCATCTTGACTTTCTTAAGAATCAGCGATGGCTTAGGCCACAGGTTCAGATCTGCTGCCTAAGACTTTTCAACTCTATGAGTCGTGAGGGTCTCATAGAGACTTTTCTCCCTACGAATCGAGAGGATCTCGTAAGTGGTTTTTCTCCTTAGGAATCGTGGGGATTCCTAAGTGTGGTTTCCTCTTATAAGTCGTAAGGATCCTATAAGAGAATTTTCCCTCTTACGAGTCGAGAGGACTCGTAAGCGGTTGTTTCCCTCCTCGTCGAAATTCGACTTTGGAGAGTGAGACCCGTGAATAGTATGCAAGAGACCATTTTGGATTGACTTGCAGGGTCCCATTGTTCAGGAAGCAAGTTTTTTAGTCCTTGCTGCCTGAGGCTTCATTTGCATGTTGAGACGAATCGGGAATTTCCCGCGGAGATACTAGTTTCTCTGCGAGCCGACGCGAATCAGGAGGCTCTCGTCAAGGAGTGTTTGTATCCGTAAGTCGAGGAGTTTGCTAGGGATTATTTTTTTCCCAAGCGCCAAGGATTATTTGTTTCCTTGGGGTTTGAAACGAGTCGAGAATTTCCCACGGAGGCACTGGTGGCTCTGCGAGTCGACGCGGATCAGGAGGCTCTCGTCAAGGAGTGTTTGTATCCGTGAGTTGAGTAGTTTGCTAGGGATTATTTGTTTCCCAAGCGCCAAGGATTATTTGTTTCCTTGGGGTTTGACACGAGTCGAGAATTTCCCACGGAGGCACTGGTGGCTCTGCGAGTCGACGCGAATCAGGAGGCTCTCGTCAAGGAGTGTTTGTATCCGTGAGTCTAGGAATTTGCTAGGGATTATCCGTTTCCCTAGCGCCAAGGATTATTTGTTTCCTTGGGGTTTGAAACGAGTCGAGGATTTCCCACGGAGGCACTGGTGGCTCTGCGAGTCGACGCGGATCAGGAGGCTCTCGTCAAGGAGTGTTTGTATCCGTGAGTCGAGGAGTTTGCTAAGGATTATTTGTTTCCCTAGCGCCAAGGATTATTTGTTTCCTTGGGGTTTGAAACGAGTCAAGAATTTCCCACGGAGGCACTGGTTGCTCTGCGAGTCGACGCGGATCAGGGGGCTCTCATCAAGAAGTGTTTGTATCCGTGAGTCGGGGAATTTGCTAGGGATTATTTGTTTCCCAAGCGCCAAGGATTATTTGTTTCCTTGGGGTTTGAAACGAGTCGAGGATTTCCCATGGAGGCACTGGTGGCTCTGCGAGTCGACGCGGATCAGGAGGCTCTCGTCAAGGAGTGTTTGTATCCGTGAGTCGAGGTATCTGCTGAAGACACTGCTTTCTTCAGAGTTGGACTGAACCGTCGAGATTTGGCTTCGTCTTCTGGCGGAGCCTGTTGGGAAAGTATGGTTCCCTCTTTGTTTACGCCCTTGGATTGTATACAGGGATCGATGTGATCTTAACTGTAGGGCCAAAGTTTATCATCATTTTTTTTTGTTTTATCTCCGCGATGCTCTATCATTTCAGCTTTTATATCGCGAAGGTCGCGATTGCCCAATCATTTCGGCTATTTTTCGCAGTGCCCAATCATTTCGGCTATTTATTTTATTTTTACTCGCTGCTTTTTATTGCGAGTTGCCCTATCCTTTCGGCTATTTCGTATGCATGTGCGGCCTATTGGCTTTTTGCTGTAGACCAATTTCGGCATCAGCACTGCTACAACTGGGATATTACCAGGAGCGAATCATCGTCTGCCTCTGTCGATGTCGAACAAAGATGGCTTAGCGAACAGGGTTAAGGTCCTGTCGACTAAGGCTTTTAACTTCATGAGCCGTAAGGGTCTCACAAAGGTATCTCTCCCTACAAGTCGTGAGGATCTTGTAGGTGTATTTTCTCCTTAGGAATCGTGAGGATTCCTAAGTGTATGTTCCTCTGTAAGTCGTAAGGATTCTACAAGAGGGTTTTCTCCTTATAAGTTGAGACGACTTATAAGGGTTGTTCACCATGCGAACATATCCCCAGTCTCGGATGAGACTTGATTAAGGAAATGTTTATTCGCGCCCGTGGATTGTATACAAGGGTCAGTACCAAGCCACTTGTAGGGCAATATCGAAAGTTGTGGGGGTTGCTTAAGCACAGGTTTAGGTCTCTGTAACTCAAGACTTTCAATTCTTATGAACCGTGAGGGTCCCATAAGAAAGTTCTCCTTACGAGTCGTGAGGATATCGCAAGTGTACTTTCTCCTTAGGAATCGTGGGGATCCCTAAGTGTGTTGCTCCCTTGTGAGTCGTGAGGATCTCATGCGGGTGGTTTCTCCCTACAAGGTCGAGAGGATCTTGTAAGTGTTCTTTAACGAGGTTGCGCCTTTTCAGGTTTTCACAAACACTCGCCGGTAGTCCTGCTGTTTTTACTCTCGGAGCCCTTTCGATTTTTCATCCGCGCCCATTTTGCTTATGGACATACCGTTTTTTTTTTATTCTTTTTATTTTTATATTTTTTTTTACGAGGTCGCACCCTTTCGGGTTTTCACGAACACTCGCCGGTAGCCCTGCTGTTTTTACTCACGGAGCCCTTTCGGGTTTTCATCCGTGCCCTTTTTGCTTATGGACATACCGTCTTTATTTATTATATTTTTATTTTTTTTATGTATATATTTTTATTCATCTCGTCAGCCTAAGGATACTGCGGTATTAGTTTAAAGACGTTTCGGTCTGCTATTAGTTTAAGGACATTTTGGTCCGTCGTTGAGAGGCTGGCTACTGCTTATAAAGCTTGAGCTTAAGAAGATAGCGAGCGGACATAGTCGTCGTCATCTATCATTGACCTAGGCTGTGGCTCATTAAGCGTAGTATTTCTTTAGGAAGCGACCGTTTATCGACCTGAAAGGCCTTTCACCGTGCATATCTATGAGTTGATAGGCCCCGCCCTGGTAGACCTTATCTATGATGTACGGGCCTTCATAGTTTGGCTCGAATTTTTCTCGCTTGGCGCGATTGGGGATCATAGGCCTTTTGACCACTAGCACGAGTTCGCCTTGGCGAAATGTCCTCGGTCGGGTCAGTCTTTCATATGAGCGCGTCATCTTTGCTTTATAGGCCTCCAGATTTTGTTGTGCTATGAGCCGGGTTTCATCAAGGGCGTCAAGCTCCTCAAGCCGAAGGTGAGTATTTTCTTCGTCCGTCGGCTCGTAGTGGACTGCCACTCGTAGAGAGGGTAACTCTATCTCGAGGGGGAGTACTGCTTCCGTCCCAAATACCAACGCGTACGGCGTTGTGCTTGTGGCCGTCTTGAATGTAGTTCGATATGCCCAGAGAGATTCTTGCAGCCTCTCGTGCCAGTCTCTCTTATTTTGGGACACCGTCTTTTTCATGATTTTCGTCAGGGTCTTGTTGAAGGCTTCAGCTAGACCATTAGCTCGCGGATTATAAACCGAGGAATATCTCCAGTCTATGTTATGCTGTTGCGCAAAGCGACTGATCTTGTGGCTTCTGTAAGCTGGCCCGTTATCGGAGATGATCCGTCGCGGAGTTCCAAACCGATATATGACGTGTGTCTTGAAGAAGTGGAGGATATTTTCCGTCTTCACTTCTCTTAACGGTACTGCTTCTGCCCATTTAGAGAAGTAGTCAGTCGTCGCCAGGATGAAACGATGCCCTCTAGACGATGCTGGTTCGATGGGGCCGACTATATCGGTCCCTCACATCTCGAATGGCCAACTAGCCACCGTTGGATGTAATGGATTTGGATGCTGGTGGATGAAATCCCCATGAATTTGACACGAGTGACACTGCTTCGCATATTCGAGGCAGTCTTGAATCATCGTGGGCCAGTAGTAGCCCATCCGTTTTATCTTCAACTTCATCTTTGGGCCCGCTTGATGAGAACCGCAGAGTCCGTCGTGAACTTCCTGGATGACCCTTTTTGCTTCGTCAGGTCCCAAGCATCTCAACCACAGAGAATCAAACGATCTCTTGTACAAAGTATCATTGACGAAGGCGAAAGACAGGGCTCGTTTCATGAGCTGATGTCTTGTAGACGCTTCTTCAGGCATTCGGTAGGACTTGAAGTAATCTATGAAGATTTCTCTCCAATCCTCGGTATTTTCCGAGTCTTTTACTTGCAGGGTCGTCTGCTCGCTCGCTCCTTTTTCTTCGGATGATTCCGGAGATATTTCTGCTGGGGCAAGCACCCGACGGCTTTGTACCACGATTCTAACGTCATCGAGATTCTCGTCAGTCGGTTCTTTAGCAAGTTTGGCCAATGCGTCTGCTTTGCTGTTTTCCGCGCGCGGTATGTTCTCCAAAGTATAAGAGGGGATTTGGGTCAACAGCTGTTGCACCTTTTCACCATACTTCACCAATTCTGGTTTGCATGTCTGGTAGTCATCGTTTACTTGACTAACGACCAGTTGGGAATCTCCATGAGGAGATTTTCAATTCCCATGTCGATGGCGATCTCGAGGCCCGCTATCAGAGCTTCGTATTCGGCTTCATTGTTTGTCCTAGGCTCTGTTAAGGAGAAAGCGAAGCGCATTATCCCTCCTTGTGGAGTTACAAAGATGAGTCCTACCCCCGATTTGATTATAGGGGTACTTTGTTTGCGCTTCTTTACGGAAGATGCTCCATCGAAATAGAGCTCCCATCGGGTATCACCGCCATCGATCGCATCAAACGCATGTTCGTCTGGAAGATCGCAATTTAGAGGAGAATCGGCGGGTATGGGATGCTCAGCGAGGAAGTCGGCGATGGCCTGGCCTTTCACTGCCTTGAGAGGTTGATATGTTATTGAAAACTCCATCAAGAGTAGGGCCCATTTAGCGAGTCGTCCCGTCAATATGGCCTTTGACATCAAGTATTTAAGGGGGTCCACCTTTGAAATGAGACGGACCTCATGCGCCAACGCATAGTGCCTAAGCTTTGTTATCGCGAAGATCAACGCCAGGCGGTGTTTTTCAATGGGGAAGTAGTTGCTTTCTGCCCCCAGTAGAACTCGACTTAAGTAGTAGAGTGCTCTTTCTTTCCCTTGATCGTTCTCTTGTGCCCATAATGCGCCTAAAGAACCTTCGAGGGCGGTTGTATAAAGAATGAGAGGCTTTCCCTTAACCGGAGCAGCCAACACTGGAGGGTTTTGCAGGTACTGCTTGATCTCGTCTAGTGCGCTTTGGCATTTTTTATCCCAGACGAACGGGGTTCCCTTCTTCATCAGGTGTCTATAGGGACGGCACTTGCCTGAAAGATTGGCTATAAATCGCCGTATGTATGCGAGCTTCCCTTGGAGAGATCGCAACTGTTTGAGAGTCCTTGGTGGAGGCATTTCCATGATCGCTTTGATCTTTGACGGATCTATTTTAATACCTTGGTGTCGAACAATGAATCCCAGGAAATTTCCTGAGGAAACTCCGAATGCACACTTGAGCGGGTTCATTTTCAAATTGTATTGTCGAAGGCATTGAAATACGGTCTTCAGATGTTCGAGATGTTCCTCATATGATTTGCTTTTAACCACGAGATCGTCGATGTAACATTCGACGATTTCGTGTATAAGGTCATCGAAGATCTTCGTCATGGCCCTCTGATAAGTAGCGCCGGCATTCTTTAAACCGAAGGGCATCACCTTGTAGCAGAATATACCCAAAGGAGTCCTGAAGGCTGTGTGCTTCTGTTCTTCGGGATGCATCTTTATTTGATTATACCCTGATGAGCTATCCATGAATGAGAAAACCTCGTGAGTAGACGTGTTGTCTATCATCAGTTCGGTGACTGGCACTGGGAAATCATCCTTCGGGCAAGCTTTATTGAGATCCCGAAAATCCACGCATATGCGCACCGTTCCATTTTTCTTCATCACCGGGACGATGTTAGCGATCCATTCAGGATATTGAACCCCCTGAATAAAGCCAGAGTCGATTAACTTTTTGACCTCAGCGTTGATGCTCATCTCAAGCTCGAGTCGCATTCTTCTCAGCGCCTGTTTTACCGGTTTGACGTCCGGAGATATTGCCAACCTATGCACAGCAATTTCTGGATCTAGTCCCGGCATTTCGGAATAGTTCCATGCGAAGCAATCTTTGTGCTGTACAAGGACGTCCTTTAAAGCAGTCACCCTTTCTTCAGATAGCAGCTCACTGACAAACGTCGGCCGTGGGTCATCAGCTGTCCCCAACTCGATTTTATTGAGGTTATCTGCGGTGGTATGTATTCCATCCTCCAATTCTTTCGGAGCTGGTGGAAATTCTGAGATCATCTCCTCATTGCTGTTTTCGAAGCACCAGGGAAGGCTGTCCATGTTCTCGGGCTCTTCTTTTGATATTGTTATCATGTGACAAGTGCGAATCCGCTTCCAATCCCGATGTGGAGTTGGTTCTGTTCTTGTGGCTTTGGGTTCGTGCTTCTGTGGCGGCTCTACCCTCCAGTTGTTGAACAGAGCGAATTTGCCGAGCCGATACTGATTTCCAACCCAATTCTTGAAGGTGAAGCAGTCTTCGAGAGGGTGCCCTATTACTCGATGGTAAGAGCAATAGTTTGGGTCAGAGACTTCGCTTGCTTGTTCGGGGTGCTTGGACTCCGGCAGTGTGAGCATCTGATGTTTTAGAGCAAGCTCAAGTATCTTCTTCGTCTTGTCCCGAGGAAACGAGTATGCTCGACCCATTTTCTTCATAAGGGACAGATCAATAACGCTCGACTCCCGTTTGCGTGGCTTCTTAGCCCTGCTTTGTTGTTGTTGAGCGCCTTTTTGGGCTTTCAACTTATTTCTGCTTTTGCGCCGAGCCTTCTTTATAATAGGTTGACAAGGAGCGGCATTTTCATCCTTTACGGCCTGTTGGAGAAGGCGTTGCGTCTTGGCTTTCTCGTAGATGGCCGTCTCACGGTTGTGATCATCTCGGACTTTTTGACTAGCTTTCTTTATAAGTTTGTCCATTTATTCCTCGAACGACGGACTAGGCTCCTTTGCATCTGGAACTTTCACTGGCTTAGGATTAGCGTCCTCCCATTGAGCATCCGCTTCTTCATCAAGGTCATACACGACGTAACAGCCGGGTAGTAACTCTCGTTTCTTTGACCGGATGTATCCAAGCCCTTTTGTTTCCATTCTCCCGTTAGACAGTTTGCGTTGAGTCCCGGGGACGTTCCAGACCCTGTCATAGAATTTGGCCTTTCTAACGGTCTGTTTGAAGGGTATCCCCTGGCGTTTCAGCAGCTTTTTCAAACCTTCCGTATAATATCTGGGGAGACGGATAGGCTGAAGCCCGTCGAGCGTAGAATCTGCGCCATGCCAGATTTCTTTTTCTACCTTGGTTTCTTCAAAGCGGTAAAACAGGATTGCTTTCTCGCTCTCTCGCCTGGAAGGGATATAGAATGTCCGCAACTCTTCTACAATGTAGATAATAAGTGCATCCAGTTCTTTATGGTGTTTAAGCGGCACTATGGTGACTTGTAGACTTTGCTCTTCGTCGGCGGACGTTTGTATTAAAGGTCGAGCAGAGAATACAGCATGGACTTCATCTTCCGAGTCGCTGCCAAAGATCAATGTAGGAGCCGATGGTCCCGGCTTGTTGTGTTGGGGCGGACCTGAATAAACCATCTCCTCTTCCTCCTCGGTATCACTGCCGAAGACAGGGATGGTGGCGTTAGTTTTACTCTCCGGCTTGTGACACTTCTCCGTATCTTCGAAATCCGGTAAGAAGTATTTGGCGTCTTCGTATTTGTGGACCTCGTTCACAGAGAACGGGTTCAGTTCTCCCATCACGGTATACTCGAAACCATCCTTAAAATACTTCATACACCGATGTTGTGTAGAAGGGATGATGTTGTACTCGTGTAACCATGGTCGGCCGAGCAAAGCGTTGTAGCATGTCTTGGCGTCTATGACGTGGAACTTAACGTCCGTGACGAGTAGTCCGAAGCGTAGCGTCGGTATCACAGACCCAAGAGTTCTTGATGACTGGGAGTCGAACCCGGAGATGGTGATCTTGTCACGAGCAAGGTGCTGGACGCTCATGCAGATTTCTTTTAACACCCGCACATTGAGGAGATTAACAGAGAATCCGTTATCGATCAGGATTTTGCCTATCTTTATATCGTGGCAGTATCCCGAGACATAGAGAGGGCGATTGTGTTCGCAAGTCCCAAGGAGAAGGTCCTCGTCGCCGAAAGTGACATCGGCCGTGTGCACTTCTTCCAATTCATCCTTCATCTTTTCCTCGGCCAGGCATGCTTGGAATTGTTCCGGATCTTGGAGTACCTTAATCAACGAATCTCTCGCCTCCTTTGATAGCAAAAGGGTGTCAAGAATGCTGAGTTGTGATGGCAACTTCCTCAGATGTGCTAAGACGTTGTAATCCACCTTATTCTTCTTCGGCGGGTTGTTGGCGCTTAGCTCCTCCAGAATTTGGTCATCTAACACGATATCTTCAGAGACCTTTTCTTTCCCTTTATATTTTTTGTTTGAGGGTCCGAGATTCTTTTCAGGCAGCGTCCGATTCCGCAGCCAAATATTTTCGCAAACCTTCGGCTCTTCTTCTTTTCCCGAAGTTGACTCTTTAAAGAGAGGGGCGAATTCCAGCTCCTCATCAGAATCACTCCCGAATGTAGGCACTTGTGACCCGCCAGTATTAACCATGCGACAATCGCCGGTAGTTCTTTCAAGCCCTTCGGTCGTATTTCTTTGCTCCTGACGAGTTTTACACTTTTCCCGTTTAAAGTGTTGTCGATGAGCAATGTATCCTTGCCATCATCTATCGAAAGCTTTGCACTCTTAAGTGGGGTGCGAAATCTTTTGATGATATAAGCAATAAGACGGGTGCATTTTCGCTTCACCAGTAATTTCTTTTTCGGAGGATGGTAGTTTCATGCCCATTGATATGGCCTTAGCAAACTTCTTTCTCATCTTAAATTGGCTTTTGTCGGTAGCGGAGGTGTTTAGCTCCACCGGGATCGTCTCAGCTCCTTCATCAAGTCGCTGGCGCTTGGCCGTTTCAAATATAGCTGCCTCGCGCTCCCGATCAGCTTTACTTTTCAACCGAGCTTCATTAAGGAATGCGTCGATTACTTCATCTGGTGGCCCCAGGACTTCTGGTTCAGGATCTGCCCCCAGCTTCTCAGTGCAAAAAGTCTCCTCATCGTTCGTGATCGAATGAGAAACCATATGACAGCTTGCCACATATTCCTCGGATTCATCTGATGAACCTTCTCCCTCATCTTTTTCTTGAAAAACGTGATTGAGGAACTCTTGGAGCGTAATGGGAGTCCGCGCCTGTTGGTTGTATTCATCCAGCGCGTCAATTTGCTTTTGTAAGTCCGTGCGCTTGTCGTTGGGCTTCACGGGCTTCTTCGATTTCTTCTTCTTCTTTGAAGACTTCGACGGCTGGTTATGAGTGTTTGGGCCACTTCCACCAATCTTTTGAGTCGGACGAGGTTTTAGCATTCCCTCCATAATTTGCGGCTCCAATGGATTCTTCCACTTGATTGCTGGACATGTCTGAAGATCATTTAGCATCCTCTTCGTTTTAGCTGATAATACAACCCCCCAAGGAGCTTATTCAACGACGGAGCATGTTGCCCCTGGCGTATTCGTCCCCTTAGAGGTGTGGGGCTGCGGGGGGTTCACCTTCCATTTGTCAGATAACGCGAACTTGCCCTGTCGGTACTGGTTTTCAAGCCAATTTTTGAAAACGTAGCAGTCTTCGATCTGATGGCCTAGTACTCGATGATAAGGACAGTAATTAGGCTCGTTGACGTCACTTGGTTGCAACGGACGTTTTGGACCCGGCAGATTTATGAGTCTGTTGCACAATGCCAGCTTGAATAACCTCCTCGTTTTATCGCGGGGAAAGGAATAAGGACGTCCCATCCTATCCTCAAGGGGTACGTACGGGCGCATATTATTTTGACGAGCAACCGGCTTCGAGTCGCTTGGTTGTTGTTGAGCATTAGCGACGACAATCGCTTTTCCCTTCCCTTTATCACTTCGGGAGTCCAGCTTTGGAAGAGGAGGTTTATGGCCCATCTGATCCATTTGCGCTAGTTTGTCAATCAAGGCCTGAAAGGTAGTTGGCTTGAAAAACATCATAAATTGTGAGATGGTTGCTTGCGGATCAAGAGTTCCCACAAACATACCCACCGCGGGATCTTCTTCAATGCGTTGCTCGCACTTCGACCATAAATTCCGCCATCGTATAGCGTACTGAACCCATGTCTCGCCGGGTTTTACCCTGGCGTTAATCAGTGCCGTCATTGGGGTACGTTCACTGGCGCTTGCGAAACGTTGAGTAAACAGTAGCTCCATCTCCGCGAAGGTTTTGATAGAGTCGTTCGGGAGTTCAGAGTACCACTCAAACGCCGTATCCGATAAACTTCCAACAAACTGGCGCATTAAAAGCTTATCATCTCCACCGGTATTGCCGCAGAGTGCCCTGAACTGGGCAACATGCTGGTGAGGATTGCCCGTCCCTTTGTAGACATGGAACTTGGGAATTGTGTAACCGGGTGGGTACTTGATTTGATCGTACCAACTTGGATATGGCCGCCCCGTTTTTACGACCTGACCGGCCGCTTCGGTCGCATGATGAACCCGTATTTGCTGGGCGATGTACTCATCCAAATCAGCTTTGGAGATTGTATCCTCCTTAGCTGTGGACAGAACTGGTGGAGGATTCGACGTCTCTCCCCTATCGTCTTCAAGAATGATGGGGGGATCTTCAGTAGGTGGATCTTGTTGAATCATCATACCCACCATATCTTGGAACAGGAGGGCCATTTTCTTTATGTTGGCTGCCTGCTCCGCAGCTTCTTTATCTTTCTTCTCTAGTACGCGCCGAAGGAATTCGGCGTCCGTTTCTTGTTCTTGACGCTCGTCCGAGGATGTTTCAGGGGTTTCTTTTGGCCCTGTAAGCGCGGCCATAGCGTTCATCATTTCTTGGAGCTTCTGCTGCTGCTCCTGAGCCTTGGTCACTGACCTCGTGTGCGGTCTATGACCTATTGATATGCGGCTATCTTCTTTTCCCGATGCCATGTAAACCGTATGAACTGTTATGCCCCCTGACTTGGGGCGTTTAGGTTCACCATTTTTAACTTTTGCCACTGACACGGGAGTTTTCTCTGGCCTCCTTCTTTTGTGGGCCATTGAGGTTGAAGGAACCGTTGAAGGGGGCAGCCTAGCAGCTGCTGTCCCCTGCTGTTTAATGGGACAGTCCTTGTCTTTTTCCACTTTCGCCTTTTTCTGGTGACGAGAGTGACCTGGGTCAATCACAGAGTCTAGAACCCTCTGCCAAACTTTATAAATTTTTGAAGACAACCGTTGAGGGGGCTGTTCTCGTTTTGTTTCTGGAACTCTCTCCGCAGGTGGAGGAGATCTCTTCAGTGTAGCGGTTGGAGAGTTCTTCCGTACCCTCCTCAGCAGTTCAAAGCTGTTCCCAGTTGGAACAGCAGCATTAATTTCCACCACTGGAGCCGGTGGAGTTATCCCTGAGGGGGAGTTGCCCCCTGCCTTTCTCACTCGTTGCCAATGGCGACGTCGAACATGACGAGCCGTTGGGACTGGTTCGGAGATTGAGACATCTTCTTTTTGCCCCCTGTCTGAATGAGGCGCCGCCGGTATTAACCTCTTAAAGACTGAGGTTGTCTTCTGAGGTGTGATATCCAACCTATCGAAGACAGATCTTCGAGCAGGGACAAGAGCAGGAATCGTCAGCCTTGAAAAGACTGACCCTTTGACAGGGGAAGCCGCCTTGACGACTTCTGAAGCAGCAGTCATTGCCTTCCTTGGGACAGCCAGTTTAGAGTTCTCATTTAGCCTGGTGAAAACAGAGGCTGTTGGTTCGGCGGTGGGCGACCCGTTGACAGGGGCCGTCGTAGCAGTGAGCCGGTCGAAGACCGACTTTTTATTCACTTCCAGTGCAGGTATTGACGCAGAGAAGCCCGTAGGTGGGATCATGGTCCCGAAGAACAGGCCAGTGGTGGCTTGGGTCACCTGGTCTACTGGCAGAGCGAGGAAGGAAGCCGCTTGGGGCCCATATGCTACACCTCCCGGTGAGGTGGAGCGTCCGTTGCAGTGGCACTTCGAGCAGTTGGTGCAGTTAAAGGCCATTGATTCTTGAGTTCTGTGCCAAGCAAGAGACCAAATCTTAGTAACTTGAAATCCGAAGGCAACCATTTAACAACCCGTGATTGGTTCGCGAGGACGACACACGAAGTGTGGAGTGGAAAGAGGAAAAGGTCCCACCGGGCGTGCCAGAATCTGTTCCCCTCCGAATGACGGCGCACAAGACGCGAGGACGTCTTGCCTGAGATTCGGGGCAGATGCTATGTGGTTTCATCCGTCCACCTCTCCGAAGATGCCAAGTTGATTTAAGGGATCGTGTATCGGAGGTTTAGACGGATGTGGCCGATGTAGCAGACTTCGTCAGATTCCCCCTCGTTTGAGGGGTTTTTGATTGTGGGGACGCTCTTCCCTGCAGGCGCAAGCCCCTGCAGTTAATTACGCTACCGCATCGCGGTAACAACTTTCTCCTTCTCCAGAATTTCACTTCGTGTCGTATGTGTTTGTTTTGTTTGTGGTTGCCCGTGGATTGTATACGAAGACTGAGTAATGTCGTCGCCCATAGGACGTGGATTAGTCCAAATCCGTATTTACTTAGATTTGGGTTTAGTGTTTTTAGTTTAAGGATGCATTAGTCGCGTTGCGGCTAAGATCAACTTAAACGTTCGTTAAGGATACGTTAGTCCTGTTTGGGACTAAGATCAACTTAACGTGATAATCCATTTAATATCTGGCTATCAGGACTCGTCACCTCTTTAACGTCGTTGAAGGATTACAACGGCAGATGTCAGAGGAGTTCAGAGATGTACCCTTGAACCAAAGTCGATTTAGAATTTTATAGTCCATTTAAATGTTTAAGGATACGTTAGCCGTGTTTGGGGCTAAGATCAACTTAAACGGGACCGTTTAGATCCGGCAAAAGAGCATTTGGAGGTTCTATTGTTCCAGTTTGTGGACATGGTGGTCCATGTTCCAGTTTGTGGACGTGGTGGTCCATCGCCAGTTTAGGGACGTGGTGGTCCAATATTAGTTTAGGGACGTTTCGGTCCGATATTAGTTTAGGGACGTCTCGGTCCGATATTAATGTGTGGTCATCGGGACCCGTCACCTTTCTGACGTCGTTAAAGGATTACAACGACAGTTGTCAGAGGAGTTCGGAGATGTACCCTTGAACCGGATATAAATTGATTTAAGAGAGAGCTATGCTCAGTCAATTTTATTTAAGGACTTACGGCCAAAATTGGGCTAAGTCCGGTGGAAAATGTTCAACACCTTTATTTATTTCCGGTCTATTAGACCTGTGCTAGGGCTTTGCCCACACTTAAATAATGCATTGCATTACTTCAGGCCATTTATGCCCATTTTGACTAGGCTCTGCCTTTTTTATTATGATGCAGATCATTTGTTTTGGTCCACTGGACCTTTCAATTGGGCTCTTTCCTTTTAAATAATACATAGCATTTTATTTATTAGGCATGTTAAGCCTTTTAATTGGGCCTGGCCCTTCAGGAAATGAAATGCATTGCATTTGTCAGGCGCTTTGCGCCCATCACTGAGCGCAAGCGATTGTGGTGAGGACACGTATCATGCTCTGGCGAGCGCAAGCGCAACAGCGCAGTGCGCTGCGCTGTTGCGCTGCTGACACGTGGCGCTCTCCCAAGAGCGCAACAGCGCAGTTTGCAAGTGCAAAGCACTAAGAATCTTTTAGATTCAAGAACAGAAGTGCAAAGCACTATTTTATTTTATTTTATTTTTATTAAAGATCATTGATCTTGTTTTTAGATCTATGATCTGTTTATAAGATAACTTTCTCTTTTTCTAAAGGTTTTTACCTTTTTTTTTCTTGAGGAGTTTCTCAGAGTTCTCTCTCTCTCTTTTTTTTTTTTTGAAAGATGTTGATGCCTTTGAATTGAGGTCTGGGGTCCTTTTTATAGTGCCCATAAATTAGTTAAATTTGTTAAAGAGATCTTTCTCTGAGTGATTTAGGGAATTTTCCCCACCGTTGGATCTTTGATCCAAGGGCTTCTGCTTTGCAGAAGAAAATCTTCTTGTTTTAACAAGAACAGAAAAGATTTCTTGAAATTTTAATTCTGTTTGGCGCAGATGCCCCAGCGCGTGACACGTGTCGCGCAGCGCACAGCGCAGCGCAACTGCGCTAGCGCATCTGCGCTGACACGTGTCGCGCAGCGCACAGCGCAGCGCAACTGAAGCGTTGCTTCCTTTAATTAAAGTTTGAATTTCAAACAGAGCCTTGCTCTAATTGGGTGCGCTGCCTTGGGCGCTGTGCTGACGTATCAGCGCCTGACATGTGGCGCGTTGCGCCCGAGATTTGAAGCGTTGCTTCAAAATTTTGAATTTTGAATTTCAACAGAGCTTTGCTCTGATTGGGCGAAACAGCTAGTTTGCAAAGTTTTTGTTTCCGCATTTCCGGCGTCAGATCGACGGCCGGGGCGCCGCCGCGGACTTACAGAACCCTCCGCCAAACTTTATAAATTCTTGAGGACAGCCGTTGAGGGGGCTGTTCTTGCTTCGTTTCTGGAACTCTCCTCACAGGTGGAGGAGATCTCTTCAGTGTAGCGGTTGGAGAGTTTTTTCGTACCCTCCTCAGCAGTTCAAAGCTGTTCCCAGTTGGAACAGCAGCGTTGACTTCCACCACTGGAGCCGGTGGAGTTAGCCCTAAGGGAGAGTTGCCCCCTGCCTTCCTCACTCTTTGCCAATGGCGACGTCGAGCATGACGAGCCGTTGGGACTGGCTCGGAGATTGAGACATCTTCTTTTTGCCCCCTGTCTGAATGGGGCGCCGCCAGTGTTAACCTCTTAAAGACTGAGGTTGTCTTTTGAGGGGTGATATTCAACCTGTCGAAGACAGATCCTCGAGTAGGGGGAGGAGCAGGAATCGTCAGCCTTGAAAAGACTGACTCTTTGACAGGGGAAGCCGCCTTGACGACTTTTGGAGCAACAGTTATTGCCTTCCTTGGGACAGCCAATTTAGAGTTCTGATTTAGCCTGGTGAAAACAGAGGCTGTCGGATTGGTAGTGAGCGACCCGTTGACAGGGGCCGTCGTAGCAATGAGCCGGTCGAAAACCGACTTTTTGTTCACTTCCGGTGCAGGTATTGGCGTAGGGAAGCTTGTAGGTGGGATCATGGTCCCAAAGAACAGACCAGTGGTGGCTTGGGTCACCTGATCTACCGGCAGAGTGAGGAAGGAAGCCGCTTGGGGCCCATATGCTACACCTCCCGGTGAGGTGGAGCGTCCGTTGCAGTGGCACTTCGAGCAGTTGGTGCAGTTAGAGGCCATTGAATCTTGAGTTCTTTGCCAGGCAAAATACCAAATCTTAGTAACTTGAAATCCGAAGGCAACCATTTAACAAACCGCGATTGGTTCACGAAGACGACACACGAAGTGTGGAGTGGAAAGAGGAAAAGGTCCCACCGGGCGTGCCAGAATCTGTTCCCCTCCGAAAGGCGGCGCACAAGACTGCGATGTCCTGACGCTGAGATTCGGGGCAGATGCTATTTGGTTTTATCCGTCCACCTCTCCGAAGATGCCAAGTTGATTTATGGCACCGTGTATCGGAGGTTTAGACGGATGCGGCCGATATAGCAGACTTCGTCAGATTCCCCCTCGCTTGAGGGGTTTTTGATTGTGGGGACGCTCTTCCCTGCAGGCGCAAGCCCCTGCAGTTAATTATGCTACCGCATCGCGGTAACAACTTTCTCCTTCTCCAGAATTTCATTTCGTGTCGTGTGTGTTTGTTTTGTTTGTGGTTGCCCGTGGATTGTATACGGAGACTGAGTAATGCCGTCGCCCGTAGGACGTGGATTAGTCTAAATCCGTATTTACTTAGATTTGGGTTTGGTGTTTTTAGTTTAAGGATGCATTAGTCGCGTTGCGGCTAAGATCAACTTAAACATTCGTTAAGGATACGATAGTCCTGTTTGAGACTAAGATCAACTTAATATGATAATCCATTTAATATCTGGCCATCGGGACTCGTCACCTCTCTAACGTCGTTGGAGGATTACAACGGCAGATGTCGGAGGAGTTCAGAGATGTACCCTTGAACCAAGATTGATTTGGAGTTTTATCGTTCATTTGAGTGTTTAAGGATACGTTAGCCGTGTTTGGGGCTAAGATCAACTTAAACGGGATCGTTTAGATCCGGCAAAAGAGCATTTGGAGGCTCTATTGTTCCAGTTTAGGGACGTAGTGGTCCATAGGTAGTTTAGAGACGTTGCGGTCCATGCTCCAGTTTAGGGACGTGGTGGTCCATATTCCAGTTTAGGGACGTGGTGGTCGAATATTAGTTTAACGACGTTTCGGTCCAATATTAGTTTAAGAACGTTTCGGTCCAACAATAGTTTAAGGACGTTCCGGTCCAACATTCCCATTTAGGGACGAATATTAATTTAAGGACGTTTCGGTCCAATATTAGTTTAAGGACGTTTCGGTCCAACATTAGTTTAAGGACGTTCCGGTCCAATATTCCCATTTAGGAACGAATATTAGTTTAAGGACGTTTCGGTCCAACATTAGTTTAAGGACGTTTCGGTCCAATATTAGTTTAAGGACGTTTCGGTCCACGAGTTTAAGGACCCCGCAGTCCATATTGATGTGTGGTCGTCGGGACCCGTCACTTCTCTAACGTCGTTGAAGGATTACAACGATGGGTGTCATAGGAGTTCGGAGATGTACCCTCGAACCGGATATAAATTAATTTAAGAGAACAGCTGTGCTCAGTCAATTTAATTTGAGGACTTACGGCAAAAATTGGGCTAAGTCCAGTTGAAAATGTTCAACACCCTTATTTATTTTTGGTCTATTAGACCTGTGCTAGGGCTTTGCCCACACTTAAATAATGCATTGCATTACTTCTATTTTTTTTGTTTGGGCTCTGCCCATAAAAGATGCAGAGCATCAATTTCACTTTGGCTCCGCCCCCTTTTTATTGCTTTGCAATTTATTTTGGCCTGCTAGGTCTTTTTGATTTGGGCCTGCCCCTTCAGTAAAATAAATGCATTGCATTATTCAGGCGCTTTGCGCCAGTCAAAGAGCGCAAGCGCTTATGGTGAGGACACGTGTCATGCTCTGGTGAGCACAAGCGCAACAGCGCAGTGCGCTGCGCTAGTGCGTTGTTGACACGTGGCGCGCTCTGGTGAGTTGCGCAAATTCCAGAGAGCAAAGCTCTATTTTAAGAGTGCATAGCGCAAATTATTCTATAGCTGACACGTGGCGCTCTCTGGTGAGTTGCGCCAATTCCAGAGAGCGAAGCTCTATTTTAAGAGCGCATAGCGCAAATTATTCTGTAGCTGACACGTGGCGCTCTCTTAAGAGCGCAACAGCGCAGTTTGGAAGTGCAAAGCACTAAGAATCTTTTAGATTCAAGAACAGAAGTGCAAAGCACTATTTTTATTTTTGTTGTTTCCTTATTTTTGAAGAACCAGTGGTTCATAAGAAGTGCAAAGCACTGTTTATTATGTGAAGAACATTGATCTAGTTTTTAGATCAATGATTTATTAAAGAGATTTCTTTTCTCTCGTGAAGGTTTTTACCTTTTTCTTTGAAATTTTTTCAGAATTCTCTCTCTGTTTGAAGCTCTTGACTTTTTCAAAAAATGTTCCTCCTTTAAATTGAGGCATAGGGTCCTTTTTAAAGTGCCCATAAATTAGTTAAATTTGTTAAAGAGATCTTTCTCTGAGTGATTTGGGGAATTTTCCCACCGTTGGATCTTTGATCCAAGGGCTTCTGCTTTGCAGAAGAAAATCTTCTTATTTTAACAAGAACAGAAATGATTTCTTAGAATTTTAATTCTGTTTGGCGCAGATGCCCCGGCGCGTGACACGTGTCGCACAGCGCAGCGCAACTGCGCTAGCGGATCTGCGCTGACACGTGTCGCGCAGCGCAGCGCCTGCGCAACTGCGCTAGCGCATCTGCGCTGACACGTGTCGCGCAGCGCAGCGCCTGCGCAACTGAAGCGTTGCTTCCTTTAATAGAGCTTTGCTCTGATTGGGCGCGCCTTCTTGGGCGCTGCGCTGACGTATCAGCACCTGACATGTGGCGCGTTGCGCCCGAGATTTGAAGCGTTGCTTCAAAATTTTGAATTTTGAATTTCATCAGAGCTTTGCTCTGATTGGGCGAAACACTAATATAAAAAAAGGAAGTACTTTTACTTCACAAATCTTCTGATCTACAAAGGCAGAGCCTTTTGATAAAAATAAGAACTTAGTTCTTGAATCTTGAGGCAAAGCCTCTTTTAAGAAGAACATAAACTTGTTCTTTGATCTTAAATTGATCAAAATGCGCTTTGTGCTATTGGAAAGTGCTTTGCCCTCTTGAACTGCGCCTTTGCGCTCCTTTGATCGGCGCTCAGCGCCAAAACATGCCACGTGTCAACCACAGACACGATCTGAGCTTTGCGCTCCTGAAAACAGCGCACTGCACTCTTGGGTTGGCGCTCAGTGCCAAGCGCGCCACGTGTCCTTCACTGGCGCACCCATAAATTAGCGCAGCGCGCTCATAAATTAAAAGCGCAATGCGCTAACAAACTAGCGCTAAGCGACACGTGTCCTCCTCGTGTGCGCTAACCGACAGAAGCGCAATGCGCTCTTTGACTGGCGCAAAGCACCTAGTGCGCCACGTGGCGCGCTGTCAGAACATACTTTGTTCTTATAAATGCTATGCATTTAATTCCAGACAAAATGTCAGAGCCCAATGCTTGGCATTATTAAAAGGGCAGAGCCTAAATAAAGGCCTAACATGCAGAACAAAAATGAAATGTTAAACATTTTTAACTGGACTTAGCCCAATTCTGGCCATAAGTCCTCAATTTAAATTGAACTGAGCACAACTGCTCTTCTAATCAATTTACACCCGGTTCGAGGGTACATCTCTTCACTCCTCTGACATTTGTCGTTGTAATCCTTCAACGTCGTCAGAGAGGTGACGGGTCTCGACGACCACACATCACTACGGACTGTGGGGTCCTTAAACTCATAGACTATGATGTCCTTAACCTCAACCGTGATGTCTTAAAACTAACGTCGGACTGTGGAGTCCTTAAATCCACGGACTATGATGTCCTTAACCTCGACCGTGATGTCTTAAAACTAACATCGGACTGTGGAGTCCTTAAATCCACGGACTATGATGTCCTTAACCTCGACCGTGATGTCTTAAAACTAACGTCGGACTGTGGAGTCCTTAAATCCACGGACTATGATGTCCTTAATCTCGACCGTGATGTCTTAAAACTAACATCGGACTGTGGAGTCCTTAAATCCACGGACTATGATGTCCTTAACCTCGACCGTGATGTCTTAAAACTAACACCGGACTGTGAGGTCCTTAAACTCACGGACTATGATGTCCTTAACCTTGACCGCAATGTCTTAAAACTAACATTGGACCGTAATGTCCTTAAACTAATTATCGACCGCAACGTCATTAAACTAAATAATAGAGCCCGATTGCTCTTTTGTTGGATCTAAACGATCCCGTTAAGTTGATCTTAGTCTAAAATGAGACTAACGTGTCCTTAACAAACGTTTAAGTTGATCTTAGCCTCAAATAAGGCTAACGTATCCTTAAACACAACCCTCCCAAACCCAAATCTAAGAAAGATACGGATTTGGACCAATCCACGTCCTACGGGCGACAGTATAACTTAGTCTCCGTATACAATCCACGGGCAACCGAACACAAAACAAACACCCACGACACGAAGTGACCATCTGGAGAAGGAGAAAGTTGTTACCGCGATGCGGTAGCGTAATTAACTGCAGGGGCTTGCACCTGCAAGGAAGAGCGTCCCCACAATCAAAAAACCCTCAAACGAGGGGGAATCTGACGAAGTCTGCTACATCGGCCGCATCCGTTTAAACCTTCGATATATGGTGCCATAAATCAACTTGGCATCTTCGGAGAGGTGGACGGATAGCACCAATTAGCATCTGCCCCGAATTTCAGGCAAGACAGACCTATGCGGTCGCGTCTCCGTGTTCGGAGGGGAACACCACTCCTTTTAAAAGCTATCAGGTTCCTTCGATCATATCAAGTTCACTACGTTCACGGTTTCGCCAAAACCATTCGTAGCCCTCCGTCATTTCATTTGGGTATTCAGTAGTATTCAAGCTATGTATTTTAACCAACGCCAAGGCATAGTGTTTGGTAGCTGCTGGGTATTCATTTGTTGCATAGATAGATGAGTTGGTTTGGGACAGTCGTACTGCCATTTGGCCAACGTCAGGGGTATGTACGGGTGGGTTCAAATTAACAAGATAATAATGGGTAGAACTTGACATGTGACTTATGACATTTTGACCAACGCCAAGGTCATAAGAGCATGGGGCAGAAATCGATATCGGGAGTTTCTAAAGAAACTGAAACTTGCTAGTGTTGCATACCATTTGGAGTGTGATAATTTTGGTAGAATTGCTTCAGCTTTATCACACGATGTTATTTGGATCCCGATCCTACTGTGAGTATATGCTACTCATCAGGAGATTCTTTCACTTAACGATCAATGCTATAAACCAAGTAGGTGTCGAGAAAGGTGTCAGCGGGGCTACGCCCCCAGAGAAAAGAGGTTATTTAATTAAGGAACTTCGCGAAAGCGTCGTAAAACCTCCCTCGAAGTACCGACACCAGCCTGGCTGAACGGTTAAGCAAGTATTGTACGTTGAGAATAGTCCTGACTAGTTCTTCCTTTTTGGTTTGAGGAGGGATTCGAGAAACAGTGGGAGCCATCCTGTTTAGATAAAATAAAAACCACTCTAAACTTGCAAGAGCATCATGCTAAAGTGTTTCCTCTCTCTCTCTCCTAATTGCAGCGACCCAGAACATGGCAGGCCTTAAGTTATTATTAGATAAAAATATTTTGACAGGGCCAAACTATAAAGACTGGTTCCGGAATGTCAAGATGGCAATAACTTATGACAAGTTGGGGTATGTCCTTACTACTAAGGCACCTGCTGTCCCTGGTCCAGAATCCAGTGTCGCGAATAAGGAAATCCGCAAGACCTGGGAGTTGGACTGTGCGAAGGCCAAATGCATCGTGCTTGCCTCTTTGAATAATGAACATCAGAGGAAGCACGAGAATATGGATCTTGAATCCATATTTCTCCACACCAAGGAACTGTATGGAGAGCAATCTCGTATAGCTAGATACGAGACCTCGAAGAACTTGTTTCGGTCGAGGCTGGTAGTCGGATCATCTGTAGGAGAACATGTCCTTAAGATGATTGGCTATATAGAAGAGCTCGTAGACCTCGGGACAATATTAGAGAACGAGCTATATACAGACTTAGTTCTTCAGTCCCTTCCTTCCACCTACGCCCAATTTATCTTGAATTTCAATATTCAAGGTAAGGAAGTTGAGCTTCCAGAACTCCTTAACATGTTGAGGAGTGCAGAGGGCACCTTGCAGAAGGCAAGGGAAACACCCACTATGTTTGTTCATGGTGCTTCCTCTTCCAGGTCCAAGGCAAGAGCCAAAGGAAGGAAGAAGAAAGCCGCTGCCAAACTAAGAGGTGGTGTTGGTAAGGTGGGAGTTAAGGGAAAAGCAAAGGTTGCGGTGCCAGTAGTGGCAAAGGACGAGTGCTTCCACTGTCGTAGGAAAGGCCATTGGAAGAAAGATTGCAAAGCTTGGATTGCCAAGAACCAGGAACCGAAGCAAGCTGTGGCTTCGACTTCAGGTGTGTTTGTAATTAAAAATTGTCTGTCAATCAACTCTACTTCCTGAGTATTGGATACCGGATCAGGATCTCATATATGCAATTCATTGCAGGCACTGAGAAACCGTAGAGTGCTGAAGGTTGGTGATATGACTCTCCAGGTTGCTAACGGAGCTAGCGTGAATGTTGTGTCCGTAGGGGATTATCACCTTGGATTGACGAGTGGACATATTTTGGTTTTGCGCAACTGTTTTTGTGTACCCAGTTTAACGTGTAATATCATATCAGTATCGTTGTTATCAAAAGAAGGTTATGATTTCACGTTTGTAAGCGATGTTGTTAACATCCACCTTAATCATGGTTTGATTGGGTCCGGTACACTAGATAACGGTATATACGTGTTAAACCAATTACAGATTTTCAATGTCCAGAATACACTAAAAAGAAAGTCTCCAGATATAAATCAGGCTTTCTTATGGCATTGTAGACTAGGTCACGTCAATGAAACAAGGTTAACTAAGTTACATAAAGAAAGATATTTGGATCCATTCGAATATCAATCTTATGCCACTTGTCAATCATGTCTCAAAAGAAAGATGACAAAGACTCCATTCACTGGACATGGAGTAAGAGAGAGCGAGCTCTTAGGACTTATACACAGCGATATATGTGGTCCAATGTCTACACATGAAAGAGGTGATTTTTCATATTTCATTACTTTTACGGATGATTACTCTAGGTATGGATTCATTTTCTTAATGAAACATAAATCCGAGGCCTTTGAGAAATTCCAAGAATATAAGAATGAAGTAGAAAACCAAACCGGCAAATGTATCAAGACACTGAGATCTGATCGAGGTGGTGAATACTTAAGTGCCGAGTTCCTAGGTTACCTAAAAGAGAAAGGAATTCTCTCTCAGCTTACTCCTCCATACACTCCACAGCATAACGGTGTATCGGAAAGACGGAACCGAACCCTATTGGATATGGTACGTTCCATGATGAGTAATGCTGAGTTACCGCGATCTTTCTGGGGTTATGCGCTAGAATCAGCTGCATATCTTTTGAACAGGGTTCCTACCAAGACTGTACCTACCACACCATATCAGATATGGAGTGGGAAGAAACCCTATCTTCAGTATCTGAAGATATGGGGATGTCCAGCTTTTGTTAAAAAGCAGCATGCGGACAAACTCGAGGCACGATTGGTACAGTGTAAGTTTGTGGGATATCCAAAGAACTCCAAGGGGTATTTTTTTCTATTACGCAGAGGAACAAAAGGTTTTTGTTTCTCGTAATGCCCATTTTCTATAACAGCAGTTTTTAGAAAAGGAAACAAGTGGGAGCGCAATAGAACTGGAAGAAATTCCAGAACCACAAACTACTACTGAAAGTTTGGTAGAGCCAGAAGTTCCAGAAGAACAGGACATTCCAGCACCCCTCCGCAGGAGTAGTAGGCCATCTCATCCGCCTGAGAGATACTACGGTTTTCTCATAGACGAGGATAGAGAGGATTGCGTCATTGATAATGATGAACCTACTAGCTTCCAGCAGGCCATCCAGAGCGGCGACTCAGTAAGATGGCTGGATGCAATGCGGACCAAGATGGAGTCTATGTACACCAACAAAGTATGGACTTTGGACTTTTCTCCAGATAGGGTAAAACCCATAGGATGCAAGTGGATCTTCAAGAAAAAGATTGGTGTAGATGGACAGGTGGAAACCTATAAGGCTAGACTTGTTGCAAAGGGTTTTCGTCAAAGACCTGGTTTGGACTATGACGAAACTTTTTCTCCAGTGGCTATGGTCAAATCCATTCGGATCCTTCTTGCCATTTCCGCCTTCCATGATTATGAGATCTGGCAGATGGACGTAAAGACGGCTTTTATAAATGGTAATTTAGAAGAGTGCGTCTATATGGATCAGCCAGAAGGTTTCAATCAGAGTGGGAGCAGCGGGAAAGTAGGTAAGTTGCTTAAATCCATTTATGGACTAAAGCAGGCATCGCGGAGTTGGAACATCTGTTTTGATGAAACGGTCAAAGAATATGACTTTATCAAAAATCCAGATGAACCATGTATATATAGTAAAAATTGTAGCACGAACTGTCGTATTCCTCGTCTTGTACGTGGATGACATTCTCTTGATAGGAAATAACATTCCTATGCTACAATCTATCAAAAGATTCTTATCACACAGGTTCTCCATGAAAGACCTGGGTGATGCCTCTTACATTCTGGGGATCCAGATCTGTCGTGATAGATCTAAGAGGATGTTGGGACTTTCGCAGTCCAGGTATATCAACACTATACTGAAAAGATTCAGTATGGAAGATTCTAAGCGCGGTAATTTACCGGCTTGTCACGGAATCACCCTCTCCAAAGAGATGCCTCCCAAGATTGATTTGAAAAGGGATCGCATGTCGATTATACCTTACGCTTCTGCGGTAGGCTCTATAATGTATGCAATGTTGTGCACTAGACCAGATGTAGCTTACGCACTGAGCGTGGTAAGCAGGTATCAGTCAGACCCAGGGGAGAAGCACTGGATAGCAGTAAAGAACATTCTCAAGTACCTGAGAAGGACTAAGGATATGTTCTTGGTTTACGGCGGAAAAGACCTCAAGATCGAGGCTTTTGCTGACTCCAGCTTCCAGAGTGACAAGGATGACTCTAAGTCCATGTCAGGTTATGTCTTTACCCTCAATGGAGGGGCGGTGTGTTGGAAGAGTTCCAAGCAGTACACCGTTACTGACTCGACAATGGAAGCGGAGTATATCGCTGCTTGCGATGCCGCAAAAGAAGCAGTCCGGATGAAGAAGTTCCTCACAGAACTTCAGGTGGTTCCATCCATTGTTGATCCAATACCTCTGTATTGTGACAACAACGGGGCTATAGCTTTAGCAAGGGAACCCAGGTCCCATCAGAAGTCTAGACACATCTTAAGGCGGTATCACCTGATCAGGGAGATCATAGATCGCCAGGAGATCGAGGTCCGGAGAGTTGCTACAGAGGAGAACACTGCAGATCCATTCAAAAAGTCCTTACCTCAGATACAGTTCGAGAGGCTACTCGAGATGATAAGTATTCGATACGCCAGTACATGGCCCTAGTGCAAGTGGGAGATTGTTAGTGTATATGCCCTAGGGGCCATTATTGTATCATACTAGTTTGTATATTACTTGATGGAAGCTTGGGATATTCACAGTTATATTAACAGTCTCGCTCAACATAGTAGTATGCTACTTGGTTTATATCTATCTTAATATGTGTATATGTTAGCATATCGCGAATACATATTAATAGATCCCTTAGGATCTTACTTGACTACCAGCGTTGTGATGGCAGCTACACTAGTGGGGGCTGGGTAGTCTACAAGCACATCCTTTTTCAGGTCCCTATTCGTAGGATTATCGAGACAGGGCATCGATACTCCAGAGTAGACTAGTGTGTACGCTTCTCATACCAGCAGGGGAAATGGTCCGTCCCACAGCCATTAGTACGTTGTACTGGAGATAGTATACAGGTGCTCGTTGGGTTACGGGTACACCGGACAGGACTCGCAGGGAACTGTTTGTTGGTATTATACCCGTCGTCGGTTAACAGTTCCCAGGTGACATAAGTACAGCATAGTCCGTTGACTTGACACTGCTGCATCATCTCGAGTGTGTTCCCACTGTTCTTAGATTTCTACCCTACCACGGCTCAAAGGAGTCGTGCAAACAGGTAGCAGTTGGGTGCAGTCCCGAAGCACTTGGAGGCAGTGGCGGTTAGAAATGATTCGTCTCTCCCGGTATTGGGAGTTGATATCACGCTGTGTTTGGAGAGCCATTACGCAAAGTCCCTAGCCAGGGTAAACGAGATTTACTGGTAGGATTTCCAGTAGCATCTCAAGGTGTAATGGGCTTCACTCCGACACGACTTATACCGCTATTAGGGGTCTGACGTTTACCGCCCCCTAGACCCGATATGCGATAGTCCTAGACAAACAGACCGGACTGTACGGAGATTGTCACATCAGGCTCAGTAGGAGTTCGGATGGGTTTCCTCATCGGCCTTCTTATCGACATCTACTGTAACAACCTAGTTCATTTATACCATTTTCAGTTCCCGTATTTACTTATCTGTAGTATTTTCTTGATTTATCGTGTTTTGGGTGCGAATGGTATTTTACATTTTGCATTACATTCGACCCGACCCGCTTGCTTGAACCTGTTTGATTCATATTTATAAATTCCCTTGACTTATTACATAGACACGTGCATCTCATGTATACTGCATACTGGCATTTTACCTAGCATTACATCTTTTACCATAAAACATTTTAGGTCATGTAAAATAATTTAAAATTGTATTTCATAACCTGCATGATTTCCCTAACCCCGTGGTAGCATCCGCGCATCTTGTTCTCGTCCCGTTCAGTGAAACGGACATGTTTGGATGGCTACACGCACGTACATGCATCCATTCTTGGGGGTATGCATTTTCGTTACCTGAGCATTCATTTTGAATTTTGAAAGTCGCATATATTTTTCGTATTTTAAATCTAAAAGTTTAGACCTGACCCGGGCGTATTTTGGAATATTGTATATCCCGCCTAATTTCAAACTTATTTAATATTTAATATTTATTTTAAACTTCTATCTTTAAAATTTCGCTAACTGTTAAATCTTTAACAACAAATCTTTTAAAAATTTTAAATCTAAAAATCTTTTCCTAACCGATCACAGCTCTTTCCCACAGCTCCCCTCTCACTGGTCCATGGACCCCACTCCCTCTCTCTCTTTCTTTTCCTTTCTCTCTCTCTCCCCCCGCTATCCTTTCTCTCTCTCCCACAAACAAATAAATTTATCTCTCCTCACTATTCACTCCCCTCTCTCTCTCCCCCCTCTCGATCTCGCTCTCTCTCTATCTCACTCCTCTCGCTCTTTCTCTATCTCTCTCCTCTCTCTCTCTCTCTCTCAGATTCTCTCTCTCTCTCATCCCTTTCTTTAATTCTCTTTCTCTCTTCCTATATATATATAATTTAAACTCTCCTTCCTCTCTCTTTTTCTTTTCACCGCGAGAACCCAAACCCTACCTTCCCTCCTCGTCGCCGCCGCACCTCACCGTTGCCAGCGACTCTTCCCTCATCACCATTACCTTCTCCTCTCCTTCCTCTTCTCCTTCTCCTTTTCTCTGAGCCTAGAACCCGAGCCCTGCACACCCTGAAACCCAAACCCGAGCACCCCTTACACACGCCTCACCGCCGGCGAGGATCACCGGAGTTGATTTCGTCGTCGCCCCCTCGTTCCCTGTCTACGGTACACCCCAGTGAGCCATTCACTTCCTTCTTCTTCCCTTTCTTTTCTATTTCTTTCTTTTCTTTCATTGCTTTCTTTCTTCAAAAAAATAGTTCTCTGTCTTTCTGTAGTTCGCCGGAGACGTGACGACGCCGACGATCCAGACGACCCAGCGGACGTGCCTTGCTTGCGTGATCACCTTTGTGCGTGGTTTGGAACCGTTCCGTGTACCGTGCGCATGTCGCGACATTTCGCCGACGTGAGACGTTCCGTACACATCCATTTCATAATCCGTCTAGGTAAGTTAATCTTGCTACATGCTATATAATTCATTTTATACCTATTTAAATAAATATCATACCTGTAGTTTAAATCTAGTACCCCATGTTTAGTTTTATAACGTTTCGATGTTCCGTTTGCATCCGTTTACATCATTTTAGATCTAGATCATGAAAACTAATCTTGTTACATAGTAGATTACATTACAATACATCCATACCGATATTTATATCACATATTGCTTAGTTGTATATCCCACATTACCATTTGATAGTTTTTTGTTTCGGATACCCATTTGCATCCATCTCATTTAGAATATAGATAATTGCATCCATAGATCATATTAAGACATAATACTGTGATATTAACATTCCATGTTTAATAAGGTGCATCCTAATTAATAGTGGAACTATAAACGTAACCCTAATCGATAATTGTGCATCCATATGTTTGAATCTATACCTATTTGCATACCACATCACATTATTCCATTTTATTGTTACATTGGTACCCCATACTTGTTTTGTGTACCCATACTTTTTTTGTGTACCCATGCTTGTTATAGTTTGATTATGAGCACCCACGTGACACTTGTGCACCCCCTGACATGACTTGATACACTACTACTTGATACGGCTTGATACCGTGCACTTCTTGACATGATTGATACTTGTACACCACCTGACTTGACCCGATGTACCACAGCTTGACCTGTTACCTGATCTTGTTACTAATGCCAACAATCTTGACCCGTTGTCCCTACGGACATTTCCTGTTGTCTATCCAGACAAACCTGTACCTGCTTGATCCTGTGTTGGCATTAGCTCCAGATTTATCAATACTTGACTTAAACATATAACTTGGGGGTATGTGGAAATCAATGATTAAACCTGACTTGTAACTCGACAGTTCGATGCCTTTACTGATCAGTTTTACGGGCTAGGCCAGCCCTGGGATGATGCGACTGACATCATTCATCGTTACATACTACCTTTTACTGCCTAGCGGCACGTCTCAGATTCAGCCCGAGAATCTTGATCGTGGTCCCGGGCACGCACGGGATACTATTGAGTTACATCGATGATTCATCAAATTGATTTCAAAGACTTGAGAGTAGTTAACCCAGTAGACCAGTTTAGATTACTCACTGCACATCACCCGTGCCTTACCCTGCACTGTCCTTACTTATGTTACTGTTATACCTGTTTTACCGTTCATACTCATACCTACATGTCTTGCTACCCCCTGTTTATATTATTGCTTGATATTATGACGCACTGACGTCTGGGTTTTGCATGGCCCAGATTCTTTACATTTGCTGCAGGCCGAGCAGGAGTATTTCAGTCAGCAGGCCGAACAGTGAGGACCTGTTAGCATTTTAGTTTTATTTATGCATTTTCATTCCTGATGTGAGCCCGCATTATGGGACGTACATTCCAGTTTATTCTTGTATTGGATCTTTTGCTTCCGCATTATTTTTATTCTTGACTCGTTTATTCTGGCTTATGGACATGTGTTAGATAGTTTATTATTGTTCTTGATATCTTTACAGCCGTAATGTGACTGTGGAAGGATATTTCCTATCCACAGGTAGCATGGTTGGCTCTGTCACGTGCCTATCTTAGCGTACTTTGGGAAGCGAGGCGTGACAGGGTTTGTTTGGTATCAGAGCCATAGAATCTAGGTTAAACGGGTTTGATTCTTTTGTAGTTGGGTATTGGACCCAATACACGAATCAGAATATTCGTGATTAGGAACATGTCCTGCCACTTTACCATCTTGCCATTCTTGAATCTTAACTTCCTCCTGATCCTTACCTTGAGGATATGCAAACTTCTTTGCATCTCGACTTGAAACTTTGGTCCCCTATTGTTTATCTCTAGAATTTGGGTGACTTGAGTGGAGTTATGTGATTGTAACTATGTACCGCGGCATAGTTACAATGCGGTACTCTATTTAAGTAACTTAGAGTTCTAGTCTTGATTCATATCCTTGATCTATATTTTGAATCTGTTATCATACTAATCCTTTCGGTGTTTTAGTTTCTGGAACATAGCAGACAAGAATCTGAAAACGTACCAGAGGCGTATTGACGAAGCTGCTTTGCTTGGAGTAATCCGTGGGATGCTGGAGAACCAAAAGCGGCAGACCGAGCTGAACCAGCAACAAGCTGAAGCTTTTCAGGAAGGTTTGCGGACCGTCCAGCAGTCCGTAAACAATATGGTGGCCAGATCAGTTGATCGTATGGGTAGCGTGGCGGATTTCAGGAGACTGGGTTCGTCCGTCTTTACTGGCCTGGAAGAGCCGTTGCCAGCGGAGCAGTGGCTGGTTGACACGGAGAATTTGCTCGTTGCGGCACAGATTCCAGAAGATAAGAGAGTGGATGTGGTACGCATCCAGTTGATGGACTATGCCCGTGAATGGTGGCTTATGGAAGAGACCCGCTGGCCCAAGCCGATCAGTTGGGCGAATTTTTCGAAGAGTTTCTTGGAGAAGTTCTTCCCGCAGACCGCACGGGAGGAAATTGAAGAAAAGTTTATTAGTTTGAAGCAGAACGGCGGATCCGTGGATGCCCATGCGGCTGAGTAGACACGGCTTAGTCGTTTCGCTAGACCTTTGGTGGCCAAAGAAGCTGATAGGGCACGAAGGTTCATGCGCAGTTTGGATGTGGACATCCAGAGGCAAATTATATCCCTAGGTTTGACCACTTTCTCATAAGTACTTACAGCGGCCCGAGAGCAGCAGAGCCTATCTATAAAGACTGGGAGTACGCAGCAGCCAGCAGTTACAGTACGGAAGCCGGCATTTTCACCGAACCGAGCGCATGTACGCAGAGGTATTCCGGTGAACCGACGTGGCGTAACACCTATGAAGAAGCCTGTCATTGTTGATCAAAGAAGGAGCGTGATTTGTGACTACTGCCATTTACCTGGACACGTGCAAAGAGATTGCCGAAGGATGCGGGGACTCTGTTTGGTTTGTGGATCGGCAGATCATACTATCAACGCTTGTCCGTCAAAGTTTCGCACGAAAGATGATGTTCAGAGGCCACCGCAGAAGCGGTTTCAGGGACAGAAGCAGCTGACTCAGGGACCCAATCAAGCTCGAGCATTTACCCTGACGGCTGAGGAAGCTAAGGCTTCAGGAGAAGTTGTTTCAGGTATTCTACTTGTTCATGGTTTCCCGCATTAGCGTTATTCGATTCTGGTGCATCCCATTGTTTTATGTCATCCAAGTTTATTGCTACACACTCGATTGCTTGCACGACCCTGTCTAGTTGCTGGGACATACACACTGGAATGGGAAGATCATATCTAGTAGAGAATGTAAGGATTGTGCAGTGCGGACGGGAGCTATTTGCAGATTTCTTGGTGATTGATATAGGAAGCTACGAAGCCGTCTTGGGAATGAATTTTCTCGGCACTTTTCGCGCTCACATTGATTGTAGGGCAAAGAAAGTAATTTTCCAGATTCCCGGACATCCCGAGTTTATCTTTACTGGAGGAAGCAGTTCTGTCAGGCCAGTCGAGTTTCGGGCTAGGCCGAAAAATAATGTTCTTTCGTCTATGGAAGTTGATAAAGAAGAAGCGCCAGCTATAGTTCGAGATTTCATGGACGTGTTCGAGGACATCTCAGGTTACCACCAAAACGAGATGTGGAGTTCGCGATCGATCTTATTCTTGGTGCAGCGCCAATCTCTAAAGCGTACTATCCAATGACACCAGTGGAGTTGGAAGAAGTCAAGAAGAAGGTTGCTGAATTACTTGAGAAGGGTTGGATTTGCAGCAGTAATTCACCTTGGGGAGCTCCAGTTCTTCTAGTCAAGAAAAAAGATGGCACAAAGAGAATGTGCATCGATTATCGAGAATTAAACCGGGTGACTATTAAGAACAAGTACTCGATCCCTCGTATTGGCGAATTATTTGAGCAGCTTAGTGGCGCGAGGGTATTCTCGAAGCTGGATTTGCGATCCGGATATCATCAGGTCCGAGTTAAATCAGAAGATATTTGCAAGGCTGCGTTCCGAACTCGGTATGGACATTACGAGTATTTAGTGATGCCCTTCGGAGTAACGAATGCACCGGCGATATTTATAGACTTGATGAACCGAATCTTTTCACCATTCTTGGACCAGTTTATAGTGGTGTTCATTGATGATATTCTAGTTTATTCCAAGAGTATTGAAGAGCATGCAGAACACTTGAAGATCACACTGCAGATATTGAGGCAAGAAAGATTGTATGCAAAGATGAGCAAGTGCAAGTTTTGGCTTGAAGAAGTGAAGTTTTTGGGGCATCTCGTGTCCGGAGATGGAATCGCCGTTGATCCCGAAAAGATTGCAGCAGTTCGAGATTGGCCGATTCCGAAGAACGTTGCTGAGATCAGAAGCTTTCTTGGACTTGCCGGATATTACAGAAGGTTCATAAAGAATTTTGCTCGTTTGGTTGAGCCTTTGACCAAGCTTACGCGCAAGGAAGTACCATTTGTGTGGACGGATAAGTCTTCGTCAGCTTTTGAGGCGTTGAAGCAGAGATTGATAACCGCTCCTATTTTGACCGTACCAGACAGTTCCGGAGGATTGGTGATTCACAGCGACGCATCTGGGAAAGGATTGGGATGTGTTTTGATGCAGCATGGGAAGGTTATAGCTTACGCATCGAGACAGTTGAAGACCCATGAGAAGAATTACCCAACTCATGACTTGGAGCTAGCAGCTGTGATTTTCGCTTTGAAGATTTGGAGACACTACTTATTGGGCGAAAGGGTCGAAGTATTCACTGATCACAAAAGCCTGAAGTATGTGTTCACACAGAAGGAGCTTAATATGAGGCAGCGTAGATGGTTGGAGCTGATGGCTGACTATAATCTTGATCTTAAGTACCATCCGGGGAAAGTTAATGTTGTGCCAGATGCGCTTAGTCGGTTGCTAGCAATTCAGATATTGACTGCACAGAAGCAACTTATTGAAGACTTTCGAAGATTCGATTTGGAGGTTGTGCTACCGCATTCTTCGGGGCAGTTGATGCAGCTGCAAGTACAATCGTCGTTGATCGAGAATATTAAAGCAGCGCAGTTACAAGACCCTAGATTGCAAAAGTTTCGAGAACAGGTTGAAGCTGGACTTCGAATGGACTTATTGATTCATGAAGATGGTTCGTTGCGTTATGATAGCCGTTTGTGTGTGCCAAAGGGAGATATTCGCGAAGAAGTTATGAAGGAGGTGCACAGTTCTGCATATTCCGTACATCCAGGAGGCACGAAGATGTACCGCGATCTATGACAGCATTTCTGGTGGGAAGGCATGAAACGGGAGATTGCCCGCTTTGTAGCGAAGTGCTTGGTGTGTCAACAAGTTAAGGCTGAACATCAAAGGGTTGCTGGTTTATTGCAACCACTTCCGATTTCTCAATGGAAGTGGGAACATATAACCATGGATTTCGTGACAGATTTACCGCGGAGTCCAAAAGGCAACAATGCAGTTTGGTTGATAGTTGATCGATTGACCAAGACAGCTCATTTCATACCATTTCGAGTTGGTCAATCAACAGAAGTCTTGGCAGAACAGTACATGCAGGGGATTGTAAGATTACATAGAGTACCGGTGGGTATCGTGTCCGACCGTGACACCCGTTTCTTATCACACTTCTGAAGGAGCTTACAGGAAAGTTTGGGGACTCAATTGAAGTTTAGCACAACTTATCATCATCAGACAGATGGCCAGTCGGAGAGAACGATCCAAACTCTTGAAGACATGTTGAGATCTTGCATATTAGACTTCAAGGGTTCATGGGAGGATCATCTACAGTTGGTGGAATTTTCTTACAATAACAGTTTTCAGGTGACTATTCAGATGGCTCCATTTGAAGCGTTGTATTGTCGCAAGTGTCGTTCCCCTGTTTGTTGGGACGATGTTGGAGAACGAAGATTATTGGGACCGGATTTGATCGTGCAAACAGTTGAGAAGGTTAACACTATCCGGAATCATATGAAAGCAGCACAAGACCGACAAAAGAGTTGGGCAGATATATCGAGAAAACCTCTAGAGTTCACGGTTGGTGATTTGGTGTTCTTGAAGATATCACCGACTAGAGGAATTATTCGTTTCGGAAGTCGAGGAAAGCTTAATCCTCGATTCGTTGGGCCTTTCGAGATTTTGGAGCGTGTTGGAGAAGTGGCGTATCGATTGGCGTTACCGCAATCTTTCGCGAATGTTCATGACGTGTTTCACGTATCTCAACTCCGTAAATATGTTCGAGATGAAACACACGTGCTGGATCATTCGGAGCTGACTGTACGAGAAGATTTGACTTTTGAGAAGCGACCGATGTCGATTGTGGATCGAAAAGAAAAGGTTCTTAAGAACAAGGTTATCCCTCTTGTACTTGTTTCTTGGGGAAATCGCTCACATGGAGAATCAACTTGGGAACGAGAAGATGAAATCCGGCAGAAGTTTCCACATCTATTCTTATAGTTTATTGATCGTTTATCCTTTCTTGTTCTTGGAATTTCGAGGACGAAATTCTTTTTGTAGTTGAGTATAATGTAACAACCTAGTTCATTTATACCATTTCCAGTTCCCGTATTTACTTATCTGTAGTATTTTCTTGATTTATCGTGTTTTGGGTGCGAATGGTATTTTACATTTTACATTGCATTCGACCCGACCCGCTTGCTTGAACCTGTTTGATTCATATTTATAAATTACCTTGATTTGTTACATAGACATGTGCATCTCATGTATACCGCATACTGTCATTTTACCTGGCATTGCATCTTTTACCATAAAACATTTTAGGTCATGTAAAATAATTTAAAATTGCATTTCATAGCCTGCATGATACCCCTAACCCCATGGTAGCGTCCGTGCATCTTGTTCTCGTCCCGTTCAGTGAAACGGACGTGTTTGGATGGCTACACGCACGTACGTGCATCCGTTCTTGGGGGTATGCATTTTCGTTACCTGAGCATTCATTTTGAATTTTGAAAGTCGCATATATTTTTCGTATTTTAAATCTGAAACTTTAGACCTGACCCGGACGTATTTTGGAATATTGTATATCCTGTCTAATTTCAAACTTTTTTAATATTTAATATTTATTTTAAACTTCTATCTTTAAAATTTCGCTAACTGTTAAAACTTTAACAAACAATTCTTTTAAAAATTTTAAATCTAAAAATCTTTTCCTAACCGATCACAGCTCCCCTCTCACTGGCCCATGGACCCCACTCCCTCTCTCTCTTTCTTTTCCTTTCTCTTTCTCTCTCCCCGCTATCCTTTCTCTCTCTCCCACAAACAAACAAATTTATCTCTCCTCACTATTCACTCCCCTCTCTCTCTCCTCTCGATCTCGCTCTCTCTCTCTATCTCTCTCCTCTCGCTCTTTCTCTTTCTCTCTCCTCTCTTTCTCTCTCAAATTCTCTCTCTCTCATCCCTTTCTTTAATTCTCTCTCTTCCTATATATATATAATTTAAACTCTCCTTCCTCTCTCTTTTTCTTTTCACCACGAGAACCCAAACCCTACCTTCCCTCCTCGTCGCCGCCGCACCTCACCATCACCAGCGACTCTTCCTTCATCATCATTACCTTCTCCTCTCCTTCCTCTTCTCCTTCTCCCCTTCTCTGAGCCTAGAACCCGAGCCCTGCACACCCTGAAACCCAAACCCAAGCACCCCCTGCACACGCCTCACCGCCGGTGAGGATCACCGGAGTTGATCTCGTCGTCGACCCCTCGTTCCCTGTCTACGGTACACCCCAGTGAGCCATTCACTTCCTTCTTCTTCCCTTTCTTTTCTTTTTCTTTCTTTTCTTTTCTTGCTTTCTTTCTTCAAAAAAATAGTTCTCTGTCTTTCTGTAGTTCACCGGAGACGTGACGACGCCGACGATCCAGACGACCTAGCGGACATGCCTTGCTTGCGTGATCACCTTTGTGCGTGGTTTGGAACCGTTCCGTGTACCGTGCGCGCGTTGCTACATTTCGCCGACGTGAGACGTTCCGTACACATCCGTTTCTTAATCCGTCTGGGCAAGTTAATCTTGCTACATGCTGTATAATTCATTTTATACCTATTTAAATAAATATCATACCTGTAGTTTAAATCTAGTACCCCATGTTTAGTTTTATAACGTTTCGATGTTCCGTTTGCATCCGTTTACATCATTTTAGATCTAGATCATGAAAACTAATCTTGTTACATAGTAGATTACATTACAATGCATCCATACCGATATTTATATCACATATTGCTTAGTTGTATATCCCACATTACCATTTGATAGTTTTTTGCTTCGGATACCCATTTGCATCCATCTCATTTAGAATATAGATAATTACATCCATAGATCATATTAAGACATAATACTGTGATATTAACATTCCATGTTTAATAAGGTGCATCCTAATTAATAGTAGAACTATAAACGTAACCCTAATCGATAATTGTGCAACCATATGTTTGAATCTATACCTATTTGCATACCACATCACATTATTCCATTTTATTGTTACATTGGTACCCCATACTTGTTTTGTATACCCATACTTGTTTTGTGTACCCATGCTTGTTATAGTTTGATTATGAGCACCCACGTGACACTTGTGCACCCCCTGACATGACTTGATACACTACTACTTGACACGACTTGATACCGTGCACTTCTTGACATGATTGATACTTGTACACCACCTGACTTGACCTGATGTACCACAGCTTGACCTGATGTACCACAGCTTGACTTGCACCGTGTCCTCGGTGTAGTTCTGGTCATAGAGGTATATGTCTTTGAAATGGATGATATCGGGGATAGTAAAGGGGAAGTCCTGCATCCTCAACGATCTGTTTACGAAGAAAAGAAGGACCAGTGCTCCTTCAGCCTTATATAGCCTACTGCGCCCCAACAGAACTCAACAGTCGCCCGCCTTCGCCCAAAAAATTCGCTGCTACGCGGCGATCAACGAGCCTTCCCCGGCGGAATTGAAACGACACGGCCCTGGAACTTCGCCTCCCTCCACATTCAATGTGCATGCTGCGCGCGCGTTCGCCGCGACCATTCCTGTTCCCCACACCTGCGACTGGATGATCGGGCGAAACCTCATGAAGAATCAGCCGAGCAGCTACCGTGCTCGGCTATCCCTGGCAGGTAGCTTCCCTACCGCAACGCCAGGGACCAGAAAGTCCTCCCAGAGGCAGTCGAGCCCGACCCTCGCTCGGCTATCCCTGGCGGGTAGCTCCCTTACCGCAACGCCGGGGATCAGAAAGCCCTCCCAGAGGCAGTCGAGCCCGAGGATCCCTCGCTCGGCTATCTTTCAGGACAAAAGCCCTCGCCAAGAGGCACCGGGCAGTAACCCTGCCCGGCCAAGGGTCCTTGGTAGGCTTCTTACAGCCAATCCCGCGCCAAGGACCAAAGTCCTCCCAGAGGCAGTTGAGTCCTTGCTCGGCTATCCCCGGCTGGTAGCTTCCTACCACAACCAACAGGGATCAAAGTCCTCGCCAAGAGGCACTGGGCGGTAACCCCGCTGGGTCCCCGTCCTGAAGGATTAAAGCTCTCGCAAGAGGCAACCGAGCGGCTGCCCTGCTCGGTCAACTCCGGCTGGTGGCTCCCTACCCACTACGCCAGGGATCAAAGCCCTCATAAGAAGCACCCGAGCGGCTACCCCGCTCATTCATCCCAGGTTGGTAGTTGCTTACCCATGAAACCAGAGATCAAAACCCTCACCAGGAGGCAACCGCGCAGCTTCACTGCCCGGTCATCCTTAGTGGGCTTCTTACAGCCCCTCCAACGCTAAGGATCAAAGCCCTCGCAAGAGGCAACCGAGTAGCTACCTTGCTCTGTCGTTTCTGGCGGGTAGCCTCCCTACCGCAACGCCAGGGACCAGAAAGTCCTCCTTAGAGGCAGCTCTGTAGCTTCCTGCCACAACCGACAGGGATCAAAGTCCTCGCCAAGAGGCACTGGGCGGTAACCCCGCTCGGTCCCTGTCCTGAAGGATCAAAGCCCTCGCAAGAGGCAACCGAGCAGCTACCCTGCTCGGTCATCTCCGGCTGGTGTTCGATGCTCGCATTGCCAGAAGTCAAAAGATGGCACCCCCCATGGGCCATCGAGCAGCCTCCCACTCACGCTCGGCACAAATACGGCAAATAGCGCTCTGCCCGTCACCCGCAGAGGATCCGAGACCCCAGTGAGGGGCATCGAGTCTATCCAGGTCCAAACGATCTCCCCTCGACTTCGGGGCCCATGGGGATACCTCCTCGGCAGCGCTTGGCATGCTCGTCAGCGAGTGATCGAAATCAACTCAACGAACGATCGCTAGACAGATGGCCAACCTGACATGAAAACACAACGGTGCAAGCACAGATATCTTACAGGCATTCTTCACAAACAGATGATAGAGCGCGATTCGATGAAACCAAAGAAAAATTTTATTACTACCAAAGACAAAGGCTTTACAAAGGGTATTTTTTGGGCTCCCCGGCCTTACAAAATTCGGAAAACAAAGAAATAAAAGGAGGAAGACGGGGACTCTAGACCTCAAGGCCAGGTGCGACCTCGGGGTCCTCGACATCCACCACGTGACGCGCGGGGTCCTCGGCGGTTTCCTCGTCAGGAACCTCTTCCCCCTGCTCATCGGCGTCCGCGAGGGGGAATTCGGCTCGGAGATCTTCGTCAGCAAACTCCGGCATCCGGGCCTTAACGGCATCGAGGGCCTCGTTCCAGATGCGGGTCGTAGCCACGGCCAGGTCATCATAGAAGTCCTTCGACTTCTTGTAGCTCTCCACCGCCTTCGCCGCCTTCAGGTCGGCCGACTTGACAGCCTCGGCCGCCGCCCCAAGCTCCTTCTGGAGGGTCTTCACCGTCCTCTTCAGGTTGCCGGCAAGCACCTGAGCATCCCCAAGTTTGGCCTCGGCAGTCACGGCAGCCTCGCGTTACCGGGCTACCTCCCGTTTCCCGGCCTCCGCCTCGCCTTCTAAGGCGGCAACCCTCGCCGTCACCGCCTCCAGCTCCCGCCTGGAGCTCTCTTCCAGCGAGGCGAGCCGACCCGCAGCCTCCAGTGCCGGGGCTACCACCTCGGCTTCCATACGCAAGGCAAGGGTAACGTGCTGGAGAACCTGGGAGATACGAAAGAGATCTGAAAGATGAAGGAGGCACCGAATCTCACAATGAACCAAACACTTACCTGCACAGACTCCTGGGCGATGGACGCCAGCTGAGCCCTGAAGGTCCCCCCGGGAACTCTACCCCCGGCCGAGGCCTCTATCTCATGCAGAAGGCTATCTGCAACGGATAGCCCCGATGGCACCGCGAACCAGAAGCCCCCTTCCTCCACCATGATCGGCGAGAACCGGACCCGGGAAGGTCTTTGGGAGCTCCTCTTGAGCGGCTCCAAGGGAGAGCCGATCTCCTCCTCCGAGCCCGGATCCTCCAGAACCAAGGCCCGCTTCCGACCCGACACTCTGCTGGGACCCGGGGCAGGATCCACCCCCGAACGCTCGCGGGACACCACCACCGGAGCAGTAGGTGCCGGGGCGGGCTTCGCGCGAAAAGAGCTGGTGCCCCCAGCCTTCGTAACCTTCCTCGGCTGGCGCATAGAGGTTTTAAGCGAGTCGAAGTCTATGGATCCTGCACAAAACAAATACCCAACAAGTCAGCGACACGAGCAAAACACAAGCCAAAAAGCAAGCCTAACTTACCGACGAACTCAACGGGGCTGAGCCCGGCCCAACTCAGGACTCTCTCAGACAGCAGCACGTCAGGTCGGGGGATGGGCTCCCACGACGCCACTCTCACCGCGGCGGGGTCATTGGACTGGTTCCCCGGCAAACATTTCTCCCTCGACCACTTGGTAGGCACGAGCTAGTCCTCGCCCTCAGGAGGGAAAACGAAGAAAAATTTCTTCTTCCAATCATGAATAGAAGAGGGCAAGGCCACGACCCCTGTCCCGGTAGCGCCCCCCGGCCGCTTTCTGAAAGAGAGATAGACCCATCTCGGGTCGCCCGTTCGACCACCAGGGTGATTTTTGAAGACGAGAGAAGAATCGAGAAGGGAGAGGCTGAAGGGAACCGCCTGTAACTTCAGGCGGATCAGGAACCCGAGGAGGATCCTCCACGAGTTCGGCACTAACTGGCCGGGGGCCAAACCGAAAAAATTCAGCGCTGCGACGACCTCGGAAGAGAAGGGCAGGCGCATTCCGCCCCAAAAAGCTTCCAAATACAAGGAGATCTCCCTGCCCCGTACTTGATCCGCCCTTTCTCCCTCCTTGGCCAGTCGGAGCTTGTAACATGAGGGGATGTGGAAGCGAGCCCGAGCATTGATGAGCTCGTCCTCATGCCTCACCCAACACGAGGTACCGGGGGCCGCATCTCCCGCCTCCTCCCTGGGGGCTGCCCCCGCCGCACGATCCCGAGGAAAGGATTCGACCCCTGCTCCCCGGGGGGACTCGGACACAACTAAAGGGTCCCTAGAACCTACTCCTACAACATCTACTGACTCTACAAAGGAAGACATCTAATCTTGAGAAAGGGAATTCTCGAGAACCGAAAGCGAGAGAAAGAAGACGAGCGCCGAGCAACCAGAACTTAGAAGAGGGAAATATGAAGGAGTAGGGCCCAAGGACGGGCCCCACCCCTGTTTATTGCTGCAAGCGACCTCATCCAACGACGCCCGTCATCTCCAGCCAAAACGACTCCTCGCGTCCAGCGGCTCCAATCGCTCCACGTGTCGATCCTGCGCTGGACCGCATCCCATCAGACGCCGCAGGCCTGCGTACGTCGCATCGGCCAATCGACGCTTGACACGTGGACCGTCGCTTCAGTGGCAGAATGCACGAACCGGCGCACCTTCCTTAAATGCAGAGATCTCGCCCTGATTCGCTGACAGAAAAGACAACTGACAGCCCGAGGACTCGTCCCGACGAAGCCTTAGGAAGGAGCTCACCTCTGGAGGCCTGGCAGTCCACTCCTGACCCGACCCGCTGGCTGGTCGGGACAAGAGTGGGGGGCTAATGATGATGCTCAATATTGGCGATGCAAGATCAGGACACGTGGCGGATGACATGTCCCAAGACCCAGAAGAAAGGGCCCACAGAGGCCGACCAGGCAACCCTTGTACCCGACCTGCAAGCACAAGCTAGCCCTCCTCGGGGCCCTCTGCAAATTTGTCTCCTCGGCCCCTCAACTCGCCCTGAGCTGCCACAGGACCAAGACTCCTCAGCCCTCTTGCTCGGTTCCGAGCTCCCCAGCCGAGGCCGTCTTCCTCGGTCCCTCCGACCGACCAACTCCACCACTCACAGGCGTAACCGCCGCTCCGCAAATCTCGCCATGTGCAGATTCTCCGCCAGCAACGTCCCACGTTCTACGCCATCACGATCCCCATTAATGGGTGATCCGCTCTTTATGCGGGCGTGACGTCGGGAGCGTAACTGCCGGCGAGATTCTCGCGCCTGCTGCTGCGTGCTGCCGCCGCTATATAAACCCCCATAACAGAGGGGTCAAGTAAGCCATTCTTGATTCCACTTAGCCGTTACTCTGCTCGGATCTAGTACTAACTTGATCGTCGGAGGGTCCTCGGTGGTACCAAACCACCCCGGGACTTCTTTGCAGGTACTCGGCGCTAAACTCCTCAAATCACCGATCTCTTCAAAACCCATTGAGACCCACACGCAACAGAAGATCACCGCCGAAATCCACCGGGAGATCAAGGAAGACAATATCTAACGGAGACCCGAAAGGGACCTCCATCAGAGCTAGACTAGTATCTTATGCTGTTGCTCTTCATGTATCCCATATCGATTTGTTTTTGGTCCTTTTGAAGGACTTCTAGGGGGCTTGGTTGATCTTCTCCTTATCCATTCCGGCATTTATATCATATACTATATATGTTACCGAACGATCTTAAATTTTGCGAGAACTCAATTTTATGAAACCACCGTTTACACGCTTATGAAAGATGGCTTTGTTTTAATTTAATGGAAACCATGATTTCAGGGATCTTGTTGTCAAACCAGACCTTATTATTTAAATAGGTGAGATGGGCTAGCTTTGCTTTTTCTTCAAAATAAAATCACATCTTTACGAGAACTTTTAGGACGGTCTTTCTCTTTGAATAAAAGAATTCATATTCTTATGGTGTGTGTGTTTGTGTATTTTGTGCAATACAAATATTAGCAGCCGGTCGATGAGGCGTTAACTATTTACATAGATCAGAAGATAGTAAATTCTTGAGTTGCACATGTGAACCAAAATTTAGTTGGATGCTTTTTTTTAAGACTTGTTCCTTCCGCATAGGATCTCAACATTTGTTTAGTTTTTCAAATCAATTTATATTTTTAAAAAGCCGTAACGAATTTAAAATGTTTTCATTCATGTTGTAGCGGTTGCAGATCTAGTGGGATGCGACCTTACGATTTCAAGGAAGGAAAAATTAGCCCTGTTATGAAATAAACGAGCGGGAAATTAATGTTGCGGATTCAGTTTATTTTAGAAGCATTTTCATTTCTAAAAGCCTATTGATTATCTTCTATTTTCATTACTAATTGTAAACACGAGAAACGTTTATCATATTGTTATATATTTTATGTTTATGAATAAACGTCTCTCATATGCATATGCATATACCTTGAATTAAAGAGATCATTTATTATGCAACGAAAGAGAAAGAACCTAGAGAAAGAAAACAGATACATATGTTAGAGAAAGAAAGACAAAAAATTAATAGGAAAGAATTTGATCGGCCTTTCCGTCAAAATTCCTTTTATATTTTTGGTTTTTCACTCGCAGAATAATTTTTCTTTCAAAGGGACGGGTCCGAAGAATATGGTAAGGGGCAGGGACGGCTGAGATATTGTCCTGGTAATCGAGGGGCATAATGGGAAATGCAAATAAATTGGAGCAGAACGAGCACGGGGACATACGCCCCCCCTCCCATCCCTTCGTCAACCCCACACACAAGTCACAACACAGCACAGCACATAATGAGAGAGAGAGAGAGAGAGATGTGTGATACAAAGAAGATAGAAAGATTTTAGGTAACAGCAACAAACAAATAAATAATTGATTAAGTAAATAAAAATAAGTAAAATAGGAAGGGGGTTCAATTTTTAATAAAATAAGAATAAGAAAGGTGGTAGATGAGAGAGGGAGAGAGAGAGGGTGGTGCCTCCCACGGCTGCTCCTATCTCTTATTTTTGCCAACTTGTGTGCGCCGCGCCCAGGGTTCCCACAATTATCGCCGGCCTTCCAATAATACCCCTCCCTGATTCTCTGTGAGGTAGCAACCCCCCTTAATTATCCTCTTCCTCTTTCATGTGATTTGACCTATCTAGCTAGAGATTATGATTTGATGATGATGATGATGATGATGTTTTTGGCGGTGGTGGTGGTGATGATGATGATGATGATTTCTTTGCTATTTGTCAACTGGGTCTTTCTTCTTCTTCTTCCTCCTCTTGATCATGGCTCTTGTTCTCATTATCCATTATTATTATATAGCGCTATAATTAATGGGTCCCTTTTCTGAAAGTTGATGATGCTTGGGTTCATAGATGGTCTTAGATGTGCTGTGTTTGATTTCTGGGGTTTTGGGCTATTTTTGTGTTTCCATGCCCATGGTGGTTGCCTTGTTGGTTGACTCGGTGTGCTTTGCTGCTTGTCTATTGATTGCTTCTTCACAAATTAAGGTGCAGACTAGCTATGAGTTTAATCAGGGTTACTGCAAACATTTTCTTTTTCATGTTACATACATAAATTTTTTAGCATACCCGAGAACATGGGGGGGGGGGGGGGTGATTATATTCTAGGTGATTCGGCGATGAATCTTAAATTTATATTTTGCTTAATTAGTTGAGGTTTCTGTAAGGTGGTTCATGTGTTTCCGCACTTTTTTTCTTTTTTAATTTCCTTGAAATATTTCATATTCATGACTTCTTTATATGGATCACTTGAATTGCCTATTCATGTTATAAACTCTCTGTTTTCAAACATGACTTTTCTCCCTTCTCTTCTCTTCTTTCTTTCTTTCTTTTTTTTTCCTTTTCTTTCGGGGGTCTAACTAGCATAAGAAATGTTTATATGCATGGCATGAATTTAGAAGAGCATGGTTTTACCATGCTTTGCATGCTCATGCTTAGAGTAAGATATGCTTAGTGTCTTGGGGTAATGCATATTTATGTAATTTACTTGAGGCATATGGATGATGCAAAACCAAATATAGAAAAATGATTATACTCGTTTAAGCAAACTTGTCTAATTAGAAGAACTCACTTTAACAAATATCTTATCAGAATAGGAAAATGCCATTAAATGGGAAGAGCTCTGCTTGATTTTTATAAACAAATTCCTTTCTACTTTAGCATGTTGATGCAAGAGCACAAATTAGGCCGCACCATGATCAATCATTACTATGTACAGTTGATGGATTAAGTGACACACAAGCATAAAGCTCATCCTTATCCATCGAATACGCCGTGAAGTAGAAGCTGGATGGTCCTTCTAAATAGTCCATGTGCAGGTTTCCAGTCAGTGCCATATCAGCGGGATGTTGCATGTATTGTTTTTCTTCGATTTGAAGCATCTGTTTCTGCTACCTTCTCATATGGTTCCTGCTTCTTTTTCCATCTACTAGTTGGCAACGTTAACTGGCCTGCAAACATTTCCTTCTACTTATTGTTTCTTATTATGCTTGGTCATAGTTTGCTACAATGATGTAAATTATTATGTGATATTACCTATGTATGCAATGTTTGATTCATTGCCTGGAAGGGCGTTCCTGTTGTCAATTCACTGACCGAGTTTTTTTTTTATCCTAGGTGAATCTACCTGGACTATATTTTCTTCCTGCATGTCAGTAATTTACTTATTTCGTTGTAGTCCCCCCTCCCTCCTTCTATGGGAGGACACGGTTCAAGCTGCTTGTGTGATTCCCAGTAGAATGTTTCACATCAAATATTACCTGCGTCGGAACATCAATTGGCAGTTCCAGTCCACAGTCTCATTCTGAAATTGGCTTTGATTGTGATATTTCCGCCACTCCCACAAATATTGCCATGCTACCAACGAATGTCTCGTTTCCTTACCCTTGTTAATCAATCTCTTTCGTCTTTCTTTCCTGGTTGTGCATGTGGTAACCTGATTCCAAATTTCCCGAAGTGATGTACATTTCCCCAAAGAAACGATCCAGCGGTTCAGGTTCCAGGGTGCTACAAAGCATGCATCCCGTATCCATACTCATTCCCCTACTAACAAGCCACACCATAGTCTGTAGCTTTTCATTCAGAACTCTCTACGGTAACCACCAACCATGCCTATTTTATTCCTTTAAGTTTCGGTAAGCGTTTTGCGAGAATTACTAGGACTAGGGCCAGTGATTGCACTATAGGCCTCACAAAGAAGGTATACTTCTGTATTCTAACTGGTCCAGACCGCCTGATTGGTGCCGTGATTGAAATTGTAGGTTAGAACTTCTTTTTTGATTGGACCAGGTAGACTGGAAAGCTTGACCTCGTCCCAAACTCCTTGGCGATGAAAGCACCAATTAGTAACGTTCTGATGGATTTCGTGGTAGTTGTTGATGGTTATAATGATATTATTGACAATTATTTCTCTATCACTAGTTTCCCCTGGATTCATTTACTTCTAATCTTGAATATCAGGTATTATAGGGAGAGCGTGGTCGGCCATGGTTAGCTTACGGAGACGCAGGCTTTTGGGGTTATGTTCAGGTATATTCCATTATTCAACCGTGCCTTGAAAAAAATCTTTTTTTTGAATAATTTTATGCCATTGACAATGATTATGGCATTTCCTTAAGTTTCTTAATGTTCTGACTTCTAATGTGATGATTAGCCGTCTTCTAAATAGTTGTTGATGTTATGAAAACTGACTTGTATTCAATAGCAGACGTTTGTCTGAGACATAGAGCTTCAGACGTCTAAAGAAGTGTTCAGAAATCCAAAGCGTGGTCAGACGTCTGAGCACTTGTGCTTCAAACGTCTGTTGACGATTTTGGCGTGTTATGGAAAGATTTGTTTGGAAAGATTTGTTTGAAGATTTGATGAGATGAGTAGGAATTCTATTATTTTGTGTTATAAATAGAGAAGGGTCTCATCAGAGAAAAGTGAAGAAAAAGAAGAAGAGAAGACGGCAAAGACGAAGAGTAGTCATTCATAGGTGAAAGTGGATTACTAGAAGAGTAGTTTTTGTGTTTGTATGAAAAGACGAAGACAGAGGCGAAGGGTAGTCATCCACAGGTGAAGGTGGAGGGATTTACCAAAAGTAGTTTTTATGTTTGTATGAGCGTTGCGATATGAAGAGAGATGAGAGAGAATATAAAATGTATCGGTATTCTTGATCATTAATGAAGAGATTCTTATGTTTGCTCCGTAGATATAGGCCGTTGGTCGAACCACGTTAAATATTAGTGTTGCGTGTTTTTATTCTTGCTCGTCTTCCTCCTTATGTCTAGAGGAAAACCCCAAACAGTTGATCCCTACAAAAACTTATGAAACTATGTTCAAGTTTTTCTTCCTTTTAATTGAGACCGGAAGAAAAAAGATTGTACATGTTGGAGTTGGGGATTTCTACAAGTAAAGCATCATCTGGTTAATCAATATCCATGCGATAAATTACACACAAGCCTTATCTTAATAGTATAGCCGTGTCTTAAATTTGGGATGAACAAAAATATAACTCATTAGGCATGAATCTTTCAATTTATTATTTAACAAATTTAAATTCCATTTGTACTTCCAGGGAAAAATTCTATGCCTGTTCAGCTTTCAGGATGTCTTGGGAGTGTCACTGCTGTGGAAAATCCTGATAAGAATGCAAATCCATTGAGTGTGCATCCTTTGCCTTCTTCTCTTTCCAGCCATCGAAAGCCGGTATATGCAGATCCATGCCATTGTTCATTTTGATAATTTTAATCTTACCTGGTTTATTCCTCCGCATGACATCTTTTATGTGCACTAACTAGTCAAGAGAAGTGAGATATGAGTTAATTTTAATTTGTTTATTTTCTTTAATAATAATAGTAATATTGAAGATGTGAAAATAATTAGTTATCTGCTCTCCTTTATTCCCACACACACCTCTCTTATCTACATAATAATTTGAAGGGTTGCTAAAAGCCTAAAACATTAAACAGTGAATTAACATCCTATCATCTAAAGCATTACATATTGGATTCATGAATTAGATTTAAAGGTGTTGAATATTGATGACAATAGAACGCCTTTTTAAGCTAAGAGTAATTTTTAATTATTTTAGTGGATATGTCTATGTCTCCCAGATAAATATTTCAGAAGCCAACTTTGCAACATCCAATGTGTCTGCTTCTAGCTCATCAAAGGATGATACAGGTAACTATTATCCAGGTTAGTTCTTCCCTGTAGATCAAACCAGACATTATGCCCAAAATTATTCCTAATGCCCCAAAGTATTTGTTATATTCGTGCAGTTTCATCAAGATGATATGATTGCTTTTAAATCCACATTTTCTCAATTTTGTCTATGAGAAAACTGGAAAGTAATTAAACTTTCATGTAAATAAAAATTATGATTTATATTGTTAACGTAAATTAAACTTATGCTACTAGTTCTATACATTAATTTTTCTGCCAAAGTTTATGAGAATTGCAGTGATAGTATTATAAATATAATGTATTTTCTTCGAAACAGCAATGAATTATCTTGAAATCGTACCGCTTACCTGGCTTTCTTCATACGACCCTTGTCCATTTTCTTCCCACATGCTCTGCCTGCGACATTAAATTGTGAGAAGGAGAGTGCATGCAGTTCTCTTTCATGCTCTTGCTCGCTTTGCAATACCACAAAATTTTGGTTGGTGGAGAAGGTGCATTGGCCTGCAGAGTGGAGCATCCACATCTGTTCTTTACTTTTTAACATTTATGCAGTACTTTTTATAGATTCATATGATCTCATTGCTACAATAATTTGCTTTTGTATCTTCAACTCTATTTTCCCTCGCTTGGCTCTCTAATTTTGCTTCTTGGACTGACGGAAGATCATCTAAAGTACCTCCTGGTTGCTTCAGGATTTACGTTTTGTTTGCTTTTGTTGGCTGATTCCTGTTTTGCCTCAACTTTGCTTTCGCCTTTGTTGATCTCGTTATTCTCGCTGTTTTATTATTTGTTGAAATGTGGAGAAACTTCCGGCAGACGTCAGACGCGAGAGATGCAGACGTTTGGACGTGCACCAAGAACATGTCAAAAAAACATAGCAATGGCATATGTCTAAAGGCCAGAGTGCAGACATATGCAAAGAGTCTTAACAAAAAACAGAGCATAGCCAGACGTTCGGGGCAAACGTCTGGAGAAGCTAAAGCCCAATCCAGAGCAACGACAGACGTTTGATGGCAAGAGTGCTGACGTCTGCCCAAGGAGTTGGAGAGAAGCAGAGAAGAGGTTGACGTCTCACCAAGTCAGGTGCAGACATCCGTCGATAAGTTTTCTATTCGAACCGAATATTTTTTATTTGGGTTTTTCTCTTATTTTAAGTAGGATTAGGGTTTGCCTTATATATAGGGTTCTTTCCTATGTTATATGTACTGCCGATTTGAAAGACTATTGCATAAAGAAACGGTGACGGCTAAGATCCAGAGAGATTTGAGAGAAATCTTCTAGAGTTGCTCGTAGGTGTAACTTGATTCTAAGATCTAATTGACTATTGCATATTACGCTCTGCCGGGGACTAACCATACGGTGGATGAATCTCGTTAACAAATCACTTGCCTTTGGTTTGTGTGATTCTATTTGTTCTCACTTTATTATTCGTCTTTCATTAGCTTGTGTTGTTGCGTGATTGTTAGTCGTAGCATTGTTCCGTATATTGACCGTCTCCGCTATCATGGTTCATATTCACAACAACTGGTATCAAGCCTAGGGCTTGACAGGGACCTAGGGTTCTTTCGATTCTACGATCTAGGTTAACGGTGGAACAACACTTATGTTCTCTTTCTTATTTTCTTAGATTGTAGTTTTGAAGTTGTTGGTTCAGATCGAAAGAAAAATTGAATTTGCTACGACGGTAGACAAAAGACGGCGGATGATAAGATAAGAATCAAGAAATTCAATGGTCACAATTTTGTTTGGCGGCGCGTGCAGATGGAGGACTATCTATACCAAAGGGATTTGTATCTTTCGTTGGGCGAAAAGCCCGAGAAGATGTCCGATGAGGCATGGAATCTATTGGATAGAAAAGTCTCGTCAACGATTAGGCTATCGTTGACACCGCAAGTGATCTTTAACATCTTAAATAAGAAGACAACCATGGAGCTAATGACGACATTAGCGAAGCTGTATAAGAAGCCTTCAATATCGAACAAGATATTTCTGATGAAAAAGCTTTTCAATATGAAGATGACCGAGCACGGTTCGGTGACAGAGTACCTGAACGAATTCAACAGCGTGACAAGCCGACTTGAACCGGTTTCAATTGTGTTCGAAGATGCCATTTGAGCTCTTTTATTCTTATATTCGTTGCCGGAGAGTTGGAAGAACCTAGTTATGACGGTAAGCAACTCGATCCCAGGGATTTTTACGTTTAATGATACGGTTAGTTGCATATTAACCGATGAGATGCGGAGAAAGGCTGTGAGTGGGAGTTCGGGAACTTCTGCACTTTTAGTAGAGAATCGCGGCAGGAAAGAGGAAAAGGGAAGAAAGGTAAGTCTAAGAGACGAGGAAAATTGAAAGGGAAGATCCAAGGAGATCGTTGGAACTGCGGAAAGAAGGGGCACAGAAAAAGCGAATACAGACTCTTGAAGAAAAACTCAGATGGGAAGGCAGATGAAAAGAAAGCCAATGTGGTGTCTACACATGAAAAAGGGGAATATGGGCTTTGTCTATCGGTGAATGACATCACAGATGCGGATACCTGGTTTTTAAATTTGGAGACATCTTTTCATTGCACTTCAGGCCGACATCATTTTAGCGAGTATATTCAAGGGGATCTTGGACATGTGACGGTGGGAAATAGTCAGTCGTGTAAGATCGTTGGAAAAGAGACGATTATACTACAACCGTCATGAGGAGGTTGGATAAAACTGAAGAACACCCGGCATATTCCAGATCTGAAGAAAAGCTTGATTTATACAAGTTGGCTGGACAACAAAGATTATATGACAGTGTTTAGAAATTCTCAGTGGAAAATTTCCAAATGATCGTTGGTGGTCGTAAGGGGCAAGTTGAGCAGTTCGTTGTACTTATTCAGTGGGAACGGTGGAGCTTCAATTGCGTTGGCGACAGGTTCAAAAATAAATTTTGAGTCTTCGTTGTGGCACAAAAGATTAGGGCATCTTAGCGAAAAGAATATGAAGATTCTTCAGGGTAGGGGTTTCTTTCTAGACTGAAAAAGGTGGAATTGGGACTTTGCGAGAGCTGCATTTGTGGGAACCAAAGTACACTCAGATTTCAGATTGGAGACATTCCTAAGAAGACCAAGAAGTTAGAGATAGTTCATACGGATGTATGGGGTCCGGCCTCAGCAGAGGCTTATAGAGGAAATCAATACTTCGTAACTTTCATAGATGATGCAAGCAGGAAAACCTGGGTTTATGCGATGAAGAAGAAGTCCGATGTGTTTGGTCTCTTTAAACACTGGGTTGCGCAGGTGGAGAACCAGACATGGACGGAGGTTATGTGCCTGAAATCTTATGGCGGGGAATATTGCACACAAGAGTTCGAGACGTTTTGCTCGCAAAAGGGTATTCGTTGGTTGAAAACGGTACCGGAGACGCTGCAACAGAACGACATAGCTGAAAGGATGAACATGACAGTCTTAGAGCGGTTGCGGAGCATGACCTTGGATGCGGATGTGCCGAAATTCTTATGGACAGCCGCTGTCGATACCGTTGTGTATTTGATCAATAGAAGCTCGGCAAGTGCGCTCGATGAAGGTATTCCGGAAGAAATTTGGTGCGATTAATTACTCGCACCTTAAAGTATTTGGTTGCATTGCATATTCTTTGATTGATAAGGCGGAAAGGAGTAAGCTTGACTCCAAGTCCAGGAAGTATGCTTTCATGGGGTATGGTGGAGATGAGTTCGTATATCGGATGTGGAATTACACAAGCAATAAGGTAATATAAAGCCAGAACGTCGTCTTTGATGAGCAACACTTGTATAAAGAAGAAAAGTAAGCTAAGGATAATGCAATGTCAGAGTTCGTCGAGCTAGATGGAACTCAAGAGAGCAATCAGATACCTACAAATGGAGATCAAAATTTGTAGGAAACGAGCACGACAGTGCAGGATCAGGTTTAAGAACAGGTTGAAGACCAAATTCAGCAACCAGATATACCGGTTCCAAGGAGATCTACACAAGAGAAGAGGTTACCTGAAAGACTTGTTACCGACTTCATATTGTACACGGATTCGAGAGAGCCCGAATCCCTTGCAGAGCCGACGCAATATGGTGTCGGCAAGCAGTGGGAGCAAGGTATGAACGGGGAGATGGATTCTTTGAAGGAGAACCGTACATGGGATCTAGTGAAGCTATCCAAGGGTCGAAAAGCGTTGCTAAATAGATGGGTGTATAGAATAAAGGATGATGCTGATAGCATGAAGTGGTAGAAGACTCGTTTGGTAGTCAAGGAATATGCGCTACAACATGGGATAGACTATTAAGAGATATTTTTCCCAGTAGTGAAGATGACTTCAATTCAGGTGATTCTCAGTATCGTGCGGTGGAATATTTGCACTTAGAGTAACTAGATGCGAAAACGGTATTTCTTCATGGAGATTTGGAAGAGAAGATCTATATGATGCAGCCACCAGGATACGAGGTGGAGTGAAAAGAAAACATGGTATGCAGACTGCAAAAAAGCTTGTATGGCAAGCAAACTCCAAGACATTAATATCTCAAGTTTAATCAGTTCATGTTAGAGACAGGATTTGTGCGTTGTGATTCAGATCACTGCGTGTACGTTTAGACTTTCAAGGATGACTACATTATTTTATCCCTTTACGTGGACAACATATTGGTAGCGGGTCCGAATTTCGAGAAAATTCATAGCATGAAGAAGATGATGGCTGAAAAATTCCCCATGAAGCATTTGGGAGCAGCCAAGCAAATTTTGGGCATGAAGATCATAAGAGATAGGAAGGAGGGAAAGCTGTGGTTATCGCAAAAAGACTACGTAGAAAAGATTTTGAAGCGGTTCAAAATGAACAAGTCAAAGCCGGTGAGTATTCCTTTAGCGAAACACTTCAAACTCAGTAAAGAGTTGTGCCTGACAACTCAAGAGCAGAAAAATGAGATGACAAGAATGCTTTATGCATCTGCGGTAGAGAGTTTGATGTATGCGATGGTGGATACGAGACCAGATATTGCACATGCAGTAGGAGTTGTGAGCAGGTATATGCAAAACTCGGGAATAAAATTGGAATGCGGTGAAATGGATATTGAGATATCTCAGGGGAACGTCCAGTCATTGCTTATGTTTCGGGGGTGACTCTCTAAAAGTGCAAGATTATGTTGATGCGGACTACTCGGGTGATCGAGATAGTGAGAGGAGCACAACGGGGTACGTATTCACAATTGGGGAATAGCGGTTACTTGGGTCTCTCGGTTGTAGAAAGTTGTGGCATTGTTAACGACGAAGGTGAATACATAGCCATCACGAAAGCCAGCAAGGAGATGATATGGTTGCAAGGGTTACTCAAAGAGTTGGGTAAGAAACAAGATTTTAACACCTTGTGGAGTGACAGCCAAAGTGCGATATATTTGGCCAAGAGCGCAGCATATCATTCTCGGACGAAGCACATCAAGGTGCGTACCATTTCATACACAGTGTTGGAAGATGATGAGTTGGCACCGCAGAAGATTGCGGGAGAAAAGAATCCTGCAGATATGTTCACCAAGGTCGTAGACAGAGATAAGCTGGCTCTCTGTTGCAGGTTGGTGAATCTCTCCATAAAAATTTGATGAGAAGAGAGCAGAAGCGGAATCGTATGAAATCTACTAGGATGGGATTCAAGACGGAACTATCTTTAAGTGGGAGAATGTTGAAATGTCGAGAAACTTTTTGCAGATGCGAGAGAAGCAAACGTATGAAGGCCAGAGTGCAAACGTTTGCAGAGAGTCTTAGCCAAAGAACAGAGCGTAGCCAGACGTCTGGAGAAGCTGAAGCTCAATCCAGAGTAATGGCAGCCGTCTGATGGCAAGGGTGCAGACGTATGCCTAAGGAGCTGAAGAGAAGCTGAGAAAAGGCAGATGTCTGACCAAGTCTGGTGTAGACGTCTGTCGATGGGTTTTCTGTGCGTGCCGAATATTTTTTATTTGGGTTTATCTCTTATTTTAAGTAGTATTAGGGTTTGCTTATATATAGGGATCTCTTCTATATTATACGTACTGCCAATATGAGAGACTATTGTATAGATAGAGTGACGACTAAGATCTAGAGAGATTTGAGAGAAATCTTCTAGGGTTGCTCGTGGGTGTAACTTGATTCTAAAATCTAGTAGACTATTGCAGATTCCGCTCTGTTGGGGACTAGCTATAGGTGGGTGAACCTCGTCAACAGATTTCTCGTCTCTGGTTTGTGTGATTTTATTTGTTCTCGCGCTTTATTATTTGTCTTTCGTTAGTTTCGTGTTGTTGTGTGATTGTTAGTCATAGCATTGTTCCGTATATCGACCGTCTCCGCTATCGTGGTTGTTCTTCATATCCATGACATTATTTGCATGCATGAATCAAGACTTCTATTAGAAGAGAAACGGTTGTATTTGGAATAGTTGATTCATCGGATATTCTGCTTCAGTGGGAAGTCGTGCTTAATGTATGCTGTTAGATTAATCGCTTGATGTCTTTCTTTTCTTGGAAGGTAAAAAGGTGAAGCGCAGGAAGCGGCACAGGAGAAAGCACTATGAAGACCAAGAACCATGCATAATGAGGGGCGTCTATTTGAAAAATATGAAATGGCAGGCCGCCATCAAAGTTGACAAGAAACAGATCCATTTGGGCACAGTTGGATCTCAGGAAGAAGCAGCTCGATTGTATGACAGGTACTTGTTTATCTGAGAGAATTAAGGATGGGCTCACTATTCTCATCTAGTATAGCCTGAACTTGGTTTTAAATTTTGTGCATTTCCTTTTTGTTGCCATAAATATATATTTCATTTTTTTTTGGGGAGATACAATTGATGCAGAGATATATGTATTAAACAGGGCAGCTTTTATGTGTGGGAGAGAGCCAAACTTTGAGCTGTCGGAGGAAGAGAAGCAAGAGCTGTGCCAGTACAACTGGGAGGAGTTCATCGCACTTACGCGCAACACTATCACCAACAAAAGTAATTGCAGTTATAATATTGTGTTACGGCATTTTAACACTTGAAGAAGGATCTCGACTGATTAAGCTAATAAATGATTGTAATTGCTTGTGCTTGATAAAATGATCCAGAATATCAGAGAAGGATCGGTAGCAGGGGAAGGCCGAGGAAGAGCGAGAATGAAGTGCAGAGCAGCGATGATTATGAACCTGATGAAAGAACCACCTCAATGTCTGATGATGAAGAAGAAGCAGCGGCAGCATCGGTGTCATGATTAATTGTTCGTACTGTGTGTAGCTCATGGAGAATCCTAGCTAGCTACATAAATATGCACGCTGTCTCTTTTATAGAATAGTATTTCTGTCATTATTTGTTGCCTCCTAGCTGTTACTGTTAGGGCAACTTAATTTAGATTGAATGATTGCTAATAATAGAATTGTATTCGGTTCCAAATTTTATTTATTTATAGCATATATAGCACCCAAGTCAGGATATACGACTGGAGATTTTTGTTGTTGTTAATCGAGCCAAAGTAGGGCAAATTTTATAACATTCAACTACTTTTATATGTAGGTAGCTTTTGCTTGTTTATTTTTCTTTGCTCAACTCTCTAAGGATAAAGTCAAGAAGATATCCAAGAGAAATTTAGCAGGAACAAGTTTGGTGATATTTTCAGATTCTTTTAGTTAGTTGGTGAATCTAAGGCGAGCGCGGTGGCAGTGGAGATGGACAAGACTCATCGATTCAATCTTTCTTTGATGCAGCAGCTAAGCTGGACTGAGGTTCGCTTCAAACTCACATTTTATTTAATCTAAAATTTTTATTCATCTTAATTGTCGATGGATAGATAGATGCTGTACACGTGTTAGTTTTGTAGCAATGTAATCTGATAATGAAACTGATGTTTATTGTTTGTTGGTTTTAATTAATGAAGTCGTCTTTCATTGATGCTAGTTTCTTGCTGTAGGATTCTTCAAATTAATAGAAAGTCCTTTGATGAAAATCATTAATTGTACGTCACTCGGAAATTCAGGCATGTGACTCGATGCCCCTTGTTAGAAGGGAAAAAAAATGATGAAATAATAGTTAATGATGCAACTAAAGGATAGGGGTAGAGTACCTAAACAAACATGGATGAAGTCCATATAAGAAAGATATCTTAACTGTTAAAAATTAAGGGAGGAAACAGGCCTTACCCTTGACATAACAGTTGTAAAGGAAGGATTCATATACCCGCCCCAAAAATTTGGGATGAAGGCTTCTTGCTGTTTTACTTGGAACCACCACGGCATTTCAAAAATTTCGTATTTTTTTTTTTGGGTTCCTTTAGGCACCAAATTCCTCCTTAGCAAAAGCATATTGTTTAGATTGCAACATCAACCCATACAAATTTTGAAACAAACCACGTGGAAACCACAACTACAACCCTAACAAAACTTTGCTGACAGGAATATACCATCATCATCACCGTCACCCTCCTTGTCAGATATATACCATATAAATTGCATAGATATGATCCATTCATAACAGCAATAGCAAAAAGTAACCGCCAGTAAGAGCGTGACAGGAATCCTTCTTTTCAAAAATCTTGAATTTTTCTATTTTTTCGTTGTTCTAGAATTATGCATTCTATATAGGACATGGCAATTGCGAAATTTATAAAAATCCCAAAATTATTTATTTTTTTCAGATTTACAATATTTTACATACAGAAATTTGCGTATTTTTCAAAAATCTCAAACTTTATTGGTTTCTATGGGTTTTCAATATTTTGCTTGCTATGTAACAAACGAAAATCGTGAAATTTTTAAAAATCATAAATTTTTACATGTTCTTTACTGTTCACTCCGGTTTTTCAATATTTCGCTAGGTAGCAAAAAATAATCGCGATATTATATAATATCTCAAACATTTTCAGTTTTCTTCGATTTTTCGATAAAGTGCTTGCTATAGTTCGCAAATTTTCAATATAGTGATTGCTATATTATATAATTTCTCAGATTTTTACATTCTCAATGTTTTTTTCAATATTGCGTAGGTTATAGCACACGAAAATTGCGATATCTTCAAAAATTCCATAATTTTCCATTTCAATCTTTCAATATTTTGAGTGTTGTTGCACACGAAAATCATGAATATTATAAAAAATAAAATAAAAATAAAAAATCTTAAACTTTTCTCTACCTTCCAGTTTTTCAATATTTCGCTTGATTGCACAAAAAAATCGCGATATTATATAATATCTCAAACATTTTCAGTTTTCTTTTGCTTTTTCAATAAACTGCTTTCTATAGAAAATCGCACAAAATGCACGAAATTTTTAGAAATCTCAAATTTTTACATGCTATTTTTTTCAATATTTGGCAGGTTATATAGCACACGATATCTTCAGAATTTTATGTTTTTTCAAATTTTCAATATTATGCAAAAATTCCAATCATATATTGCACATGAAAAATCACGAATTTATTAAAAGTTCAAAATTTTTTTAAAATCTCAAACTTCATTGTTCCTTCCGGTTTTTCAATATTTCGCTTGATAGCACACAAAAATCGCGATATTATATAATATATCAAACATTTTCAGTTTTCTTCATTTTTTCAATAAAATGCTTCCTATTACTTAAGAAAATAACAAAATATTTAGAAACCACAAATTTTTACATGCTCTTTGTTTTTTTCCAAAATTTCGCAGTTTATAGCACATGAAAATCGCGATGTCTTCAACAATTCCAGAATTTTCTGTATTTTTTTTTCCAAACTTTCAATATTTTGCTTGCAAAAATCATTAATTATTAAAAATTCAAAAATTTTAGGATATCGCAAACTTTTCCGTTCTCTCCGGATTTTCAATATTTCGAATGGCAGGACACAAAAATCGCGATATTTTATAATATCCCAAACATTTCAGTTTTTTTTGATTATTCAATAAAGTGCTTGCACACACAAAATCGCGAAATCTCAAATTTTTATATGCTTTTTGTTTTTTTCAATATTTCGCAGAAACGCACGAAAATCACGATATTTTAAAAAATTCTTGATTTTTCTATTTCTTTCAAACTTTCAATATTTTGCATGCATCTCTCGAAACTCATGAAATTTTTTTAAATTTTTTTTCGTGATTTTCAAACTTTAGGGTTCTCTCCGGTTTACAATATTTCGCTTGGTAGCAAAAAAATTGTGATATTTTATAATATCTCAAACATTTTCAATTTTTTCCGATTTTTCTATAAAGCTCTTGCTACACATGAAAATCGCAAAAATTTTATAAATCTTAAAATTTTACATGCCCTTTGTTTTTGTCAATATTTCGCAGATTGTATCACATGAAAGCTCGGAAGAAACAAAAATTCCTGAATTTTCTGTTTCTTCCGAGCTTTCAATATTTTGCATGCTATTTTGCATACGAAAATCATGAATTTTTTTCAAATTCAAAAATTTTAAAAATCTCAAACTTTACTAAATATTTGTTTGGTAGCACACAAAAATCGCGATATTATATAAACATTTTCAGTTTTCTTCGATTTTTCAATAAACCGCTTTGCTATACACAAAAAGCGCAAATTTTTTAAAAATCTCAAATTTTAACGCTCTTTGTTTTTTCAATATTTCACAAATTTTAGCAACATGAAAATCACGATACCTTCAAAAATTCTATAATTTTCTGTTTCTTCTAAACATTCAATATTTTTCATGTTTATGCACACGAAAATCACAAATTTTTTAAAGATTCGAAAATCACAAATTTTTTAAAGATTCAAAAATTTTCAAAGATGACAGACTTTACTGTTCTCTCCGGATTTTCAATATTTCCCAAGGTAGCACACAAAAATCGCGATATTTTGTAATATCTCAAATATTTTCAATTTTTCGATAAAGTACTTGCTATATAACATACGAAAATCGTGAAATTTTTACATGCTCTTTGTTTTTTTAATGTTTCGCAGATTATAGCACATGAAAATCGTGATATCTTCAAAAATTCATGAATTTTTTGTTTCTTTAAAACTTTCAACAATCTGCATGCTATTTTGCATAAGAAAATCATGAATATTTTTAAAAATTCAAAAAATTTCAAAAAATTCAAACTTTAATGTTGTCTCCGGGTTTTCAATATTGCATAGATTATAGCATATGAAAATCGCGATATTTTCAAAAATTCATGAATTTTCTGTTTCTTACGAACTTTCAATATTTTGCATGCTATATAGCATACGAAAATCACAATTTTCTTTTAAAAATTCAAAAAATCTCAAAAATCTCAAACTTTACGTTGTCTCCGGGTTTTCAATATTTCGCTTGGTAGTACATAAAAAAACTCTATATTTTATAATATCTAAAAAGAATTAGTTTTTTTTTTCAACTTTTCAATAAAGTGTTTGCTATACATACAAAAATCATGAAATTTTTAAAAATCTAAATTTGTTTTATGTTATTCAGTTCTTCAATATTTTGCTGGTTATATAGCACATTGAAATTGCAATATCTTCAAATGCTCCTAATTTTCTCTCTTGCTTTTCAAATTTTCAATATTTTGCAAGTTTTTCACAAGAAAATTATGAATTTTTTAAACATTCAAAGAAAATTAATTTTTTTTTCAAATTTTCAATGTCACATGCTATGAAGACAAAAATAGAAAAAAATTTAAAAATCTTTAAAAAAATTGTTTTGATCGGTTTTCCGATATTTTGTATCGCTACAACACAAAATAATCATAAAATTTTCAAAACTAAAATATTTTTTGTTCTGATGGATTTTTCAATATTTTCTATGATACAGTGCTTGGAATTCTCAAAATTTTAGGATTTCTTCCATTTTTCTTAATATCGTGCATGTTTTAGCACTCAAAAATCATTACTAAAATCTCGAATTTTTATGGTTTTTTTCGGTGTTTTAGTATTTTGTATGCTATATAGCACACGACGGTTGCGAAGTTTACTTAAATCCCAATTTTTATTTCAGATTTACAATATTTTGCATGTTACCACAGATAAATTGCGTAATTTTCACAAATTGTATTGATTTCTTCTCGTTTTAAAAAATATTTTGCTTGTTATAACTCATGAAAAACGCAAAAATTTTAAAAATCTCAATTCTTTTCTTGCTCTCGTTTTTTCCCCCAATGTTTTGTAGGTTATAGCACATGAAAATAATGATTTATTCAAAAATTCCAAAACTTACCGTTTCTTTCAAACTTTGAATATTTTGCATGCTATTATTGCACACGCTCGAATTTTTTAAAAATTAATAAAATTTCAAAAATCTCAGACTTACGCCGATTTTTCAATAGTTTGTTTGGTAGCACAAAGAAATCGCAAAATTTAATAATATCTCGAACGCTTTCAGTTTTCTTCGAATTTTCAATAATGTGTTTGCCAGAGCACGAAAATCACGAAATTTTAAAAATCTAATTTTCTTTTTTTGTGTTGGTCGGTTTTAAAAATATTTTGCTGGTTATAGCACACGAAAATTGCGATATTATGAAAAACTCCAAAATTTTCTATATCAAAGACAGCCTGCTAATTAATTAATTATCCGATGGAGATGTCCTATAGTTGCTGGCCATGCATGCATGCTAGCGATACTGAAGTTGAAAGCCACAGGTGTAGGAGAGGTACATAGATGCTTAATTTCCAAAGGCCCACAGTTGATTTCTTTTGTTCCTTTTTAGAACCAAATTAGAACCAAATTCCTTCTTAGCAAAATTAAGCATATATATTGGATAAATTACAACATCAACACCCCTGGCTACAAATTTGAAACAACAATGCTACGTACATTTTGAGACCAACTACCTGGAAACCACAACTACTCCTCTTAACAACAAAACTTTGCTCGCTACTTGCCTATGGTGATCCTCCTTGGCAGATATATACCATATAAATTAATACTCAATCGACTCGTAGTACAAAGTACTAGTTCCCACAGGACAGTAGCAAACCCTGATACTCGGAATGTAAAACGATTGCAGCCAGTAATTAAAAAGGTGAACAAAATTGCATAATTTATCTCACATGTTCCCATCGATTACACAGATTGCAATGTCTACAGGTTATGCGGTCGACTATGACTACTGTTTTTATATATTGGTGTTATAATCTTCATGATATTTCTCTTGAACGTTGTTATGATGATATATGATGTATTGGACGGTTATGATGTATTCGGTATATATTCATAATAAGCTAAGATACCTATATAATATATAAAATATTGACGGGTTATGCTTTTCTGGGCATCATATTTTCATCCCAAAATCTATTCTCACATGACATGAGAGCCTAACCCTAACCCTATCTCCTAGCCATCACCACCTTCACCATCAACCGCCCTTCACCTCTGATCGCTGCCGCTGCCACCGCTCCTGATGGAGGTCCTTTTCGGGTCTCCTTCAGATGTTGTTTTCCGTCGATCTCCCGGTGGATTCTGGAGGGTGATCTCCCGTTGCGTGTGGGTCTCAATGGGTTTTGAGGAGATTGGTGATTTGAGGAGTTTAACGCCGAGTACCTGCAAAGAAGTCCCGGGATGGTTTGGTACCATCGAGGACCCTCCGACGATCAAGTTAGTACGAGATCCGAGCGAAGTAACGGCTAAGTGGAGTAAAAAATGGCTTACTTGACCCCTCTGTGATGGGGGTTTATATAGCGGCGATAGCAGGCGCAAGAATCTCGCCAACAGTTACGCTCCCGACGTCACGCCTGCGTAAAGAGCGGATTGCCCATTAATGGGGATCATGATGGCGTGGAACTTGTGACGCTGCTGGCGGAGAATCTGCGCGTGGCGAGATTTGAAGAGCGGCGGTTACGCCTGTGAGTGGTGGAGTTGGTCGGTCGGAGGGACCGAGGAAGACGACCTCAGCTGGGGAGCTTGGAGACGAGCAAGAGGCCGAGGAGTCTTGGTCCTGTAGCAGCTCGGGGCGAGCTGAGGGGCCGAGGAGGCCAATTTGCAGAGGGGCCCGAGGAGGACCAGCTTGTGCTTGCAGGTCGGGTACAAGGGTGGCCTGGTCGACCTCTGTTGGCCCTTTCTTCTGGGTCTTGGGAGATGTCATCTGCCACGTGTTCTGATTCAGCGAGATCGCCAATATTGAGCATCATCATTAGCCCCCCACTCTTGTCCCTACCAGCTAGCGGGTCGGGTCAGGAGTGGACTGCCGGGCCGCCCGGGGTAAGCTCCCTTCTAAGGTTTCGTCGGGACGTGTCCCTGGGCTGTCATCTGTCTTTTCTGCCAGCGAATTAGGGCGAAATCTCCGCATTTAAGGAGGGTGCGCCGGTTCGTGCATCCTGTCACTGAAGCGACGGTCCGCATGTCAAGCGTCGGTTGGCCGACGTGACGTGTGCAGACCTGCGGCGTCTGATGGGATGCGGCCCAGCGCGGGAACGACAAGCGGAGCGATCGGTCGTCAAGTTGACTTCGATCGCCTGCCAAGTGTGCCAAGCGCTGCTGAGAAGGAGGCATCTCCTACGGCCCCGAAGTCGAGGGGGGATTACTCAGACTTGGACAAACCTGCAGCGTCTGTTGGGCAGGAGGATGCCTGCTGGGGATGACCGAGCGGGGTAGCCGCTCAGATGCCTCTCGCGAGGGCTTTGATCCCTGGCGTTGCGGGTAGGGAAGCTACCGGCCAGGAATAACCGAGCAGGGAAGTCGCTCGGCTGCCTCTAAGGAGGACTTTGATCCTTAGCGTTAGAGGGGCCGTAGGAGGCCTGCTAAGGATAACCGAGCAGTGAAACTGCGCGGTTGTCCCCTGGTGAAGGTTTTGATCTCTGGCGTCATGGGTAGGCAACCGCCAGCCTGGGATGACCGAGCGGGGTAGCCGCTCATATGCCTCTTGCGAGGGCTTTTATCCCTGGCGTTGCAGGTAGGGAAGCTACCGGCTAGGGATAGCCAAGCAAGAAAGCCGCTCGGCTGCCTCTAAGGGGGACTTTGATCCTTGTCTTTGTTGGGTAGGAGGCTACCTGCTGGGGTGCGCCGAGTAGGAAGGGGCTCGGCGGCCTCACGAAGAGAGCTTCAGATCCTCAATGTCTGATGGGCAGGAAGACGCCCGCCGGGGATGCGCCGAGCAGGAAGGAACTCGGCGACCTCGCGATGAGGGCTTGAGATCCTCAACGTTTGATGGGCAGAAAGATGCCCGCTAGGGATGCGCCGAGCAGGAGGAAACTCGGCGGTCTCACGATGAGGGCTTTGAGATCCTCAGCGTCTGATGGGCAGGAGGATGCCCGCTGGGGATGCGCCGAGCAGAAGGATCTCGGCGGCCTCGCGATGAGGGCTTTAGACCCTCAGCGTCTGATGGGCAGGAGGATGACTGGGGATGCGCCGAGCAGGAAGGAACTCGGCGATCTCGCGGTGAGGGCTTCAGACCCTCAGCGTCTGATGGGCAGGAGGATGCCCACTGGGGATGCGCCGAGCAGGAAGGATCTCGACGGCCTCAAGACGAGGTCTTCAAATCCTCAGCGTGTGATGGGCAAGAGGATGCCCGCTGGGGATACGCTGAGCAAGAAGGATCTCGGCGGCCTCGCGATGAGGGCTTCAGACCCTCAGCGTCTGATGGGCAGAAGGATGCCCGCTGGGGATGCGCCGAGCAGGAAGGAACTCGGCGGCCTCGCGGTGAGGGCTTCAGACCCTCAGCGTCTGATGGGCAGAAGGATGTCTGCTGGGGATGCGCCGAGCAAGAAGGATCTCGACGGCCTCAGGTGAGGGCTTCGATCTTCAGCATGAAAGGGGCCATGAGAGGCCTGCTGAGGGTGGCCGAACAGGATAGCTACTCGGTGCCTCTTGGCGAGGGTTTGGATCCCTGGCGTTGTGGGTAGGGACCTACCAGCCGGGGATGACCGAGCAAGGTAGCTGCTCGGTGCCTCTTGGCGAGGGCTTTGATCCTTAGCGATGGAAGGGCTGTAAGAAGCCTACTAAGGATGATCGGGCAATGAAGCTGTGCGGTTGCCTCTTGGCGAGGGCTTTGATCTCTGGCGTCGTGGGTAGGTAACTACCAGCCTGGGATGACCGAGCGGGGTAGCCGCTCGGATGCCTCTTGCGAGGGCTTCGATCCCTGGCGTCATGGGTAGGGAGCTACCAGCCGGAGATGACCGAGCAGGGTAGCTGCTCGGTTGCCTCTTGCGAGGGCTTTGATCCTTCAGGACGGGGACCGATCAGGGTTACTGCCCAGTGCCTCTTGGCGAGGACTTTGATCCCTGTCGGTTGTGGTAGGAAGCTACCAGCCGGGGATAGCCGAGCAAGGACTCGACTGCCTCTAGGAGGACTTTGGTCCTTAGCGTGGGAGGGGTTGTAAGAAGCCTACCAAGGACCCTTGGCCGGGCAGGGTTACCGCCCGGTGCCTCTTGGCGAGGGCTTTTGTCCTGAAGGATAGCCGAGTGAGGGATCCTCGGGCTCGACTACCTCTGGGAGGGCTTTGATCCCTGTCAGTCGTGGTAGGAAGCTACCAGCCAGGGATAGCCGAGCAGGGTAGCTGCTGAGCTGATTCTAAGGAGGGCTTTGATCCTTAGCGTTGTAGGGGCCTTAGGAGGCCTGCTAAGGATAACCGGGCAGTGAAGCTGCGCGGTTGCCTCTTGGCGAGGGCTTTGATCCCTGGCGTTGCGAGTAGGAAAGTTACCGGCCAGAAATAGCCGAGCAGGGAAGCCGCTCGGCTGCCTCTAAGGAGGACTTTGATCCTTAGCGTTGGAGGAGCCGTATGAGGCCTGCTAAGGATAACCGGGCAGTGAAGCTGCGCAGTTGCCTCTTGGCGAGGGCTTTGATCCCTGGCGTTGCGAGTAGGGAAGCTACCGGCCAGGGATAGCCGAGCAGGGAAGCCGCTCGGCTGCCTCTAAGGAGGACTTTGATTCTTAGCGTTGGAGGAGCCGTAGGAGGCCTGCTAAGGATAACCGGGCAGTGAAGCTGCGCGGTTGCCTTTTGGCTAGGACTTTGATCCCTGGCGTTGCGAGTAGGGAAGCTACCGGCCAGGAATAGCCGAGCAGGGAAGACGCTCGACTACCTCTGGGAGGGCTTTCTGATCCCTGGCGTTGCGGTAGGGAAGCTACCCGTCAGGGATAGCCGAGCGAAGGTCGGGCTCGATTGCCTCTGGGAGGACTTTCTGATCTCTGGCATTGCGGTAGGGAAGCTACCCGCCAGGGATAGCCGAGTGAGGGTCGTGCTCGACTGCCTCTGGGAGAACTTTCTGATCCCTGGCGTTGCGGTAGGGAAGCTACCCGCCAGGGATAACCGAGCAGGGTAGCTGCTGGGTAGCCTCTTGGCGAGGGCTTTCATCCCTGGTATTGCGAGTAGGGAAGCTACCGGCTAGGGATAGCCAAGCAGAGAAATTGCTTGGCTGCCTCTACGGAGGACTTTGATCCCTGGCGTTGCGAGTAGGGAAGCTACCGGCCAGAGATAACCGAGCAGGGTAGCTGCTAGGCTGATTCTTCATGAGGTTTCGCCCGACCATCCATTTGCAGGTATGGGGAACAGGAACGGTCGCGGTGAACGTGCGCGTAGCACGCACATCGATTGTGCGGGGAGGCAAAGCGCCAGGGTCGTGTCGTTTCGATTCCGCCAGAGGATGCTCAATGATCGCCTAGCGGACGAGTATTGGCCCGTGAGATCTGTGGCCATAGGACTTAGCCTGCCGGTGGTCAGCCGTGCCGACGAGGGCAGAGTCTTCTAGAGGCGGGGGAGCGGCGATCTGGGGCCCTGACCTGTCCGTTTGGACTTTAGTCGGTCTATCGGCCGGCGAGGGCGTTGATGAAGGTCGCCGGAGGAGGTTCATCCGTGCCTCCGATGAGGGGGAGGCGGCGGCTGGTACCTGGATCTTCAGGGTGATCCACGCCATGTGGACGGAGATCGGAAGGCCAACTTTTGTTTTTGTGGAGTTTTGTGTTCCCACAGACGGCGCCAACTGATGGAGGTCTTTTTCGGGTCTCCTTCAGATGTTGTCTTCCGTCGATCTCTCGGTGGATTCTGGAGGGCGATCTCCCGTTGCGTGTGGGTCTCAATGGGGTTTGAGGAGATTGGTGATTTAAGGAGTTTAACGCTGAGTACCTGCAAAGAAGTCCCGGGGTGGTTTTGTACCACCGAGGACCCTCCGACGATCAAGTTAGTACGAGATCCGAGCGAAGTAACGGCTAAGTGGAGTAAAAAATGGCTTACTTGACCCCTCTGTGACGGGGTTTATATAGCGGCGGTAGCAAGCAGCAGCAGGCGCGAGAATCTCGCCGGCAGTTACGCTCCCGACGTCACGCCTGCGTAAAGAGCGGATTGCCCATTAATGGGGATCATGATGGCGTGGAACGTGGGATGCTGCTGGCGGAGAATCTGCGCGTGGCGAGATTTGCGGAGCGGCGGTTACGCCTGTGAGTGGTGGAGTTGGTCGATCGGAGGGACCGAGGAAGACGGCCTCGGCTGGGGAGCTCGGAGACGAGCAAGAGGCCGAGGAGTCTTGGTCCTGTAGCAGATCGGGGCGAGCTGAGGGGCCGAGGAGGCCAATTTGCAGGGGGCCCCGAGGAGGGCCAGCTTGTGCTTGCAGGTCGGGTATAAGGGTGGCCTGGTCGACCTCTATGGGCCCTTTCTTCTGGGTCTTGGGACATGTCATCTACCACGTGTTCTGATTCAGTGAGATCGCCAATATTGAGCATCATCAACTCCCCTCGCCGTTTCCCCTCGCCATCACCTCGCCGCTTCTCATCGCCCATCACCTCGCCCCCCAAATCCGCGTCCTCGTCCAGATCCGCTGCCCATCCGCGTTCGCGTCCTCGCCACCTCCTCCCTCACCGCCGCTTCCCTCGTGGTCGTCGCCTCCGTAGATTCTCCATCGCCCATCACCCCGCTGCCATGTTCCTCGTCTGCTTACTGTAGGGTTCCTAGGCACACTCAAGAGGTTCCACAAGGCATCAACCATGCCAAAATCAAATTTTTCTATGTGCCAAGAAACCCTAATTCAAGATCGTTAACTAGAGGTAAGGCGAAACTAAGCAAGTTAACTACTTAACTACAAGTGAAAAGGGATTACAACCTTTGTAGATCCGGTCCTCCACTTCTTTAGCTCCGTGATGACGTCCCTCCGCTGTGATCATCGGGATTCTGGACTCTAGCGTTGGTTTCATCGGAGAAATGATCGGGCTAGGTCGTTGACTTCGATGCCGAAGATGATCTACGTCGAGGCGACTCAAACTCAAGCTCCATCTTCACTAGGTCATGAAACTTGTGAAGATAACACGCTCTACTACATGGCAAGTGGTAGAGAATGAAGAAATAGGAAGTGGGTTCACTTTAGAATTGGATTTCTCACTCTAAATCTCATGGCACCATTAGAGGTAGTAAGCTTTCTTCTTCTTGAAGAAGAAGAAGAAGAAAGAAAAAATGATAAGAATAATGAATAAAGAATGAAACTTATCCCTTTAATTATGGTACCATGGTTAAGTTAAGCCCTCATGCTTAACTTGTGTAGAGAATTAACAAAAGAATTGGGTTAAGGGTTGGGTTAACTAGCATCCTAAGGAAATGACAAAAGAAATTGATTTTCTCAAAGTTTCTTCAAGCTTCATGAAGCTTGATACTTTGACCAAAGTCTTATTTCTTTTGTTATTTATTAGGAAATTAGTAAACCCTAATTTAACCTCAATTTGGTTTAAGTCTCATACACACAACTTGTATGTATCATCAAGTATGATACAAACATGTACACTTGCATATATCACATATAAACAATGTGCACATTCAAGTGAGAAAATCAATCTTAAATGAACCAATATTAGTTAATGTAAAGTAATATATCAAATATATAATTATACATTAAATCATTAAATCAACACTTGATTTAATGATCCGGTCATACTGTATACAACTGACTAATATCAAGTGTATCAATATATCGAATCAACATTTGATTCGGTAATCCGGCTATATCTTATATAACCGTCCGATGATATTAATCGCGAGAATAGAATTCAGTATCACATACTGGTATTATTCTCGGTCCCGCACATATCTCATATGCGCTCCTATTTCGTTTCGCTTGAGCCAGGAAACCTCTGTGTAGGACTCTAAAGACTCGTCAATACGCCGGCAGTAGGTGATGATCATATCAAACACCCACAAGCTGCAAGCGGTCTGCTAAACGTAATGGCCATCCGGGTATTGAGCGATCAGAAGATCAACGAGCAAGCCCGCTCACACTCCTGTGAATCCAGCCAGTAACACTTACCGTACAGTCCGGTCTGTTCGTCTGATATGTCGCATATCTCGCCTAGGGGTGGTAAACGTCAGACCCCAGTAGCTTGATAAGTCATGCCGATATAAGGTCCATAATAAGCGTGAAACTACTGATAACTCTTACCAGTAAATCACTGCAACCCTGGCCAGGGATTTCCAGTTATGACCAGTTGAGCATAGCGCGACATCAACCCCCAATACCGGGAGAGACGAATCCCCTCCTATCGCTCATTGCCTCTATGTGAATCGGGACTGTACCCAAAAACCACCTGTTTGCACAGCTCAGTAGAGCCGTGGTAGGGTGGAAATCAAAGCACAGTGGGAGACACACAAGGCTCTATGACGATCTCGGGTCAACAGACTAAGCTGTACCAGTGTCACCAGAGAACTGCCATCTGACGTGAGGTATAATACCATCTGGGAGTTCTCGGCGAGTCCGTTCAGTGTACCCAGTCTCTACTGAGCACCCGCATACCATCTCTGATGTCAAACACCAATGGATATGGGATCATCCATCGCCCATCACATGGGTCGAGAAGATATACGCAATTCTACTTTGGAATATCGATGCCCCGTCTCGATATTCCCACGACTAGGAATATTGAAGGATGTACTCATGGACTACCCAGGCCCCACTAGTATGATCTACACCATAGTTCTGGAAGTCGAGTACATATCCTAAGGGCTTTATCAACATGTAATAGAGAGACTGCAAGTATACATGTTAAGATAAAGAGCAACCAGATAGCGTACTATCATGTCAAGCAAGAAAGTCCTACCTATATATGTCCCAGCATCCACTACAATATACATCTCATGTACAGCAATGGCCTCTAGGGCATACATATAACTAACACTTACCACGTTCCCTCGAAGCCGCAACCCTCAATCGATTTGCGATGATCATCCAGCCCAATCTCGGTATGTGGTTTGTGATTTGTGAAGAAGAAGGGGAAAAAATCACAAGGGATTTTTGATTTGTTGATTTGTTGGATTTGTTTTTCTTATTTAAAAAAAAGGAAATCAGAAGGGAGATGCCCCTTGGTATGTGATTTGTTGGATTTGTGTTGGCGGCGGTGGGTTGTAGATCGTTGATTCGAGTCTTTTGAGACGGATCGCGATTTGATTTGTGACCTGTAGAGAGGACTTTCCAGTCTTTCATTTGTTTTGGTGAATTCTTGTTATAGTGATTAGTAATCGAATAGGAAGAGATTGATCACATATTTTTTTTGGGTGGAATCGTATATGATTCCTTTCTTAGTTGGAGATTGGTGTCGATTTATGAAGTCGTGTTGATTTATTGGTGTTGGAACAACTATAACTTTTATATCTCACATACCTACTTTGGTTGAGGGTAGAGGAAAAGGAAATCGAAAATTTAGAGTTAGAGGAGGTAGAGGAGTGGTGGCTAAGATTAGAGGTGATCGTTTTTGCTCACGTTGTAGGTTGTTAGGTTATACAAGAGTTTATTGTTACTCTTCACCCTGAACTTCGAACCACACACACTATTAGGATGATCACATATGATCCAGCCTTATCAGGTTTTAAAGAGGAGGAAGTATTACAGCTTAAGAATCTCCTCTCTCGACCTTCTGCACGCTCTTCGAGGTCGCATACTCCCATCACAGTTGCAGTCAAAGGTGAAGGCAATAATGGTCTTCTTTCTTTAGGTTCTCCTACTTCATGTAGCAGCCCTATTACTGTGGCAAATGATTTCATCTCTAAGGTGGAAGGCGTTGGATCTACTCTTCTCGCTCCATCTTTATCTGTATCTTCAGTTTTATATGTGTCGACATTTCCTTTTAGCTTACTATCCGTTAGCAAACTTGTGCATTCGTTAAAATGTCCAGTAACATTTTCTCCATCTGGTTGTATTATGCAGGATTTGGAGACGAAAAAGGTGATTGGTTCAGGACATGAACATGAAGGCTTGTACTATGTGGAAGACATACATTTATAGGTTGTTCTACCGCTGCATCTCCTCTTGAGATCCACTGTAGGTTAGGTCGTCCATATTTATAAAATTAAAAAAAACCTTGTTTCTTCCCTTAGTCATTTGTCTACTCTTAAGTGTGAGTCTTGTGAAATGGGAAAGTATCACTGTGCTTCTTATCCTTCTAGACTTAACAATAGGTCGATCAGTCTATTTGAGATTATACATTCTGATGTATGAGGTCCATGTCCTATTGTGGCAAATCGTGGACACCGTTATTTTGTTACTTTTATCGGTGATTTCTCTAAAGTGACATGGTTGTATCTTTTGAAATCGAGATCTGAAGTCTTCACTGTTTTTAAATCCTTTTGTACCGAAGTTAAAAATCAATTTGGTAAATCTATTAAAATTTTGCGAATTGATAATGCCAAAGAATACTTCGGCTCAAACTTTCGGCAATTCTTGGATTCCTTTGGTATTGTTCATCAATTCTCATGTCCTTACACACCTCAACAAAATAGGGTATTCGAGAGAAAGAATAGGCACTTATTAAAGGTCACACGCACTATGTCGATTCATATGCAAGTCTCAAAACGTTTTTGAACGATGCGGTACTTACTGCGCGTCATTTAATTAATCGCATGCTGAGTTCTATTTTGAATGGGCAGATACCATATTCTGTTCTATTTCCTTTTATGCCATCTTTTTCTCTACCTCCAAAAGTGTTTGGGTGCACCTGCTTTGTTCATGACCATCGCCCCGGAGTATCCAAACCTGATCCAAAATCTCTTCGATGTGCCTTTCTCGGATATTCTCAGGATCAAAAAGGTTATATATGCTATAACAGAGAATTAGATAAAGTGTTCGTATCGGCGGATGTCACTTTTCATTGGAACACTCCATATTTTTCCTCTATTTATTTTTCTCCATCTGTCTGTAAGGATTTCCCTATCGATGAGTTTGATGTCTTAGCTATCCTATCCACTCATGTTCCAATCAAACCTTCTGTGGAACAAACCGAGGAACTAATGTAAGAACATATTACTCAGGTGTATACCAGACGGGTACAACAGCCTCCTCCAGCCGAGCTGCCACGGGTCATCCCTCCAATTTTAGATCCACCGGTCACTCCTCCAACTCCAAATCCAGATCTTTCTGAGTTAGATGTTCTTATCGCCCTTAGGAAGGGTACTCGTACTATTACTCATAGTGAGTATGTCACATATACACGATTGTCTCCTTCATATCGTCCATTCATTTCATCCTTAGATTCTCACTCTCTTCTCGGTTCAGTATCTGATGCACTGGCTAATTCTGATTGGAAGAGAGTAATGGAGGAGGAAATACTAGCATTACGCCTTAATGGCATATGGGATCTTACTCGTCTTCCTGTTAGGAAGAAGGCAGTTGGTTGCCGGTAGAAATATACTATGAAGTTGAATCCTGGTGGCTCTCTTGCTCGGTTGAAAGCTTGTTTGGTGGCGAAATAATACTCGCAGACTTACGGGGTCGATTATGATGAGACTTTCTCTCCCGTGGCCAAGATGACCTCTGTTCGCATCTTTTTATATCTGGATGCCATATATCATTGGCCTTTATATCAACTTGATTTGAAGAATGCATTTCTACAATGGTACATTGCAGGAAGAAGTATATATGGAGCAACCGTCTGGCTTTGTTGCTCAGGGAGAGTCTGGGCTTGTTTGCAAGCTCAAGAGGTCATTGTATGGCCTCAAACAGTCTCCACGAATATGGTTTGGGAGACTGACCGATATTGCTAAAAGCTTTGGTTTACAAAGATCCAATAGTGATCGTTCGGTTTTCTATCAGCATCGCTGTGGAAAGAGGATTCTTATGGTCGTCTATGTGGACGATATTGTTATTACATGAGATGATGAGAGGGAGATTTCTGACTTGAATGCTCATCTTCAAAAACAATTTTGCACCAAAGACCTAGGGGAGCTAAAATACTTTTTAGACATTGAGGTATCGAGGTTACCGAAGGAAGGGATTTTGATCACTCAATGAAAATACGTGCTTGATATGCTCTCGAAGACCGGTATGTCTGGTTGTAGGCCCATCGACTCTCCTATGGACCCAAATGTGAAGCTCTTTGCGGGTCAGGTGAAGCCTGTTTCTGATCCAGGACGATACATGAGATTGGTTGGCAAACGTAACTACCTGACCGTCACTTGTCCAGATATATCCTTCTCGGTCAGTGTAGTGAGCCAGTTTATGTCTGATTCTCGCGAGACTCATCTTGATGCAGCCCTCCGTTAAGGTACTTAAAGAGTGCACCGGGGAAAGGCATCGTCTATAAGGACTATGGGCACTCCAAGATCACAGATTTCATGGATGCAGATTGGGTAGGGTCTCCTGACGACAGGAGGTCGACAACTGGTTTTTGTGTGTTTGTTGGAGGGAATTTAGTTTCTTGGAAAAGGAAGAAATAAAGCGTGGTCTCTCGATCAAGCGCAGAGTCGGAGTACAGAGCTATGGCTAACACCACGAGTGAGTTGGTGTGGATATGCAAATAATAATACATAAACTGAGGGGTATAAACTAGTACATGTTAACAACAGCTCCAAAGGACATCAGTAGTTGCATGATATATATATATATATATATATATAGGAGATGAGAAGAGGCCAGTAATGAGATTTGTATACAAGTAATTAGTGGTGTAATCAGAAGATTGTTTACAGGAAAATCACAGAAAATAATATACTGAAGGGGCATGTGATAAGATCCGGCACAAGGTCTTTTCTTTTGACCGTATCTACTTTTTCTTTTTGGCTACTGTATGTATGGACACTGTCACTTTGCATTGAACTGACTCGGGGTAAAATCTAGTCCTCATTAATTATTTCAATTTGGATCGGGTATCAGCAGCAATTGCAAAGCAGTCTTACCAGTAGTGTAGTGTAGATAAAATTAAAGAGAGTAGCATGCATGTCCATGCATGCAGAGGTACCTAGTTTGGTATGTGTGTGTGCGCGCGCGCACACACACTAGGGCCGGTGATGGTGATGGTGATGGTGTTTGCTGCCTGCAGCCCGCTGGTTTCAAACTTTTTGACGATGCTTCTGCCTTTTATATAGCCCTTAATTTCCCATCTTTTTCTACCTTTCTTTCTTTTTAAATTTTTTTTTTAAAGTAGTTCAATTGTTGGATTGGGTTTCATGAGGGCAGTTTGGGACGCTTGCCTCCTTGGCACGATCTGATCGCAGTGCTTGCAGGCTCTTCTCTGCTGGGCAAATGATAGGTTGTAAACAGCCCAGCCCAGCCAACCAAAATAATTTGTCACACACACATGGGCCGACACACTATGGTCCAAAAAGAATGGGCCGTTTTAATGGGCCTACAATTGAAGCTAGGAAGATGGAGCCCACTGATTCCTCCCATAGGATTTGTACCAACCAATGGACAAACCAATTACCCCCGCCCACTCAGCTAATCTTATCGTCCCAATAAATAAACACCTTTACAAATGCTCTGGAGATTCTCCACCATTCAATATATCAAGTGTTCAATCTGCACATCCCATAATTAAGTTGTTCTACTCCTTAACGAGATTGGCTTAATTTTATGTATATAATATAACTAGTGTTGAGCTCCCTTCGCCATCCCAATTCGCCATCCCAACAGACACATATATAAGACACCAAATTCATAACAAGTTTGGTGGCTGGGGAATTTTATTTTTATTTTCATTTTCATTCTTATGATGTTGGCGTGTGCGTTTTTCCAACATTTTCATCACCCTATTTAATAAAGGCCAATGCCTCTTCTCTGGAAGTAGAAAATGAGGCATTAATATACGAAAGACTTGAGTTTAGATAGCTGTTTATCTCTACCGTATCTCAATACAATAAAGGATAACAAACAACTGTGTACAATAAGGAAGAGACGGCACATAGAAACCATGGCCGCCTACTCGGATCTCTGTCAAACAAATCTTAAGAAACATATGCTGGAGAATCCCCAACATGACTCGTTGTCCCGTTACCACAATGATATATAAATGAACAAGGATAGTCTTCGAAGAGATAACAAAGCTGGAAACAAGGATGGTGTTGATCGATGTGTTTGCGGCCTGCATGAAGATGAGCTACATGTTAAGGTCAGTGTGATTTTAACCAACTACAATCAAGTTACTTTGTTCATCATTCGTCCCCCAACACAATACCATGGAGCTGCTCCTAAAAACATCACACATGCATGTAAAAACTCCAACTAAGAGGAACTGCTAGTAATTAAGAATTAACATCTAAAGAAAGAGGCAGCCCATCCTCCCTGATTTGCAAAGCATTATCCAAAGGGGAACAAAACAAAAGTATTCATCAAAAAGAGGACTTCAAGAAGATGCCAAAAGGACGCATCTTTTCCTTCAAACACCTAAATGATATGTCATGGCATAATGGGTTTTCCTATACAAATTAACCAACTAAAATAGTTACGAGACTCTCGAGTCCTACAAGGAGGACCCTCACCCAGATGCAGCACATGCACATGGTTTGTTTTTTTTTTTTTAATGTCAGTCGCTGCCTTTTTAAATAAGCAGCAGCTAGAACCTCACTCTAGAGAAAGTCAATCTTGTGCATTGAACATCACGATATATATAAATACATGCATAAATAAAAATGCTGTTTTATAGGATGTGAAGATTCTTGCTGCCACTTAATAATTACCTTTATGACACAACTGCATCAAACAGCTTCAGAAGCCTTAAACATTGAGCACCTTAAATGATCAAGACGAGCCAAATTTTGCAGAAATTCATTAAGAGCATCTGAGGAAGCAGCAACAGCAGAAATTTAATTTTGTAAAGCAAACTTTTAAAGTCCGGCCCACAGATGAATCTTCTTCTTCCATTCAGCATGCATCAAGGAACATGATTCTTGAATCGAAAAGGGATACTGTTTTGAGAATGAATGGGAATATCATACTTCATCTATCTAAGTTTCAGCAACAAAAGGCATCTTCTTCCTGAGTTGGTGATTAACCAAAAACCTGCCCTTGCCTGTCTTTTCTTTATATCAAGCTAGGGAACCCCATCACCAACTGCCACAACAAGCCTGCCTTTTCTTTATATCACAACACCACATGCATGCAGCACCAAGCTCAGCTTTCCACCTAGGGATTGCTTAATATTAAGATTCCAAAAGCAATCACTAGAAAATCACCAACACAAGATGCATATCTCAGTCCCAGGATCCCCTCAAAAAACAAAAAAAAGACAAAAACAAAAACAAAAAACCCAAAACAGCCTGTCTTTTTTTTTTTCCTCTCTTTTTTACTACAGTACCAGATCCAGAAACTAACCAAATAATTGCCACTCCTTTCCCATAACAAGCTCACCACAAATCACATCTCCTTTTTAAAATAAAGTTCAGCCGCTGCATTACTTTCAATCTGGCCCTCCATTGTTCAAAACCCTTGTGATTGCAAGCTGAGATTATAGTATCTCTCTAGCAATGCACATCACTTGCATCCTCATCCTAACACAGTTCCAATCCCCATTATGGAGAAGCTGCTCTTTTGCCAACTCCTCCTAGCTTCCATCTTCTCAACAACAATCGGCATTCTTCTCTCAACATCACAGGGTCAGTGCCTCAACCCCACTACGGCAGTGAGAGCTGGCTTCTGGCTCTCTAACTCCAACCGTTACTCTTCTCTTTCAAATATCGCCTCCTCTCTATACACTCATCTCTACTATTACTCCCTCTCCCTCGACGCTACCAGCTACAGGGTCGCTCTCCCGTCTCAGGACCAGCTCTCGATACTAACCAGCTTCTCTTCTACCGTGAAATCCAATAACCCCTCCCTGAAAACCCTAATCTCCATTGCGACCGACCATCATCAAGCCAATTCATCAAATGCCGCCTTCTCTACTATGGCAGCTGACCAAAATCTGCGATCAGCATTCATCGATTCAGCCATAGAACTAGCGAGCACGCACAGATTTGATGGCTTGGACTTGGCATGGCAATTTCCATCCTCACCCTCCGACATGGCCAACTTCGCAATCCTCCTTTCTGAGTGGCGGGCCCATGCCAATAACTTATCGTCGCCTCTCCTTCTCACCGCCACGGTGTATTTCTCAAACCATCTATTTGACGGGCCGGCCGACGACCTTGATTACCCAATCAATGCCGTTTCAGAAAATCTTGACTGGATCAATGCTCTCTGCTTCGGCTACCACAAAAGCAACGAGATTATAACCGCCGCTGATGCTCCGTTATATGATAAAACCACCCACTTTTCAACAAGTTATGGCATAGGATCGTGGCTCGATGCTGGGGTTCCTCCGTGTAAGCTGGTGATGGGGATTCCATTATATGGTAGATCTTGGTATCTCAAGAACAAGGAGAAGAATGGGTTTGGTGCCCAAGCGGTGGCAGCTGGGCCAAGAGAGAAGCTAAGCAACCAAACTGGATTAATGGCTTACTCTGAAATTAAGGAGATCTTGAAGGAGAGCGCCTCTTCTGTTACTTATGATAATGGCACAATATCGTCGTATTTCCACAATGGAGGCTTATGGGTCAGCTTCGACAATCCTGAAGTAGTTGATGAGAAGATTAAGTTATCTTTGAGGAATCGATTGCTCGGATATTTCCTTTGGCCGATCAGCTTTGATGACTCAAATCACACCATATCAAAAGAAGGTGAGTTTCGATGAATTTTCGTAACCACACTATCTTGGCTTCAACTTCATTTTATCCTCTTCCTTTGTTAATCCTCTATTTCCCGATTACAGCTTCTGATGTGTGGCAAAGATATAACGCCACTGGTGAAGGCAAAATCGTGTATGAAGAGACGCCTTCTCCTGAAGAAATGAACCCCCAGGGCCTTGCTCCTAACAACGCGGCAGATTTATCCTACTCAATAAATAGAAGCCCTGTACTGATACTGCACTTTTGTAATTTATTGTTTCTTCCATTTTATCTCGTTACGATTTGAGCTCCTCAATAATGCAAACAGATTACCCGCTTACATTCAATTCTATGCTATAAAGAGATTTTGATGCAAAGTCGTGTGGTCCATTGTAATTTAAGATTTGTATTCAATATATAACTGTAAGGTTTGTATACAAAATAGGGCATGCATATGACTACCTTCTACCAGTGAAGATTAAAGCTAGAAGACTGCATGATTGGATGAGCAAAATATGCACCGAGTGTCAACGCTGTGATGGTGAGATAAGGCAACCTAATAAATTCTTTGTAGTAATCCTTGGGAATCTTTTGACGTCCATCAAGAATCGCAGCAAAAGGAATTACGCTTGTTCGGCTCTTCACAGCATCAAAAGCTTCGCCATATCGAGATTTCAACCTCCGATCACCATTCCACACTCCAAATAAGTGGTGGCCGATTAAACCAACTGAGGCTGCCGCCACCACTGAATTTCCGATCCATATGGTGTGAGCTAAGCACCACATCACTTGGCCAACCATCTGAAAAATAAGAAGCAAGTCAATGTTTAGATGAACAAAGCCTCATATTAGTTTTTTTTTGTGAAGAGAAGTACTAAAATACCTGTGGGTGTCTGGTGATTCGCATGATTCCAGTTTCCCATAGATGCATTTTTGGCTTGTCAACTGCTGCAACCTCCAACAGATTGAAAGTAGATGGGTAGAGAAAGAAGAAGGAGATGAAGTTTGACACCCACACGAGCTCATGGACTCCAGGGACACTTTGAACTTGCCACAATTGAGTTCCATCATAGCGATGATTGATAAAGTAAACCTGCAACCAAATGATATCAATGTTAGCTCAAAATAGATATATTGGCTTCACCAATATCGTCAATACTACGGATATGCTATAAATCCGTGGTGAGCTTGATTTAAGCGAAGCAGACAAGAAATGTAAGGAAACTCACAACAGTGCTGACTGCCAAAGGCAGTGAAACCCCTGCAAACAGTACACGGAAAGCACGCTCACCAATGAGCTTCTCGCCCACATCTCGAAGGCTTGCCAAACCACTATGTACCACAGCGAAGATAAAAATCAGAATCAACATAACAACCTGCATATGAGAGGAAAGAACAGTAACCATTAGAGTTTGCGGGTCAAACTTACACAGAAACAAACAACTTACTTCCAACCACCAGAATGGTAAATGGATGATAAGATAAAGATACAATAGACAGTTTAAATAACATCTAGCTCGTATATATGCTAGTAAAGAAAGCTTAATCAAATCTGACCTAACAAATTCCTCTCTGCTTAAGTAGAAATCTGCTGTAGGAACATTCTGAGTATCCCGTTGCGAGTTTCAGTTTAAATTTCTGCTGTAGGAACATTCTGAGTATACCGTTGCGAGTTTCAATTTAAAACCCATTCAGTTACTAACTGCATTGTTTTGGTTGACAGATATTGTGATTTAAGGGCGACACCCAGTCTGAAGCAAATTTTCATGGCTTCAAGTACAAGAGTGATGAGGGCCGGGTCCATCTGTGTACGGATGTTACTAGATATATTGTTAATAATTAGGACCCAACCCCGTTATTGAAAAAATCAAGTTTGGTCCAGATGTGACATTCTTGGGTTAGATACATGTATTTAAGCTTGGCCGCGTCAGGTTTTATGTGCTATACCATGCTTGGAGAGAGCGAATTTGGAATTTCTATTCCCGCTCAACTTTAATGTTATAATCTCAAGACAAGATAGGATATATAAATTCAACTAAGACACTAGGGCGTGAATCCCTATATCCATGTATCCGGTAGTCCAAGGTTGCAGAAATAACATCTCAGCATCGATATTTGGTAACTATATATACAACTTCGAACTTTCAGTCTTTCAGCAATGCATATTTTACTTGTCTATCAACTTAGTAATTGAGGATACAATGTGGAGCATTCTAACTCCCAATGATTTCTCTCAATCTTGAATGAGAAAATTACACGATGTCAATCATGGATATAAGAAAATCTGGGTTCTTCAAGCATGATACCAAAGAACCTTCGGCTAGCCATACGAGGTAAATATATACAAGTGTTGAACAGAACGTGGAATACAATGTCGGATGATTTGCAGAAAGGTTTTAATTGTGATGCTGTTACAGGAACACATGTAACTATGTAACTTTAAGCATAAGAACATGCTAGGGGATGCTGCGAGACTCTAAAGTTAGGGCCGACAAAAATCCCAATAATTCACACCAAAGACTAGCGTTTGTTCATCCTTCCCCTTGTCATTCGACTGCAACATAATTGCATTGCACTCTCATCCTCACTACCGCCTGCTCTCCTACACTCGCAGAGAGGACAGCTGGTTCTTGCTCAATAGAAATTGACTGAAAATATGCATATCTTCATTGATGTTATCTTCAAGCGACTGCAGTGATGCAAATTTGCAGTGACTAGCTGATATTGACCCTCACTCTCTCCAACATGATATTTTTTGAAATTATAATCACTCGACGGAATGTATCTTGTAAGTAACACAACCATCACATAGGGTAAACTTATTTGTATCTTTGACCGAGCCATGAAAAAGCCACTATTCTTAAACCGTAACCCAATTGGGAACAATGACTTTTCGCTCATGCTATGAAACTTTAATAAACTTTTTAACAGCAAGTTTATACTCACTAATCTATATGGCGTCTTTACAGTAAAAAAAATGTAAAGCAATTCAGTTGACAGAGGGGGAGGGGGGGGGGGGGGGGGGCGGAAATTAATTAATTTATTAATCAATATCGATTGTTTTAGGAAATTGGAAAAGGTTGAAGGTAAACATGTCACGAAGTTATTATAGATGGGAAATACTGAATTTGGACAATCATTGCAAATAGATACATTCATACAGCCCAAGGTAAGCGACAACGCCGAATTAATTGTTACTTGAAATTAAGATGATGCTAAAACTTTTACTTGTTAAAGTTAGCATATACCATATCAAATTTTGTAGATAACTTGAAATTAAGATGATGATGATGATGATGATGATAGTCCCAATTTCTTGCGAAGTTCATGATACCGGAATCCCCGAAAGAAAGGGGAAGGGGGGGCAATGAAGAAGAAATGGAAGAAGTAGATATGCTGACCTCTTTGGTGTCTGAAATTCCCGAAAGGGCGTCGACGAAGGCAGCCCCATAGCCGGTGGAGGGGTCGATCCAGAGGACATCGAGGGCGAAGAGGACGGCAGCCAAGATGGCAGCAAAATAAATCCAAGAAGACAACTTTTGGTCCCCCAAATCGAACCTGGCCGAATCCTCACCGACAGCAGCAGCAGCAGCAGCAGCAGCGTCGCCTTCGGTCGAAGTCCTGCCGGCGGCGAGAGGAAGTGGTCTTCTCCTCCTCGTCAGGCTGAGGGGGGCTTTAGAGCTGCTGAAATTAGGGATGATGGTGAAGGGAACAATTGGGGAAGGCGGAGGCGTAACCCTAACCCTGACCCTAACAGAGGAAAGGCGACGGAAGAGGGAAGGGGAGCTGCTGTTTGAGGGGATGAGGAGAGAAGCCCTCGCCATTTTGCAAAGATGAGGGAGAGAGATGAGAATTCGTTAATTTATTTTTAAAAGGGAATATATAAACGAGGGTGGGGCTGGTGGTGGTATCTTGAGTGGAGGGATCCTTTAAGCGCTAGGTTTTGGATTGTGGGAAACGGGTTGGATTCGTACTTGGATTTGGATCTGCTTTTCTTCCTCCTCATGGATCCGCCTTATACATGCATCAAAATTCCTTACCTATTGATTAACTTATTAGCGCAATAACAAAACACACACACACAGACTCTCTCTCTCTCTCTCTCTCTTCCTTCTCTTGACGAGATCCGTAGCTATATATAGCACCTTTCTTTTCTTTCTTTTTCATTATCAGCCTCATTGAACTTTTCGAGCCTCCTGGCCTAATTAGAATTCCCTAGTAAAATCGCTCTATCAAAAAGAATCAACAAATTTCTTTTTACTACAATAATCAGCTAGCTTGGTTATCATCTCGCTGAAAATGATCCACCTTGAAATAACTTCAACAAAAGCTTTAGGCTCAAATTGTTCTCATTAAAATGAAGCAACCCGCTAATTAAATTTGTCGATAATGATTAGTAGGAGACGTAGAATAATTAGTTTACTTAATATTTCTCTTTTCTTTTTTCATTCCTCACTTAAAGAAAATCAAGAGAGCTAGCCATGGAGGAGAGCATGAAAGTATGAAGAAGATAAGAATTAAGATGAGAACCAATCAATGTATCTCATGAGTCATCCAAAATGAGTCATCAATAAAATGCCTAATTTAATCTACAAGCATCTGCATGACCCATTCTATTTTAAGAAAAAGAATAAAATGGTTCTTATTTAATCCATACAATTTGTACGGTGTTTTTCGTCACCCTATTGAAACTCCTGCAGGAAAGGGGGCTTGGTCCCGGAATTAGGAGTTAAACTCCTGAAAGGATCTTGAGTGGAGTTAAACTCCCAAAAGAGTTTTATTTGTGGAGTTGAATTTCAAAAGATTTTGATTTGTGGAGTTAAACTCCAAAAGATTTTGAATAGAGTTAAACTCCTAAAAGAATTTTATTTATGGAGTTAAACTCCCAAAGATTTTGAAAAATGGAGTTGAACTCAAAAATCTTTGAAGATGATCAAAGGGGACCCATTTCTTCTCCCATGAGCCCTAGATCCTCTCCTAAGCCTCGGATCTTCCCCAAAGTGGGATTTTTGGAGATGAGTCTCCTTCTTCCTCATCTCTATTGGCTGGATCTTAGAGAAAAGGGTGTGGGACTTAAAAAATCTTCCCTTTTAGAGATTTAATGGGAGATCTGAGTTCCCCTTCAAGGGTTTTATGGTGAAAAACTATTTGTTTTTTGGGAAAGGAAGAGTTGATGTAATACCCAGTTCCTTTTGTACGTCAATATCCGTATTTAAATAAAGTGTTAGTTTACAAAATTTGTTCATTTATATTTTTATTTATTTTCAAAACCCTAATCTATATTTTTACCCAAATAGTTTTCACTAAACAAACCTAACCCAAAACCCAAGTCCATCTTTAATCCTACTCCTTTTCTTTCTAAATTTTTCTTGAGCCCAAGCCCAATAACCCTTCATTTCCTTTTACCCAACAGTTACCTTCTCCCTTTCAAAATTCAAAAATTATTCTACTTTAAAATCCAAATCCTATCCAATCCATTTCTTTAACTCCCTAATTAAACCTAATTATTCTATAATAAATCTCCTTTACACCCTCTCATAAAATTTTCCTTTATTTTTATTTTTAAAACTCCCCACTATTTCTCTCTCTCGGCCCTCTCTCTGTCTCTCTCCTTTCATTATACATATAGTATACTAAATATTTTCCTCTTGGATCCCAACACATCCCTTTCTCCCTATTCTTACCTCTCTTCCTCGTTCTCTAATTCTTCTTCCCGCTTTCGTCTTTCCTCCGCGAAACCCGAACCCACGCATCGCCTGCCTTCGCCTCGCCACCTCACGCCGTCGTCACCTCAACCTCGCCTTCACCTCTCTCCTCCTTTCCCGAGCGCTGCTCTCCCCGCAACCCACATCACCGCTACAACCCGTCGATCTCGCCTGCGCCTCGTTGCCGCTGGAGCTTGCCTCGCCGTCGACCTCGTCGACACCTTCCTCCATCTTCTCTTTCCCTTCTTCCCTCAAGCCACACCCGAGAACCCCAACAACCGCAGCTCCCTCATCATCACCGGCCACCGGACCACCGTGCCCACCACAGCTCTGCCTACCGTCTCCATCGTTCACCGACCCCGAGACCCTTGCTGCCGCAGCCCCGTTTCCATCAACCGAGCTCCACCATCGTCGACCCGAGCTACCAGCCGAGTCCAAGCCCCGAAGCCGTACCGAGCTCGAGCCGAGGCCCAACTTTTCGTATTGCCGTGTCGTGCCTAGTCCGTGCATGCAATGTGCCGTGCCGTTCATCACCGTTAGCTGTTGTCGTGTCGCCGATCGTCGTCGTCAGGCAAGTTTCACAACTTGCTTATCATGCTACGATTAGTATTGTGATTAGTTATAGATATAATCAAATCGTGAATTCAAACTCAATAACGAACATTTGTGCTAATGGTGCCGATGAAGCCCAACTAGGACTTATGTCCAAGCTGATATTACATGAAAATTTTAGAGATACCAACTAGTTTTGAGTACTTAAGGAAAACGTGTGTTTTGTTGGATACCGAATGTTTACCTTAGGTGTTCGATGCAAACCCTAGACTAAAAAATCTATTAAAATGACGGAACTTAGGAATAACGGATTACCCTAGTGATAATAAATACTGTGTTAAGAGTTGGTTCGAAAATACGGACCCTAACACCGTGAAATGTCACCCCCTTTTAGATCTGTCAAGTCTGAAAATTTCCGTACCTGAATTTTGTGAAAATCATAGTAAATTGGATACACTGCGGAATGTTGTGTTCGAAGGCTCATATCTAAGCCGACTCGACAACCTAGAACCTCATATAATATATAATCTATTTCTATTTTAAAACGGTGACAGAAACTGTTCAGGAGTGCGGCTCTGGATTGCAGTCCAGAGCAGCACTGCTTGTCGACACTTGATTTGAAATGCTTCTACATCTTTGTGTGAAAGCCACAAGCGAAGCAGAAAAATCAAACCTTTATTATGCGAAACCCTATACCGTAGCAAAGATAAATCTGTTAGATAACTATTGAAAGTGGTTTCATTCGTTTTTACTATCATTTGCTATTTTAATCACATTTTAAACCATCAGTACATACTGCAGTCCCAAGCAGGGACAGAATGTATATCCTGATATTATATAATACATAACTCTCAGCACACGGAGGATATTGTCAATCCGTCTGGTGCGTTGGAAACCTAGCTGATAAACCTAAATATTATCCAACTGTAGTGTCGCCTAATTATGATCCCAACAGGGTAAAAACTGTGTTACGAAATGGACTTTTAGTTCAGGAACTGAATTTCCAGTAGAGAACACTTAAAAATAAATGACCGTAATTTGCGAATCCAAAACCCGATTGACTTGAAACTAATTTCGTTGAATTGCTGATCAAGTTTAATTTTTACCGCTTTTGTATCATTTTACTAAATTCTGAACGTACGATTTAATGCGATTTTTCTAAGTTCATACGGCGCGTAATGACTTGTATTGCATTTAATTTGCTTAGCGGCATGATTCACATTTTTACCCGACTGCAATATCTCTAGCGATAGTGAGCATCCTTATTAATTTTCAGTGTATAATTCATTATCGAGCATGAATGGTATCGGTTTAGATGTGTCGAGTACGCCTGTAAAAGTGAGTGATTCGTGATAGTGAACAATACAGTGAATAGTGAATGAAGCAGTGTTATTGATGCGTACTTGTACACAACTAGCCCATACTCATAAATAGTGAAACCTGGGGGAAAAAGGTAAATCGAAGTGGAAAGAAACTTGTATTTAGCGAGGTCAGTGATTTAGAGGATGATCATTCGAACAACGACTCTTATATATTAGGTTTGGACGTAGCGGTCCGGCTGACAAGGTTATGTCCCGGAAAACAGTGGGTCGTAGTCTCGGGTACGTAAGAGACCCTCGTTAAACTTGATCATTCCTTTCCGCAACTCGATTTCAACAAGTGACTTAGAGACCGATAGGGACACAGATCATACATTGCATTGTTTATTGACATATTGATTACCTGCATTTATTGTCTCCACCGTTATTACTTTATTTTCTTGTCTTATTATTATTATATTGCTATTGCGTCGTCCTGACGACCTGAGTATACATGCTCAGTGATAGAAGTGGACCCGTCTGATCTCGAGAAGACTGCGAAGATCCAGACCAGTGGATCAGTTATATTTCTCTCTTGACATCCCTGGTTAGTTGTCCTCCTGTTTACTTCCATTGCATTCAGTTTTCATTATATCTGATAGTTCCAGTGACTGCATTCTCTTTATTCGTGTTGTATTTTACTGATTACCATATAGTGTTAGAAGCCGAAATATGACTACGACAGGATTTTTCCTTGATCGCAGGAGCATGGCTGACCTAGTCATCCTCGTATTCCGTATTTTGGGAAGCGGGGCGTGACAGTTGAACTCTTGATTTAATTCAGAAAAGAAAAGATGCTTTGAAACCTTGAGGAAGAAGGAGGTACAGAAACTCTAATTTTTGAGGGGAATCAATTATTAGTCCTTTATTTCATTATCATGTTGCCTTATATAGGCTTATAAATTTACACATAACCCCTTGGGCTTTACAAAATAGCATTTTGCTCATCCCATGCCTCATGTGCTCATTTTTTTTGCACATAAGCCATAAGTTTTACAAAAATTTGGCTTTATGCCCATTTTTCTTACATTCATGCATAAAAATTATATCAAAATTATTTATTACATAATTTTCATTTTGGCATGGGAGAGGCCGGCAGCGGGGCTCGACTTGGGTATGGGCCCACTTAACCTGGGCTTGGGCTCGCTTACTCGGGGTTGACTTTGACTTTAATTTGGTCAACCGGGGTGTAATTTTGGACCCCGGCACAATTCTTATATACCCATTTCTAATGTATCAATATACATGTCATAATATTTATATCAAATATAAATATTATTAAAGAGAAGAAAATAATAAAGTGGGTATGATATTAGTTAATATATAAATATATAAATATATATTTAATTATTGAATCAATACTTGATTTAATAATCCTGCTATATCATATATATACTGGCTAATATCAATAAACATCCGATTAAAATACATGTATCAAATACACGTGTTTAATCGAACTCCTGCATGTATCCTTATACGTACCCTACATCGTTTCGCATATGCTGCGAAATCTCTTTGCGGGACTCTAAAGACTCGACAATACGCTGGCAGTAGATTAGGATCACGTCAGCGGTACTAGCTGCATGTAACGGCTACTCAGATATTGATCGAAAGAAGATCAACGAGCAAGCCCATTCGAAACCTGCAAAGTCTATCAGTGACATTACCGTACAGTCCGGTCTCTTCGTCTAAGAGTATCACATATCGGGTCTAGGTTTTAGAATCCGTCAAACCCCAATAACTCGATAAATTGTGTGACGGAAGACTTAACCAACCGGAGATACAACGGATAACATTTATCAGTTTATCCCCACTGTAATAGCTATAGACTTGTAATTGTAGTCATGTCCTGCACAGCGCGACATCAACTCCCTATACCGGAGAGAGACGAATCCCCTCGACCCCTCATTGCCTCCACGTGTTTCGGGACTATACACAACAAAAACCTGTTTGCACTCCTTTGAACCGTGGTAGGGTAGAAGTCTCGGTATAGCGGGAAAACACATGAGACACTATGGCGATCTCAGATCCTAGGGACTACCCCGTACTCATGTCACCAGAGAACTGCTACCTGATATTGGTATATTACCAACTAGGAGTTCTCGGTGAGTCCGTCCAGTATAACTTATCCAATGAGCACCTGCATGCAATCCTCGATGTCAAACACCAATAACTGCAGGATCATCTATCGCCCTCCAACCGGGTCAGAAAACATACACACTAGTCTAAACTGGAGTACCGATGCCCAGTCTCGATACTCTTACGACTAGAAAAATTTAAAGATGTGCTTATCGACTACTCAGGCCCCACTAGTATGATCTCCATAATAGTCCTGGTAGTCAAGCAAAATCCTAGAGTTTTATCTCACGTCTAAATGATATGTGATAGTGAATAAAACGTATCGTATGAAAGATAAAGACAAACCAGATAGTATACTATCATCTCGAGTAAAATTGTTCTCTCGTATAGGTCTTCCTTCAATTACAATAATTGCATTGAGTTCACCTATATCCAACAATCTCCCACTTGCATTTAAGGCCAATTATTGCAGTATCTCATACCCAACTTCTGTACTAACAGTTTTGCAAACCATGTTCAAGAACTAGCCTTAATGGTGGACCCAGCACATCACATCTCTCTGTTTCTCCCTGAATCTCAACTTCACGGAGATCAAACATCTCATGAACTGAGTGATACATGCATTAGTATTTTCCTGGACTGACAATGGGATCATGTTCATAAATGGACAATTATATCTAGTGAATTCTTAGACGGTATCCTTTGCTGATTCACAATCAGTATCTAGCGCCACGACTATCTTAGTATCCCACTTGAAACTCTTTCCAATATACTGCTGCTCAAAATAGGGTTAACTTATAACCCGCGACAGATACTATGTCTTCTATGGAAAGATAGAATCGGTAACCACCTCCTTCAGGAGGCTACCATTACCATACACCAAGAACATCAAATGCTCTTCACTGTTACTCTATGTTTCTCTAGGATTGGACTGACATACATATCCTGTATGGAGAAACACTTATAACCACCATTGTTTTACCGATTGCAGTACAGGAACATTACTTCCTATTATGAGTATGTCATCCACATACCATATGAGGAATCTGACAACACTCCCTACTACCTTCTTACAAATACCAGGTGCATCTTTCATTTTGATAAAGTCAAACACTTTGACCGTGACATCAAAACAGATGATCCATTTCCGCTATACCTGCTTTAGTCTGAAGATAGACGTAAGCAACTTGCACACTTACCGTTGCTCCCACTGACTAAGATGACCCTTTGGCAGAGTCGTATACACGTACATTTCTAAAACCAATTTAGAAGGACGTTATAGTTATTCACATGCCAGATATCATAGTCATGAAAAACAACAATGACAAGTTATATCTATATGGACTTTAGCAAAGACACTGAAGCAATAGTTTCATTACAATCCATAATGGGTATTTGATGAAAACTTTTTACTACAAGTCTAACCTTATTAGGTCGGTACCTTTCCATTTGCATCGATCTCGCAAGATCTACTTCTCCTAATGGATTTTACCCCTTCAGGAGCACCCAACAAATTCCACACTTTGTTGCAGTGTATGGAGTCCAACTAGGATAAATTGGTGTCCAGCCATCAGTCGGAAGTCATCAGTTCCCATGACCTGCTGATAACTAGTAGGGTCATTATCACATGATGCAAGCCACCTTGTCTCCGTCAACGAGGAAACCGTATACCTCTTAAGTGGCCGAGACCACCTACTAAATCTGCGGAGTAGGTTAAGATTTGTTATGATCAATTGAATCTCCAGGTTCTACTAAATCTTCAGTAACCGTTTATGGTTATGGAATCATTTCCAGTTCTACCATACTCCCATTAATTTCTTTTGCAAGAAATTCCTTTTCTAAAAAGATGGCGTGTCAAAAACAAAACAACTTTTGATCCTGAAAATGGCAAAAAGTTAAACCCTCGTCAATACTCGGGATAACCCACAAACTGCCATTACCAAATCATACCTTGAGTTTATTCGGATTCTGGTTTTAAATATAAGCCGGACAACTCAACATCTTAACAATTTTAAAATGATAACCCATTCTATATCAGATATAGAATATGAGGTACCGATTTAGGTGAAACTAGTATCAATTGATATGCATTTATTTCTATTGTATCTCTTAATCAAAAAAGGCGATTTAGCATTACTCATCATGGAGTGCACCCATGGATGAGTAATCTGAGAGAGAATCAAATTCTCGATTATATAACTACGGAATGCTCAGCATAAGTATCCACATTTTCGAACATTTCGAAAAATCTTGATATTTCCAACAATTGATTCTCTACTTTATTCTTATATCCTATGAACTTCTCAAAATCTTTGGACTATATATTTCAACAAGAATGCGTGTCTAAAATCAGAGAACTCATAGGAAAACAGAATGAAATATGAGTACCAACCCCTTTTGTGTACGGACACCGGACAACATACATCATTATGTATAAGCCCTATGAGTTCAAACTCATACTGTGTTGCAATTTAAAAACTGTATTTTGGTTAAGAATGCATATCCTGTTATTCAATGCATCTTACCCAATCATCAAATGATAAAGGCAAATATTCATAACATAATTTTTAAAAATTTATATCCCACTTTATCAAATAAAGAGACGGATATATCAGTTTTTAAAATTTGATGCATAATAACAGATATTCAAAACCAAAAGTTTGCCGAAAGGCAAAACCAGGTGATTTCCCCAATAGCAACAATTGCTCCGATATTCAATATTGAGGATCAAACCATCTTTCCAATAATCTAATTCTTCTCAGTATCTGTAACAACTTAAAGATATGGGATGTTAATCCGGTATCTATATATTCAGGAGTTAGAATTAATTGGAAAACAGTTTTCAATCACAGTCGCATATAAAATATGAAATATCAAAATGTTTCAAGGAGTGCCTGGGTATTCGAAGAAATGTCTCTTTCATTGTCCAGGGTCATACCATTAGTTGCATTTTTCTTTCCGCACACTTCGTCCCCTATGTTGTCTCTCTTTCTTACCTTATTTATACCGAACTTATGCTAGTTGGTTTTCTTCTTTCCCTTCCTTTCAGCTCCAATATCGATATTGAAAGAAAATTATCCAACAAGCGTAACTGGTATATTCTCCTTATTTAATGAGCTCTTAAACTTGAGATAAGGTGGAGAGGAGAGACAAATGAATTGTATCATATACAATTAATTTTCTCCAGAACCTGTGGTCATTCTCGAATGAAACTATTTTTTCGAGTTCGTATCTAACTATACGATGGCCTTCCAAACAATATGGATCTCTGTATCGGATACAGAGTATTCTGGAGGAAGTAAAAAGGGAAGTTGGAAGGGTAAGGACATATGCGACTATGTCATGAAATAGGGCAATCATGACATTCCAAAACCATTGTGTAACACCGTAGAACGATCGTACGTTATTTAACGATATTAATTAGTATTTTGAATTTTTTTAATTATTATTGTTTAGGTTGTGATTGGATTGGATAGTACGTGTGCTTATCGGACCCAACCCGCTTACGTGAGATCCGTTATGGGTGATAGAGTATATTTTTATTGGTATTTTATCCATAGACTAAATCTATATGAATCTCAAATAATAGATATAAAACATTTAAATCTACACACACACTTACTGGTAGCCATACGTTATGGATATTTTTATATATTAATTGTCAGTATATTTTATCTTATTCAAATATTTCATGATATTATATTTTGCGATTATTTATTGCAGGTAAATCTTAAATATCCTGAGATACAATGTATAATATATTAGATTAGAATATATCCTTTTAACCGTTAGATTTATAGTTTAAGTGGACTGCGTATGTGCAGATAATTTCCAATATATTTTCTTTGAGATTTAATGGTGACAGATTGGGGATTTTAATATCTTTATAAAATATTATTTAGATTATTAGTCATATACAAATCTATATAAAATAATATATATATACATATACCTATAATTGAATATACATATATTTTATTTTATTTTTAAAAAAACAAAACTCTCTCTATCTCTGCCTCAAACATCTCTCTTTCTTTCCTCATCTCTCTCTCTCACCATCGTTTCCTTCTCGGCCCAACGCCTCACCATCGACACCCTCACCTCGTCGCCTCCCTGTCTCCACCTCCAACCACCAATATAGCCCTCATCCTCGATCGCCGCCAACACCTTCTTCTTCCTCCACCAAACTCATTTTCATCATCCAACACCCCACAACCACATCATCGTCATCCTCGTTGACTTTCTCTACCGCCGACCCCATTGTCGCTACACTCACATTGTCCTCGACGTTGCCTTCATCTTCTTTCATCACTAAGCTTCAACCCAACACCGGTGACTCCACAAACCCACCGAAACCACCATCGATTTCCAGCAACCCCATCGCCTAGAACCCCAGCCAACACCTCCGACCATCGCCATAGCCATCACCCTCATCTCCTTCGCCTCGCTTCATCCCCTATCGACCCCCTCCCAAGTACCCTCCTCGCCATCACATTCCATTACCATCGTCACCTACCTCCTTCACCGCAAATTGCTACCCATGCCCAACTGTCACGACCCGAAATAGCATGTGATTGGCACTTGAATCATATGAAATCTATAGGACCCCATCTAATTTAAGTAAGCCAAAAGCCCAGAAATCTAAACCATTTAAAATGAGAGTAAATGAAAAACTTAGATTAAAGCAAGTGTTTTAACAAAATGAGCTGTAGTATGTGTTTTTAAAACATCAAGTCTTTTCTGAAAATTTGGCAGAGTTTCGTTTGTAAATACTTGTCCCAAACGGGTACAACACATGAAATATATATAAAGGCATCCCCAAGCGGGAGCTAGCTCTTCGCTAATTGGCGATCACAACCACGTAAGCAATATAATACACAACGCCGAAGGGCGAGAATCAACACTCATCAAGAAAGCAATATCCTCAAGAAAACCAGAGAAAACCCATAATAATACAGCGCGCGACTCTAAGGTCGAAAGAATATACACTGGTCTTATAGGTCTATCAAATAATACAAGTCTGGTTGATAGAGTTACTAGATACAACTGAAATATATATATACAAACATTACGGTGGTCACGATGCGAGTGAACCCACCTACCAAAGCAATCACCCGGAAGGAAGTAATGTGCCAGCAAAGCCGCCAAGGAAACCTGTACGGCAAAACCTGCAAGAAACTGTGGCACAACGGGGGTGAGTTGCCAACTCATGAGTAGAAAACACTACCGAGCAGAAATCGCATGTATGACTCAATCCTAGGTCATACGATAATAATATATATAAACCTGAAACCATCTACACATAAGTGTAATACAAAGTGCTCGTGTCAGTGCCTCAGGTGGCAACATATCATATATATGATGTGTGAATGTATGAAAACAGAATACATCTAAATGAGAAAACTGTTTTCATAAATTAGTGAGATTTCTGTATATAAAAATCGAGGTATCATCAATGAAATCAACATAAAATCCGTGTCAAGCATCGACACAAAACATATATCCAAATATCCAATATCTTGGGCTCCGGCTATCTGGACTGGCCCATATCATATAATCTCAATACCTCAAAATCTCAATATCTCGGGCTCCGGCTATCCGGACTGACCCCTGAGCTCCGGCTATCCGGACTGGCCCCTCATCAAATCTCACGACTATGTCGGTATCCTCCGGATATCCGCCGCGTCACAAATAACCGGTCGGTAGTGCTCCTCTGCCAGGCTCAACGCCATCATCTGCGACCTTTTCGTCCCGGAGTACCGCACCGGGTCCACCATGCACCCACAAACGGTTCCTCCTCCTCGAATCGGGTGTATGATATTGCTCAAGAGCCGAGAAAACTCATGGTGGACATATCTCATATCATATCACGAGAAAACCGCACTTTTTATCTTTGAAATAAAAATGAGTTTATAAAATCTTGCGGTTTCTCCAAATCCAGAAATCTCATGGAAAAATCCAAAATCTAAAACTGAAGAGTCAATAATAGTGAATACCGGGCTCCGGCAATCCGGACTGGCCCTATAATATTGTATGACAAATGAATATATATAAACATGCATGGGTATCTAAGTAAAGAATGCAATATCTAAACTAGCACAGTAATGATATATCGAACTATCAGCTAACAAGCGATATCAATAAAGCAATATTCTCTAAAGTGTACGTGACATGGCAATTACCGATGATGATGTGTGTGAGCCGGCAAGCAAGTGTACGTGGAGCATACGCATCATCGGTAATGGTGCTGGTGTCCTGACAGTATGGTTTCATAATCACTAAAGTACACATTAAGCATGCAATGCGATGATAACAACATGAATATGCAGAAATGAATAGTAAATGCAATAATAAGAAATCTACATTAGATATACGAGTCATACAGTTTGTCATTTGAAATAACACGAATCGTGGTGTTTAGAAAATAGGGGTTACGGTGTTTGTAAGAAAGATACGTCCTTTGAAGTATTCATAGTACCCCTTGGCCTGTCTTTAAAATATTCACGATTTGTTGGTTTTGGAAATGCGTATGACTTGAGCCCAGTCTACCATCTACTAAGTAACTACAGGACAAAGCTAAGAGACTAATCAAAAGGGTTAGGAAAACCACCTAAGTCTGAGTCGATAAATATATATAGTAGTCAGTGATCCCGCCTCAAATAGCGTCACATACAATAAAAATATAATACGACATTCTCGAATCATGAGTGCGGATCAATCATCATATTTATATCTCGTACAGTAAATCCATCGTACGACATCCCAAAATCGGGGTACGGGTCGCCTATCACATATACATCAATATCCGTATGGTATCATTATCACTATATCATGAACAGGGTACTGATCTAAGTCTAGTACATACCGATACCATCAACAAATATCTGCGTGTGTATGAAAATATATCGCCCACCAATCCGCTAATATAATATGCCGTATCTCATAACACGACCCAAATCACATCACCGATCTCACGGCATCCAGCCCAATCACATCGACTCATCTTCAAGTATCATATACTATCCTATCATCTGTGTATATGTATGTATTTATATATATATATATATATATATATATATATATATACATACTCACATACATATATGTATATGTATATATATCCCCATATACGTACAAGAAAATAAAATGTATACGTGTGTGCGTGTGCGTGTACCTTATTCTAGGGTTTCGCGACTAAAAACTAGCTAACGACACTATCACCCAATTACGCTAAAATTTAACCCATAATCTCCTAGAACCTTTCTTGCTAAACATACAGTCTCACAATACCATACTTATAATATGTGTAACATATTCGTACACTACACTACGAAACTGCGGGGGTGCTATACGCCATCCACCCGACTTCTTCCGTAGATATATATCTACTCACCTTAATCCTTACTTGCCGAAGTCGATGTCGCCACGCTCTCCTCGTCGTCTCGAAGTCCGTGTGGGGGTACCTACAATTTCCAATACGTCATATAGTAACAAGAATCGAACATGAAAACCAAAACGGCACGCGAATCGCTTATAGGTTAGAACCTATAGCCTACGCCTGCAAAACCATCAAACAACCCCCGTCGCCGAAATAAAAATATCAGACGACGGAACACAATATCCAATACCAAATCCCAATTCAATAAAAGTCGCAATACGAAATCAGAAACTTAAGAGAACCCCTCCAGATTTTACCCAAGATTGAATTAGCCAATTTTGCACATGGGAAGGGTCTAGTTTACTGAAGATAAAGCCATGGAACAAACACGAACCAGTTTGGAAGTACCCAGGCCGCAATTTGCGGCCCAAGTGATTAAATCTGCGGCCTGGATTGATGGGTTGGGGCTCGGGTCTTCAGGGTAGCTTCTAGGTTGCCTGCACGACTCACTGTGATCGCTATATATTTTTCAGGTACCCCGGGTCATAGCAGATCTCCAATACACATCACTAAAGTCAACAAAATACGATATCGGGGTTTCTAAGTTTGGGGTTTAAGTCTATGGTTTAGCCCAATATACAAGCACTACAGGGGTTGTGGCCAAGCTTAACCCTCAATCATACCTTCACAACTCAAGAATTCCTCAAAATCCCAACTTGGAATTTTCAAGTTCACTAAACATCACTAAAACACTTCTAAACTTAAATAGGTGCTAAAGTAATTGAATAACTATACTAATGGTGAAGGAAATACCTCATTTGGCAACTCAAGAATTTTCTTGAATTGCCCCAAGTGCCTAAAATCCAAACTTTCTTGATCCATTATGGTTGTAGTGAGCTTGTGCATGCTTTTTGTGAAGAGAATGTAAGGTTTTGGTGTGGGATTGATGGTGTTGTGAGAGGTTAGAGAAGGTGGGGGAGTGAGGGCAGCCATGGATGAGGAGAGGGAGAAGAAATGATAAAGATAGAATGAAGAAAAATAGAGCTATGGTCCCAAGACCCCTCACCCTCTCTTTCTCTCTCTTTGCCCATACTTCTTTGTCTCCCCATGCCACATTCTTTAATATTTTTCCTTTTCTTTTCTTTTTGTTTTCTTTTAAATTATAAAACCATCTTAAAACCCAAAATGAAGCCATCATTTTTAAAGAAAGAATCATGATAGAAAATGTAACAAGAATTTTAAAATATGACATGGTGCATGTCATGTGCATAATCAAGTTTAATGTAAGATTAGTGAAAATAAATCGAGTTTAGCACTTAACCCTTTTACAAATGAGTGTTTAAAAATCTATACATGCTCCTACCATATAGAACACCCTCATTTCAGAAATTCTTATAATTTTCCAAATATTTCTCCATTTATCGGCATGTAATTATATCATATCATTAAAATATTCATAATATTTATTATTTAATTATAAAAATTCCCAAAAATAATATTTTATTTTTCTGAAATGTTACAATCTCCCCCCTTAAATAAATTCGGTCCCCGAATTTAAATTTAAACCCCTCAAATACTAAAACATTTCAGTAAAAAGATCAAGTCGTCGGGGCTCCGAAATCATAAATACATAAAACACATCGTAATGCAATGCACGCGCAAGAAAAATGAATATATAACTCGAAATCAAGACTCTGTCAAGCATCCCGCAATCATCAGAGTCATGGGGAAGATATCAATGTCAAAGTCCAATACGAAAACCAACATGATCTACATCAAAACTATAACGTGCACATAGTACGCGTCGGAGTAAACTCGTCAAAACATCTGAAAGAAATGCATGCCAAGCTTTTTTCAAATCACTATGCAATGCGCGTATCACGGCACAATAGCGGACGTTTATTGTAAGAAAATAACTATATCTATTGTTTCCCCCAATCAGAGCAAAGCTCTGTTTGAATTTCAAAAATTCAAAATTTGAAATAACGCTTCAAATTTCTTGCGCTGCGCGCAACGCGCCACGTGTCAAAAGCTGATAAATCAGTGCAGTGCCCAAAGCAGCGCGCCCAATCAGAGCAAGCTTCTATTTAAAACAAAATTAAAGAAAGCAACGCTTCAGTTGCGCAAGCGCTGCACGACACGTGTCAGTGCAGTTGCGTAAGCGCTGCGCTGCGCGACACATGTCAGCGCAAACATAGTTGCGCTGCGCCGTGCGCTGCGCGACACGTGTCAGCGCAGTTGCGCTGCGCCGTGCGCTGCGCGACACGTGTCACGCGCTGGGGCGTTTGCGTCAAACAGAATTAAATTCTAGTAAGATTTTTCTGTTCTTGTTAAAACAAGAAAATTGTCTTCTGTAAAACAGAAGCCCTTGGATCAAAAATCTAACGGTGGGGAAAATTCCCCAAATCACTCAGAGAAGAATCTCTTTAACAAACTTAACAAATCTATGGGCACTATATAAGGACCCCTAGAACCCAACTCAAAAGATGATCAACATTGGGAGAGATCAAGAATTTCAAAACAGAGAAAACTCTGAAGAAAATTCAAGAAAAAGGTAAAAACCTTCATGAGATAGAAGAATTTCTTCTAATAGATCATTGATCTAAGAACGAGATCAATGATCTTCAATAAAAACAAATGATAATAGTGCCTTGCACTTTTTATGAACCACTGGTTCTCTGAAAATAAGAAAAAACAAGAAAAACTTGTTTTACTTGATCTAAATTGGATCAAGAAATTAAACAGTGCCCTGCACTTGTAAAATTTGCACTGTTGCGCACTTGGGTTGGCGCAAGCCACCAGAGAGCGCCACGTGTCAGCACCTGAACCACCTGCGCTATGCGCTTTTAAGATAGAGCCTTGCTCTCTGAAATTGGCGCAACTCACCAGAGCACGCCACGTGTCAGCAGCGCAAGCGCAGTGCACTGGCGCAGCGCACCGCACTTGCGCGACACGTGTCATCACTACAAGCGCTTGCGCTCAGTGATTGGCGCAAAGCGCCTGACAAATGCAATGCATTGTTTACTGAAGGGCCAGGCCCAAATCAAAAAGGCCTAGTAGGCCAAAATAAATTGCAATGCAATAAAAGGGGCAGAACCCAAACAAAATTGATGCTCTGCATCATTTATAAAAGGGCAGAGCCCAAACAAAATAAAATGCAATAAAATGGCAGAGCCCAAGCAAAATTGATGCTCTGCATCATTTATAAAAGGGCAGAGCCCAAACAAAATAAGAAATGCAGTGCATTATTTAAAAAGGGGCAAAGCCCTAGCACAGGCCTAATAGGCCAAAGACAAATAAAAGCGTTGAATATTCCCAAACGGACTTAGCCCAATCATAGCCGTAAGTCCTCAAATTAAATTGACTGAGTAAGACTGCTCTCCTAAATCAATTTACATCCGGTTCGAGGGTACATCTCCGAACTTCTCTGACCCCTATCGTTGTAATCCTTCAACGACGTCAGAGAGGTGACGGGTCCCGACAACCACACATCAACACGGACTGTGGGTTCCTTAAACTCATGGACTTATGCGTCCTTAAACTAAAACACGGACTGTGGGGTCCTTAAACTCATGGACTTATGCGTCCTTAAACTAAGATACGGACTGTGGGGTCCTTAAACCCGCGGACTTATGCGTCCTTAAACTAAAATACGGACTGTGGGGTCCTTAAACCCACGGACTTAAGCGTACTTAAACTACCAATGTAGGGTTCCTAGGCACACTAGTGAGGTCTCACAAGGCATCAACCATGCCAATTTCAAAAAATCTAGGTGCCGAGAAACCCTAATACGGATCGTTGGCTAAAGTTTAGGCGAAACTAGAAACAAGTTAACAACTTAACTATAAAGAATACGGAAATACAACCTTTGTAGATCCGGTGCTCCACCTCCATAGCTCCGCAACGAAGTCCCCTCGCTGTCCAAATGAGTTCCCGGGCTCTAGCGTCGGCTTCGTCGGAGAATGGGCAAGCTAGGTCGTCGATGTCCATGCCGAAGATGATCTACGTCGAGGCATCGCTAGATCAAGCTCCAACTTCACCAAGTCATGAAAACTTGTGAAGGAAACACACTCTACTACTTGGCAAGAGGTAGAGGATGAAGAAATAGGAAGTGGGTAGACTTTAGAATTGGATTTCTCACTCTTTTTCTCACTTTGCCATTAAAGCTTTCAAGCTTTTTCTTGAAGTGAAGAAGAAGAAGAAGATGAAGAATATGATAAGTGTTAATTAAAAAGGAAAAGAAAATCAAACCTTATCATATTCAAACCATGGATTAGTGTAGAGAATGAATCATGGTTAAATGGAATGGTTAGGGTTAAGCATGAGACAAAAATGGTGACTTAGTCAAACCTTCATGAAGATTCAACAAGCATACAAATCAAGCCACCATTTTCATTTCTTTTGCCAAAAAGAAATAAATAAACAAATGAATAAATGGATATGAAAATCAAAATCCTAACCATTTAAATAACCATGGTTTAATCTTTACACAAACCCTAGTGAGCATGTATCATCAAACATGATACAAACTTGTGTACAAAAGTATATCACATATACAATGTGCACAAACCAAGTGAGAAAATCCATTTAAAGTGAACCAATACTAGTTGATGCAAAGTAATATATCAAATATATAATTATACATTAAATCATTAAATCAACACTTGATTTAACGATCCGGTCATGTCGCACACAACCGACTAGTATACAATGTATCGGCTTATCGAATCAATCCTTGATTCGATAACTAGGTTATATCGCATACAACCTATCGATACATTCATCGCGAGAATGGAATACGGTATCACATACACGCATTATTCTCGGTCCCGCACATATCTCATATGCGCTCCTATTACGTTTCGCTTGAACCAGGAAACCTCTGTGTAGGACTCTAAAGACTCGTCAATACGCCGGCAGCAGATGATGATCATATCAAGCACCCACAAGCCGCAAGCGGTCTTCTAAACGTAACGGCCACCCGGGTATTGAGCGATCAGAAGATCGACGAGCAAGCCCGCTCACACTCCTGTGAATCCAACCAGTAACACTACCGTACAGTCCGGTCTGATCGTCTGATATGTCGCATATCTTGCCTAGGGGTGGTAAACGTCAGACCCCAATAGCTCGATAAGTCGTGTCGATATGAGGTCTATAACAATTCGAGAAACTACTGGTAACACTTACCAGTAAATCTCAGCAACCCTGGCCAGGGATTTCCGGTTATAGCCAATCGGACACAGCGCAACATCAACTCCCTATACCGGGAGAGACGAATCCCTTCCTATCGCTCATTGCCTCCATGTGATTCGGGACTGTACCTAAAAACCACCGTTTTGCACGCCCTCTTGGACGTGGTAAGATGGAAATCAAAGCACAGTGGGAACCACACAAGACTCTATGAAGATCTCGGGTCAACAGACTACTCTGTACCAGTGTCACCAGAGAACTGCCATCTGACGTAAGGTATAATACCATCTGGGAGTTCTCGGCGAGTCCGTCCAGTGTACCCAGTCTCCACTGAGCACCCGTATATCATCTCTGATGTCAAACACCAATGGATATGGGATCATCCATCGCCCATCTATATGGGTCGAAAAGGTATACGCTAGTCTACTCTGGTATATCGATGCCCCGTCTCGATACACCCACGACTAGGGACTTTGAAGGATGTACTTACGGACTACGATGTCCCCACTAGTATGATCCGCATCATAGTCCAGGTAGTCAAGTACACATCCTAAGGGCTTTACCAACATGTAACAGAGAGACAATTAGTATACACGTTAAGGTAAAGTTCAACCAGATAGCATACTATCATGTCGAGCAAGAAAGTCCTCCCTATATATGTCCCAGCATCCACTACAATATACATCCAATGTACAGTAATGGCCTCTAGGGCATACATATAACTAACAATCTCCCACTTGCACTAGGGCCATCTATAGCAGTGGTTGCAGTATCTCATACTCAACCATCCCATAAAAATCTCTCTCTGGGAACAGGCCTTTGTGAGTGGATCCGCTGTGTTGTCCTCTGAGTCTACTCTCCTAACCTCGATCTCTTTGGAGATCAACCATCTTCATGATCAAGTGATACTGCCTTAGAATATGTCTGGATCACTGATGGGACCAGCGTTCCTTGGCATAAGCCACAACTCCATTGTCTCATAATGGTAGGAACGTAGTTCATCTCATGAACCATTATACACTCAAACAGCCTCTTTGGTAGCATCTTAAGTAGCGATGTATCCAGCCTTTATCGTCTAGTATGCCACGGTATCTAGCTTGGAACTCTTCCAACATACCGTCCCTTTACTGAGGGTAAAGACAATGCCTGTGACTGACATTCAGTCGTCTTTATCACCCTGGAACATTTCCAGTGATTCTCCCCAGGATCGGTTGATACCATCTCACTACAACTAGTGAGAATCCTTACATCCATTTAGATCTATCTCATAGATCCAAAACTCAGGATTTAGGAGGTATCATTTTGATCCTACACGGAGAATCTTTGTGATAAACGGAGATTGATCAAGCGTAGCATAAGAAACTCCTTTCTTATCAAGAGTATGTCATCCACGTACTCTACGAGGATCACCACCATACTCCCTATTACCTTTTTGTTTATACAAGGTTCATCTACCATTTTGATGATGTCAAACTCTTTGACTAATCCATCAAAACAGATGTTCCAACTCCGCGATGCTTGCTTTATCTTATAAAGCATCTTGTACACGTTTCCGCTGCTCCCACTGTCTACGAAGCCCTCTGGCCGTGTACTTACAGACGTTCTCTTCCAAAACATTATTTAGAAAAGTTGTCATGACATCCAACCACCAGATATCGTAGTCATGGTATGTAGCCGTGGCAAGTAGTATCTGGATGGACTTAAGCATAGATACTGGAAAAGGTTTCGTCATTATCCACGCCTGGTCGATGATGAAGACCTTTAACAAGTCTAGCTTTGAAAGTCTCAACTTTTCCATCTACACCAAGTAATCTTCTCAAGATTTACTTGCTCCTGATGGGGATTTAACCCTTCAGATATAGCAACCAAAGTCCATACTTTGTTGGTGTACATGGATTCCATCTCAGATCGCTAAGCATCCAGCCATTCTTACAGAGTCCCACTCCTGATGGCCAGTTCGAAACTAGTTGGGTCATCATCTCATGATGCAATCCTCGCTCCCACTGTCATAGAGAAACCGAAATATCTCTCAGGTGGGTGAGGAACCCTACTAGATCGGCGGAGAGGCTGAGGTTCGTTGGTAACTATTGAATTCTTTGGTTTTATCAAATCATCTGCTGTAGTTTGTATAGCTGGAACCTTTCCAGTTCTACATAACTGACCTCGCCTCGAGCTTGTCCGGTATTTTGCTTTTAGACATAGGTCGGACAACCCCAAATCTTAACTAACTTAAGATATGGGCTCTTCCCTTTCCATATCACATATGAAGTGGTAGGCAACTGATTTGATTCGTGTTAGTTATATGTATACCCTAGAGGCCATTACTATACATAGGATGTATATTGTAGTGGATGCTGGGACATATATAGGGAGGACTTTCTTGCTCGACATGATAGTATGCTATCTGGTTAATCTTTACCTTAACGTGTACACTGATTGTCTCCCTGTTACATGTTGGTAAAGCCCTTAGGATCTGTACTTGACTACCTGGACTATGATGCGGATCATACTAGTGGGGACATGGTAGTCCATAAGTACATCCTTCAAAGTCCCTAGTCGTGGGTGTATCGAGACGGGGCATCGATATACCAGAGTAGACTAGCGTATACCTTCTCGACCCATATAGATGGGCGATGGATGATCCCATATCCATCGGTGTTTGACATCAGAGATGATATACGGGTGCTCAGTAGAGACTGGGTACACTGGACGGACTCGCCGAGAACTCCCAGATGGTATTATACCTCACGTCAGATGGCAGTTCTCTGGTGACACTGGTACAGAGTAGTCTGTTGACCCGAGATCGTCACAGAGTCTTGTGTGGTTCCCACTGTGCTTTGATTTCCATCTTACCACGTCCAAGAGGGCGTGCAAAACGGTGGTTTTTGGGTACAGTCCCGAGTCACATGGAGGCAATGAGCGATAGGAGGGGATTCGTCTCTCCCGGTATAGGGAGTTGATGTTGCGCTGTGTTCGATTGGCTATAACAGGAAATCCCTGGCCAGGGTTGCTGAGATTTACTGGTAAGTGTTACCAGTAGTTTCTCGAATAGTTATAGACCTCATATCGACACGACTTATTGAGCTATTGGGGTCTGACGTTTTACCACCCCTAGGCGAGATATGCGACAGATCAGACGATCAGACCGGACTGTACGGTAGTGTTATTGGTTGGATTCACTGGAGTGTGAGCGGGCTTGCTCGTCGATCTTCAGATCGCTCAATACCCGGGTGGCCGTTACGTTTAGCAGACCGCTTGCGGCTTGTGGGTGTTTGATATGATCATCGCCTGCTGCCGGCGTATTGACGAGTCTTTAGAGTCCTACACAGAGGTTTCCTGGCTCAAGCGAAACGAAATAGGAGCGCATATGAGATATGTGCGGGACCGAGAATGATACCAGTATGTGATACTGTATTCGATTCTCGCGATATGTGATATTGATCGGTTATATGCGATATAGCCGGGTTATCGGATCAAGTGTTGATTCGATAAGTTGTTACTGTTGATATTAGTCGGTTATATGTGATATGACCGGATCATTAAATCAAGTGTTGATTTAATGATTTAATGCATAATTATATATTTGATATATTACTTTGCATTAACTAGTATCGGTTCACTTTAAATGGATTTTCTCGCTCGGATGTGCACATTGTATATTCGATATAGTTTTGTGCACTTGCTTGTATCATGTTTGATGATACATGCTTTATGGTTAAGTGTTAAGAATTAAACTATAGTTAAGTGGGTGATTAGGGTTTTTGATTTCATTTTATTCATTTATCTTTTTGGAAAAAGAAAAGGCAAAATGAGGAAAATGGTTGCTTTCTTTTGTTCATTCATGAACCTTCATGAAGACTTTGACCAAATGACCATTTTGTCTCATGCTTAACCCTAACCACTCACTTAAACCTTAGTTAACTCTCTACATCTAACCATGGTTCAATATATGATAAGGATTGGTTTTTCTTTTCTTTTGAAATTAATCTTATCATATTATTCTTCTTCTTCTTCCTTGCTTCAAGTGAAGAATAGCTTACCTCATCAATGGTGATTGATGTTTTTGAGTGAGAAATCCAATTCTAAAGTTAACCCACTTCCTATTTCTTCATCCTCTACCTCTTGTCAAGTAGTAGAGTGTGTTTTCTTCACAAGTTTCTTGACTTGGTGAAGTCGGAGCTTGATTTAGCGATGCCTCGACGTAGATCATCTTCGGCATGGACATCGACGACCTAGCTTGCCCATTCTCCGACGAAGCCGACGCTAGAGCCCGGATTTGATTTGGACAGCGGAGAGGACTTCGTTGCGGAGCTATGGAGGTGGACAAACGGATCTACAAAGGTTGTATATCCGTATCCCTTAGTTAACTGTTAACTAGATTACTTTTTCGCCTAGATATCTAGCAAACGATCCGTAGTCGGGTCTCTCGGCACCCTTAAAATTTGAAATTGGCATGATCGATGCCTTGTGAGACCTCATTAGGGTGCCTAGGAACCCTACAGTGGTATCAGAGCCTAGCTAGAGCCTTAGGCGAAGTCCAGACGGAATTCGAAGTCCGAACGAACCCGGAACCCCAAAACAAATATGCTCTCTGTACTTTTTCCGAGAATGCGGATTTTTGTGTATTAAAAATGCCTAAAAAATTCAATAAATAATTATAAGAATTACTGTGCAAACTCAGGTGAATAATTCATCAAACAGAGCGCGGAACCGCGGCAGAAGCCCAGCTTCTGCGGCGGTTCCGCGGCTAAGTGATGACGTCATCCTCCAAGATCTGCACAGTAACTCTTATTATTTTATGTTGGATTTTCTGGGAATTTTTAATACTTATTCAAGAGTTGAATTTTCTGCAGTTGTTTTGGGGATTCGGTGTTTCGATCGGGGTATCAAATTTTGTCTATTTGGCTTTCCGGATAAATTTTAGAATATGTTAAAAAGTTCGACCGGATATAAATACCCAATTTTTCCCCTGTCGGGAAATTTCCAAGTGTTGGATTTTTCCGTAGTTTAACGACGTTCTAAGTAGTGCAAGTAACGCGATGGTCCCTCTAGAAGACAACAAACCTTAACTCGATTATGTGATCGTCTTGAACTGCCCTTTGAACCTTCGGGTTTGGGGCAGTACGGCGTGCCACATGTGAGGCGTTGGCTTGACCCTTCTACGGCTGGACCGTTGGTACTGAGGTACGAACTGAATGTTGTTAGACTAGTTTCATGTGTTGATCTGTATCGGGAAAACTTGGGTGTTAGAATGTTCGATCGGAAAGTTTAACATTTTCTATTTATCTGGAATGGGATACAATAATTGGAATTCACAATAGTTATGAGATAACTGAATGAATGTTATAAACATAGCAGTTTAGTCTCACTTGATCGGTTGCCACGGAATTTTGATGTGATCAAAAGTCCGTCGCAATCACGTAGCGTACGCGGATACTCGCCGGGTAAACTTAATAGACAGCCTCACTCCATAGCCCCGACCAAGTGACTGTAGGAGAACCCCGTCGCCGAAAGCATCCGTTCGGGTGCTCGCGGTAGCGGTGTTCCGCCTTGGTGCACTTCGTCGACGGTATCGGGGGTGCAGCCGTCTACTGAAGTTTGCGACGAGCATTCGATCAGGATGTCGGGAATCTTGTTGAATTGCCCGACTTGGTATTGAAAAGAGTTTTCGATTTTGAGACTAAGATGCGGGGTTTATAATTGTTAGGCATGCGATGTCTAAGTAATTCATTTGGTCAGGCATGCGATGTCTGAGATGGTTGCGGATTCCAACTGTTGTAGTTTTACACTTTCTTTTCTGTGACCGTAAGTGTAATATGTGATATCGCCGGTTTCGTTGCTATATGTCAACGACAATTGGGATGCGCATATTTACTTACGTTGATGACATGTGATGTTATGTGTTGCTGGATATGTTATATTGGATCGTCGTGTTTGAATAGCCGGGGTTTTTTTTATGTGAGATGAGTGTTTTTCATTTTCATTCATGTAAAAACTTGTATGTAATATTCTTTTATTGGGGCACTTCCAGGTTGCGGAAGTTGTCACCCGTTGTATATTATTTACTTTTCCGCACTAGGATAGACCCAAGGAGGGGAGCACAAGTAACCGGGTTCTGGAGTCCAGTGGGAGACCAACTCGAGGAGTCGAGTCTGGGTCTCCTAACTCTGGAATTGGTAGGGTTGCTTGCCGTTCTCGTAGGGGTCTAGGGGTGTGGGTTTGGCTATTCATCACGACCGTGGAATCCGTGTTTTATACTGGCTCGTATTGAAAACACGGGCGTCCTAGTATATCCAATATTTCATATGATTCTTCTGCTGCGATATCTGTGATGTGATCATGTGATGTTCTGTGATAGATACAATATATAGTATATATGATATATTATATAGATGTTACTTATGTTTTACACCCGCGCTAGCCCTGCCCCGCTCTGCCGTTAGTTACCTAACCTAATGGTGCACGAGGGGACATCGAGGCGAATGCGGATGTCATAAGTGTACGTCGTATTTATCTGTGATGTTTAGGTACTTAAATGATGGGACTTCATTAATGAGATTAATGAAATAAAAGAAACCTAAGATGTTGTAGAATCGAATTTCAAAATAAAACAGGTAGCTACAGTTTTTGCTTTGCACAACGGTATATGTGATATATCCTGCACCTTATTCGATGAGGAAAGGACCGAGATCCCTTCACCGGGAGTGACTCCTTTAGCAATAACTGGCAGATGCTACACACTCGGTTTGTCTTTTGATTGCTTTTGAGTGTTTTTGCTTTGCACAGCGATATATATGATATATCCCGCACCTCATTCGACGAGGAAAGGACCGACGATCCCTTCACCGGGAGTGACTCCTTTAGCAAAACTAGAAAAGCCTCAAAAACACTCCATTTCAAAATTCATTCGATCCTACAACGATATCAAGTTCATTACACAATAGGTTTTCAGAAAAACCTGTCGTAGCCCTCCGTCATTTCAGATAAGTAGTAGTTAGTATTCGTGCTGCGTTTGTTGGCCTTTGTCAAGGCGCAGTGTGCGGTAGCTAACTGGTGCTTACCTGCTTATGCATATGATGCAGATTGAGTTAGGGTAGTCGTGCGACCTTGTTGGCCTTTGTCAAGGGCCGTGCGGGTGGGTTTAATTCAATCAGGAAATGACGGGTTGAACTTGACTAGCATCCTATGGTTTGTTGGCCTTTGTCAAGGTCATAGGAGGTTAGGGGCAAAATATTATCGGGAATTTCAAGTGTTGAAATTTGCAATGAGATTGCATACCTTCTATGAGATAGTTGGATCCCGATACTCGCTGCGAGTAAGAGTTACTCCTGGGAGAGTTTTATACATTACAATTAGCCGATCAAGTAGGTGTCTAGAAAGGTGTCAACGGGGTTACGCCTCTGGGAAAACGAGGTTTACTGTAATTAGGTTCGTGCGAAAGCACGGGGGACCTCCCTCAAAGTACCGACACTGGCCTGGCTAAAAGATTGGCGAACTTGTAGTGTGTAATTAATCCCGGCTAGTCTTTCCTTTTAGGGTTTGAAGGAAGATTTGATAAAAAGCAGTGGGAGCCATCCTGATTAGATAAAATAATAACCAATCTATTCTTGACAGAGCGCACGCTGAGTGTTTTCTTCTCTCTCTCTCCAGGTAGCGACCATATCACGCCTTAATCAAGATAATAATACGGATTATTGACCGAACCCGCTTGTTATACTGAGCTGGGGAACGTTGGTCCCGCTCCAACTTATAATAGTTATAAGACAGAGCAGGAAATTGGGGATTACCAGAATTCCCGTGCCGCCCAAACGAAGAGAGTGCATGTTGATGCATCATCTTCGGGTTTGTTCATTATACAGAACTGTTTCTCAGTATCCTTTACGTCCTGGGTATATGATACCGGATCAGGATCCCAGATATGTAATCTGTTACATAGGGCTACAGACAGGTAGAAAAACTGAGAACGGGTGATAAGTTTCATGAGACAGAAAACGGGGCAAGAGTTGCAGCCAAGTCTGTTGGTCACTGTCACCCTGTATTACCAATACATTGATTCTGAACGAATGTTATTAGATATCGAACCTGATATACCAAATCATATCACTCTCTTTGTTAGAAAAGAAAGGATATAATTTTGTATTGTTGGATAATGTTTTGAACATTTCCTATATCAAAAGTTGATCGGTTCAGGCACGTTATCTAAAAGCATTGATGTTCTAAATCAAACTACAGTTCTTAGTATATGGAACACACACAAGAGGAAGTGTTCAGAAATGAACGAATTCTTCTTGAGGCATTGTAGACTAGGTCAGCTCAATGTGACCCGACCAGCTAGAGTTACATATAGATACATATTTAAATCAGTTTGAATTTACATCTTGTGAAACTCGCCAGTCATGTCACAAAGATAAGATGACCATAGCTCCGTTTACTGGAAACAGAGAAAGAGTTGGTAAACTCTTGGGATGATACATGTTGATGTATGTAGGTCCCCTGTCTACACATGCCAGGACTGGTTCTTTATACTTCATTACATTCTCTGATGATCTTTCGAGATTCAGACCTATGTTCCTGTTGAAACACAAGTCCGAACCTTTTGAGATATTCACAGAATATAAGTTAGAAGTAGAGAACCAAAATACGGGTATAAGTATTATGTCCTATGATGAGATCAGGGAGGAGAATACTTGAGCACGAAAATCCTGGATCATTCTAAAGGAGAATGAGATTCTCTCTCAGCATTACTCCTCTGTATACACCATAGCACGATGGTATATCGGGGCGGAGCAATAACACCCTATATGATAAGGTGTGCTCCATGATGAGTACTACTGAGTTGCCTTTTTCCTTTTGGGAGTTATGCACTTGAGAAGTTGCATACCTATTGAATAGGGTTCCAATCAAATCAGTTGCCTACCGCTTCATATGTGATATGGAAAGGGAAGAGCCCATGTCTTAAGCTAGTTAAGATTTGGGATTGTCCGGCCTATGTCTAAAAAGAAAATCCGGACAGGCTCGAGGCAAGGTCTGTAATGTAGAACTGGAAAGGTTCCAGCTATACGAACTACAGCAGATGATTTGATAGAACCAAGGGATTCAGTAGATACCAACGAACCTCAGCCTCTCCGCCGATCTAGTAGGGTTCCTCACCCACCTGAGAGATACTTCGGTTTCTCTATGACAGTGGGAGCGAGGATTGCATCATGAGATGATGACCCAACTAGTTTCGAGCTGGCCATCAGGAGTGGGACTCTGTAAGAATGGCTGGATGTTTATCGATCTGAGATGGAATCCTTATACACCAACAAAGTATGGACTTTGGTTGCTATATCTGAAGGGTTAAATCCCCATCAGGAGCAAGTATATCTTGAGAAGATTACTTGGTGTAGATGGAAAAGTTGAGACTTTCAAAGCTAGAATTGTTAAAGGTTTTCGTCATCGACCAGGCGTGGATAATGATGAAACCTTTTCCAGTAGCTATGCTTAAGTCCATCCAGATCCTACTTGCCACGGCTACATACCATAACTACGATATCTGGCGGTTGGGTGCCATGACTGCTTTTCTAAATGATGTTTTAGAATAGTGCGTCTATAAGTACACAGCCAGAGGGCCTCGTAGACAGTGGGAGCAGCGGAAACGTGTGCAAGATGCTTTATAGGATAAAGCAGGCATCGCGGAGTTGGAACATCTGTTTTGATAGATTAGTCAAAGAGTTTGACATCATCAAAATGGTAGATGAACCTTGTATAAACAAAAAGGTAGTAGGGAGTATTGTGACAATTCTCGTAGAGTACGTGGATGACATACTCTTGATAGGGAAGGAGTTTCCTATGCTACGCTCGATCAATCTCCGCTTATCACTATGATTCTCCATATAGGATCAAGATGATACCTCCTAAATCCTGAGTTTTGGATCTATGAGATAGATTTAATTGGATGTTAGGATTCTCACTAGTTGTAGTGAGATGGTATCAATCGATCCTAGGGAGAATCACTGGAAGTGTTCCAGGGTGATAAAGACGACTGAGTGTCAGTCACAGGCATTGTCTTTACCCTCAGTGAAGGGACGGTATGTTGGAAGAGTTCCAAGCTGGATACCGTGACATACTAGACGATAAAGGCAGGATACATCGCTACTAAAGATGCTACCAAAGAGACTGTTTGGGTGTATATTGGTTCATAAGATGAACTATGTTCCTCCCATTGTATGACAATGGAGTTGTGGCTCATGCCAAGGAACGCCGGTCCCATCAGTGATCCAGACATATTCTAAGGCAGTATCACTTGATCATGGAGATGGTTGATCTCTAGGGAGATCGAGGTTAGGAGAGTAGACTCAGAGGACAATACAGCGGATCCACTCACAAAGGCCTGTTCCCAGAGAGAGACTTTTAAGGGATGGTTGAGTATGAGATACTACAACCACTGCTATCAGATGGCCCTAGTGCAAGTGGGAGATTGTTAGTTATATGTATGCCCTAGAGGCCATTACTATACATAGGATGTATATTGTAGTGGATGCTGGGACATATATAGGGAGGACTTTCTTGCTCGACATGATAGTATGCTATCTGGTTAATCTTTACCTTAACGTGTACACTGATTGTCTCCCTGTTACATGTTGGTAAAGCCCTTAGGATCTGTACTTGACTACCTGGACTATGATGCGGATCATACTAGTGGGGACATGGTAGTCCATAAGTACATCCTTCAAAGTCCCTAGTCGTGGGTGTATCGAGACGGGGCATCGATATACCAGAGTAGACTAGCGTATACCTTCTCGACCCATATAGATGGGCGATGGATGATCCCATATCCATCGGTGTTTGACATCAGAGATGATATACGGGTGCTCAGTAGAGACTGGGTACACTGGACGGACTCGCCGAGAACTCCCAGATGGTATTATACCTCACGTCAGATGGCAGTTCTCTGGTGACACTGGTACAGAGTAGTCTGTTGACCCGAGATCGTCACAGAGTCTTGTGTGGTTCCCACTGTGCTTTGATTTCCATCTTACCACGTCCAAGAGGGCGTGCAAAACGGTGGTTTTTGGGTACAGTCCCGAGTCACATGGAGGCAATGAGCGATAGGAGGGGATTCGTCTCTCCCGGTATAGGGAGTTGATGTTGCGCTGTGTTCGATTGGCTATAACAGGAAATCCCTGGCCAGGGTTGCTGAGATTTACTGGTAAGTGTTACCAGTAGTTTCTCGAATAGTTATAGACCTCATATCGACACGACTTATTGAGCTATTGGGGTCTGACGTTTTACCACCCCTAGGCGAGATATGCGACAGATCAGACGATCAGACCGGACTGTACGGTAGTGTTACTGGTTGGATTCACTGGAGTGTGAGCGGGCTTGCTCGTCGATCTTCAGATCGCTCAATACCCGGGTGGCCGTTACGTTTAGCAGACCGCTTGCGGCTTGTGGGTGTTTGATATGATCATCGCCTGCTGCCGGCGTATTGACGAGTCTTTAGAGTCCTACACAGAGGTTTCCTGGCTCAAGCGAAACGAAATAGGAGCGCATATGAGATATGTGCGGGACCGAGAATGATACCAGTATGTGATACTGTATTCGATTCTCGCGATATGTGACATTGATCGGTTATATGCGATATAGCCGGGTTATTGGATCAAGTGTTGATTCGATAAGTTGTTACTGTTGATAGTAGTCGGTTATATGTGATATGACCGGATCATTAAATCAAGTGTTGATTTAATGATTTAATGCATAATTATATATTTGATATATTACTTTGCATTAACTAGTATCGGTTCACTTTAAATGGATTTTCTCGCTCGGATGTGCACATTGTATATTCGATATAGTTTTGTGCACTTGCTTGTATCATGTTTGATGATACATGCTTTATGGTTAAGTGTTAAGAATTAAACTATAGTTAAGTGGGTGATTAGGGTTTTTGATTTCATTTTATTCATTTATCTTTTTGGAAAAAGAAAAGGCAAAATGAGGAAAATGGTTGCTTTCTTTTGTTCATTCATGAACCTTCATGAAGACTTTGACCAAATGACCATTTTGTCTCATGCTTAACCCTAACCACTCACTTAAACCTTAGTTAACTCTCTACATCTAACCATGGTTCAATATATGATAAGGATTGGTTTTTCTTTTCTTTTGAAATTAATCTTATCATATTATTCTTCTTCTTCTTCCTTGCTTCAAGTGAAGAATAGCTTACCTCATCAATGGTGATTGATGTTTTTGAGTGAGAAATCCAATTCTAAAGTTAACCCACTTCCTATTTCTTCATCCTCTACCTCTTGCCAAGTAGTAGAGTGTGTTTTCTTCACAAGTTTCTTGACTTGGTGAAGTCGGAGCTTGATTTAGCGATGCCTCGACGTAGATCATCTTCGGCATGGACATCGACGACCTAGCTTGCCCATTCTCCGACGAAGCCGACGCTAGAGCCCGGATTTGATTTGGACAGCGGAGAGGACTTCGTTGCGGAGCTATGGAGGTGGACAAACGGATCTACAAAGGTTGTATATCCGTATCCCTTAGTTAACTGTTAACTAGATTACTTTTTCGCCTAGATATCTAGCAAACGATCCGCAGTCGGGTCTCTCGGCACCCTTAAAATTTGAAATTGGCATGATCGATGCCTTGTGAGACCTCATTAGGGTGCCTAGGAACCCTACAATTCGAACCCTATTCAATAGGTATGCAGCTTCTCAAGTGCATAACTCCTAAAAAAGGAAATAGGTAACTCAGTAGTACTCATCATAGAGCACACCTTATCATATAGGGTGTTATTGCTCCGCCCCGATACACTATCGTGCTATGGTGTATACGGAGGAGTAATGCTGAGAGAGAATCTCATTCTCCTTTAGAATAGTCCAGTATTTCCGTGCTCAAGTATTCTCCTCCTTGATCTCATCATAGGACATAATACTTATACCCGTATTCTGGTTCTCTACTTCTCGCTTATATTCTGTGAATATCTCAAAAGGTTCGGACTTATGCTTCAACAGGAACATATGACTGAATCTTGAGAGATTATCAGAGAATATAATGAAGTAAAAAGAACCTGTCCTGGCATGTGTAGACAGGGGACCTTACATACATCAACATGTATCATCCCAAGAGTTCATTAACTCTTTCTCTATTTCCAGTAAACGGAGCTATGGTCATCTTATCTCTGTGACATGACTGGCAAGTTTCATAAGATGTAAATTCAAACTGATTTAAATATGCATCTATATGTAACTTCAGCTAGTCGGGTCGCGTTGATATGACCTAGTCTACAATACCTTAAGAAGAATTCATTCATTTCTGAACTCTTCCTCTTGTGTGTGTTCCGTATACTAAAGAACTGTAGTTTGATTTAGAACATCAACGCTTTTAGATAATGTGCCTGATCCGATCAACTTTTGATATAGGAAATATTCAAAACATTATCCAACAATACAAAATTTTATCATTTCTTTACTAATAAAGAGATAGATATGATTTTGTATATCAGGTTCGGTATCTAATAACATTCATTCAGAATCAATGTATTTGGAATACAGGGTGACAGTGACCAACAGACTTGGCTGCAACACTTGCCCTGTTCTCTGCCTCATGAAACTTATTACCCGTTCTCAGTTCTCTACCTAGCTGTAGCCCTATGTAACATATTACATATCTGGGATTCTGATCTGATATCACATACTCAGGACGTAGAGGATACAGAGAAAACAGTTCATTGTAATGAACACACCCGAAGATGATGCATCAGCATGCACTTTCTTCGTTTGGGCGGCACGGGAAATCTGGTATTCCCCAATTTCCTGCTCTGGCTTATAACAATTATAAGTTGGAGCGGGACCAACGTTCCCCAGCTCAGTATAACAAGCGGGTTCGGTCAATATTCCGTATTATTATCTTGATTAAGGCGTGATATGGTCGCTACCTGGAGAGAGAGAGAAGAAAACATTCAGCGTGCGCTCTTGCAAGAATAGATTGGTTATTATTTTATCTAATCAGGATGGCTCCCACTGCTTTTTATCAAATCTTCCTTCAAACCCTAAAAGGAAAGACTAGCCGGAATTAATTACACACTACAAGTTCGCCAATCTTTCAGCCAGGCCAGTGTCGGTACTTTGAGGGAGGTGCCCCGTGCTTTCGCATGAACCTAATTAATGTAAACCTCGTTTTCCCAGAGGTGTAACCCCGTTGACACCTTTCTAGACACCTACTTGATCGGCTAATTGTAATGTATAAAACTCTCCCAGGAGTAACAATTACTCACAGCGGGTATCGGGATCCAACTATCTCATAGAAGGTATGCAATCTCATTGCAAATTTCAACACTTGAAATTCCCGATAATATTTTGCCCCGAACGATCTATGACCTTGACAAGGTCAACAAACCATAGACCGCAAGTCAAGTTCAACCCGTCATTTCTTGATTGAATCAAACCCACCCGCACGACCCTTGACAAGGTCAACAAGGCCGCACGACTACCCTAACCCAATCTGCATCATATGCATAAGCAGATAAATACTGGTTAGCTACCGCACACTGCGCCTTGACAAGGTCAACAAACGCAGCACGAATACTAAACAGGATTTATCTGAAATGACGGAGGTCTACGACAGGTTTTTCTGAAAACCTATTGCGTAATGAACTTGATATCGTTGCAGAATCAAATGATTTTAAAATGGAGTGCTTTTGAGGCTTTTCTAGTTTTGCTAAAGAAGTCACTCCCGGTGAAGGGATCGTCGGTCCTTTCCTCGTCGAATGAGGTGCGGGATATATCATATATATCACTGTGCAAAGCAGAAACTATAGAAGCTATCAAAAGACAAAACCGAATGTGTAGCATCTGCCAGTTATTGCTAAAGGAGTCACTCCCGGTGAAGGGATCTCGGTCCTTTCCTCATCGAATAAGGTGCAGGATATATCACATATACCGCTATGCAAAGCAAAAACTGTAGCTACCTGTTTTATTTTGAAATTCGATTCTACAATATCTTAGGTTTCTTTTATTTTCATTAATCACATTAATGAAGTCCCATCATTCAAATACTTAAACATCACAGATAAATACGACGTACACTTATGCCATCCGCATTCGTCTCGATGTCCCCTCGTGCACCGTTAGGTTAGGTAACTAACGGCAGAGCAAGGCAGGGCTAGCGCGGGTGTAAAACATAAGTAACGCCTATATAATATATCATATATACTATACACTGTATCTATCACAGAACAACACATGATCACATCACAGATATCGCAGCAGAAGAATCATATGAAATATTGGATATACTAGGACGTCCGTGTTTTCAATACGAGCCAGTATAAAACACGGATTCCACGGTCGCGATGAATAGCCAAACCCACACCCCTAGACCCCTACGAGAGCGGCAAGCAACCCTACCAATTCTAGAGTTAGGAGACCCGGACTCGACTCCTCGAGATGGTCTCCCACTGGACCCTAGAACCCGGTTACTTGTGCTCCCCTCCTTGGGTCTATCCTAGTGCGGAAAAGTAAATAATATACAAAGGGTGACATCTTCCGCAACCTGGAAGTGCCCCAATAAAAGAATATTACATACAAGTTTTTACATGAATGAAAATGAAAAAAAAACACTCATCTCACATAAAAACCCCCGGCTATTCAAACACGACGATCCAATATAACATATCCAGCAACACATAACATCACATGTCATCAACGTAAGTAAATATGCACATCCCAATTGTCGTTGACATATAGCAACGAAACCGGCGATATCACATATTACACTTACGGTCACAGAAAAGAAAGTGTAAAACTACAACAGTTGGAATCCGCAACCTGCATAGACATCGCATGCCTAATCAAATGAATTACTTAGACATCGCATGCCTAACAATTATAAACCCCGCATTTTAGTCTCATTATTGAAAACTCTTTTCAATATCAAGTCGGGCAATTCAACAAGATTCCCGACATCCTGATTGAATACTCGTCGCAAACTTCAGTAGGCGGCCGCACCCCCGACGCCGTCGACGAAATGCACCAAGGCGGAACACCGCCACCGCGAGCACCCGAACGGATGCTTTCGGCGACGGGGTTCTCCTACAGTCACTTGGTCGGGGCTATGGAGTGAGGCTGTCTATTAAGTTTACCCGGTGAGTATCCGCGTACGCTACGTGATTGCGACGGACTTTTGATCACATCAAAATTCCGTGGCAACCGATCAAGTGAGACTAAACTGCTATGTTTATAACATTCATTCAGTTATCACATAACTTTTGTGAATTCCAATTATTGTATCCCATTCCAGATAAACAGAAAATGTTAAACTTTTCGATCGAACAATCGAACACCCAAGTTTTCCCGATACAGCTCAACACATGAAATAAGTCTAACAACATTCCGTTCGTGCCTCAGTACCAACGGTCCAGCCGTAGAAGGGTCAAGCCAACGCCTCACATGTGGCACGCCGTACTGCCCCAAACCCGAAGGTTCAAAGGGCAGTTCAAGACGGTCACATAATCGAGTTAAGGTTTGTTGTCTTCTAGAGGGTCCATCGAGTTACTTGCACTACTTAGAACGCCTTTAAACTACGGAAAAATCCAACACTTGGAAATTTCCCGACAGGGGAAAAATTGGGTATTTATATCTGGTCGAACTTTTTAACATATTCTAAAATTTATCCGGAAAGCCACACAGACAAAATTTGATACTCCGATCGAAATACCGAATCCCCAAAACAATCCCAGAAAATTCAACTCTTGAATAAATATTAAAAAACCCCAGAAAATCCAGCACCCGAAACCATGAATTACTGTATAAAAATTATAGGACAATACAATAATAAGGCTGCGGAACCGCCGCATAAGCAGGGCTTATGCCGCGGTTCCGCCGCGTTCTGGAAGCTTCAATGGAAAAATTTTGTATCGTAATTCTTAGTTTTTCGTGCTGAATTTTTTACGAATTTTTAATTTGGAAAAATCCACGTTTTCAGAAAACGTCCAGAGAGCACATTTGAGTTGGGGTTTCGGGTTCGTTCGGGTTTCAAACTTCGTCTGGACTTCGCCTAAGGCTCTAGCTAGGCTCTGATACCACAGTAGGGTTCCTAGGCACACTAGTGAGGTCTCACAAGGCATCAACCATGCCAATTTCAAAAAATCTAGGTGCCGAGAAACCCTAATACGGATCGTTGGCTAAAGTTTAGGCGAAACTAGAAACAAGTTAACAACTTAACTATAAAGAATACGGAAATACAACCTTTGTAGATCCGGTGCTCCACCTCCATAGCTCCGCAACGAAGTCCCCTCGCTGTCCAAATGAGTTCCCGGGCTCTAGCGTCGGCTTCGTCGGAGAATGGGCAAGCTAGGTCGTCGATGTCCATGCCGAAGATGATCTACGTCGAGGCATCGCTAGATCAAGCTCCAACTTCACCAAGTCATGAAAACTTATGAAGGAAACACACTCTACTACTTGGCAAGAGGTAGAGGATGAATAAATAGGAAGTGGGTAGACTTTAGAATTGGATTTCTCACTCTTTTTCTCACTTTGCCATTAAAGCTTTCAAGCTTTTTCTTGAAGTGAAGAAGAAGAAGATGAAGAATATGATAAGTGTTAATTAAAAAGGAAAAGAAAATCAAACCTTATCATATTCAAACCATGGTTTAGTGTAGAGAATGAATCATGGTTAAATGGAATGGTTAGGGTTAAGCATGAGACAAAAATGGTGACTTAGTCAAACCTTCATGAAGATTCAACAAGCATACAAATCAAGCCACCATTTTCATTTCTTTTGCCAAAAAGAAATAAATAAACAAATGAATAAATGGATATGAAAATCAAAATCCTAACCATTTAAATAACCATGGTTTAATCTTTACACAAACCCTAGTGAGCATGTATCATCAAACATGATACAAACTTGTGTACAAAAGTATATCACATATACAATGTGCACAAACCAAGTGAGAAAATCCATTTAAAGTGAACCAATACTAGTTGATGCAAAGTAATATATCAAATATATAATTATACATTAAATCATTAAATCAACACTTGATTTAACGATCCGGTCATGTCGCACACAACCGACTAGTATACAATGTATCGGCTTATCGAATCAATCCTTGATTCGATAACTAGGTTATATCGCATACAACCTATCGATACATTCATCGCGAGAATGGAATACGGTATCACATACACGCATTATTCTCGGTCCCGCACATATCTCATATGCGCTCCTATTACGTTTCGCTTGAACCAGGAAACCTCTGTGTAGGACTCTAAAGACTCATCAATACGCCGGCAGCAGATGATGATCATATCAAGCACCCAGAAGCCGCAAGCGGTCTTCTAAACGTAACGGTCACCCGGGTATTGAGCGATCAGAAGATCGACGAGCAAGCCCGCTCACACTCCTGTGAATCCAACCAGTAACACTACCGTACAGTCCGGTCTGATCGTCTGATATGTCGCATATCTTGCCTAGGGGTGGTAAACGTCAGACCCCAATAGCTCGATAAGTCGTGTCGATATGAGGTCTATAACAATTCGAGAAACTACTGGTAACACTTACCAGTAAATCTCAGCAACCCTGACCAGGGATTTCCGGTTATAGCCAATCGGACACAGCGCAACATCAACTCCCTATACCGGGAGAGACGAATCCCTTCCTATCGCTCATTGCCTCCATGTGATTCGGGACTGTACCTAAAAACCACCGTTTTGCACGCCCTCTTGGACGTGGTAAGATGGAAATCAAAGCACAGTGGGAACCACACAAGACTCTATGACGATCTCGGGTCAACAGACTACTCTGTACCAGTGTCACCAGAGAACTGCCATCTGACGTAAGGTATAATACCATCTGGGAGTTCTCGGCGAGTCCGTCCAGTGTACCCAGTCTCCACTGAGCACCCGTATATCATCTCTGATGTCAAACACCAATGGATATGGGATCATCCATCGCCCATCTATATGGGTCGAGAAGGTATACGCTAGTCTACTCTGGTATATCGATGCCCCGTCTCGATACACCCACGACTAGGGACTTTGAAGGATGTACTTACGGACTACGATGTCCCCACTAGTATGATCCGCATCATAGTCCAGGTAGTCAAGTACACATCCTAAGGGCTTTACCAACATGTAACAGAGAGACAATTAGTATACACGTTAAGGTAAAGTTCAACCAGATAGCATACTATCATGTCGAGCAAGAAAGTCCTCCCTATATATGTCCCAGCATCCATTACAATATACATCCAATGTACAGTAATGGCCTCTAGGGCATACATATAACTAACACAATGGACCACCATGTCCCTAAATTGGAATATGGACCCCCATGTCTCTAAACTGGTAATGGACCGCAATGTCCTTAAACTACCTATCGACCGCAACGTCATTAAACTAAACAATAGAGCCAATTGCTATTTTGTCGGATCCAAACGATCCTGTTAAGTTGATCTTAGTCTCAAATAAGACTAACGTATCCTTAACGAACGTTTAAGTTGATCTTAGCCTCAATATGGCTAACGTATTCTTAAACTAAAACACCAAACCCAAATTTAATTAAATACGGATTTGGACTACTCCATGTCCTACGGGCGACGGCATAGCTTAGTCTCTGTATACAATCCACGGGCAACCACAAACAAAACAAACACACACGACACGAAGTGAAATTCTGGAGAAGGAGAAAGTGGCTACCGCGATGCGGTAGCGTAATTAACTGCAGGGGCTTGCGCCTGCGGGGGAGAGCGTCCCCGCAATCAAAAACCCCTCACCCTGAGGGGGAATCTGACGAAATCTGCTACATCGGCCGCATCCGTCTAAACCTCCGATACACAGTGTCATAAATCAACTTGGTATCTTCGGAGAGATGGACGGATAAAACCAAATAGTATCTGCCCCGAATTTCAGGCAAGACGTTCACCGCGTCTCTGTCGCGTCTTTCGGAGGGGAACAGATTCTGGCACGCCCGGTGGGACCTTTTCCTATTTTCACTCCACACTTCGTGTGTCGTCTTCGCGAACGAATCGCGGTTTGTTAATGGTTGCCTCTGGATTTCAAGTTACTAAGATTTGGTCTTTTGCCTAGCACAGAAATCAAGCATCAATGGCCTAAAATTGCTCGAACTGTTCGAAGTGCCGATGCAACGGACGCTCCGCCTCACCTGGAGGCGTAGCATATGGGTCTCAAGCGGCCTCCGTCCTTACTATGCCCGTGGAGCAAGTGACTCAAGCTACCACTGGCCTGTTCTTCGGAACCATGATCCCTCCAGCAAGCTTCACCGTCCCTGTGCCCGCACCGGAAGCTTCAAGAAAGTCGGTCTTCGATCGACTTGCTACTCCCACGACCCCTCTCAACGGGTCGTCCAATTCTTCAGTCTTCACCAGGCTGAGCTCGAGCACCAAAGGGCCTATCAAGAAGCCCAGAATACCTGAGGCGGTCGTCCCAAAGAAGATGGCTGCTCCCGAAGTCGCCAAGGCGGCTTCTCCTGTCAAAGAGTCAGTCTTTGCAAGGCTGACTATTCCCACTCCCGCTCAGAAATCTGCTTTTGACCTCTTGGACACAACTCCTCAACGGACGTCAGTTTTCAAAAGGCTGACACCGGCAACAGTCCCTCGCCTGAACAGGGGGCAAGAAGAAGCTGTCTCTGTCGCTGAACCAATACCGACAGCTCGTCACGCCCGACGACGCCACTGGCGCCGGATAAGGAAGACTGGGGGCAACTCCCCCTCTGGGATAACTCCACCAGCTCCGACGGTGGAAGTTAATGCTGCTGTTCCAACTGGGAACAGCTTTGAGATGCTGAACAGGGTACGCAGGAATTCGCCAACTGCGGTGCTCAAGAGATCTCCTTCACCGGTAGAGACCGCCGTGGAAGCAGAAAAGCCGGAGCAGTCTCCTCAATCGCTGTCCTCCAGGATCTACAAGACATGGCGACGAGTCCGAGAATCTGTGATTGATCCTAATTTCTCTCGCCAACACAAGAAGTCGAAAGGTCGGCAGGAAGAAAATCCCCCTGTCAAGCAACGAAAGGCGACGACCACTTGGGTGCCCAAAGCAACGGCCCCCTCAACTTCAACGGCCCACAAGAGAAGAGGGTCGGAGAAAGTCCTCACGCCGACGACGAATATCAAAGGTGGTGAACCCAAACACCCTAAGTCCGGGGGCATCGTAGTTCATACCGTCTATATGGCGTCTGGTAAAGAGGACAACCGCATATCCACAGGTCATAGACCGCTTACGCGATCGGTGATCAAAGCGCAGGAGCAGCAGCAGAAGCTCCAAGAAATGATGACCGCGATGGCCGCACTCACTGGGCCAAAAGAAAGCCCTGAAACGTCCTCGGATGAACGCCAGGAGAAAGAAACTGACGCCGAATTCCTTCGTCGGATATTGGAGAAGAAGGATAAAGAGGCTGCTGAACAAGCAGCCAACATAAAGCGTATGGCCCTCCTGTTCCGAGACATGGTGGGGATGATGATCCAACAAGATCCTCCGGCCGAAGATCCCCCGATCGTCCTTGAAGATGATAGGGGAGAAACGTCGAATCCTCCACCAGCTCTGTCAATAGCTAAGAAGGAGACAATCTCCAAAGCTGACTTGGACGAGTACATAGCCCAACAAATATGGGTTCATCGTGCGACTGAAGCAGCCGGCCAGGTCGTAAAAACAGGACGGCCATATCCGAGCTGGTACGACCAGATCAAGTACCCGCCGGGCTACACAATTCCCAAGTTCCATGTCTATAAGGGGACGGGCAATCCCCACCAGCATGTTGCCCAGTTCAGGGCACTCTGCGGCAACACCGGCGGTGATGACAAACTATTGCTTCGCCAGTTCGTTGGCAGCTTGTCAGATACAGCGTTTGAGTGGTATTCTGAGCTCCCAAACGACTCTATCAAGACCTTTGCGGAGATAGAGCTGCTGTTTACCCAGCGTTTTGCAAGCGCCAGTGAACGCACCCCGATGACAGCATTGATTAATGCCAGAGTGAAGCCGGGCGAGACATGGGTCCAATATGCTATACGGTGGCGGAACTTATGGTCAAAATGCGAGCAACGCATTGAAGAAGCTCCTGCAGTGGGTATGTTTGTGGGAACCCTTGATCCGTAAGCAACCATCTCGCAATTTATGATGTTCTTCAAGCCAACTACCTTCCAGGCCTTGATTGACAAGCTAGCGCAAATGGATCAGATGGGCCATAGACCTCCTCTTCCAAAGCCGGACTCCCGAAATGAAAAGGGGAAGGGGAAAGCGATTGTTGTCGCTAATGCTCAACAACAGCCGAGCAACTCGAAGCCGGTCGTTCGTCAAAATAATATACGTCCGCACGTACCCCTTGAGGAGAGGCTAGGACGTCCTTACTCGTTTCTCCGAGATAAAACGAGAAGATTATTCGAGCCGGCGTTGCGCAACCGACTCATAAATCTGCCAGAGCCAAAACGTCCGTAGCAACCAAATGATGTCAATGAGCCGAACTACTGTCCCTATCACCGAGTACTGGGTCATCCGATCGAAGATTGCTACGTCTTCAAAAATTGGCTTGAAGACCAGTACCAACAGGGCAAGTTCGCGTTATCCAACAGATGGAAGGTAAATCCACCGCAACCTCACGCCTCTAAAAGGATGAATATGCCGGGGGCAACGTGCTTTCTCGTCGAAGAAGCCCCGTGGGAGGTTGTGCTGTTAGCCAAGACAAAGAGAATGTTGAACGATCTTCAAATATGCCCAGCGATCAAGTGGAAGAACCCGTTGGAACCGCAGATCATTGAAGGGATGTTGAAGCCGCGTCTAACTCCAAAGACCGATGGTGGTGGCCCAAGCACTCACAACCAGCCGTCAAAATCTTCGAAGAAGAAGAAGAAGAAATCCAAGAAGCCCGTGAAACCTGGCGACAAGCGCACGGACTTACAAAAACAAATTGACGCGCTGAAGGAATATAACCAGAAAGCACGGACTCCCATTACACTCTAAGAGTTTCTCAACCACGTCTTTCAAGAGGAAGATGAGGGAGAAAGTTCGTCGGATGAATCTGAGGAATACGTGGCGAGCTGTCATGTGATTTCCCATTCGTTCACGGACGATGGGGAGACTCCTTGTACTGAAAAGCTGGGGGCAGATCCTGAACCAAAAATTCTGGGGCCATCGGATGAAGTAATTGACGCAATCCTCAATGAAGCTCTGTTGAAAAGTAAAGCTGATCGGGAACACGAGACGGCTATATTTGAAAGGGCCAAGTGCCAGCGACTTGACGAAAGAGCTGAGATACTTCCGCTAGAGCAAAATACATCCACCACGGATAAAAGCAAATTCAAGACGAGGAAAAGGTTTGCTAAGGCCATGTCAATGGGCATGAAGCTACCATCCTCCGAAGAAAACATTACTGGTGAAGTGGAAATGCACCCCTCCTACCGCTTGTATCATCGGAAGATTTCACACCCCACTGAAGAGTGCAAAGCTTTTGATAGATGGTGGCAAGGATATGTTGCTCATCAACAACATTTTAAACGGGAGAAGCGCAAAACTCGTCGGAAGCGGAAAAATACAACCGAAGGGCTTAACAGAACTACCGGCAATTGTCGCATGGTTAACGCCGGGGGATCACAAGTGCTTACATTCAGGAGCGATTCTGACGAGGAGCTGGCTCTTAGCCCCCTCTTTAAAGAGTCCACCTCGGGAAAAGAAGAAGAGCAGCATGTTTGTGAAAATATCCGGCTGCGTAATCGTACGCTGCCCGAAAAGAATCTCGGACCCTCAAACAAAAAAGATAAAGGGAAAGAGAAGGTCCCTGAGGAGATCGCCTTAGATGACCAAGTTGTGGAGGAGCTAACTGCCAAGGACCCGCCGAAGAGAAATAAGGTGGATTACAACGTCTTAGCGCATCTGAGGAAGCTACCCTCGCAGCTCAGCATTCTTGATGCCCTTTTACTATCAAAAGAGGCGAGAGATTCATTAATCAAGGCACTGCAGGATCCGGAACAATTCCAAGCTTTCCTGGCTGAAGAAAAGATGAAGGATGAATTGGAGGAAGTGCACACGGCCGATGTCACTTTTGGCGATGAAGACCTTCTCCTTAGGACGTGCGAACACAATTGCCCCCTCTGTGTCTCAGGATACTGCCATGATATAAAAATAGGCAAAATCCTGGTTGACAGTGGATCCTCCGTTAATCTCCTCAACGTGCGGGTGTTAAAAGAAATCTGCATAAGCGTCCAACACCTTGCTCAGGACAAGATCACCGTCTCCGGGTTCGACTCCCAGTCATCAAGAACTCTTGGGTCTGTAATACTGACGCTACGCTTTGGGCTACTCGTCACGGACATTAAGACGCCAAGACATGCTACAATGCTCTGCTCGGCCGACTATGGTTACACGAGTACAACATCATCCCTTCTACACAACATCAGTGTATGAAGTATTTTAAGGATGGTCTCGAGTATACCGTGACGGGAGAACTGAACCTGTTCTCCGTGAACGAGGTCCGCAAATATGAAGATGCCAAATACTTCTTACCGGATTTCGAGGATACGGAGAGGTGTCACAAGCCGGAGAACAAAACTAACGCCACCATCCCTGTCTTCGGCAGTGATACCGAGGAGGAAGAGGAGATGATTCATTTGGGTCCACCCCAACACAACAAGCCAGGACCATCCGCTCCTATGTTGATCTTCGGTAGCGACTCGGAGGATGAGGTCCATGCTGTATTCTCTGCTCGACCTTCAATACAAACGTCCGCTGATGAAGAGCAAAGTCTACAAGTCGCCATGGTTCCACTTAAACACCATAAAAAACTTGATGCACTTGATATCTACAGTGTAGAAGAGCTGCGAACGTTCTATGTCCCTCCCAGGCGGAGAGGTGAAAAAGCAATTCTATTCTACCGCTCTGAAGAAACCAAAGTGGAGAAAGAAATCTGGCACGGTATGGATTCTACGTTTGACAGGCTTCATCCCATCCGTCTCCCCAGATATTATACAGAAGGCTTGAAAAGGCTATTGAAACGCAAGGAGATACCCTTCAAACAGACCGCTCGAAAAGCCAAATTCTATGACAGGGTCTGGAACGTTCCCGGGACTCAACACAAGCTGCCTAATGGGAGAATGGAAACAATCGGGCTTGGATACATTCGGTCCAAGAAACGAGGGCTACTCCATGGTTGCTACGTCGTGCATGACTTCGATGAAGAAGCGGATGCTCAATGGGAAGATGCTAATCCTGAAACAGTAAAAGTTCCAGATGCAAAAGTGCCCAGTCCGTCGTTCGAAGAACAAATGAACAAGCTTATAAGGGAAGCTGGTCAAAAAGTCCGAGATGACCATAACCGTGAAATGGCCATCTACGAGAAAACCAAAACGCAACGCCTCCTCCAACAGGCTGTGAAAGATGAAGATGCCGCTCCTTGTCAACCTGTTATAAAGAAGGCTCGACGCAGAGGCAGAAACAAGTCGAAAGGCGAAAAAGGCACTCAACAGCAACAAAGCGGGACTAAGAAGCCACGCAAGCGGAAATCGAGCGGTTCCGATCTATCCCTCATAAGAAAAATGGGTCAAGCATACTCTTTTCCTCGAGACAAGACGAAGAAAATACTTGACCTCGCTCTAAAACATCAGATGCTTACACTGCCGGAGTCTGAACACCCCAAACAAGCAAGCGAAGTCTCTCACCCGGACTATTGCCCTTATCACCGAGTGATAGGGCACCCTCTCGAGGACTGCTTCACCTTCAAGAATTGGGTCGAAGATCAGTATCAGCTTGGCAAGTTCGCTCTGTCTGACAACTGGAGGTAGCGCCACCATAGAAGCACGAACCTAAAGCCACGAAAGAAGAACCGGTTCCACATTGGGCTTGGAAACGAATTCGTACTTGTCACATGATAACAATATTAAAAGAAGAGCACGAGAACATGGAGACCTTCCCGGGTGCTTCGAAAACAGCCACGATGAGGTGATCTCAGAATTTCCACCGGCGCCAAAAGAGCTGGAAGATGGAATCCATACCACTGCAGATAACCTCAAGAAAATTGAGTTGGGGATGGCGAATGACCCGCGATCGACATTCGTCAGCGAGCTGTTATCCAAAGAAAGAGTGGCTGCGTTAAAAGACTTGCTTGTACAGCATAAAAATTGCTTCGCATGGAACTATTCCGAAATGCCGGGACTAGATCCAGAAATTGCTGTGCATAAATTGGCGATATCTCCGGACGTCAAGCCGGTCAAACAGGCGGCAAGAAGAATGCGGCTCGAGCTTGAGATGAGCATCAACGCCGAGGTCAAGAAGCTGATCGACTCTGGCTTCATCCAAGAGGTTCAGTATCCTGAATGGATCGCCAATATCGTCCCGGTGATGAAGAAAAATGGGACAGTGCGCATATGCGTGGACTTTCGGGATCTCAATAAAGCCTGCCCGAAGGATGATTTCCCAGTGCCAGTCACCGAACTGATGATAGACAATACGTCCACTCATGAGGTTTTCTCCTTCATGGACGGCTCATCGGGGTATAACCAGATAAAGATGCATCCCGAAGACCAGAAGCACACTGCCTTCAGGACTCCTTTGGGTATATTCTGCTATAAGGTGATGCCCTTCGGTTTAAAGAACGCCGGCGCCGCCTATCAAAGGGCTATGACGAAGATCTTCGATGACCTTATACATGAAATTGTCGAATGTTATATCGACGACCTCGTGGTGAAAAGCAAATCTTACGAGGAGCAGTTAGAATATCTGAAGACCGTATTTCAACGCCTTCGACAATACAACTTGAAGATGAACCCTCTCAAGTGTGCATTCGGAGTTTCCTCGGGCAAATTCCTGGGATTCATCTTCCGATACCGAGGTATTGAGATAGATCCATCAAAGATCAAGGCGATCATGGAAATGCCTCCGCCAAGGACTCTCAAACAGCTGCGGTCTCTCCAAGGGAAGCTCACGTATATACGGCGATTTATAGCCAACCTTTCAGGCAAGTGCCGTCCTTACAGCAACCTGATGAAGAAGGGAACCCCGTTCGTCTGGGATCAAAAATGCCAAGGCGCGCTAGACGAAATCAAGCAGCACTTGCAAAACCCGCCAGTGCTGGCTGCTCCGGTCAAAGGAAAGCCCTTCATTCTTTATACAACCATCCTCGAAGGTTCCTTAGGCGCATTATGGGCGCAAGAGAACGACCAAGGGAAGGAAAGAGCACTCTACTACTTAAGTCGAGTTCTACTGGGGGCAGAAAGCAACTACTCCCCTATTGAAAAACATTGCCTGGCGTTGATCTTCGCAATAACAAAGCTCAGGCACTATGCGTTGGCGCATGAAGTCCGTCTCATTTCGAAGGCGGACCCCCTTAAATATTTAATGTTGAAGGCCATATTGACGGGGCGACTCGCTAAATGGGCCCTGCTCTTGATGGAGTTCTCGATAACCTATCAGCCTCTCAAGGCAGTGAAAAGCTAGGCCATCGCCGATTTCCTCGCTGAGCATCCGATACCTGCCGATTCTCCTCTGAATTGCGATCTTCCAGACGAACATGCGTTTGATGCAATCGACGGTGGTGATACCCGATGGGAGCTTTATTTCGATGGAGCATCTTCCATGAAGAAGCGCAAACAAAGTACCCCTATAATCAAATCGGGGGTAGGACTTATCTTTGTAACTCCACAAGGAGGGATAATACGCTTTGCTTTCTCCCTAACAGAACCGAGGACAAACAATGAAGCCGAATACGAAGCTTTGATAGTAGGCCTCAAGATCGCCATCGACATGGGAATTGAAAACCTCCTCATATACGGAGACTCCCAACTGGTCGTTAGTCAAGTAAACGGCGACTACCAAACATGCAAGCCAGAGCTGGTGAAGTACGGCGAGAAGGTGCAGCAACTGTTGACCCAAATCCCTTCCTATACTTTGGAAAACATACCGCGCGCGGAAAACAGCAAAGCGGACGCGTTGGCCAAACTCACTAAGGAACTGGCTGATGAGAACCTCGATGACGTAAGAATCGTGGTACAAAGCCGTCGGGTGCTTGCCCCAGCAGAAATATCTCCGGAATCATCCGAAGAGAAGGAAGCGACTGAGCAAATGTCTATGCAAACTAAAGATCGGGAAAATGCCGAAGATTGGAGAGAAGTCTTTATAGACTACTTCAAATACCGTCGAACGCCCGAAGATGCATCCTCAAGACATCAGCTTATGAAATGAGCTCTGTCCTTCGCCTTCGTCAATGATACTCTGTACAAGAGGTCATTTGATTCTCTGTGGTTGAGATGTCTGGGACCTGGCGAAGCGAAATGAGTCGTTCAGGAAGTTCATGATGGACTCTACGGTTCTCACCAAGCAGGCCCAAAAATGAAGTTGAAGATCAAACGGATGGGCTACTACTGGCCCACGATGATTCAAGACTGCCTTGAGTATGCGAAGCAGTGCCACTCATGTCAAATTCATGGGGACTTCATCCACCAGCATCCAAATCCACTCCATCCAACGGTGGCTAGCTGGCCATTCGAAATGTGGGGGACTGACATAGTCGGCCCCATCGAACCAGCATCGTCCAGAGGACATCGTTTCATCCTGGCGACGACTGAATACTTCTTCAAATGGGCAGAAGCAGTACCGTTGAGGGAAATGAAAACGGAGAACATCCTCCATTTCTTCAAGACGCACGTCATATATCGGTTTGGAACTCCGCGACGGATCATCTCCGATAATGGGCCGGCTTATAGAAGCCACAAGATCAGTCGCTTCACGCAACAACACAATATAGACTGGAGATATTCCTCGGTTTATAATCCGCGAGCTAACGGTCTGACCGAGGCATTCAACAAGACCTTGACAAAGATCATGAAGAAGACGGTGTCCCGAAATAAGAAGGACTGGCACGAGAGACTGCAAGAAGCTCTCTGGGCGTATCGAACTACGTGCAAGACAGCCACGAACACAACGCCATATGCGTTGGTATTCGGTACAGAAGCAGTACTCCCCCTCGAGATAGAGTTACGCTCTCTACGAGTGGCGATCCACTATGAGCTGACGGACGAAGAAAATGCTCACCTTCGGCTTGAGGAGCTTGATTCCCTTGATGAAACCCGGCTCATAGCGCAACAAAATCTTGAAGCCTATAAAACAAAGATGACGCGCTCATATGAAAGATTGACCCGGCCGAGGACATTCCGCCAAGGCGAACTCGTGCTAGTGGTCAAAAGGCCTATGATCCCTAATCGAGCCAAGCGAGGAAAATTCGAGCCAAACTATGAAGGCCCGTACATCATAGACATGGTCTACCAGGGTGGAGCCTATCTACTCATGGATATGCACGGTGAAAGGCCTTTTAGGCCAATAAATGGTCGATTCCTAAAGAAATACTACGCTTAGCGAGTTATCGCCTAGGTCAATGATAGATGACGACGACTACGTCCGCTCGCTATCTTCCTAAGCTCAAACTTTATAAGCAGTAGCCAGCCTTCTCCTCGGCGGACCGAAACGTCCTTAAACTAATGACGGACCGAAACGTCCTTAAACTAACGAAGGACCGAAACGTCTTTAAACTATTACCGCAGCATCTTCAGGCTGACGAGATGAATAAAAGAAAAAGAAAAAAAATATATAAAAAAATATATAAAAACGGTATGTCCATAAGCAAAAAGGGCACGGATGAAAACCCGAAAGGGCTCCGTGAGTAAAAACAGCAGGGCTACCGGCGAGTGTTCGCGAAAACCCGAAAGGGCGCGACCTCGTAAAAAAAATATATAAAAATAAAAAGAATTAAAAAAAAGGTATGTCCATAAGCAAAAGGGGCACAGATGAAAACCCGAAAGGGCTCCGTGAGTAAAAACAGCAGGACTACCGGCGAGTGTTTGTGAAAACCCGAAAGGGCGCAACCTCGTTAAAGGACACTTACAGGGTCCTCTCGACCTTGTAAGGAGAAACCACCCGCGTGAGATCCTTACGACTCACAAGGGAGCAACACACTTAGGGATCCCCACGATTCCTAAGGAGAAAATACACTTGCGAGATCCTCACTTCTCGTAAGGAGAGCTCTCTTATGGGACCCTCACGGCTCATAAGATTTGAAAGTCTTAAGTTACAGAAACCTAAACCTGTGCTTAAGCAAACCCCCACAACCTTCAATATTGCCCTACAAGTGGTCCAATACCGACCCTTGTATACAATCCACGGGCGCGAATAAACATTTCCCTAACCAAGTCCCATCCGTGACTGGGGATATGTACGCATGATAAACAACCCTTATAAGTCCTCTCGACTTACAAGGAGAAAACCCTCTTGTAGGATCCTTACGACTTACAGAGGAACATACACTTAGGAATCCTCACGATTCCTAAGGAGAAAACACACCTACAAGATCCTCACGACTTGTAGGGAGAAATACCTTTGTGAGACCCTTACGGCTCATGAAGTTAAAAGCCTTAGTCGACAGGACCTTAACCATGTTCGCTAAGCCACTTTTGTTCGACAACGACAGATGCAAATGATGATTCGCTCCTGGTAATATCCCAGTTGTAGCGGTGCTGATGCCGAAACCGGTGTCTAATTTCAGGTTTACGGGGAAAAGCCGGTAGGCCGCACATGCATACGAAATAGCCGAAATGATGGGGCAACTTGCAATAAAAAGCAGCAAGTAGAAACCTATGCATATAAAACAGCCGAAATGATTGGGCAACTCGCAATAAAAAGCAGCGAGTAAAAATAAAATAAATAGCCGAAATGATTGGGCACCGCGAAAAATAGCCGAAATGATTGGGCAATCGCGATCTTCGCGATATAAAAGCTGAAATGATAGATCATCGCGGAAATAAAATAATAAAAATGAATGAAACTTCTGCCCTACAGTTGAGATCACATCGATCCCTGTATACAATCCAAGGGTACAAACAAAGAGGGAACCATACCTTTCCAACAGGCTCCGCCAAAAAGCTAAGCCAAATCTTGACGGTTCACTAACAACCTAGAGACAACCGCGACATTCGTCTCAATACAGCAGACGCAATACCAGCAAACGAAGCGAAGATCAAATTCCTAGCTTTGAGGTCTTGACGGTAACTTATATAAAACCTGAAAGACCACCACAAATCCTTCGACTCAGGGAAACAAGTGTCCTTGACGAAGAAAATCCTGATTCGCGTCGACTCGCAGAGAAACCAGTGTCTCCGTGAGAAATTCTCGATTCGTTTCAACACCAGGGAAACAAGCGTCCTTGGCAAATTCCTCAACTCAGGGAAACTAGTGTCCTTGATGAGAGCCTCCTGATTCGCGTCGGCTCGCAGAGAAACCAGTGTCTCCGCGCGAAATTCTTGATTCGTCTCCACCCCGAAGAAACCAGTGTCTTCGGCAAAATCCTTCGACTCAAGGAAACAAGTGTCCTTGACGAAGAAAATCCTGATTCGCGTCGGCTCGCAGAGAAACCAGTGTCTCCGCGGGAAATTCTCGATTCGTTTCTACACCAGGGAAACAAGTATCCTTGGCAAACTCCTCAACTCAGGGAAACTAGCGTCCTTGATGAGAGCCTCCTGATCCGCATCGGCTCGCAGAGAAACCAGTGTCTTCGACAAAATCCTTCGACTCAAGGAAACAAATGTCCTTGACGAAGAAAATCCTGATTCGCGTCGACTCGCAGAGAAACCAGTGTCTCCGCGGGAAATTCTCGATTCGTTTCAACACCAGGGAAACAAGTGTCCTTCGCAAACTCCTCAACTCAGGGAAACTAGCGTCCTTGATGAGAGCCTTCTGATTCGCGTCGGCTCGCAGAGAAACCAGTGTCTCCGCGGGAAATTCCCGATTTGTCTCAACCCCGAAGAAACTAGTGTCTTCGGCAAAATCCTTCGACTCAGGGAAACAAGTGTCCTTGACGAAGAAAATCCTGATTCGCGTCGACTCGCAGAGAAACCAGTGTCTCCGCGGGAAATTCTCGATTCGTTTCAACACCAGGGAAACAAGTGTCCTTGGCAAACTCCTCAACTCAGGGAAACTAGCGTCCTTGATGAGAGGCTCCTGATTCGCGTCGGCTCGCAGAGAAACCAGTGTCTCCGCGGAAAATTCCCGATTCGTCTCAACCCCGAAGAAACTAGTGTCTTCGGCAAAATCCTTCGACCCAGGGAAACAAGTGTCCTTGACGAAGAAAATCCTGATTCGCGTCGACTCGCAGAGAAACCAGTGTCTCCGGGGGAAATTCTCGATTCGTTTCAACACCAGGGAAACAAGTGTCCTTGGCAAACTCCTCAACTCAGGGAAACTAGCGTCCTTGATGAGAGCCTTCTGATTCGCGTCGGCTCGCAGAGAAACCAGTGTCTCCGCGGAAAATTCCCGATTCGTCTCAACCCCGAAGAAACCAGTGTCTTCGGCAAAATCCTTCGACTCAGGGAAACAAGTGTCCTTGACGAAGAAAATCCTGATTCGCGTCGACTCGCAGAGAAACCAGTGTCTCCGTGAGAAATTCTCAATTCGTTTCAACACCAGGGAAACAAGTGTCCTTGGCAAACTCCTCAGCTCAAGGAAATTAGCGTCCTTGATGAGAGCCTCCTGATTCACGTCGGCTCGTAGAGAAACCAGTGTCTCCACGGGAAACTCCCGATTCGTCTCAACTTGCAAGATAAAGCCTCAGGCAGCAGGGATTAAAAAACTTGTTTCCTGAGCGATGGGACCCTGCAAGTCAGTCTAAAACGGCCTCTTGCATACTATTCACGGGTCTCACTCTCCAAAGTCGAATTTCGACAAGGAGGGAAACAACCGCTTACGGGTCCTCTCGACTCGTAAGAGGGAAAATTCTCTTATAGGATCCTTACGACTTATAAGAGAAAACGCACTTAGGAATCCTCACGATTCCTAAGGAGAAAATACACCTACGAGATCTTCTCGATCTGTAAGGAGAAAAGTCTCTATAAGACCCTCACGGCTTATAGAGTTGAAAAGTCTTAGGCAGCAGATCTGAACCTGCGGCCTAAGCCATCGCTATCTCTTGGAGAAATCTAGATGCTTACTCTATTATCTGTCAATTGTGATTATCAAGACAGCATGCTAATAATAAGAGAAGGGAGAAAGCAAAGAAATAGTACAAGACATTGCAAAGAAAAATGTGTATCTTTATTTATTAATTTAATCAAGTACAAGGTGAAGCGTACAAAAGAATAAAGAATGGATACATCTTATTTGAAAAAGAATTTTTTTTTTACAAGTATATGGATACAAGGGGAACTACTGGGAAGGAAGCGTCTTGCATAGCTCTAGCAATTGTTCGCACACCTCCTTCCACGCTTTCTCCTGATCGGCCACCACCGCCAGTTCTGCCTCCACTTGAGCCCGCTGCTGTAAGAAAGATGCAAGCTGCTCCCCAACGGCCTGATGAGCAGCTTCCTGGCCTGGGGTGTCACGCTCGGCGACATCAAGCTTTCGCTTCAAGTTTAGCCCATGAGAGATGCGTTCCAGGAGGCCCTCAAAGATAGCCTTCACTTGGGCAGCATTCGCCTCAACCTCAGCACGCAGACGAGCCGTCTTGCTCGAGGTCTCTTGGTATTCCCTCAGCCTTAAAGCCGCTTCTTGTTCCAAGTGGTGGACATGAGAAGTGCTTTGCTCGAGCCATGCTGCCCGTTGAGTACTCACGGCCAAAACCTCAGGGACAGGACGCATCGACTCCAGCTGATGCAGGCGAGCCTCGATCTCCCTGCAATGATTAACCCAAGACGCAACGATGCCCTCGTCATGGAAATTTACGAGTATCACCAGTATCGGGTTAGCCGCCGTAGCGAAATCTGCAGCAGACGTAGGAGTCTCGACGTCGAGTTCCTCGATGTAGTCGCTCAACATGCGCAGACTGTTCGCAGCGCCTTTCGAGGACGGACGTCTCAGGAAAGGGCCTGCCGGCATTGTGATGCGAGGCTCGAAGGGCACCGAGATCGGAACGACAGCTGAAAAAACAAGATGCGATTAGATGACACTTTAAGAAAGACAAAAAAAAGAAGGGGTCATCAATACAATAGTTTGCTATACCAGCTGCAGCAGGTGGCAAGGCCGGAAGGGCTGGTGGCAAGGCCGGAAGGGTCGGTGGCGCGGCCGATCGTTCATCCCTTCCTTCGATTTGTAGCACTGCAGCCAGGACGAGAAGAAGTTAGAAATAATTCCATCACTGAAAAAGGAAGATATCAGTCGGAAACTATACTCACCAGCGCCACCGGAGGGAGAAGCGAGTTCAGATGGGAAGGAGAAATGTGGGAGCAACACCTGATAAAGATAGTCAAAAAGTACTCCTGAAAAGACACAACAGTACGACTTTAGTACATAAACTATGCGTCTGAAAGATAAGACTAATAAGTTGCGAACCCATACCTTCTAACATCTTCGATGGTACGAGAGAGGGCTGAGAGGTGACCACCGCCAAGGCAGTAGTTGACGGCGCTCCCTCAAGCAATGAAGCATCGGCACTGGCCGTACCTGCGTTAAAAAACAAGGGTAAACCTGTCAGGAAAGACTGCAAGATAAAAAAGGGACGGTAATCCGAAATTTACCTGATGAGCCTCCAGCCGAGACGGAGGCGTCTCCCTCCTCCATCGACATAAGTCCACCACCCGTGGCCTCATCCTTAGACTCCACGGGGCCGTCGTCATGCTCGCGAGGCCAGAAGACAGCGGAGGGCCGTAGGCGGGGAGAGCAATGATTGGAGCATTGCCAGACTCTTGAGAAAGAGCGGTCGGCTCGTCCTCAGGAATCATGTCTACCTCACCCGCTACTCCCTCAGGCTCAACAGTCGCGGCTGTCTCGTCCACCGTCGCCACGGGGTCATCGGTCTCAGGTGCTCCGTCCGCTGCTACCTCGGGCTCGGCATCGGCCACCTGCTCAGGCATAGTGGACGTGACCATTTCGTCAGCCACTAGCTCGGGCCCGGCAATCCCGGTTGTGTCGTCCGCCATCGGCTCGGCTTCGACCAATACCTCTTCCTCTGGCCCCTCAGGTTCGACGGTCTCCGCCTCCCCCTCGGTTGGACTTAGCCCTGCAGGACAGAATATATAAGAACCCACAACTTTTTAATTCTTACAGCAAAATTCTGAAAGAAATACTACCTGAGGTGGACTTATCGTTAGCCTCCCTATTGGCGTGCACCGCCTGTCTGTGAGCTGTAGACAAGGCGACCGGGGGCTCATCTGAGGGAGTATCAGCACTAGGGATGGTGCTTGGACCCGCTCCAATGGCCAAAGCCGCCCTGCGTGCCTTCGCTTCGCGCCTCAACCGCTTTCTCTCCTCCCGGGCCGTCGCGATGGAACTCTTCGACGCTTCCTTCATCAAGGTGTCGTCGTCCTCGTTTAGAGATGCCTCCAGAGCCTTCAAGGCATCTCTCATCGGCTCTTCAAGTCGGGTCTCTCGCGGTAGCCCCGAGGAGGCAGAAGCATCGGCGGCTAGCCCGGGAAGAGTCTCCGCATCACCTGGCGGGATCGACATTGTGGTTCCTGCGATAAAAAAAGGGAGATTAGATCGACCATAACACAAGGAGAATAAAGACTTGATGAATTGAAATGTACCAAGACCTAAGGACGCTCTAAGTCATTCCTCCTCTTGGAAAGTCTTGAGGGAGGCGGCAATGGCCTCTTCAGTGGTGATGCCTGTTTGAAGAAAAGAAAGGAAAAACGTTAGTCAAAGGCAATAATAAAGATATGATGCAATAAAAAATGCGACTAGTGATTACCTGATTGCGCAAGCTTAGCTAGCCACGCGTCGCGCCTCGCCAACCGCTCTGAAGGTACGATGGCGGCCTCCAAGTCCGTGTCATCCGGCGGCATGACTAAGCCCCTGTTGGTCCCGTATTCACCCAGGCCCTCACCATAGGGAGCATGGGGTTCCTGACCGAACACAACATCAGCTGCGAAGAGCGACTTCTTTTTCTTCTTCTGCCCACCAGCCCTAGGTGCACCCGGGATCGACTTGCGCTTTGCAGGCACCTTGGGGCGGCGGGTCCCGATGTCCGCACCTACACCAGACTCCGGTGAGCCTACAACCACTGTCTCCACTGGAGCACAGGGCGCTGGTGGTGCATCCGCAATATCGGGAAGCGGCAATCCGCGTGGAGGACTCTGCGCAAGCGGTGGTCCGGCCCTAGCATCTTTCAGAGGGGGAACTACCGGGGTCCTTGGCACTAGAGGAGCTTTGCGGTCGCTACCTGGAGGCACACCCTTACGGTCGACCAGCAATCGCTTTTCTTCCTTTATAACGGCTCCCGTCGAATGACTGTACCATTCTGTATATACCTTGAGGAGTCGTGGGGCGCAAGCCGGCTCACTGATAAAAAAGTGGGAACCCGTATTCAAACGCATGAAGTGATGCAGCGCTCTCTCCATCCCTTCTTCAGTAGCAGCAGGTTCCGATAGGAAAGCCTCCAGTGGTACCCCTTGATTGTAGCTCAGTTGTTGGGTGAAACGATGCGGGTTGTATCTCATGAAAATCGCCGCACCGTTCTGCCTGAACCCCAGGAAGCCCGGTCTGATAGAATATAGATGGAGGGTCTCCCGGGCCGTCAAAACTGAGGTCCCATCTTTGAAAGTGTCTTGCAATGGCAGCACCGCAGTGGTAGATGTCTTTCCAATAGTCAGCACCTTATCGATGAAAGACACCCCGTCTCCAACGGTGTGGGGGCGAAGGAGTAAACTCCTGACATTCTGTGGCGATGGAGTCACAATTGATGCGCCAATCAATTGTATGATTCGAGGGAAGCTGCACCTGTCATAGAATGAGGGCCTTTTGTGCATGCCGAAGATGCCCGATGTGTGTAGCTCGAGCCATGATACGAAGTAGTGCATCGGGAAGATCACGTGCAGTACCCCAGGCTTATTAGCATACGCCGCTTGACTGAGGCCGTGATACAGGTGTGCCAAGCCGGCAATCCCAACAGCCACTTTTACCCCAATGGTCATCCGGTGAGCCGGGTAAAAGACAGAGGGCCGCATATGGCGAGAATGCATCGGGAGCGCAAACCAACTCAGCCATAACCCAAGAAATCCTAAGAAGAAGGCCTCCTCGTCCATCCCGGGGGCTGCAACTTCCGCAAAAGACACAGTCGGGGAGTTAAGAAGGAAAAAACCCTTTTGGTCTATTTCCTTCGCCGGCAGGTTATCCAAACCTAGACCAAAAGGGTCATCAAGTGTGGCAAACTTGGCAGCTTCTGTCGAGAGGACGTTTGGGTGAAGGAACCGAGCTATGAAATCCTCGAAGCTAACTCCGCGACTCCCACGTTCGATGAAAAGGGCCTCATAGATGTTCAACACTTTGATCAAACTTGGGAATTGATGTTGAACAGCATTCTCCGGAGTGAGGCCCCTTACTGCCGGCTTAGCGCCGAAGACATACTCGTCTGTAGGGAGCAACTCCTCATAGTGCTCCCCTATAACCGGTAAGCCGGAGACCTCTGTGAATTCCTCCAAAGAAATCGACACTTCCCGGTCCATTGCGAGGAAAGTGTGAGTAGGAATATTCCACTGCTCCAAAAAGGCCTTGAACCACCAGGTAGGAAGCGTGGGATATTGGAAGAGGGAGACGTAAACCGTAGTGTACAACCCTAACCTTATCAGCTGCGACTTCTTCGTCGACAGAATATAGCGAGCCCATGGCAGATAGCCGATCGGGTGGCGGGGGATCAGACCTATGTTATATGATTGCCCCCAAGGTCGCGCCTCGCCTTGACAAATACGGTGTCCCAGGATATCCAAAACCATGGGACGCTGAACCGGAATTGCGTCTATAGCAGGATGAAGAAAGCCCTTCGAAGTCCAATAAACTATCTCCACGGCATACTGCACCGGGGGTGGGCTGGCATTATGGATCGCCGTAATAGGCTCTGACGGTACTGCGCACGTAAAGCTCCGTCGACCCATAATGATTTGGTTGTACCACGACCCCCAAAGGTGAAGACTCTTATATTCTGGGTCGTGGTCCCTGATCATAGCTAGGACTTCGCGGTCCACAGGCGCTTCGAGAAATCCTTCCTCCGAACGAGCAAACGGGAATGAGGTATCGAAAGACATGTTCACTGCAAGGGGACAAAATTGGCCGTTAGTGTTGCAATTCCAACGCTTGGCGTTTAAAAATTTTTAAATTAAAAGTTAATTAAAATTAAATTAAAATTAATTACACCACACTGCAGTGCAGTGGGTAGGAGACCAAAGGGGGACCCACAAAATCTGGATGACAATGCATCAATTAATAAGACAACCCCATCATTGGATGAGATTGTCAGTTAATCCCCAAAAGAATATTCTCATTAATAATAAAAAAATCCCTAGAGACAAGGAGAAAATCTCCTCTTTCAGAGCAAAGCTCTGTCACAGAGTGACACTTGTCAAATTCTGGTCTCAGGAGAATAAGATTCCTTAAAAGAGCCTAGCTCTGTGATAATGATGAGAAAATCTATTAAAAAAAAGTTTTCTTTAAACTCCTAAAAAAATTAAAATTTTTGAAGACTCTTAGGAGTTCTTCACTTTTAGATCAAAAAGATCTACTTTTTGATCCATGAGCAAAACTCTGCTCATGGGTTAAAACCCATGAACAAGATCTCTGTAGATCTATGGATTCTTGAGAGCAAAGCTCTGTTGGTGAAACCCCGAAGGGTTTTTTTTTAGATCAGAAGATCTATGAGAGCAAAGCTCTGTTGATTAAGATTAATTAAAATTAATTTAATCTAAGATTAATTTTACCTAAAGTTTTTCTAACTTTGGAAATGAGAGCAAAGCTCTGGAGTTCTTGAAACAAGAGCAAGGCTCTGAAGTTCTTAAACAAGAGTAAAGCTCTGAAAATTAAAATCTTGGAAAATAGTAAAGATTTTCTAAGGGCCAGGGGTCCTATATATAGGGGTCCTATATATAGGCGCTTGCGCCCCTTCAACTTCTGAGTTGATCCAACGGCCAGGATCTTGCCACCGCTGCACTCACGTGCGCGCCACGTGAGCGCAACGGTGGGGGGCATTTGTTTCCCCCAATCAGAGCAAAGCTCTGTTTGAATTTCAAAAATTCAAAATTTGAAGTAACGCTTCAAATTCCTTGCGCTGCGCGCAATGCGCCACGTGTCAAAAGCTGATACGTCAGCGCAACGCCCAAGGCAGCGCGCCCAATCAGAGCAAGGCTCTATTTAAAACAAAATTAAAGGAAGCAACGCTTCAGTTGTGCAAGCGCTGCGCTGCGCGACACGTGTCAGCGCAAACGCAGTTGCGCTGCGCAGTGCGCTGCGCGACACGTGTCAGCGCAGATGCGCTGCGCCGTGCGCTGCGCGACACGTGTCAGTACAATTGCGCAAGCGCAGTTGCGCTGCGCTGCGTGACACGTGTCACGCGCTGGGGCGTTTGCGCCAAACAGAATTAAATTCTAGTAAGATTTTTCTGTTCTTGTTAAAACAAGAAGATTGTCTTCTGTAAAACAGAAGCCCTTGGATCAAAAATCCAACGGTGGGGAAAATTCCCCAAATCACTCAGAGAAGGATCTCTTTAACAAACTTAACAAATCTATGGGCACTATATAAAGACCCCTAGACCCCAACTCAAAAGATGATCAACATTGGGAGAGATCAAGAATTTCAAAACAGAGAAAACTCTGAAGAAAATTCAAGAAAAAGGTAAAAACCTTCATGAGATAGAAGAATTTCTTCTAATAGATCATTAATCTAAGAACAAGATCAATGATCTTCAATAAAAACAAATGATAATAGTGCCTTGCATTTTTTATGAACCACTGGTTCTCTGAAAACAAGAAAAAACAAGAAAAACTTGTTTTACTTGATCTAAATTGGACCAAGAAATTAAACAGTGCCCTGCACTTGTAAAATTTGCACTGTTGCGCTCTTGGGTTGGCGCAAACCACCAGAGAGCGCCACGTGTCAGCACCTGAACCACCTGCGCTATGCGCTTTTAAAATAGAGCCTTGCTCTCTGAAATTGGCGCAACTCACCAAAGCACGCCACGTGTCAGCAGCGCAAGTGCAGTGCACTGGCGCAGCGCACTGCGCTTGCGCGACACGTGTCATCACCACAAGCGCTTGCGCTCAGTGATTGGCGCAAAGCGCCTGACAAATACAATGCATTGTTTACTGAAGGGCCAGGCCCAAATCAAAAAGGCCTAGTAGGCCGAAATAAATTGCAATGCAATAAAAGGGGCAGAGCCCAAACAAAATTGATGCTCTGCATCATTTATAAAAGGGCAGAGCCCAAACAAAATAAAATGCAATAAAAGAGCAGAGCCCAAGCAAAATTGATGCTCTGCATCATTTATAAAAGGGCAGAACCCAAACAAAATAAGAAATGCAGTGCATTATTTAAAAAGGGGCAAAACCCTAGCACAGGCCTAATAGGCCAAAGACAAATAAAAGCGTTGAATACTCCCAACTGGACTTAGCCCAATCATGGCCGTAAGTCCTCAAATTAAATTGACTGAGCAAGACTGCTCTCCTAAATCAATTTACATCCGGTTCGAGGGTACATCTCCGAACTCCTTCGACCCCTATCGTTGTAATCCTTCAACGACGTCAGAGAGGTGACGGGTCCCGACAACCACACATCAACACGGACTGTGGGGTCCTTAAACTCATGGACTTATGCGTCCTTAAACTAAAACACGGACTGTAGGGTCCTTAAACTCATGGACTTATGCGTCCTTAAACTAAGATACGGACTGTGGGGTCCTTAAACCCGTGGACTTATGCGTCCTTAAACTAAAATACGGACTGTGGGGTCCTTAAACCCACGGACTTAAGCGTCCTTAAACTACCAATGGACCACCATGTCCCTAAACTGGAATATGGACCCCCATGTCCCTAAACTGGTAATGGACCGCAATGTCCTAAAACTACCTATCGACCGCAACGTTATTAAACTAAACAATAGAGCCAATTGCTCTTTTGTCGGATCCAAACGATCCCGTTAAGTTGATCTTAGTCTCAAATCAGACTAACGTATCCTTAACGAACGTTTAAGTTGATCTTAGCCTCAATATGGCTAACGTATCCTTAAACTAAAATACCAAACCCAAATATAATTAAATACGGATTTGGACTACTCCACGTCCTACGGGCGACGGCATAACTTAGTCTCCATATACAATCCATGGGCAACCACAAACAAAACAAACACACACGACACGAAGTGAAATTCTGGAGAAGGAGAAAGTGGCTACCGCGATGTGGCAGCGTAATTAACTGCAGGGGCTTGCGCCTGCAGGGAAGAGCGTCCCCACAATCAAAAACCCCTTACCCTGAGGGGGAATCTGACGAAATCTGCTACATCGGCCGCATCCGTCTAAACCTCCGATACACGGTGTCATAAATCAACTTGGCATCTTCAGAGAGGTGGACGGATAAAACCAAATAGCATCTGCCCCGAATTTCAGGCAAGACGTTCACCGCGTCTCTGTCGCGTCTTTCGGAGGGGAACATCTATATATATCTTTTGTTTAACATACACGTCCCGCCTTTTTTGAAAATAATCTAGAAGGGTTTCCTTTGTTAAATGTCTCGTGTCATCTTGAACACGTAGGTAAATACTGAGACTATAGCTCATTTTTGGAAATCCCTTCAATAACTATCAATGCATGCCTAGTCCTGCTCAGCTACCATACCAAATAGTAAATATCATAAAACATACTGCTCCGAAAGAAATCAATCCCAATAGCATATGTAAATAATAATGCCACGTGCGTCTGGTGCGCATAGAAATCGAAATCAATGAATGTGCCATACATGTGCACAGAAATAACCTCTAAGCGCAACGGGTGTGCACGAAAACACCTGTCAAGGGCAACGAGTGTGCCTGCCAACAATAACAGGTGCATCTGATATGCACGAAGAATCCCGATTTAGTGCATCTGGTGTGCACCAAAATCGTATTGACCGCGCCAAGTATGCGCAAAATCCAACTTAAGTGCACAAGGTGCACGGAAAAAAATATCGAATATCACAGTCAAAGTCGACGGTATACAACAAACCTCAATCCAAGTTGGGTATACCGTGGTATATAATCACACAACCATGTGCATCAGCGTGCACAAAATCGAATCAAAATACTAAAAGTCCATGAAAACTATGCCGAAAGCACAAGTCAAATCACATGCATACCATAGGCATGAAATCATAATTAATATCTCGAACGACATCAAATCGAAGTCAAGTGCAACTGTGGTGCACAAAATCTCAATCATGCAAATAAATCGCCCAAAATACCGAAATCAAAGATGACGGAAATAGTCCCGCTCTGGCACATCTTCTAAAGATCTCTGGCCAACTATCATGGTCACTCGTAACATGTCTCGTCGACGATGCCGAACTCTGGCCTACTGGGTGTGCACAATACGACTGATTCTGGGTCCAGGTCTTCTTGGGTAATATTTCCAGAAAGATCTGTCGAGATCTCTCCCAAATCTCATTTCTACCGAACTGCCCAGAAGTTATCATCCATTACTAAATCTATTTCTTATTCCGGAACGGCTGCATACTCATCACGACTCCTCCTGGAAGATATATCCATATTTAACGCCTCTACATGCGTATCACATCTCTGATGTCAACGGAGTGGAACGTCATCTCGTCGAAATCTCGTACGAACCTCTTTCTCCACTTTTCTCTAATGTCGACTGATTCGGACTCGTCTCTTCGTAGCTGTATGGACTGCGCTACAACGGCTATACTCGTATCTGGTGTCTGCCAAGTAATGTATCCCATTACATGATATACGAATGACGTCGAACTTTTCGATCGATTCGTCAAAGTCTCATAATCCCCCAAGAGCTCAACTCTTGAGTATAGTTTAATAATATCCAGTACATGCCACAGTACCCGTGGACCAGCCGTAAAAGGGCAAACCTAAGCCTCATTAATGGCACCGCGGAACTGTTGCAAACTCTAAGGTTCAAAAGCGTTCCCGTGGTCATTATATCGAGTTAGGGTTTCATTCTTCTAGAGGGTCCACAGAATTACTTGCATGTTTTTCCGAATACCTTAAACTTGGAAAAATGGGTTTATGACATTCGATCGTTTTCTATCGACTCTCAACGTACCTGCGTGAAGACTTCTCAAGCTGCAATCAATCAATCCGATGACCTCGCATCGGGGTATGCAAACGAACCACATGTCCTAGTCATTCATCCTTGAGTGACTAGCAATCTTCTATCACATCTCTAAGTGCCACTCGTGCTACAATAGCTTCAAACATCTGTGGCGATATCTTGTCATTCGCAGCAACAGCTGGCTCATTCGTCCGCACGCTGAACAATGCCTCAATACTCAAGAATAGGCGATACATTAACGGTTATCACATTCTAGCCGGCCTCTATCAGTGGCCCCAATTCTCTGGTGCTGATCTGCACGTTCGAGAAATTTTAGTAAAAGCAATCCATCAAACGCTCATGGCGCGAAAAACACAATAAAACGACACATTTATGCACTCGTGTGTCACCGGAAATACGCCCTGGTCAGTCCTCGTCCAAGACGAGCTCATGCTGACCGCAACTCTAGCCTCAGCTCTCTCTGCCTATGCAATCGTGGTAACAAAACCACCAACAGATATCGATGGGGATAGATCATACGAATGAATGTAATACTGTGCAAAGAAATGTGCATCCTAAGGCTTCTTAAGCGGAGTAGCGTATCGTAAGTATGTCACGGAACATACACACGGTACGTCACTCTACTTAAGTCACCTACTCCATCAACCAAGGTCAACCTATGCGACGGTCTAATACCCCCTCAACCAAGTCTAAGTTCCGTAAGATCAAGCCTAGGTTCCGAATATATATATACGCCCCAGACTCCACATAGTCAAATATAGACTCGAACCAAGGTTAAACCTAGCGCTCTTATAAAAACTTTGTCACGACCCGAAATACCACGTGACTGGCACTTGAATCATATGAAATCTATAGGACCCCATCTAATTCAAGTAAGCCAAAAGCCCAGAAATCTAAACCATTTAAAATGAGAGTAAAGGAAAAACTTAGATTAAAGCAAGTGTTTTAACAAAATGAGCCGTAGTATGTGTTTTTAAAACATCAAGTCTTTTCTGAAAATTTCGGCAGAGTTTCCTTTGTAAATACTGGCCCCAAACGGGTACAACACATGAAATATATATGAAGGCATCCCCAAGCGGGAGCTAGCTCTTCGCCAATTGACGGTCACAACCATGCAAACAATATAATATACAACACCGAAAGGCAAGGATCAAAACTCATCAAGAAAGCAATATCCTCAAGAAAACCAGAGCAAACCCATAATAATACAGCGCGCGATTCTAAGATCGAAAGAATATACACTAGTCTTATAGGTCTATCAAATAATACAAGTCTGGTTGATTGAGTTACTAGATACAACTGAAATATATATATACAAACATTACGGTGGTCACGATGCGAGTGAACCCACCTACCAAAGCAATCATCCGGAAGGAAGTAGTGTGCCAGCAAAACCGCCAAGGAAATCTGTACGGCAAAACCTGCAAGAAACTGTGGCACAACGGGGGTGAGTTGCCAACTCGTGAGTAGAAAACATTACCGAGCAGAAATCGCATGTATTACTCAATCCTAGATCATACGATAATAATAAATATAAACCTGAAACCATTTACACATAAGTGTAATACCAAGTGCTCGTGTCAGTGCCTTAGGTAGCAACATATCATATATATGATGTATGAATGCATGAAAACAGAATACATCTAAATGAGAAAACTGTTTTCATAAATTAGTGAGATTTCTGTATATAAAAATCGAGGTATCATCAATGAAATCAACATAAAATCCGTGTCAAGCATCGACACAAAACATATATCCAAATATCCTATATCTCGGGCTCCGGCTATCCGGACTGGCCCATATCATATAATCTCAATACCTCAAAGTCTCAATATCTCGGGCTCTGGCTATCCGGACTGGCCCCTGGGCTCAGGCTATCCAGACTGGCCCCTCCTCAAATCTCACGACTACGTCGGTATCCTCCGGATATCCGCCGCGTCATAAATAACCGGTCGGTAGTGCTCCCCTGCTAGGCTCAACGCCATCATCTGCGACCTTCTCGCCCCGGGGTACCGCACCAGGTCCACCATGCACCCACAGACGGTTCCTCCTCCTCCTCGAATCGGGAGTATGATATCGCTCAAGAGCCGAGAAAACTCATGGTGGACATATCTCATATCATATCACGAGAAAACCACATTTTTTATCTTTGAAATAAAAATGAGTTTATAAAATCTTGCGGTTTCTCCAAATCCAGAAATCTCATGGAAAAATCCGAAATCTAAAACTGAAGAGTCAATAATAGTGAATACCGGGCTCCGGCAATCCGGACTGGACCTATAATATTGCATGACAAATGAATATATATAAACATGCATGGGTATCTAAGTAAAGAATGCAATATCTAAACTAGCACAGTAATGATATATCGAACTATCAGCTAACAAGCGATATCAATAAAACAATATTCTCTAAAGTGTACGTGACATGGCAATTACCGATGATGATGTGTGTGAGCCGGCAAGCAAGTGTACGTGGAGCATACACATCATCGGTAATGGTGCTGGTGTCCTGACAGCATGGTTTCATAATCACTAAAGTACACATTAAGCATGCAATGCGATGATAACAACATGAATATGCTGAAATGAATAGTAAATGCAAAAATAAGGAATCTACATTAGATATACGAGTCATACAGTTTGTCATTTGAAATAACACGAATCGTGGTGTTTAGAAAATAGGGGCTACGGTGTTTGTAAGAAAGATACGTCCTTTGAAATATCCGTAGTACCCCTTGGCCTGTCTTTAAAATATTCACGATTTGTTGATTTTGGAAATACGTATGACTCGAGCCCAGTCTATCATCTACTAAGTAACTACATGACAAAGCTAAGAGACTAATCAAAAGGGTTAGAAAAACCACCTAAGTCTGAGTCGATAAATATATATAGTAGTCGGTGATCCCGCCTCAATAGCGTCACATACAATAAAAATATAATACGACATCCTCAAATCATGAGTGCGGATCAATCATCATATTTATATCTCGTACGGTAAATCCATCGTACGGCATCCCAAAATCGGGATACGGGTCGCCTATCACATATACATCAATATCCGTATGGTATCATTATCACTATATCATGAACAGGGTACTGATCTAAGTCTAGTACATACCGATACTATCAACAAATATCTGCGTGTGTATGAAAATATATCGCCCACCAATCCACTAATATAATATGTCGTATCTCATAACACGACCCAAATCACATCACCGATCTCACGGCATCCAGCCCAATCACATCGACTCATCTTCAAGTATTATATACTATCATCATCATCCGTGTATATGTATACATATATATATACATACTCACATACATATGTGTGTGTGTGTATACGCATAAGAAAATGAAATGTATGCGTGTGTGCGTATGCATGTACCTTATTCTAGGGTTTTGCGACTAAAAACTAGCTAACGACACTATCACCCAATTACACTAAAATTTAACCCATAATCTCCTAGAACCTTTCTTGCTAAACATAGTCTCACAATACCATACTTATAATATGTGTAACATATTCGTATACTACACTACGAAACTGCAGGGCTGCTATACGCCATCCACCCGATTTCCCCCGTAAATATATATCTACTCACCTTGATCCTTACTTGCCGAAGTCAATGTCGCCACGCTCTCCTCGCCGTCTCGAAGTCCACGTGGGGGAACCTACAATTTCCAATACGTCATATAGTAACAAGAATCGAACATGAAAACCAAAACGACACGCGAATCGCTTACAGGTTAGAACCTATAGCCTACGCCTGCAAAACCACTAAACAACCCCCGTCGCTGACGTACAAACATCAGACGACGGAACACAATATCAAATATCAAATCCCAATTCAATAAAAGTCGCAATACGAAATCAGAAACTTAAGAAAACCCCTCCAGATTTTACCCTAAGTTGAATTAGCCAATTTTGCATATGGGAAGGGTCTAGTTTACTGAAGATAAAGCCATGGACCAAACACGAACCGGTTTGGAAGTACCCAGGCCGCAATTTGCGGCCCAAGTGAATAAATCTGCGGCCTGGATTGATGGGTTGGGGCTCGGGTCTTCATGGTAGATTCTAGGTTTCCTGCACGACTCACTGTGAGCGCTAAATATTTTTCAGGTGCCCCGGGTCATTGCAGATCTCCAATACACATCACTAAAGTCAACAAAATACGATATCGTGGTTTATAAGTTTGGGGTTTGGGGTTTAAGTCTATGGTTTAACCCAATATACAAGCACTACAGGGGTTGTAGCCAAGCTTAACCCTCAATCACACCTTTATAACTCAAGAATTCCTCAAAACCCCAACTTGGAATTTTCAAGTTCACTAAACATCACTAAAACACTTCTAAACTTAAATAGGTCCTAAAGTAATTGAATAACTATACTAATGGTGAAGGAAATACCTCATTTGGCAACTCAAGAATTTTCTTGAGTTGCCCCAAGTGCCCAAAATCCAAACTTTCTTGATCCATCATGGTTGTAGTGGGCTTGTGCATGTTTTTTGTGAAGAGGATATAAAGTTTTGGTGTGGGATTGATGGTGTTGTGAGAGGTTAGAGGAGGTAGGGGAGTGAGGGCAGCCATGGGTGAGGAGAGGGAAAAGAAATGATGAAGATAGAATGAAGAAAAATAGAGCCATGGTCCCAAGACCCCTCACCCTCTCTTTCTCTCTCTTTGCTCATACTTCCTTGTCTCCCCATGCCACATTCTTTAATATTTTTCCTTTTCTTTTCTTTTTGTTTTCTTTTAAATTATAAAACCATCTTAAAACCCAAAATGAAGCCATCATTTTTAAAGAAAGAATCATGGTAGAAAATGTAACAAGTTTTTTAAAATATGACATGGTGTATGTCATGTATATAATCAAGCTTAATGCAAGATTAGTGAAAATAAATCGAGTTTAGCACTTAACCCTTTTACAAATGAGTGTTAAAAAATCTAAACATGCTCCTATCATATAAAACACTCCCATTTCAGAAATTCTTATAATTTTCCAAATATTTCCCCATTTATCGGCATGTAATTATACCATATCATTAAAATATTCATAATATTTATTATTTAATTATAAAAATTCTCAAAAATATTATTTTATTTTTCTGAAATGTTACATCAACTCCAGCCCTCAACCTCGCCTCCACCACCGGCGATCATCCTCACCATCGACTCATCTTCAACCGTAACTCCTTTCACCACCCAAAACACTACTAACCCAGAAAACCTAAGAACCCATCAACCCTTGCACCTCACCGTCGATCCAAGCACCCCTAACTCTGGCCATCTCCATCTTCATCTTCGTCTTCCCCTTCTTCCGAAGCACCGAACCATCTCCATATCCCTAACTCCGAGCCGAGCTATCAAGTCGAGACACCCAACCGATAGAGCTTGGAGTTGCTTTGTGTTTTCTATCGTTCCGTGTTCGTATCCGTATTCGTTGAGATTGAGACAAGTTTATAACTTACTACATGCTATAGTCTACGTAAAATTATATTTCTATATATTGTCATAATATTATTTATTATTATTATATCGTTTTATATATATATATAATCCGTATATCGTTAGTTAAAACAATAACAAGTTTTATAATTGCAGTTTATAATGTTTATGCAAATTATATCTATAACTAGTGATTATAACAAACTATTCTAGTTTGGTCAATCGATATCGAAGTGTAGGAATTAATGTGGTCATTTTTCGTTACATCATTTATCGCACTTAGATAACGGTTACAACCGTATTTCATCATGACATATTTACACGATACTATTATAAATAAACACTTTATCTAATTGAATACACCATCACTGACATACTTGTAACCTGCCAGACTATTACTATTTTGTTATCATGTTAATATCTGTTACCTGTAATACATACCGATACCAACAATCCTGACTTGCTGTCCTGATAGACGTGACCTGTTGTCTAGATAGACATAACCTGTACATGCATGTTTCTGTGTTGGCATTAAATAGATATTATTCATACCTGACTTAGAAAACGAAACCTGGGGAAATGGGAAAATCAAAAGTGTAACTAAACTGTAATTTAAAATGATATTATATGTTACCGTGGTTCCGGGGGGTAACGGAATATAATCATTCTTGATTCATACATCTTGCATCCATGATCCTGGGGCATAATGGGATATATCTTATGTTCGTGGTCCCGGGGAGTAACGGGATATATACTTTTGAGTTATATGGAAGAGTACATTCATTGGTTTCAAATACATGTAGGATAGTTAACCTAGAAACACCGACCTTAGGATACACATGACATGTTTGACTACCTATAACCTGCTGTTATGACACCCGTTTTTGATTTTGTTTATACCTATACCCCACTCTTGCACGTGACATCCTGTATAGCACACTGTTCAGTTTATTATTATTATTATGATATTTATGATGCACTGACGTCTGGGTTTTACATGGCCCAGTTCTTTTAACCTTATCGCAGGAAGATCAAGAATACTTTGACAAGCAAGCCGAGCAGTGAAGAGCTTTCCGCTAATTTAGTTTAGTAATACTTTAGATTTATTTTCTAGTTATGGATTTTTCATTGTGATCCCATAAGGGACGAGGCTAGGATATTATTTCTGTGTTGGATTTTTATTTGTTTCCGCTACATTTCGTTATTATTTATTGTGGCAGTTTGGACATGTGATAGGTAGATGTTTATTTATCGTTCTTGATATTTGATTGACAACCATGCTATTTCCTCACTATAGATAGCATGGTTGGCTTTGTCACGTTCCGTATTTACATATTTTGGGAAGCAGGGCATGACACATTGATTGTAAAAAGCTTCGGTTAATTTGGTTTACGAGTTTTTAGTTTAAGATCGGTCTTAGGTCGCTGCCAAAAAGAGAGAGAGAAGAAATACTCGTCGTGCACTGTTATCAAGATTAGATTGGTATATTTATCTAATCGGGATGGCTCCCATTATTCCATCGAATGCTCCTTCAAACCCTAAAATGAGAATTAGCCGGGATCATATACCGAAAGTAACTATTACTCACAGTGGGAATCGGGATCCAACCTATCATGATGTGGTAACCTTGACGAATGCCAACAAGTCACCCTACTCCATAGAAGGTATGCAATCTCATTGTAAGTTTCAACACTTGAAACTCCTGACACCGGTTTTTACCCCTAACGACTTATGACATTGACGCATGTCAACAAACCATAGGCCGCTAGTCAAGTTCTACCCGTCATTTCTTTATCAACTCGAATCAACCCGCACAAGCCCTTGACGCTTGCCAACAAAGTCGTGCGGCTGTTTCGGCTAATCGCATCACATGCTAACAGGAAGACATCACTTAGCTACCGTACACTACGCCTTGACGCTTGCCAACAAACGCAACACGAATACTAAGTACTCTACTTCTTGAAATGACAGAGGGCTGGGGCTGGTTTTTAAGAAAACCTTTAACGTAATGAACTCGATCTAATTGTAGGAATCGAATGGGTTTGCAAATTTATAGTTACGTAAACTATTGCTTAAGTGCGGATTCCCCGTGAACGGATCATGGATTTTACCTTATTGAATGAGGTGCAGGATATTTCTAATCGAGTATCACGATGGAAAACAAAAGACTACGGCTATTCAATTTACAAATTTATAGTAAAACAATTTTTTGCCAAAGAGGTCACTCCTTGTGAAGGGATCTAGGCTCTTTTCTTGTCGAATGAGCTGCAGGATATTCTTAACCGAATACCTCTGTGCAAAGCAAAAAATTCGACTATAACACCATAATATCTGAAATTTGGTTTTCAGAACGTGTTTTAGGTTTATTATCTTTGCATTAATTCGAATCAATGCAATCCCATCAAATAGATAATCACATTACGTAGTATCTTCTCATACAATCACAGAAAAGTATAAAAAGAAAATAGAATGTATATATACGCCATCCGCATTTACCACGGGGCCCTCGGTCTTTACCGTAAGGTTACTTAATTTACGGCAGGGGAAAGGCAGGGCTAGCGCGGGTGCAAAACGTATATTGCATATATATATATATATATATATATATATATATATATATATATATATTATCGCAGGCAGATAATCAGTATTACAGGCAAACGATCAACATCATCACAGGCAGGTAATCACATCACAAGTAAGTAATGAACATCACAGAATAGGAATGGTCGGATCATTTAGGAATCCCGCGTTTTGTTCGAGTCATGAAACGAAACGTGACATTTCCCAGTTGTGTGAATAGCCCGTGCGCAACTAAAAGCAGACCCCTACGAGTGTGGTAAGCTACCAGTCAACCATAGAAACGAGGCAACCCAACACCATCATCATGAAGGGGCTGTTCAGTCGAAAATATCACACATTTGACATAACATTATCCTTACTTTTCTTAAATATCTAAAGGTGTTTATTATAAATATAGAACATATTTGGGGTTTATCTGCAAAATACTATTTACCATATGTTTATATATTATAATTAACATTATGAAGAAAAATGTATGCATATAATATTTTTATAATATTTTTATTATGCATATCATATTAAATATTCTAATCAAAATTCTTTAAAAGATATAATATCATACAAATGGTTAGAATAATATCTCTATAACAAATATTACTAATATTATTCATGGAGATGTTGTGCAAGATTTAGCTCAGGTCAGGAGATCGGGATATTGGGAATCAAAAATCTGCCGATGAAGTTTAATTAAATCATAAAATCAATACTGGCAGAGACTCAAAGAAGATATGAAGATTCCATATATCACAACAATCTCCATGTGTTAATATGAGGCTACAGAAGAATTTTCATCGAATGATCCCACCAAACCACCGCGGCTAAACCATGCAATATGCGGCGGATCCGCCGCCATTCTGAAGAGTTAGGGTGTGGAATTTTATAGGTAGGATCTTCTCAACAAACCCTAATACTTCGAATCTAGGTTTTGTATCTTCTGTGACTATAAATAGGACCGAGGGCTAAAGCTAAAAATCATCACCTTTTACACGAAGCAAATCACCGTCAAAGAACAAGCGATCCACGATATGTCTGCGATTCAACGTGATAGAGCGACGTGAGTATCGACGGAACATCTACTTCTTACGAGGCAGAGATCGAGAGCAACTTCTTCTTTCTCTTGTAATCTAAACTCGAAGAATTATACTTGTGAAGTTGATTAATAAAAGTAGATTATTAGATTGATTTTAATTTCTGCATTATAAATTCCTTTTCTATCTTTTCTTCTTCTATCTCCATCATACGCGAGTAATTTTTTGCTTGATAGGGTTTGTAGGATTATGGTAGAACAATGGATGAGAAAATATTTTAACTTTTTTTAAGTCTTATAAAGTTTATAAAATTTAGCAAAAGAATCGTTAACATCCTAATCAGGCGCGCTATCAATTTATTGATAGTCTCGACCGCGATTTGAGATCAGATTAACAATTGTTTTGTTAAGGGCTAGACATGAATAGAGATCAATGAAGGGACAAGGGTCAATAGTGGGGAAACCTTAGTTTCTTCCAAGAACCCTAATGCTCATTCATCACTATCTATCTAGTTTTAAACCTATCAAAAGATAAAAAAAATTCATCTTTATTAGTCATCCATGTCTACTAAATTCTAACGAACCCTACAAGTCTCTTCTTTATAGATTCTACATCCGTATTTAAACTAGATCTTAAAACTATATATATTCTATATCCGTGTTTAATATAGATCTAGAATCTATTCTCCTTTCTTTTTTTACTCTAATCAACTCGTCTAAAGCAAGACTAAAAGTTCCACGCATCCCTGCGGACGACCCGTACTCATCTCGGCTAGCTACACGCGACACCGTTATTGATTGCGGTTACTACTAAACACTACTTTCACAGAATCAATCAAATGGCGCCGTTGCTGGGGATCGAACTCGGGTCACCCTCGTGACAGGCGGAAATACTCACTACTAATCATTAGATACGTGCGTAATTTTTTTCTTACTATTCGTGTTGGATTCTTATTCGATCCATATCATAAAAATAAAATAAAACAACAAATTGTGTATTTAACGATTAGTGTGCGATTTTTGCGAGAGAATCTAGAGTCACTGTAGCGAGGAGATAAATATTCATAGACTTTCAGAGAGGTCCAGAGGAGCTAGACAGGCACTGTAGAAAAAATTGAACAAAGAACCCTCATTCACGCGGCGGAACCGCGGCAAAAAGGTAGTTTTGGAGGCGGAACCGCGGTGGATTTGGGGAGTTGTGCCCCCAAACTTCTCTGGTATACTCCTCAATTCTTTCTCTCTCTTCTGAAAATCCTATAATATATTTTTCTGCAGGATTCTTTGCAAAATATCGCCGCTCAAAAATCTTTTTGCGTGTTTTGTTTTGCGGTTTGTTTTTGCATATTTTTAATACGGACTTTAAGGGGCAAGACCACAATTCAGATTAGGTGGGAATTTCATCACCCTTCCTAGACCCCACAAATCACAAAACGAGCATCCGCATCACCCTACATTAATTAAAATATATCTAGATCAAGACTCTAAGGACAATCGCGCTCAATTAGGACAGAGGAAGGTCGTGAGTAATCTATCGCTTATCCGTATTTCTTTTGTGGTGTCTAGGCAAGCGTGACTAGAAAAGTGGTTACTTAATTAGGTCCGCTATTTTCGGTAATTCTTATAGCGGATACCTCCCACTTACCTGGCACTTATCTGGCCACAAGAGCGATAAAGAGGTGGTAGAGGATTGATCCTGCGGGTTGTCCTTTGGAAGTCTAGAAGCGGTCTAGTGACTTGACCTAGGTGACTTAGTTCTAGAGTTGTTTGTGCATTTTTTGTGTGATTTGTCTCACGTCCGACACTTTTCAAAACAAACCATTTTTAAATCGTTCACACGCTGCCAGTTGCGCTAAACCCGCTTAGTGTATGCTTGGCTGGACACAGGATTCTAGTGCCCGTCTTGTCCGCGTTTCTGCTATTGACTCTGAAGTCGGTACTTCTTTCTTTTCTTTTTCCCTTCCACCCACCATATCGATCGAGATGGACGGTTCTCCATCAGATTATAACACCACCCTGCCACCACACGTAGGTCCGCAGAATCCATCGCACATCTCTCTCCAAGAGAGATGCTACCCTGTGGGTGGACCCATTCCTACTTTTTTATATATTCCACCAGCCATTGGGGATAATTTTGAAATTAAACCCCACTTTATTAAACTGTTGCCAAAATTTCACGGGCTTGAATCCGAAGACGCATACATTTTTATAAACAAATTCGAAAACGTATGTGCAATGATGGGCACGTCACAACTTTCTTTAGATGCTATGAGATTACGTCTTCTCCCTTTTACCTTGTGAGATCTAGCAGAAAAATGGCTTTATAACACTGCCGCACATTCTATTGCCAAATGGGATGAATTCGTTGTAGCATTCCTTAAGAAATTTTATCCAAATCATAAGACCACCCGCGTTCGAAGCGAGATCAACCAGTTTACCCAACATCCCAGTGAACCATTCTGGAAATGTTTTGAATGGTTTAAGGATTTTCTTCTACAATGCCCTCATCACGGAATCAATAGATGGGACATTTGCCCCATTATATATGAAGGTATTAATCCTGCAACAAAACAGCTGCTTGAAACCATTTGTCAATGTCATTTCCTGTCTAAAAACGATGGTGAAGATTGGCAATTCCTGAAAGATCTCGCCGAACAAACTTTACAATGGGAAAGCGTTAGACCAATATCATCTAGGGGGTATCCATCAGCTAGATGTTTCCATCGCAGTGAAAACTGAAATGGCCGCGATACAAATGAAACTCGAAGCCATAGAAAACAAAGTCTCTTCTGCCTCCCTAAACCAGGTTACACTCCCCAAAACCGTGTGTGGTTGCTGTTCCGACCCATCACACTTAACGGGAGAATGTCCTTTAAGTCCACCGTTTCAAGGTCAAGAACAAATTAATGCTACTTTTCAGCAACGACCTAAAAACGATCCTTATTCTTCCATATACAACCAGGGATGGAGGAATCATCCTAATTTTGCTTGGAACCAAAACCAACCTCAAAATCAAACCAGTTCCCAAGCACCTATCAAAGACCTCCCCCACAGCAGCAACAACCACCACCACAGAGTCAGCACCCATTTCAATCGCAAACTTTTCAAAATCTAGCCAACAATTCTGCACAGATTAATGATTCTTTCCAAACGGTTGGTACCGAAAAACTCTCCGCACTCGAACGAAGCGTGGATATGTTTATTAAACATTCCATGCAAATAACGGATGATTTAAAGTCTTCTTTCCAAATGTTAACACAGAACATCGCCTCCCATGGTGAAAGTATAAAATCGATAGAAGCACAACTTGCACAGTTAAATGCCGCGATGAGTGCGAGAGAGAAAGGGAAACTTCCATCTCAACCTATACCGAATCCTGGCCACTCACAAAATTATAATGTGAGTGTCGTAATCACGTTGAGATCAGGAAGAGCGCTGAACAACCAAGTGGGTAAACAGGTTGATGACGAGGAATCAATTGATATCCCGGCTTCTACTTCTAACCCTATTTCGTCTAGTCCACTTTCTTCCGAGCCTATTCTCCGTTTTCCCCAAGGCTTGAAGCCTCCGCCCACTTCCTCAAGTCAACCTAAAATGATCCCAACTCCAATTCTGGGATCCATTCCATCCCCACAATTTTCTCCAATGTTGGACCCAACCCTTATTGATAAAACTCCTTATCCACATAGGTTACGAGACAACAGACCAAGTCCACAAATGGAGAAGAATGTGGAAATTTTTAAGCAAGTTAACATAAATATTCCTCTCCTAAATACTATTCAACAAGTTCCGTCTTATGCGAAAATTCTGAAGGACTTGTGCACTAGGAAGAAAAAATTCAAATACCTAAAAAAGTTTTCTGAGCGAGTAATGTGAGCACTGCGTTTATCCAACAATTACCCAAGAAACGAACGGACCCCGTAAGTCCTATCATATCTATTTCTATTGGGGGTAAAACTATCAATCATGCTCTACTCGAGGTGCTAGCGTTAACTTACTTCCGTATTCTGTGTATGAACAATTAGGGACCAGAGAGTTAAAACCGGCGCACTGCACTCTCCAGATGGCAGATTGATCTATCACCGAACCTAGGGATGAGCTAGAGGATGTGTTAATCAAAGTCGGGGAATTTATATTCCATATGGACTTTATCGTTATAGATATACAGCCTGTAGCAAACCCACGAAACTAAATTCCGGTGATTTTAGATCGACATTTTCTCGCGACTTCCAACGTAATAATCAATTTTCGAAACGGCCCTATGACCCTATCCTTCGGGAAGATGTCAATTGAGCTTAATATTTACAAGTTGGGAAGTAAACCCTCCGAACCCTATACTCAAGTATTTTCTGTCGAAACGATAATTTCCGACAGAAGCGAATTTGAACAGCTTCACGATACTTATCTCGACTCCGCTAGTACGTTGTTGTTTGACCCTACTATTTGTTATACACATACGTACCCTTCTATCGAACTGTCCGGGTCAACATCTAACGCTAATTATGAACTTTTTTTTTGGAGTCCGAGTATCATCCTGTTCTTTCCGATGAGATTATTATTCGGGCTATTGATGAAAGTTTTGAAGAAATCTTCGCTGAAGAACTCGCATTCTTAGAAAACATGGGAGTTGTGATGAATCAACCCCAACACTAAGAAGTTGAACTGCCACCCCTTGCTCTTATCAATAACGAGAATGCGAGTAATCCACCATCGTTGTTTCGTTTCTATAAACCGAGACGTAAACCCGTTATATTCTACCTCTTATCCCCTCCCACTTCTTCACGTCGATAGGTGACATGATCTTCTACTAACCAGTGCGTTACATCGATAAAATATTTTAATGGTTGGTATTGACTTTTGGTCTTTATAAAGCTCTATATTGACCAATAACTTTAACACTCCTCATAATTTTAAATGCTTAATACTATTTTACTCAAGTTTGGAGGGGGAGAGAGAATCTTTTGGCTCTTGAACGAAAAGAATTTTTTTACATAATTATGAGCCAAAAATGAGTTTGGGGGAGGATTTCACTGTCATTTATCCATGCACCCGTTACTAATTTTTCCTCCCAAGTCTATAGTTTTTCATTTTTAAGCTTAATAAATGACATCAGTGAGGACACTGCTGTAAACAGATTTGGGGGAGGTTTGTGCTTATTTACGCATTATCATAAATATAAGCACAAAAAAATTTTAATAATGAAAGTTTGAAAGTGAAAAATTTACATATGAAAGACATGAATAGTTTGAGAAAAGCAAGAAAGTTAGATGTTTTTTAAATGAAACTAGTAATAAGTAGTTATGAGCCGTTGTCCTAAGGGTTAGTAAGATGAATGAAATTACTAATCTGAGGATAAAAATAAGTCTGAAAAATAGTCCATATTCTTGAAGCCAAACTTTTGAACGTTGATACCCTACTATACGCACTTACACACATCTTGAAGTTTGGGATAGTAGATGATACCTTGAAATGCTCTTGTCTAAAAGCCTTAATTTTAAGGAAAATAAAAATATAAATGGTGGGGGAAAAAATGAACACTGGTTTTGTAATTACTTAAGGCAGCATAAAAAAATATAGTGATGGTGCTTTATCACCTAGTGCCTTAGACCAACTGGTTTGGAAGCCACTGCTAAGCCTTCGGTGTTGCAAGACGGGGATATACGCCTAAATGCGCGAACACATTTAGTAATCGGTCGGTTAGTATCTCAAGAAATATTAACGGTCGCATGAAGGATGTGTGAGCAATTTCATCGAAATTATTCACCGACTATAAAGTACTAAGGAAAATGGACAAGAGTATGATAGCTTGAATTGAATTCTCTAAGTGTAGGGATGTGTTTTACACATGCGTAGGGGTATATGATCGATGTTTGGAAGAAAGATAGGGAGGAAGAATAAAGACGATTTTTTATTGAGGGATGATGTGATTTCTAACATCTTTTCATGACCATTAAGATAATGCTCATAGCAACTGAAAAGCTGGTGTAGTTGGAAACTCTTATTTTCAAGTTCTTTCCTTAATAGTCTTATCTTTGTACGTAAATTTCATCTTCTTTCTTTTATTATAAGATTTTGTGGGTGTAATCCGCTGAAAACCCTCAGAAGACAACACTCCTCCTACTAGGGACATCTAGAGATTTAACGGCTTGTTGCACGTGCTCAGTACAATCGTGTTGCCTATGAAAGTGTGCTACTTAGGTTTTTCTTTTCTTTTTTCTTTTTCTCCCTCTCTTTAATAAATAGTTTGCTCGGGATGATCAAAATTAAGTTTGGGGGTATTTGTTCAGTCGAAAATATCGCGCATTTGATATAACATTTTCCTTACTTTTCTTAAATATCTAAAGGTTTTTATTATAAATATAAAACATATTTGGGGTTTATCTGCAAAATACTATTTATCATATGTTTATATATTATAATTAACATTATGAAAGAAAATATATGCATATAATATTTATATAATATTTTTATTATGCATATCATATCAAATATTCTAATCAAAATTCTTTAAAAATATAACATCATATAAATGGTTAGAATAATATCTCTATAACAAATATTACTAATATTATTCATGGAGATATTGTGCAAGATTTGGCTCAGGTCAGAAAATCGGGATATTGAGATATCGGGAATCAAAAATCTGCTAATGAAGTTTAATTAAATCATAAAATCAATACTGGCAGAGACTCAGAGAAGAAATGAAGATTCCAGATATCATAACAATCTCCATGTGTTAATATGAGGCTACAGAAGAATTTTCATCCAATGATCCCACCAAACCACCGCGGCCAAACCATGCAATATGCAGCGGATCCGCCGTCGTTCTGAAGAGTTAGGGTATGAGATTATGGGGGTAGGATCTTCTCAACAAACCCTAATACTTGGGATCTAGGTTTTGTATCTTCTGTGACTATAAATAGGACCGATGGCTAAAGCTAAAAATCATCACCTTTTACACGAAGCAAATCACCGTAAAAAAACAAGTGATCCACGACAGGTCCGCGATTCGACGTGATAGAACGACGTGAGTATCGACGGAACATCTACTTCCTACGAGGCAGAGATCGAGAGAAACTTCTTCTTCCTCTTGTAATCTAAACTCAAAGAATTGTACTTGTGGAGTTGATTAATAAAGGTAGATCATTAGAGTAATTTTAATTTCTGCATTATGAATTCCTTCTCTATCTTTTCTTCTTCTATCTCCATCATGCACGAGTAATTCTCCGTTTGATAGGGTTCGTAGGATTATGGTAGAACAATGGATGAGAAAATATTTTAACTTCTTTTAAGTCTTATGAAGTTTATAAACTTTAGCAAAAGAATCGTTAACATCCTAATCGGGCGCGCTATCAATTTATTGATAGTCTCGACCGCGATTTGAGATCAGATTAACAATTGTTTTGTTAAGGGCTAGACATGAATAGAGATCAATAAAAGGACAAGGGTCAATAGTGGGGAAACCCTAGTTTATTCCAAGAACCCTAATCCTCATTCATCACTATTTATCTAGTTTTAAATCTATCAAAATATAAAAGGAGTCATCTTTATTAGTCATCCATGACTAATAAATCCTAACGAACCCTACAAGTCTCTTCTTTATAGATTCTACATCTGTATTTAAACTAGTTCTTAAAACTATATATATTTTATATCCGTGTTTAATATAGATCTAGAATCTATTCTCCTTTCTTCTTTTACTCTAATCAACTCGTCTAAAACAAGACTAAAAGTTCCACGCAGCCCTGCGGACGATTTGTACTCATCTCGGCTAGCTACTCATGACACCGTTATTGATTGTAGTTACTACTAAACACTACTTTCACGGAATCAATCAGGGGCCACCCGACACTTTCTCGAATCTGGCGACTTGAGCACTCCTCCGCGGGTCTATCTTATACCCCTTGAAAGCGCGACAAGCAACCCACAAATTCTAGACTCGACCGACCCGATCTCAACTCCTTGAGATGGTCACCCGCTGCAATCTAGAATTCGGTTGCTTGTACGCTTCTCCGCAGGATAATCCTAAATCTGTATTATACAACGGCGACAACGATCACAACCTGATCGTGTCCCGACAAATAATAATACAATAAGCGAAGATGTTGGGATAAAAATTTGCACCCCGGTTGACCGAGTCAAAGTCAAGGTCAACCCCAAGCCAGGTAGGCCCAAGCCCAGGTCAAGCGGGCCCATGCCCAAGTTGAGCTTGCGGCCAGCCTCCTCTATGCCAAAATATAGATCATGTAATAAATAATTTTTTATGTAATTTTTTATGCATGAATGTACGCAAAATGAGTATAAAGCCAAATTTTTGTAAGTGCATGGTTTATGTGCAAAAAGAAATGGCACATGAGCCATGGGATAGCTAAACTGCCATTTTTGTAAAGCCCAAGGGGCTATATGTAAAGTGTATAGCCTATAAAAGCAAAAATAATGAAATATCTCAACAACTTTTTCTCTCTAAAAAGAAAAACTCTAGATCTGTGATCTTCCTTCCTCAAGGTTCAAAACCTTCCTTTTTTTTTTAATTAAATCAAGAGTTTCTCTTCCTTTTCCAAAACTAAATAGTTTTTCACCACAAAACCCACAAAGGGGAACTCAGATCTGCCATCAGATCTCAGAAAGGAGAGATTTTTAGAATCTCATATTTCTTAATCTTCAAGATCCGGCCAACAAAGGAAGAAGAAGGAGACCTATCTCCAGAAACCCCACTTTGGGGAAGAACTAGGGTTCAAGGGGAGAAACCCTTCATAAACTTCAAAACATCGTACGAGTTTAACTCCATATATATATATATATAATAAATATTTCCTTTCTGAAGCATAGCTTCTGGTTCTGGGACTAAAAGCCCCTCTTTTCTCGCCGGCACTCAAGCGCTCAAGTGCCGACACGTGGCGCGCGAGCGCTCAAGCGCTCCAGCGCCCTGCGCTCAAGCGTAAAGCGCCCATGTGCCGACACATGGCGCGCTAGCACCTGAGCGCATAGCACCTGAGCGCACAACGCTCAAGACGCTGACCCCACGCATCCTTTGGATGCCCTTTCCCTTTCTTTTTTATATATATATGTATATATAAATACACACACACACACACTCTACAACACTCTCCCTTCCAAAAAAATTCGGGCCGGGGCGCTGCCCCGCACCCCACAAGGGGGCTGCTAGCCCTCTTGACCCCCATCCCGCTATCCGGGTAGCGGGACCCCCGTAAAAACTCTGTGGGGCTCCCGATATATCCAAAACCCCCTTTCAAAACACAACACACGTACACTGCACATTGAGTTCGCATGACCAGTTTAATCCGTCAATCGGAGGTTCCCTCGCTCCAAAGGCGAGGGGTAATTAACGGCAGCTTAGTCCGCGGCTGCCGGAGATTCGGATCCCCACAAAAATAATGAAATATCTCAACAACTTTTTCTCTCTAAAAAGAAAAACTCTAGATCTGTGATCTTCCTTCCTCAAGGTTCAAAACCTTCCTCTTTTTTTAATTAAATCAAGAGTTTTACTCTTTCTTTTCCAAAACTAAATAGTTTTTCACCACAAAACCCACAAAGGGGAACTCAGATCTGCCATCAGATCTCAGAAATGAGAGATTTTTAGAATCTCATATTTCTTGATTTTCAAGATCCGGCCAACAAAGGAAGAAGAAGGAGACCTATCTTCAGAAACCCCACTTTGGGGAAGAACTAGGGCTCAAGGGGAGAAACCCTTCATAAGCTTCGAAACATCCTACGAGTTTAACTCCATATATATATATATATATATATATATATATATATATATATATATATATATATAATAAATATTTCTTTTCTGAAGCATAGCTTCTGGTTCTGGGACTAAAAGCCCCTTTTTTCTTGCCGGCGCTCAAGCGCCAAGCGCCCACGTGCCGACACGTGGCGCGCTAGCGCTCGAGCGCAGAGCGCCCACGTGCCGACACGTGGCGCGCTTGCACTCCAGCGCCCTGCGCTCAAGCGCAGAGCGCCCACGTGCAGACACGTGGCGCGCTAGCGCCTGAGCGCATAGCACCTAAGCGCACAGTGCTCAAGTCGCTGACCCCACGCATCCTTTGGATGCCCTTTCCCTTTCTTTTTTTTTATATATATGTATATATAAATATACACACACACACTCTACAACACTCTCCCTTCCAAAAAAATTCAGGCTGGGGCGCTGCCCCACACCCCACAAAGGGGCTGCTAGCCCTCTTGACCCCCATCCCGCTATCCGGGTAGCGGGACCCCCGTAAAAACTCTGCGGGGCTCCCGATATATCCAAAACCCCCTTTGAAAACACAACACACGTACACTGCACATTGAGTTCGCATGACCAGTTTAATCCGTCAATCGGAGGTTCTCTCGCTCCAAAGGCGAGGGGTGATTAACGGCAGCTTAGTCCGCGGCTGCCGGAGATTCGGATCCCCACAATCATTAAACTCCGGCCTACCCTAGGTAGGGAGAATCTGTAGTACGCCTGACAAGCGCGCGCGTATTCCCATCTCAATAGGGTGACGAAAAACACCCTACAGATTCTGGCACGCCCGGTGGGACCAATCTTTCCTCCCATATTTCGGGTTAAACGTTCATGCGGACTCAATCAATATACATACCTATATTTATATTGAAATAATGCTTTTTCATGCAGGTTTTCAAGCAATCACCTTTCAACAATGTCTCCAAAGATGAACTCAGCTCCCATCTCCTACACGATGAATATAGACTCCAGGACGGTCCTTCCGGCCAGTCTCGGGCGACGATGGGAGGAGCCGTTGCTACCATTTGGCTCTATTATGTTCATGCTAGTTGGCGCCATCCCAGCTCCTCAAGCCCCGGTGACAGACAAACCGGTCTCGAAAGGCAAGAGGCCAAATGTGGTGGTCTCGAAGGCGCCCAAACTCAAACGCAAATCGGTGTTTGAACGACTCTCTCTGGCCCCAGCTGGGGGCAAGGCTATCAACACCAACAAAGCAACAGGGCCTCTCGAGCAAGCTCCGGCGGTGCCCCTGACAACTGCTCGATCGGGTGTTTTCTTTAAGCTCCCCGCTAATCGACTCACGGTGGCTTCCCAGGAAATGGATGCCCGCCGAGCCCTTAAAATTGAAAAGTTAAGGCAGAAAAGGCTCAGATATAGAGCCAACAAAAGGGCTAGGGCTCCTGCTAGGATGAACCTCATGAGGTTCGAAGAACAGGGTTATCCCGACGAAGATGGGGAAATGGCTGGGTATGCGGTCCACACTGTCTACATGGTGGGCACGCGGAGCAAGACCAAGGACAGGGCCACCACATCTCAAATCCAATCTGGCTTGAATGTGGTTTCCGCTTCCCAAGAACAGCCGCCCCCGCTGGGTGATGAAAACCTTCTCGATGAGGATGATAGGCAGAAAGACCCTTCGGTCCATGAGGAGTCGGGCTCGGAAAGCGAAGATGAGCCAACTTTCCAGCCTAAGAATGCGGAGCAGCAACTTCTCCAAGAGCTCCGAAAACAGCTCAGAAGCAAAGACAAGGAGATGGCCAAGCTCTCCACAAAGATCGACTGTAAGTACATGGCGGCGCCCCGGTCGTCAATCCGACGGCCAAATGCGGAAGCGGTGATAAACTTTAATTTTGCGAACTTAGCAAACCGGCACCACCACGCACTAAACCCCGGATCGGGCCATTAAACTAGATCTAGCAAAGTAACAAGATAGGGAAGAGATATACCGAGTGATCCGAGTCCTCCGGTCTTCTCGTCATCGTCCCGATCTCTCGCGGAAACTCCGGTCGTCGCATCCTTGCCGGAAGGGCACCACATCGTCTGTATCTTTTACGGGCTCCCACTTTAATACCGAGGCAACTCGGGCACGAAGCTGGCTAGTCGACGTGCCCAAGGTATGCTGTAGAATGTAGTGTAGAATGCGCTTTGTCTTAATGGGGTTTGTAGTTGCCTTGATGGAGGAATCAACAAGATATGAACTTGGGGATTTTGGTAGCAATGGAAAATGAGATGGATGATTAATTTCCCACACCAAAAGAAATGAACCTCTCTCATTTTTCTTTCTCCCCTCCAAATTGTGGCCGGCCATGCAATGTGTTGGAAAATGGTGGAGGGCAAAACAAATACAAGAGGGAGGTAAGTGTAGGAAAAGCAAGAGGTGACCACATCATAAAACTAAGAAACATCAACCATGCTTATCACTCCATACCCTTTCAAATCTCAACTAATGCACCATCATGGATGAAAGATGCTAAACATATCATAATGAATATATTTGTAAGAAACCCCCTCCACAAATGTTATTTGCACAATTGCAAATAACCCCCTCCATCGGAAAAGTCCGGCCGGGAAAGAACAAAGGAAAACCGGCCGGAACGGAATGCAAACTGGCAACTCCAGAAAACTGGTCTCGTAATAAATTACAGGAAAACCCCGATACTGTGCATACACACCCGCATCTGTATTCCGTCCGGATACAAATGTAAAGAGACAAAATCTACACTGTACTAAACTAGGATCCGGCTTAAACCAAAGCCGGCTAGTAATGTTTGTCCGATCCTGATCCGTGCAATACCGCACGAATCTGATCGAACCCTGCCATATAACTATACGGCCTCTAGTACAAACCGTCCGATCCTGATCCGTGCAATACCGCACGTATCTGATCGGACCCTGCCATATCTCCATACGGCCTCTACAGCGTTTCGCCCGAAAGCTTGAGTAACTGAAAGTGTGGTGGACTCTAAAGACTCGTCAATACTATGGCTGTGGATTTAACCACTAGGACGTCAGAGGTATAAGCCAATACGTAACGGGCCACCAGCTATTGACTAAAAGGGACGTCGATGAGCGAACTCATCCTGACACCCTACTGAGCCTGTCAGTGACAATATCCGTACAGTCCGGTCCGTTCGTCTATGAGCATCGCATGTCGGGCCTAGGGGGTTGGTAAAAGTCAGACCCCCAAAAGTGGTACAAGTCGTGTCGGAGTGTAGCCCAGAACACCCTGAGATACTACTGGAATACCTACCAGTAAATCTCCTGCCTTGGCCAAGAACTTCGTGTAATGGCTCTCCTAGACACAGCGCGACCTCACCCCCAATACCGGGAGAGACGAACCCCCGAAGATCCGCTCACTGCCTCCATGTGGCTCGGGACTGTACCCAACTAAAACCTGTTTGCACGACTCCTTTGAGCCGTGGTAGGGTAGTAATCAAAGCACAGTAGGAACTCACACGAGACAAATGACGATCCCCAGGTCGATGAACTAACCTGTACACATGTCACCTGGGAACTGCTATCTGACGTCAGGTATAAGACCAACTACCATGTTCCCGGCGAGTCCTGTCCGGTGTACTCATAACCCAATGAGCACCTGTATACATCTTAGGTGAACCAACTGACACCAGTGGCTTGTGAGACCGGCCACCGCCCCTCGTCGGGGTCTCGACTGTATACACTAGTCTACTCTGGAGAATCGATGCCCTGTCTCGAAACTCCTACGACTAGGGACCTTTTAAGGATATGCTTATAGACTACCAGCTCCCACGTATATGATCGCCCTCATACTGCTGGCAGTCAAGCAAGAATCCTAGGGGCTCTATCAACGTGTAATAGCGACCTGTAAGGTCACCTGAAGCAGTACACGATGATAAAGGTAAACCAGATAGCATACTATCATCTCGAGTAAGACTGTCTTACCGGGATAGGTCCTCCCTCAATCATCGCAATCACGTGCCTGTGATCCAATAATTGACTCTGAGGGCATTATCTCCAACAATCTCCCACTAGCACTCAAGGCTAATTATTGCGATGTCGCATACTCACAGCCCGTGTGATACCGAACACCCAACTCCTCTACTAGTCAGTCTCATAAAGCCTGTTTGCGAAACTCTTGCGTTCGAGGAATAGCCTCAGTGAGTGGATCCGCCTAGATGTTTCTTTCTATGTCTCTCTATATCTCAAGTTCGCGGAGAAAGCCATCTCCCGAAATGAGCAATACCTGTCTTAGAATGTCTGGATGTCTGATGGGACCTAGCTCATAAATGAACTCCAAATCCAAACTTCTCAGACTGTATCGTCAACTGAACTTAATCAGTATCCTGCGCCATGCCTCCCTCAGTATTGCCTTGGATCACCTGTCCAGAATACTGCCCCTCGTGAGAAGGAAAACTATAACTCTGACAACCTCCTTGTCGTCCATGTCACCTTGGAAGCCTGGAATGATAACTGTCTCCCAAATGAGGCTGTCGTTATCATATCCCTAGAACATCCACTTATGTTCTAAAACTGCTTCCGACTGTTTCTCCAGGATTGGATCAATGTCAACTTATTGCATCTAGTGCAAGAACAACATCTGGTGTGGTACTTGACACCTCATGATTGACTCAATTGCCTAAGCAAGTGATCTGCCAATCATGCACATCCTCTCCTCTTTAGTCTGTAAGACACCTTTAGAGAGGGTGACTCCATCACCTGCAGGTACACTACCGTGCCAGGAGTCGACCATTCTAAATACTCATAGAATGCTGTTTAAGTACCCTGATTGGGAAACCACCCAAATCTAGATCTAAAACCATAGATCTAGTAACCAGAATGTCTGATATTATATCCAAGTCCTATGTGGAGAAACCACTGTGTGACGACCAAAGTATAACCGACCGTAGTATAGGAGTTTCCTTTCCTACTTTGTGTATGTCATCCAAATACCATGACATCACACCCTACTACCTTCTCAACAGATCCATCCCCTATTCTGATGAAGTCAAACCTATGACTGTCACATCAGAAATAGATGATCTATCTCCGCTACATCTGCTTTAGTCTATAAATAGACATGAGCCTGATGTCCACCAATGCTTCCGCTGCTCCCACTGACTACGACAACCCTCTGGCAGAGTCATATAGATGTGCACTTCTAAAGCTAGTTTAGAACGACGCTATACTCATCCTCCTGCCGGGTCTCGCAGCCTGGAACAACAACAATGACAAGTGTGGGTAAACAAGAACTTCCCTGTCACCGTCCTTGAGGCTACCGGAGTACCTCTCGGGTGCCTGAAGTTACCCACCGTATCTGCGGAGTGGCCAATGGAATGTCAAAACAGATTGAATCTTTAGGTTCCTTATCAAATCTTCAGTAATCGTTTGCGGTTCTGGAATCACTTCCAGTTCTACCATACTCCCACTACTGCTTTTGAAAAAATCCATTTTTATTAAAACTGTGGCGAGTCTAGAACAATATTACTATTGATCTCCCAGATGGTAGAAAATCAACCCTCGTCAAAGCCTGGGTCAACCCACAAACAGCCATTACAGAAACGTGCCTTGAGTTATCCAGAGTCTGGTTTTAATCATAAGCCGGACAACTCCCCGTACCTTAACAATGTTAAGATATGAACTGTACTATATCCAATATAAAACCAGATGCACTGATTTAATTGAACCAGATTCAAATCATGCAGCTATCTCCAGTGCATGTCAACTAAATGGAGAGAGGCCGATCAGCGTTACTCAACTTAGGAATGCTTCCAATTATGAGTAACCTGAAAGAGAAGCAATTTTTCTTTATCATTACTATCAACTGAATACCATACACAAGTATCTACATCTTCGATCACTTTGAAGAATCCCGATACTTGTTACACCTGGTTCTCTACTCTATTCAAATACCTATAACTCCTCAAAACTTAGACCCTGTGTTTCTACGAAACACATGTCTAAGAACTAGAGAAGTTAAAAGTAAACAGAATATAGTATGAGGACCAACCTCTCTGTCCTAATGGACACTGGACAACATACAATACTCTGTATAAGTCCACTGAGTCTAACAACTCTTTCACTGTGTGTCGTAGGTTGAAAACTGTACTTATGGTTAAGAAGAATTACACCGCTGTTTAATGCTCCCTACCTAACCATCCACTGATATAGGTAAATGTCGAAGACATAATTTCAGAAAGGTATATCTCACTCTATGAAAATAGACGTACAGACATATCAATTTGAAATTGGTGCATAAAAGCGGATATTCAAAAACAAATATTTGCCGACCGGCAAACAGCCCAGGTGATCTCCTCAAATATCACCGATTACAACGAATCCCGATATAATGAGGATGATCACCCAATTCCCAATAACTTACTTCCACTCATCATCTGTAAAACCATACAGATGTGAGAATCATACCTGGTAAATACATACCCTGGAGCAAGTGTCTAATCGGGAAATCAGTTTTCCTTTTAACATTACACAGTGAACTGAAACATTGAAATGTTTCGATGGGGTATCCTGGTATTCCTAGTAATGCCTCTACCATTATCCAGATTCACAACTATAACCGTATAATTCTTTGCCACCTCTCCAAATCCCTTTATATGTCTTTAGTCATTACCTTCTGCACACCCCTTTAGGCCAATTGGTTTTCTTCCTTCCCTACCGTTCGGCACCAGCCTATGGTTTGGAAGAAGACTATCCAATAAGCATAATGGGTGTACTGTCCTAGTCCTAGGAGCACTCGCAATGCGAGAGAAGGTGAAGATAAAAGACAACCGAATAAACCTTATTCCTATTTCTCCTGGACCAGAATCCATCCCCGAACTGGAACAAGTTCCTTTCGAGTTCGTATATAACCATACGATGGAGTATCCAATAAACTGTGGATCTTCGTAGTGATACGAAGTGTCCTGGAGAACTACAAAGGTGATTTAGGATTGGCGAAGAAATACTTGGTTTGGTCGTGAATATCAGTCGCAATTTACTTTGCCCTCTTACTAATCCCTTGCTTTGTCTTAATCTTAATACCTTCTGCACACCGTTTAGGCTAATTGGTTTTCTTCATTCCCTACCGGTCGGCACCAGCCTAAGGTTTTGAAGAAGACTATCCAATTTGCATAATCGGTGTACTATCTCCTAAACCAAGGAGTACTCACAACTTGAGAGAAGGTAAAAGGGAAAAGACAACTGAATAATCCTATCCGTTTTCTCCAGAACCGGAAACCATCCTCGAATTCCTTCGAGTTCGTATCTAACCATACGATGGTTTTGTCCAATGGAAGTGGACGTTCGCAGTAATACGGGGTGTCCTGGAGAAAAGGGTAAAAGTAGGAGTGGCAATGAGGTCTGCAACTCTAACAATCCAAAAGCCAGTGTTAAGAAGGTTCGGTCAACTTGGTCACTGAGTCATAGTCTAGGGTCGGGTCAATGGTCGCAGCCAGAGAGAGAGAAAAGAAACACTCAGCGTGCACTCTAACCTAGATCTGAATGGTTATCACTTTATCTAATCTGGAAACCTCCCACTGTACCTCAAATTCTCCTCCAAACCTGAAAGAAGAATTAGTCGGGGTCACCCGAGGAGTAAACTAACTCATCAGTGGGAATCGGGATCCAACTCTCATCACATGATAACGTGACGTAATCCGCTCACGTCATCACACTCCAGAAGGTATGCGCATATCTAGCAAGTTTCAGTTCTTTTGAAACTCCCGATGTGATTTTTACCCCATGCTCTTATGACCTTGACTTTGGCCAACATATCATAAGTCAGATGTCAAGTTCAACCCGTCATTCTCCAGGTTAATTTGAATCCACCCGTACCTACCCTTGACTTTGGCCAAAATGGTAGTACGACTGTCCCAAACCAACGCATCTATCTATGCTGCATATGAATACCCAACAGCTACCAAACACTGTGCCTTGACTTTGGCCAACATACACAGCTTGAATACTATTGACTATCCACATGAAACGACGGAGGGCTACGAATGGTTTCTGGCGAAAACCTTTAACGTAATGAACTTGATATCGTTGAAGGAACGGATAGCTTTTTAGAAAATATAGTGACGAAAACCTTTACTAAAGAGGTCACTCCCGGTGCAGGGATCTCGGCTCTTTCCCCGTAGAATGGGGTGCTGGATATTCATAACCGAATATCACTGTGCAAAGCAAAAGTAATCGGCTATAGTGAAGTTAATGCCCTGACGCAAACTTCTGTCCAAGGGGTCACTCCCGGTGAAAGGATCTCGGCCCTTGCCTCGTCGACTGAGGAGCAGGATATTCCAAATGAATACCACGATGCAAAACAAAAGTGAACGTCCTTGTAATAACAGCTTTTTAAAAATGTTCCAACAACATCAGAATAGGTTTGTTTTAACTTGCATTGATCCGAATCAATGCAGTCCCATCAAATGATCACACCACAAAGAACGAAAATATACTGACGTACGTATATGCCATCTGCATTCGCCACTGGGTCCCGTCATCACCCGTTAGGTTAGCTAACTAACGGCAGAGCGGGGACTGGACTAGTGCGGATGAAAAACATATACAACATCTACTAATATATATACCAATATATATAGTATTTCGCTCAAGGCGTGAATAAAATGCAGCATCACAGAAATGTACAGCATCACAGAACAATACAGATATCTGGGATCACCGGGTTTCACAGAGCCACTACTGAAACCCGACGTTCCCGTGGTCGTGTGGATAGCCTGTGCAATGAAATCCTAGACCCCTACGGGCGCGGCAAGTTACCCGCCAAAACCTGAAGCGAGGCAACCCCCTTCAGCGCCGTGAATGGACCACCCAGCACTTCACGGAATCCGGCAACTTGGGCACCCCTCCTGGGTCAACCTGTACCCCCTAAGAGTGCGGCGAATAGCCCGCCAATCCTAGAGTGAAGCCCCCTCCGTCTCAATGCCATGAGATGCGGGCTTGTTGCCCTCCAGAACCCGGCTATCCGTGCACCCCACCGCGGGGTAATCCTAGTATAGAAAGTAAAATATACATACAACGGGTACATCGACCGCAACCAAGTCGTGCTCCAAAATAATAATACAAACAGGCAGTGACGGCAGTCCACATGTCGGACGCTCGCCCCGCAATATCAAATGTACATAATACAACAAAACTGTACTAGCATTGGATCCAGGCTATCCCCACGACCGATCCGCAACATCACAGCAAAATCACAGAACATCAACGTGAAAGTCACGTTCGCAAATCCGTCTAACCGGGCTATAGCAGTTAGACTGGATTTACCGATCAAGTGACATTCACGGTCGCAGATATAATGTAAATACTGTGAAATAATGCGTTTAAAATATCCAATCGATCAAAAATTAACAAGTGGGCCCCCAAGCATTACTGTAGCACTCACAGAAATTCTGGGCCCAATTTTAATATTCCAAAACCCCTATTTTCAGCCCAGAAGGCAACTGTAGAAATTCGACATGGTAAGGACATCATAGTGCGGCGGAACCGCGGCCAAGAGGGGGGTTTGGCCGCGGTTCCGCGCTCTGGTTGTCGATTTACAGTGTCGAATTTTTACAGTATTCTTAGATATTCGAGTACATCACTTTTCTACAACCTGAAAAATTTTTGGAGCCAGGAAAAAATCGACAGAAAACTGATGTGAAGAAAACGCGGGTTTTTGGAATTTTGGTCGATCGGAAATGCAAACAAAGCTAGACTAAGTTAATGGCGAGGCTCTGATACCACTGTAAGTGCACGGCGGCGCCCCGGTCGTCAATCCGACGGCCAAATGCGGAAGCGGTGATAAACTTTAATTTTGCGAACTTAGCAAACCGGCACCACCGCGCACTAAACCCCGGATCGGGCCATTAAACTAGATCTAGCAAAGTAACAAGATAGGGAAGAGATATACCGAGTGATCCGAGTCCTCCGGTCTTCTCGTCATCGTCCCGATCTCTCGCGGAAACTCCGGTCGTCGCATCCTTGCCGGAAGGGCACCACATCGTCTGTATCTTTTACGGGCTCCCACCTCAATACCGAGGCAACCCGGGCACGAAGCTGGCTAGTCGACGTGCCCAAGGTATGCTGTAGAATGTAGTGTAGAATGCGCTTTGTCTTAATGGGGTTTGTAGTTGCGTTGATGGAGGAATCAACAAGATATGAACTTGGGGATTTTGGTAGCAATGGAAAATGAGATGGATGATTAATTTCCCACACCAAAAGAAATGAACCTCTCTCATTTTTCTTTCTCCCCTCCAAATTGTGGCCGGCCATGCAATGTGTTGGAAAATGGTGGAGGGCAAAACAAATACAAGAGGGAGGTAAGTGTAGGAAAAGCAAGAGGTGACCACATCATAAAGCTAAGAAACATCAACCATGCTTATCACTCCATACCCTTTCAAATCTCAATTAATACACCATCATGGATGAAAGATGCTAAACATATCATAATGAATATATTTGTAAGAAACCCCCTCCACAAATGTTATTTGCACAATTGCAAATAACCCCCTCCATCGGAAAAGTCCGGCCGGGAAAGAACAAAGGAAAACTGGCCGGAACGGAATGCAAACTGGCAACTCCAGAAAACTGGTCCCGTAATAAATTACAGGAAAACTCCGATACTTTGCATACACACCCGCATCTGTATTCCGTCCGGATACAAATGCAAAGAGACAAAATCTACACTGTACTAAACTAGGATCCGGCTTAAACCAAAGCCGGCTAGTAATGTTCGTCCGATCCTGATCCGTGCAATACCGCACGAATCTGATCGAACCCTGCCATATAACTATACGGCCTCTAGTACAAACCGTCCGATCCTGATCCGTGCAATACCGCACGTATCTGATCGGACCCTGTCATATCTCCATACGGCCTCTACAGCGTTTCGCCCAAAAGCTTGAGTAACTGAAAGTGTGGTGGACTCTAAAGACTCGTCAATACTATGGCTGTGGATTTAACCACTAGCACGTCAGAGGTATAAGCCAATACGTAACGGGCCACCAGCTATTGACTAAAAGGGACGTCGATGAGCGAACTCATCCTGACACCCTACTGAGCCTGTCAGTGACAATATTCATACAGTCCGGTCCGTTCGTCTATGAGCATCGCATGGCGGGCCTAGGGGGTTGGTAAAAGTCAGACCCCCAAAAGCGGTACAAGTCGTGTCGGAGTGTAGCCCAGAACACCCTGAGATACTACTGGAATACCTACCAGTAAATCTCCTGCCTTGGCCAAGGACTTCGTGTAATGGCTCTCCTAGACACAGCGCGACCTCACCCCCAATACAGGGAGAGACGAACCCCCGAAGATCCGCTCACTGCCTCCATGTGGCTCGGGACTGTACCCAACTAAAACCTGTTTGCACGACTCCTTTGAGCCGTGGTAGGGTAGTAATCAAAGCACAGTGGGAACTCACACGAGACAAATGACGATCCCCAGGTCGATGAACTAACCTGTACACATGTCACCTGGGAACTTCTATCTGACGTCAGGTATAAGACCAACTACCATGTTCCCGGCGAGTCCTGTCCGGTGTACTCATAACCCAATGAGCACCTGTATACATCTTAGGTGAACCAACTGACACCAGTGGCTTGTGAGACCGGCCACCGCCCCTCGTCGGGGTCTCGACTGTATACACTAGTCTACTCTGGAGAATCGATGCCCTGTCTCGAAACTCCTACGACTAGGGACCTTTTAAGGATATGCTTATAGACTACCAGCTCCCACGTATATGATCGCCCTCATACTGCTGGCAGTCAAGCAAGAATCCTAGGGGCTCTATCAACGTGTAATAGCGACCTGTAAGGTCACCTGAAGCAGTACACGATGATAAAGGTAAACCAGATAGCATACTATCATCTCGAGTAAGACTGTCTTACCGGGATAGGTCCTCCCTCAATCATCGCAATCACGTGCCTGTGATCCAATAATTGACTCTGAGGGCATTATCTCCAACATCGACGACTTGACAAATGTCGTCTTACGGCTTACGGCCCAACTTGCCTCTCAGCCGCCCAATCAAGCACAGGGCTCTGCTCATGAACCGGGAAACGTTGTCCCGAGACAGCCGGTGCCTATTCCCTCAAATCCAAAGGTGGGCGGACCGCATGAAAGTCAATCGCATCCTATCTCAGGAAATGTCTTGGCTACTGATGACAGTAGCCCGCTAACTCAAGATCAAATCATGGATTTGGTTGCCAGCAAAGTCAAAACATTGGTGGCCGAAGCCGAAGCGCAAAAAGATATCAGCAGTAGTGGGAGACCATATCCTGCTCAGTATGATCTGGTAGAATTTCCTAGCGGCTATGTCATCCCCAAATTCGGAAGATTCGATAGGACGGGAAATGCGAATCAACACATCGCCCACTTCAAAGCCTCATGCGGGAATACTGGGGGCAATGATGCGCTTCTCCTCCGCCAGTTCGTTAATAGCTTGACCGATATTGCTTTCGACTGGTACGCGAGCATACCGGATGGCTCCGTTACTACTTTTGTCCAAATGGAATATTTGTTTTGACAAAGATTCATGAGCGTCAGCGATAAGATCACCATTGTCGAGCTCGTAAGGACCAAGCCCAAGAACAACGAAAGCAGCACGGATTTTATAACCCGATGGCGCAATCTCTCCGTCAAATGCGAACCGCCGATAGAGCAGGACCAATCTGTCAGTCTTCTCGTCGGAAATCTCAACAATTGGATGGCCCCATTTCTATGCACCGCGGGTCTCAAAACATTCCAAGAGCTGACCAGGAAAGTTCAGATGCTGGAGCGCTCAAAACAGGAGTCCTCCTCGGATTCCCAAAATAACAATAGGTCCTAGAGAAACCGAAAGGATGATAATCGCAAAGGCGGAAACTCCGATGATTCTGAATCTTTCAACATTTCGGCTAACCGAAATAAGCAAGGGATGAGCGGGCCTAGCGCCAACCAGTCTCGGAAGCCAATGTTCGGAGAGGGAGGAGAATCTCCACTGAAAGAGAAGCTGGATAAGGTCTATTCCTTCAGAAGGAACAAAATCCGTAAAATATTCAAAGACGCCTTGAAGAACGGTCTACAACTGCCAGAGTCAAAAAGACCGCAGGAAGCGAATAGGACCGACGACCCCAAATACTGCCCCTATCACAGAGTGATAGGTCATGCCATTGAGGACTGCTTCGTCTTCAAAGATTGGGTCGAAAAACAATACAAGGTAGGAGAGATATAACTGTCTAAAGGCGTGTTAACAAACAGTCCATCTGCGACCGCCAATTTCATACAAACGGAGACCGAAGTTCTTCGTGAAACTGATTCTCTCAGATATCCGCCTCTCTCTGAAAACAATCGACCACCACGTTATTAAACTGGGAACAATCGACCTCTAAGTCGTTAAACTGGGAATGTAAAAAAATGTGTAAATAGAAAAAAAGGGAATGTATAAATAAATAAAAGGAAAAGCCGAAATGATGGGGCAACTCGCAATAAAAATCAGCGAGTAAAAATAAAAATGAAAATAAAGCCGAAATGATGGGGCAACCGCGAATAAATAGCCGAAATGATAGGGCAATCGCGACCTTCGCGATAAGAAAAGCTGAAATGATAGAGCAATCGCAGTAAAAAAAAACAAAAAAAAACAAAAAAAAACGAAGGCGAATGATGAGTCGCTCCTGATACCATATTCCAGTGTAGCGATGCAGACGCCAAACAAAATCCAATCTCTCAAAATTCTCCCGGCCCTACGGTTAGTCCCCAAATTGACTACCGTATACAATTCACGGGCTCAAATAATTCCCATCATACCTATGCACCACCGCAATCACCAGTTACGCGGCTGGTCTCCGCCTTTGGAATTATGCTTCATTGAGAAGACCCACTCATGTGTCCTCACGATGCATGAGGAGAACAAGCCTTCGTAGGATCCTTACGACTCACAAAGGAAAAACACACTTGGGGGTCCTCACGACTCCTAAGGAGAAAATGCACCTACGGGATCCTTACGATTCGTAGGGAGAAATGCTTTTATGGGACCCTCACGGCCCATAAAATTGAAAAGCCTTAGGCGATAGGGATCTAAACCTGTCTCCTAAGCCATCGCTCCCCAATCCCCAAGTGGCGAATGATGAGTCGCTCCTGGTACCATATTCCAGTGCAGCGATGCAGACGCCAACCAAATTCCAAATCCCATACCCCAATGGCGAATGATGAGTCGCTCCTGGTACCATATTCCAGTGCAGCGATGCAGACGCCAGCCAAATTCCAAATCCAAATCCCCAAGTGGCGAATGATGAGTCGCTCTTGGTACCATATTCCAGTGCAGCGATGCAGACGCCGACAAAGTCCTGAAATTTTTATGGCCCTACGGTCTGGATCATACATCCTGCAAAACCGTATACAATCCACGGGCGTAAAACGATCCCAATCTCTTCCAAGTCCTATCGGCGAGACCACATTCAAAGTCCCACCGGCAGGGAAGATTCAAAAAAAAAAAGGAAAAAGAAAAAGAAAAAGAAAAAAAGAAGGTATGTCCACAAGCAAAATGGGCACGGATGAAAACCTGAAAGGGCTCCGTGAGTAAAAACAGCAGGACTGCCGGCGAGTTTGTGAAAACCCGAAAGGGCGCAAACTCGTGAAAAAGAGATGAAATGCACTCGCAAAGTCCTCTCGACTTTGTGAGGAGAAAATTCCCGCGTGAGATCCTTACGACTCACAAAAAAGCAAAACACTTAGGAGCCCCCACGACTCCTAAGGAGAAAATACACCTACGGGATCCTTACGACCCGTAGGGAGAAAATGCTTTGTGAGACCCTTACGGCTCACAAAATTGAAAAGTCTTAGGTGATAGGGACCTAAAACCTGTCTCCTAAGCCATCGCTTCCTGATATGCAAGCGCAAATGATGATTCGCTTCTGGTACCATACTCCAGTATAGCGATACTGATGCTAAGCAAAAACCAATTCCCAAATTCTCCCGGGGCAAATGATGAGTTGCTCCTGGCATTATTCCAGTGCAGCAATACAGATGCCAAACTAAAACCAATTCTCAAATCCTCTCATGACAAATGATGATTCGCTTCTGGTACCATATTCCAGTATAGCGATGCTGATGTCAACCCGAATCAAATCAAACCAGCAAGCTCTGCGTCGAAATCATGCTTCGTCTCAGAATGTACCCCGTATCGGAATCATACTTCGCCTCGGAGTACCTGCCTTCCCTCTCAGAATTATACTTCGCCTGGAAATCAACCTCTGCATTGAAATTATGCTTTGGTCAGAATGTCTGCCGCTCATCGGAATGACGCTCCGATCCCCTGAAATCATGCTCCGCTCATCGGAATGATGCTCCGATCCCCTGGAATCATGTTCCGCCCATCGGAATGATGCTCCGATCCTTGGAAGCATGCTCCGCTCTTCGGAATCATGCTCCGAACCCTAGAATCATGCTCCGCTCATCGGAATGATACTCCGATCCCTGGAATCATGCTCCGCTCTTCGGAATGATGCTCCGATCCTTGGAATCATGCTCCGCTCTTCGGAATGATGCTCCGAACCCTGGAATCATGCTCCGCTCATCGGAATGATGCTCCGATCCCCTGGAATTATGCTCCGCTCTTCGGAATGATGCTCCGATCTTTGGAATCATGCTCCGCTCATCGGAATGATGCTCCGATCCCCTGGAATCATGCTCCGCTCATCGGAATGATGCTCCGATCCCCTGGAATCATGCTCCGCTCTTCGGAATGACGCTCCGATCCCCTGGAATCATGCTCCGCTCTTCGGAATGACGCTCCGAACCCTGGAATAATGCTCCGCTCATCGGAATGACGCTCCGATCCTCTGGAATTATGCTCCGCTCTTCGGAATGATGCTCCGATCCCCTGGAATCATGCTCCGCTCATCGGAATGATGCTCTGATCCCCTGGAATCATGTCCGCTCATCGGAATGATGCTTCGATCCCCTGAAATCATGCTCCGCTCTTCGGAATGATGCTCCGAACCCTGAAATCATGCTCCGCTCATTGGAATGACGCTCCGATCCCTGGAATCATGCTCCGCTCATCGGAATGATGCTTCGATCCCCTGGAATCATGCTTCGCTCATCGGAATGATGCTCCGATCCTTGGAATCAAGCTCCGCTCTTCGGAATGATGCTCCGAACCCTGGAATCATGCTCCGCTCATCGGAATGATGCTCTGCTCATCGGAATGATGCTCCGATCCCCTGGAATTATGCTCCGCTCTTCGGAATGATGCTCCGATCCTTGGAATCATGCTCCGCTCTTCGGAATGATGCTTCGAACCCTGAAATCATGCTCCGCTCATCGGAATGATACTCCGATCCCTGGAATCATGCTCTGCTCATCGGAATGATACACCGATCCCCGAGAATCATGCTCCCCGAAGGATACTCCGACCCTGGAATTATGTTCCGCGAATCAGAATGATGCTCCGATCCCCGGGAATCATGCTCCCCGGGATAATGCTCCGCCCCCGGAATGATGTCCCACCTCGAAGTTCAGCTTCAAGATCCATCAATCTCATGCACACAACTCAAATGTGCGGTGTGCATTTATTGATGGGGGGCACTTTGTTGGGGTAAAAATTTACACCCCGGTTGACCGAGTCAAAGTCAAGGTCAACCCCAAGCCAGGTGGGCCCAAGCCCAGGTCAAGCGAGCCCATGCCCAAGTCGAGCCTGCGGCCAGCCTCCTCCATGCCAAAATATAGATCATGTAATAAATAATTTTTTATGTAATTTTTTATGCATGAATGTACGCAAAATGGGCATAAAGCCAAATTTTTGTAAGCCCATGGCTTATGTGCAAAAAGAAATGACACATGAGCCATGGGATAGCTAAAATGCCATTTTTGTAAAGCCCAAGGGGCTATATGTAAAGTGTATAGCCAATAAAGGCAAAGATAATGAAATATCTCAACAACTTTTTCTCTCTAAAAAGAAAAACTCTAGATCTGTGATCTTCTTCCTTCCTCAAGGTTCAAAACCTTCCTCTTTTTTTAATTAAATCAAGAGTTTTACTCTTCCTTTTCCAAAACTAAATAGTTTTTCACCACAAAACCCACAAAGGGGAACTCAGATCTGTTAGTGTATATGCCCTAGAGGCCATTACTGTATCATACTAGTTTGTATATTACTTAATGAAAGCTCAGGATATTCACAGTTGTATAGACAATCTTGCTCGAAATGGTAGTATGCTACTTGGTTTGTCTCTGCTTTAATGTGTACATGCGTTTCTTTTAGTGTATCACCTATACGCATTAGTGGAGCCCTTAGGATTTTTGCTTGATTACCAGCGTTGTGATGGCAGTCACACTCATGGGGGCTGGGTAATCTACAAGCACATCCTTATATACACGTCCCTGGTCGTAGGATTATCGAGACAGGGCATCGATACTCCGGAGTAGACTAGCGTATGCGCTTCTCATCCCAGCACGGGAGACGGTCTGTCCCACAGCCGTCAGTACGTCGTACTTGAGATAGTATGCGAGTACACTGGACAGGACTCGTTGGGAACTGTTGGCTGGTACTATACCTATCGTCAGTTATCAGTTCCCAGGTGACATGAATGCAGCTTAGTCCGCTGACTTGACACTGTCACTTCGCCTCGAGTGTGTTCCCACTGTACTTTGATTACTACCCTACCACGGCTCAAAGGAGTCATGCAAACAGGTAGTAGTTGGGTGCAATCCCGAAGCACTTGGAGGCAGTGACGGTTAGATAGGATTCGTCTCTCCCGGTATTGGGGGTTGACATCGCGCTGTGTCTAGGAGAGCCATTACACAAGTAGTCCCTGGCCAGGGCAAGCAAGATATACTGGTAGGTTTCCAGTGTTATCTCAGAGTGTTCTGGGCTACACTCCGACAAGACTTGTACCGCTATTAGGGGACTGACGTTTACCACCCCCTAGGCCCGCCATGCGATGTTATCAGACGAACAGACCGGACTGTACGGAGATTGTCACATACAGACTCAGTAGGAGTTCAGATGGGTTTCACCTCGTCAGTCTTCTTATCGGCATCTACCTGGGGGCCGTTACGCACAGCTAGTGCAGCTTGCAGTCTGTGGTTAAACCCACTGCCGGCGTAGTGTCGAGTCTTTAAAGTCCCACACAGAGGGTTATTCGCCTTTGGGCAAAACAGAGTAGAGGTCGCATGGTTTTGCGACAGGGTTCGTTCACATCCACGCACTTGCGCACGTTTGGTGTCCGGACAGTCATTACTAGCGGGCTCTGGTTTGAGCCGGATCCTAGTATATGTTTTGGGGTTAGTTTTATCTCATTGTATTCATGTTCCTCGGAACACGAATGCGGGTGTGTATGCACAGTTGATTGAGGCAGAGGAAGAGGATTTCCATTAGGGTTTCGGAACGAGTGTGTATGCACAGTTGACAGTTGTCTTTTTCCAAACCCTAATGGATATGTGAAATATCAATTAATAATATTAATTAAATGAAATTGTATCATGGTTAGGGTTGTTGACTTGTTGACTAAGGTTGACTAGTTGACCATGTTTGAAACATTGACCATCATCATTACTTTTCAAGATGCTCTTTGATCTTTGCAAAAAACATTTAATGTGATATGATAATGGTCTCATCAAACCAACCATCACCTTTTTCATTTTGGATTAATATTATTAATTAGATAATCACATATATTGTTATGGTTGTAAAAACTATTCTCATTCTATCATAACCATTCTCTCTCTTCTTTTCATCTTCCTCCTCCTCTAGTTCAAGGAAAAACATTCTCATGAGTTGAGAAACCTTTCCTTGGAGATAAAACACCCAAAACCACTCTCTACTCATCCTAAGGTTGAAGGTCTAGCAAGCCGGAGACTTTAGTTTTCTCAAGTTCGAGAAAGGAGCTCAAGGTAGAAACCCTCAGGTGGATCCATCTTCGGCAAGAGAAGGCGACGAGGAGAGAACCATCCGACCACTACAAAGAGTCCAAGAAGAAGGAGTTCAAGTGAGGTATAACCCCTAACCGAGTAAATAAATCTCTAGTTAGGTTGCTAGTGTATAGTTTAGCCAAGATCCGTTTTTGTAGTCCATGTTACTTAAACCCTAAAAATCGTTTTTCACAATTTCCACAAGCCCGAAAGAACCGGGAGAGGTAACGTGGACTTACAGTGATATCAGAGCCTAACTAAACACACCCTAGCATATTAGCAAAGTATCTAGAATTTCGACCGGACAAAAAACCGCGAAACACCCCGGAAAATCCTAGTTTCTGCCGATTTTTATTTCTGCTCTAAAAATAATAAATCATGTCTTAAAAATCGGCTCAGTCTTTTTAATGAACAGGCAAGAAAAACGATCCAGCGAACCGACCAACTCACCGCGGTTCCGCGGCCAAGTTGACTCGGCCGTGGATCGTTTCTCCTGCAGTTTGTTTCTGGTGGTGTTTTATGATTTTTGAGATGGTTTGTTTCTGCCCAGAATTTCCAGAGAACAAATTTGTTTTTGGGGTGGTTACAAATCCGTATTTTGGTCGATTTTCTGTAGACTTTGGCTAATGGGTTGTATCTGTAATGTTATATATGTATTGAACGTCTGCTAATCGCTATACGTCGATTAGTGGGGGGTTATACATATTTGTGATCTGTGATGTTGATGGTATGTGTATATGAATTCGTTGGATTGTCGCGGATGAATAGCCGGGGGGAATTGTGAGATGAGAGTTTTGTTTATCTTTCAATTCATGTAATATGTAAATTTGATGTAATATTATTTGTTTGGCCGCACAACCGGGGTGAGGTTGTAGCCGTCATTGTATAATTTCTTTTTACTGTTTTTGCTCCTAGGATAGACCCAAGGTGGGGTGCACAAACTACCGGGTATCTCGAAGTATCTAGTGGCCTACTCACGTCGTTGAGGGAGGTTGCTTCGCTTCGGGTACTTAGCGGGTAGTTTGCCGCACCCGTAGGGATCTAGGGTGGGATATTGGCTATTCATCGCGACCGTGTAATCCGCTTTTCGTTACAGGCTCGAACGGAATGCGGATTCCTAGTATATCCAATGTATTCATCTGTGATCTGGAATGGCTATCATTGCTATATATCTATATATGATATTTATTTAGGTGTTGCTTATGTTTTGCATCCGCGCTAGTCCAGCCCCCGTTCTGTCGTTAGTCAAGTAACCTAACGGGTGATGACGGGACCCCGTGGCGAATGCGGATGGCATAAGCGTACGTCATATTTTCGTTGTTTTCTGCAATGGTAAGATTAAATGATGGGACGTATTAAAATTAGTGCAAGAAAATAAACCAAGTAAAAGTCGTTGGAACACTTTCAAAACCACTCGGTTCTTTTCAAAAACCAACTTTTAAATGCGGAGCTTGAGCCACTCCTTTTAAAAGCTATCTCGTTCCATCGATTATCTCAAGTTCACTACGTTCACGGTTTCGCCAAAACCATTCGTAGCCCTCCATCATTTCAGTTAAATATTCGGTAGTATTCAAGCTATGCATTTTGACCTCACGCCAAGGCATAGTGATTGGTAGCTGCCGGATATTTATCTGTTGCATAGATAGAATGCGTTGGTTTGGGACAGTCGTACTGCCATTTTGGCCTATGTCATGGGTAGGTACGGGTGGGTTCAAATTAACCTGGATAATGATGGGAAGAACTTGACATGTGACTTATGACATTTTGACCTCACGCCAAGGTCATAAGAGCATGGAGCAAAAATCTACATCGGGAGTTTCAAAAGAACTGAAACTTGCTAGTGTTGGATACCATTTGGAGTGTGATGATTCTGGTAGGATTCCTTCAGTTTTGTCACGCGATGATATTTGGATCCCGATCCTACTGTGAGTATATGCTACTTCTCGAGAAATTTCTTACTTAACGATCAATGCTATAAACCTAGTAGGTGTCTAGAAAGGTGTTAGCGGGGCTACGCCCCTAGGGAAAAGAGGTTATTTAATTAAGGAACTTCGCGAAAGCGTTGGAAAATCTCCCTCGAAGTACCGACACTGGCCCGGCTGAACGGTTAAGCAAGTATTGTACGGTGAGATTAATCCTGACTAATTCTTCCTTTATGGTTTAAGGAGGGATTCGAGAGACAGTGGAAGCCATCCTGTTTAGACAAACTAAAAACCTCTCTAAACTTGCAAGAGCGTCATGCTAAAGTGTTTCTTCTCTCTCTCCTAATTGCAGCGACCAGTCAACATGACCGGACTTAAGTTATTACTAGATAAAAACATACTGACAGGGCCAAACTACAAAGATTGGCTCAGGAATGTCAAAATGGCAATCATTTACGACAAGTTAGGGTATCTCCTTACCACCAAAGCTTCCCCTGTCCTAGGTCCCACCTCCAGCGTCGCGGATAAGGAAATCCGTAAGACATGGGAGATCGATTGCGCGAAGGCCAAGTGCCTCGTGCTTGCCTCTATGGACAATGATCATCAGAGGAGGCACGAGAATATGGACCTGGAATCCATATTTCTTCACACAAAAGAACTGTATGGAGAGCAGTCTCATATCGCAAGATACGAAGTGTCGAAGAAGCTGTTTTCGGCAAGATTGGCCATCGGATCATCGGTAGCGGAACACGTGCTTAAGATGATTGGCTTCATTGAAGAGCTCGCGGACCTTGGGACCACGTTAGAGAACGAGCTCTATACGGACTTGATTCTCCAGTCCCTTCCTTCCACTTACGCCCAGTTTATCCTGAACTTCAACATGCAAGGAAAAGAGGTTGAACTTTCGGAGCTCCTCAACATGTTGAGGAGTGCAGAGGGCACCCTACAGAAAGGTAGGGAAACATCCACTTTGTTTGTAGGAAGATCTTCCTCTTCTAAGTCCAAGACGAAAGCCAAGGGAAAGAAGAAGAAAGCCCCCGCCAAACCAAGGGACGGTGTTAGTAAAGTGGATACGAAGGGAAAAGCAAAGGCAACAAAGGTAGCGGGAAAGCTTGTGGGAAAGGAAGAATGCTTTTACTGTCACAAGAGTGGACACTGGAAAAAGGATTGCAGGGCTTGGAAGGCCAGAACCCAGGATCTGAAGTAAGTTGCAGCTTCAGCTTCAGGTGTGTATGTTATTGAAAACTGTCTATCAATAAACTCTACTTCCTGGGTATTGGATACCGGATCAGGATCTCATATCTGTAATTCTTTGCAGACTCTGAGAAAGCGTAGGGTTTTGAAGGCAGGTGATATGACCTTCAGAGTTGCAAACGGAGCTGGCATGAATGCTGAGTCCGTGGGGGACTATCACCTGGGGTTGTCAGATGGACACGTTTTGGTTTTGCGTGATTGTTATTTTGTACCCAATGCAACCTGTAATATCATATCTGTATCTTTATTATCTAAAGAAGGCTATGAATTTGCATTTGTAAGTAATGTTGTGAACATTCACCTTAATCAAGTTTTGATTGGGTCAGATACATTAAACAATGGTATATACGTATTAAACCAACCACAGATTTTCAATGTCCAGAATACACACAAAAGAAAGTCTCCAGAAATCAATCATGCTTTCTTATGGCATTGTAGACTGGGTCACATCAATGAGAGAAGGTTGACGAAGTTACATACAGAAGGATATTTGGATTCATTCGAATATCATTCATATGCAACTTGTCAATCCTGTCTCAAAGGAAAGATGACAAAGACTCCGTTCACTGGACACGGGGTAAGAGCGAGCGAGATCTTGGGGCTCATATACAGCGATGTGTGCGGTCCAATGTCTACACATGCGCGAAGCGGTTATTCTTACTTCATTACTTTTACGGATGATTTTTCAAGGTTCGGACATGTCTTCTTAATGAAGCATAAATCTGAAGCCTTTGAAAAGTTCCAGGAATACAAGAATGAAGTAGAAAAACAAACAGGCAAAACTATCAAGACACTAAGATCTGATCGAGATGGTGAATACTTAAGTGTCGAGTTCCTGGATTACTTAAAAGAGAATGGAATTCTCTCTCAGCTTACTCCTCCATACACTCCGCAACATAACGGTGTATCGGAGAGACGGAACCGAACCCTATTGGATATGGTACGTTCCATGATGAGTAACGCTGAGTTGTCGCGATCATTCTGGGGATATGCGCTAGAATCAGCTGCATACCTTTTGAACCGAGTTCCAACTAAGACTGTGCCTACCACACCATATGAGTTATGGAGTGGGAAGAAACCATATCTTCAATATCTGAAGATCTGGGGATGTCCAGCTTTTGTCAAAAAGCAGCATGCGGACAAACTCGAGGCACGCTCAGTACTGTGCAAGTTTGTGGGATACCCAAAGAACTCCAGGCGGTATCTTTTCTATCACGCAGAGGAACAAAAGGTCTTTGTTTCTCGTAATGTCCACTTTCTGGAACACCAGTTCTTAGAAAAGGAAACTAGTGGGAGCGCAATAGAACTGGAAGAAATTCCAGAACCACAGACTATTATTGAAAGCTTGGTAGAACCAGAGGGTTCGAAAAAACAGGACATTCCTATGCCGCTCCGCAGGAGTAGTAGGCAGTCTCATCCGCCCGAGAGATACTACGGTTTTCTCATAGACGGGGATAGAGAGGATTGCATCATTGATTATGATGAGCCGACTACCTTCCAGCAGGCCATTCAGAGCGTTGACTCGGTAAAATGGCTGGATGCAATGCGGACCGAAATGGAGTCCATGTACACCAACAAAGTATGGACGTTGGACGTTGCTTCAGATAGGGTAAAACCCGTAGGATGCAAGTGGATCTACAAAAGGAAGATTGGTGTAGATGGACAGGTTGAGACCTATAAAGCTAGGCTTGTTGCAAAGAGTTTTCGTCAAAGACCAGCTTTGGACTATGACGAAACCTTTTCTCCAGTGGTTATGCTGAAATCCATTCGGATCCTTCTTGCCATTGTTGCCTTCCACGATTATGAGATTTGGCAGATGGACGTAAAGACCGCTTTTCTAAATGGAAATTTAGAGGAGTGTGTCTATATGGACCAGCCAGAGGGTTTCATTCAGAGTGGGAGCAGCGGAAAGGTGTGCAAGTTGCTTAAGTCCATTTATGGACTAAAGCAGGCATCGCGGAGTTGGAACATCTGTTTTGATGAGACGGTCAAAGAATTTGGTTTTATCAAAAATCCAGATGAACCATGTATCTATAGTAGATTTGTAGCAAGAACTGTCGTGTTCCTCGTTTTATACGTGGATGGCATTCTCTTGATAGGAAATGACATTCCTATGCTACAATCTGTCAAAGGATTCTTGTCACACAGGTTCTCCATGAAAGACCTGGGTGATGCCTCTTACATTCTGGGGATCCGAATCTATCGTGATAGATCCAAGACGATATTAGGACTTTCACAGTCCAGGTACATCGAAACCATACTGAAAAGATTCAGTATGGAAGATTCCAAGCGCGGTAATCTACCGGCTTGTCACGGGATCACCCTCTCCAAAGAGATGTCTCCCAAGACTGATTTGGAAAGGGATCGCATGTCTATTATACCCTACGCTTCTGCGGTAGGCTCTATAATGTATGCGATGTTGTGTACCAGACCAGATGGTGCTTACGCACTGAGTGTGGTAAGCTGGTATCAGTCAAACCCTGGGGAGAAGCACTGGATAGCGGTAAAGAACATTCTCAAGTACCTGAGAAGGACTAAGGAGATGTTCTTGGTGTATGGCAGAAAAGACCTCCAGATTGAGGCCTTTGCTGACTCCAGCTTTCAGAGTGACAAGGATGATTCCAAGTCCATGTCGGGTTTTGACTTTACCCTCAATGGAGGGGCGGTGTGTTGGAAGAGTTCCAAACAGGAAACCGTTGCTGACTCGACTATGGAAGCGGAATATATCGCTGCAGCTGATGCCGCAAAAGAAGCCATCTGGATGAGGAAGTTCTTGAAAGAACTTCAGGTGGTTCCGTCCATTGTTGATCCAATACCTCTGTATTGCAACAACAACGGGGTTATAGCTTTAGCGAAGGAACCCAGGTCCCATTAGAAATCCAGACGCATCTAGAGGCGGTATCACCTGATCAGGGAGATCGTGGATCGCCAGGATATCGAGGTTCGGAGGGTTGCTTCAGAAGATAACACTGCAGATCCACTCACAAAAGCCTTACCCCAGACTCAGTTCGAGCGGCTGATCGAGATGATAGGTCTTCGATACGCCAGTACATGGCCTTAGTGCAAGTGGGAGATTGTTAGTGTATATGCCCTAGAGGCCATTACTGTATCATACTAGTTTGTATATTACTTAATGGAAGCTTGGGATATTCACAGTTGTATAGACAATCTTGCTCGAAATGGTAGTATGCTACTTGGTTTGTCTCTGCTTTAATGTGTACATGTGTTTCTTTTAGTATATCACCTATACGTATTAGTGGAGCCTTTAGGATCTTTGCTTGATTACCAGCGTTGTGATGGCAGTCACACTCGTGGGGGCTGGGTAATCTACAAGCACATCCTTATATACACGTCCCTGGTCGTGGGATTATCGAGACAGGGCATCGATACTCCGGAGTAGACTAGCGTATGCGCTTCTCATCCCAGCACGGGAGACGGTCTGTCCCACAGCAGTCAGTAAGTCGTACTTGAGATAGTATGCGGGTGCTCGTTAGGTTACGAGTACACTGGACAGGACTCGTTGGGAACTGTTGATTGGTACTATACCTATCGTCAGTTATCAGTTCCCAGGTGACATGAGTGCAGCTTAGTCCGCTGACTTGATATTGTCACTTCGCCTCGAGTGTGTTCCCACTGTACTTTGATTACTACCCTACCACAGCTCAAAGGAGTCGTGCAAACAGGTAGTAGTTAGGTGCAGCCCCGAAGCACTTGGAGGCAGTGACGGTTAGATAGGATTCGTCTCTCCCGGTATTGGGGGTTGACATCGCGCTGTGTCTAGGAGAGCCATTACACAAGTAGTCCCTGGCCAGGGCAAGCGAGATATACTGGTAGGTTTCCAGTGTTATCTCAGGGTGTTCTGGGCTACACTCCGACACAACTTGTATCGCTATTAGGGGACTGACGTTTACCACCCCCTAGGCCCGCCATGCGATGTTATCAGACGAACAGACCGGACTGTATGGAGATTGTCACATACAGGCTCAGTAGGAGTTCAGATGGGTTTCACCTCGTCAGTCTTCTTATCGGCATCTACCTGGGGGCCGTTACGCACAGCTAGTGCCGCTTGCGGTCTGTGGTTAAACCCACTGCCGGCGTAGTGTCGAGTCTTTAGAGTCCCACACAGAGAGTTATTCGCCTTTGGGCAAAACAGAGTAGAGGTCGCATGGTTTTGCGACAGGGTTCGTTCACATCCGCACACTTGTGCACGTTTGGTGTCCGGACAGTCATTACTAGCGGGCTCTGGTTTGAGCCGGATCCTAGTATATGTTTTGGGGTTAGTTTTATCTTATTGTATTAATGTTCCTCGGAACACGAATGCGGGTGTGTATGCACAGTTGATTGAGGCGGAGGAAGAGAATTTCCATTAGGGTTTCGGAACGGGTGTGTATGCACAGTTGACAGTTGTCTTTTTCCAAACCCTAATGGATATGTGAAATATCAATTAATAATATTAATTAAATGAAATTGTGTCATGGTTAGGGTTGTTGACTTGTTGACCAAGGTTGACTAGTTGACCATGTTTGAAACATTGACCATCATCATTACTTTTCAAGATGCTCTTGATCTTTGCAAAAAACATTTAATGTGATATGATAATGGTCTCATCAAACCAACCATCACCTTTTTCATTTTGGATTAATATTATTAATTAGATAATTCACATATATTGTTATGGTTGTAAAAACTATTCTCATTCTATCATAACCATTCTCTCTCTTCTTTTCATCTTCCTCCTTCTCTAGTTCAAGGAAAAACATTCTCATGAGTTGAGAAACCTTTCCTTGGAGATAAAACACCCAAAACCACTCTCTACTCATCCTAAGGTTGAAAGTCTAGCAAGCCGGAGACTTTAGTTTTCTCAAGTTCGAGAAAGGAGTTCAAGGTAGAAACCCTCAGGTGGATCCATCTTCGGCAAGAGAAAGCGACGAGAAGAGAACCATCCGACCACTATAAAGAGTCCAAGAAGAAGGAGTTCAAGTGAGGTATAACCCCTAACCGAGTAGATAAATCTCTAGTTAGGTTGCTAGTGTGTAGTTTAGCCAAGATCCGTTTTTGTAGTCCATGTTACCTAAACCCTAAAAATCGTTTTTCACCGTTTCCGCAAGCCCGAAAGAACCGGGAGAGATAACGTGGACTTACAAGATCTGCCATCAGATCTCAGAAAGGAGAGATTTTTAGAATCTCATATTTCTTGATCTTCAAGATCCGGCCAACAAAGGAAGAAGAAGGAGACCTATCTCCAGAAACCCCACTTTAGGGAAGAACTAGGGCTCAAGGGGAGAAACCCTTCATCAGCTTCAAAACATCCTACTGTTAGTGTATATGCCCTAGGGGCCATTATTGTATCATACTAGCATGTATATTACTTAATGGAAGCTTGGGATATTCACAGTTATATATAACAGTCTTGCTAAAACATAGTAGTATGCTACTTGGTTTGAGTCTACTTTAATATGTGCATATGTTTCTTGTAACGTATCACTTATACATAATAGTAGAGCCCATAGAATCTTTGCTTGATTACCAGCGTCGTGATGGCAGTCACACTAGTGGGGGCTGGGTAGTCTGTAAGCAACATCCTATACAGGTCCCTGGTCGTTGGATTATCGAGATAGGGCATCGATATTCCGGAGTAGACTAAGTGTATACGCTTCTCATCCCAGTTAGGGAGATGGTCTGTCCCACAGCCATCAGTACGTCGTACTGGAGATAGTATACAGGTGCTCGTTAGGTTACGGGTACACCGGACAGGACTCGCCGAGGAACTGATTGGTTGGTATTATACCCATCGTCAGTTATCAGTTCCCAGGTGACATGAGTACAGCATAGTCCGCAGACTTGACACTGCTGCTTCGCCTCGAGTGTGTCCCATTGTTCTTAGATTGCTACCCTACCACGGCTCAAAGGAGTCGTGCAAACAGGTAGCAGTTGGGTGCAGTCCCGAGCACTTGGAGGCAGTGGCGGTTAGATAGGATTCGTCTCTCCCGGTATTGGGAGTTGATATTGCGCTATGTCAGAGAGCCATTACGCAAAGTCCCTGGCCAGGGCAAGCGAGATATACTGGTAGGTTCCAGTAGCTTCTCAGGGTGTAATGGGCTTCGCTCCGACACGACTTATACAGCTATTAGGGGACTGACGCTTGCCGCCCCCTAGGCTTGATATGCGATAGTCTTAGACGAACAGACCGGACTGTACAGAGATTGTCACATCAGGCTCAGTAGGGGTTCGGATGGTTTTCCTCATCGGCCTTCTTATCGACATCTACCTGGGGACCGTTACGTACAGCTAGTGCCGCTTGCGGTCTGTGGTTAAACCCACTGCCAGCGTAGTGTCGAGTCTTTAGAGTCCCACACAGAGAGTTTCCCTGCTCCAGGCGAAACGATATAGAGGTCGTATGGTTTTACGACAAGGGTTCGGATGCGTACGTGTGTTTACGCATGTACGACTTTTCGGACAGTTTTTACTAGCCGGCTTTGGTTTAAGCCAGATTCTAGTATCGGGTTATTGGATTTATACAGTCTAAAGTTTTTCCGTGTTTTCACGGATTGAAGAGGCGTTCTCGTAATTTGTCGGGAAGCTTCTAGAAGGGTGGTGACTAAGGGGTTAAGGTGGCATTGCATTAAATGAGATTAGTGACTCATTTGTGTGATTCATCCAAGTCATTAATGCATCATAAATGCTTAATGACTCATGGAGATGAATCACTCATAGATATTTGTGAAGCATGGTTATTAATTCTATTATTTGATTTTTGGATAAATAATAATGCTTCATATATATCATGATAAGTTCATTATCTCATTTTACTATTATTCTCACCTTCTCTCTCCTCAAGCTCACTCTCTTCAAACCCTAACTCCAACCACTCATGAGTTGAGATCAAGAGTTAGCTAGACTAATACATCCATAACCTCACTCTATATCCCCTAGGTAGCTTAGATTAGCACTTTAAGCAATCTAGTTATCTCAAGTTTGAGATTAAGCTTGGCGTAGAAGCTTTCGGGTGGATCGTCTTTGATTTGAGGTGCCGATGTTCCAAGGAGCCTACGAAGAGTGGAGGACCGCGATGAAGACCCGAAGGACAAGTAACGTGAGGTATAACTTCGTATCCGAGTAGTTAAACCTCTAGTACTTTGTTAGCAATGGTTTAGAAACGATTTATACGCTCAAGTCCGTGTTACAAAACTTTGATAATTGTTTTTCATATATTCCGCCTCCCCGCAAGTTCGTGGGGTGCGTGACATGGACTTACAATGGTATCAGAGCCAACTAAACCATTACTAGCTTGTTAACAAATGAATAGAAGTTCGATCGACGGAAAACACGAAAACAAAAAACCGAAAACCCTAAGTTTCTGTTAATTTTAAAGTTGTCTGAAAAAATATTTGACATACCTTAAAATTCACAGCAGGGAAATATATGAGTTATGGGAACATACGAGCCAGTGAATCGGTAAAACGGCCACGGATCCGCGGCAATAGAGAGCTTCTGCCTCGGATCCGCCGCCGAGTCAACGCCGAGTTGACTCGGAGTTTCACAGTAATTCATATTTTTTTGTTTTTTGGCTTCCTGTATGTTCTGTTTCTACCCAGGTTGCTTCTTTGCTGGTTGGCTTTTGGGGTAAACACGGAATATGGTTATCGATCGATATTCTAAGATATTTACTAATTGGATTTTTATCTGTAATGTTTAATGTGTTCGTAAACATCCCCTAACTGCTAGTATGTCGGTTGGCAGGGGGTTGCATATTTCTGTAATGTTTACTGTTTGTGTATATGAACTGTATTGGACTGTTGTGATGATTAGCCGGGGTTTGAAATGTGTTTAATATTCATTCATTCAATGTAAATGTAATTTGATGTAATATTCTTTTGCGGGGCACATCCAGGTTGCGGTTGTAGCCACCGTTGTATTATTTCTTTTTACTGTTTTTGCTCCTAGGACAGACCAAGGTGGGGTGCACAAACTACCGGGTACGTCGAAGTGTTTAGTGGCCTACTCACGTTGTTGAGGGAGACCGCTTCACTTCGGGTACTTGGCGGGTAGTTTGCCGTACCTGTAAGGGTCTAGGGTGGGGTAATAGCTATTCATCACAACTGTGTAATCCGTCTTTTATTGCAGGCTCAAAGCAAATGCGGATTGCTAATAAATCTAATAAAGTTCATCTGTGATCTGGAACGCTTATTATTGCGTCTGACGAATGTACAATATCTATATATGATAGCTATTAGACGTCACTTATGTTTTACACCCGCGCTAGCCCAGCCCCCGCTCTGTCGTTAGTTAAGTAACCTAACGGGTGATGACGGGACCCAGTGGCGAATGCGGATAGCATAAGAGGACGTGGTATTTTCGTTGTTTTCTGCAATGATAGGATAAATGATGGGACGCATTATTATAATGCAAAGAAAATAAACCAAAGTTTAATCGTTGGAACAAATTTAAAAGAAACCACTCGGTTTTTTAAAAAGATCAGAATTTTTAAAATTACGGAGGTTTAACCACTCCTTTTAAAAAGTATCAGGTTCCTTCGATTATATCAAGTTCACTACGTTCACGGTTTTGCCAAAACCATTCGTAGCCCTCCGTCATTTCTTATGGATGGTCAGTAGTATTCAAGCTATGTTTGTTGGCTTTCGTCAAGGCATAGTGTTTGGTAGCTGCTGGGGTATTCATTTGTTGCATAGATAGATGTGTTGGTTTGGGACAGTCGTATTACCTTGTTGGCTTTCGTCAAGGGTATGTGCGGGTGGGTTCAAATTAACTAAGACAATGATGGGCAGAACTTGACTTGTGACTTATGATTTGTTGACTTTCGTCAAGGTCATAAGAGCATGGGGCAAAAATCCACATCGGGAATTTCAAAAGAAACTGAAATTTGCAGTGAGAGCATACCATTTTGGAGTTTGATGAATGTTGGTAGGATTCCTACAACATTATCATACGATGATATTTTGGATCCCGATCCTACTGTGAGTATATACTATTTATCAGGAGATTCGTCACTTAACGATCAATGCTATAAACCAAGTAGGTGCCTAGAAAGGTGTCAGCGGGGTTACGCCCCCTGAGAAAAGAGGTTATTTAATTAAGGAACTTCGCGAAAGCGTTGGAAAACCTCCCTCGAAGTATCGACACTGACCTGGCTGAACGGTTAAGCAAGAATTATACGGTGAGAATTGTTCTAACTAATTCTTCTTTTATGGTTTGAGGAAGGATTCGAGAAACAGTGGGAGCCATCCTGTTGAGATAAACTTAAAACCAATCTAAACTTGCAACAGCATCATGCTAAAATGTTTTCTTCTCTCTCTCTTAATTACAGCGACCCTGTGACCACACATAGGTTACATCTAGATAATAATTTGACTGAATCTGACTTATATGACTGGCAAAAGTCTGTCCAGATGTCCATTGCCTATGACAAGCTGGACCACCCTATTGAGGGACATTCCTATTGTTATGGGATCGGGCATTGGCAGAATGATTGCAGGGCTTTAGAAGCCAGTAGCCAGGATACGAAGCATGTTGTGGCTTCAACTTCGGGTGTGTTTATGACAGAGAACTATATGTCAGTTAACCCTACTTCCTGGGTATTGGATACCGGATCAGGAACTCACATCTGTAATTCATTACAGGCTCTGAGAAATCGTAGGGTTATCGGGATAGGTGATATGACCCTCACAGTTGCTAACGGAATGAGCATGAACGCTGAATCCGTAGGGGAATATCATCTTGGACTGACAACTGGGCAGATATTGATTCTACGTAACTGTTTTTATGTATCAGGTACGACCTGTAATATCATATCTGTACCCTTAATTTCTAAGGAAGGATATGATTTTACTTTTACAAGAGATGTGGTTCACATCCACCTAAATCAAGATTTGATTGGGTCAGGTACATTAGAAAACGGAATATACGTATTAAATCAAGTTCAGATTTTCAGTGTCCAGAACACACTTAAAAGAAAGTCTCCGGAAACAAATCAGGCTTTCTTATGGCATTGTAGACTAGGTCACATCAATGAGAGAAGGTTGACTAAGTTACATAGAGAAGGATATTTGAATCCGTTCGAATATCAATCTTATGCTACTTGTGAATCTTGTCTCATAGGAAAGATGACAAAGACTCCGTTTACTGGACACGGAGTAAGAGCAAGCGAGCTCTTGGGACTCGTACACAGTGACGTGTGCGGTCCAATGTCTACACATGCACGAGGTGGTTATTCCTACTTCATTACTTTTACGGATGATTTCTCTAGGTATGGATATATCTTCTTAATGAAGCATAAATCCGAAGCCTTTGAGAAATTCCAAGAATACAAGAATGAAGTGGAAAAACAAACAGGCAAAAGTATCAAGACACTGAGATCTGATCGAGATGGTGAATACTTAAGTGTCGAGTTCCTAGGTTACTTAAAAGAGAATTGAATTCTCTCTCAGCTTACTCCTCCATACACACCACAACACAACGGTGTATCGGAAAGGAGGAATCGAACCCTATTAGATATGGTTCGTTCCATGATGAGTAAGGCTGAGTTGCCGCGATCTTTCTGGGGATATGCACTAGAATCAGCTGCATATCTTTTGAACAAGGTTCCAACCAAAACTGTGCCTACCACACCATATCAGATGTGGAGTGGGAAGAAACCCTGTCTTCAATACCTGAAGGCATGGGGATGTCCAGCTTTTGTAAAAAGGCAGCATGCGGACAAGCTCGAGGCACGCTCAGTACAGTGTAAGTTTGTGGGATATCCAAAGAATTCCATGGGATATTGTTTCTATTACGCAGAGGAACAAAAGGTTTTTGTTTCTCGTTATGCCCACTTCTTAGAAGCTGAATTTTTAGAAAATCAGAAGAGTGGAAGCGCAGTAGAACTGGAAGAAATTCCAGAACCACAAGCTATTACTGAAAGCTTGGAAGAACCAGAAGGTTCAGGAGAACAGGACATCCCGACGCCACTCCGTAGGAGTAGTAGGCAATCTCATCCGCCCGAGAGATACTACGGTTTTCTCATAGACGGGGATAGAGAGGATTGCACTATTGACTATGATGAGCCTACTAGCTTCTAGCAAGCCTTTCAGAGTGGTGACTCAGTAAAATGGATGGATGCAATGCGGACCGAAATGGAGTCCATGTACACTAACAAAGTATGGACTTTGTACTTTGCTCTAGATGGGGTAAAACCCGTAGGATGCAAATGGATTTTCAGAAAGAAGATTAGTGTAGATGGACCGGTTGAAACCTATAAAGCTAGACTTGTTGCAAAGGGTTTCCGTCAAATACCTGGTTTGGACTATGACGAAACCTTTTCTCCAGTAGCTATGCTAAAATCCATTAGGGTCCTTCTTGCTATTGCTGCCTTCCACGATTATGAGATCTGGCAGATGGACGTAAAGACGGCTTTTCTAAATGGAAATTTGGAAGAGAGCGTCTATATGGATCAGCCAGAGGGATTCATTCAGAGTGGGAGCAGCGGTAAAGTATGCAAGCTGCTTAAGTCCATTTATGGACTAAAGCAGGCATCGCGGAGTTGGAACATCTGTTTTGATGATACTGTCAAAGAATTTGACTTTATTAAAAATCCAGATGAACCATGCATATACAGTAAGATTGTAGGGAGAGTTGTAGTATTTCTCGTCTTGTACGTGGATGACATTCTCCTAATAGAAAATGATATTCCTATGTTACAGTCAGTTAAAAGATTCTTGTTATATAAATTCTCCATGAAAGACCTGGGTGATGCCACCTACATTCTGGGGATCCGGATCTATCGTGATAGATCAAAGAGGATGTTGGGACTTTCGCAGTTCAGGTACATAGACACCATAGTGAAGAGATTCAGTATGGAAGATTCTAAGCGCGGTAACCTACCGGCTTGTCACGGAATCACCCTCTCCAAAGATACGTCTCCCAAGACTGATTTGGAAAGAGATCGCATGTCGATTATACCCTACGCTTCTGCGGTAGGCTCTATAATGTATGCGATATTATGTACCAGACCAAATGTAGCATACGCATTGAGCGTAGTAAGCCGGTATCAAGCAAACCCAGGGGAGAATCACTGGATAGCAGTAAAGAACATTCTCAAGTACCTGAGGAGGACTAAGGAGATGTTCTTAGTGTATGGCGGAAAAGACCTCCAGATGGAGGCCTTTGCCGACTCCGGCTTCCAGAGTGACAAAGATGACTCCAAATCCATGTCGGGTTATGTCTTTACCCCCAATGGAGGGGCGGTCTGTTGGAAGAGTTCCAAGCAGGAGACCGTTGCAGACTCAACGATGGAAGCGGAGTACATAGCTGCTTGCGATGCCGCAAAAGAAGCTGTCTGGATGAAGAAGTTCCTCACAGAACTTCAGGTGGTTCCTTCCAGTGTTGGTCCAATACCTCTGTATTGTGACAACAACGGCGCTATAGCTTTAGCGAAGGAACCCAGGTCCCATCAGAAGTCCAGACACATCTTAAGGCGGTATCACCTGATCAGGGAGATCATAGATCGCCGGGAGATCGATGTGAAGAGAGTAAAGACGGAGGATAACATTGTTGATCCATTCACAAAGGCCATTCCTCAGACGCAGTTCGAGAGGCTATTCGAGATGATAGGTCTACGATATGCCAGCTCATGGCCCTAGTGCAAGTGGGAGATTGTTAGTGTATATGCCCTAAGAGCCATTATTGTATCATACTAGCATTTATATTACTTAATGGAAGCTTGGGATATTCACAGTTGTATATAACAGTCTTGCTAAAACATAGTAGTATGCTACTTGGTTTGAGTCTACTTTAATATGTGCATATGTTTCTTGTAACGTATCACTTATACATATTAGTAGAGCCCATAGGATTTTTGCTTGATTACCAGCGTCGTGATGGCAGTCACACTAGTGGGGGCTGGGTAGTCTGTAAGCAACATCCTATACAGGTCCCTGGTCGTTGGATTATCGAGATAGGGCATCGATATTCCGGAGTAGACTAAGTGTATACGCTTCTCATCCCAGTTGGGGAGATGGTCTGTCCCACAGCCATCAGTACGTCGTACTGGAGATAGTATACAGGTGCTCGTTAGGTTACGGGTACACCGGACAGGACTCGCCGAGGAACTGATTGGTTGGTATTATACCCATCGTCGGTTATCAGTTCCCAGGTGACATGAGTACAGCATAGTCCGCAGACTTGACACTGCTGCTTCGCCTCGAGTGTGTCCCATTGTTCTTAGATTGCTACCCTACCACGGCTCAAAGGAGTCGTGCAAACAGGTAGTAGTTGGGTGCAGTCCCGAGCACTTGGAGGCAGTGGCGGTTAGATAGGATTCGTCTCTCCCGGTATTGGGAGTTGATATTGCGCTATGTCAGAGAGCCATTACGCTTAGTCCCTGGCCAGGGCAAGCGAGATATACTGGTAGGTTTCAGTAGCTTCTCAGGGTGTAATGGGCTTCGCTCCGACACGACTTATACAGCTATTAGGGGACTGACGCTTGCCGCCCCCTAGGCTTGATATGCGATAGTCTTAGACGAACAGACCGGACTGTATGGAGATTGTCACATCAGGCTCAGTAGGGGTTCGGATGGTTTTCCTCATCGGCCTTCTTATCGACATCTACCTGGGGACCGTTACGTACAGCTAGTGCCGCTTGCGGTCTGTGGTTAAACCCACTGCCAGCGTAGTGTCGAGTCTTTAGAGTCCCACACAGAGAGTTTCCCTGCTCCAGGCCAAACGATATAGAGGTCATATGGTTTTACAACAAGGGTTCGGATGCGTACGTGTGTTTACGCATGTACGACTTTTCGGACAGTTTTTACTAGCCGGCTTTGGTTTAAGCCAGATTCTAGTATCGGGTTATTGGATTTATACATTCTAAAGTTTTTCCGTGTTTTCACGGATTGGAGGGGCGTTCTCGTAATTTGTCGGGAAGCTTCTAGAAGGGTGGTGACTAAGTGGTTAAGGTGGCATTGCATTAAATGAGATTAGTGACTCATTTGTGTGATTCATCCAAGCCATTAATGCATCATAAATGCTTAATGACTCATGGAGATGAATCACTCATAGATATTTATGAAGCATGGTTATTAATTCTATTATTTGATTTTTGGATAAATAATAATGTTTTATATATATCATGATAAGTTCATTATCTCATTTTACTATTATTCTCACCTTCTCTCTCCTCAAGCTCACTCTCTTCAAACCCTAACCCTAACCTCTCATGAGTTGAGATCAAGGGTTAGCTAATACATCCATAACCTCACTCTATATCCCCTAAGTAGCTTAGATTAGCACTTTAAGCAACCTAGTTATCTCAAGTTTGAGATTAAGCTCGGCGTAGGAGCTTTCGGGTGGATCGTCTTTGATTCGAGGAGGCTGTTGAGGTGCCGATGTTCCAAGGAGCCTACGAGGAGTGGAGGACCGCGATGAAGACTCGAAGGACAAGTAACGTGAGGTATAACTTCGTATCCGAGTAGTTAAACCTCTAGTACTTTGTTAGCAATGGTTTAGAAACGATTTATGCGCTCAAGTCCGTGTTACGAAGCTTTGATAATTGTTTTTCATATATTCCGCCTCCCCGCAAGTTCGTGGGGTGCGTGACATGGACTTACACCTACGAGTTTAACTCCATATATATATATATAATAAATATTTCCTTTCTGAAGCATAACTTCTGGTTCTGGGACTAAAAGCTCCTTTTTCTCGCCGGCGCTCAAGCGTCCATGTGCCGACACGTGGCGCGCTAGTGCTCGAGCGCAGAGCGCCCACGTGGCGCGCTAGCGCCTGAGCGCACAGGACCTAAGCGCACAGCGCTCAAGACGCTGACCCCACGCATCCTTTGGATGCCCTTTCCCTTTCTTTTTTTTTATATATATGTATATATAAATACACACACACACACATACTCTATAACACTCTCCCTTCCAAAAAATTTCGGGCCGGGACGCTGCCCCGCACCCCGCAAGGAGGCCAGCCCCCTTGACCCCCATCCCGCTATCCGGGTAGCGGGACCCTCATAAAAACTCTGCGGGGCTTCCGATATATCCAAAACCCCCTTTCAAAACACAACACACGTACACTGCACATTGAGTTCGTATGACCAGTTTAATCCGTCAATCGGAGGTTCTCTCGCTCCAAAGGTGAGGGGTAATTAACGACAGCTTAATCCGCGGCTGCCGGAGATTCGGATCTCCACAATCATTAAACCCCCGCCTACCCTAGGCAGGAGGAATCTGTAGTACGCCTGATAAGCGCGCACATATTCCCATCTCAATGGGGTGACGAAAAACACCCTACAGACAACTACGGCCACATGTGAACCGTTAAGTCCCGAAACAATAAATATACATATAGCGGAAACGGTGGACAAAAGTTGGAGCTCGTCTCGAACAAATGAATATACAAGATGGCTACAAGCATGAATGGAAATAAAACACATCACACTTCCGCACGGGGGCTATTCATTTCGCGACAACACATTCCAACAAACCAACATTTCAGACTCATTTGTGCAACCCCGTCGAATTGAACACATCAATTCGTCGGCGTTAAACACCGCGTATCGCATACGCCGACGAGTTAAACCAATTAAACACTTTAATCTTCTTAACCCATCACCCATGGCCAACAAATCACAAAAACGTTGAGACAAAACCGTTAATTCAATACTTGAAAAAATATTATTCACTCCGACATAGAATAACCGTTAATTCGCGCATATCGCATATGCCGACGATACAACTACATTAAACAATTTAATCTAGTTTATACCGCAAATGCTAACGAATCAAACAACTTTCTAAGTCGAAATGAAGATTTCGAAAATTGAAAACACTATTTACCTTGACACTAAATCGACACTTTTTAGTTCGGAAACGTGTCGAAACGAACTCGAAAGACGCCCAAACTTCACGTGGATCTTGGGGCAAAAATTAGATACCATTTTGAAATATTTCGGAGGTGGCGGCATGACCTTTGGCCACCTTTATGGATGCTCTCGGGTGGCCAAAGGCCATACAAGACCCGAGAGCACCCATATGGATGCTCTCGGGTCATCAACCCCCCTACCCTCACCCCTGAGAGCATTTCAAAGTGCTCCCGGGTATGGTTGACCCCCTCCGTAGCGTTCCATAGCGGTACAAGTCAATCTAGATCACATCTACAATGTCCGAGCGCGACAAATTGAGCCGAAAATAATCGATTTAAGTTTATGTTTGAAAACAAGTTAACACTTCACATTGATTCAAAGTTTTGAATTTGAAATTAGCCAAAAAATAGTTATAGTCTTTTGGTATGGCTCTGATACCACTGCAGGGATGCTAGGCTCCTCTAGTAGGGATTAAAGCGCGGCGGAAGCGATAATTTTAAACCCTACTAGAGGAGTCTAGCATCCCTGCAGTGGTATCAGAGCCATACCAAAAGACTACAACTTGTTTTTGGCCAATTTGAAATCTAAGACTTTGAATCAATGTGAAGTGTTCACTTGTTTTCTCTCTCTCACACACACACATAGAGAGAGAGAGAATAACGAAGAAAAGCGGCCATAAGAAGGAATTTCCTCCTATGGCGTTGAAAAAGTATATCCTCCACGATTCTTTTCGATGATCGTCACCCATCATCATCATCATCATCTAAGATGTGGATATACCAAATTGCACATGATTCTACCATTTTTTCACTGTTGAATTTGTAATGTAAAAAGTTCTATTACCGGTAAACCGTTAATTCTGTACCCACTAAATCAACGGGGAAAAAGTGGTAGAATCATATAAAATTTGGTGTATCCATATCTTAGATGATGATGGGTGCCGATCGTCGGAAAAAACCATGTAGGATGTATTTTTTGGATGCCATAGGAGGAATATGTCTCCTATTCTCCATTAATCTTTTATATATATATATATAGAGAGAGAGAGAGAGAGAGGGAGGAAAGATGCCATATGAGGGAATTTCATCCTATGGCGTCGAAAAAATACCCCTCCCTCATTTTTTTCGACGATCGGCACCTACCATCTTCATCGTTATCATCTAAGATGTGGGTACACCAAATTTCATGTGATTCTACCACTTTTATACCGTTGGTTTCGCAATGTAAAAAGTTCTATTGTTGGTAAACCGTTAATTTTGAACCCACTAAACCAACGGTGAAAAAGTTGTAGAATCACATGAAATTTGGTGTACCCACATCTTAGATGATAACGATGAAGATGATGTATGCCGATTGTCGAAAAAATGATGGAGGGTGTATTTTTTCCACGCCATAGGAAGAAATTCCCTCATATGGCCTCTTTCCTCCATTATTCTCTTATATATATATATATAGAGAGAGAGAGAGAGGAAGAGAAATAGAGGAAAGAGGCCTTAGGAGGCTTTTTGCATTAGGCGGCGGCAAAAAGTACGTCCTCCATCATTTTTTTCGACGATCGGAACCTTCCAACTTGATCTTCATTTTCGAATTTGTCGATACACCAAATTTCATATGATCACAACACTATTTCACCGTTGATTTAGCAATGTAAAAAGTTATATTGTCGGTAAATCGTTAATTTTGCACCCACTAAATCAACGGTGTTGGAATCACATGAAATTTGGTGTATCGACATGTTAAACGATAAAGATCAAGATGACCGGTATCGTTTGTCGAATAAAATGGTGGAGGACGTGATTTGTGACGCCACATAACGCAAAATGCCTCCTAAGGCCTATTTCCTCCATTATTCTTATATATATATATATATATGAGATTAAAGGAGAAAAGAGACCATAGGAGGGAATTTCCTCTCATGGCGTCGAAAAAGTACACCCTCCCTTATTTTTTCCGAAGATCGGCACCCATCATCTTCATCGTTATCATCTAAGATGTGAGTACACGAAATTTCATGTGATTCTATAACCTTTTCACCGCTGATTTAGTGGGTTCAAAATTAACGATTTACCGACAACACCACTTTTTACATTGCTAAACCAACGGTGAAAAAGTTGTAGAATCACATGAAATTTGGTGTACCCACATCTTAGATGATAACGATGAGGATGATGGGTACCGATCGTCGGAAAAAATAAAGGAGGATGTACATTTTTGACGCCATAGAGAGAATAATGGAGGAAAGAGGCCATAGGAAGGAATTTCCTCTATGGCGTCGAAAAAGTACATCCTCCCTTATTTTTTCCGACGATCGGTACCCATCATCTTCATCGTTATCATCTAAGATGTGGGGACACCAAATTTCATGTGATTCTACAACCTTTTCACCGTTGATTTAGTGGGTTCAAAATTAACGGTTTACCAACAATAGAACTTTTTACATTGCGAAACCAACGGTGTAAAAGTGGTAGAATCACATGAAATTTGGTGTACCCACATCTTAGATGATAACGATGAAGATGGTAGGTGCCGATCGTCGAAAAAAATGAGGGAGGGGTATTTTTTCGACGCCGGAGGAAATTCCCTCCTATGACATCTTTCCTCCATTGTTCTCATATATATATATATATATATATATATATATATATATATATATATATATTGAAATATATTTTTCCTGGGTAAACATAATAGGAGATTTCAATCTGTCAGCAACGCCCTTTGTGCTGTAGGGATCCCATGTATGCTAAACTTAATTGTTGCTGCGACATTATGTAGAATACACCCCACTTCACTCTCAAAAAAAAAGGAGGAAGAAAGAAAATCATCATCATACAAATATTAATTAAAACTGACCAGCCCCCTTGTGTGCGGATGGAAGTCCATCTAAATTATCTCAAGCAAAATGTTAATATCGTGTAATGATAATTGAGCTTGATGAAAATTTAGCATGTCAAAAAGTATCGCACACTAAGAGTTAAAGCTGTCTTTCAAAAAAGCACCAAATTTACAAAAATCTCATTTCACAACAAATTAAAACCAAAACCGTTGATTATAAGCAGAAAAAAGAAGGGGAAAAAACTCTAACATATGCAAACACTCTACCAACTACAAAGTTTAAGAGAAACATGTTCAAATTAATTTAAGAAAAACCAATCGATATTTTGAATGATTTTTTTTTTATGATCGCAACCGTGGATGTAGATGAATCCGGATAATCCAAATGGAATCCATATTCATATCCGATTTTTATCAAACATGGATATTGAATTTCGTATCCAGTGACTATATATATCCGAATTTGTATCCGCTAACGATATCCGGATATAATTACAGTAATATATATCCCTTCCGTATCTGTATTCGGTTAAATATATGACTTTTTATACAATGTACGAATATAATTTTTATGTTTGTAGACAATAATTATTACTATTTTTTATGTTGCTTGATGATGGATTCGAAGAGAAACATGGATATGCTTGTAATCTTCACTTGAGTGCCCCAACTCAATTTTGAGCTACTTCATAATTTTTGTGATGAAAATAGGGTCATTTGTAAATTTTCCAATCAAACAAATCATATTCTTGTAGTGGTGAAAGGGGAGATTGTTATTTGCAAAAAAATCTAGGGCTTGGGATGAAATTTTGTAGGAAGCGAAGCAAAAAGAAGAAGCAGCTTGATATGGGATGAAATTTTCCCATGGGGCTTTATATATGATATATAAGATGATATATAAGAAGGCAAAGAGGATGGATAAGTTCAATCTCTGCAACTCTAGAAGGATGACTTTGTCTGATAAATCGATAATGATGCATACAAGATTTAACAGAAAATAAATACGACATGTATAAAATTAATTTAATCAGGGTAAGCTTCTTCAATTTCATGTTTGAGTTAGCTTGCAAGTTCCCCCTAAAAAGGCATAAGTTTTAAAGCTTGCCCATATATACATTAAAATTTAAAACAAGTGGGAGGGATCTAATGCAAAGAATGTTGCGAGCTGATGGTGTTAATTAACTATTATAAACATTTGGAGTGTTAGCTTATCTATATTGTCTTGGTGTTATCAGTGTAAATCATTTTTTAATACAAGGCATCTAACAATAAGTATCCTTCAGTACTATATTATCACTACAAAAGTACAAATATGAATAATAATGGTATTAGGCAAATTTTACTTTACTTGGCATCGTCAAAAGAATTATCAATCATAAAAGTTTCTCTACTGGCTGATGTCACCTTAATTATCATATAGTATATGTTAACCAAGCACTAATGGAGAAACTTAATTAATATAGGCAATCACTGATAATCCTGAAGATACAAACACCAGAAGTAATTCAAGAAATCCCTTGCAAAATTGCAATAAATGAAGCATCAGATTATTATTATTATATCATAATGAAGCTTCAGATCATTTTATGCAAGTGGAGATCATTTTATCACTTTCACATTGATGGTAATTAACAATACAATTAATCAATCAATGTGGGGAACAAAGCAGTGCTTTTATTACGCCCCCACTTGGGCTTGTTCAAGCTGCAGTAAAACAGTTCCCAGCACTTAAAACCCCCTTGGAACCTAACTGACATCATTTAGACTCTTCCCCGGTTCACTGCTCTTTTCCATTAATGAAGAACGCTTGAGATCTCTCTCTCTCTCTCTCTCTCTCTTCTTTTTTGTGTACATGTTCAGCATCTTAATCAAATCATAATTAACTAAGACAACATTATGCGAACGAATATAAACAACCCTTCACCTCCTTCTTCAAGGATGCCTTCTCTAAACAATGATATCTCTTCACATGTCTCTGCATTGCCTACAGATGCAGAAACACACACAACTCTGCCCCGCTAGCTAAGGCCCTCCCACGGCTTTTGAAGTCCAGTCGAAATAAACGGGTAAAGTTATTGAAACTCAACTCCTGATTTCAAACTTTCACGGGAGAAAACAACTCATCATGCACTAACTATATACAGTAGCATATCAAAGAAAATGAGCGGAGGAGGGTCCTCAAAAAGGAAGGACATGGGGTTGTGCTAATCCAGTTGTCGTTTGCTACCGATCTCCCAAACAAGATCTTAGACATGGGGGTATAATTCCTCAAAATCACTATTAATTAATCCACTCTTCACTTTCTCATTGTATATTCGAATATGTTTTGATTCCACCATTTATATTCTTGCTTCTTGTCAGCACAATGCACATGTAGAGTTTTTCTTGCCTCATCTGCCAAGTCTCTTTTTTCTTTTTTAATTCAAAATTCCCCAATCTCTCTTCTAAAAAGAAATGTGCATTCATGGCATAGTCGATAGCAACAAAAAAAATGCAATAAAAGGTGTGGGGCTCATAAGCCTAAAAATGTGCTTTAAGAAGCCCACATGCAAGAGTCAGCAACCCCCTTCTTCCTCGTTTGTTCTAAAGAGGTGTGTGCAGCCATCACACTTTTACCTTATACAATTCTTGCCTTATTTTATTATTTGAAGAAGCACCCAACATTATTGATCCCCTAATACATTATAACCCAAGCCAAGAGTCCCCTTGCACGCGCACACACAAATAAAAAGGAAAAAAGGAAAAGGAAAAAGAAAAAGAAAAATAAAGAGCCCTTATACATATCAAGCTCAAATGCCCTGAGAGAAGGGGAGATGATATTTAATAAACCAAACAACCAAAAAATTTAGGGGATCACAACAACATGGCTTTTAAGCCTCTCAACCAACTTACACACCCAAATATACATTTTTGGATAGCCATCTAATAATATGCCATACTTGCCAACAGCAAGCCTTCTAGCACCACTCACAGTTTTCTCTTCTTTTCTCTTTCATTTTTCAAAAAAGAAATGAAATGAAAAGAAAAGAAAAGAAAAGAAACTTTTTTAGTTGAAAGATAAATGAGGAGCATTACAAATTATCACCAATGGCTAGGCAAATCCATGAAAATCTTGATGCTAAAGAGGAGATTATAGCAAATTGTATACTATTAATTGAAGGTTGATGACAATAATACTAATAATATATATGGGAGAAACAATAGCAATAAAGCAAAGATAGATAGATAGATAGATAGATAGATAGATAGGAACAAACCAATTAATAATCTCTGTTGATCGATCCCACATTTCTCACGCTTGCAAACAGTAGAAATTGATGAGGCGAGGCGAGGCGAGGCGAGGCGAGGCAGGGCAATTGATTGATTGATTAAAGATGGCATCGAAAGCAATTGCATGTCTTAGGGGTGAAGGCACAGAAGCCAAATGGCCTATTGGGTATGTTGCAATTGATAGAGTAGCAGCAAGGGGAAGGCAAGCAGAGGCCCCCCTTTGGGCCTCCGCAGCAAGTACACAGAGCACATATCTGAAAGCTCCCAAGCTTCCTTCTTTGGCTTTCACTTACAAGTTTCGACTGAAGGAGCAGCAGCTGCTGCTGCCGCCGCCTTGGTGGTGATGCACCTACTGGCTTCATTGCTTCTTCTTCTTCTTCTTCATCTGCGGCAGCAGCCTCCTGCACAAAAAAGTTGCAAACCTTTTCACATTAGAAAACCAGAAATGGGTCAAAATAGAGAAATGGGTATCCATTTGTTGGGCTAAGTAGGAGGAAATTCACCTGTGGCGAGGCCGCCATGAAGATGAGAAGGAAGAGGAGGAGGAGGAGGAGGAGGAGGAGGAGGAGACGGGCCAACATGACAGATTTTGAGCAAGAAGAAGCCATGTATGTATATATTAGGGATTGTTCTTGTTTGAGGGGGTTTGAGCAGCAGCAGCAGCAGCAGCAGCAGCAGCAAGAGAATGGGGAGCAGCACTTATTGTTGTAAGGAAAAGAGGGTTTGTGGAGAAATTATTTACATGGTAAAATGAGAGAGGAAAAGAAATTGAGGGGTTTTAATTTTGGAAGAGGAAGGAAATTATGAGACGTGGGGAGGCTTTTGGGTTTTTTTCTTATATTGCAGGTTGTTGTTGTTGTTGTTGTTGCAACCAGGAGAGCTAGCCCTCTTTCCCAAAGTTTGAGAGACTAGAGTAGAGAGAGCGTAGGGACAGAGAGTGAAGGGGCTGGTACGAATGACTAATGAATCTCCTCCTATTAATGGCTTGCTTTGTTTTTATGTGGGAGATGAAAGCCAGAAGACCGTTCAATGTGGGGCCCACCTTTGAAGAGCCCAATTGGGCCGGGTTGGGCTCATTTTTTTATGGTCCTTGCTTTGGGTCCACTTCCACAAAATAAGAATAAGAATAAGAATCTGTGCTAAAAATAAATGCAGCATCACAGGCACTCTCCCTTACCAAGGGCGTCTCATGAGGGAGGAAATGCCTTGAGGCGGATAACTCCAGCATCGAGGTCGGCAATGAGTGGTGGCGGTGGTTGGGTTGGCAGAGGTTCGGCGATGTTCATCATCTTCAAACATGACATCTGGCTCAGCTATAGCTCCAATAAAATAATTGTACAACTACTTCCTGGCTCAACATGGCACCACATGGTCTTTCGAGCTCTTGTCAATAATGCAACATTGGTAATCAAGGCTTTTTTTGTATTCAAGGGATATATCTGGAGTGCTCAATACAATTCGCTCCAACAACATTCGGTAATCTCATCACCGATCACAGAAGCCTCCGCCACGGCTCCGCGAATCTCGCCAGGCGCGAGATATCCCCCGCTCATGATCCCGCGTTCCACGCCATCACAATCCCCCATTAACGAGCATATCTCGTCATTAATGGGGAATCTCGCCTATCACGCGGGCGTAACGCCAGGGGCGTAACACCAAGGGCGTAACGGCCGGCGTGAATCTCGCGCCCGCCTGCCTCTTACTGGCACTATATAAACCACTCTCCCAGACGACTCAGGTAAGCCAATTTTACCCCAATAGGCCGTTACTCTGCCAAAATACCCTGTCTAACTTGATCGTCGGAGGGTCCTCGGTGGCACAACCATCCCGGGACTTCCTTGCAAGGAGCTCGACCTCAACCACATAAAACTCATTGAGATCCACACGCTTCAGGAGTCGACCTACCAAATCCAATCTCAGCCGTCCATCAGCGCTCACAGCAGATCAACGGAAGGTAACATCTGAAGGAGATCAAGAGATCCATCAGTTGGCGCCGTCTGTGGGAAACGCTGGTTCCACTCAACTAAAGTTCACCTTCCGCTCTCAGCTTCATGGCGAGCGATCACCGCGACGATCCAAGCGCTAGCCGCCGCCTTCTCCACAATAGAGACGCGGACGAATCTCCTCCCCCGAACACCATTCACACCTTATCCGCTCGGATAGATCGGCTCGCGTCCGTCGTAGACGCACTCGTCCGTGTAAAAACGGCCGGGCAAGCTCCCCAGGTCGCCGCTCCCCCACTTCGGAACTAGGGCCCCTACAGAGGGAGCGAAGACTCTGCCCGCGTCGGCACTACCGACCACCGCCTCGCTGTCTCCGGCGGCCACAGATCTCCGGGCCGACGTATTCAATGAACCGTTGGGCGCCGCACAGCTCAACACCGAGATCTTTCGCCAGAGCGTCTCGCCCCGAGCCTCATCGTGTCCCTGTCCCTCTCGAGGAGGTGTCGGTCAGCTCGTCTGCGCCCAGGCATGAACGGCACCCCCTCCCTCGACGGGTTTGCACGGACGGGACTCGCCACGGTAGCTCGAAGACGACCTCGCCAGGGGACCTAAGAAACCTCATCGAACGGAACCGGGACCGTGGATGCATTGGGAATGTGCCGAATCATCGGGATACCACGGCCAACTCGACGCCCTCGAAAAGAATATCGAAGGCATGCATTGGGAAAATCGTCCTTCAAGCAACGGGGCTAAATATGCCGCCGACTCGCTCACGAAGCCTTTCACCAAAGAGCTGCTCGCCGTCCACGTCTCCTCCGGGAACAAGCCCCCGAAAGTCTCACTCAACGACAGGAAGTTCGACTCGAAAGACCATTTGGACGCGTTCACAGCCGGGATGAGTTTCCAGGACTGTTCCGACGCCGCTCAATGCCGCGCTTTCCCCGCCACTCATATCCGCTCCAGACGAGACTGGTTCAGAGGACTCGCGCCATACTCAATCTCTACCTTCGATGAACTGGCCACCCAATTCCTCGTCCACTTTATCGGGATCAGACAACAGAAGCGGACCGTTGACAATCTCTTCACCATAAAGAGCGAGGACAAAGAATCCTTCAAAGGATACGTCACCCGCTTCTACAACGCCCTCCTCGAGTTCCCAGAACACCGGGACGAGACAGCCATCACTGCCCTTAGGTTGGGTCTTAGGCACATAGAGTGGCTACGCTCTTTTGCATTAGCGTAGCCTAAGACCATGGCTGAGGTAAAGGCCTGGACCGAACCTGAGATCCAGCTCGAGTCCGAGGTGAACGCCATGTTAGTGTATATGCCCTAGAGGCCATTACTGTATCATACTAGCTTGTATATTACTTAATGGAAGCTTGGGATATTCACAGTTGTATAGACAGTCTTGCTCAAAATGGTAGTATGCTACTTGGTTTGTCTCTGCTTTAATATGTGCATGTGTTTCTTTTAGCGTATCGTTTATATACATATTAGTAGAGCCCTTAGGATCTTTGCTTGATTACCAGCGTTGTGATGGCGCTCACACTCGTGGGGGCTGGGTAATCCATAAGCACATCCTTATACAGGTCCCTAGTCGTTGGACTATCGAGACAGGGCATCGATACTCCGGAGTAAACTAGCGTATGCGCTTCTCATCCCAGCGTGGGAGACGGTCTGTCCCACAGCCGTCAGTACGTCGTACTTGAGATAGTATGCGGGTGCTCGTTAGGTTACGAGTACACTGGACAGGACTCGTCGGGAACTGTTGGTTGGTATTATACCTATCGTCAGTTATCAGTTCCCAGGTGACATGAGTACAGCTTAGTCCGCTGACTTGACACTGTCACTTCGCCTCGAGTGTGTTCCCACTGCACTTTGATTACTACCCTACCACGGTTCGAAGGAGTCGTGCAAACAGGTAGTTTTTGGGTGCAGTCCCGAAGCACTTGGAGGCAGTGACGGTTAGACAGGATTCGTCTCTCCCGGTATTGGGGGTTGACATCGCGCTGTGTCTAGGAGAGCCATTACACGAGTAGTCCCTGGCCAGGGCAAGCGAGATATACTGGTAGGTTTCCAGTGTTATCTCAGGGTATTCTGGGCTACACTCCGACACGACTTGTACCGCTATTAGGGGACTGACGTTTACCGCCCCCTAGGCCCGCCATGCGATGTATCAGACGAACAGACCGGACTGTACGGAGACTGTCACATACAGGCTCAGTAGGAGTTCAGATGGGGGTCACCTCGTCAGTCTTCTTATCGGCATCTACCTGGGGATCGTTACGTACAGCTAGTGCCGCTTGCGGTCTGTGGTTAAACCCACTGCCAGCGTAGTGTCGAGTCTTTAGAGTCCCACACAGAGAGCTATTCGCCTTTAGGCAAAATGAGTAGAGGTCGCATGGTTTTGCGACAGGGTTCGTTCACATCCGCGCACTTGTGCACGTTTGCTGTCCGGACAGCTTATACTAGCGGGCTTTGGTTTAAGCCAGATCCTAGTATATGATTTGGGATTGGTTTTATCTCTTTGTATTCGTGTTCCTCGGATCACGAATACGGGTGCGTATGCACAGTTGCTTGAGACAGAGGGAGAGGACTTTGATTAGGGTTAATGACCATTGTCATTTTTATTAACCCTAATGCTTATGTGTATATTATGGTTAATTGATATTAGTTTAATATAATTGTGCATGGTTATGGTTGTTGACCATTTGACATTCTTGACTTGTTGACCTAGGTTGACACTTTGACCATCATCATTTTATTTGGAAGATACTCTTTGATTCTTGCAATTTGCATTAAAAATGAAATGATAATGGTCATGTCTTGATTAAGCCATGACAATTATCTCACTAATTATCAATTCACAATAATTCACACATATATGTGAGAATGCTTCATATTTCTCTCATTCTATCATATAGTTTCTCTCTCTTGCTCTTCCTCTTCCTCAAGCTCTCCCCTCTCATGTGTTGAGAAACACTTGAGCTTGAGAAAAACCATTCCATAGTAATCTCTACTCTCATCTAGGGTTCTAGGATTGGCACTTCTAGCACCGTAGTTACTTCTAGCTTGAAGTTGAAGCCAAAGGTTGAGGCTTTCGGGTGGATCCTTCTTCGACGTGAGAAGACGACAAAGGTGATCCCTTTCTACTACTCCAAGGAGCAAGGAGAGAAGGACTTAAAGCCCTAGGTATAACCATTCTACCCTTTAGCTAGTTCTAGTTAGCTTTAGCTAGTTTTTGTTTAGCAAAGATCCGACTTTAGTTAGTCCATGTTGCCTAGCATGATAAAAAATTCGATTTTTATTCCGTTTTCCGCCTCCCCGCAAGCACCGGGGTGGGCAACGTGGACTTACACGCCAATCTTCCCCAGACAGAGCAAACCGATCAGAAGAAAAGGGCCATGGAGGAGAAAAAGAAGATTGAGCGACCAAAGCCCTACTCCCCGAAGTTTCAGGAGTACACCCCGCTCAACGTCTCCCAGACGGTACTGCTGAAGGAGGCTAAGGGCGAAAGGTTCTTCAAACCCCCCAGTCTCGAATAAGGCGGCAAATCGCACCATAGGCCCCTACTGCGGTTTCCACAGGTCGCAGTGCCACTCCATCGAGAACTGCAAGCAGCTCCGAGACTACATCGATGAGCTAATCCGCTCGGGGTACCTGGCAACGTACTTGCGAGACAAGCAGCAAGCCGACCGTGAGCAAGAACAACGTCTCCCTCCCGGTGAATTGACAATCGGCCAAATCATGGCCATATTAGCGGGGGGTACGACGAAGACAGACGAGACTCAGCCTCCCTCACCGATCAATGGGACTGGCAGCCACCCAAGGAAGAAGGCCAAAGCAGCCGAGCCGATCGTTTTTACCGACAAGGACCTCTACGGTATATCCCTGCCTCACAACAACCCGCTGGTGATCACAATTCGGGTCCACCGCTACGAAATGCAGAGGATATTGGTCGACTCAGGAAGCTCGGCAGACATTCTCCTTTATGACTGCTTTCTGCGTATGGGACTCACCCCTTCGGACCTAAGGCCAACCGCCTACGTCCTGTAGGGTTCACTAACCACTCCATCCCGGCGGAAGAGGTAATCACTCTCCAATTTAACATCGGGGAGGTGGGCCGTACATGCACTGTGCCAGTGGAATTTATCGTCGCGAGAATCCCGTCGGCCTACAACATCCTCCTCGGTCGCCCGACACCGAACTACCTCCAGGCCCAGATATCGACCTACCACCTAACGATGAAATTCCCGCTCGACCAAGGCGGGATAGGTCGGGCCTACGGGGACCAACGAACCGCAAAGGTTTGCTTCACTGCAACATCTACGTCTGAGCGGCCAAACAATGATGTTAAAGGCAAGGGTGACATCAAGGGTTCTCTGGACACTCGAGACGAGCAAAAAGAGGTCCGAGGGACCCTAGTGAAGCCACTAACAGAAGTCCCCCTCGTAGATGTAGGGTTACTAGGCACACTCAAGAGGTTCCACAAGGCATCTACCATGCCAAATTCAAAATTTTCTATGTGCCGAGAAACCCTATGCAAGATCGTTAACTAGAGGATAGGCGAAACTACAAGCAAGCAAACAACTTTGCTAATAAGTGAAAGGGATTACAACCTTTGTAGATCAGGTCCACCACTTCTTTAGCTCCGAGATGACGTCCCTCCGCTGCGATCATCGGGATCCCGGACTCTAGCGTCGGTTTCATCGGAGAAATGAGCGGGTTAGGTCGTTGACTTCGGTGCCGAAGATGATCTACATCGAGGCGACTCAAACTCAAGCTCCATCTTCACTTGGTCATGAACGTTGTGAAGAAAACACCCTATACAACATGGCAAGTGGTAGAGGATGAAGAAATAGAAAGTGGGTTCACTTTGGATTTGGATTTCTCACTTGGATTCATCACTTGGAAATTTTCAAGAGAGCTTTCTTCTCTTTATGAAGAAGAAGAAGAAGAAGAAAGAAAAAGAAAAATGAATTATATCAAAAAGAAAATTCAAGTGATCTTATCATAATGCAACCATGGGTAAGTTAACTCATGTAGAGAATAAACTAAGGTTTAGGTAAATGGTTAGGTTAAAGAATAAAAACAAAATGGTTTAGACTTTTCAAAGATGCTAGAAAACAACATGAAGCTTCTAGCAAAGAAAAGAAAGAAACCATTATGTTTTTACAAAATAAATAAAGAAAACAAAAACCTAACCATTAACTAAACAAAGGTGTAAGTCACACACCCACCCATGTTTGCATGTATCATCAAACATGATACAAACTAGTGCACAAAAATATATCACATATACAACGTGTGCACAATCTAGTGAGAAAAATAATCTTAAGTGAACCAATACTAGTTAATGTAAAATAATATATCAAACATATAATTATACATTAAATCATTAAATCAACACTTGATTTAATGATCCGGTCATATTGCATATAACCGACTAATATCAATAGTAACAACTTATCGAATCAACACTTGATCCGATAACCCGGCTATATCGCATATAACCGATCAATGTCACAAATCGCGAGAATCGAATACAGTATCACATACTGGTATTATTCTCGGTCCCGCACATATCTCATATGCGCTCCTATTTCGTTTTGCTTGAGCCAAGAAACCTCCGTGTAGGACTCTAAAGACTCGTCAATACGCAGGCAGTAGGTGATGATCACATCAAACACCAACAAGTCGCAAGCGGTCTGCTAAACGTAACGGCCACCCGGGTATTGAGCGATCAGAAGATCAACGAGCAAGCTCGCTCATACTCCTGTGAATCCAACCAGTAACACTTACCGTACAGTCCGGTCTCGTCGTCTGATATGTCGCATATCTTGCCTAGGGGTGGTAAACGTCAGACCCCAGTAGCTCGATAAGTCGTGTCGATATGAGGTCTATAACAGTTCGAGAAACTACTGGTAACACTTACCAGTAAATCTCAGCAACCCTGGCCAGGGATTTCCGGTTATAGCCAATCGAACACAGCGCAACATCAACTCCCTATACCGGGAGAGACGAATCCCCTCCTATCGCTCATTGCCTCCATATGGTTCGGGACTGTACCCAAAAACCACCGTTTTGCACGCCCTCTTGGACGTGGTAAGGTGGAAATCAAAGCACAGTGGGAATCACACAAGACTCTATGACGATCTCGGGTCTACAGACTAACATGTACCAGTGTCACCAGAGAACTGCCATCTGACGTAAGGTATAATACCATCTGGGAGTTCTCGGCGAGTCCGTCCAGTGTACCCAGTCTCCACTGAGCACCCGTATATCATCTCTGATGTCAAACACCAATGGATATGGGATCATCCATCGCCCATCTGTATGGGTCGAGAAGGTATACGCTAGTCTACTCTGGTATATCGATGCCCCGTCTCGATACACCCACGACTAGGGACCTTGAAGGATGTACTTATGGACTACCATGTCCCCACTAGTATGATCCGCATCATAGTCCAGGTAGTCAAGTACACATCCTAAGGGCTTTACCAACATGTAACAGAGAGACAATCAGTGTACACGTTAAGGTAAAGAGCAACCAGATAGCATACTATCATGTCGAGCAAGAAAGCCCTTCCTATATATGTCCAAGCATCCACTACAATATACATCCAATGTACAGTAATGGCCTCTAGGGCATACATATAACTAACAATCTCCCACTTGCACTAGGGCCATCTGATAGCAGTGGTTGTAGTATCTCATACTCAACCATCCCATAAAAGTCTCTCTCTGGGAAAAGGCCTTTGTGAGTGGATCCGCCGTGTTGTCCTCTGAGTCTACTCTCCTAACCTCGATCACCCTGGAGATCAACTATCTCCATGATCAGGTGATGCTGCCTCAGAATACGTCTGGGTCACTGATGGGACGGACGTTCCTTGGCATAAGCCACAACTCCATTGTCACAGAATGGGAGGAACTAAGTTCATCTCATGAACTAATATACACCCAGACAGCCTCTTTGGTAGCGTCTTAAGTAGCGATGTATCTTGCCTTTAATCGTCTAGTATGTCACGGTATCTAGCTTCAGAGATCCTTTCGATTGGTTAGAATCCGTTACTTGAACAAAAATGGATCTTGTGAAATCATATTGAATATTTGACAATACATTCCGTACCCTGCTAAAAAACAGATCCTTGTTTACCAACCACACATTGTCTAACCAAATCCAATTCTCCCTCGATACGTTCCTCAAAAAATCCGATTCGTGCCGATTCTTCCCCGAACTAACGAAGAGATCTTGGCGGAATTGCCACATATGAAATTGAGCACAATTTTGCAAAGAAATACCCCACTTGTTTCTCGAGAAGAGATGGGCGTGTAGGACTCTAAAGACTCGTCAATATGCCGGCAGTAGGTGATGATCACATCAAACACCCATAAGCCGCAAGCGGTCTGCTAAACGTAACGGCCACCCGGGTATTGAGCGATCAGAAAATCAACGAGCAAGCCCGCTCACACTCCTGTGAATCCAACCAGTAACACTTACCGTACAGTCCGGTCTCGTCGTCTGATATGTCGCATATCTTGCCTAGGGGTGGTAAACGTCAGACCCCAGTAGCTCGATAAGTCGTGTCGATATGAGATCTATAACAGTTCGAGAAACTACTGGTAACACTTACCAGTAAATCTCAGCAACCCTGGCCAGGGATTTCCGGTTATAGCCAATCGAACACAGCGCAACATCAACTCCCTATACCGGGAGAGACGAATCCCCTCCTATCGCTCATTGCCTCCATGTGGTTCGGGACTGTACCCAAAAACCACCGTTTTGCACGCCCTCTTGGACGTAGTAAGGTGGAAATCAAAGCACAGTGGGAATCACACAAGACTCTATGACGATCTCGGGTCTACAGACTAACCTATACCAGTGTCACCAGAGAACTGCCATCTGACGTAAGGTATAATACCATCTGGGAGTTCTCGGCGAGTCCGTCCAGTGTACCCAATCTCCACTGAGCACCCGTATATCATCTCTGATGTCAAACACCAATGGATATGGGATCATCCATCGCCCATCTGTATGGGTCGAGAAGATATACGCTAGTCTACTCTGGTATATCGATGCCCCGTCTCGATACACCCACGACTAGGGACCTTGAAGGATGTACTTATGGACTACCATGTCCCCACTAGTATGATCCGCATCATAGTCCAGGTAGTCAAGTACACATCCTAAGGGCTTTACCAACATGTAACAGAGAGACAATCAGTGTACACGTTAAGGTAAAGAGCAACCAGATAGCATACTATCATGTCGAGCAAGAAAGTCCTTCCTATATATGTCCAAGCATCCACTACAATATACATCCAATGTACAGTAATGGCCTCTAGGGCATACATATAACTAACAATCTCCCACTTGCACTAGGGCCATCTGATAGCAGTGGTTGTAGTATCTCATACTCAACCATCCCATAAAAGTCTCTCTCTGGGAAAAGGCCTTTGTGAGTGGATCCGCCGTGTTGTCCTCTGAGTCTACTCTCCTAACCTCGATCACCCTGGAGATCAACTATCTCCATGATCAGGTGATGCTGCCTCAGAATACGTCTGGGTCACTGATGGGACGGACGTTCCTTGGCATAAGCCACAACTCCATTGTCACGCAATGGGAGGAACTAAGTTCATCTCATGAACTAATATACACCCAGACAGCCTCTTTGGTAGCGTCTTAAGTAGCGATGTATCTTGCCTTTAATCGTCTAGTATGTCACGGTATCTAGCTTCAGAGATCCTTTCGATTGGTTAGAATCCGTTACTTGAACAAAAATGGATCTTGTGGAATCATATTGAATATTTGACAATACATTCCGTACCCTGCTAAAAAACAGATCCTTGTTTACCAACCACACATTGTCTAACCAAATCCAATTCTCTCTCGATACGTTCCTCAAAAAATCCGATTCGTGCCGATTCTTCCCCGAACTAACGAAGAGATCTTGGCGGAATTGCCACATATGAAATTGAGCACAATTTTGCAAAGAAATACCCCACTTGTTTCTCGAGAAGAGATGGGCGTGTAGGACTCTAAAGACTCGTCAATATGCCGGCAGTAGATGATGATCACATCAAACACCCACAAGCCGCAAGCGGTCTGCTAAACGTAACGGCCACCCGGGTATTGAGCAATCAGAAAATCAACGAGCAAGCCCGCTCACACTCCTGTGAATTCAACCAGTAACACTTACCGTACAGTCCGGTCTCGTCGTCTGATATGTCGCATATCTTGCCTAGGGGTGGTAAACGTCAGACCCCAGTAGCTCGATAAGTCGTGTCGATATGAGGTCTATAACAGTTCGAGAAACTACTGGTAACACTTACCAGTAAATCTCAGCAACCCTGGCCAGGGATTTCCGGTTATAGCCAATCGAACACAGCGCAACATCAACTCCCTATACCGGGAGAGACGAATCCCCTCCTATCGCTCATTGCCTCCATGTGGTTCGGGACTGTACCCAAAAACCACCGTTTTGCACGCCCTCTTGGACGTGGTAAGGTGGAAATCAAAGCACAGTGGGAATCACACAAGACTCTATGACGATCTCGGGTATACAGACTAACATGTACCAGTTCACCAGAGAACTGCCATCTGACGTAAGGTATAATACCATCTGGGAGTTCTCGGCGAGTCCGTCCAGTGTACCCAGTCTCCACTGAGCACCCGTATATCATCTCTGATGTCAAACACCAATGGATATGGGATCATCCATCGCCCATCTGTATGGGTCGAGAAGGTATACGCTAGTCTACTCTGGTATATCGATGCCCCGTCTCGATACACCCACGACTAGGGACCTTGAAGGATGTACTTATGGACTACCATGTCCCCACTAGTATGATCCGCATCATAGTCCAGGTAGTCAAGTACACATCCTAAGGGCTTTACCAACATGTAACAGAGAGACAATCAGTGTACACGTTAAGGTAAAGAGCAACCAGATAGCATACTATCATGTCGAGCAAGAAAGTCCTTCCTATATATGTCCAAGCATCCACTACAATATACATCCAATGTACAGTAATGGCCTCTAGGGCATACATATAACTAACAATCTCCCACTTGCACTAGGGCCATCTGATAGCAGTGGTTGTAGTATCTCATACTCAACCATCCCATAAAAGTCTCTCTCTGGGAAAAGGCCTTTGTGAGTGGATCCGCCGTGTTGTCCTCTGAGTCTACTCTCCTAACCTCGATCACCCTGGAGATCAACTATCTCCATGATCAGGTGATGCTGCCTCAGAATACGTCTGGGTCACTGATGGAACGGACGTTCCTTGGCATAAGCCACAACTCCATTGTCACACAATGGGAGGAACTAAGTTCATCTCATGAACTAATATACACCCAGACAGCCTCTTTGGTAGCGTCTTAAGTAGCGATGTATCTTGCCTTTAATCGTCTAGTATGTCACGGTATCTAGCTTGGTACTCTTCCAACATACCGTCCTTGTACTGAGGGTAAAGACAATACCTGTAACTGACTTTCAGTCGTCCTTACCAGTGATTCTCCTCAGGATCCATTGATACCATCTCACTACAACTAGTGAGAATCCTAACATCCAATCAGATCTATCTCATAGATCCAAAACCCAGGATTTAGTAGGTATCATTTTGATCCTATATGGAGAATCCTTGTGATAAGCGGAGATTGATCGAGCGTAGTATAGGAAACTCCTTCCCTATCAAGAGTATGTCATCCACGTACTCTACGAGGATCGTCACCATATTCCCTACTACCTTTTTGTACATACAAGGTTCATCTACCATTTTGATGAAGTCAAACTCTTTGACTACCACATCAAAACAGATGTTCCAACTCCGCGATGCCTGCTTTATTCTGTAAAGCAACTTGCACACGTTTCCGCTGCTCCCACTGTTTACGAAGCCCTCTGGCTGTGTACTTATAAACGTTCTCTTCTAAATCAATATTTAGAAAAGCAGTCATGACACCCAACCACCAGATATCGTAGTCATGGTATGTAGTCGTGGCAAGTAGGATCTGGATGGACTTAAGCATAGCTACTGGAAAAGGTTTCATCATTATCCACGCCTGGTCGATGACGAAAACCTTTAACAAGTCTAGCTTTGAAAGTCTCAACTTTTCCATCTACACCAAGTAATCTTCTCAAGATATACTTGCTCCTGATGGGGATTTAACCTTTCAGATAAAGCAACCAAAGTCCATACTTTGTTGGTGTATAAGGATTCCATCTCAGATCGCTTAGCATCCAGCCATTCTTACAGAGTCCCACTCCTGATAGCCAGCTCGAAACTAGCTGGGTCATCATCTCATGATGCAATCCTCGCTCCCACTGTCATAGAGAAACCGAAGTAACTCTCAGGTGGGTAAGGAACCCTACTAGATCGGCGGAGAGGCTGAGGTTCGTTGGAATCTACTGAATTCTTTGATTCTACCAAATCATCAGCTGCAGTTTGTATAGCTGGAACATTTCCAGTTCTACAAAACAGACCTTGCCTCGAGCTTGTCCGGATTTTGCTTTTAGACATAGGCTGGACAACCCCAAATCTTAACAAACTTAAGATATGGGCTCTTCCCTTTCCATATCACATATGAAGTGGTAGGCAACTGAATTGATTTTAACCCTATTCAATAAATATGCATCTTCTCAAGTGCATAACTCCCGAAAGGAAATAGGAAACTCAGTAGTACTCATCATAGAGCAAACCATATCACATACGGTGCTATTGCTCCGCCCCGATACACCGTTGTGTTGTGGTATATTCAGAGGAGTAATACGGAGAGAGAATCTCATTCTCTTTTAGAATAGTCCAGGAATTCTATGCTCAAGTATTCTTCTCCCTGATCTTATTATAGGACATAATACTTATACCCGTAATTTGGTTCTCTACTTCTAACTTATATTCTGTGAATATCTCAAAAGCTTCGGACTTATGTTTCAACAGAACATATGGCTGAATCTTGAGAGATTATCAGAGAATGTAATGAAGTACAAATAACCGGTCCTGGCATGTGTAGACAGGGGACCTTCATACATCAACATGTATCATCCCAAGAGTTCACTAACTCTTTCTCTGTTTCCAGTAAACAGAGCTATGGTCATCTTATCTCTGTGACATGACTGACAAGTTTCACAAGATGTAAATTCAAACTAATTTAAATATGCATCTACAATGTAACTTAAGCTAGTCGGGTCACATTGATATGACCTAGTCTACAATACCTCAAGAAGGAATCGTTCATTTCTGAACTCTTCCTCTTGTGTGTGTTCTGTATACTAGGAACTGTAGTTTGATTTAGAACGTCAATACTTTTAGATAACGTGCCTGAACCGATCAACTTTTGATATAGGAAATGTTCAAAACATTATCCAACAATACAAAATTTTATCATTTCTTTACTAATAAAAAGACTGATATGATTTTGTATATCAGGTTCGGTATCTAATAACATTCGTTCAGAATCAATGTATTTGGAATACAGGGTAACAGTGACCAACAGACTTGGCTGCAACACTTGCACCGTTTTCTGTCTCATAAAACTTATCACCCGTTCTCAGTTCTCTACCTTTCTGTAGCCCTATATAACGGATTACATATCTGGGATCCTGATCCGGTATCAAATACCCAGGGTGTAGAGGATACAGAGAAACAGTTCTTTATAATGAACACACCCGAAGGAGATGCATCATATGCACTTTCTTCGTTTGGGCGGCATAGGAATTCCGGTATTCCTCTATTTCCTGCTCTGTCTTATAACAATTATAAGTTGGAGCGGGACCAACGTTCCCCAGCTCAGTATAACAAGCGGGTTCGATCAATATATCCGTTTTATTATCTTGATTAAGGCGTGATATGGTCGCTACCTGGAGAGAGAGAAGAAAACACTCAGCGTATACTCTTGCAAGATCAGATTGGTTATTATTTTATCTAATCAGGATGGCTCCCACTGTTTTTATCAAATCTTCCTTCAAACCCTAAAAGGAGAGACTAGCCAGGATTAATTACACGCTACAAGTTCGCCAATCTTTCAGCCAGGCCAGTGTCAGTACTTTGAGGGAGATTCCCCGTGCTTTCGCACGGAGTAAACCTCGTTTTCACAGAGATATAACCCCGTTGACACCTTTCTAGACACCTACTTGATCGGCTAATTGTAATGTGTAAAACTCTCTCAGGAGTAACTCTTACTCGCAGCGGGTATCGGGATCCAACTATCTCATAGAAGGTATGCAATCTCATTGCAAATTTCAACGCTTGAAATTCCCGATAATTTTTTACCCCTAGCGTCCTATGACCTTGACGGAGGCCAAACTACCCATAGTCCGCTAGTCAAGTTCAACCCGTCATTTCCTGATTGAATTAAACCCACCCGCACGACCCTTGACGGAGGCCAAACAACGCCGTACGAATACCCTAATCCAATCGCATCATATGCTAGCAGATAAGCACTAGTTAGCTACCGTACACTACGCCTTGACGGAGGCCAAACTACCGCAGCACGAATACTAACTAGTACTTATCTGAAATGACGGAGGGCTATGACAGATTTTTCTGAAAACCTATTGCGTAATGAACTTGATATCGTTGTAGAATCAAATGATTTTGAAATGGAGTGTTTTTGAGACTTTTCTAGTTTTGCTAAAGGGGTCACTCCCGGTGAAGGGATCGTCGGCCCTTTCCTCGTCGAATGAGGTGCGGGATATATCATATATATCGCTGTGCAAAGCAAATACTATAGAAGCAATCAAAAGACAAACCGAGGGGTGTAGTATCTGTCAGTTATTGCTAAGGGGGTCACTCCCGGTGAAGGGATCTCGGCCCTTTCCTTATCGAATAAGATGCAGGATGTTCTACAAGGAACACCGCGATGCAAAGCAAGAACTGTAGCTACCTGTTTTTGAAAATTCGATTCCACAACATCTTTTAGGTTTCTTTTATTTTCATTAATCATATTAATGAAGTCCCATCATTTAAGCACCTAAACATCACAGATAAATACGACGTACATTTATGCCATCCGCATTCGCCTCGATGTCCCCTCGTGCACCGTTAGGTTAGGTAACTAACGGCAGAGCGGGGCAGGGCTAGCGCGGGTGTAAAACATAAGTAACGCCTATATAATATATCATATATACTATATACAGTATTTATCACAGAACATCAAATGATCACATCACAGATATCGCAGCAGAAGAAACATATGAAACATTGGATATACTAGGACGTCCGTGTTTTCAATACGAGCCAGTATAAAACACGGATTCCACGGTCGCGATGAATAGCCAAACCCACACCCCTAGACCCCTACGAGAGCAGCAAGCAACCCCACCAATTCTAGAGTCAGGAGACCCGGACTCGACTCCTCGAGTTGGTCTCCCACTGGACTCCAGGACCCGGTTACTTATGCCCTCCTCCTTGGGTCTATCCTAGTGCGAAAAGGTAAATAATATACAAAAGGTGACATCTTCCGCAACCTGGAAGTGCCCCAATAAAAGAATATTACATACAAGTTTTTACATGAATGAAAATGAAAAACACCCATCTCACATAAAAACCCCCGGCTATTCAAACACGACGATCCAATATAATATATCCAGCAACACATAACATCACATGTCATCAACGTAAGTAAATATGCCCATCCCAATTGTCGTTGACATATAGCAATGAAACCGGCGATATCACATATTACACTTACGGTCACAGAAAAGAAAGTGTAAAACTACAACAGTTGGAATTCGCAACCTCTTTAGATATCGCATGCCTAATCAAATGAATTCCTTAGACATCGCATGCCTAACAATTATAAACCCCGCATTTTAGTCTCATTATCGAAAACTCTTTTCAATATCAAGTCGGGCAATTCAACAAGATTCCCGACATCCTGATCGAATGCTCGTCGCAAACTTTAGTAGACGGCCGCACCCCCGATGCCGTCGACGAAGTGCACTAAGGCGGAACACCGCTGCCGCGAGCACCCGAACGGATGCTTTCGGCGACGGGGTTCTCCTACAGTCACTTGGTCGGGGCTATGGGGTGTAGCTGTCTATTAAGTTTACCCGGCGAGTATCCACATACGCTACGTGATTGCGACAGACTTTTGATCACATCAAAATTCCGTGGCAACCGATCAAGTGAGACTAAACTGCTAGATTTATAACATCCAAATCAGTTATCTCATAACTACTTGTGGATTCCAAATATTGTGTCACATTCCAGATAAATAGAAAATGTTAAACTTTCCGATCGAACAATCAAACACCCAAGTTTTTCCGAAACAGCTCAACACATGAAATAAGTTTAAAAAACATTCACTTCATGCCACAGTACCAACGGTCCAGCCGTAGAAGGGTCAAGCCAACGCCTCACATGTGGCACGCCGTACTGCCCCAAACCCTAAGGTTCAAAGGGCAGTTCAAGACGGTCATATAATCGAGTTAAGGTTTGTTGTTTTCTAAAGGGTCCATCGCATTACTTGCACTACTTCGAACGTTCTTAAACTACGGAAAGATCCAACACTTGGAAACTTCCCGACAGGGGAAAAAGTGGGTATTTATATCCGGTCGAACTTTTCAACATGTTCTAAATTTACCCGGAAAAACATAAACGAGGTTAAAATATCCGATCGAATCAATGGATCCCCAATACAACCCGAAAAAAACTCAACTCTTGAGTAAATAATAAAAATTTCCATAAGAATCAGCAAGTAATAATAGAAATTACTGTGCAAATAAAAAACCAAGTTCTCATACTTTGACCGCGGAACCGCCATGTTACCCTAGGTACGGCCGCGGTTCCGCGGTCCGTTTGTTATGTTAAGGTCACGTGAAGCACAGTAATTCTAGTTTTTCCCTGCTGAATTTTTTGAGAATTTTTAATATGGAAAAAATCAACATTTCAGAAAATGTACAGAGAAGGGTTATATTTAGGATTTCGGGGTTCGATCGGGTTTCTAACTTCGTCAACACGTCGCCTAAAGCTCTAGCTCGGTTCTGATACCACTGTAGGGTTACTAGGCACACTCAAGAGGTTCCACAAGGCATCTACCATGCCAAATTCAAAATTTTCCATGTGCCGAGAAACCCTATGCAAGATCGTTAACTAGAGGATAGGCGAAACTACAAGCAAGCAAACAACTTTGCTAATAAGTGAAGGGATTACAATCTTTGTAGATCAGGTCCACCACTTCTTTAGCTCCGAGATGACGTCCCTCCGCTGCGATCATCGGGATCCCGGACTCTAGCGTCGGTTTCATCGGAGAAATGAGCGGGCTAGGTCGTTGACTTCGGTGCCGAAGATGATCTACGTCGAGGCGACTCAAACTCAAGCTCCATCTTCATTTGGTCATGAACCTTGTGAAGAAAACACCCTATACAACATGGCAAGTGGTAGAGGATGAAGAAATAGAAAGTGGGTTCACTTTGGATTTGGATTTCTCACTTGGATTCATCACTTGGAAATTTTCAAGAGAGCTTTCTTCTCTTTATGAAGAAGAAGAAGAAGAAAGAAAAAGAAAAATGAATTATATCAAAAAGAAAATTCAAGTGATCTTATCATAATGCAACCATGGGTAAGTAAACTCATGTAGAGAATAAACTAAGGTTTAGGTAAATGGTTAGGTTAAGGAATAAAAACAAAATGGTTTAGACTTTTCAAAGATGCTAGAAAACAACATGAAGCTTCTAGCAAAGAAAAGAAAGAAACCATTATGTTTTTACAAAATAAATAAAGAAAACAAAAACCTAACCATTAACTAAACAAAGGTGTAAGTCACACACCCACCCATGTTTGCATGTATCATCAAACATGATACAAACTAGTGCACAAAAATATATCACATATACAACTTGTAAACAATCTAGTGAGAAAAATAATCTTAAGTGAACCAATACTAGTTAATGTAAAATAATATATCAAATATATAATTATACATTAAATCATTAAATCAACACTTGATTTAATGATCCGGTCATATTGCATATAACCGACTAATATCAATAGTAACAACTTATCGAATGAACACTTGATCCGATAACCCGGCTATATCGCATATAACCGATCAATGTCACAAATCGCGAGAATCGAATACAGTATCACATACTGGTATTATTCTCGGTCCCGCACATATCTCATATACGCTCCTATTTCGTTTTGCTTGAGCCAGGAAACCTCCGTGTAGGACTCTAAAGACTCGTCAATACGCCGGCAGTAGGTGATGATCACATCAAACACCCACAAGCCGCAAGCGGTCTGCTAAACGTAACGGCCACCCGGGTATTGAGCGATCAGAAGATCAACGAGCAAGCCCGCTCACACTCCTGTGAATCCAACCAGTAACACTTACCGTACAGTCCGGTCTCGTCGTCTGATATGTCGCATATCTTGCCTAGGGGTGGTAAACGTCAGACCCCAGTAGCTCGATAAGTCGTGTCGATATGAGGTCTATAACAGTTCGAGAAACTACTGGTAACACTTACCAGTAAATCTCAGCAACCCTGGCCAGGGATTTCCGGTTATAGCCAATCGAACACAGCACAACATCAACTCCCTATACCGGGAGAGACGAATCCCCTCCTATCGCTCATTGCCTCCCTGTGATTCGGGACTGTACCCAAAAACCACCGTTTTGCACGCCCTCTTGGACGTGGTAAGGTGGAAATCAAAGCACAGTGGGAATCACACAAGACTCTATGACGATCTCGGGTCTACAGACTAACCTGTACCAGTGTCACCAGAGAACTGCCATCTGACGTAAGGTATAATACCATCTGGGAGTTCTCGGCGAGTCCGTCCAGTATACCCAGTCTCCACTGAGCACCCGTATATCATCTCTGATGTCAAACACCAATGGATATGGGATCATCCATCGCCCATCTGTATGGGTCAAGAAGGTATACGCTAGTCTACTCTGGTATATCGATGCCCCGTCTCGATACACCCACGACTAGGGACCTTGAAAGATGTACTTATGGACTACCATGTCCCCACTAGTATGATCCGCATCATAGTCCAGGTAGTCAAGTACACATCCTAAGGGCTTTACCAACATGTAACAGAGAGACAATCAGTGTACACGTTAAGGTAAAGAGCAACCAGATAGCATACTATCATGTCGAGCAAGAAAGTCCTCCCTATATATGTCCAAGCATCTACTACAATATACATCCAATGTACAGTAATGGCCTCTAGGGCATACATATAACTAACAGTAGAAGGGGACGACGAACAAACCGTTCTGATCGGGTCGCTTTTGGTGGGTGCTCAGCGAGACGACTTGGTTCACTTCCTTAGAAACAACTCTGACGTGTTCGTATGGGCGCCTGCCGACATGCCTGGGATCGACCCCAAAATCATATCTCACAAGCTCGTGGTAGACCCTACGGTCCGACCCGTCAGGCAGAAAAAACGAAGCTTCTCCCCGATCAAACAAAAGGCGATAGAGGACGAGATAGACAGGCTCCTCGCCGTCAACTGCATTCGGAATTGCCTTACTCGGAATGGTTGGCGAACGTAGTCATGGTCAAAAAAATCAACCGGGAAATGGCGTATGTGTGTCGACTTCACCGACCTCAACAAGGCCTGCTCGAAAGACAACTATCCCCTCCCTCGGATAGATCAGCTCGTAGACAGCTCGGCAGGCCACGAGCTACTTAGCTTCATGGATGGTTTCTCCGGCTACAACCAGATCCGTATGAATCCGAAAGACGAGGATCCCACTGCATTCACAACGGACCGGGGGGTATACTGCTACAAGGTGATGCCTTTCGGCCTCAAGAACGCCGAAGCTACGTACCAACGCTTGGTCAATCGCATGTTCAAGCCGCAAATCAGCAGGAACATGGAAGTTTACGTTGACGACATGCTCATCAAATCGGTCTCGTCAGACGAACATGCCAAGGAACTGGGCGAGGCCTTCGACGTCCTCTGCAAATACAAGATGAAACTGAACCCCGCCAAATGCGCATTCGGGGTCACCGGTGGAAAGTTCCTCGGTTTCATGGTCACCCACCGTGGAATCGAAGCTAACCCGGAGAACGTCATCCTTAATATGGCCGCGCTCAAGACTAACGTCGAAATCATGCGGCTGACAGAGCGGGTAGCCGCTCTGAGTCGTTTCATGTCAAGGTCTGGGGAGAAGTGTCTCCCGTTCTACAAAGCTCTAAGGAAGATACCGAGGTTCGAATGGTCGGAGGAGTGCCAGACCGTCTTTGAGCAATTAAAGAGTCACCTCGCGACTCCCCCGCTGCTCATCCGGCCAGTTGAAGGAGACAAGTTATTGCTATATTTAGCGGTGTCCGACCAAGCTGCAGGCTCGGTGCTCGTCCGAAAGGTTGAGGGAGTCCAGAAGCCTGTATACTATGTGAGCCACGTTTTCAAGGATGCGGAAACGAGGTACCCAGCCATAGAGAAGATCGTCTTGGCACTCGTCGTGGCATCGAGGAAATTACGGCACTATTTCCAGGCGCACACCATCCTCGTTCTTACCGAACGGCCTTTGGGGGCTATCCTCGCTTCCCCTGAGTCTTCCGGTCGTTTGGAAAAATGGAGGTGGGAGTTGTCCCAGTTCGATATAAAATACCGTCCGAGGCAGGCTATCAAGGCACAAGCCCTGGCCGATTTTATCGTCGAGTGCACCATCCCAGCAAAGAGCCGGAATCCATGCCGGCCCCCGCAGCTCAACCCTCGGTCGATGGGAAGCTCAACTCCGTCCCTGACTGGATCCTTTACGTCGACGGCTCCTCGACCGAGGAAGGCTGTGGTGCCGGCCTCATCATTCGAGGTCCGAACGAGACAGAAATGGAGTATTCTCTGAAGCTCGGGTTCAAAGCCTCAAATAACACGGCGGAATACGAAGCCTTGCTGGCAGGACTGCGCATAGCCTTCGGACTGGGGCTGAAAACGATCCGGATGCGCAGTGACTCCGCCCTAATCGTTGGCCAAGTGACCGGCCGATTCGAGGCACGGGAGCCTCTGATGGTGAAGTATCTGGCCGAGGTAAGAAGATTGCGAAAGGACTTCCACAAAGTCCAGGTGGAACAGATCCCCAGACAGCTAAACGCCCAGACCGATGCCTTGAGTAAGCTGGCTTCATCTTATACGGCCAACAACAAGAGGAACATCCTCTTCGAGGTCTTGCCACGGCCCAGTGTGGAAGCCGGGGCAACGCCATTTCAAGTGTACACAGCCTGGGAAGAAGACCGGGATTGGAGAAAGCCCCTCATGGAATTCCTGACGGAAGGTACGCTCCCAGATGATCAGGGAGAAACCCACCGTCTCCGAGCCAAAGCTCGCCATTTCGTCTGGAGCAATGGGAATCTCTACAAGAAGTCCTTCACTCAGCCTATGCTCCGGTGCGTCGACCCCCACGAAGCCGACTATGTCCTCCATGAGATCTACGAAGGGGTCGGCGGCGCGCACCAAGGGGCCCGCGCCTTAATCCAGAAGGCATTGCTCCACGGGTACTACTGGCCGACAATTCATCAGGACGCCCAAAAACTCGTCAGGAGATGCAAAAGCTGCCAACTCCATGGAAGCATATCTCGCCTTCAGGCCACCGAGCTAACCGCCCTAACCTCCCCGTGGCCGTTTGCCCAATGGGGAATGGACATGATAGGCCATTTCCCTACCAGTGCGGGCGGGCACAAGTACGTCCTCGTCGCAGTGGACTACATCACGAAGTGGATCGAGGCCGTTCCCATCAGGAAACTGGACGCCACCACGACTATCAAGTTCCTGCAGAACAACGTGATACTCCGGTTCGACGTCCCGAGGTGTATCATCACCGACCATGGGACAAATTTTGAAAACGAAAAAGTTAAGGAATGCTGTAGCAGACATCGTATCCTCATGAAGTTTGCCGCGGTCGCACATCCCCAATGCAACGGGAAAGCCGAGGTCGCTAATCGGGACGTCCTCCAAGGTCTTCGGACACGCCTAGAAGGACACCAAGACAGTTGGGTCGAGGAATTACCCCGGGTCTTATGGGCCCTGCGCACGTCGAAGAAAACCCCCACTGAGGAGACCCCTTTCAGCCTCTGCTACGGTACCGAGGCAATGGTCCCAGCGGAGATCGGGCTCCCCAGTCACCGGGTTAAGCATTTCGACGACGAAGCGAACACCTCAGCCCTCCGAACTAACCTGGACATCTTGCTAGAGAAACGGGACCGGCCTCAGATCAAAGTTGCCGCCTATTAACAGCAAACCGTCCACTACTACAACGCGCGAATTAAGCGTCGCTTCTTCAAGACCGGGGATTTAATCCTAAGGCGGAACGAGTTCGTCGATCAAGGCAAGCTGCATAAGTTTTCCCCAAAATGGGATGGTCCTTTCCTCTTCTCCGAGGTCCTGCTCGGCGGAGCCTACCGTTTACAAGACGCGAATGGTCGCAAATTTCCACGGCCTTACACCGCTGAAAAGCTCAAGCTGTACATCTGAAAAGAATATGTGCGAGTGTATATTTCTTCTTTCACAAAGGCGATGTAAACCTTTCTAAAGTTTCTATTCAAATAATAAGAAGGAAACAATGGGAATTTTATTTATTCAAAAGGTATTATGGGCTCCTCAGCCTTACAGAAAAATAAAAAGGAAAAATTTACAACAGAGGGAGAACGAGATCGAGGAAGTACTCTTGGTGATACTCAGAGTATATTTCCGCTAGCCGGGTCCTATCCTCTGCAGCCCGCTCCCGCCGATACTGCACGCGGACCCGGGACGCCACGGAAGCACCCGGCGCTTCGCCCTCCGCGCCTTGGCTCACGATGTATCTCTTTTTGAAGCACTCCAAAATGAGGGCCAAGGATCGGTCGTGCCTGGCCTTCGAGATGAGGCTGAGCAGGAAAATCTAGCGCACCCTGTCGAGCGCCTCATCCAGCAGCTCCTCGGAGAAAGGGTCATGCAACCACGGGGACCTCCTCCAAATTGCGTACATTAGCAACTGTAGGAGGGACGACCGCCGAGGGAGAAGCCGGCCGACGTGACCCTCGAGGCGCTGAACCACTCCCCGGTACCCATCCTCAGCCAGGATTGGTCATACACGGAGACTTCGTCGAAGGTAATGATCTCTTCGATCGAGTACGTGCGCCCCAATCATCTCAAAAAGCGATGCCGAAAAAGTTGCCGCCTCCTTCTCTATTTATAACCTCAAACAGAATCCTTAAGGACCCAGATTCGCACGCACACGGGCGCGGATCCTGGGATCCACCAAGATTACTCCAATACCGCACCGCCACGTGGCAGAATTGACGCGACTTCCCGAAACGTTACGCCTCCCCCAAGCATTCCCGACACGTGCCGCCTGTGACGGTCGCTCCTCCCAATGTTCACGAACCAAGGAAGGTTAGATTGAACCTCTGGATCCACCGAGCAGCTACCCTGCTCGGTCCATCCTTAACGGGCCACTACTTGGGTTCTTTGACAAAGCGATGTAAATTCTTTTAAGTTCTTTTTATTTAAATAATAATAAGGACACGGTAGAACATTGCAAAAAGAAAAATTTTATTCATTCAAAAGGTATTGTGGGCTCCTCAGCCTTATATTAAAAGAAAGAAAAATTACAGCAACGGGGGAAGGGGGTGGAGGAAATATTGCTCGTGGTACTCCGAGGATATTTCCGCCAGCTGAGCCCTTGCCGCCTCGGACCTCTGCCTCTGATGCTGTTCGTGAACCCTCGTGGCCACGGACGTGCCAAAAAGCTCCACGGGCGGGCACCCATAGGCGAGATGCCTCAATTGGTAGCACTCGAGGACGAGTGCCACGATCGATCCCGCCGACTCATCGAGATCAGGCCGAAGCGGCATGATTGATTAAAGCATATTTATAACCGCAATCAAGAACGGCGTCGCTTGGTAGCTAGCTGGTAAGTACGGGTCGGTCCACAGGGATTTTGTGTATCTTCAATTTGTTCTAACGAGTTAATTCTGATTGTTGTCGGATTGATTAAATCTAAAAACTAAGGTTGATCTAAATTAGGATTAAAATCTTGCTAGGGTTAGGTTTAGATTAAATTTGGAAAGTCAATATTCCTCACCGCTTTCTATGCCCTATTTAAGATTTATTAGGTGTTATGGTAATAATTAATAAAATGGATTAGTACCATCGGAAAGAAACGGTGTTTCTTCCTCTAGGTTCTTATCCTTCCTTTCTTAATTCTTACCCTAACCTCTAGGTTCTTGTCCTTCGTTTATACTACGGTATCACCGCTACCTCGTGGGATAGGGTGCCGTAGGGAGCGGTGTGAGCATGTATACATGGAGTCTTATAAAAACGTGTGATGGGCAAGAAAGGGGTGAGAGATCTTCACCTCTCAAGCCTTCCCCAAATCTAACCCTAACAAGCGAGAAGACTACTCACTCATTAGGGAATTGAAAAACATTTTCTAAACTATCTAACTAGGGCAGAGAATGAAATTTAACTAGGGTAAGAAAGAAATTACCTAGGGCATGGAAATAAAATTTAACTAGGGCATTGAAAAGAAAACTTACTCCTAATTTTTATTTGATGCGCTCTTCCTTCTTTACAGAAATTTACAGATCTGAATTTAGATAGATGAAATGAGGCACAAGAAAAGGCATAACCTAAAACAGGTTTTAGGGTTTCTATTTATAGAATATAGAAACCCTAGGGTTACAATCGCGTCACATCTGCATTTACAAATATGCCCCTAAGAAGACTAGTCAAACACCGACGCACCGACACTTTTAGCACCGACACGGACACCATATGGCCACGGAACCGCGGCCAAAACCCATGTTTGGCCGCGGTTCCGCGGCCAAAAAGAAGGGTCTTGAGTTCTACTTCTCTGGGATGCTTCTGGTTATTTTTGTCTTCTTGTTTCGTCACTTGGTTTCTCAGATTGTCTTCTAGTTTTCTTCCAGATTTCCACAGTGAATAATGTCGTGGACTTTACCGTTTGCTTCGTGTCGAAGTCTTGAACCTTGCACTGCCTTTGTACTTGTGAACTTGTTTGTTGACCTTCGTTTATTCTCCAAACTGTAGGCTTAATCAAGATCCTTCATTTGATGGTCGTAGTCTCACTTTTGTATCGTCTTTTCGTCAATTTCACTGTTTTTGTTCCGAGAACCTGTAATCTGCAACTATGTAGCAGACATGGGTCAAAAGTATCTGTTTATTTGTAAAATGACTAAGAATGGGGAATATAATAATGCAAAATTATGGTATGAACAAATACTCCTAAACATATCTTTTGCTCGTCCTCGAGCAAACCTAGTTTTTATTCTCGAAAAAGACCTAGCCTCACTTTCGCAGGGAAACGCGATTGCACTGAGCTCGTGCAACAAGCCGTTAAACCTCTAGTTGTCCCTAGTAGGAGTGTTGTCTCCTGAGGGTTTTCAGCGGATACTACCCACAAAATCCCATCAATTCGGCCAATTGACTTTTATTCTCCAATTAGCTTTTCTAACAAGAAATTCTATTATCTTTGACTCAGAAATTATCAACCCATATTTTTCACGCTTCCTTATCATTTAACTTAAGATCATATATATTCTTGTGAACTTACCTAGCTTTTGGCATCTTTTAAGTTTTGCTTCTAGGGTTCCATCTCAACTTAGGAATTTTTATCATCTCTATTAAAGATATAAGTCCTATTTTTCATTCTCATCTCTCATCTAAACCCCAATCACATACCCCTACGTGTGTGTATATATCACCCCTACACTTGGAAATTCAAATCAAGCTATTATACTCTTGTCCATCGTCCAAAGTACTTTTCAATTGGTGAATTTTTAGATGAAATTGCTCGTACATTCTTTATGCGACCGTTAATACTTCTTGAGGTACTAACGACTGATTACAAAATGTGTATGCACATTAAAGCGTAATTCCTAGTCTTGTAATCCCTAAGGCTTTTAGCAGTGACTCCCAAACCAGTTGGTCTAAAGCACTTTGTGATGAAGCACCCTCGCTAAATATTTTTTCTATTAATGCAGCCTAAAGTAATTACAAAAACCAGTATTCATTTTTTTATTACCTCTTTATTCACACTTGTATTTTTATTTTATTTTCTTCGTACTAAGGACTTAGACAAGAGCATTTCAAGGTCTCTTCTACTATTACAAGTTTCAAGGTTCGTGTTTGTGCAATTTGCAGGGTATATATTTTCAGAATCTAGACTTAAGCTTAGGAATTATTTTTCAAACTTATACTTTAATAAAAATATCAATACTTTTCCCTTATTTTAACTTAGCCCAAGAAGTCAACTCGACATTTGCCTATTTCTAAATAAACTACAAAGACATATACTTTCTACCGTTAAATTTTAAGAAAGGTTATTTTTAGGGTTTTTAATTTAGTAAGTCTAAGATCTAGTTGTTCCTAACTAGTTAACTTTTTTGTCAAACTTAAGTCAAACATGGCCAAAATTGAACTTTTCAATTTTTATAATTTTTTGAAATTTTTCAATTTTTATGGGTTTTAAAATAAGTATACAAATGCAAAAATATACATATGAATGCGAAAGAAGAAGGCTTACCGAGCATACCCCAAAACTTAAACTTGACAGTGTCCTCCCTGTCATGCTACACCAAGAGGGTCAAAATGGCGGCACTCCCCTGTTTATTTATTTATAGTTTTTTAAATAATTTTTATGGGTTTTAAAAAAACAAAAAATATATATATACAAAAAAGGCCCTCCCCCAAACTTAAGTGAGACAGTGTTTCCACTGTTTTAAGCGTTAAAGTTCAGAGTTAGGGAGGAAAAAAATCAAACTATACAAGGCCTTACACAGACCAAAGGTTAGCACCAACCATTCAAAAATTCTATCGTGATAATGGTATGGTTGGTGAAAGAATGGAGTGTAGAGAAAGGAGTTGAGAAACACACGAGACCGTATGGGAAGAAGAGTGGAATATGGTCTCGGTATATTCGGAGAAGAATGGCGGTAAAGAGAAAGAAGTGTAGTACGAACTTGAGGGTGTAAATCGAGTGAATAAATTAGCACAATTTGTGATGACCGATGTGCTAAAAGCGATTGCGCTAATCTATCAACCCGTCGAGAAATGGGGTCAAATCCCTCAAGATTCGCAAGAAAACATGGGTACGTTGAACTTGGTAAACCATCCATTGAAAATGGAAGCGCGACGGATTCTTGCGTGGTCGAAACGATGGAAGGGACGAAGGGGAGTGATTTAGGGATAGTCTTATTCTCACCGAAGTAAACTGTCTCGAACTCGAAGGATTCCATCAATGGTTCGAAATGACTGTAAGCAACCGAGTCTGATGGTTCAACTAACTCATCTGAAAATTCAAAGGACTCAAACTCGGGCGGTAAGTCTTCAAAATCGTCCGAAAAAGTGAAGTACTCGTAATTGTTATCGGCTGTGAGAACTGTGTCAGATTCAAAGAGGACCGCACCGGTGGCGTCTAAACTGATGTGATCGAAGAGAAATCTTTCAAGCTCACAGTCCTCCTGTGTGATCTTTTGCGTGGTCGGAACGATGAAAAGGAAGAGGGTGATTTAGGAAGTATAACAGTTAAAGGTTCAGGAGGGTGAATTGGAAATTCCGACACATCAAACAAAACCGGTTCATCCTCAATACTCTCTTCAATACTATCTTCATAATTCTCCTCAAAAGTTATCTCATCCATGCAATTATCATCAAAATCAAGACGCATATGAAGTTCGGGAGAAAACATTTAATGACTCGGGATGATGAATTAGAGATAAAATTTCAGTCAAATCTACGGGTTCATCATCCAAAATATTCCCGGCGTCAATATCCTCAATCAAGTGAAAATCAATTTTTTTAGACACCTCATCAAAAGCATGGATATTTATCAATTCAGGTTCTAGATTGGAGGTGTAGAAATCGAAAGGATTGGTGATGGTTTCACTCGAAAGGGACCCTTCACAATCTAGCAAATCAAGCACTACAAAGTTGCACAACTCATTAAATGTTTTATTTTTTACTGGTGAATCATTTGGGACACTTGATAGACATTCAAAACCGGAGTTGTGGGATTCAATTAGTGATGGGTAGGTTTGATTTGGAAGGGTGCACGGCTCACTCTCTCTACTCAAATTCTCAATCTGTCCAACCGCCTCATCATACATTGGAAAATTTGGAGCTAGTTGGAAACTAGCTACCGGTTCACTAGGTTGCATAAGGACGGCAATGGACGCATCCAAATTCCTCATCTGTCGGTTTGTCGCTACAATATAAGCTTCTAACGACTGTTCTAGACTAGACATGGGTTGTGAAGGGGTTTCAGTAAAATATTCAAAGTTGTTTGGATACGTGAAACTTCCAAATGGTTGTATAGAATCAATGTCTAGGGAAGGTGTGAAAGTCGGGTAGGACTGGTAGGAATTGAATGGTTGGACAGGAATAGAATCAACATTTGGATAAAAAGGTGAATGGACTTGTTGATCCCAAGAACTAGAAGTGTTGAAAGGAGTGAAAGATCGGTTACGAGATTGTTCAATGTGTTCAGCAATAGACATGGGTTTCGGAGTGACAACAGGACTCGAAAAAGGAGTATCAACGTAAGAAGGTGGTGAAGGTTGAAATGGTTGATACAAAGTGGATTGTGGAGTCGAACTGTTTCTCCTAGACGCTTCTATTCGATCTTTCAAAGAAATTTTGGGCATGGAGGGGTCGTCCGCAATTCGACCAAAACAATTCGCGTATGAAGCAAAGTTTGGTTCAGGATACCAAAGTTCGGCAAGAGATTTATGAGATGGGGTACCCATGATGTAAGAAAGGAGAAGAAAAAGAATATGGGATGCACGGATTTCTTAGCGACAAGTTGCAAGTTCTTGTAAAAAAAAAATTCTTTTTTTTCTTTGTGTTTTTTTTTTATGTGGAGCTTTTTGCAAAAAAGATTTTCGATAAAAGGCTTAGACACACGTTCAATCAATCACAAATGCACAATCAGGCCTAGATCTAGGGTCACCTAGGTCAGCTAGACAGCTCCTAACTGTTCCAAAGGGCAAGAAGTAGGACCTCAAACCGCCTCTTCACCGCCAATTGTGGCCAGGTAAGTGCCAGGTGAGTGGGAGGCTCTCCACCACGTAAGTAGTGGGCCTAATTAAGTAACCACCTGCCTTAGACACACTTGCCTAGACACCAAAAAGTCAGGTTAAGATCAACGGTCGATGCCTACAACTATTCCTATGTCCTATTGAGCGCAAAGTCCTTAGGGCTGAGTCTAATCTTTTTTAATTAATTGATGAACAATGCAATATGCCTTATGTGATTTCTGGGGTCCTGGAAAGGGTAATGAAATCCCCACCCAATCTGGATTGGTGTAAAAGCCCCTTAAAGTCAATTTTAAAATATGCAAAGCAGTAAACACAATCAAACACTTGCAAACAATTTTTTAGCGCGGCGCAAAGAATCCTGCACAAGATCAAGTTATTGGAAGGGGGAGAAATTTTTGGCTCAAAGAATTCTGCAGGAAATTTTTACAGAGAAGATATTTGGGTTCAGAAGGAGAACATGAGACTTACAGTGAGATTTGGTCAACTGCTGACGTCAGAAGACCGCGGTTCCGCCGCCAGAAGGGTGTTGTTGCCGCGTTTCCGCGGTCGGCTATGTGTCCTGGTTCCCGAAAATCTTTCTGCTCCTCTGTTTTTATTTTCCTCTGTTGTTCAGATCTGTCGTTTTCTATTTCGCTCTCTGGATTTTTCCAGATCTGAATTCGTTCGTCGGTCCTGCAAAAATTTAAACGAAATACCTTTCACAAAATAACAAAATGATAAATTATATATATATATATATATATATATATATATATATATATATATATTCCAGTTTTTATGATTTTTCAATTTTTTATATTTTTTTCCAGTACCATAGAACCTCGAATTCAATAATATATAATCCCCCCCTTCTCGCGACCTAATAACTCCTCCCCGAACACATAGAAGAAGGTCAAATCAAAAGTATAGGCAGAAGCGAGACAATAACTCCCCCCCGAACACAGCTTACAACACAACTTATTTGAACCCTGCACGGAACTAGGATTGAGTCGAGTGATGAATCGTCTTCGAAATTACAAAAAGAAAATAACACGCCATCCCCGGCAAAGGCGCCATTTAATTGATCAAAGAATATTTATAACCGCAATCAAGAACGGTGTCGCTTGGTAGCTAGCCGGTGAGTACGGGTCGATCCACAGAGATTTTGTGTATCTTCAATTTGTTCTAACGAGTTAATTCCAATTGTTGTCGGATTGATTAAATCTAAAAACTAAGGTTGATCTAGACTAGGATTAAAATCTTGCTAGGGTTAGGTTTAGGTTAAATTTGGAAAGTCAATATTCATCACCGCTTTCTATGTCCTATTTAAGATCTATTATGTGTTATGGTAATAATTAATAAAGTGGATTAGTACCATCGGAAAGAAACGGTGTTTTTTCCTCTAGGTTCTTGTCCTTCCTTTCTTAATTCTTACCCTAACCTCCGTAGAAAACACGCTCAACCGATCGTTTATACTACGGTATCACCGCTACCTCGTGGGATAGGGTGCCGTAGGGAGCGGTGTGAGCATGTATGCATAGAGTCCTATAAAAACGTGTCATGGGCAAGAAAGGGGTGGGAGATCTTCATCTCTCAAGCCTTCTCCAAATCTAACCCTAACAAGCGAGAAGACTACTCACTCATTAGGGAATTGAAAAACATTTTCTAAACTATCTAACTAGGGCAGAGAATGAAATTTAACTAGGGCAAGAAAGAAATTACCCAGGGCATGGAAATAAAATTTAACTAGGGCAATGAAAAGAAAACTTACTCCTAATTTTTATTTGATGCTCTCTTCCTTCTTTACAGAAATTTACAGATCTGAATTTAGATAGATGAAATGAGGCACAAGAAGAGGCATAACCTAAAACAGGTTTTAGGGTTTCTATTTATAGAATATAGAAACCCTAGGGTTACAATCGCGTTACATCTGCATTTACAAATATGCCCCTAAGAAGACTAGTCAAACACCGATGCACCGATACTTTTAGCACCGACACGGGCACCATATGGCCGCGGAACCACGGCCAAAACCCATGTTTGGCCGCGGTTCCGCGACCAAAAAGAAGGGTCTTGAGTTCTGCTTCTCTGGGATGCTTCTGGTTATTTTTGTCTTCTTGTTTCGTCACTTGGTTTCTCAGATTGTCTTCTAGTTTTCTACCAGATTTCCACAGTGAATAATGTCGTGGACTTTACCGTTTGCTTCGTGTCGAAGTCTTGAACCTTGCACTGCCTTTTTACTTGTGAACTTGTTTGTTGACCTTCGTTTATTCTCCAAATTGTAGGCTTGATCAAGATCCTTCATTTGATGGTCGTAGTCTCACTTTTGTATCGTCTTTTCGTCAATTTCACTGTTTTTTTTTCCGAGAACCTGTAACCTGCAACTATGTAGCAGACATGGGTCAAAAGTATCTGTTTATTTGTAAAATGACTAAGAATGGGGAATATAATAATGCAAAATTATGGTATGAACACGGCACAAAGACCTCAGCTTACCAACCGTCTCGTCCTTCAGCTGCTCGGATAAGGGATTGTGCAGACGCCCTCCAGATCGAGTACATCAACAACTGAAGCAGGGGTGATCGCCGGGGGAGCAGTCGGCCGAAATGGTCCTCTACATGCCCGATCACCGCCTGCCGCATCTCCTCGGAGCACAGCTGGTCGTATAAGTATACGTCCTCGAAAGAGATGATCTCGGGGATGGTGAAAGGGAATTGATCCATTCTGACGTTTTTAAGATGAAGAAAGGAATGATCAACAGGCCTCTCTGTTTTATAGCCCCACGGTGACCCCAAGAGTCCAATATTCGCTCGTTTCTTCCAATGCCATACCGCCACGCGGCGGATATCCCGCCTTTCTCGGCGAATCGAAGTCGGAGCGACGTGGCTCTTACGCTTCGCCCCCCATAAGTTCATGACACGTGTCGCCAGCGACGGTCACTCTTCCCGATATTCACATACCAGGGAAGGTCGGACAGAACATCACAAAATCAGGCAACAACCCTGTTTGGTCCATCCATGGCTGGTAGTTTACTATAGTCCATCCATGACTGGTAGTTCACTGCATACGACGCCAAGGATCAAAGCCCTCGCCATGAGGCCACCGGGCAGCAACCCTGCTCGGTCCATCCATGGCCGGTAGTTCACTACCCACGATGCCAAGGATCAAAGCCCTCGCCAAGAGGCCACTGGGCAGCAATCCTGCTCGGTCCATCCATGGCTGGTAGTTCACTACCCACGATGCCAAGAGGCCACCGGGCAGTAACCATGCTCGGTCTACCCTCAGAAGGCCTCTCAATGCCCTCCCGCGCTAAGGATCAAAAGCCCTCATCAAGATGCCACCGAGCAGCTACCCTGCTCGGTCCATCCTTAGCAGGCAACTCCTTGCCCAACGACGCCAAGGATCAAAAGCCCTCATCAAGAGGCCACCGAGCAGCTACCATGCTCGGTCCATCCTTAACAGGCAACTCCTTGCCCAACGGCGCCAAGGCTCAAAGCCCTCATCAAGAGGCCACCGAGCAGCTTCACTGCTCAACTTCCTCCACGTCTTTACTAAGCGATCTCAACCTCGACTTCGGGGTCATGGAGATACCGACCTTTCACTGGTCTCTGCACACTTGGCACATGGTCGAATTCAACTCGACGTGCGATCGCTAGACAAAAAACCGACCTAACATGAAAGCAGTAGCGCACAAATAAAAATGTTTACCACAAACAAAAGGAAAATGCGCACGCTAAGAACACTGCAAAAAAAATTTTATTCATAAAAAATCGGAAGTCTTTACAAAGGTATTATGGGCTCCCCAGCCTTACAAAAACGCCCGGAGGCTTACAAAATTTTAGCGCAAAGAAAATATGGAGGCGAAGAAGTTCATGCCTCGGAGCTGGGGAGAACCTCGACGAGCAGCACTTCCACTGCGACAACCAAGATGGCATCTTGAAGGTCGGCACCTACGGTGGGAGCCTCGGCGCCGGTGGCAGGGTCGACCGAATTTTCCCAACGGGCCCACCAGGGGCCTCTTCCCTTGCAGCACCTCCGGGAGCATTCCCTTGTGCCTCATCCCCGAGGGGGTACTCACCCCGGAGCTCGCCGTCGGGGAACTCCGGCATCAGGGCTTTGACGGCGTCGTGTCAAACAACGGTAGCGGCTCCAGCGAGGTCGGTGTAGTACTGATCCGACTTCTTGTAGCTCTCCACCGCCTTCGAAGCTCGTAGCCCGGCACGCCTCGTTCCCTCCTTCGCCGCCTCGTTCTCCCTCCGGAGGGTGTTCGCCGTCTTCTTCAGGGTGGCGGCAAGCACCCTGGAATCTTCTAACTTAGCATCGGCGGCTCGGGCGGCCTCTCGGTACTTGGCGATCTCTCGATCCCCGGCCGCCACCCGGTCTTCGAGAGCAGCGACCCTCTCCATCGCCGCCTCGAGCTCCATCCTCGAGCTCTCCTCCCGTAAGAAGAACTCTCCCGCAGCCCGCATCGCCGGGGCAATCTCCTCGTCCTCTATATTGACGACGATGGCGACGTGCTAGAGGACCCGAAGAACACAAAGGAAGGTTAAAAAGAAAATGGGGGCACCCAATCTCGTGAACAAAAATACTGAATGAAGAGTCGAATGGGGTGCGAACACTAACCTGCACGGCCTCTTGAGTTATGGCCGTCATCTGGGCACGGAGGGTCCCCCGAGGGATTCTGCCCCCGGCTGACCTTTCCATCTCCGAGAGCAGACTATCGGTGACGGAAAGCCCCGAGGGCACCTCGAAGCGAAGCTCCCCATCGTCTACGATGATCGGGGAAGCCGGGAAGCGGGGCGCTGTCCTATGAAACCTCTTGAGGAGTGTCGCAGGGGAGCCAGTCTCACCTCCCACCTCCGGAGCCCGGGACTCTGGCTCCCGAGCACGTTTTCGGCTCGGCACTTGGCTGGACTCCGAGGCCCGGGGCACGCTTGGGCGCTTGGATGGAGCGGTTGCCGGTGGAGCCGGAGCCGACGACGGGCGAGAAGGGCCGGGGCCTCTGGCCTTCTTCCCCTTCTTCTGTTCGACCGGGGCTGCCCGGAATTTTCCTAGGTCCATGGGTTCTGCATAAAACAAAAGTACAAAGGAGTCAGCAATGCCAGAAAAAAGTGAAAGCATACACAAGTCTAAGCAGGTCGTCTGTAAACTCCTAACTTACCTACGAACTGGATGGGGCTGAGCCCGGCCCAACTGAGGGCCCGCTCAGACAGCAACACATCAGCCCGGGGGAGAGGCTCCCACTCCGACACCACCACTGCGTCGGGATCATTCAACCGTCCCACCCGCGGGCAGGTGACCCTGTGCCACTGAATGGGCACGGACCAATCCTTACCCTCGGGCGGCCCAACAAACAAAAACTTCTTCCAATCGTGAATGGAAGAAGGTACTACGACGACTCCCGACCCGGCAACACCTCCCCGGTGTTTTCTAAAAGAGATGTACACTGTCACGCCCCGCTACGCAGAGTACACTAAGATGGACACGTGACATAGCCAACCATGATACCTGTGGATAGGAAAAATCCTTCCACAGTCACATTACGGCTGTAGAGATATCAAGAACAGGAAAGTAAACCAACTATCTAGTACATGTTCATAAGCCAGAGTAAAAGAGTCAAGAATTAACGATGTGCGGAAGCCAAAAGGTACAATAAATGAAACACCTGGAAGTGAAACTACGTACCGACAGGAACTTCACCGCTCGGTCTAACAGCGGCAATACTCCTGATCAGTTTGCAACAAGGTAGAAGAGTCTAGGCCATGCAAAACCCAGACGTCAGCGCGTCATGTCATCAAGTAATAAAATACAAACAGAGTAACAAGCAATGCAAATATAATCATGAATGAAAAGCAGATGTAACAGTAATGTAAATCAGGGCAGTGGAGGGTAGTGTGTAGTGAGTAAACTAAACTGTTCTATTGGGTTATCTACTCTCAAGTCTTTGAAATCAATTTGATGAATTATCGATGTAACTCAATAGTATCCCGTGCATGCCCGGGACCACGGTCTACAGACTCTCGGGCTGAAACCGAGACGTGCCGCTAGGCACTAACAGGAAAGGAGTACAGACCAACGATGTCAGCAGCATCGTCACGAGGCGGGCCTAGCCTCTAAAACTGATCGGTAAAAGCAAGCAACTGTCGAGTTACAAGTCAGGATTTCATCATTGATTTCCCCATACCCCCAAATTATGTATGTCAAGTCAGGTATTCAGTAATCAAGAACTAATGCCAACAAAGGATCAGGTAAGAGCAGGTTTGTCTGAATAGACAACAGGAACGGTCCGTAAGGACTACATGTCAGGTTTGTTGGCATTAGACACAAGATCAGGTAACGGGTAAAGCCATGGTACATCGGGTCAAGTCAAGTAGTGTAATCAGATGTTCTGTCATGCCAAGAGTATACGATACCATGTCAGGTCAAGTAATATGTGTAGCAAGTCACGTCAGGATGTAAAAGATGTCGTGTGGGTGATCATAATTAAACTAACATAAACAAGATTATAAATGAACAAGCATGAGTACTATCAGAGCAATAAACTAGATCAGGTAAGATGATAAGCAGATAAGTACATATTACATGATATTGATGCACGGTCATCATTACTTATCTACAGTATACAAATATGGATGTTAGAATCATGTTAACATGCACTACGTAATTTAGAGATGCACTAACCTGTATAATAGGTTCAAAGAAGCAATTAAAACTAAAACCGGTTTAAGAAACCCATGGGTGTCCAACAGGGTATAAAACATAAAAGGGTACTGTTGACTATACAATAATTGTTATGTGATTTAATTATGATTGTGGGTACTATATATAGTAGAACTAAATGCAGCAAGGCAGTTTCATGCGATGAAACAAAATGATATAACGGAACGTCAAACTGTTACAAGGAAAATTATAGCATTAGATGTAAGCTGCAGGTGTAACGTGCAATCAAGGGATATATATGTATAACTTTAATTAGCATAAATAGTAGTTTAAAGTAGCATGTAGCAAGATTAACTTGCCTGGACGGATCAAGAACATGAATACGGAACGTCTCACGTCGGCGGAAACGTCGCAACGCGCGCACGATACACGGAATGAGTCCAAACAACGCACGATGGAATTACACGGGTCAGGTATCCTCGCTGGGTTGTCGGAATCGTCGTCGGCACGTCGGATCCCGACAAACGAGAAACAATAGTGAATATATCGAGAGGAAAACACAAGGAATGAGAAGAAGAGAAGACTAAGAAGAAGGTCCCACTGTGGCCAAAGGTAGGTTTTCTAGACTCTGGTAAATCCCAGATTGTACTTTATGTTCATTGCTTTCAACGCAAGACCACAACTTTTCAATCCAAGACAAGAGATTTTTTTTTATATTAAAAAAAATTAAACCCAGGGTTGTGACCATGGGAACTTGTCTCTCCTCAAATTATCCATATTCTCACCAATTAAACCCTATATTGTGTTTTATAATCCCTACATTGTAATTATCTAGGGTTTGAGATTCCAAACATCTAGGGTTCATTTCACAAAAAGGGAAAGGGAAAGGCTTACGGAGCTCTTGCTTCTTCTCGAGGAAGGCTCGGTCTAGGGTTTGGGTGACAGGATCAAAGAGGAGCTCGAAGCGGTTGAAGATCTCGACGGTGCGGCCGCGCTGGACGCCGATGACGCCACCGAACACACGCAGCACCACAGCGGCGGCGCCGTTGTCGGCGGAGGCGGAGGAAGGGTGTAGGGTTTGGGCTTTGACGCGGGTGAAGTGATCGGAGATGTTGACGATGACGAGCGGGTGCAGCTTGAAGGTCAGGCCGCTGCTCGATGAAGAAGCCATGGCCGAAAATACAAAGAGGATAGAGAAAAGTTGGACGTTAGTGGGGGGTGAGAGAGGAAGAGAAAGAGTGAGAGAAGAAGAAAAAGAAGAGAGAGGGAGGAAAGAGAGTGCTCGTGGAGGGCCCAGGGGTTAGAAAAGGGAATTGTGATTGGTGGAAAGAAATTTTTAGGGGAAATATTTGGGCATGCAAACTGTATGCAAACTGTTGGGGAAAGTTATCAAAAGATTTATAGGTTTTAAAAAATATACTACGGTTTGTTAAGAATTTTAATAGGCTGAAGAGAATATTTCAAACAGATTTAAGAATTTTGAAATAAATAGAATTTGGCGGAAAACACAATATTTCAGAATCGCGCCCGGGTTGGGTCCAAGAATTTGAATTTGAACTATGAAAATTATTGACAAACTCCAAAAATTAAAATGAAAGATTTTGTCATAGAAAAGCATACCCCCAAATACGGACGCACGTACGTGCGCGTAGCCGTCCAAACGCGTCCGTTTTACTGAACGGGACGAGAGCACGACGCAAGGACGCTAGCACAAGGTTAGGGGTATCAAGCAGGCCATAAAATGCAATTTTAATTTATTTTACGTGATTTAAATTGTTATATGCAAAAGATGCGATATAGGATAAAATACCAGTATACTAAATTATGAGGTGCACCGGTCCATGCAACAAGTCAAGGCAATCTATAATAAGAGTCAAACAGGTTCAGGCAAGCGGGTCGGGTCGAAAGCCCAGTAACATGTAAAAGACTATTCGCACCCAAACACGCTAAATTAGGAATAGACCATGGATAAGTAAAATACTGAAACTGGAATAGGTATAAATGAACTCGGGTGTTACATTATACCCAACTACAAAAGAATTTCGTCCTCGAAATTCCAAGAATAAGAAAGGATAATCAATAAAGAAACTATAAGGATAGATGAGAAATCTTCTGTCGGACTTCATCTTCTCGTTCCCAAGTTGATTCTCCATGTGAGCGATTACTTCAAGAAAGCAAGTACAACAGTGATAACCCCGTTCTTAAGAACCTCTTCCCTTCGATCCACAATTGTCATCGGTCGCTCCTCAAAGGTTAAATCTTCTCGTACAGTCATCTCCGAAAGATCCAATACATGTATTTCATCTCGAGCATACCTACGGGGTTGAAATACAAGAAACTCGTCATGAACATTCTCCAAAGATTTCGGTAACACCAAACGATGCGCCACTTCTCCAATACGCCCCAAAAATCTTAAAAGGTCCAACGAATCGAGAACTAAACTTTCCTCGACTTCTGTAACGGATCACCCCTCGAGTCGGTGACATCTTCAAGAATACTAAAATACCAACGGCGAACTCTAGAGGTCTTCTCGATGTAACTGCCCAACTCTTTTGTCGGTCTTGTGCTGCTTTCACATGAGTCCGGATAGTATAAACCTTCTCAACTGTCTGCACAACCAAATCTAGTCCCAACAATCTTCGTTCACCGACATCGTCCCAACAACAGGTCGACACTTGCAACCATATAAAGCTTCGAATGGAGCCATCTGTATAGTCGCCTGGAAGCTGTTGTCGTAAGAAATTCCTCTAAATGTAGATGATCCTCATATGAACCCTGAAGTCCAACCTGCAAGCTCTCGGCATACTTTCAAGAGTTTGAATCGTTCTCCCAGCCTAGACATTTGTTTGAGGATGGTAAGCTGTACTATTCTCAATCGAGTCCCCAAACTTCCCTGTAAGCTCCTCCCAAAAGTGTGATAAGAAACGAGCGTCACGGTCGGGCACGATGCTCACCGGTACTTTATGCAATCTTACAATCTCCTGTTTGGACCACTCTGCTAACGCTTTCGTTGATTAACCAACAATCATCAATCACCCAACTGCACTATTGCCCTTTGGACTCCGCGGTAAAGTCTTCACTAATCCATGGTTATGTGTTCTCACTTCTACTGAGGAATCGGAAGTGGTTGCAATAAACCGGTAATCCTTCGATGCTCAACCTTAACTTGCTGACACATCAAGCACTTTGCCACAAACAGGCAATCTCCTGTTTCATGCCTTCCTACCAAAACGTTGTCGTATATCACGGTACATCTTCATGCCTCCTGGATGTACAGGATATGTGTAACTGTGCGCCTCCTTCATAACTTCTTCGCGAATACCTCCGAACCATATTCATGAATCACCAAGCCCGTTCGAAGTCCAACTTCAACCTGTTCTCGAAACTTCTGCAATCTTGGGTCCTGCAATTGCACTGCTTCAATACCCTCGATCAACGATGACTGTACTTGCAGTTGCATCATCTATCCCAAAGAACGCGGTAGCACGATCTCCAACTCGAATCTCCGAAAGTCTTCAATAAGTTCCCTTGGTGCAGTCAACATCAGAATTGCTGGCAACCGACTAAGCGCTTCCGGCACAACATTAACTTTCCCCGGATGGTACTCAAGATCAAGATCGTAGTCAGCCATCAGCTTCAACCATCTTCACTGTCTCACAATTAGCTCCTTCTGAGCGAACATGTACTTTAGGCTTTTATGATCGGTGAATATTTCGACCCCTTTCGCCCAATAAGTAGTGTCTCCAAATCTTCAAGCGAAAATCCCAGCTGCTAGCTCCAAATCATGAGTTGAGTAATTCCTCTCATGGGTCTTCAACTGTCTCAACTCGTAAGCTACAACCTTCTCATGCTGCATTAAAACACATCCCAATCCTTTCCCAGATGCGTCGCTGTGAATCACCAATCCTCCAGAATTGTCTGGCACGGTTAAAACAAGAGTGGTTATCAACCTTTGCTTCAACGCCTCAAAAACTGACGCACACATATTTGTCCACCCAAATGGTACTTCCTTGCGCGTAAGCTTGGTCAGAGGCTCTGCCAAACGAGCAAAATTCTTCACGAACCTTCTATAGTCGCCTGCAAGTCCAAGAAACTTCTGATCTTTGCAACGTTCTTCGGAATTGGCCGGTCTTGAACTGCTGCAATCTTCCCTGGATAAATGGCGATTCCATCTCCAGCTACGATATGTCCCAAAACTTTACTTCTTCAAGCCAAAACTCGCACTTGCTCATCTTTGCATATAATCTTTCTTGCCTCCAAGTCTGCAGTGCGATCTTCAAGTGTTCTGCATGCTCTTCAATGCTCCTCGAGTAGACCAGAATATCTTCCATGACCATTACTAAAACTGGTCCAAGAATGGTGGAAAGATTCAGTTCATCAAGTCCATAAATATTGCCGGTGTATTCGTTACTCCGAAGGGCATCACTAATACTCGTAATGTCCATACTGAGTTCTGAACACAGTCTTGCAAATATCTTCTGATTTAACTCAGACCTGATGATATCTGAACCGCAAATCCAGCTTTGAGAATACCCTCGCGCTACTAAGCTGCTCAAACACTTTGCCAATGCGAGGGATCGGATACTTGTTCATAATAGTCACCCGGTTTAATTCTCGATAATCAACGCACTTCTTCCCTGTGTCATCTTTCTTCTTTACTAGAAGAACTGGAGCTTCCCCAGTTAAGTTGCTGCGGCGAAACCAACCCTTCTCAAGTAATTCAGCAACCTGCTTCCTGACTTCTTCCAACTCCACTGGTGCCATCGGGTAATACGCCTTTTGAGATTGGCGCTGCACCAGGAACAAGTTCAATCGCAAACTCCACGTCTCGCCTCGGCGGTAAACCTGATATGTCTTCACACTTCCATGAAACTCTCAAATATAGCCGGCGGTTCTTCCTTATCCACTGCCATTGATGAAAGAACCTTGTTTGTCGGCCTAATCCTAACTCGACTGGCCCAACAGAACTGCTTCCTCCAGCAAAACAACTTCCGAATGTCCGGGAATCTGGAGAATCACCTTCCCTTCCTTACAATCAATATGAGCGTGAAAAGTGCCGCGAAATCCCATTCCCAAGACAACAACAAACAAGGAAATGCACCAGGATTGAATAATCTTAACGCGGGGAAAAACAAGAACGAGTGAGATACCAAGATGACTTCATCCGAAGTCAAGATACTGAAGAGGGTTAACCACGGTAAACATGATTCAAGCTGGCGATGAAACAATAGCTGGTAAGCAATGAAACCGAGAGGGACAATGTAGTACAACGATCATGGAACATGGAAGTGAATCAAGACCAGGACTCCAAGTTACTTAGATAGAGTACCGCATTGTAACCATGCTGCAGTTCATGGGCATAATAACATAACTCCCCCCAAGTCGCCCAAATCCTAGTATCAGAATCACGAAATAGGGAGAAACAATAGAGAACCAAAAAGATTTCAGGTCGAAATGCAAAGTGGTTTGCATATCGCCCAAACAAAGGATCAAGAAAAGGATATGATTCAACAATCACGATAATCAAGGTGGCAGGACATGTTCCTAATCACGAGTATTCTGATTCGTGTATTGGGTCCAATACCCAACTACAAAGAATCAACCCAATTAACCTATATCCTATCGCTCTGATACCAAAAGAACCATGTCACGCCCCGCTTCCCAGAGTATGCTAAGATGGGCAGGTGACATGGCCAACCATGCTACCTATGGATAGGAAAAATCCTTCCACAGTCACATTACGGCTGTAGAGATATCAAGAACAGGAAAGTAAACCAACTATCTAGTACATGTCCATAAGCCAGAGTAAAAGAGTCAAGAATTAACGATGTGCGGAAGCCAAAAGGTACAATAAATGAAACACCTGGAAGTGAAACTACGTACCGACAGGAACTTCACCGCTCGGTCTAACAGCGGCAATACTCCTAATCAATCTACAACAAGGTAGAAGAATCTGGGCCATGCAAAACCCAGACGTCAGCGCGTCATGTCATCAAGTAATAAAATACAAACAGGCAATGCAAATATAATCATGAATGAAAAGCAGATGTAACAGTAATGTAAATCAGGGCAGTGGAGGGTAGTGTGCAGTGAGTAAACTAAACTGTTCTATTGGGTTATCTACTCTCAAGTCTTTGAAATCAATTTGATGAATCATCGATATAACTCAATAGTATCCCGTGCATGCCCGGGACCACGGTCTACAGACTCTCGGGCTGAAACCGAGACGTGCCGCTAGGCACTAACAGGAAAGGAGTACAGACCAATGATGTCAGCAGCATCGTCACGAGGCGGGCTTAGCCTCTAAAACTGATCGGTAAAAGCAAGCAACTGTCGAGTTACAAGTCAGGATTTCATCATTGATTTCCCCATACCCCCAAATTATGTATGTTAAGTCAGGTATTCAGTAATCAAGAACTAATGCCAACACAGGATCAGGTAAGAGCAGGTTTGTCTGAATAGACAACAGGAACGGTCCGTAAGGACTACATGTCAGGTTTGTTGGCATTAGACACAAGATCAGGTAACGGGTAAAGCCATGGTACATCGGGTCAAGTCAAGTAGTGTAATCAGGTGTTCTGTCATGCCAAGAGTGTACGGTACCATGTCAGGTCAAGTAATATGTGTAGCAAGTCACGTCAGGGTGTACAAGATATCGTGTGGGTGATCATAATCAAACTAACATAAACAAGATTATAAATAAACAAGCATGAGTACTATCAGAGCAATAAACTAGATCAGGTAAGATGATAAGCAGATAAGTACATATTACATGATATTGATGCACGGTCATCATTACTTATCTACAGTATACAAATATGGATGTTAGAATCATGTTAACATGCACTACGTAATTTAGAGATGCACTAACCTGTATAATAGGTTCAAAGATGCAATTAAAACTAAAACCGGTTTAAGAAACCCACAGGTGTCCAACAGGGTATAAAACATAAAAGGGTACTGTGGACTATACAATAATTGTTATGTGATTTAATTATGATTGTGGATACTATGTATAGTAGAACTAAATGCAGCAAGGCATGTTTCATGCGATGAAACAAAATGATATAACGGAACGTCAAACTGTTACAAGGAAAATTATAGCATTAGATGTAAGCTGCAGGTGTAACGTGCAATCAAGAGATATATATAACTTTAATTAGCATAAGTAGTAGTTTAAAGTAGCATGTAGCAAGATTAACTTGCCTGGACGGATCAAGAACATAAAAACGGAACGTCTCACGTCGGCGGAAACGTCGCGACGCGCTCACGGTACACGGAATGAGGCCAAACAACGCACGATGGAATCACACGGGTCAGGTATCCTCGCTGGGTTGTCGGAATTGTCGTCGGCACGTCGAATCCCGGCAAACGAGAAACAACAGTGAATATATCGAGAGGAAAACACAAGGAATGAGAAGAAGAGAAGACTAAGAAGAAGGTCCCACTGTGGCCAAAGGTAGGTTTTCTAGACTCTGGTAAATCCCAGATTGTACTTTATGTTCATTGCTTTCAACGCAAGACCACAACTTTTCAATCCAAGACAAGAGATTTTTTTTTATATTAAAAAAAACTAAACCCAGGGTTGTGACCATGGGAACTTGTCTCTCCTCAAATTATCCATATTCTCACCAATTAAACCCTATATTGTGTTTTATAATCCCTACATTGTAATTATCTAGGGTTTGAGATTCCAAACATCTAGGGTTCATTTCACAAAAAGGAAAAAGGAAAGGCTTACAGAGCTCTTGCTTCTTCTCGAGGAAGGCTCGGTCTAGGGTTTGGGTGACAGGATCGAAGAGGAGCTCGAAGCGGTTGAAGATCTCGACGGTGCGGCCGCGCTGGACGCCGATGACGCCGCCGAACACGCGCAGCACCGCAGCGGCGGCGCCGTTGTCGGCGGAGGCGGAGGAAGGGTGTAGGGTTTGGGCTTTGACGCGGGTGAAGTGATCGGAGATGTTGACGATGACGAGGGGGTGCAGCTTGAAGGTCACGCCACTGCTCGATGAAGAAGCCATGGCTGAAAATACAAAGAGGATAGAGAAAAGTTGGACGTTAGTGGGGGGTGAGAGAGGAAGAGAGAGAGAGAAGAAGAAAAAGAAGAGAGAGGGAGGAAAGAGAGTGCTCGTGGGGGGCCCAGGGGTTAGAAAAGGGAATTGTGATTGGTGGAAAGAAATTTTTAGGGGAAAGATATGGGCATGCAAACTGTATGCAAACTGTTGGGGAAAGTTATCAAAAGATTTATAGGTTTTAAAAAATATACTACGGTTGGTTAAGAATTTTAATAGGCTGAAGAGAAAATATTTCAAACAGATTTAAGAATTTTGAAATAAATAAAATTTGGCGGAAAACATAATATTTCATAATCGCGCCCGGGTTGGGTCCAAGAATTTGAATTTGAACTTGAACTATGAAAATTATTGACAAACTCCAAAAATTAAAATGAAAGATTTTGTCATAGAAAAGCATACCCCCAAATACGGACGCACGTACGTGCGCGTAGCCGTCCAAACGCGTCCGTTTCACTGAACGGGACGAGAGCACGACGCAAGGACGCTAGCACAAGGTTAGGGGTATCAAGCAGGCCATGAAATGCAATTTTAATTTATTTTACGTGATTTAAATTGTTATATGCAAAAGATGCGATATAGGATAAAATACCAGTATACTAAATTATGAGGTGCACCGGTCCATGCAACAAGTCAAGGCAATCTATAATAAGAGTCAAACAGGTTCAGGCAAGCGGGTCGAGTCGAAAGCCCAGTAACATGTAAAATACTATTCGCACCCAAACACGCTAAATTAGGAATAGACCATGGATAAGTAAAATACTGAAACTAGAATTGGTATAAATGAACTCGGGTGTTACATACACCCAGCTCGGCTCGTCCCTGCGAGTGCCGGGGTAGTTTTTGTAGCAAAAAGAAGAAATGAGAAGGCTCCGGTTGAAAGGGATCAGACGCAATTTCAACCGGACCAGGAACCCAAGGAGAATCCTCCAAGAGTTCGGCACTAACTGGCCCAGGGTTAACTCAAAATAATTCAGCGCTGCACTCACCTCGGGGGAGAAGGGCAGGTGCATCCCGGCCCAAAAGGCTTCCAGGTACGAGGCAATCTCCTTGCCCCGTACCTGGTCTGCCCTCTCCCCCTCCTCGGCCAGACGAAGCGAGTAGCCGGGAGGGATGTGGAAACGAGTCCGGATGGTGGCGAGCTCATCCGCATGCCTCAGCACGGATGACGCGCCAAGAGCATCCACGACCTGCGCTCTGGGGACCGCCCCCGTCGCACGACCCCGGGAAGCAGGACTAACCCTAACATCCCGAGGGGACTCCGACTCAGACGAGGAAGAAGCAGAAAAGGAAGCTGCAGAAGACTCTCTCGACTCTATCTGGACTATTTCTACAGATTCCTCGGTAGAAGATATCTAACCTGATCAAAGGGACGAGTACTCGGAAGAGAAAACGCGAGAAATCCGACCTGAGGGGAAGAGCGCTAAGCTAATACGACTAGGGACGAGGAAATTATGGTGAGATATGGGCCCTGATGGGGATCCCACCTCTATTTATATGTCACACCCCGCTTCCCAAAGTACGCTAAAGTGGGCACGTGACATAGCCAACCATGCTACCTGTGGATAGGAAAAATCCTTCCACAGTCACATTACGGCTGTGGAGATATCAAGAACAGGAAAGTAAACTAACTATCTAGTACATGTCCATAAGCCAGAGTAAGAGTCAAGAGATAACAATATGTGGAAGCCAAAAGATACAATAAATGAAACACCTGGAGTGAAACTACGTACCGACAGGAACCTCACCGCTCATCTAACAGCGGCAAAACTCCTAATCAGTCTGCAGCAAGGTAGAAGAATCTGGGCCATGCAAAACCCAGACGTCAGCGCGTCAAGTCATCAAGTAATAACAATAAACAGGCAATGCGAATATAAACATAAATAAAGCAAGGGTAACAATAATATGAATCAGAGCAGTGCAGGGTAGTGTGCAGTGGGTAAACTAAACTGTTCTATCAGGTTCTCTGTTCTAAAGTCTTTGAAACCAAATTGATGAATCATCGATGTAACTCAAGACAGGTAGTGAACTGTTGAGTTACAAGTCAGGTTTCACCTTTGATTTCCCCATACCCCCAAGTTATATGTGTAGGTCAAGTTAGGTATCCCAAAATCAAGAAACTAATGCCAACACAGGATCAGGTAAACAGGTTTGTCTGGATAGACAACAGGAACGGTCCATGAGGACTACATGTCAGGTTTGTTGGCATTAGACACAAGATCAGGTAACGGGTCAGGTCATGGTACATCAGGTCAAGTCAGGCAGTATACGGTACCATGTCGGGTCAATCAATATGCATGTAGCAAGTCAAGTCAAGATGTAAACAATATCATAGGTGTGCTCACAATCAGTTATAAAATCAAGCATGGGTATCAACAACATGATATAAGCAATGAATTAAGCAATAGGCAGTTTCATTCCATTAGCAATACCGTTATCAATTGTGTCACAGAGATGATTTCAACCATATAAGAATGCAGTAAGACAATTATTGCCATTTAATCATGTTAACAAGTTTAAGATTTCATAGATGCAATGTTATATGTGTATATAGGTTCCACGAATAAAATCACAGTTTAAGCAGGTTAAATGTATACGAGTGTCCGAATGAAGTAAAACGGTAGAAAAGGTGCCATAGGCTACATCATCAGTGAAGTGTAATCAAAACATGTAAATGTGATTATTAGATTCCAAATTAGTAATTACAACAAGTAGGTTCCAAGTTTAAAAGATAATGATATTTAACAATATTGAACATGAAAATGGGAAATTATAATACCAAAGTTAAATTGCGGGTTTTAGGGTGTCATTAATTATAAGTAAATATTGTTTAGCATGTAGTAAGGGTTACTTGCCTCGACGGGTCGCGAATCGGGAAAATGGAACGTGAAACGTCGGCGGGGAAAACTCGCGACGGGCGCACGGTTCACGAAATGAACCCAAACGACGAACAGTGGAACCACACGGGTCGTGGTACCTCACTGGAACGTCGGGACACGTCGCCGGCACGGCCGGATTCCGGCAAGATAAAAAACAGCGAATGTCAAGAGTTGCAATCAAGAAGAGAAAGGAAAGATAAAGAAGAAAGGGAAGGAGGATGGAGAAGGAGGGCTTACAATGGTCTGTGGGACGGGTGGTGACGGTCGACGGCGTCGACGAACTCCGGCGGACCACCTGCAGGGGACGCCGCGATTAAGAATGAAACCAGCGCAAGAAAATAAAGAAAAGAAAGGAAGGAGAAGAAGTGGAGGAGGTGAGGGGGTGTGAGGCTCACCGAGGGGATACGTGCGAGGCCGGAGGCGGATCGAGATCGCCGGCGGCGGTCCCACGAGGAGCTGCGGCTGTAGGTGGCCGCGGCGCGAGTGCAGGGTGCACGGAAAGAAGCTGGGTGCAGGGTTTTAGGTCTGTGGTTGAGACGAAGGAGATGGTGGTCGAAGGGGGACCGAGGTCGGGAAGGAGGCGGCAGCGACGGTGACACGGCGAAGGTTGAGGAGGCGAGGACGATGGGTTAAGGCGAGGCGGTCACGGGAAAGGAACGGAGGCGAGGAGGTGGAGGCTCGGTCGAGGGCGAGGAGGCCGGCGCTGACGGTCGTCGGCGTTGGGGCTGCAGCGGCGAGGGCGAGGCGGCCGGGTTACGTAGGGTTTGGGTTCTGCATGAGGGAAAAGAAATGGAGTGGAGAGAGAGATTTATGGAAGAGAGAGAAAGCGAGAGAGAGAGAGAGATTTATGGAAGAGAGAGAAAGCGAGAGAGAGAGAAGATAGAGGAGAGAGATAGTGAGAGACGGTGAGAGAGAGAGAGGATACGGGAGATAGGAGAGTGGGCCCCACGGGAAAAAGATTGTTTGTGATTGGCTGAGAGAATAGATTAGGTTAGGGAAAAATATTAAAAAGATTTATAAGATATAAGGGAACAGTGAAATATTCGATGGTTTAAATATATTAAAATTTGGGATTTTGGCGCAAAGTAAAACATTTCCAAATCGCGTCTGGGTCGGGTCCAAAAATTTGAAATTGAAATAATAGAATTTTAAGCGGGATCCAAAAGTGAAAATGAAGTATTTTATGATCAAAAATCATACCCCCAAAAACGGACACACGTACGTGCACGTAGCCGTCCATACTCGTCCGTTTCACTGAACGGGACTAGAACACGACGCACGAACGCTACAACGGGGTTGGGGGTGTCAAGCAGGCCAAGATGAATATTTTTAATTTTATTTTAGATGCCATAAATTGTTATATGCAGAAATGAATTTACGGGTAAAATTTCAGTAAGTGACAAACAAGCAAGATAAATGAAATAAGTGCCACACTACGTTCAAACGGTAACTGAAAACGCGAGAAATCCGACCTGAGGGGAAGAGCGCCAAGCTAACACGACTAGGGACGAGGAAATTATGGTGAAATATGGGCCCTGATGGGGATCCCACCTCTATTTATAGCTGCCGGCGTGCACGTCCTACGGCTCCGATCGCCTCCCACCAAAACAACGCTTCACAACTAACGGCCGACAACATTCTACCTGCCGCACCAACATTGGATGCGTCCCATCGGGCGCTGGAACACCTGCGGCACGTCCCGTCAACCAACCAGCGCCAGGCACGTGAGCTGGCGCTTCGACGAACGTACGCACAAACCGGCGCTTCCTCTTTAATACGAGATCTCTTCCCTGATCCGCTGGCGTCATAAAGAAAATACGACTAATCGCCCGGGAATACGCACCGACGATATTTTCAAGTAAGAAGCTCACCCCGGGTGACCGGTCAGACCACTCTCGACCCGACCCAGGAATGGGTCGAAACGAGAGTGGGAGGCTAATGATGATGCTCGATATCGTTGACTCCCCAGACAATGACACGTGGAGGATGACTTGTCCCATAGCCTACAAAAAAGGATCAAGAACGTTACGTTGGAAGCACACCCCGGGCTTGCGACTCGAGGATGTTACAGACCTTCGGTGGCCTTTCAGACCACCCCAAGCTCGCCCCCGAGCTATCACAGAACCAAGATGTCTCGGCCTCCCGCTCGTTCCCGAGCCTCCCGCCGAGCTTATCTTCCTCGGTCTCACTGACCGGCCCACAGCACCGATCACAGGCGCCTCCGCCACGGCTCCGCGAATCTCACCAGGCGCGAGATATCCGCCACCCATGATCCCGCGTTCCACGCCATCACGATCCCCCATTAACAAGCATATCTCATCATTAATAGGGAATCCCGCCTATCACGTAGGCGTAACGGCCGGCGTGAATCTCGCGCCCGCCTGCCTCTTGCTGCCACTATATAAACCCCTCTCCCAGACGACTCAGGTAAACCAATTTTACCCCAATAGGCCTTTACTCTGCCAAAATACCCCGTCTAACTTGATCGTCGGAAGGTCCTCGATGGCACAACCACCCCGGAACTTCCTTGCAGATAGCTCGGCCTCAACCACATAAAACTCATTGAGATCCACACGCTTCATGAATCAACCCTCCAAATCCAATCTCAGCCGTCCATCAGCGCTCGCAGCAGATCAACGGAAGGTAACATCCGAAGAAGATCAAGAGATCCATCAATAATAATAATAATAAATATATATGCCCATTCAAGAACTTTTATCAACAATAACAAGGATAAGGTAACAATCTCTACAGGAAAAGAAAAGGAGCATTCTCCTTCTAGAATGATGCTCCTAATCTCAGAACCTCGATTTATTTCCAAAGAGGCTCGGCATAAATCACCTCGCTCCTCGCCTTACTGAATGCATAAAAATTGCAAAATAACAATAATCGAAAGCACATGAACCAAAAACTATATATAATAAACAAATAAATTCAGCTATATGACAGACATTATTATAATTTTTCCCCATCCTTTTTATCATCGAGTGCGAGCGGACACGATAAGCACATATTACATTGCAACAATCTTTAGTGTGATACATTTTATTCTTTAAAAAAGAAAATCAAAGGCCCTTTGATATTTAGGGTACTTGCAACAATGCATTTTGGGTATAAATGCCGCAAACAATGATTCAGCTGCAGTCTTACGGCTGAGATAGGATAGAACATATGATGAAAGGACTGGAGCTTGATAATCTATAAGCTTAACCATACAAAAACAATGAACCAAACACATGGAAACACACTGACTTCCAGAGTTTTTGAACAAGATAATCACATACAGGGAATAAACAACTAAACATTAGCAGATACTGACATGAGTAGATGAAAATCGACTTCAAGAATCAACAAAACCTTCTGATTTCTGCTTTCCTTTCCTTGAAGACTAAACTGAAGCGTAAAGGTTTCCTTCTTCAACACCTATAATTTACAGTTAAACTCAGGCGTTGCATGAATGGATCCCCTTAATGCAGGTAGAATCTAAATTGCAAGATGAGCACGGGTAGCCTGGGAAAAAGTAGAAAATTACCAACAACCGGTCCTATTGGGTAACTTGATACATTATAGTAGTAGACTTGGATGGGCACTGATAAGGATACGCAGACTGCGAGATCAAAATAATGCGACTCAAGGTAAATATGCAGGTGGAGAAGGTAGAAAAGGGTGTTGTAACAACATATTAAAGTTTGAACATATCTGCAATGAGGTCTAGAAAGAACCCTAGTAAATCAAGCTATTTACTTTCGCCCTTAAAAATTGAAAGAAGATGCAAATTTACAAGACAAATCATATGGAATTTGGAAGGTCTTGAATTTGCCATCATGTAAGAGGGATTTCAGATGAAAGATTCAAATGATTGTGGAAGACTGTACATCTAGAAACTCCTTTAAATATTTTTAAGGGTTTCAAGTATAAGACGTAACTTGCCCGATGCTTGAAGAGGTATGTGTTCTACCATTTTCATCTGTAGAAGTGATTTGCCTTCGGGGCTTTCCTGAGCCTGCTTCTGGTGGTCCTTCAGATGAAGATCCTATTAATCGACGCGTAGTTGGGATATTAGCTGCAGATGACATTGTAGGGCTGTATGTGAAAGTTCCAAGAGGATGATCGAATTTGCAACTGGGACCGAATTTGCATATGCCATAACGAGAATAAAAAAGGCACAAGGGTTCCCCCTGGGGGAAAAAGTGAAAAAAGAGAAGTTACTAAGCAAAGTCCTTTAGAAACAAATAATGCTCCATGAAAGAAGAAAAAACTAAAAGCAATTTACACAGTTTCATGACAATTCATTTGATATAACTAAATCATTCTTAATCTTGATTACATTAATAACAATCAGATGTTAGATGCAGTCTTTCTTTTATTAATATATACAAAAAAAGACTGACGGCTTCGAGGTTAAAAAGTTATGATGACAATAATCTTCCTTGTAACATACAGCCTACAGGGTGATTCTACCACAAGTTGGTAATCCAGTCCTGCCAGGTAGAATAACTTCACTCCACGAAAATGAATGATTTAGTAACTATTATAAAGCATATGGTGTGTAAATATAACTAGTCTCATTAAGCCAGTAAGCAAAATGCCTTTAGACAGTAAAATCTTTGAATGCGGAATATAGTCTAAAGACTATTTTCATGTTTGCACTGCGTTTTTTCCTCTAGTCATGACTATATATTTCCAGTCAATACTAATATTTCCATGCATCTTCCTCCAAAATCAGCAAAGTTATATTAGAAACACAAACGCTTGATTTTAAAAGATCGTTCGTTGCATAGATTCATTACCCAACATAACAGCGCTCTTTAATCTATTTTCAATTTTTCTTTCCAGCTGCATGAACACACAACAACAACTGAGCCTTTTATCCCAAGCATATGGGGTAGGCTACATGAACCAACATGAGAATCACGCCGGGTCCCGCACATGAATCCTCTGTCTCCACTCACTTCTATCGAACAATATACTTTCATTGAGTCCTTTGGCAACCATATCGTTTCGTATCACCTCCATCCATGTTTTCTTCGGTCTCCCTTTTGCCCTTTTGCCATTTCCCATATCGAGAGTATCTATTCGTCGAACCGGTGCTTCCATAGGTCTGCGTCGCACATGACCAAACCATCTTAACCGGTTTTCCCGCATCTTCTCCTCCACGGGTGCTACACCAACTTTTGCACGAATATCCTCATTTCGCACCTTATCTTTTCTCGTGTTACCGCACATCCAACGAAGCATGCGCATCTCCGCTACGTGCATCTTCTGTGTATGATGCTTCTTAGGAGCCCAGCATTCTGTACCATATAATAAGGCAGGCCGAATAGCGCTCCGATAAAACTTCCCTTTCAATTTTAACGGAAAGTTACGATCACACAAAATCCCTGTTGCACTCCTCCATTTCAACCAACCAGCTTGAATCCTTTGATTAACATCACTATCGATCTCCCCATTCCTTTGGATGATGGAACCTAGATATCTAAACTGGTCGCTCGGTGATATCTCTTGCCCTTCCAATGTTATACCAATATGGTTTTGACTTCTCTGGCTACTAAATTTGCAGTGCATATATGCTGTCTTGGACCTGCTCAATCTGAATCCCCGAGATTCCAATGTTTGCCTCCATAATTCCAATTTAGCATTAACCCCTGCTTTCGTCTCATTTACTAGAACAATATCATCAGCGAATAGCATACACCAAGGGACCTCATCTTGGATAGTTCTAATAAACTCATCCATCACGATAGGAAACAGGAATGGACTTAATGCAGATCATTGATGTAAACCAATAGTAATCGGATAATCACTTGTTAAGCCGCCGCAAGTTCTGACATTTGCCACTACTCCGTCGTACATATCCTTGATTATGTCAATATACTTGACGGGGACCCCCTTCTTCATCATTGTCCCCCATAATACCTCTCTAGGTACCTTGTCGTACGCTTTTTCTAAATCAATAAATATCATATGCAAATCTCTTCTCTCTCGAAAGCGCTCGACAAGTTGACGAAGCAAATGAATCGCCTCTGTCGTCGATCGTCCAGGCATGAACCCAAATTGGTTCTCTGTTATCTATATATCCTTCCTTAGTCTGTGTTCAATCACTCTCTCCCAAAGTTTCATGGTGTGACACATCAGTTTTATTCCACGGTAGTTTGAGCAACTTTGAATGTCACCCTTATTCTTGTAGATAGGTACAAGGATACTTTTCCTCCATTCATTTGGCATCTTTTTTGTCTGCCAAATCTTATTAAACAGATCTGTCAGACATTTAACGTCTATTTCTCCTAAGCATCTCCAAATCTCGATAGGAATCCCGTCAGGACCAACCGCTTTTCTTAAACCCATTCTGTTCAAAGCTTCTTTAACCTCAGGAAGTCTTAATACAGATAAAGAGTAGGGTTACATCATAAAGAGTAGGGTTACATCAATGAAGGTTTTGCATGAAAAAATATTTCCCATCAGTTGCGCAACCATCATAGAAAACGGTCCTATTAGAAGCATGATAGAAAACGCTCCTCATGTTTAACAGGGAATGTTATCAGGATTTTACTTACAAGATGTGGCCAACCTTTGCGCTTATTTTCAACAGAAGTATGCAATTGCAACCAGTCAGTAATACACACCATATAATGATAATTCCTTGCATATTTAGCCATTGTGAGACACGATGCTATGGACTTGTATCATATTTTTAAAGTTTTTGTCAATTTCTAAGTAGTGAGACGCTAACTTTGAGGGGGCCTCATTAATTTTCATCATTTGACACGAGGTAATTCCCATTATGATAGACCAAAAGGATTTGTTCAGACATAAATGTTCAGTATCAGCCACCATACACGTTTCATAAGCCAGACCTTATTTCCCAGAAGAAAAAAAGTAGTCATAAGTTATTAGCAGTCTTTTTGACATTGTGCTTTAGAAGGCTTTTAGTTAGATTATAAAAAAAAACTAGGGCAGAATTGTGTTATCCATGTCGAATAGAAAATCAAAGAATGAAAATTTACGGTAATCAAACATTAAATTGACAAAGAAATCTAAAGTAAGATGGTTTACTTACTGGACGCAATGGAAGTCCTAATGGACTCAAGACACAGTTGGGAATAGGAATTAGTCTTTCCCTTGGATGATGAAATTTACAGGCCGCACCAAACTTACAATCTCCAGTCTTCATATAGAACTGGCATTCAGGTTGGTCAGGTCTCTCAGGAAAAACATTCTCTCTTTGCATCGTATAAAGACCTATAGGGATTGAGCTTGATTGATAAGATGAAAATGCCTCTTGAGATCCTGCAGTTGTTTCACTTTGACTTGAGGCGTTGTAATATTGAGCGGTGACTGGAGTCTGTTGCTGGTTTTCTGGACACGAAACAGAGCTCAATTGTCCCTGCAAGGAGATAGCCATATCGGTTGATAGCAGTCAAACGTTATAATAAAAATTTGTGAATTTAATGATAAAGAAGTGGGATAAACAACTCAGGCAATCTCCTTTTCTAAGTGAGAAAAACTAGGAAAGAGAAAATCTACACTGGTTTCCATCGTCATCCAGTCATTATATAGCATAAGTCAAACCCTTCTTATACCATAGAACCATATGAAATTGGTCTAACAATATACCGCATACTTGCCAATTATCACAGATAAAAGTAAATCTCATGCATTCATATGCTTCATATGGTAACCATGAATAAAAAATTGAATGAAGTCTTACTAAATTGTATGGGTTATTGTCTTATCAAGCTTCTTCTTTATATTAAATATGATTCTGCTAATTATTTAAATATAAAATGCAATTTTGCCAGTTATAGAAGACTCCGGAGATCTTAAGATATGCTCATATGCCCCTACCCCACCAAAAAAACATATAGGGAAGTGACACTTTATTTGAAAATGAGGGTTGATTTGCCAATTTTTATTGTTATTCCACTTTTTATTTAACAATCTTTTGCTTCCTTTTATATAGTATGCATTCTTTGAGTGAATTATTGAATATGGTTCTGAGATTATACCTTTTGTTTTCAGATAAACTTTATCTGTGTCCAAGCCATAACAATGGAACTAGATCAGGTCCAGGCTTGGAAATTAGAAGGAAAAAAATTACAGCTGGAACATTAATTGGTGAGCAACACACAGGCCCTCTACGAGTGTGGCCAGTAACTAGACGAGTCTGGCCAAGTGCTAAACTGTTGCCAACCTCAACATAAATACACTGCCTATCCAGTGATCTGCATGAGCGTATCTAGCATGACTACGATGTAATTTTCTATCTTACACACACCTTGTATGGCTGAAGATACTTAAAAATTTTCTTCCAATGTCTCCTCCATTAAGATAATGTATTATCGCTATAAAACTTCAACAGCTATGGTCATTCAATAGTTACAAATATCTTTTATAGAAACCCACCATTTTCCTCCAAATTTATCATATCCATTTGGAGACACAGTAAATATATTCATTCCTATTGAAGAGGATTGAATGGTCAATCATTAATAAATAATAGATAAAATTGGTAGCATACAACTTCTCGGCAAACATAATCTAAATTAGGCATGCTCCAAGAACAAAAATTGTTTTTGCAACCACTTGTTTGGCTTAACATCAATGCAACCAAGTCAAAGGATAAAAAGGTTTATAAATGGAATGATTAAGTTTGAATGATGTGGATGCAGGAAAACAGGTATGTGCACACGTGTTTGTGTTGTGCATTAATGCTTGCGTGCGTGCATATTTGTTTTGTTGAGAGAAAGGAATACAAATGCCTATAAATAGGAAAGTAGAGCTTACGGAATATGGATTCCAGCCGGAAACCTGAACAAGCCCTTGAGGAACAATTAATTGAGTATAGCTTGAAGGGCCTTGCCAACGAGGACTTGGTATGAAAGAAGCTCTTGCAGGAGGCCAACTTGTCAAACCCCTGGCAGCATACGATTGCTGCCCATGGGCTGTAGGGGAATGTAAAGAAGGATAGACAGGAGAACCACGCAAAGAAATCAAAGCATTAGATGGCTGCTGATGATGGAACTTGCAGGTATTCCCGAATTTACATAATCCGGTTCTTAAATAATATGCACAATCCTTTTCATTCTGAACCATAAAGAAAGTACGAATGTGAGATTATCATATCATATATATGTGAAGCAATATGATTAACTCTGATAAATATGAATCATAATGAAACTTATTCAATTCAAGCAATCGTAAGATCGAACCGGGCGAAGTGGGTAGCCTAAAATATTTAACTGAACGCGTCCAGCAATTCCAGCTTTATCTCTAGGGTGGTGAAATTTACATGTAGCTCCAAATTTGCATGTTCCCGTCCTTATATAGTACTGAGGGAAAAAAGCTATTGTTAGTGAACAAAAGTAAACGGATATAGATATTGAAAGCCAATATAAATAATGTAAAATTAAGAACAAAAGCTGAATACATAACATGTTGAATAAATAACCATACTATCCATGACCAAAACCTTCCTAGAAAATTGCACAACTGCGCTATACAGTGGATCTCAGGTGAACCAGTAAACTAGAGTGCAAGACATCGAACTTCCCTTTTCACTTGTATTAGCACAGATCATACAAGCTGACACCAAAGATATATCGGCTGATTAATACTGTTTCGAGCTGACCAAAAATAACACAGATCATATAATTTTTCAGTGACAAATTATCTGGACAGATTAATACTGTTTCAAGCTGACACCAAAGATATATCGGCTGATATATAGCCTCACTACCAATTAAAAAACAGTCCATCAATCAGAGGATTTATTGATATTTTAGATATCTACCGGCTAATTGTTTAGTATTTTATTTTTAGAAAAAAAATATATCCCTTTGCAGTTAACGGATAATATGGATCCTATTGGTTCTTCAAAGAATTAACGGGTAACAAGTTTCCAGAATGAATCTCATTGCCCAATACTTGACGGCATTCCCATGTAAATCCCAAATTCTTGAGGTTATTATCCATGGATACTCACCTCACCACCACCACCACCACCCAAAAAAAAGTTTGGATTAAAGACAGGACATTTGGCATGATCAATGGTCTTAATCAAAGTCCTACGACCTAAGATTCTGTATGAGGATACAATTTTTGGAAAGGTAAACATTTTTCTCATTTCATTTTCATATTTTCTTGTTTCTTTATTGATGTTTGCTTCATATCTGCTAGTAATGTTTCCAATCAGGTATTGCATTTCTATTTTATTATCACAATTGATCTTTGTTGAAGATACAAATTCCATTTTTTATCTTTGCTCTATATGATTATGCTCAATGAAAGTATATTGTTCGATAGAAGTGAGTGGAGACAGAGGATTCATGTGCTGGACCCGGCGTGATTCTCATGTTGGTTCATGTAGCCTACCCCATATGCTTGGGATAAAAGGCTCAGTTGTTGTTGTTGTTGTTGTTGTTGTGTGCTCTATATGATTATGCTAAACTAGTCGATTAATTGTTTGTTTGAATCCTTTCGTAATGCATAATTTATTTATAGCATGGTGAATAAATATATTGTCTTTAAACATCTACACAGCTTACGTTAGTTTTTCCATGATAAATGACATCTAAGATATCGCAACTGCATTTTAAGTAGTGCATGTGTAAGAAATATATACGGAATGCCCGATAGGCACATTCGATATTAACTCACATTCCTATATCATCAGATCATCCGCTATCCTGTATCATATATATAACCCCTATCTCGTAGAAATCCCGATGTTCTAAACCCTTGCTGATAATGGTATGCAATTATTTCTTTTCTTCTATAGAAACAAAGTGACCTACTCAAAAAATAAAAGGATACAGTCTAAACCATGATTCTTGCTGCAAACATAGTAGAAAGCTTTTAAAGATAGCTAGCTTTAAGCCTACAACCTGGGAATGAATTCCATTCCCGAAATCAAAAGGAAAGGTAAGTCTCTGTCCCATTTGAATTTAAAAATGCACAGTATCCACCTGACGAGAGAACATAAAACAGTACTACAACTTGCCATTCTTTCTAATTTAGTTAATCATCAAAATCCTCAGATAAGTAGTGACACCATCAAAAGAAAAGAATCTGCGACGATGCACTTGTCGTGCCCTTTCTACCAAAGGAGTTAGATACACATATTTTTAAAGTTTTATAGGTGTTGAACCTGCGTGTCCCTCTATCTCATTGACTATGTACAGGACATCCATATTTTGCCACATGCATCTACACCAATGTGATTCCAGGTACTGCTCTAGTCAAACATTTCAAAGTCCACATTGTCCACCGAGTATTGTTAAAATGGTAGTAAGTGGCAAATGCTCTCACAATTTGATCCAGAAAAAGCCCGAATGACCAGTTAGGCAGTTAGGCCATCCAATTTACATTTGGTTTTCTTCAAGGTAAGGTAGATTACCTTTTAAACCCTAAGAAAACTTTATTAGTCTACTTTACGAATCGGTTGCTAAATATTCTTCTCTTTCGTTTTAAACTGAGAGAGAAAGTTAACATATTACTTTGCCAAACAATTTTAATTTAGAAACTACAGTTGACATATATGATTTAGTACATTTTACATGCTTATACCATTTTAACCCAGATATCGTTGTAAATTGATGTATGAACTCTGGATAACTAGATATCTATATCTGGATTTGTAGTACTATTTTCATGTAAGCCTTGTCATCAAAATGGGTAGGCCTAAGAACTAACTTCCATGAAAGTTTGACCACGTTATACCACCATGACATAAGACAAATATCTGTCACATCTTAATTAGTACCAAATTCTTGGCCTAGGACATTAATCATTATGGACAAGGGGTTTCCATCCCAAATGACCGGTCAGCATCACCAAATTCTTGTAGAACAAAAGAAAGAAATCTAAAGCATCGTTTTACACACATACATAATTTCAAATCGCACAAGCATCTTTAGAAAGCCACAACTAAGTGTACTATGATATAGAGTAGCGCACAGCTTAGTGATCCATCCATACAACTGATGCTTTATAGCATTGGTAAACCTGACTCCATTGGTAATTTTTTACCTATTTATCTGCCGATAAATTGGTGCAAGTATCCTTTAGTTTTAATTGTATTAGGTATATATCTTGATAGAAATAACAACCAAGTATTTAGTATTGGTTCTTCTTGGTTCCACTAAGAACAAGGTGAACAATGGGATGGGAGCCAAGAAATCATGAGGATGACATTGGGCCGAGGAGAGTTGGAAAGGTGAGCGCACATACTTCATTGTGCCGGGCAAGATAAGCAGTGTGGAGTCACAGCTTGTTATCAAGCTGACCTGGCCTGATTATGATATTTGCGGCGAAATGAACGGGATAGAAAAGAGGAGGGGGGGGAGGTACAATGTGTCGTAATATTCAAGTTATAGAGTAGCTCCAGTTATGTAGGTACAACATGGCAACATGAAACTTTCACAACTGCAAATAATGTTCCAGAGGTTCAAAACATGTCAGTTCATAAAGATTAAGATATCAAATTATCTCTGAACAAGTGTATCCCACATATATACATCTATGTCTATATTTATAGCAACTTTAGCTACCATATTGTATCATTTTCGTCTAGAAGTAAAAACTATGGAGGTATTGCACAATACAGTATTCAGCAATACCAAGTCAATTCACAAAATCTAGTTTTCTCTTTATTATATGGTAAGACATTTTGTAGCTTGTGTAGCTTACTGATCCAACAAGCTCCGATGCTAACAAGTATGGATTCAAACAATGAAATTAGATAACCCTCCATTTTTTGTAAATAAGAATGCCCAGGGTGGTGTTTATGTTGCATAGAGACTAAGTCAATTACTTGAATCATAAAACTTTCTTAAAAGATGGTCACATAGGAATGGATTGAGCTATCCTCGGGAAGAATACTCGCTCAGCTGAGAGTAACTGGGAGATCCCGTAAAAGATTATCGAATAAAACATACAGCTACATTCCATTGAGTATTTTTTAAGTTTGACACATTGATTTACACGCTAATCCACTTACTGACCGCATTTCTGAAATTATTTATTCTTAGAGAAAACTACAAGAAGCAAAAAATGCAAGAATTGATTACCAGTGAACTAATCAATATAAGGAAAAGAACACTCTGATACTAACTGCAAACATAGGAAAGCTTACCTGGCATTCAGGTTGGCCAACTCGCTCAGGATAACCTCCCTTAAGTGTAGCTGCAGTAACAGCCTGACAGTCAACAATATTACTTAATTTAGATGATCATTTCTGGTAGAACTCTATAACTAGGTGCATTCATCTCACATGTAAAAGCAGAGCAACCGATATGAGAAACTAGGGAAAGTCAAAAAGGTCTAGCAATGAAATTGGAAAGAACTTTAGATATATAAGAAACATTCATTGGTGCGATCTTTGATCCTTCTGTTCAATATACCAATTTATAATGTATATAAATACTAGCTACAATGCAACTTTACAGTCTCAGTCTCACTCTCACTTTTCCTTTTAATGTAAATCCTCACTAATGACGGCCACAGAATTGGATCCAGCAACCTATTTGATAAAACTGTTTTTGCCACATGAGCTATGATCCTTTCTGTGTGCGAAGAAACTAGGTGACACAATATGCAGTGGACTGCCCATTAAAACAGGAACAAAATATCGATTTGGATCGTCATTCTGGCATCTTTACAGCACAAAATAATACCATTTTTCACAATTAAACAAGATGAAATTGATATTACAAAAAACCTCTAGGCACTTTACCATGGATACAAGTGAATCACATACATACTTTCATACTCCTAAATCATAATGGATCAAGAGGGGCTAGCGGCAATCCGCCCACCTCCATCCCCCAACCCCAAAGTGCAATATGATTGCCTATAAATTATTAGGCCCCACTAGATCTCTTGTTTAGATTTGCCTCACACACTTCCCCCTGCTTCCCAAAGGACGGAAACGGTGGCATGGCTCGGTCCACAACCTAACTATATCAAGGGTGGTCTAGATTCGATAGTTACGTTAAGCGTAAATACATGCGGTCAATGTACCAAAACTAAAAATAAAGGCAAAAACATTTATTCTCATAAACTAAGCACTCGTTACATCTCAGGGGCACGAAATAAAACATAGCGTTTATTACATCCAATGAAAGAAGACAAGCCCTGAACACTGAAAATGGAAAGGAAAAAAAAACTAATCTTGTTAGTAGGTGGACAATTCCGCGTAGTCTTAGGGTTCCACTCCTGCACCTCCATCATTAGCTCCGTCCTAATCTAACGGATGTTCCAGAAAGAGATAGGAGGAAAGAAAGTCTGTTGGCAAGTTATACTCGGGTAGGATATCATATAAAGGACAAATACAGGAAGGTGACATGTATGTACGATGCATGATGTCAAATGGGTGTAGTGGTAAGGAATATCAGGTATCTACTAAGTGTTATGCACGTATCAGTTTGGTAGGTAAGGGTACCGGGCTCTCTAGATTATTCCGTTGGGGCCACGAAACAACAGCAATCGGAAGTGATTGGTACTTGTATCACTCCCCGAACCATGGTTAATCAAAAGGGGAATCCGAGACCCTTAATATAGACTTGCCTAATCAAACTACGCTACTCCGGTCTTATACAGTGATATAGGAGTACAGATCGGTGTTAGCAATGTAGGGTGTTTTTCGTCACCCCATTGAGATGGGAATACGCACCGCTTGTCAGGTGTATACAGATCCCCCTGCCTAAATTAGACTGGGGTTTATTGATCGTAGGGATCCGAATCTCCGCAGCCGCGGACTAAACTGCCGTTAATTACCCCTCACTTTTGGAGCGAGAGAATCTTCGATTGATGGATCAAACTGATCATGCGAAATCAATGTGATGTGTTGGTGTTTTTTTTAAACAATAAGGACGTGTTATCTTTTATTTATTATATATTTTTTATAAAAAAATAATTTAAAAAAGAAGGGGAAGCCCCCTCCTACTCACGTGAGAGGGAGGCGGGACTCCCACTAAGTGGGAGCCTCCCCCTCACGTGAAGGGGAGTGGGGAGCTTCCACTTAGTCCCTCTCACATGAAGGGGACGTGAGAGGGAGCAGGGGCTGTGGGAGCCTCCCCCTCACATGGGGAAGGGAACCCCTTTAGTGGGCTCCAAAAAAAAACTTTGTTTCGGTGGAGCTAAACTCCAAAAGAATTTATTTAGAGTTAAACTCCAAAAAATTTTAAGTGGAGTTAAACTCTCCAAAAGGATTTTATTGTGGAGTTCAACTCCAAAAGAATTTTTATTATGGAGTTAAACTCTAAAAGAATTTTTAATGGAGTTGAACTCCCTGAAGGAATTTATATGGAGTTGAACTTCCAAAACAATTTTATTCGGAGTTAAACTCCCAAAACAATTTTTATTATGGAGTTAAACTCCCAGAAAGGATTTTCATTTTAGAAAACTCAAAAGAGATCTCTTGAAGCTCCAAGATCTATTATTGGGAGTTAAACTCCAAAGGATCTTAAATGGAATTGAACTCCCAAAAGAATTTTATATGGAGTTAAACTCCAAACAATTTTTGTTTGGAGTTAAACTCCCAAAAAAAATTATATGGAGTTAAACTTCCAAAACAATTTTTTTAATTATTATTATTATTATTAGAAGCTCCCACTGAGTGGGAGCTTGCCTCCCCCTCACGTGAGAGGAAGCAATGGGCTCCCAGTGCACACAGGTTTGGAGTTAAACTCCAAAAGATTCTCTCTTTTTTTCTTATAATTATTATAGAGTTAAACTCCAAAAGATTTTAAAACATGGAGTTAAACTCCCAAAATTTTTATATGGAGTTGAACTCCCAAAATAATTTTATTTGGAGTTGAACTTCAAAACATATTTTTTTATATGAAGTTTAACTCCCAAAAATGATTTTTATTTTAGAAAACTCAAAAGAAATCTCTAAAAGCTCCAAGATCTATCTCTTGGAAGATGAAAGGGGACCCCTTTCTCCCTTTTTGAGCCTTGAATCCTCTCAAAATGAGTTTTTTTTTTTGAAGATGGGTCTTCTTCTCTCTCTTCTCTATTCTTTTTTTTTGGATCTTGGGGGGAAGGGTGGTGAGATTTAGAATCTTCCCTTTTTAGAGATTTGATAGGAGATTTGAACTTCGCTTCAAAGGTTTTATGGTGAAAAACTATTTTTTTGAGAGAAGAGTTAAACTCTTGATTTAATTCAACAAGAGAAGAAAGAAGAAGGTTTAAAATCTTGAAGAAGGAGGCTCAAACCCAAGAAATTTTATGGGAAATGGATCCTTATTTTTTCATTTCATTATCATGTTGTCTTATATAAGCTTACAAATTTACACATAGCCCATTGGGCTTTACAAAATGGCATTTTGCCCATCTCATGCCTCATTTGCTTATATTTTTTTTTTTTTTGCACATGAGTCATGGGCTTTACAAAAATTTGGCATTTTGCCTATTTAAATATTACACTTATTTATTGTATTTTCTTAGCATAGGACTGGTCTAGGCTTGGGCTCACTTGCTTGTACTTGGGTTCGGGCGTAGGCCCGGCATGGGTTCAGACGTGGGCCCAGCTTGGATTCGATAGTAAGACCCGTCTACTTGTCCACAGTTTGATTTTGACTTTGACTTTTGGTCAATGAGGTGAAAATTTCAACCCCAACAAAATACCCCCATCAATGAATGCACACTACATATATAGGTCGTGTGCATGAAATTGATGGATCTTCTTTCGCGTAGTGTGATTTCATTTGGTTCTCGCTTTTAGGAGGCTGGCACTGCCCTTTTTACGACATAGACGGTCGACGCTTGACGTGTCTTCGAGACAGAGTGTCGCTGGTCGACGTATCCCCAAGACGGAGTGTCTATTTGACGTTTCCTCGGTACGGAGTGTCTGTTTGACGTTTCCCCGGTACGAAGTGTCGCTGGTTGACGTGTCCCCGAGACTGGCGTTGGTCGACGTTTTCCCGAGTCGGAGTGTCTATTTGACGTTTCCGCGGCACGAAGTGTCGCTGGTCGACGTGTCCCCGAGGCGGAATGTCTGTTTGACGTTTTCCCGGCACAAAGTGTCTGTTTGACGTTTCCCCGGGGCGAAGTGTCGCTAGTTGACGTGTCCCCGAGGCAGAGTGTCCGTTTGACGTTTCCCCGGCACGGAGTGTCGCTGATCGACGTATCCCTGAGGCGGAGTGTCTGTTTGACGGTTCTCCGAAGCGGAGTGTTGCTGGTCGACGTGTCCCCGAGACGGAGTGTCTGTTGGACGTTTCCCCTGCACGGAGTGTCGCTGGTCGACATGTCTCCGAGACGGAGTGTCGCTGGTCGACGTGTCCCCGAGGCGGAGTGTCGCTGGTCGACGTGTCCCCGAGGCGGAGTGTCGCTGGTCGACGTGTCCCCGAGGCAGAGTGTCTGTTTGACTTTCCCCGACACGGAGTGTCGCTGGTGGACGTATCCCTGAGGCGTTGTGTCTGTTGGACGTTTCCCCGGCACGGAGTGTCTGTTGGACGTTTCCCCGTTACGGAGTGTCGCTGGTCGATGTGTCCGTTTGACGTTTCTCCGGCACGGAGTGTCGCTGGTCGACGTGTCCCCTAGACGAAGTGTCTGTTTGACATAAAGACCGTTATTGGAATTGATTGGTTTGATTTGTTTTAGGGAGGCTCCAATCTGTCCGGCGGGGCTTTTGATTTTGGAAGCGCTTCCGGATGGAACTTTAGTTTGATTTGTCTGATTCCTGCCTTGTTTGGCGGGACCCTTGAATTTGAGGCATTGCAGCATGGGATTTGGAATTTGGATTTTGATTTGACATCAGCATCGCTACACTGGAATGTAGTACCAGGAGCAATCATCATTTGCCGTGAAAGGATTTGGAGATTTTGGTTTTGGTTTCGCATCAGCATCGCTACAATGTAATGTGATATCAGGAGCGAATCGTTATTTGCTATGCCCGTTAAGGAACGATGGCTTAGGAGACAAGTTTAGGTTCCTGTCACCTAAGGTTTTTCAATTTTATGAGTCGTAAGGGTCTCATAAAAGCATTTTCTTCCTACGAGTCGAAAGAATCTCGTAGTTGCATTTTCTCCTTAGGCGTCGTGAGGACCCCTAAGTGTGTTTTTCCCTTGTGAGTCGTCAGGATCCTACGAAAGTATTTTCTTACGAGTCGAGAGGATCTCATAAGTGTTGCATTTTCTCTTTAGGAGTCGTGAGGACCCCTAAATGTGTTTTTCCCTTGTGAGTCGTCAGGATCCTACGAAAGTATTTTCTTACGAGTCCAGAGGATCTCATAAGCTCTGTTCTCCTCATGTATTATGAGGACACATGAGTGAGTCTTCCTAAATGGAGCATAATTCCGATGGCGGAGACCGGCCTCGGGGCTGGTGATTGCGGTGTGGCATGGGTGTGATTTATCTTGTTTATACCCGTGGATTGTATACGGTGGTCAATTTGGAGACTGGCTATATGGCTGAGAGAAATTGAGGATTTGGATTTTGGTTGGCGTCTGCATCGCTGCACTGGAATATGGTATCAGGAGTGACTCATCATTCGCCGTTTGGGAATTTGGATTTTGGTTGGCGTCTGCACCGCTAACACTGAAACGTAGTGCCAAGAGCGACTCATCATTTGCCGTTGCCCATTGGGGAGCGATGGCTTAGAAGACAGGTTTAGATCTCTGTCGCCTAAGACTTTTTAATTTTATGAGCCGTAAGGGTCTCATAAAAATATTCTCCCTACGAGTCGAAAGGATCTTGTAGGTATATTTTTTTCTTAGGGGTTCTGAGAATTCCTAAGTGTGATGCTCCTTTATGAGTCGTAAGGATCTCTCGCGGGAATATTCTCCTCACAAGATCAAGAGGACTTTGCGAGTGTATTTTTGTCTCTTTTTCAGGGGTTTGTGCCCTTTCGAGTTTTCACAAAATCGCCGGTAGTCCTGCTTTTTTACTCACGGAGCTCTTTCGGGTTTTTATCCGTGCCCATTTTGCTTGTGGACATACCGGTTTTTTGTTTTATTTTTATTTTTATTTACATTGTTTTTCTTTTATTTCCCTGTTTAACGACTTAGAGGTCAATTGTTCACAGTTTAACGACGTGGTGGTCAAGGGTGTCGGTTTATCCAAGACTCGTGCACTTTGATCTTGGCGGGGCTGAGTTGATGACCTTAACTTGGTGGTTTGTCGGTTAATCTGAGGACGGTAAGTTTTACCCAGCCTTACATTGGTTCTCTACCCAATCTTTGAAAACATAGCGGTCTTCGATGGTATGACTCGCCATCCTATGATATGGACAGTACATGGGATCGTCAGTCATGTTCATTTCATGCGGTCTCTTTAGAATAGACAATTGCAGACCATTCTCCAAGACATCCTTGAATATTTTGCGGACTTCGTCCCTCCTGAAGGAGTATACTTTCTTCTTTCTCTTCATTAGAGTCGGTGCCTTTCCTGATGCTGGTTCTAGAGGTCGATCAGTCTTTGATACTCCTACTGTCCGCTTACCCCGTTCAGTGTACGTATCGGAGGGACTGGAAACCGATCGCAGCCGTTTTTCGCAAAGGTGCTCCGCTCTTGGGCTGAAAGGAGTATCGGTTGGCTGTTTCTGGATATCAATCCCTGGCTCATGAACCAAAATTTGACTTTGCTGTAATTGCAATGTAGCGACTTAGGTAGTGAGATCTGCCACGGCGTTTACCAGCTTGTTGACTTTGGAACGGACCTTGGTCATCTTCTCGTCCCTGTCCTGAAGCTCTCTTTGAAGCCATTGGAATAACGCTTGTTCTATAGCTTTGGGAACGACGACTGGGCTATCCTTATCGCCTGAGCTTGATTTTCCAAGAACCATGGGCTCTTTTTGCTCAGCAGCTCGAGCAGGATCCTCATCATTATCTGAACCGAGCCAGTATTGGGCTGCGTCAACCATATCATCACCATCGCTGTGAAGCGTATGAAGGTTCGTTTCTCCAGGTCCGACCATGTAGACCGTATGGATCGTGCATTTGTCCGTTGTCCCTTCATTGTCAACGTTACTCGCTGGACCTTTGGATTGTCGTCGTAGTTTGCTCCTTTCAGAGATGGGTGAACAACTGAGAGTGATCGGGTCCCGAAATATCTCGGTCTCTGTTTGTATAAAATTGGCGGTCGCGGTTTGATCGTTTGTCAACACGCCAGGGGACAATGAGATTTCTCCCGTCTTGTATTGTTTCTCGACCCAATCCTTGAAGATGCAACAGTTTTCAATAGTGTCCCACTCGGTGGTATGGGCAAAAATTGGGATGATCAGTCATGTTCGCTTCATTTAGCCTTTTTGGTTCTGGTAGCCGCAGGCCATTCTTGAAAGCATCTTTGAATATCTTGTGGACCTTGTCCCTTCTGAAAGAGTAGACCTTATTTCTCCTTTTCTCCAAAGTTGGCTCTCGGGATTGTTAGTCTTCGCTCTGCCCGCTCTCTGCCTATTGAGAGAATCGGTGTTGTTGGAACTTTCGCCTTTCCGGTTGTCGTCCCTCTGATGTCTCAATCTGTTTGTGAATTGGAGATCCTGAGTGGACTCGGGTTTTGAGCGTTCCAACATTTAAACCTTCTTGGTTGGCTCTTGGAATGTTTTGAGGCCTGCGGTGCACAGGAAAGGTTTCATCCAGTTGTTCAGATTTTCTATAAGAAGACCGACAGATTAGTCTTGTTCCAACGGCGGTTCACATTTGACAGAGAGCTTGCGCCATCGGACTATCAAATCCATGCTGCTTTCGTTGTTTTTTGGTTCGGTCCTTACAAGGTCGGCATGGTGATTTTATCGCTGACACTCATGAACCTTTACTTGAACAGGGATTCTATTTAAGCGAACGTCGTAATCGAGTCATTTGGTATGCTTGCATACCAATCGAAAGCAACATTGGTCAAGCTATTGACAAACCGACGGAGAAGAAGCGCATCATTACCTCCAGTATTTGCGCATGATGCTTTAAATTGGGCAATGTGCCGGTTCGCATTTCTCGTCCCATCGAACCTTTCGAATTTGGGGACGACATAGCCATCGGGAAACTCCACAAGATCGTATTGTGCAGGGTATGGTCTCCCACTGCTGCCGACCTCTTTTTGCATCTCGGCCCCGACCATCAATGTTTTGACTTTGCTGGTGATCAAATCCATGATCTGATTCTGCATAGGCGGGCGGCTGTCGTCGGTAGTCAAGACATTTCCCGAGATAGGATGCGTCCGACTTTCATGCGACTCGTCCACCTTTGGATTTGAAGGAATATGCGTCGGCCGCCTCGGGACACTGTTTCCCAGTCCATAAGCAGAGTCCTGCGCTTGATTGGGTGGCTGAGAAACGACTTAGGTCGTGAGCTGTAAGACGGCGTTCGTCAAGTCGTCAATCTTCGAGTAGAGCTTGGCCATCTCCTTGTCTTTGTTTTTGAGCTGCTCTTGGAGAAGTTGCTGCTCTGCGGTCTTGGGACGGAAGATTGGCCCCTTTTCGCTTTCCGAGCCTGACTCCTCATGAACTGAGGGATCTCTCTGCTTATCGGCCTCACTGGAAGGGTCTTCATTACCTTCCAGAGGAGGCTGGTCTTAGAAAGTGACAGCCACATTCACACCAAATTGGATTTGAGATGTGGTGGCCCCATCCTTGCTCTTGCTGCATGTGCCCACCATGTAAACAGTGTGGACCACATATCCAGCCATCTCTTTATCTTTGGCGGCTAATTTTTCGGACCGTCGTTATGGCCCTTCCTCTTCTGGAAAAGAAAGGCGACTGAAGACGGTTGGCCTGACTGGGTTCTTGGGTGGCGCTGTTCGGACCGCAGTTTTCTTGACTCTTGCGGTCATGGCATTCTTCCGAACCAATTTCAGCGGTTCAAAAGAGTTAACGATCTTTACAGCCGATTCAGCTGTTGTTGCGGGGTAACCATGTTCTTGGAACCTCATGAAGTTCGGTCTAGCAGGAGCCCTAACCCCTTTGTTGGCCCTGTATCTGAGTCTTTTCTGTCTTAGCTTCTTAATTTTGAGGGCTTGGCGGGTATCCGTTATCCAGAAAGCTATCGTGAGTCGATTGACGGAAAGCTTAGAGAAGATACCCGATTGAGCAGTTGTCAGAGGCACCGCTGGAGCTTGCTCGAGACACCTTATTGCTTTATTGGTATTGATGGCCTTGCCCCCGGCTGGGGCCAAGGAAAGTCGTTCAAACACCGACTTGCATTTGGGTAGTTGTGGCCTCGAGATCACCACATTTGGCTTCTTTCCTTTCGAAGTCGGTCTGTCTGTTACCGATGCTTAAGAAGCTGGGATAGCATTAGCTGGCACGAACAGAATAGAGCCAAATGGTAGCAGCGGCTCCTCCCACTGTCGCCCGAGACTGGCTGGGAGGAACGTCCTGACGTCCATCTTCATCGTGTAGGATATGGGAGCTGTGTTGAGAACTGAGCTTGTCCTTAGAGACATTTTGTTGCGTCCGAAAATTGCAATTAGAAAATAGGAACCTGCACAAAGAAGCATGATTTCAGTACAGGCAATCGATGTATATGTTGATTGAGTTCGCATGATTGTTTAACCCGAAATATGGGAGGAGAGAAAAGGCCCCACCAGGCGTGCCAGAGTTTGTAGGGTATTTTTCGTCACCCCATTGAGATGGGAATATGTGTCGCTTGTCAGACGTATACAAATCCCCCTGTCTAGGGTAGGCTGGGGTTTATTGATCGTGGGAATCCGAATCTCCGGCAGCCGCGGACTAAACTGCCGTTAATTACCCCTCGCTTTTGGAGCGAGAGAACCTCCGATTGACTGGTCAAACTGGTCATGTGAAATCAATGTGACGTGTTGGTGTGTTTTTTTAACAATAGGGACGCGTTCATTTTTTTATTTATTCTATTTGTGACAAATGGTTCTTTTTTTTAATTTATTCAAAGAAACATTTTTTTAAATTTATTTTATTTATTATTTATATTTTTTTATTTTAAAATAATTAAAAAAGGAAGGGAATGCCCCTCCCAATCACGTGAGAGGTAGGAGGGGCTCCCACTAAGTGGGAGCCACCCCCTCACATGTGGGAGCTCCCCACTCCCCCTCACATAAGAGGGAGCAGGGGCTCCCACTCCTCCATGTGAGGGAGCAGGGGCTCCCATTAAGTTGGAGCATCCCCCTCACATGGGAAAGGGAATCCCTCAGTAGGTTCCAAAAAAAACTTTTTTTAATGGAGTTAAACTCTAAAAGATTTTATTTGGAGTTAAACTCCTAAAACAATTTTATTTGGAGTTAAACTTCGAAAAGTTTTTATATGAAGTTAAACTCCAAAACATTTTAAGTGGAGTTCAACTCCCCAAAAGGATTTTATTGTGGAGTTCAACTCCAAAAGAATTTTATTATGGAGTTGAACTCCAAAAGGAATTTTAATGGAGTTGAACTCCTAAAAGGATTTTATATGGAGATGAACTCCCAAAACAATTTTATTATGGAGTTAAACTTTCAAAAGATTTTTTTTATGGAGTTAAACTCCCAGAAAGGATTTTTATTTTAGAAAACTCAAAAGAGATCTCTTGAAGCTCCAAGATCTATTATTGTGGAGTTAAACTCCAAAAGATCTTAAATAGAATTGAACTCCCAAAAGAATTTTATATAGAGTAAAACTCCCAAAATAATTTTTGTTTGGAGTTAAACTCCAAAAAAAATTATATGGAGTTAAACTCCAAAAACAATTTTTGTTTGGAGTTAAACTCCCAAAAAAATTTATATGGAGTTAAACTCACAAAACAATTTTATTATTATTATTATTATTATTATTATTACAAGAAGCTCCCACCGAGTGGGAGCTTGCCTCCCCCTTACGTCCCCTCACGTGAGGGGGAGTAGGGAGCTCCCACTCAGTGGGACCTTCCCTCTCCCTCAAGTGATGAAGGAAACCCCCACTCACGTGGGGGAATGGAGGGTGTCCACAGGTTTGAAGTTAAACTCTAAAAGATTCTCTTTTTTTCTTATAATTATTATGGAGTTAAACTCCAAAAGATTTTAAAATATGGAGTTAAACTCCCAAAATTTTTATATGGAGTTGAACTCCCAAAACAATTTTATTTGGAGTTGAACTCCCAAAACAATTTTTATTATGGAGTTAAACTCCAAAAGATTTTATTTATATGGAGTTAAACTCCCAAAAAGTTTTTTATTTTAGAAAACTCAAAAGAGATCTCTTGAAGCTCCAAGATCTGACTTGGATGATGAAAGGAAACCCCTTTCTCCTTTTTTGAGTCTTGAATCCTCTCAAAGTGATGTTTTTTTGAAGATGAGTCTCCTTCTCCCTCTTCTCTCTTCGTTTTTTTTGGATCTTGGGGGAAGAGTGATGAGATTTAAAATCTCCCCTTTTTAAAGATTTGATAGGAGATTTGAACTTCGCTTTAAAGTTTTTATGGTGAAAAACTATTTTTTTAGAGAACAAGAGTTAAAACTCTTGATTTAATTCAACAAGAGAAGAAAGAAGGTTTAAAATCTTGAAGAAGAAAGAGGCTCAAACCCTAGAAATTTTATGGGAAATGGATCCTTGTTTTTTCATTTCATTATCATGTTGCCTTATATAGGCTTACAAATTTAAACATAGCCCCTTGGGCTTTACAAAATGGTATTTTGCCCATCCCCTGTCTCATTTGCTTAAATATATATTTTTTGCACATGTGCCATGAGCTTTACAAAAATTTGGCTTTTTGCCTATTTAAATATTACACTTATTTATTGTATTTTCTTAGTATAGGACTGGTCTGGACTTGGACCCACCTGCTTGTACTTGGGTTCGGGTGTGGGCCCGGCATGGGTTCGGGCGTGGGCCCTACTTGGATTCGACAGTAGGGCCCGCCTACTTGTCCGCGGTTTGACTTTGACTTTGACATTTGGTCAATGGTGTGTAAATTTCAACCCCAACAAGCACGCGACACTACTAGGCGGTGTCACAAAGAGGGGTTCCCTTCTGGTCGTCCGTAAAGACGGAATCTATTGCCTACAGAATCTACATGGACCCTCTATGCCTAGGCGCTCGCGTCTAACCCTGGCTGTACAAGATGACATGTCATATGGTATATCATGAGTTGGGTTAAGTATTGGGTAATACTCATGTGATTAGGTTTCCATAATAGTTCATGGTATTTTAGTGAAAATAAAACTTTGAGAAGTTTGTGGTATTTTAATGAAAATATAACTTAGGGAAAACCCATGATATTTTAGTGTAATGATAATTTAGGAAAACCTATGGTATTTTAGTGTAATTATAACGTAAAAGTTTGGTCATGTGTCGTGGTAGGTTGTTACCACAACATCTAAAATCCAAGATTAAGATTGTTGTCTAATTAAATCCCTAAACATGCAATATATTAATATTTAGAAATAACTAACTAAACTAACTAAATAATCGACTTCAGAAAACTAAACTACTCCTAATTTACCTAATTATCTAATCTAATTATTAAACATACAAAAATATAATTTTTAAGAAGTAGACCAAGATGAGAGAGACGAACCCTACCTCTTGAAGAACGTTGGAAAAGATAACTATGACGTTCTCGAGTTCTTTCTTTCTCAAATATTTCTCTATTTTTCTAGCACTCACAACCACCATTTTTATGAAGAGCGTCGAAAGACGATCGCGTGGAAATTTTCATAGATTTTTTAAAGCAACATAATTGTGAGAAAAATATGCTGGAGTGGGGGCTATTTATAGGCTTCTAAAGAAACCCTAACCTTAGCTGAATATGGTGGTCACGTCACTGATTAACAGGAGTGGCCCGATCAAGCAAACGAGAAGCTCAAATTGCACCATGTCGCTACTTCTCTCTTTAACCCTTACGTGCTTTGCACGTGAAGGGCGTGGGCTCCCTCCAAGTGCAATCGGCTGCTGCCGCCACTTCTTTTTTCTTTTCTTTTCTCTTTTGTTTTATTTTTAAAAAACATTTTAATAATTGTTTTTAAAATCAGAAAAATCATCAATAATATGTAAAAATATCAGAAAAATACCAAAAATTCTAAAAAATAATCTAATTAAAGTTTTCTTCATTTTTAAAAAAAAATTGTCAAAAAATGATTTCCTTTTTGTTTAAAAATTATTTCTTAAACTCCTTTTCCTTTCTAAAAATTCAAATTAAATTACTAAAAAAATCCTCAAAATTGCATTTAATAGTTTTTAAATATAAAACAACACTTCCATCAAAAGAGGCACTAAAAATAATTCAAGACTCCAAGAAAAATATTTAAAAGATCTTTATTAAAATATACATAAGAAGTCGTCGTTACAATCTACCCTTCTTGAAATAGTTTCGTCCTCGAAATTACAAGGGGGTGACGGGAAAGAAATTACATTGAGGGAGTTACAAAAAGAGGGAGGTATCGCTCTCTCATCTCATCCTCTCTCTCCCAAGTAGACGCGCCTGAAGAGTCTTTCCTTCACATGACCCTAACGAGCTGAACTATCTTGTTCGTCAGGGTCTTCTCCTTTCGATCCGAAATCTCGATTGACTGCTGTTCATAGGTTAGGTTGCCCCCCACGGTGATTTCTGAATGATCCATCACATGACTAGGGTTGCGAACAACTTCCTTAGTTGCGAGATATGGAAAACGTTGTGTACGCCTTTCAATGATGGCGGTAAGGCCAAACGATAAGCAACTTCACCGACTCGTTCAAGGATATCGAACGGACCAATGAATCGCGGGCTGAGCTTTCCGCGCTTCCCGAAACGTATCACTCCTTGATTCGGGGAAATTTTCAAAAAAACATGATCACCCGGTTGGAATTCCAGATGTCTCCTCTTTATATCTGCCCAGTGTTTCTGCCGATGCCCAGTTTTTCTGCCGATCCTGAACTTCGCAACTGTTCCCTGATTGTTCTCACCACTTCCGATAATCATCTCAGAGTCCAAAAGTTCTCGATCTCCAACATCATCCTAACTCAATAGGGATCTGCACTTTCTCCCATATAAGACTGCAAACGGTGCCATGCCGATACTCGCCTGGTAGCTGTTGTTGTATGGGAACTCTATCATGTGTAAGTGATCTTCCCAAGACCTCTTGAAATCCAACACACAAGCTCGAAGCATATTCTCGAGAATCTGAATGACCCACTCAGATTGGCCATCGGTCTGAGAATGATATGTCGTGCTAAAACTCATGCTTGTGATTGGTTTGGATAGTATGTGTGTTTATTGGACCCGATCCGCTTGCGTGAAATCCGTTATGGGTTGATAGTTAGATAGTATATATGTTTTTCTGATATGTATCCATAACTAAATCTATATGAATCTCAAATTATAGATATACAATTTTTTAAACTATATATATATATTGGTAACCATATGTTACGGGTATTTCATATCTAATCTTTAATTGTCAGTATGCTTTTATCCTATTTTAATACCTCATGTTATTTTATTGACGGTTATCTATTATATAAATCCTAAACGTCCCAAGATGCTGTGTATAGTATTTTAGATTAGAATATATTTTTCTAACCATTATATTTATGGTTTAAGTGGGCTACATATGTGTAGATAATACCTTAATGTATTTTTTTGCTATTTAGTAGAGACGGATCGGGATCATAATATCTTTATAAAATATTATTGGTTATTTAGTTTATACAAATCTATATAAATACATATATAATATATATATATACCTAACACATAATTATATAGATATTTTTCCGTATAAACTTAAAACCCATCTCTCTCTGCCTCGGCTCTCTCTCATGCTTTCTCTCTCTTCCCCCTCGTAGCCACCAACTCCTCCTCCCTTATATCGAGCACGTCCTCGTTTTCAACTTCGCCGACTCCCTCCCCTTCTTCTACTCGATCTCGATCACCATCATCGCAGCATCCTCTTTGCATCAAACAACCCATCTCGCCACACTTAGCTCCCTGTCGTCACACCCAGCAATCCAAACCATCACCCATCGACCCTCATCTCCTCGCCGTCACCCTCGTCCTCGATCACTTTTGCTGGCGCCTCACCCTCGTCGAGAGAACCCAACACCACCATCCATCACCAACCGGAGCATCCATCTTCCCATCACCAAGACTCCACTGCCAGTGCAACCATCTTTCTCCGGCCATCTTCTTCACCCAAGCACCCATCTTCACCAAGAAGCCTTCACCTTAGAACCCATCACCTTGCCTGCATCTTTTTGCTGAGAACCCACAACCCAACACCAAGAACCGAATATATGCAACCCAACACCGATCATCATCACCAGATCCCATCATCGCCGACGTTCGAGCCTTGCAAACCTAGCCCTGAGCCAAGTTGGTACCCAGGTCGAGCCCAACTCCAGCCCCGTTGGTCGAGTCACCGAGACGAGCGTCTAGGTTGATCCCCGAGCTTAGTTCAAGCCGAGATTCAGGTTTCGTTTTTGATTCATTTAGCATCGTGTTGTTTCCGCCGTCATCATCGTTGAGGCAAGTATTTACTACTTGCTTTACATGCTAGCGACGACAGTGGCCGTCGTAATATTATTTATTATTATATCATTTTATATATATAGTCCGTATATCATTAGTAGTTAACAATAACAAGTTTTATAATTGATTGTTATGCAAATTAAATCTATAATTAGTGTTTATAACAAACTATTCTAGTTTGGTCAATCGATAAATCGAAAGATAAGAATTAATATGGTTGTTTTCGTTACATTATTTATCACACCTAGATAACGGTTACGACCGTAATTCATCACGACCTGTTTGCATAATGTTACAATAAACACTTATATAAATTAATATATTACATTGACGTGCATATAACTCGTTATCTTGTTACTGATATGACTATCTTGCTTATACATGTTACTGTGATATTTACCGTTGCCAACAATTCTGACTTGTTGTTCTGATGGACGTGACCTATTGTCTAGATAGGCATAACATGTGCATGCATATTTCTATGTTGGCATTAGGTATATATTATATTCATTTCTGACTTGGAAAACGAAACCTAAAAAAATGGGGAAATCAAAAATGTAATTGAAGTGTAACTTAAAAGGATATTACTTGATCCATGATTCCAGGGGTAACGGAACAGAATCACTCGTGATTCATATTACTTGATCCGTGATTCTGGGGGTAACAGAACAGAATCATTCTTGATTCATACACCTTGATCCGTGGTCCCGGAGGTAACGGGATATATACTTTTGAGTTACATGGAGGAGTACATTCATTGGTTTCAAATACCCATGGGATAGTTAACCAAGAAACACAGACTTTAGAATACACGTGACATATTTGACTACCTATAACCTGATATGACACCTGTGATTGTTTTATTTATACACATGATACCTCACTCTTGCACGTGACATCCTATATAACACATTGTTTAGTTTATTATTATTAATATTATTATTATGATATTTGTGACGTACTGTTGTATGGGTTTTGCATGGCCCAGATACTTGACGTTAGCACATGTGAATCGTGAGTACTTCGACAGGTTTGCCGACCAGTAAGGACCTTTTCACTGATATAGCTCTGATTGATAGTTTAGGTATCCCTTTTCCTTGAATCTTTATTGCTTCCGTTGCTATTTCTTGTTATTGTTATTGTGGCTATTGGACCTGTTTAGAAATAGATAGTTATATTATTGTTCTTGATTACTGATTGACAGCCGTAATGTGATTATGGGAGGATAGTTTTCTTACCGTAGGTAGCATGGTTGGATATGTTACGTTCTTAAATTTTTGTATTTTGGAAAGCAGAGCGTGACAAGGTTTTGTTGGTATCGGAGCATAGATTTTAGGTTAGCCGGGCATGATTCAATTTGTAATTGGGTGTAGTACCCAATACATTGTCCTTAAAACCCAGAATTTTAGGAACATGTCATGTCTCATTATTGTCTTGTCATTCAATTCCTTACATCTTTTCTTCTCTCAAAACTCTTTTATCTTGACGATATGGAAATGACTTTGCGTCTAAGCTTGGAATTCTCTTGATTCCTTATTATTTCTCCCCTCTTATTCCCGCGATTCTGATAGTAGAATTTGGACGACTTGGGTGGAGTTATGTGGTTGTAACCATATACCTCGGTATAGTTACAATGCAGTGCTCTATTCAGGTAACCTGGAGTCCTATCTCGATTCATTTTCTTGACTCATGTTCATTATACTAGTTTTTTTCTCTCGGTTTCATTACTTATGAATTTATGTCTTATCACGAACCTGAATCCAACAATCGCGTTACATCCTTCCCCTTGTCCCGTAATGATCGGTCTGTTTGTGTTTCGAAGAACCAGAAGAAACACTCGAGAGCATATAATGATTGCAGTAGTTCGAGATTGACCCCAGCGGGAGCTAGTATAGACCACTTCAAGGCCGATCAGGTAAAAGATGTTTCAATGAAGAAATTCTGACAGACCCGCCTCAATTTATCAGAGTAGCACAGCGGAAACGTGGTGGGCTGATAATCCATAAGTCGTAGAACAAACTTGTAAATTTATGATGAGGGGAACTATTTATGTACTAAAAGGTGAAGTTAATGAACAAGTTGCAGATGAAACACTGATAGTAGTTCGGGACTTCATGGATGTATTCAAAGACATCTCGGGTTTACCGCCGGAACGAGATGTGAAGTTCACGATTGATCTTATTCCTGGAGCAGTGCCAATTTCAAAAGCTTATTATCCGATGGCACCGATAGAACTGAAAGAGATAAAGAGACAAGTTTCTGAATTATTAGAGAAAGATTGGAGTCGTAGCAGTGGTTCACCGTGGAGAGCTCCAGTTCTTTTAGTCAAGAAGAAAGATGGCACGCGGAGATTGTTGATCAGTTAAATTTATTGCACATCTGTATCGACATTTTCCCTACTATTATTAATTACTAAAATGTGTTAATTGTAAATAAAGAACATAAGTGGGTTTATTTATAAAAAGATTATTGTCATATGTTTCTTCATTTATATGTAATATAATTCGGAAAAATATATGCATATCATATCAAATATTCCTAACCATTCTTAAAATATCATATCAATCAATTGGCTAGAATAATATCTTAAATAAAAACATATGCTACTAACAAGATAATTTGAGATATTGTGCGGGTATTATAATAAGATTAGCTCAGCTCTGAACTATGAGTAGGAGATCCTCAGCAAATCGAAGTATCAAACCGAATCTGCCAAATATTAGGAGCAAATTGAAGAATCTTGCAACTCCAAAGACTAAGACGTATTTTCAGAATCTTTTTATCGGAAAGATCTCCAAATATCGAGAAGAAAAGGCAGGAGAAATCCATAGACCCAAATCCATCAAACGACGGCGGATCCACGGTCAAAGGGTGACAACGGCGGCGGAAGAGCGGTCTTCTGATAGCTGTATGATCTGGAAACTCGGGATCTGGATCGTAATTTGACACATTTCAACATGACGTCTAGGGTTTCTAATTCCAGAGCCTATAAAAGGACCGAGAGCATCTATCATCAAAAAAATTATCGAACTATCTATCCATCGAAGAATCGATTAAGATTTAACGAGCAAACTAGGGTTTTGAAAATCACTTTTTCAGCGAGCAACTTTTGTAATGCGCTAGTAAATCAATAAAGGTAGTTCTTTCTTTTAATTTTTGTCGCATTTACTTTCTGCACTTGCTTTCTGCATTTTTAATTTTAATTATGGGTTCCGTTTTCTTCCACCTTTCTTCTACTTCATTGATCTCCATGAGCGAATAAATTCTTGCTTGTTGGGGTTTGTAGGATAGGATAGAATAATGAATGAAAACTATAACTTAAATTCTCTTTAAAGTTTTAATTTTTATAAATTTTAGCAAAATAAATATTAACCCTCTTATAGGGCGCGCTATCAATTCATGATAGTCACGACCACGATTCGAGATTCGTTAATAATCGTTTTGTTAAGGGCTTGAGATAAATAAAGATCAATGGAAAGACAAGAATTAGTAGAGAGAAACCCTAATTCCCCCAAGAACCCTAATCCACATTCATCGCTATTTCTCTAGTATTAAATAATTAAAAGATAAAGAGGATTAATTTTAAAACTCCATCCATTAACTACTAAATCCTATGAACCCTACAAGCCCTTTTTCTTATAAATTTTCAAACCTTCTTAATAATAAACAACAATTCCACCTTTCTTCTATTAACTCGTCTAAAACAAGAAAAGCAGTTCACCGTTTCTCTGTGGACGACCCGTACTCACTAGCGACTAGCTATTGCGACACCGTTATTGATTGCGGTTATTTATAACATACACATTTTTTCGCACCAATCAATTGTGCGTCGATTATCGAGAGTTAAATCGGGTGACCATCAAGAATAAGTACCCAATTCCTTGCATAAACGAATTATTCGATCAACTCAGTGGCATGAGAGTATTTTCGAAATTGGATTTGCAATCGGGATATCCCCAAGTTTGGGTGAAAACAAGACTTTTGCAAGACGACGTTTCTAACTCGACATGGACATTATGACATTTGGAGTTACTAACGCACCGTCGATATTTATATACTTGATGAACCGGATCTTTTCACATTTCTATATCAGTTCGTAGTGGTATTCATCGATGATATTCTTGTTTGCTCGAGGAGGAAAGAAGGGCATGAAGAACACTTAGGGATCGCACTGCAGACGTTGAGACAAGAGAACTTGTATGCTAAGATGAGTAAATGCGAGTTTTGGCTCGATGAAGTGTAGTTCTTGAGGCATGTTATATCCGAAGATGGAATCACGGTTGACCTTGAAAAGATTGCGGTTTTTCACGATTTGCCGACTCCAAAGAATGTAGGAGAAATCAAAAGTTTCCTTGGGCTTGCTAGATACTATCGAAGGTTTGTGGAGAACTTCGCTCGGATAGCAGAATCCTTAACCAAGCTAACACGAAATAAGATACCGTTGGTTTGATCCGAGAAGTGTGCGCTGAAGCAAAGGTTGACAACCGCTTCTATTTTAACTGTGCCAGATGGTTCTGAAGGATTAGTTATTCACAGCGATGCATCTAGAAAAGGCTTGGGATGTGTTTGATGCAACATGGAAAGGTTGTAACTAATGCGCCGAGGCAGTTGAAGACTCGTGAGAAGAACTACCCCACTCACGAGTTGGAACTAGCAGCAGTTATCTTTGCACTAAAAATTTGAAGACACTACTTATTGGGTGAGAAGGTTGAGGTGTTCACCGATCATAAGAGGCTAAAGTATGTGTTCACACGGAAAGAGCTCAATATGAGACAACGTAGGTAGTTAGAGCTGATGCCCGACTATGATATTGATCTAAAGTACCATCCGGGGAAAGCTAATGTAGTACCGGATGCTTTAAGTCGGTTGCCGGCAATACGGATGTTGACTTCGCAGAAGGAGATTATAGCGGATTTTCAGAGATTCAAGTTGGAGCTCGTACTACCAGATTCTTCAGGGCAGATGATGCAATTGCAAGTACAGTCACCGTTGATTGATAGCATTAAGGCAGCGCAGTTGCATGATTCTAGATTGCAGAAATTTCGAGGACAAGTAGAGGCAGAACTTCGAACGGATTTATTGATTCATGAAGATGGTTCTTTGAGGAATGGAAGTCGTTTGTGTATGCCTAAAGGAGAAGTTCGTAAAGAAGTCATGAAGAAAGCTCATAGTCCCGCATATTCGATATATCCAGGAGGCACGGAGATGTATAGAGATTTGCAACAGCACTTTTGGTGGGAAGGCAGGAAAAGAAAGATCGCTTGTTACGTGTCAAGATGATTGGTGTGTCAGCGAGTCAAGGCTGAATATCAAAGGGTAACTGGTTTATTGCAACCACTTCCAATTCCTCAATGGAAGTGGGAATATATAACCATGAAGTTCATGACAGCATTACCACGGAATCCAAAGAGCAATAACGCAATATAGTGATTGTCGATCGACGGACCAAGACAACTCATTTTATACCATTTCAAGTCGGTCGGTCGACAGAGGTTTTAGCAGAGAGATACATGTAGGAGATTGTGAGGATGCGTGACACTTGTTGGCCTAAGTCAGAGGACTTGACATAATTCCATTCTCCTCTTTACCGTGCGTTTCATTTCTTAGCATGGTTTAGATTGATATAGCGTATCATAATCAGTTCGGTATTACTTTTGGGCATGCGTATCTCTCCTAACATTCATTTGACTTGTTTGGACATCCTGATATATGTTTTACCTTGAGTGTTGATTCTCTGTCACCTAATTATCTTGAAATTTTGACACTAGATTCGATTCCATAGTCGAGGCTGAGTGATTCGTAATATGACATATTGCAGGATATCTCTTATTATTTGATTATCGTTGGCATGGCTTTTGTATGTATTGGTCAGCATCTGGGATCTGATTAATAGATTATCAGTTTAGAATTATTGGTATTGGAAGGTGGAGATACATGTACACTCGGGTGATATTCACGCTGGAGAAAGCTCCATCGTAGTCATGGGGACACCTTTCGAGGATGTTCACGCTACCGAAATGATTCTTGATATTGTCGTCGTCTCAGGCATGAGCATCCTGCTCATGCTGCTTCCAGCTAGTCATGGGATACCTCGGGGATACGAGTACGTTCACCAATCAATTCGATAGAATTAACATCTTGTTTAACCTAATTTGACACTTAGATTGATACCCGATTCATTTGACCTTTAGATTGACGCTGTTTGACTCAAGTATTAACATCTGGCCTCACACCACCTTGTTTATATGCATCGTTACTATCTGCACGATTACCTTTCGGAATTCTTATTCACTTACAACACGTGCTTTCCACATTACTTTACGTACATGTTTTCCCGGACCTGGTTCTATGAATCCGAGGTACCTTATTCTTGTCCTTTCCTTGTTATAGTTAGTTCCGTCGACGGTGAGCATGGGATTGGTTGTTTCTTGTTCTTTTCCTTATCTATGTTCTTTTTATTCTCGTGAATTTCGAGAACGAAATTTTTTTGTAGTTGGGTATAATGTAACACCCTAGCATGATCGTACGTTAGTTACCGATATTAATTAGTATTTTAAATTTCTTTAATTATTATTGTTTGGGTTGTGATTGGTTTGGATAGTATGTGTGTTTATTGGACCCGACCCGCTTGCGTGAAATCTGTTATGGGTTGATAGTTAGATAGTATATATATTTTTCGGATATTTATCAATAACTAAATCTATATGAATCTCAAATTATAGATATACAATTTTTTAAACTATATATATATATATATATTGGTAACCATACGTTATGGGTATTTCATATCTAACCTTTAATTGTTAGTATGTTTTTATCCTATTTTAATATCCAATGTTATTTTATTGACGATTATATATTACATAAATCCTAAACGTCCTAAGATACCGTGTATAGTATTTTAGATTAGAATATATTTTTCTAACCATTATATTTATGGTTTAAATGGGCTACGTATGTGTAGATAACACCTGGATATTTTTTTGAGATTTAGTAGAGACGGATCGGGATCATAATATCTTTATAAAATATTATTGGTTATTTAGTTTATACAAATCTATATAAATACATATATAATATATATTTATACCTAATATATAGTTATATAGATATTTTTTCCTATAAACTTAAAACTCATCTCTCTCTGTGGTTCGGCTCGCTCTCACGCTTTCTCTCTCTTCCCCCTCATAGCCACCAAACTCCTCCCTTATCTCTAGCACGTCCTAGTTTTCAACTTGGTCGACTCCCTCTCCTTCTACTCGATCTCGATCACCATTATCGCAGCTTCCTCTTTGCACCGAACAACCGATCTCGCCACACCTAGCTTCCCGTTGCCGCACCCAGCAACCCAAACCATTACCCATCGACCCTCATCTCCTCACCGTCGCCGTCGCCCTCGATAACTTTCGCCGGCGCCTCACCCTCGTCGAGAGAACCCAACACCATCCATCACCAACTCTAGAACCGGAACACCCGTCTTCCCATCACCAAGACTCCACTGCCGGTGCAACCATCTTTCTCCGACCATCTTCTTCTTCACCTAAGCACCTACTTTCACCGAGAAGTCTTCACCTTAGAACCCATCACCTCGCCTGCATCTTTTTGCCAAGAACCCACAAACCAGCTCCAAGAACCGAATATATGCAACCCAACACCGATCATCATCGCTAGATCCCATCATCGCCGACGTTCGAGCCTTGCAAACCTAGCCCTGAGCCAAGTTGGAACCCAGGCCGAGTCCAACTCCAACCCCTTGGTCGAGTCACCGAGACGAGCATCTAAGTTGTTCTCCGAGCTTAGTTCAAGCTGAGATTCAAGTTTTGTTTTTTATTCGTTTAGCGTCGTGTTGTTTCCGCCGTCATCATCGTTGAGGCAAGTATTTACTACTTGCTTTACATGCCGTCGTAATATTATTTTTTATTATTATACCATTTTATATATATAGTCCGTATATCATTAGTAATTAACAATAACAAGTTTTATAATTGATTGTTATGCAAATTAAATCTATAATTAGTGTATATAACAAACTATTCTACTTTGGTCAATCGATAAATCGAAATATAGGAATTAATATGGTTGTTTTTGTTACATTATTTATCGCACCTAGATAACGGTTACGACCGTAATTCATCACGACCTGTTTGCACGATAATGTTACAATAAACACTTATATAAATTAATATATTATATTGACGTGCATATAACCCGTTATCTTGTTACCGATATGGTTATCTTGCTTATATCTGTTATCTGTGATATTTACCGTTACCAATATTCCGACTTGTTGTCCTGATGGACGTGACCTGTTGTCTAGATAGACATAACATGTACCTGTCAGTTCCTGTGTTGACATTAAGTAGATATTATATTCATACCTGACTTGGAAAACGAAATCCAGGGAAATCAAAAATGTAACTTAAAAGGATATTACTTGATCCGTGGTTCCGGGGGTAACGAAACAGAATTACTCGTGATTCATATTACTTGATCCGTGGTTCCGGAGGGCAACGGAACGAAATCATTCTTGATTCATACATCTTGATCCGTGGTCCGAGGGTAATGGGATATATACTTTTGAGTTACATGGAGACGGGCATTCATTGGTTTCAAATACATGTAGGATAGTTAACCTAGAAACACAGACTTCAGGATGCACATGACATGTTTGACTACCTATAACCTGCTGTTATGACACATGTGATTGTTTTGTTTATACTCATGTTACCCCGTTCTTGCACGTGACATCCTATATAGCACACTGTTCAGATTATTATTATTATTATTATTATTATTATTATATTTGTGACGCACTGACGTCTGGGTTTTGCATCGCCCAGATACTAGACGTTAGCACATGTGAATCGTGAGTACTTCGACAAGTTTGCCGACCAGTGAGGACCTTTCATTGACATAGCTCTGATTGATGGTTTAGGTATCCCTTTTTCTTGGATCTTTATTACTTCCGCTACTGTTTCCTGTTATCGTTATTGTGGCTATTGGACCTGTTTAAAGATAGATAGTTACATTATTATTCTTGATTACTGGTTGACAGCTGCAATGTGACTATGGGAGGATATTTTCCTTACCGTAAGCAGTATGGTTGGCTTTGTTACGTTCCTGAATTTTTGTATTTTGGGAAAAAGGGCGTGACAGGTGTCATGCACTGTTGTTGTATGGGAACTCTATCAGGTGTAAGTGATCTTTCCAAGATCCCTTGAAATCAAACACACAAGCTCGAAACATATACTTGAGAATCTGAATAACCTACTCAGATTGGCCATTAGTCTGAGGATGATAGGCCGTGCTAAAACTCAGGCTTGTGCCCAGACTCTCCTGCAATCTCTGCAAAAACTGGGATCTGAATCAAGTGTCCCGATCGGAAACAATGCATACTGGTACCCCGTGCAATCGGACAATCTCTTCTATGTATTTCTTGGCTAGGCTCTCGATGGACTGGCAAACGCGAAAGGAAATGAAATGCGCATACTTGGTAAGTCGGTTCACGATTACCCATACCGCATTGTTGCTCTTCATGCTGCGAGGAAGCGCGGTCACGAAATCTATCGTGATATTCTGCCACTTTCATTCGGGTATCGGTAAAGGCTGTAGTAAGCCCACAGCTCTGTGGTGCTCGGCTTTTACCTGTTAGCAAACCAGGCACTTAGATACACTTTTCGCCACTTCTCGCTTCATCCAATGCCACCAATAGTTTTTTCGGATGTCCTTATACATCTTTGTTCCTCCGGATGAACGGAGTATGGAGAACTATGATCCTCTTTTAGTAACTCCTCTCTAACTTCGCCCATAGGCACACTGATCCTGTTTCCAAACCTTAGCGATCCATCCTCGTGTATTACAAAGTCCGTCCGTTAGTCTACTTCTACTTGTTCTTGGATCCTTCGCAACCCGGCATGACTAACTTAGGCTTCCTTGATTCGACCAACTAATGCAGACTGAATCTGTAGGTTTATTAACGACGCGAGTATCCCTGACATGATCATCTATGTCTCTAGCCCATTGAGGTCATGTCGATTCCTCCAATGAGTAGTGAGACTCAAAACTATCGGCTGGCGACTCAGAGCGTCAGGAACCACATTTACCTTCCTTGGATAATACCGCGGATTTATGTCAATCTGCCATTAGTTCCAGTCATCTCCTTTGTCTTATACTGGGCTCCTTCTGAGTGAAAATATACTTCAAACTATTGTGATCGGTGTAAATCTTCACTCTCTTCCTTAATAGGTAGTGTCTCCAAATTTTAAGAGCGAAAATTTCCGCAGCGAGTTCAAGGTCGTGCATTGGGTAGTTGCGTTCATAAATCTTCAACTGTCATAATTCATACACCACTACCTTACCGTCCTGATGCAACACACAACCAAGTCCTTTCCTTGAGGCATCGCAATGATGTCGAAACCTCCTGACCTGTCGGGAATGGTAAGAATCGGTGCTAAGGTCAAATGAGTCTTTACCTCTAAAAATGCCTTCTCGCAAGCCTCGGACCACACATACGGCACATCCTTCTGGGTCGAGCTAGTTAACGGCTCTGCGATCCTGGAGAAGTTTTCAATAAATTGGCGGTAATACCCGGAAAGACCCAAAAAGCTCCTGATCTCAGCAACTGCTACCGGAGTCCGCCATTTCTGAACTGCGGCTGGCTTGGCGGGTCTACAGAAATTCCCTTGCTAGTCACGATATGCCTGAGGAAAGCCACTCGCTCTAACCAAAACTCGCATTTACTGAGCTTTGTGTACGGTGGATGATGTCGGAAGGTTTCAAGTACAATGTGCAGATGCTTTGCGTGTTCCTCCTAACTTTTCGAGTATACTAAATATCGTCGATGAAAATAACGACGAATTTGTCCATATACTCATAGAACACTTGATTCATCAAATTCATGAACACGGCTAGGGTGTTGGTCACTCTGAAAGGCATCACCTGGAACTCATGGTTCCCGTACTTGGTCCTGAAAGCTATCTTAGGAATATCCGACTGTTGGGAACAAAAATTATACCACACGGCCGAAATCAAAAAGTCAAAGTTAAGGCCCAAAAAATGGGTCGGGCCCAAGCTTGAATCCAAGTCAAGTGGGCCCAGGCCCGAACCTAAGCCCAAGCATGTGGACCTAAGCCCAGACCGCTCCAAGCAAGCATGAGGTCCAGCCCCATCTTGAGAAAAGAATTAAAATGTGATAAATAGATATAAAATATAATAAATAAATTTATGTGTAATAAGTATGAATAATATAAAATAATGGGCAAAAAGCCAAATTATGTAAAACCCGTGACTTATGAACAAAAAGAAATGAGTATATGGGCATGAGATAGGCAAAAGAGAAGCCAACATAAGGCAAACATAACAAGAAATAAATAACAACTTTGATTCCCCCAAATTATTAGGGTTTGTGCCTTTCTCTTCTCTCTTCAAGTTCTTCATTTTCTCAATTAAATCAAAAGGTTAACCTTTCTTTTTCTAAAACTAAATAGATTTTAACTATAAACCCATTGAAAAAAGAGTGAATCTCCCATCAAATCCTAAAAAGAGAGATTTTTGCATCACTTCTTTTTGCTCCTCAAGATTCAAAGAGAGAAGAGGAAGATGGAGAACTCATCTCCAAAAAACCCATTTTGGCAAGAGCTAAAGCTTGGAAAAAGGAAAAAGGACCCATTTTCATCATTCAAGATTCAGACCCAAAGATTTGAAGATTCAAAAGCACATTTTTGAACCAAATACGAGAAGTTTGGGGATGACCCCATCAAAGGGAACGCCTCAGGGCTTTTCCTTTGGGAAAACCCCTGGAGCTCAAGCTCCATGACCAGGAGCTTAAGCTCCACAAGTGTGTGTGCGCCAACGCCAACCCAACGCCAACCCCTGCATGTACGCAAGCGCTATGCACCAAACCCTCATGCGGCATACGCCAACCCAATATGCGCACCAGCACAAGCAGGGACCCCATTGAAGGCGCTTGTGTGCACTCCCCTGTCTCTTTCCCTTTTCGGGAGCTCTCTGACACACTCAAACCACTTCTCACATTTCTAACGGGGCACTGCCCCGCACCCCGCAAGGAGGCTGCAAGTCCCCTTTACCCCAGCCCACTATCCATGTAGCGAGACCCCCGTAAACTCTGTGGGGCCCCGAAATGCCCAAAGCATCCTCAAATTGTTTCCAAAGCACAATACGCACTTACTGTACATTGAGTTCGCATGACCCATATGACCCGCTAATCGGAGGTTTTCTCGCTTTAAGATGAAGGGTAATTAACGGCAGTTTTTTCACGACTGCCAGAGATTAAAATCCCCACAATCAATAAATCCTAGCCTACCTTAGGGAGGGAAAATCTGTACTATCCCGATGAGCGAGTGCATTCCTATATCAATAAGGTGGCGAAAAACACTCTACACCGACGTCTTGATCTTGAGCTGATAATAACATGTCTTAAGATCTAGTTTCAAAAACACCCGAGAACCTTCCAAGTGGTCAAACAAGTCGTCGATTCTAGGCAATGAATACTTGTTCTTGACAATGATCTTGTTCAGCTCCTGGTAGTCGATACACGTCCTATCCTTCTTTGGTACCAGGAGACCGGAGCACCCCAAGCTGAGACACTCGCTCTTATAAAACCTCTCTGAAGGTGGTCATCAACTTGTGCTCTAAATTCCACCAATTCTGTTGGCCCTATCCGGTATGGTGCCTTCGAAATTGGTTGGGTGTCAGGCATCAAGTCTATCATGAATTCGATCGCTCGGTCTGGTGGTAGACCAGACACATCCACGAACACGTCCTCAAACTCCCGAACCACCTTGGGCATCTCATCCTCCGTCTGCAGGGTGTTCGGCACTTCCTCTTTCGGTCTAGCTCTATAGGTTGTTGGATCTAAAGACCGACTCTCGCTTTTGAAGACGAAGACTAAATGATAGGGAGTCTCGAACACTATCCTACTTTGGCAACAGTCAATGGTAGCGTAAAAATTCCCAAACCAATCCATACCCAGAACCATGTCGAAGCTCGGCATGTCTATTACCGTAAAGTTGGCGTAGAACTCTCGGCCGCAGATCATCCAAGGTTATAGGTGATATCCTTTGGTTGACTTTAGCACGCCGCTCCCAATCCAGTAGCGAGGGCCGAGGGGTGTTACTGGAAAGGTGTGGGCAGACACCGACTTATCTGACATGAAGCAATGTGATCCCTTAAGTCGAAAAGTGCGAGTGCAGACATGAACACTACTAACAGGGTACTTATGTTGCTAAGGAAGGGTTCATGTTGTGTAAGACGTAATCTAAAGATTTGAGATAAGGTAAAGAAGGACAGAAAGACAGGACTGAACTTTAACGGTTACCTGTGATCACTTGCCTAGTGGCCTCGGCCACTTCGGCAACCGTGATAGAGGCCTGGCGTTTAAGAGAGTTCCTTTGCATCGGCCGGAACACTTGTTGCTAAGGGGGAAGGGATGTTCCTTATTGCGATGCTCTGGTATTGGCGGTACTGTATGTAATGGAAAGTCTAGGTGGCATGAGCAAGGTGCTTAGATGAACTGCAAAGCAAACAGAGGCCGTTCGCCCTGCGACAATCCCATATGAAGTGTCCCGGTCTATGGCAGAAGTTGCCGAGGACGGAAGGAGGATGGAGGGAATTAGAGGATTTCTCTTGCCTCCTGTGCTGAGCGATACCGTCTGGTCCTGAGGAAGCTCCCCCGAGATATGTCTAATGAGGCGTTTGATCCCTACCAGAGGATACCCTCTTCGCTGTTTCGCGGGTGCTTCATAACATCGAACCGCTCCCAACATTTCAGTTAAGCACCTCTGCAGAATGGCGGTCTACTGCCGTTGATTCTTCAGCATGCACCGCATGAGTTCCATCATAGTTGTCTGGTCGCCTGGTGGGTTTCCATTTCTGTTCTTGTTGCTTTTGTTGTTGTCGTTTCTGTTCTTTCTTGCCATTGATCTTCAAAAGAAGAAAAATATACGAAAGATTCAAGTTGGATTTACAGAATGGTTTTTAAGGAGATTAGGCAAATAAGTTGAACAAGAATCGACAAAAGAACAATGGAAAGAGATGAAAACAACGCTAAATTGATAAGAGTTACAAGAAGACAATGTGAGTTCGTTTCAAAACGTGATCTTCGGAAAAACAAGAAAGGCTTCGAGATGGATTTCAAGAAATAGGATTCAAGAATATAATGAGGTTAGTTAATGTTTTGTTTCAGTACATTTCGGACCTGCATGGGCCACCACTAAAACCTATCACGCTCGGCTTCCTAAAGGACGAAAGCGATGACGTGGTTCGGTCTGCAACCTAACTATATCGAGGGTGGTCTAGACTCGATACGGTTACGTTAAGCGTAAATACATGCAGGCAATATACCAAAACTACAAATAAAGGCAAAAACGTTTATTCTCATTAACTAAGCACTCATTGCATCCCAGAGGCACGAAATAAAACATAGCGTTTATTACATCCAATGAAAGAAGACAAGTCCTAAACATGTGGGCAACTGAAAATGGAAAAGAAACTAATCTTAATAGTAAGTGGACAACTCCGTGTAGTCTTCTTCGGTGGGTTCCATTCCTGCATCTCCATCGTGTGCTCCGTCCTTTTATCTAACGGACGTTCCGGTAAAAGATAGGAGGAAAGAAAGTCCGTCAGCAAGTTATACTCGGATATGATATCGTATAAAGGACAAGTACAGTAAGGTGAGATGTGTGTGGGATGCATAATGTCAAATGGATGTAGTGGTAAGGAATATCGGGTATCTACTAAGTGTTATGCACGCATCAGTTTGATAGGTAAGGGTACCGGGCTCTAGCGATTATTCTGTTGGGGTCACGGAACAACAGCAATCGGGAGTGATTGGTACTTGTTTCACTCTCCGAACTATGGTTAATCAAAAGGGGAATCCGAGACCCTTAATACAGCATTGCCTAATCAAATTACCTCACCTCCGGTCTTATATAGTGATATAGGAGTACAGATCGATGTTAACACGCGGCACCACCAAACGGTGTCACAAAGAGGGGTTCCCTTCTGGTCATCCGTAAAGACGGAATCTACTGGTCATCCGTAAAGAAGGAATCTACATGGACCCCATGCCTAGACGCTCGCGTCTAACCCTAACTGTACAAAGTGACATGTTATATGGTATATCATGAGTTGGGTTAAATATAGGGTAATACTCATGTGATTAGGTTTACATAATAGTTCAAGGTATTTTAGTGAAAATATAACTTAGGGAAAACTCATGGTGTTTTAGTGTAATTATAATTTAACTAAATTACATAACTAACAGGTAAAAGTTTGGTCATGTGTCTTGGTAGGTCATTACCACGACACCTAAGATCCTAGATTAATACCACTATCTAATTAAATCCCTAAACATGCAATATATTAATATTTAGAAACAACAACTAACTAAACTAATTAAATAATCAAAGAAAACCCTATAGGGTTTTCTAAAAAAACTAAACTACTCTTAATTTACCTAATTATTAAACATGCAAAAATATAATTTTTAAGGAGATCAAGAGGAGAGAGACGGAATCCTATCTCTTGAAGAACGTTGGAAAAGGCAACTACAACGTCCTCGAGCTTCTTCTTCCTCAAATATTTCTTTATTTTTCTAGCACTCATAACCACCACCCTTGCAAAGAGCGTCGAAAGACGATCGCATGAGAATTTTAGTGGGTTTTTTAGAACCAGAATTGTGAGAAAAGTGTGTTGGAGTAAGGTTATTTATAGGCTTCTAAAGAAACCCTAACCCTAGCTAAATATGGTGGCCACGTCACTGATTAACATGAGCCGTTTGATCAAGCAAACGAGAGACTTAGATTGCGCCACATCACCGCTTCTCTCTCTTTAGCCCCTACGTGCTTTGCACGTGAAGGGAGTTGGGCCCCCTCCAAGCGCAAGCGGCTACTGCTGCCGCTTCTTCTTCTTTTTTTTCATTTTTGTTTTATTTTAAAAAAAACATTTTAAGAATTGTTTTTAAAATCGGAAAAATCATTAATAATATGTTAAAATATCATAAAATTACCAAAAATAATCTAATTATAGTTTTCTACATTTTTACAAAAGTTTTGTCAAAAAATTATTTCCTTTTTGTTTAAAAATTATTTCTTAAACTGTTTTTCCATTCTAAAAATTCAAATTAAATTACTAAAAGAAATCCTCTAAAATTGCATTTAATATTTTTATTCCATCAAAAGAGGCACTAAAAACAATTAACGACTCCAAGAAAAATATTTAAAAGGCCATTATTAAAATACACAAGAAGCCGTCGTTACATCCAGGTTTTGTGAAAAATAACTGAATGAATTTCGGCTATCATAGACTTAATATGGCTCATCTGGATTCTTCATATAAAAGCTTTATTTTGCTAATCGCAAGACTCTTGTGGAAGCTTTTGATCTACTCAAACCTCCTGCCCAGCATAGGGTGTGAATCGTTTTACTCTAACACCAAGCTTAAGAGAATTCTACAAGTTCGTCTTTACAAAGAGGCCTACATAAATGGAAGCAAGCACACCGACTATGATACAAACCGTATAATGGATTTGATTGACACTTTAAATAGACTAATTCGACCAATCAAATCAAAGCTATATTAAGAATCTTACGATACGAAATCAATTCAGAGAGAAGGCAACCTCCAGATCAACAAATAATTACTACTTACCATAACCTTATAAGAAATTACCCAGCATCCACATTCCAAGTGAGTAACTGCCCAATAATCATTATACATCATAGCAACCAGAGCCCCCTTCAGAGGACCAGAATTATTTACCCATTTATGCATATCAAAATGAAGAAACCACATCCTATTAGCATTTCAAAGTCAAATTGTCAAATTAAATGTCTTAATTGGTAAAGGTATCTAGTTAACCATACATTTGGAAATTCTGCAATACATAAAGAATTAAACAACAGATTCACAGGCGCGTGTCCATGTATGAGCATGTGCAAAGCGGAAAGGGGAGAGAGGGGAGAGGGGGAGAGAGAGAGATTTTACTTATATAAACTTGCCAATCATCGATGTGCTACCAGAAGAACAGAGAAAAATCATAGCATGTCCTTCTTTATCCTTTTATTTATTTATTATTTATTGCCAAAGAAAATCTTAGCATGTCAGAACTGAAAACTAAAAACTCCAGCTCATTGCTGTTGCTATAAAAGATAAAAGCAAAGGCCGAGAGTAACTCATTGTAATGACTAAAAAATAATTAACAACAAGCAGGCATACGAAATTTACCAGCTTCCTATTGGGAGGATGATTAAATTTGCAAGTCATTCCAAACCTACAAAGGCCGGTTCTAATATAATAAGTACAGTCTGGCTCCCCTGGGCGCTCAGGATAAGGTCCGGGCTCCATTGTTTCGCTCTCTCTTAAACTCATTTGCCACATCGCCTCTGCGACACAGCCACAATATATCAATGAGCTCATATATATATATATATATATATATATATATATATATATATATATATATATATATATATATGGGGAAACAATTGAAATGATTTAGAAATAACAATGGAAAAAATGTGCCGCCATGGTTTTTTGAGAAGGTGTCTTCTTACAGAATTAAAACATTAATTTGGATGGTGAAAGATTAAATATACAAGATTTGGTAGCAAATAATTAATTATTTCAAACAGTCAACTGTGAAAAGGAATATTTACAAAGCTATTTCTACAAAATGTTATGAGCTGCATGTACAACTAATGTAAGAAATGCAGTAATGCTCAAATACTAAAACCTTTCTTTTGCAGTAAAACAGTTCTTATTCTACATTGACAGAAAATGGTGCAACCAAAATTTTATCAGCTTTGATCCAAAAATTCAATGTCTGAACACCTAAGACACAAACAGTTGTGCTAACCATGAAATATTAAACTTTAAACAAATAGATAAAAGAATGCCTTTTTGGAAATCCCTCAGAATGGCTTTTTTTCCATCAAAGCAAATGATATAGAGAAAAGACACTGCACAGGCACAGATATTTGAGAAATGCTTAATTTTTACCAACAAAAGAGAAGATGGAATTTCCTTTTCGAGGATAATTAGTTTTGAAAAAGGTAACCACGTCAAATCATCAGCAGCCTCATAATTCAGCTGAATGGGTGAAAACCAAAACACCTCCAAAATTAATAAGAAATTATAGATCGAACAACATTCCCAGATCAAAAAAGAAGGCACAAACCCTAAAGCCAATGCTACAGTAGAGCAAAAGAAACTAGCACGGTTATAAAGCTCAAGGGTTTCGCTTCACCTTCGTCAAGCTGGGGCGCAATGGACGACGTCGATCCCTCGTTAACGGCCGCCGACGCCGCCCTGCTTCGAAGGGGATCCATCACCGGATCGCCACCGACGGCGATCGCATTCTACGGCAACGGCTTCGACGAGCTCATGAGAGAGAAAGCGAAGAAGAGGAGGAGAGAGAAAGCGAGGAGACCGGAGAGAAAGATGAGAGAGGTGAAGAAGAGCACTCCTCTCCACAAAACTGAAAGAGGTGGGGGTGTGTGTGAGGGGGGGGGAGAAGAGAGAGAGAGAGAGAGAGAGAGAAGAATAAAGCTATACTCTTTTCGCTTTTAGAATACCTTCCCCTTTTTTCACCCCGCGCGACTCCAACTTTTCATAAAAACCCCTTTAAACGTGCAGTATTAGAACTTCAAACGGCAAGGATTCAGGCAAAAACAGCTGCCAAGAGAATTATAAGTCTGTGATCAAAAGATTTTAATAAATTCTCGCTCTTGATTCGATTATCCACGAGTTCACAAGCATGCTCCATGACATTTTATCCAAATTCGAATATTTCTCAATAACTTGGTTTCTTATTCAACCATTAAATCCAAAATACGAAAGAGTGTGGCGTGAAAAGGGACTTTTTGCTAGTTGAAAAATCAATGGTGTCAAAACTCAAAAGTAAGATTCCTTGCTAAGCGGCTTGTTTCCTGTCCCAAAAATAACATCTCAGAAAGAAGTCCTTGCGGTACTTAAAAGAATGTGATGGTTATATAAACATGAAAAGTGTAAGGTGGTATGTGAAACTTGTCATAAGAGACCAGAATTCATGATGCTTCTTCACAACCGCAGGAGAGACCCCTCCCTTGGGTGCGTGAGCATGAGAAGCGGGTGCGAACGCAATTTATTTTGTCTCAGCGGGCCCCGCACCCGCAAAAACGACGGGTTTGCGCTCTCCACGCTATACGAGGGCCCACGTCAGTTGGGGGTGTGAAACTTCTTGGTGTACAAAGGTGAGATCTTTTTGGAGGATGGTGACGGATTCACCGTCAAGACACTGGTTTGACTTTTTGTTAGCGGTGGGCCCCAATTCGTTTCGGGCATGGGTCCGACTACTGCCTGACCCGCTACCGAGAAAGCAAAAGCGGCTGTGTGTAAGTCAAGTGTGAACACAAGATTTGCTGACGTAGAGAAGGCGCCTCACATGGTGACAAAACCAGCACGGGTCGCCACCGACACAGCCAAAAAGAAAAATTATTCCATGTGCCGATCATATACACACGAGCAAGAGAGAAGTAATAAAAGCATGGGCCCCACACACTGTCCGAAGTTGTCCGAACCCCCCTCTCTCTAACACCATGTCCGGACGTATTACACCTGGCATAACAAATAATTCCTCCACCCGGAGAGACGATTTTCCTTTTTTTTTTTTATAATTATAGTTGTCATGTCAGGCACGTGTCACCTTTTTCTTTACCAAAACGTTTCCTCGTTCACACAGGGTGTCACCACCCAATGACCAATTGATTGGGGTCCGCATCGAGTTGGACCCTAGAGTCCATTTACTTCTCTATATCAAAGCCATTACTCGGCCCGTCTCATAATGCGGCCTTGATTAAATTTTAACATATATAGGATGGTCCTAACTTTCCGCTGTACTACCATAATAATTCATATTCAGCAAAGAAAGCAAATTTTCATTATAGGCTTATCTTTGCATTTAAGGCTTTTGCAAATCCCTTCATGGGAAGGATATATAGGATCACAGGTTACACACTCATGAATTGATAAAAACGTAGCATAAATGGTCATCTTTCTTCCTTGCTGATTAGACCAACCTTCTAAAATCAAATTATTTGATGATTGTAAGGTTTTAATTTACATCTGTGTCTTATTTTGTTCAGTGGACTGAGGCCTACCGAAGCCATATTTTTACAGTTGTATACATGAATTGATATTAGGCCTGAAAAGCACAATTTGATCGGCAAAATAGAAAAACGGTATGTGATTATTAAAAAAGATTATGAAAAGGTAAAACCATCTTGATACTCGAATTGGTTTTTGGTCCAACTGAAGGGGATTTGTTAACAGAAGTTGTACCCCTTGATTGTATGTGAGCCGAATTTCCTAATCTGTTATTCTGTCAGTCCTTGCTCCTGCCATGTGCTTTGCAAGGAAATAGAGTAGATTATATTTTCGATATTTTATACATTAAGAAGCAGTTCAATAACTATCAATTATAGCTCTTTCAAATTAAATAGAAATCTAGGTTGCCCGTCTTAAGTTTATGATGGCGGTGATGCCTTGGTAATTAAAAACCTCACGCTGCATCCTTTGGTATTTATCCGTGCACGTTTTTTTCACAAGAGAAGTGTTAAAATATTATATTGTCTTTGTATACATTGTTATCCCACGGCCTAACATGAGGAGGGTGTTAAAATATTGTGTTGTCACCTACAGGAAAATGGGTGTAATTTCGAGGGGATTTTTCTTAAAATTTATTTCGACGGCATAATCTCGTCGAAGTAGTTTAAAAATTTAAAATTTTGTTGACTTCGGTCAACAGTTACTTCGACGACTAAATACTGTCGAAATATAGTTGACTGAAGTCAACAAAATTTTACCGTGATCACCTTTCCCCTTGTTTTCCCCATTTTTTTCATTTTCTCCCGTGCCCCACCCCCCCACCCCACCCCTCCCCTCCCATTTTCCCCAGTTTCACCAAATTTCTTTTCCCCTCCCACGCCTCCACTCAATCCGGCCTCCAAGCACCCGCCTCCGAGCTTTCGCCTCCACCCTCTTCCGATCCCCTCCGAGTCCCTACAAGCATCCTTCGAGCCCTTTCCCCCTACTTCTCCACCACTTCGCCTCCAGCCGCCTCCTTTCCGATCTCTAGCCTCCGATCTACCGCCTCCGAGCCGACCCCCCGCCTCCGACGTCAAATCGGTAAGTAGCTTTTTTAATTTAGTTAATTAGTTAATTTTTTTTAATTTAATTAATTTTAGGGTTAGGATTAGGGTTAGGGTTAATTTTAGGGTTAGGGTTAGAGGTGATTATAGGGTTAGAGTTAATGTTTTGTTAATTTTAATTAATTTTAGGGTTAGTGTTAGGGTTAATTTCAGGGTTAGGGTCAGGGTTAATTTTATGGTTAAGGTTTGGGTTAGGGTAAGGGTTAATTTTATGGTTAAGTTTGTGTTAGGGTCAGGGTTATGTTAGGGTTAATTTCGTTAATTTGTTATTGATTTTAGTTAACTGGACTTAGGTGATTGTTAATTTAATTATGATTAGAAGAATATATATATTGTTGTTATTTATAGAGAAGGGAAATACTAAGCTGAACAGTTGTAATTAAATTTTTTTTGTGATTGTAGGGTTGACGTCGGTGTAATTGCCCCTATTTCTTCGCATTCTATATACGCCAATCTCTGGTACACAACTCTATCCCTTTTATGTAATACTCGTTGTATAGATGCGTGTTTGTTTTAATGAATCCAGAAACTTCGTTAATAATATCAATTGTTTGAGCAATTTACCATTCAAACTGAAAATTCCAAAACTCCTAACTAAATACTTCATTAACTGACGATATGGAAACGATAACCATCAAAACCAATCTAATTAAGTGCATGCTACTCGATAATGACTAAAATTAAACCAATACATATCGTCATCGAGTATCTCACATTGAAAAAATATCGCGACTTAGAACCCGTCTATCAGTTATATGCGTACGGTTATTTTCGTAACATAAAATTACGCGAGTGTTGTTAACCTCGAACGTTAATCGTTCTTCGTTGACAACCATCTCGTAGTTTATGCGATGAGAATACTAGTCGCACTAAAACCGATAGATTTGTCCCATTTTGGATAAGTTAAGAATGTATAACGTATACACTTTCCTGATACTTTTGCTTTTCATTTGTTTCTAGATGAGTTTCGTCGGTACATTTCCGCTTGTTCTCCGTGTATAAATATAGTTGATATGATCATCTTAATATTGATAGTATTGAAATGTTTATCTCTTCTACTGCAGTGTACTTGGAGAACGGCGGGGAGGTGTTGCCGAAATTTCTCGAAGCGAATGAAAGCATAAGTCCAAAGGGTGTATGCATTATACATTCTTAATAGAATAAAAGCCTTACCCTTATAGCCGTTACCCATTGACATCCAAGATAGAAGCGTTAATATTATTTTTAGTCATGATAAATCACTCAAATGTATTTCCGAGACACTGTTGTCATTCTCTTCTTTATTTATAACCATCTCGTTCTTAGCTTTCTCACCACGGTATAAAATTGTTAATATCATGTATGATTTAAAAATGTTTATTATGATATAATAATTAATTGTGAACTGTATTAGGTTTTACGTATCGGAACAAGAATAGATAAAACTTTGATAAATAAGAACAAGTTTGGCTTTGAATTTAAAATCGGTGTAGAAGAGTTTATACAATTCTCGTCAAGAGTGAGTGCCAGTCGAATCCTTTGTCCCAGTAGGAAATGCTGTAATGTCAGAAGTGATAGTCGAGGGGTGGTTCGACTGCATATACTTGCTAACGGATTCTGTGAAGGTTACACTATCTGGCACTTGCATGGAGAGATCGTGGACTATAGAATCGGTGCACATCGTCTGTTGCTGCTTCCTATGAGAACCATATCAACCACCGGTTTAAATGATATGATGGACGAGTTATATGATGGCCTGAACGATGTTATCCCTACGAATGATGCAGTTCCAGATTCCGAATCTACTAGTTTTTTTAAGTATATGGAGGATGCTAAGAAACCTCTTTACGAGGGTGCAACAATGACGAAGTTGGATTGAATGATTCGTAGGCTTCATCTTAAATGCAAAAGTTTATAGAGCAACAGGTCAGCCGATGACTTTCTAAAAATAGAAAAGGAGGCTTACCCGAATTCCGATCTCCCTGCAAATTTTCAAGAGATAAAGAAGATTATTGCCGACATCGGTTTCAGTTATCAAAAAATCGATGCATGTACAAATAACTGCATGTTATTTACGGCAGATGATGACAGGAACTTAAATAAGTGTAGAACTTGTAGGGGAATCGAGGTGGATATTACTTAAAAGGCTCCTGAGGGATAAGGAGTCAATTCCGAAAATTCCTGTGAAGGTGTTGCGCTTTTTTCTATTAAGAAAAAACTACAGAGGTTATTTCTATCGTCTAAAACTGCCGAACATATGATATGGCATGCAGATAGTCGTAGGAAGGATGGAGTCTTACGGCATCCCGCTGATGGTGAAGAGTGGCAAAGATTTGACACTCAATTTCTCGTGTTCGCTGCGGAAGCTCGTAATGTGAGACTTGGATTATCGGCTGATGGATTGGGACCGTTTAAAGGAGGTGCATCTCACAGTGTATGGCCCGTTACACTAGTAGTTTATAACCTTCCACCGTGAATGAGTATGAAACAATCTTACATCCAAATACCTCTGTTGATCCCTAGAATCAATTCTCCTGGTATTGGTATCGATATTTATTTGAAGCCGTTGATCAATGAGTTGAATGCGCTGTGGGAGACCGGCGTCGTTGCTTATGATGTCTACAGAAAGGAGAGATTCACACTGCGCCAAATGGGATAAAGGCGTTTGTGGACGTAGAACACATCAATGTCGTTTTTGGTAAGAAATATAAACATACTATTCCGAATGAGATATCAAATAACTGGAGAAAGAGATCAATATTTTATGATTTGTCGTATTGGCGTTTTCTTAATCTTCGCCAAAATTTGGACGTTATGCACATCGAGAAGAATGTCTGTGAGCTCTTGCTGGGTACCCTGTTGAATACCAAATTCAAGAACAGAGACACATTAGCGATACGACAATGGTTTTCTACAAGAATTTGTGGCCATGATTGCATCCAAGTCCGAAAAAGAATGGTAAATGTGCTATTTCACTAGCAAAGCACATAATGTCCGATAATAAGAAGCTGAGTTTCCTTAAGGTACTTAAATAAATAAGGATACTGGATGTATATTCTGCGAACATCAGTAAATGTGATAACCTTTACATATATATACACATACGCACATATCACATACACACAATCATACACACACATGCATACATACACACAAACAAAAACACACATGCATACATACGCACATATCACATACACACATGCATACATACACACAAACAAAAACACACATGCATACATACGCACATATCACATACACACATGCATACATATCACATATACACATGCATAATAATACACACACACACACACAATCATACACACACATGCATACATACACAAACAGGCGCGCGCGCGCGCGCACAAGCATACAAACAAACAAACGCGGGCGCGCGCACAAGCATGCATACACACGCACACAAACAAGCGCGCGCACACACACATTTAATTAATATAAAATATCCATACCAATTCATGTATTTTAAACTTTTAATCGCAGAAGTTTTACCCAGGAAATCCAAGAGTGCCTCCTTCGTGATCGACTCTCCCTCCCCATGTTCGTTCTCCGTTGATTTTTCATTTTCCACTTTTATAAATTTATGGTGTTAAGATTGTAAAGGAGCGCGTAGTATGTATTGCAATTGTATTTGGATAATCGATATTTTAATGGAATGGCATTTGTATTAGAATCGTTATTTGAATAGAATGGGATCGATATTAAATTGAAATAGATTGGATTGGAGATTTTCTTGGCTCTTTTAAATTTTTTTTTACTGTAATCCACTCTATTTCGATAGGAAATTTCCGTCGAAATAGAATTATTTCGACGGCAATTTCCCGTCGAAATGGGGGGCTGCTTCCCTCAGTTTCACCTTCCGAGACCCCTGAGCCAACTTGACGAAAGAAAAGGATTTTTAAATGATTCCTAAAACAATTTTTTTAACTTAAAAAACTTATATATTTCGACAGAAATTACCCGTCGAGAACAAAACTATTTCAACAGGATGTAGCCGTCGAAATAGTTTTGATTATTGCGACGAACGTTAGCCATGAAAATAACCTATTGTGACACAACGTATTGCGTCGGCGTTCCTTACCGTCGAAATAAGTGACTATTTACTGTAGTGTGTCTCGGTATACATTGTTATCCCACAATATCTATCAGCGTAAGGTTTTTGGGTTGAGTGGTTCTTAACAGGAAGTAAAATGGTTTAAGCATAATCATATATCAGCTTCTGATAGACAGTTTAAATATAACCAGACGTTATTAACATATGTAATTCTCTATTTTTGCAAAAGCATAAGAAATAAAAAAAAACTTGTCTGATATATACGATTGATGTGAATATCCAATCACTGCCACCGTTATAAAAAACTGGGTAGGTTTGACTCTGTTGTTACCAATTTTCTCTCTAATCTGAAGGATCACAAGTTCGATTCCCAAACAGAGTTGATTTCAAAATTATAAAAACGACAAGGCCGATATACAAATTCAACCATTTTCCCTAAAACAACCATTAATCTTTTCTTTAGGCACTGGCTCGTAAGCCTTAAGCCATGCACACAACACACTTAGGCATACAACATACACTCCTGGACCCACGAACTTGCCACGAAAGCATTAATTTGTGATTACTTCCTCTCTCGAGGGTTCATGGGATACGAACCCCACACTTTCCTGTTCACACCAGAATATTGCATTTAATACCGTTCATTCTTATGCTCATTTTTATATAAATAGGTGCTTTTGATCCGTGTTTGCTACATGATTACAGTTACAGGTTCTCAGTCCAGAATAATGCAAATCACGAAAAATCTCTACAGTTATGACAAAATTCAGAACAACTGCCAAAAACAGATAAAATCCGGGTTCCGGTCATCCACACACGTCAAGTACTGTTTGCTAGTTCAAGAGACAAGACGAATACAACGATCATTCATGTCTCGGACAAGCATATAGCATGAGAGAGGCAGCATAAGAAACAATGTGCAACACGGAGCTCGAGCGAGATCAGGGCACAAAATCCAATATTATTGCCATTTTGGACCATTAAAAATCTGAGAATATTTTGGAACAATTTTGCAATTTTGAACCTGTCAAACAGAAGAAAAAAGTAACACGAAGAAACACAGAAAAAACGGCGCGCTAACTCAACCAAACTACCGCGGATCCGTGAAGTTTGGTCCCTATTGGCAGCGGATCCGCGGTCTGACTATCATGTCCTGCAACCAAATTTTGGGAGTAGTTTTGTAATTTTATATCGGCTCAGAATATAGCCCTAGGGTTTCACTCCTCTGCCTATATATACTTCAGATTTGATCCAACTTAAGGATACTTTGCTTTTCTTAGGATTAGTATGGTTTAGTGTAGTTTTCTTCTTCTTCATCATCTATTCTCCATGAAAATGTAGTGAGAGCTTTTGAGTGGAAGATTAATAAAGATGAGGTTTTTTTTATATCTTGCATCTTTATTTTCTTGCATTGCATTTTAATTCATAGCTTAACTTTTATTATTTGTTGTTAAACTAGTTGTTGGTTTTACTGTTCTCGTTTTTTTCTCTTCTAAACTTTATTTTCAATCCATGATACTCAATAGAGTTTCTTGCTTAGGTGAGAGCAAAAGTACTTAGCATGTTATCTACTTGTAAAACCGTATTTTTCCATTCTTTCTTCTCTTCTTTCTTGTTTTATTTTTCTTTTAATGTGTGAATAATTTATTCACTTGTTAGGACTAAGGAAGGTTAGTATGAGAGATGGAAAACCCCCATGTGTTTCTCTTTGCGAAACAGCTTGAATTGAAGCTAGACCAAACAAACACAACCCCATCACTTAGGCACGCTATAAGTGACATAGAGCTGCGAGCTAAGTCGAGAATTCCGTTAGGCGTACTACAACGTGACATGTAGTTGTGACCTAATTGGAGACTTGGTTGTGTGTGTTTGCCTAGGGTTGGAAATAAGAGCATGGAACGGATGGAAAATGGGCACTAGGAATGGATTTAGCATTGGAAAGCTTGCTTAAACTCGCAAATCTCATTCCTATGTCCTTCTAATCCCCGCTACTTCCGATTATTCCAACATCATTTCAAGGATGACAAAAGATAAGCACAAGACTAATTCCTAACTCTACTAACCAACTCTAACCCTAACAAGTTCTCTTTGAATATAAAATACAAACACTTAGAATAGAATGAACAGACTTATATATTTTCACTTAACTCGTCTAAAATAAGAACGAAACTATGAACCATTTCCCAGTGGACAACTCGTACTTAACCGGCTAGCTACAAGCGAAACCGACTTGATTGCGGTAAATAGAACATATAGAACGCATAACAAAAACATAACAATCAAATGGCGCTATTGCCGGGGAGACGATAACGTGTTTCTTTCTTGTTATTCGGGTTGATTTTTATATATAAAAACTATAAAAAAAAACCCATAAAAATCCATTTTGTTACTCTTTGATTCTTTATGTGCGAGTGTCCAGAATAGGGAGAAGAGAAAGTTCAGTGCCAAAAACGTAGGAAGTTTGATCCACATCTCGTGGCTACACCACGGCGGATCAAGACGAAACCGTGCCAAAATCCGGAGCAACTACAGTGATCCAATCAAGAACCAGATGCTGAGAAATAGAAAACCAAAACCAAAGGAGTGCACCCAAGAAAGTTGGAGCCCCAACTCAACAATTCGACCGCGGTTTCACGGTCATTAAAAAGCATTTGACCGCGGTTCCGCAGCCACAAATTGGCTTTAGTGTCCCGATTTTTTGTAAGTCCTTCTTTTCTCCAAACTCACCCTCTGAGCTCCAATAGATTGTTTTTTCTGCAGTATTCTTTGCGCAAACTCCCTCTCCCTCTCCAATAAACTGTTTTGTACAGGATTCTTTGTGCCGCCGCCAAATAATTTTTTTTTGTTGTTTTAGATTTTGTTTGTTTATCGCCTTGCATACATAAATACGACATTAAGGGGCTATAATACCAATTCAGATTCGGTGGGGATTTCATCACCCTTCCTAAGACCCCACAAATCACAAAAAGCATATGCATTACCTTGAGTTAATTAAAAAATATTTAGACCAAATCTATAAGGACTTGTCGCGCTAATTTAGGACAAGTGAAGGTTGCGGGGAATCGGTCGTTTATCTAAACTTGATTTTGTGGTGCCTAGGCTAGACAAGTGAGGAGGTAATTTTATGTAACACCTTAAAACGCGATTAGAGTTAATTAAGCGATATTATGCGGGTTTTTAATAAATTTAACCAATAATTATTTTCATAAATTTTATTTTAATTAATTAGTATTTTATTTAATTATTTTTGTAAATACACACATATGTGCATGCTAATCTAGGGTTAAAGATGTGTTAATCATACTTTGATAGCCATGGCACTTAATCTTAGTATGTCATGTATCTATTTTGTTTTAAGTAAAAGGGTTTTCTTTTAAAATGAAAAGAAAGGAAAGGAGTAGAATAATGAGGCATGGGACAAGCATGGGGGACAAAGCATGGGGGGCATTTAATAAGGTGAGAGAAGAGCATGGCTCTTACACCATCACCCTCTCATCTTTCATTTTCGTCACAAACTCTCACTCTCACATTTTCTTCTTCTTCTTCTTCTTTTCCTTCACTAAAAATCATTTCTTGATCTCTTTTTCCCCACAAACCTCAAGCCTAAATTAACACCAAATCTTACTAAACCCCAACTAAGCATGTTTAACCCTCTTGTGATGTCTTAGAGCTTGGATGGCTAGGGTTTTTCCTAGTTTTGGTGAGGTAATGATGCTAAACCCTTATTAGGCTCTAAGGATGGTTTGTGTGTTAATTAGTTTCAGTAAAATGCCTTAATGTTTTAAATTAGTGTTAATATAGTATTTTTGATAAAGTTAGGGTTCTGTCTTAATCTGCTATCGACCCGGATATTATTTTAAGAAGTTACCATCACAGAGACTTACTTTAGAGGCCTAAAACACACCACTTCAACTTAAGTCCATTCCCTCTTTCTGTGGCCTCAAATTAATCTATTTTGGCCGCAATTTGCAGCCAAATTAGGGAGCTGGGATTCGTGTCTTGGTCGTAGGGTCTCTGGGGAAAAGTGTAGGCTTGCGGTATATGCAACTTTCACCTATTCATTGTGTATAAAAATCTGGAACCGTTTAGCTAGAATTCAAGCGTTTCGGCAACGTGCGATGCGGATTTATCCGACTTTTGCTTAAGTGTTTCATACATTTAACAGCCATAGGTATGGTCTAGGATGTCGCTGCACACGTGTAGCCCGTTAAGCTAACACTTGGTAGCTTGTGGGAGTCGATTCGTTAGTTAGGCGTTTGTGTCTGCATGTTTTTGGAAAGTTTACTAATTTCGTGCGTTAAGGTTTTGTGTGATGCTAGGATCACAGGCGGGGACTTCGGACGCAGCCAGGAAAGGGAAGGAGGTGATCGGATTCAGTTAGCCCGAGATCGTTCGGTGGGTAGATTTAACATCTACGGAGGAATCGCCTTCATGGCGTTAAGCGCCGAAGGCTAGATTCAAGTGATATAACCTTGTGTGATATGCTTATATGTCTATATATATATATATATATATATATATATATATTGATTATGCATGAATACCGTTTTGTACATCCTATTACCTGTTGTATATCGACATATCATTAATAGGGCACCGTACCATTTCTAACGGTTCATATTGCACGAGCACTAGTTTATATTCCACACACACCGTTGGTGATTGCCACGCCATGCATACTATAGAAATTACCATGGATAAATATATATTGTACCGCATTCATTATTGACAGTTAGATAACGATTCTGGTACTAGTACGCATCATGCATACATTGCTATAGTGATTTATCTCATATGATGTTTTCATGAGATTTCTGTTTCGTGGATTTGGGAAATCGCAAAATACATTTTGAAAACTTGAAATATTTAAAAAGTGCGATTTTCCCTTGATATGATATTTTATGTCCACCATGAGTTTTCTCGGTTCTGAGCTATGAGTGTAACCGATTCGAGGAGTTGGATGAGCCGTCTGCGGGTACATGGTGGACTCGGTAAAGTACCCCAGGAAAAGAAGATTGTGAGGATGATAATGAGCCTGGCAGGAGGAGCACTGCCTACCAGTGATTGTATGGAAACTCGGCGGATATCCGGAAGATGCCGTTCAGAGTTATATGATGAGATGGATATGGAGGCCGATCAAAGTAACGACGCCTAAGATATTGGGATTTTGGGTGTCGTTGATGGACACCGGATTTCTATGATGAGGACTTATTGATGATGACTCTATTCTATCCCACGCTCAGGACTTTTATGGCATACTCTGTACATATAGTTGTTGTACCATGATGTAGTACCTTGATTTTGATTATACTGCATCTCATATTATTATACATATGCTATCATGACCGCATACGCAGGATTGGCTGTTTATCGTGCATGCATGTGATTACCTGTACGATGTTATTTACTTCTCACGAGTTGGCAACTCACCCCCGTTGTGCCACAGTGTTTTGCAGGGTTGACCCTCAGTATAGTCGCGGCAGGGCTCTATATTGCATCTACTTCTGCGGATACCGCTACTTTTGAGCGCGTGATTTTGTGTAGGTGGGTTTTGCGAGTTTCCGTATGATTCCATTTGTATATCTTATTTGTATTTAGTACTTTCCATCTACCACCTTTATGTATTTGACTTAGAGACGAGATAGAGATATTCGATATTTGTATTTTTATTTGTGACTCTGGTTGTCGTGCTCGTGTGAGCCGGCTTTCATTTCATGTTGCGATATTGTTTTATCTCTTATTTGCTTATTGCTTTGCTACAACGTCGTATATATATACCTGTTGTGGTTGTGTTCCGCCTTTTAGCGTGAGTTGCTCCCGATTGGGGATGCCTTTTTATATTCTATGTTTTGTATCCGTTTGGGGCTAGTTTTTACAAGGAAATGTTGCCGAAATTTTTAAGAAAATAAATTTAAGTTTTGAAATTTTAACTTGAGATTTTAAATGTTTTTAAACTAATGTTTTACTGTTTTACCACTCTATCTTTTCATGGTTTAGATTTCTGGGTTTTTCGGCTTACTTGAATTACATTACGCCTTTAGACGTTGCGTGATTTAAGTGCCGGTCGTGTTCCTAATTTGGGTCGTGACAAAGTTGGTATCAGAGTGTTAGGTTTTACCTTTCGGAGTGTAGGATGACCCTTGGTATGATGGAATAGGCAGCTTAAGCAAAGTGACGTAGCGTGTGTATATTCCGCGGCATAATTACGAGACGGTAGCCCGCCTAAGTGACCTTAGGACATGTTTGCTTGTAATTCCTTCCTCGATTTCATGTATCCTTATTATTCGATTCTATGTTCTTATCGAATCCTGTTTTCCTTGTTCCAGCCACTATGCCGCCAAAGACTACGAGGGCACAGAGAGCTGCCGCTAGAGATGAGGTCAGGGCAGGCTTGTCTAAGACGAGGACTGACCAGGACGGTACGCCTATTCTTCAGGAGCAGATTGATCCACCTTCTCCAGATCGTATTGCTAGGCTAGAGGCCAGTGTTCAGAACTTACGTCAGATGATTGGATCTTCGATAGAGATCAATCGAGCACAGAGATATATGTTGTTCCACCTACTACGGTTGTTCCGGGACCGAAGCGGATTCGCACCGGTGTATCAGATCAGAGGCAGCTAGGTAGACGCCGCGACAGATTCTTTCCAGGTGATGGTGGTAGCAGAGGCTTGAGACGATGCCAGTTATTTAGCTCTTACCCACTGGGTCAGCAGCCATCGCCGGGATGTTTTCGGTGTGGGAGTCTGTATCACTGCATCAGGGATTGTACTGAGGTACGCCAGGGAGAGACAGCAGTTCCACATGTTACCCTACCACCTTCACCACCTCAGAGAGCATTGCCTCTTATACCTGTTGTTGCTTCACGCTAGACCTATGCTCAGAGAGGCCGTGGTCGTGGCGATCTTATTCAGAGAGGACGAGGTGGCAGAGGCGGAGGACAGCCGGATGCCGGTAGAGGACATGCCCGAGTTTTTGCGTTGACTACTCTGGATGCACAGGCGTCGAATGCAGTAGTGACAGGTACTCTTTCGGTGTTTTCTTTCGATGCATGCTTTTTGGTTGACCCGGTATCTACGCTTTCGTATGTGTCCACACACTTCGTACCGAGGTTAGGCCGAGATTCGTCCTTATTAGATGAGCCACTTGTCATGATTACTCCCGTTGGAGAGTCTTTGGTTGCACGACATGTGTTTCGGTCTTGTACCGTTTGTTTTGGAGATAGAGATTCGTCCGTCGATTTGATCCTTCTTGATCTGTTGGACTTTGACGTTCTTCTCGGCATGGACTGGTTACCTACTTGCTATGCATCCGTGTAATGCTGTGAGAAGGCAGTCAGGTTTTGTTTTTCGGGAAAGTCAGTTCTTGTTGTACAGGAAGGCCGTAGTGTCTCCCTTCACAGTTTGATTTCTGTCATTTGCTCTAGTCGGCTCTTGAGGAAAAGATGTCAGGGATTCTTAGCCTATATTCGTGATATTGGAGCTACAACAGATCCGTTAGACCAGATTCCTATTGTCAGAGAGTTTCCCGACGTATTTCCTGATGAGTTAGCTGGATTGCCGCCAGAGTGCGATATCGAGTTTTGCAAACCATTTGATTCCCGGCACGAGGCCTATTTCTTTACCGCCTTATCTAATGGCCCCGGCGGAGCTTAATAGCTTAAGGATCAGTTGCAAAGGTTTGTTGACATGGGACTTATTCGTTCGAGTGTTTCGCCTTGGGGAGCTCCGGTTCTATTCGTCAAGAAAAAGGACGACAGTATGAGACCGTGCATTGATTATCGTCAATTGAACCGAGTTACGGTGTGGAATAGGTATCCTTTACCTTGCATTGACGATTTGTTTGATCAGCTCCAGGGTGCGGAACATTTTTCCAAGATTGATTTGAGGTCAGGTTATCATCAGTTGTGGGTCCGGAATGATGACATTCCGAAGACTGCTTTTCGTACGCGCTACGGGCATTATGAGTTCTTGGTGATGTCGTTCGGGCTCACCAATGCCCCAGCAGCGTTCATGGGTTTGATGAACCGGATTTTCAGGCCGTTCCTCAACCAGTTCATTATTGTATTTATTGATGACATTCTGGTCTTGTAACAACCCTAACTTTCTGTACAATTTTTTTTCAAAAAATACAGAAAGGAACCTCTGAGCCTGAGCACAAGTTATAAGTTTGATTTGCTTTGAACGGTAAGAAAGAACTTGTAGTTCACTGGTAAAGACCGTGCACTGCTGAACCATACTACCAGAGTTTAAATCCCATCAGCCACATTATCTTTTTATTTTAATTTTTTTAACCTTTTAGAAGCCCAAGAGTTTGCACGTACACTGCACGTAAAATGAAGAGTCACATGGAAAACAAACAGGTACAAATTAGGCCGGTGCCGCCGGTTTTTGTATGGCCAAACCCAATTTTTTTTGTAAACCCTAGACCCTTGGACCCCCCCATAACTCCAGTATTGTTTATTTTCTTTGCACATTTACAGAGAATAATAAAACCCCTTTAAATTCCATTTTAATGCAAATTTTAATGCATTTTTCATTTCCTCTAAACCCTAATTTGTCCTATAAATACCCACTCCATTTTACACCCCTCTCACTCAGAATTCTATTACAAAAACTATACCAAATTCCCAAGTCTTTTAGTGTACAAATGGAGTTAGTGAAGAGCGAAACTCCGACGAACTTCCAAGGAGATTCCGGCGACGAAACGACGCCCCGAAGCATTCTTTAGGACCCCCTCTCTCTCCTCTTGACCCCAAGCCAGTAAGTCGCATCTCCCCCTCTCTTCTTCTTCTTTAAAAATTTACATTTCCAAAAACCCGACGGAAGTGGAGTTAATCTGACTTCCGATTCGGTTTTCCTTTAAAACTATACTTTTATTAATCAAGAAAATACCATACTCTCACATATTGTTTAGAAAACATTAATAAACCTAATAAAACAAGTTTCACCTCAAAAGAATTATTTTTGTGTCTTTTATCGCACTTTTACAGAAAAATACCACATACTTTACAATTTCGACATAATTAACATGTTCCTTGCTATACCTTTAGATAAATCACGAGGTAATGACCTACCTCATCAAAACACACATCTCTATCATAGCACGATGATGTTTGGAATAATAGAATACGGGAAAATACGACTTTACAAATAAATACCCCAAACTTACAAAATTGTTTTCTATAAAAAGATGTATTAAACATTTCCATGCAATTGCGCATTTACAACCCATTTTGGGGACCCCGTTCGGAATGGTGCGGATTATCGCACATCCTCGGGCTTAGTAGAGAGAGATGCAGATCTTCACAAGGAGCATTCGATCTCGATAGAATTTTTATACATTTTTCTTTAGAAAATGAGATTTCTACAAGAAAATAAATAAATTATTTTCATTAAATATATATATATATATATATATTATCAAAATATCTATTATAATTATATAAATATACCAAGTTTTCTAAATCAGAGAAATCACTATTGCATGAAAATATCATCCAAATACAACACAAGTACAATATTTCAAGAAAAATGTATAAAAATTTATCACATTTTTTCATTTTAACTCGGGCCGGCGCCGCCGCCTGGACTCGGCCGGACCGCCAAGTCCCCAACACCAATATTGTGCCTCTTGGACTCCTCTGTACATCTGCACACTTTAAAACTTTAGACCGGTAACAGAGACTGTTTAATACCCTATTTACTCTATTTTTATTACATTTTAATACAATTTATCATATTTTTTCATTTTAACTCTTCATCTACCCTAACCCTATAAATACCACCCCTAAACACTACCCCCTCATCCCAAAATTCTGAGCCAACTCTCAAGAAATTCCTAGAAATCCTAGTGTGCATTTGAAGTGAGCAAAGGGGCGAAATTCCGGCGAACTTCCGATGGCGATACAAGGAGTTTCCGGCGACGAAACGACGCACCGGCGATTCCCCTCTCTACCTTTATCCTCCCTATTTCTTGTTAACACATAAGTCCCACTTTCCCCCTTCTCTACTCTTTCTAAAAATACGGAATTACAAAACCCGATGGAATCGGAGCAAATCCGATTTCCGATTCGGTTTCTTTCTAAAACTCTCACTTTTCTTTAATACAATCTTGTTAAACCATTACATGTTGACTATTAAACACTAACTAAGCATATTGAACAAGTTCCATATCAAAAGAAATTGCTATTTCCATTTTACCGTATTTTTTCATTAAAATACCATATAGTTTCATTTCGACATTTAAACCATCAAATCCTTGCTATACCTTTAAGTAGATCACGAGGTAATGACTTACCTCCTCACACACTCATATCCAACATAGCACAATACTTTCGGAAACATAGAACACGGGAAAACAACACCTTTTCAAATAAATGCCATTACTAATAAAACCGCTTTCTAAACGATTTAGTATTTATACAAATCTTTACAAAGCGCCGCTACAACCCATTTGGGGAATCCGTTCGGGATGGTGCGGGTTATCGCACATCCTCGAGCTTAGTAGTGCGAGATGCAGACCTCCGCAAGGAGCATTCGGTCTCGAGAGATTTAAAATACGACATCTTAAAAAAAATGAGATTTCTAGAAATATAATATATTAAAATTATTTTTATAAATATATATATATATAAGTAACATTAAAATATCTATTTTTTAATAATATATATATTCCAACTCTTTTCAAAAATCACAAGAATCATTTTACATTAAAATACCATGAATTCCATACAAGTCAATATTACAAATAAATACCCTTTATTATGAAATTATGATATTTTCATTAGAAATATCACAATTATAAAATCTACAGTCATGATAACTCTAAAGACGATAACTAAATACTTAGGAAGTATTTTGAAAAATATATAAAAGTATTTTTACATAAAACCCCCTCAAGTTCTATAAATTACCTTAAGGACCCTAGTAAATATCGGTTTAAGCGGGACCAATCTCTTGAGCCTCAGGGAGCCGGAGAAGTGGGTGCTTGTCTATCTAAGATAGACAACTTAACAACGGTGTTATCAATACGATAATCGTCTTTGAAAAAGACACAAATCCTGCCGCCCATGTGCAGCGGTTACCGATAACATCAAAACCATCAGGACTTCAATTTACTTTTCTAATTGTCTGACTCAGACCGAGTCTTATTAATAATCTGACTTGAATATGATTCAAGTACAATCTACAATCTACAACCTACAATTCAACATGAATCCATATATTCAATCTATTCAATCTATATTGACTGAACCGAACCATGGATATACTTCCCTTTACATGATTGTCCAGTTACATCCATGATTATCCAGTTACATCCATTTACTGATATCATGGTTTTGGCAAGTCTTCCAATTATACAATCTATATATTACAATTCAATTACAAGTTGCAACATAAACAATACAAATAAGATATCGCGGGGTTTAAGGGGTAGATTGGTACGGAAGGTGTTAGAAGTGGCACGAGACAGCAACCATAAGACGTAATTACAGCCATGCCGTTGTTCTGTGGTATTATCGACGGAGCCTTATACTTTCAGTTTGTCCTAGTCTCTAGCATATAGAGACTCCTCTCGTATACACTGGCATCCTTCTGTATCAAGCTACAAACAACAGCATTAACACTAAAACAATATAATACAACTTTAAAAGCTACCTTCTCTTTCTGTCTATTCTATTTCTCCCTTATCTTTGGGACTTACCGAGCGATCTGTTCGCTGACGACATTCTCATCTTTCTTCTTTGAATGTCGTCAGGTGATCTGGACACGTCAGAGATCGAGCTCAGCGCTGAAGACTTGGACCATTTCGTTGAAGATCCAGAGCTTTAGTTCATTGTACACTTTTATTTCAGTACCTTTCCTTTTCTGTTATGCCGTTGTTTAGGCATTGCTTTCTTCCAGATGTATTTACTTTTCCATATATTGTAAAAAGAATGTTAATAAATAAAGTTGTTGTTTTATTATATCTTGTCTCTTGTGTATTTACTTTTATATTGCTTAGATACGCTTAGCGTATTTACTTCAAAGTAAACACGTAGCGGCCTAGTCGTGTTCCCTTCACCGTATACTGGGAAGCGGGGCGTGACAAATTCCATTCCCATGTCCTCCTAATCCCCGCTACTTCCGATTATTCCAACATCATTTTAAGGATGACAAAAGATAAGCATAAGATTAATTCCTAACTCGACTAACCAATCGTAATCCTAACAAGTTTTCTCTGAACATAAAATACAAGCACTTATGATAGAATTGAATAGACTTATACATTTTCACTTAACTCGTCTCAAATAAGAATGAAACTGCGAACCATCTCCCAGTGGACGGCTCTTACTCAACTGGCTAGCTAAAAGCGAAACCGACTGGATTGTGGTAAATAGAACATATATAACACATAGCAAGGGTCGTCGTCCAGAAACGGCGCACTACATCGGACCCCGGGTGCAGTGATAAATAAGCAAGGGTTTCATAGGATCCGTCTAGCTTCCTGGAACATAGGTTCCCTTACGGGTAGACTAATAGAATTAGTGGAGGTGATGATTAGGAGGAGGGTTGGTATTATGTGTTTGCAAGAAACTAAGTGGGTAGGTGAAAAGAGTAGAGTCATAGAGCCTTGGGGTTATAAGCTTTGGTATACGGGTAGAGATAAAAATCGTAATGGGTAGGCATAATCATAGACAGACGGTTGCTTGAGGATGTAGTTGAGATTATGAGAAAAGGTGATAGAATTTTACTGGTTAAGCTTATTCTAGGTGGAGAGATCCTTAATGTTATTAGTGCTTATGCACCACAGACAGGTCTTGATGACGCTAGTAAGCGTCTATTCTGGGAGGATTTAGACGAGATGGTGCAAAGTAAACCTAGTGGAGAGAAGTTATTTATTGGTGGTGATCTTAATGGATATGTAGGTACTAGTCGTGGTGGGTTTGATACTATCCATGGAGGTTTTGGTTTTGGACAAAGGAATGAAGTAAGTGACTCGATTCTAGATTTTGCCTTATCTTATGACTTGATCTTAGCAAACACCTGGTTTAGGAAAAGAGAGTCTCACCTTATCACTTTTAGGAGCGGATGAAGTGCTAGTCAAATAGACTTTTTTTTGACGAGAAGAATAGATAGAGGTTGTTGTATCGACTGTAAGGTAGTGCCAGGCGAGAGTGTAACCACTCAACATAGACTTTTAGTTCTAGACTTTCAATTTAGAAGAGGACTTAGGAAGATTAGACGTAAGGTAGAGTCTAAAATTAAATGGTGGCGATTGAAAGAAAGTAACCAAAAGGCTTTTATAGATCGTGTAGTCCAAGAAGCGGATCGGCAGTCGGAAGATGATTCAGACAGAACATGGAACAAAATGGCTAGTTGTATCAAGAAGGTAGCTAGAGATCTACTTGGTGAATCGAGAGGTGGTGCTCCACCATCTAAGAACACATCATGGTGGAATGAAGAAGTAAAGGCTGCTATTAAAATTAAAAGGGATTCTTATAAAGATTTGAAGAAAAGTAGAGATGTGGAGAGATTTGAGAAGTATAAAATGGCTAAAAAGGAAGTTAAGAAAGCTGTTCGGGAAGCTAAATCTAAGGTCTACAAGAAGGTGTATGAGAAATTAGACACTAAAGAGGCTGAAAATGATATATACCGGATTGCTCGGATGCGGGAAATGAAGACTAGAGATTTATGTACGGTGAAGTGTGTCAAAAATGAAAATCAGAAGGTTTTAGTTCGAGATGAGGATATCAAGGAAAGATGGAGAGATTATTTTGACAAATTGTTCAATAAGAGCTTTACTAAGAATTTGGATGGACTTGTCATTCAATCTCAAGATATAAACCGTGATTTCATGCGTAAAATAAGACTACCTGAGGTTAAAGAAGTTTTGAACAGAATGAGTTTAAGAAAAGCGGTTGGTCCTGACGGGATTCCTATCGAGATTTGGAGATGCTTAGAAGAAATAGGCGTTAAATGGCCGACATATCTGTTTAATAAAATTTGGCAGACAAAAAAGATGCCAAATGAATGGAGGAAAAGTATTCTTGTACCTATCTACAAGAACAAGGGTGACATTCAAAGTTGCTCAAACTACCGTGGAATAAAACTTATGTGTCACATCATGAAACTTTGGGAGAGAGTGATTGAACACAGGCTAAGGAAGGATATTAAGATAACAGAGAACCAGTTTGGGTTCATGCCTGGACGATCGACGACAGAGACTATTCATTTGCTTCGTCAACTTATCGAGCGTTTTCGAGAGAGGAGAAAAGATTTACATATGATATTTATTGATTTAGAAAAAGCGTACGACAAGATACCTAGAGAGGTATTATGGGGGACAATGTGAAGAAGGGGGTCCCCGTCAAGTATATTGACATAATTAAGGATATGTACGATGGAGTAGTGGCAAATGTCAAAACCTGCGGCAGCTTAACGAGTGATTTTCCGATTACAATTGGTTTACATCAAGGATCTGCATTAAGTCCATTCCTGTTTACCATCGTGATGGATGAACTTACTAGAACTATCCAAGATGAGGTACCTTGGTGTATGCTATTCGCTGATGATATTGTTCTAGTAAATGAGACGAAAGCAGGGGTTAATGCCAAATTGGAATTATGGAGGCAAACATTGGAATCTTGGGGATTCAGATTGAGCAGATCCAAGACAGCATGTATGCATTGCAAATTTAGTAACCAGAGAAGTCAAAACCATATTGGTATAACATTGGAAGGGCAAGAGATATCACCGAGCGACCAGTTTAGATATCTAGGTTCCATAATCCAAAAGAATGGGGAGATCGATAGTGATGTTAATCAAAGGATCCAAGCTGGTTGGTTGAAATGGAGGAGTGCAACAGGGATTTTGTGTGATCGTAACTTTCCGTTAAAATTGAAAGGGAAGTTTTATCGGAGCGCTATTCGGCCTGCCTTATTATATGGTACAGAATGCTGGGCTCCTAAGAAGCATCATACACAGAAGATGCACGTAGCGGAGGTGCGCATGCTTCGTTGGATGTGCGGTAACACTAGAAAAGATAAGGTGCGAAATGAGGATATTCGTGCAAAAGTTGGTGTAGCACCTGTGGAGGAGAAGATGTGGGAAAACCGGCTAAGATGGTTTGGTCATGTGCGACGCAGACCCATGGAAGCACCGGTTCGACGAATAGATACTTTAGATATGGGCAATGACAAAATGGCAAAAGGAAGACCGAAGAAAACATGGATGGAGGTGATACGGAACGATACGGGTGCCAAAGGACTCGATGAAAGCATATTGTTCGATAGGAGTGAGTGGAGGCGGAGGATTCATGTGCTAGACCCGGCGTGATTCTCATGTTGGTTCATGTAGCCTACCGCATATGCTTGGGATAAAAGGCTCAGTTGTTGTTGTTGTATATAACACATAGCAAAAACATAACAATCTTCCCAAGAGATAAAGTGTCCATGCCAGTTGAGCTATTGCTCGTTGATCAACCAGTAATATTTGTTGTAGTGGTCGACTCTAAATACACTTGTCTTTTAGGAATCTAACATTAGAAGAAGGATTATGTATCTGGAAAAAAAAAGAGCATTTATTTAGGATGTAAAGGTAACGGGGCTTTAATGTATAATAATTGATTAATTAATTAAACAGTTGGTCTAATAAAAACCGCAGAGTGATTTGGTTTCTAATCCACGCGCTTTAAGGCAGCAGGCCTTGGTGCAATTAGCTCTTTCAATTTGAAAGCCTTACTCGTTTTTACTATTTTCTTCTTTCCATTCTCAGTCGATTCGAATATTTCTTCCCAATATTCTGAGATCCCTCTTTCGAATTGTCGTAATTTTGCAGTTGAATCTCAAACCAGGGTTAGGGTTTGAGATCACCCACCAGCAGCAGCGCCATGGATCTGGGATCCCATAGCATCATCTCAAGATCTAGACTCATTCAGCTCGCGGCTTTCTTCCTACTCATCCTCTTCTTCGCCTCTGCATCGCCGTCTCAGGTGACCTCTCTTTATTTCTCTTATATAAATTTCTTGAAACATCTGTCAATCTATTAGAAAAGAAGCAAACATCTTTCTTTTTCATTTTGATCGATCTTGATTCGATCTGTTAGGAGATGGAGACTGCCGAGAATGCGTCCCTTAAGTCCAAGCCGAGATCTTTAGATCGCCGCACCAAGGTGTGAGAGCACATTCTCTATTCAACTCAGTTGATTTTGTGAAAAGTTTCTTTACTATTTTTTTTTTGAGAGCAGATGTTTCTGAATACGGCCAAGAAAGTCGCCGAGAGCGGAGAAGGCGTGCTGGAATTGGAAGAAGCTGGTCTAGGGCTTTTCGATGCCTTCTTCGCGAGTTTGTCCATGATTATAGTCAGTGAGGTCGGGCTCGAAAATCAACTTCTTCATTTTTGTCCGTTAAATTTCAGTAAAATATATAGATTTCATTGATTTGTGCACATCTGTGAACGTTGCCTCTACCTTTTTGATTGCTTGTTTCTTAGATTGGGGATGAGACATTTATAATTGCTGCTCTCATGGCAATGCGGCATCCGAAATCGATCGTGTTGTCTGGTGCTCTGGCTGCTCTCATCGTCATGACAGTGAGAACTCTAATCTTGGATTAACCTTTTTTTCACTCAATAGAAAATGAGTCGAGTGATTGCCTGTTTTTCTTTTTAGTTTCTTTTTTGTAATTAGGTTAAATGCATAATAGCCTTGTGCAGTTTCACAATGTATGTAGTTATAAGAGTAAAGCGTATGTAATCTGGGGTTTCAGTTTATTTTTGAACATGGTAGATGGACCTTATTCATGCTATGATCGAACTTTAGGTACTATCAACCGGACTAGGTAGGATTGTTCCGAATCTGATATCCAGGAAGCATACGAACAGTGCAGCTACCGGTACTCGATTCTTTACCACCTTCAATTATTTTACATAATGATATACTATCAAGTTTAGCTAACGTTTCTTAAATTTGTTTAGGGAACCTGATCCTCCTTTCATCTTTTGTTTCTTTGAAGGGCATGCAACAGTAATACTGTTTTGTATTTGCTTTTAGATGATTTTACTGATGTCGCTAAGTTGTAACCTTGAATATTTATATTGTAAGGACAAGCCTTTATCCAAATCCTTTGGTCACCCACATGAATCCTTTTCTTTGTTCATCTCTGTCGAGTGACATCTTCTTGATGATATTAAGTCTTAACAACTTGACATATCTTCATAATAATCTCCATCTAAGTTTGTCTAGGCATACCTCTAATCCTTGTTGCATCACTAGGTAGAATAATCTCACTCCATTTAACTGGTGCACTTACCCCCTCAGTTGCACATGGCCAATATCAACAAAACAATGATGTCTAAAGGCATAGACGGTGGAGCAGGATAATACTAACATCTGCTAGAAGTGACCCTCAAAAGTCAAAAAACATTATATTAATGCTCAAATGTTGCTTCATATTTTGCGTTTTGTAAGATTTTTAGGAGGTGATTTAGAAACAAAGAAGAGTTTAAATAAATGAACATTTTTCGTTTTAGTTCGCAAAAACAAAGTGTCCCCACGTTATAAATGATGATCAACCCTTGGATGAGAAGAGTTCTCTTAGGTTGGACATTGAATACAGTAAGTTTGTGTTTAGTGTTAATGGTGCAACAAGGTAAACTATCAAACCATAGCAAAAGAGAACTGAAGGCTGCATACAAGTATACAACTGTATTCGACTTACCCAAATAAATGAAAGAAAATGGGGACCAAATTGGACATAAAAGAATTGAAGTAAGATCACAAGAAGGGGAAAAAAAGGAAAGCAAAGAGAATAAGGGAATTGATTTGCAGCATTTAATGGAGATGTCAATTTACGCCGCATTACAGGGTGCATTTTCGGGTCGCCAATGGAAGTAGCAAAGAGGAGAGGAAAAAGGTGGAAATTTGAAGATATAGAGGAAGAGAAAAGGATTCACGGTATCATATCACTTATATGAAGCGCTGATATTCTCAGTGTGTTACTTGTATTAGACTATTAGTGCAGTTGTATTATTATAATAAATGAAAAGAGTGGAATTGGAGAAACAATATGACCCGAGCAATATTTAAAAATGTACCCTTACAATAAATGAAAAGTGTGGAATTGGGAAAATAGAACAGTGGGCATAACAATCGTCGTAAGCGGGTCTAGATGGAGCAGCTTATGCCCTAAAACCACTCCAGCAGACGCCTAGACATCTGGTCATCTGCTTTGTAAAGCACTCATGGGCCACATGGCAACGTAGGTAATAAATCTAATATATTGAACTGAGGATTTATCATTACGTTAGTTTGTGATATGTTACAAATGCACAAGCCATCATGAATTCATGATGGTACCTTGCATTAGACTTTTACCTTGAGAACTGCCAAATACAAGAAACTGTAAAATCACAGATACCCTCACTACATATATGCATTATATACATTGATGACTGTATAATCTTATTAGTCCTCCTATAGGAACTGTTTTGCTTATATTCAGTGCAATCATGTAACATCTCAATTGGAGGTCAAAGTTCTTAATATTTACACTCTCATGTATGCTTGTATCACACTAGCTTTCTGATGCTCTTTGAGGTAGTGAGATTGCTTTTCTAGTCTTTCTTAAGACGGCAAAGATGAAGCATGGATACTGTTTCTATTAATAGATTCTCATTCCCTCGTACAATTGAAGATAACTGGTCTCATGCTTCTCTTTGAAAAATTATTCCTCTCCAGTTCTTTATGCATTCTTTGGTCTCCGGCTGCTATACATTGCTTGGCGATCTGATTCAAAGGCATCACAGAAGAAGGAAATGGAAGAGGTATGCAACTTTTCTCTTTGTATGTAGCCTGTGTCAATTCATCATCCTTTATGCTAATAGTCTTACGGTATTCTTTAGTCAGGTTATATTCAGAATATATAAATGGTTGCATTTGCCGCTTCTTTCAATTTATTTCTTCTGCACTATTTAGTGACTTGGTACCATTGTTATGAATGCAACTCTTATAGCAAATCATATCTTATCTCATAGTACAAGCCCATACATTATCTAGGGAAATTTGAAGGGTTGCTGGCAGAAATATGGATGCTCGGTTTAATATAAGGCAAAATAAGGATGAACATGCTTAAGCTGAATATATTACTAGGAGTGAGGAGTTCATCTGGAAGTGCAAACTAATGTAGATCCTATTTAGCTGGTGTTGGGATCTACTATGAAGCTTTACTTTTCTGCAGTATGGGATGATCAGGGATTAAAGGAAGGACCAATCAAGGGGTATAAAGGCCTAAAATATCACTACTGTTGTTCACAATTGGCACCCATGAGAATGGATCCGATACTGAATAAAAAGTGTAAGGGAAAAAATGATTTCTTTTCCGAGTTACAAGGTTGGACTATGGGGGACTCCCTGTGCCCCCCCCCCTAAAATCAGTCGGTGGTTGCTTGCCTTGAACTTGTGGCTTTGTCACATTTTTCATGCCCTACCGATCCTCCCATCCCTTGGGTGTTCAGCAAAAGAAAATTTATAATTGATTCAAGTTAACTGCTGCTTCCGTTAGGGTTATTGGCTGTGTGTACAAGGTTCTATGAAGTGACTTACAAAGCCATTTTAGTTTTCTATTTGTTCTAGTTAACTAGTGTAATTTGGTAGAATAATCAAGAAGCTAAACTCTGCTACTGCTGTCCTTAAGGTCTTCTTCGTTCAGTGTATTTCAAGCTACACATTGAAGAACCTAGTTGGTTTTTCTTATGAATGCAGTCAACCTTAAATATTTGGATAAAGGCTTTCCGCTACTTTTTCTTATTTTTGTACAGGAACTAGATGATTTCCAAGCAATGCAAACTTATGATGAATAGTGAAAAAATGCTGACTTTTCAGATTACTTGAGAAGTCTCTTATCTTATTCTTCCTATTTTCTCCTTTTTTTGTTGGTGATTTCTTGTTGCATGACATAATCGTCTTTGGCACGGATGGAAAAGGTGCATTGTAAGTTTGAACATCTTTAACTATAACAAAATAGGGGCATGCAATAACAAAACAGGGGCATGTTTTTGCATATGTGCTTGTTAGAACATACTTTCTACTCTTTTAATTAGGCTTTCTATTTGTCCAATGTACTTGCAAGTTGCAAAAGCCTCAGTAATGGAGAAATAGCAAAATGCAAGAACCTGTAAGCAATTCAATGACTAAATGTGCCCTTCTTCCAATATCCTCTGATATTTTCCGTTAAATAGAAGTTCCAAAACACACATGTGCATGTGCGACACGCACAAGCACACGCTGTAATACCTTACCTTACAATCACCTATACCCATATAAGAGGACACTTCAGATACAAGTAGATAACATATCACCAAAATAGCTGAATGCTTTTGATACTTCATTTTAAATAGTCATGGGAGTTTTTCTTGTGTGCTGCTAGAAATGTATAACCAACACCATTTTCTTTTCAAGCAGCATACTCTTAAGTTCTCTAACACTGTACATGAGCTTTGAAATTTTTTGCCCCAAGCAAGCGCTCTGCAGAGGAAACAAAATAATTATTAAAGGTTCAGCGGCTTCAGTCATAAGTTTTGTTTGCTACAATCAGTGAAGGTTCAATGTATATTATTCGCATGCTCAAATCATCAAAGGTCCGTAGTTACTTTTTGTTAACTTATTATGGACAAACACTACTACAGGGTAGGGATTTGGTCACGGTTCAAACCATGACCAAAACAAGACATAGTCACGGTTTAAACCGTGACATAACCGTTGCCATAGACCCCGTCACCATAAGCCTTATCATGGTTAAAACCGTGACCATATCGTTATATTGGTCACGGTTAAAACCGTGAACAATTTGATGCATAATGAAAAAAATGAAATTCCCCTAAATGTTCTCCACTCTCCAATCCTACACCCCTCCGCCACCACCTCTCAGCCCATCGTCATCTTCATCCTCCTCCTCAAGAACCCCATCCTCATCCCTTCTCCTCATAGAGATCTGCTCCAACCCTAAAGAGCTCCACCAACTCCTCCCTTTGATCACCCAAACAAAGCTCATCTCCCTCCCAAGAAAAAAAAAACCACCTGCTTTGCTCCGCCGATGCATAAATTAAAATATAATCACAACAAAAAAAACACAGAGAAAATTACCACAAGATGAGGCTCAGATCGACCAACAGGCGAGGAATCGAGAGGAGGAGGTGATGGCGAATCAACGAGGCGACGAGATAGCTTGTCGGCGACCTTGTCCTTCCACGAGAGCATTGTGCTTTCGAATCGAGATCTGAAATGGATAGAGATATGAAATGGATCTGAAGATTTGAAATGGATCTGAAGAGCAAAACGAAACCAAAAAATTAAACCAAAAAAATTAAAATTATACTTGCCTCTTAACAATCGTCGGCGAGGGCTTCGACGGGGGTTCGACTACGGAGGCGACGACTTCCGCGATCTCCGGCGACGAGATCGAGTTCGAACAGCGGCGACGAAGACGATGCAGTGGCCACGGCGGCGTAGCGACGGTTAGGAGGTGAGGAGATGGTGGGGGATCGAGCGCAGCGGGCGATCGAAGAATTTTGGGGGGAAAAAGAAAATTTGGGGGAAAAATGTAAATTTGGGATGGAGGGAAATATTTTTGGGAGTGAAAAAGAAGGGGTTCGATGGGATGGGGGGAGGGGATTTGGGGTTTTATGGATCCAGGCTTGTGGGGCCCGTCACTTATGGGAATGGGTAACGATTTAAGCCGATACCAAAACAATAAAACCGTTACTATAAGTTGGTTACGGGTTTAACCGTGACCAAATGCCTATTATTACCATAGTCACAAATTCGCAGTTTGGAAATTATTCGGCGAGATCGAAAATTCGGATTCGGGGAACTATTCGGAAAAAATTGGCAGGTATCCAGGAAAGATTCGGCAAGCATTCAGGAAATGTTCGGGAAGGATTTCTAGCAAGAAATTAATATATGAGGCGCTGGGTTTTGATATTGCGAATTATTCACTGTTTTTGTGAATTATTCCCTGTTTATTTGAATTAATCGAAGCGTTCGCCAGTGGCGATTAAATCGGAGAATTAATCGGCCGATAAAAAATTCACGAATTATTCGCGAATTCACCGAATTATTCACGAATTATCTGACTATGATTATTATTGGGCACATTTGTAGTAGTGAAATAATAAAGTCTTGTAAGCTGTTTTTGATGGCAGGAACCTATGATTATAGAGTTTTCAGCTGTAATAACCTATGATTATAGAGTTTTCAGCTGTAATAAGCCGTACGAGATATATGACTTCTCTTATAACCATATTATTGCAGGTGGAAGAAAAACTTGAGACGGGGCAAGGAAAATCAACATATCGCCGCTTCCTTTCGAGATTTTGTACACCAATATTCTTAGAGGTACATTTTCTTTTCGCCATTCTTCATCAGCTTATTTTGACCAATTGATTATAATTTGTACAATTATTTTGCTTTGATGGAAACTCTTGCTTTTTGTGCAGTCATTTATCTTGACATTCTTGGCTGAATGGGGCGATCGGAGCCAGATAGCAACAATTGCTGTAAGTGATAAACTCTTAGTAATAAAAACGCCGTTCTTGATTAAATACGTAACTTCAATATTCATGCTTGCAATTTGATCATGTCAAATCTGACTTCTTGAAAGCAAAATGGTATAGCCGTTTATATTAGTGGAGTTTGGGTTTGATTAATTACTTGATACATCGGTTGGGTGTATTTGGATTCTCATGCAGTTCCACCTATCTATATATATATATATATATTTGGTTTCAAGTAGTAGCTGTTCTAATATGCAGTTGGAGCGGAGCTCAAGTCTCAGCTTCAACAACCATTGGAACACAGTAATAAATATGAAATGTATTCATCGTGTTGCAATAACTGACCGAAGACATGGTTTTTCATCATGTAGTTAAACCTGCAATTCAACAAAAAAATGTTGTTTCAGCTGCAGTAGGCAGAACGACAATTGAATCAACATATAACTATATGTGTTGCATCTTCAACTAAAAGCAACCACACCCACACTTAACCTTTAGAGTTTCCGTTTCTTATAATGCAGCTAGCAACACACAAGAATGCGGTTGGAGTAGCTGTAGGAGCAACATTAGGGCACACAGTCTGCACATCTCTTGCAGTGGTTGGGGGCAGCATGTTGGCATCCAAGATCTCTCAAGGCACAGTTGCAACTGTCGGCGGCTTGCTCTTCCTAGGCTTTTCTTTGTCATCCTACTTTTATCCTCCATTGTGAAGATTGAATGCTACTACATATTGTTTGGGTGCTGCTTGTCTGCGATCCCAGTTTTGTTGTTGTTTGATTAATTGCTGCCTTGTATACTTTCTTTAACAGGTAAATCAGATTTACCGCTCACCTCAGTCGTATTATTTTGATGTATCGATCAATGTTAAGATGAATATATATATAGTTGGCTCAAGGTTATGCTTTGTTGTGCTGCGTGTAAGAGAGTGCATTTGGCCCATCATGGTTGCTAACCAACTTCTTAATTATTTGCGCATCCTAGGGGAGGTGCTGTTTATACGGTAATTTGTCATCCAATTTCTGTATCATGCAAAATGTCTTTGCAATCTTGTGCTTGTTTATTTGTTTTGGAATTCGGACAGAAAAAGAGTTAAGATGCACAATTGCTCTCCTCTTTATCCTTAATTTGCGGTTTGTGTGCAGTTCATGTACTCGACAGAAGCTAATCTTCCTATGCATTGCCAGTTGAGTTGTCCACCGTTTACTCTTCCCTTCAATCCCAGTTTGCACTTTGAATGCAGTTCATGTACTAAACAGAAAACATTTTTTCCTATTCATCACAAGTTAGCAACTTAGTCTTGCATTTTCATAATATGAAGTTGTTATTTAAGGTAATTACGGACCACATGGTAAAGATACAAGAAGCTTGTTTTTATAATTATAGAAGGCAACTCCCAATTTGGGTGAGTTTCCCTGTTGACTTGTAACCATGTAACTTCACTAAATGACACAGCAGAAGAGAAAACAAGTGTTATATATATTGCAAAATAGCAAGACAAATTAGCAGTAACAGCAGCAGCAGTCTCGGATTAGAATTAGTCAAGAAGCTCAAGCATTAGGAAACACATTAGAATTCCCTTTTAGGCTTGGACATTTATTAGGATTCTCAGTTTCTTAGCTGGTAACGTGAAATATAAGCCATCATTTATATATATGAAAAAGTGAGTTAAAACTAGTATCGGATTGCATTAATATCGATCTAGCTAGTAAAAAAAAAAAATGAAAAAATGGTTATTCTGATAAATAGATACAGAGTGCTCATTATCCAACAGACCTGTTTACTCTCCTGAGTCCTGACATTAGATCAACAGTAATTTGCAACTCAAATAACTCTTCAAGCATGAGTATTTACAAAACCACCAGCATCAAAAACCAATAACACAAACAAATTACAGCAGCAAACTTCAAAACATGTCCATAATTTAGATAGAGGGATGATCCTCTTTCGCATCTGCAAGCTCAAAATGCCTCAAATTAAGAGAGAGAGAGAGAGGGTAAAGACATGAACTCGAAACAGGTATTACTATTAGAACTTGCTATCCCAACCTATATGACCCACATGCTGCGCGCACACATCAGTTGGCAAACCAATCTCCATCTCCAAGTCGTCGCCGTCCTCGTCATCATCATCATCATCATCCTCTTCATCTCTGTCTGCCTGAAACCTATAAGACAAGCTCTTGAAACCCTTCACTACCCTCAACAGCTTTCCTTTCCACCGAAATATATATATATATATATATATATATATATATATATATATATATATATATATATATATATATATCGGAAAATGAGCTTAGTCAACAAACTACAAGAGATGGAATAGGAAAAAGTTGAGAATTAGTCGGAGGCAATGGATTCGATTCTGTTTGCAATTTCTTTCGGTTGATTTTCGATCACGTCGACACTCGAGTGAGAGACACAGCCGATCGAGAAAGGAAGAAGAGAGAACCTCTCCATTGTTTCTTTCACAGCTTCAAAAATGAGAGGAGATCAGGGCCGGGGTGTATAGTATAGTACGTATTTAGAGTGAGACTTGTATGGAGGATTTTGTTATATTGGATGGAGTTGTCTTTGTTGGCAAGTTCGAATCGATCCATCCTTTTTCTTTTCTTCTTGCTTTCCTTTTTGAGAGGTAGAAGTTACCCAATTAATTAAGTTTGGTGCATGAGAGGGAGGAGGGATTTTAGGAGAAAATAAGTAGCTAGCTAGCACTAATTGGAGGAGTGGGTAATTGAGTTGTTGGTCGGTACCAGCTGCTAGCTCGATCTCTTTTGATGCATGATTGTTAATCTATTAATCTATCTAATCTATCTATCTATCTATCTATCCTATCTATTTTGTGTTTATAATTATCCTTTGAACGTGGCTTTTGTTAACCTTAATTATCATGCATGTTGGATATAATCCTAATTACAACACCTTTAATTTGCAACACTTTAGCTTAATTTCTTTCCTTTTCCTACATCAATTAATTTTGACAGCTACAAATTAATTACCTACTGCCTTCAATCTAAAACCAAGTGAAAGAAAAAGAAGCAATTTTGTTATATATGATATTGAAACAATGACCATCTGAACACTTGATAGATTATACGAGGATACAAAGCATGGGTGAAATTGATTGACACTGGTTACTGTTTTACATGCATGGTTGTCATTATTATTATTATTATTATTATTGTTATTATATTTTTATTAATAAAAAAGAAGACATCTTAAGATTTAATTACAAGGGTTTGAAAACAAGAATGCATTAATTTATTAATTATGAACTTAACGTACCAATTATCATGCACCCGGCCGGCCCCAATCTCAAAGACCTTGGATTCACATAGATTGCTGATTCTAGTCTCCAAGTGTACCTCATTAGGGAACCTTATTGTGTGCTAAGAGAATGTATATATTAATTGATGATAACTTATAAAGTATATATCATTCATGACTGACTTGTGTGTGCATGAGCTTTGTCTTCACCAAGGCATGAAGATCACTATGGATGATATGAGGATTAATTAAAAGATGAAGGCCAGCAGCAGTATATCAAGCTAGGGAGCAAACTTAATTAAAGGTCACCAAATTAAAGGAGCACATGCATATATATATATATATATATATATATATATATATATATATATATATATATATATATAATCCCGCGTTAAAACTTTCATCCCCAAATTGAGAGGTCACTTCTTCGATTCCTAGCTACAAGGGTTGCACCAAGTTCCCAGTTCTCACGCGCGTGCGGCTGGTTGTGCATTGTAACAACCAGCAAATTAAAGATGGATGGTTTTCACAGAAGTTATATTTTAATTTAATTGTTTCCTTGTATACTGTATCTTTGATAAGCAAATATATATGTTGTATATATTATATATTGATGTTACTGTAAGCTCTCAGATGTAAATCATTTGTAAATCTTCTTCATGAGTAAAATTAAATTAATGGGTTTATTGGGGCCCTGAATAATTCCCAGGTTAATTTGTTGGAAAAAAAAGAAAAAAGAGTAGGTAGGTATATTTTAATTTAATTTTAAATTCCATAGCTAGAGCCTGTTCATCTTATACTGATGAACCTGCTACGTGCAACTTTATCTCGTACATCATATCTCAGCTAACTGAGCATCTAAGAAGCATGGATACGACATGACTGCGCGCGCGCGCACACACAAGTCACAAACAGGACATGATCGATATGTACATGGTGACTCATGAAAATTAACCCTCCAAAACTATAGCACTTATGCATGATAACATGACAATTGTATGTGCATAATTAAATAATAACTAACTAGCTACTGAAGAGAGAATGTACTTACATATACAGAAATGCATGCATGCATGCCTGCCTGCCTGTGAATTCAAATATATACTGATAGCTAGGCAAAGTATAGTAACATAATATTATATTCTGCTTACAATATATATGCTAAAAGTTAATTAAATTAATAGTTAATATTTATTACTTTAAGAACATGCAAGGTTCTTCAACTTGCTGTAACTAAATCGATTAAAATATCCCAATCCTCGTATTAATTAAATTAATAGATAATATTTATTACTTTAAGAACATGCAAGGTTCTTCAACATGCCATATTAAATGTATCAAAGTTTTACACTACTCAACATTTTGGTTACATTTTACACTAATTAATCGGTAATCTTGGATATAAAACTGAAAGCAAATAAAATTTCATATCGGGTAATGAATATGAAGAAGTATTGTTCAAGATATGTAAAAAAGGTTAAGTAGTTAAAGATGTGAAGGTTCAGAACTGAGCTGATAGGGTCGATAGTATACCAAGGTCGATAGTATATATACCATTGTCGATACAATACCAAGGTTGATAACGTTCATTTCATTAGAAATTTAAAATTGATAGCAACCTACTGCAGAAAATATAATGATACATTATAAACATCACAAATTGAAAAATAAACACTAAATCATGCTCTATCATAATAAAAAGAGAAAATGAAAAAAAAATTATAATAAAGATTTTGAATAGGCTCCTATCAATAGGATCTGAAATAAAGCCTTTTCAACTTTGTAGCCTAAGATTCACATTAAGATGTGTATTGACAACTATGAAGCAACCATGGGAGAAAAAAATATCTTTCATAATTGTTATTAAACATCTAATACAAATCTCAAGGCTACCAAGTTGATAAGATTTGTTTCCAAATCCTACCAATACAAACCTAGTCAAATTAACCCGACAAGCAAACAAGCCACAAAATATATAAAGAAAATAATAACAAAAGAAAGCAATTGAAAGTCTTAACCCAAAAAATATCGAGTCAGCATTTTATTGGTTAAACATAGGCATAAGATGATATGAATAAGTGTGTGCGGTGGGAGCTGCCCCCGTGCTGGCACTATTATGACATCCAGGAATTTATGTCAGCGGAATAGCCTAGTCGAGTGGCGATGCTGCTTACTTTGCAAAACTTGTTCGTGCGGGTCTCCCAACCAAAAAAAATAAAAATAAAATCCTAATATTACTCATTACTTTTAAAAATTAAACTGCAGATATATATTGACATGAGTTCTAGCTAATCACATATTAGATCATCATTATTTAAGCAATGCAACATTAAAGGGCGTAAAATCATTGGTGGCTACATATATAACCTTATTTTTCTTTTTGCAACAAATGAACATCCTAAACAATATAGAATATTTACCTTAAATTTTCGATTTGATACCGTATGCTGTTGTTGGTAAAATAACAAAGAGATGTATAGAGGTAAGCAGCTTTCTGGAAAACGAAATAAGGTATTAAATTGGAAGTTCATATATTTACATGCAATGTACTAAATTTAAAGACTTATCTGGAACAAAACATTTTTAGGGTATTTATATTAAAATGCTGAAAGTTTAAGGTATTTTCATCGATATTTCTTCAAAAAAAGAAGGTATTTCCATTGACTTTGACACATCTTGTGATTCTCGCATATGTGCAATAAAGCGATTTGTGCTGGGGAAGTTCATATAATCTTTTAACTTCATATATCTCAATGTTTATGCAAAATTGTTAAGACTTCTTAATTGGAGCCGACTCCCATAGACCATTAAACCTGACCGCATCATTTACATCATTTCGGAACTTTACTCCTTTTAGCAATAGTCCATCAAGAAAGAGATCTACAGTATCCAATATTTTTCATTTTCTCAAAGATATCAAAGTTGTGTGCACCTATATGCTACATTTTTATTTCTTAACCTCATTGACTATATATATATAGGTGTTCGACACGTCCAATTTGGGCCGACATCCGACAAACTCGGACAAGGATGCGAGGCAAGTTGGAATGTTGGTGTGTCCAATATGTGTTGGATACAGACATGCTGTGGATTAAATAGAAGTGTTGGTGCTTCATAGATATCCATGGAAACACTAAAACTTGCCAATTTTAATTTTAATTTAACATGTTTAAAAATATATAACCAAAAAAAAAGAAGTCTATTTATCATCATATATATCCTCGCCAGGTTTAGGTCGTCCTAGATTTAAAAATTTCTCATGTCCTGGTGTCAGAGGTGTATGTCCCATGTACAATTTTATTTCCCCAAACAACCTAACATGCAGCATGCATGCAGGTTGTTCCCTCCATGATATGATATGTTTTGTCATGCATTATCGTATGACTACTCACATGAAATGTCCTTATTTTTTGGACTTGGGCTCTCATATATAGAAGAGTGTATCAATGAGTAATAACCTATAAAATTACAAATGTAATGTTGTATAATCACATATATAAGCTCTATTGCTACTTCTTTCTCAATTTATCCCTACTAGATTTTGTCAAATATTTTCATGAAAATGGATGCAAGCCCCATGTGATTTATCTTTAAAACAATCCATGTTACAGGCATTTAATTATAGAATCATATGATATTCCTATATAAAAATTATAAAGTATTGTTTGTTGTCCCTATAATATTCCTAAAAGAAAGATAAGGAAAACGAAGAGCAAGGAAGATAAAGAACAACAGCAGTATTTATAAGGACAGATGAAAGGAAAAGTGCAGTAAAATGGCCAGGGGCGGGGTTTCTTTTTGTGGTGGTTTGGTGTACCTGGTATGCCAAGCATCCGTTTCCTTTTGCTTGCTGGAGTACTGTATGTATTTTGTGATTGATGAAGTTGTATGGTCGTGGAGGCGTTTGTTGACATTAAAAACTTTTTAATGAATGCGGACGGCTAATTATTCATCTTTTTCTAAAAAAAATTTGCAGTAAAGTGTAAAAAAATATATCTAGGCATAGGAAACTCTCATTATGATTTTAGACATATATAGAACTCAATGACTATATCTATCAGCCCAAAAAAAAAAAAAAAAAAAAAATTCAAGCAACTTGAGTGTACTTGTCAATACAGGCTTTCTAAAATAAATAGAATAAAATAGAATATTATGGACACAATGTGAGATTTCAACAAACCCTATAGTACAAATGTAAAGAAACTGAAGTGTTTATAAAGAAAAACACAAATAAATCAATGATCATAACTCCCTTAAAAATGGGGCTGAGACTCGTTGGTCCCAAATAACTTATTCCATGGGGACAATCGAAACAAAAATTCTAGCTGTATATTCGGTTGAGCACATGATAAGCTAAATGGGGGAAAATTCATACAGCCGACCTCAAAAGTTTGGGATAATTGGTGTCACGCTCCGCTTACCAAGATACGGGAGCGGAGACACGACGGGACCCGCAACGTACCTATACCAAGTAAATATTCTACCCGATACAGTTACGCTAAGCGTAAAATATACAGAGTATACAAAAGTAAGTAAAAGAAAAGCAACTTATTCATTAACCAACATTTAATCCTGACGATAATTTAAAGTTTATTACATCAATAAGCCCTAGACAGGTGGACGAATGAAAAGGAAAACAAGAAAACAAAAGTCCTAATCGTAGGTCAAGAGTTGAGCATAGCCTTCCTCCGTAGCTTCGTCTCCATCATCCCGTCCGGCTCTTCTACTAATCCTAACAGACATTTCGAAAGAGAGAAAGAGAGAGAAAAGATATGTCCGCCAGCGTGATAAACTCGAATAGGATTCTCAAGAGGGTATAAATAGAAACAAGGATGAACTAAAGTAGGGCAATGAGGCAATTAGAACAATAAGTATATGGATGCATAATCATGTAGGTAAAATATATGTAAAAGGTCGTTTAGCAACTACTTAATGCCGTAAGTGTATATGTGAAGTGTAGGCAAGATGCCGTTCAATAACTATTAACAGTGGTTTAGCTTGTTTTAGTTTGGTTTCGTAAGGGTACACACATTTCGAGAGCATTCCGTAAATCCCATGAATCACGGTTTTGTTAGCAATTGGTGCAAGGGTCGTAACACCTGCGGACGATGGCGGAATGATGAACAAAAATTTACAAGAGTATAGCACCAAACACTAAACCCAAAATCATTCAAATACAAGCAGTTGTAAAAAATCTAGTAAAGCTAATTGATAGGGTTTAAGGGGCTACGACCTTTGTAGCGTGTTCATCCAATTGTGTAAGACCTAAGCTAGACTCTATCGTCGTAAGAACGAGCTTGCAAGTGAAACTTCTTGCCGAAGATGATCCACTTCGAAGAAATCCCCAACCCAAACTTCAACTTCATCGAAATCACATATTTTGTGAAGTAACTTGCTCTCATAATTTGCTAAAGAATGAGAGGAAGAGATGTAGATGATTCACTCTCTAAAATCTCTCTCTTTTTCTCTCTTTAGCTCTCTTGAAAAATAAAGAGAGAGAGAAAGAGGATGAAGGAATGAATCAAGAGAGAGAAAGCAAACATGCTAGTATAAGAATTATTTCCATTAAAAAATAATGCCCATATCTCGCTACAATCATACCTCTTTTCTTTATTATTAAAAAGAAATTATTTATTTTCCTTTTTAATAATAACATGAAACGAGGTGTGCCTTCTAGAAGTGTATACATGTATCATATACATGTATTATAGTATATGTATCATATACATATATATGTATTTGTATCACATACAAATAACAAATGACAAGTAAACATAATACTAGAATATACATCAACATATGTTTTATTATTAAATCAGCACTTGATTTAATAATCCGGCTTTATAATAAACCAGATAGTATTATCAAACGTCCGATTAATGTACGTGCACCACATACATGTATTTAATCAAACTCCCATACTTATCATCATTTCTAGAAGTATATGTGTATCATATACACAATATATTAGTATATGTATCAAATACATATACATGTATTTGTATCATTTACAAATAACAAATGAGAAAGAGAGTGAGAGTGAACATAATACTAAAACACACACACACACACACACACACACATATTAAATCAACACTTGATTTAATAATATGATTTTATAATAAACCAGCCGGTATTATCAAATGTATGATTAATATACGTGTATCATATACACATGTTTAATCGAACTCACGCACGTATCATCATACGCTCACCACATTGTTTCGCCTAAGCAGAGAAAACCTCAATGTGGGACTCTACAAACTCAATCAATATGCTGGCAGTAGGTTAGGATTATATCCGATTGAATTTGAAACATTTTCAGATCAATTCTCTCACGGGTTAACCCACAAGTACGTCAGTGGTACTAGCCGCACGTAACGGCTACCCAGGTTTTGATTGAAAGAAAGGTCGAAAAGCAATCTCATCCATACACAGTCAGAGTCTATCAGTGACAGTCACCGTACAGTCCGGTTTCTTCATCTAAGAGTGTCGCATATCTGGTCTTGGGGTGAAAACTGTTAGACCCCCAATAATCCGATAAGTCGTGCTGATGTCAAACTCATAACCACCTGAGATACAACCGATAACACTTATCAGTTTATCTAAACCGCATTGGCCAAGGACTTATGGTTATAGTTAATCAAGCACAGCGCAGCATCAACTCCTAATACCGGGAGAGACGAATCCTTTCAACCGCTCACTGTCTCCATGTGCTTCGGGAACATACCTGACTAAAATCTGTTTGCATGGCTTTTTAAAGCCGTGGTAGGGTAGTAATCAAAATACAGTAGAAACACACACAGAACACTATGGCGATCTCAGGTCAAAAGATTACCCTGTACTCATGTCACCAGAGAAATACTATCAGACAATAGGTTTACTACCATCTAGGAGTTCTCGGTGAGTCCGTTCAATGTACTCATTCTCCAATGAGTATCTGTATACAATTCTCGGTGTCAATCACCAATAGCCGTGAGACTAGCTATCGCCCTTCAACCGGGTTAGGAAACGTATATACGAGTCTACTCTGGAGTACAGATGCCCAGTCTCGATACTCCCACGACTAGGAACATTTAAGGATGTTCCTATAGACTATCAAGGCCCCACTATTATGATCCCCATCATAATCCTCGTATTCGAGCAAATATCCTATTGGCTTTATCGTCATGTATTAGCGATATGTAATAGCAAGTAAAACATATACACATGAATGATAAAGACAAAGCAGATAGTATACTGTCATCTCGAGAAAGATTGTTCTATCCATATAGGTCCATGTACAATTACAATAATTTCTTTCAGAACACCCATATCCAACAATCTCCCACATGCACTTAAGGCCAATTATTGCAGTATAACATACCCAACTTCTCTAAAATCAGTTTCACAAGCTATATTTGAGAAACAATTTCAGTGAGTGGATCCGCTACAATGTCTTTAATTTCATCTCTCTTTTACTTAATCTCGCGGAGATTAACTATCTCCCGAATCAAACGATACCGGCCTTAGAATTCGTTTGGATAGCTGATGAGACCAAGTTCGAGAATGAACTTATTTATCCAAATAATTTCTTGGGCTGTATCCATTTCTGAGTCGTGCTCAGCACCTAGCGACATGGCAGGCTCAGTATCCCATCTGGAACCCTTCCAATATGCTGTCCTCAAAAGAGGGTAAACTTATAATCACACACTCTGCCATCAATGTCATCTTGGAAGCTGGAATTGGTAACCGCTTCCAGTTGGAAGATGCCATTACCATACACCAAGAACATCCTCCTATGTTCTTTATAGCTATCCTTTATTTCTCCAGAATTGGACTGATATCTGCTTACTACAACAAGTGTATAAGCTATATCCGGTCTGGTATATGATATTGCATGATTGACCCCACATTCGAAACATGTAGAATGTCATTCATGCAAGTCCCTCTCCTTATCAGTCTAGAAGACATCTTTTTAGAGAGGCTGATTCCATGATATGCGGGCACACTACCGCGTTAGGAGTCATCCATTCTACACCACTTTGGAATGGTGTTAAAGTACCCGGATAGGGATAATCCCTAAATCCTTCTAGATCTATCTCTATAGATCTAGTTACCAGAATGAATGATACATTACCCATATCCTATATGGAGAAACAATCGTGACAACCATAGTTTGACCGAATTGTAGTATAGGAACATCATTTCCTATCAGGAGGATGTCATCCACATACAATATGAAGAATGTGACAGTACTCTCTACATTTTTCTTACAAATACTAGGTTCATCTATTACTTTGATGAATTCAAACACTTTCACTATTACATCAAAACAGATGATCCATCTCCACGATACCCGATTTAGTCCATAAATGTAGTTAAGCTACTTGCAAATCTTTCCGCTGCTCCAACCGACTACAAGAACCTCTAACAGAGTCATATACATATACACTTCTAAATATTTATTTAGAAAGACGTTATTGACGTCCACCTGTCAGAACTCGCAGTCATGAGAGACGTTATGGACTTCAGCATAGACCTTGCAGAATATGTTTCATCACAATCCATACCGAGTATTTGACGAAAACCTTTTGCTACAAGTCTAGCTTTTTTAGGTTACTAACTTTCCATCTGCACTGATCTTTTCCTGATGGGTTTTACCTCTTCAGGAGCATCTAATAAAGTCCATATTTTGTTGGAGTGCTTGGAGTCTAACTTAGATATCTTGCATCCAGCCATCAGTCGAAAGTCACTACTCCCCATGGCCTGCTGATTACTAGTAGAGTCATCAACAATCATGATGTAAACCTTCCTGTCACCGCCTACAAGAAAACCATAGTATCTTTCGGGTGGCTGAAATCACCTACTAGATCTGTGGAGTGGCTAAGATTTATCGGGTGCAATCGAATCTTCAGGTTCTACTAAATTTTCAGTAACCGTTTGTTGTTCTGGAATATCTTCCAGTTCTACCATACTCCCACTAATTTCTTTTGCAAGAAATTCCTTTTCTAAAAAGGTGGCGTTTCAAGAACAAAACAACTTTTGATCTTGAAAATAGTAGAAGTTAAACTCTTACCTATGCTTGGGATAACCCATAAACTGCTCATTACTGAAACGTACCTTGAGTTTGTCCGGATTCTGTTATTAACACAAACCAGACAAAACCAAATCTTCACAAACTTAAGCATGATCTCCTTTCATTTCATATCACATACAGAATCTTAGGCACAGATTTAGATGGAACCATATTCAATTAGTATGCAGTCGCATCCAGTGCATATCTCTAAATGAAAGAGACAACTAAGCAATACTCATCATAAGAGGACACCATATCCCATAGGGCACGTATCCTCCTCTCTTATACTCCATAGTACTATGGTATATACGGAAGAGTAGGCTGAGAGAGAATCAGATTCACAATTAGACAAACTAAGGAATACCAAGCTTAAGTATCCACATCCTCGATCATATCGAAGAATCTTGATATTTTCGACGTCTAGTTCTCTATTTTATTCTTATACTCTATGAACTTCTCAATATCTTAGGACTTTGCATTTCAACAAGAATACGTGTCTAAAACCAGCGAAATCATAAGTAAACGGAATGAATTATGAGTACCAACCCCTTATCCATATGGATATCGGACCACATACATCACTGTGTATAAATCCTAAGAGTTCAATAACTCTTACTTCTTGTGTTGTAATTTGAGAGCGGTATTTTGGTTAAGAATATCTATACCGTCATCCTATCACCATACCCTATCATCATATGATGAAGGTAAATGTTCAGAACATAATTTTCAAAATTTATATCTCTCTTTATCAAATAAAAAGATGGATATATCATTTTTTAAATGTTGGTGCATAAAAACGGTTATTCAGAACCAAAATATTTGCCGCTAGGCAAAATCAGGTGACTGTCCCCAATAGCAACATTTGCTCCGATTTCCGATTTTGAGGATCAAATCATCCTTTCCCAATACTCTACTCCTTCTCAGCATCTGTAATATCTTACAGATGTGGGATTCTAATCCAGTATCCATATATCCAGGAGTCAGAGTTCATTGAGAAACATTTTTCAAATACAAACATACCAAAGGATGAAGCATTATCATGCTTCAAGGGGGTGGCCGGGTATTCCCAATAATGCCTCTTCCCCTGCCCAGACTCATGACAATAGCTGCAATCTCATTTCCTTTCTACTACAACCCCTTTATATGTATCTTCATCTTAACTTCTGTACACCATACTTAGGCTAGTTGGTTTTCTTACTTCCCTTCTTTTCAGCTTCGGCCCAAGGTTTGAAAGAAGGCCATCCAACAAGCATAACCGGTGTATTCTCCTCTCCTTATTAAAGGAGCTCTTAACTTGAGATAAGGTGGATGGAAGAGACAATATAGTTATATCAATATACAATTCAATTTCTCCAGAACTAGCGGCTATCCTCGAACTGAACAATTTTTTCGAGTTCGTATGTAACTATATGAGATGGCCTTTCAAGCAATATGGATCTCTGTGTATGACACAGAGGGTTCGGGAGAAAATAAAGGAGAACTAGGAGCGGCAAGGACATATACGCATTCGTCGTGAAATAGAGCAATCATGAAATTCCAAAGCCAAAGTTTGAAAAAAGGTTCGGTTATCTTGGTTTTACAAGTTTTAGTTAAAGGCCAGTCATGATCGCTTCTAGTAGAGAGAGAGAAAAAATATTCAGCGTGCGCTCCTATAAGATTACATTAGTTTATTAATTTATCTAATCAGAATGGCTCCCACCATTTCATCAAATTCTCTTTCAAACCTAAAAGGAGAATTAGCCGGGATCATGTACACTTCACAAATTCGCTAACCGGTAAGCTATGCTAGTGTAAGTACTTCGAGGGAGGCTCCCCGACTTTCGCACGGACCTAATTAAATAACCCCGTTTTCTTAGAGGCATAATCTCGTAAACACCATTTTAGACACCTAATGGGTTAGCTAATTATGAAGTGAAAATCTCCACAGAGTAACTTGTTGACCTTTATAAAAATACCCAGCAGATATACTCTAATTGTTTTATTGAGTGAACCACTCTGGAAGAGACTGGTTCCTATTTGGATGACGACACTTGTGTCTGCTCTCTAAACTTGCAGTCTCAGAATGAGTACATCCACTTAACGAAACTATCTGAGCCATCAAACACGGCTCAAAAGCCCAGGAAGGCACCCAAAGAGGCTCCCGCCACTCTTTAGAGGGTCCCCGACGCAGAGTCTCCACCGCTATGCGCCAAGGGTCTCCATCGCCGTGGGCTAAGGGTCTGCGTCGTGCGCCAAGGGTTTCCATCACTATGTTCTAAGACACCCCGCTATGCTCCCAAGGGATTCCCAACATAGGGTCTCTACCGCTATGCCCCAAGAAGCCCCCGCTGCTCCTCTATAAGGTCTCTGAAGGCGGTGAGATATACTCCCCACGTCCTCGATTGTGGCCCATGTTCATGGCCACGATAGTAACTACTCTAGAGGCTATAAAAGCTCCCCACATGCTCTCAAGAAATGGATAATCACTTCTAATCACAAAAATCACCAAGTGTGACTGTGGAACCACTGAAAAACACCAAGAAACACCAAAAAGTCTAAGTTTCAAAGAGGAAAAAGAGAAGAAGAATTCAAACAAACGTAAGTTTAGAGCAACAGATCTCCTCTTCTCTCCAATTTCTTGTGCTCCAATGATGCGTGCACTAATCTCTTTAAAACAAAAAGATCCATGGGATGCACGATAAAGAGTTATCCCCAAGATGTAAAATTGACGACTCCATTTTGAAATGCTTGATGAACTTGAAATTCTATGATAAGCATCATGACGGTTTTAAAGCTAAACTAAGGGATGCTTGTAAAAGCTATCCCCCTTCGGATGCTCTTCGGAGTTATCCCCATGTATACGGATACTCGTTTGAGTTATCCACTATGAGATTGTCCTCGTAATGGACTCCGTGGGCGTATACATGGGCAGAAAATGAACAAATGCATATAAATATGTACTGGACATAAACTGTATAATAAAAACTTGTCAAAACAAGATATGGCGGGCACTCCCCTATCAAACAGCTAATAGCGGTGACCCCTTATAAGTCCCCGCGCCAACCAAATCTATGGCGGTGACCCCTTATAAGTCCCCGCGCCAACCAAATCCATGGTGACGCCCTCCATAGGCCTCCACAACCTTGTGCAAACTAGGCGGAAATCCCCCAGTGGGTCTCACGGCTACAAATCAATGGCGGCGACTCCTATAGGTCCTCGCAACCTTACCAAAATCAGCGTCGGCGACCCCTAAAGGTCCCCGCAATATCTATGCTCACCAAAATCCATGGCGGCGCCTTCCATAGGTCCCCGCAACCCCAGATAAACCAATGGCGGAGACTCCTTAGCGGGCTCTGTATACACCAAATCCATTGCGGCACCCCTAGTGGGCCCCACATCTACAATATCAATGGCGGTGACCTCCTAATAAGTTCCAGCATTTACCATCCAATCTGTTTAGACATCTTTCATATGAAAACCTATAACCATCTACAAACTAATGTCTGGTCCGAGACGACCTTAAACTAATGTTGTCCTAGATAATTTTAAACTAATATTTTGGTCTGAAATGATCCTAAATTAAAAATCATGTCCGAAACGACTTTAAACTAATACTGAATGCAACTTATTGTGCCCTATGGCGGGTTAATATGATATCAACCTACCATACACGATCCATATGTTAATATCGTGACATAGAAGTCAATAAGTCTCCAAACACCAAAATCCTACCCGGTCCCAATGGAACCCCAAGTCTCTAAACTGGATCCATGGACCACTACATATCTAAACCAGAATCTTGCCCTACAGTGGGTTATTTTTATGTCGATATACTATATAATATCTACGAGCTGCCATCATGGTTTAGAAGTCAAAAGACATGTGGCATTGAAGTCAATTCCTCCCGAATACCAAAATTGCCATATGGCAAGTAAAACAACTTGTTATATACAATCTACGGGCATTCATCGTGACACAGAAGTCGACAAACCCTCAAACCTAAACAGCTAACAACATATTTTGGTCCGAAATGACCCTAAACTAATACCCATGTCCGAAATGATTTTAAACTAAAATTCATATTCGAAATGACTCTAAACTAATACCTATATTTGAAACTCTTTCCCAACGGACTTCCAAGTCCCTAAGCTGGATCCGATGGACCACTACGTCTTTAAACTGGAATTTTGCCTTATGGCAAGTAAAACAAATTGTCATATACAATCTAAGGGCACCCGTCGTGGCATAGAAGCCAACTTTGCATGACATCGAAGTCAAACATCCACAACAGTCCAGAACGACCTTAAACTAACACCCATGTCCGAAATGACTTTAAACTAATGTATATATGAAACCATCGTGGCATAGAAGCCAACAAATCATGATATCGAAGTCGAGCCCCACCTGGCACAACCAGTTTCCCCCGACAACCATATAAACTACCCAAGGCCGCCCTACGGCCAGATAATAATATTTACCGTATACAATCCACGGGCAACCCTTCACGGCATAGAAGTCAGCTGTCCCACCAGGCGTATACCCTGCAATATACTTTGTGGTCGGATTCCCTTGTCGTGACACAGAAGTCAGCTGTTATACTGAGCCTGTCAAAGCTACCCTACGGTCTGGATGATACATTCTATAAGACTGTATACAATCCATAGGCATAAACAGTAGCACATATGCACATCTTCTCAACGGCGGAAGCATATATAGCGGGAGATTTATTTTTGTAATGTACATAACATGAAATGTATAATGCGACTAAATATGTATAAATTAAGATGCACTTCATTACAAATGATAATCTGAAATACATTGCTATGATTGTTGCTCCTGTATATATCTGTGTTGTTATTGCCATTTAATGCTTTATAGAAATAAAACACTCGTAGAAAGTTCTCTCAGTTTAAAATGGAGGGGTAATTAACTATAGGGGCATGCGCCTATAAAAAATCTATTCTCCACAATCAAAAACCCCTTTCTGAAGGATGGATCTGTGAAGTCATGCTACATCAGTCGCATCTGTTTGGCCCCTCAGCCATATACTTACATACATCTACATTGTGGCAATGCGTCGCGCTGAAGATCCAGGCAGATCTGCATCGATCTGACCCCTTAAGATCCCCACGGTGGACAAAGGATCCTCGGAGGACCCTTTTGGAGGCGAACTGATTCTAACTTGCCCGGTGGGATCGATTTCTCTTTTCTTGTGGTTTATTTCTATTATAAAAGAGCATTTTAACAAATGTTTCTTCGAGCAGAACATAGCAAACAAAAACAACACTGGTGTTGGAACTGGAGCGACTGCTGCCTCTGCCTACTTCATGACGATATTGCCGGGGTTCGTGATCTAGCTGCCACATGGCCATGCCAAAGTCAGAGGATCGGGCTTCACTATTCAGTTCGGCACCTTTCCGCCCGTCCAGTTCGCCAAATATGCTGTATTCCCTGAGACTCCTGCCGAGTTCGTGGATTCTGATGTGAAGAAAGACGGTGCGACTGCTACCATTCAGACCAGCCATGCCAAACTTCCTACCAGGGGTCGTAGGCCAAATGTGGCCGTCTTCAACAATTCTCAAGCTGACGGCAACAGAGGCATCCAATATGTTCGGGGGCCACAAAAGAAGATAACCAAAGCTGCTAGGCAGTCAGTCTTCGCCAGATTTCCTACCTACAACTCAGCTGTCCAACCAGCTCAGCCTACATATTAGGGACAAACCAGTAGGGATGCGCTCCATGGATTGATGTCGTCAAACATCCCTGTAGATGCTGTCAATCGTCAAACTAGCAATGGTGTGCACCGAGGGAAAGCAGAATCAAATACCCCCGTAGACACCATTGCTCACCAACCCAGTAGAGATGTGCGCTGGGGGAAACCAACGCCCTATATCCCTATAGACTCCATCGCACATCGAACTAGCAAAGGCGCGTGCCAGGGGCAGGCATCCTTAAACATCCCTGTAGACGCCGCCGCTAGTCGAGTCGGTAACGGTGTGCACCGGGACAGACATCATCATATGTTCCTATAGACGCCATTGCCTCGAGAATGGGAAGAAGAGCCCGTCAGAGAAGGAAGTACAGAATAATGGCCGCTGCGCCACGACTCACAATAATAGGGTCCAGGGGCAGGATCAAAAAGCTTACGCTACCAATGTTAACCTCAACAACTGCTTCGAAACATTGAAGATGGTTAGCAAGAACGCCTCCATAGCGATTCTCAAATATCCACCGCCTTCAAATAAAAGAGATGAAGAGCGTAATCCACGTTTTGGACACCAAACCATCTCCTGTCAGGTGCATCAAGCTCTGAGGACTGTGAAAGACCGACAATATAAAAGGAGCTCCCCAAAATACCAAGGATAGAAATATCAATCAAATCCAAGGTTAATTCAAATTTGGAGGAAGAAAGAAATCAAGACTCCCTCCGACATTGCGGGTTCCTCTCGATCTTCTGTTCTTGATCGTATAAATGAAAGCTGCTAAACTCCTGCTAAGAGGATGCATTCCTCTATAATTGTTGACGAAAAGAGATGCGAACAGTCCGCCTAACCAGAAATCTATTTCAAAAGGCGCAGCGAAGCTCAAGTCCATATAGTCTATGTGATTGGTGAACTGCCATAGCTTGAGCCATCCACTAGAGATGAACGACACGATAAAAGAAACCAGTCACAGAGCGCAGCTAAATTGTCATGCCCTCACACACGTGACGACAACGAAGATGAAAACGATCCACTCCGAGCTGAGGCGAGGCATAAAAATGATGAAACTACCTCCCTGAAGCAACAAGTCGGTGACCTTGCCCAATAATCAAGAACCTGACCCAGATGATGATGGCCCAAGCTACCAAACAAGTCGGAACAACTCTTCTCGAGCAGAAACAAGCTGCAGGATCACCTGAAGCAACTTGTCTCAACCCAGGCAACAGATGGAGAGGCCAGCTGCTATACCTCTGTAAGGATATCGTGCTCGCCCAGACGGGTTTTTAAATGCAGCGAAATCGACAAATGAAAATTTCTAGTGAGCAAAACATCCTAACCCCAGAATCTACCATAGACACAGTTTCTAAACCAAAAAAATCTAGAACAAGGAGATACAACCTTTATAGCGCGTTGGCCACCTCTCCTTAGACTATGGCTAAGCTCTGAGTGCTACAGATCGTGCTTGGTCGCCAACCGAATTTGCCGAAGATGATCTACGCGAGGGTTCCCTAATGCTAGCTCCAACTTCATCAAATGAAGCATATCTTATTTTATGTTTGCTAGATATCAAATGAAACAGATGTAGAATACAAAAATGATCTCTTAATTTCTTGCCATTCTCCTTGTGCTTTCTACTTCTCTCCTCTTTTCTTCTTGCCTTGGATGATAGAGAAAATGTATGGTTAGAATGAATAAATACTCTCATATCATTCTCATAAAACCATATTGTTTCTTTTACATCCACTTATCATTTAAGATGAGAATGAGTGCCACCTTGTATCCACCTCATCACTTGACATGCAAAAAGAAAAAAATATATATAAATATATGTATATTATATATAATTATAAAAAAAGCTCATGGCATGTAACCATGCACGCACGCAACATGTTACATAACATAAAAGAGAGAGAAAATGAGAATAACATAATAATACTAGTTTATATATGCACTATCATATATAAATAATATCATTAAATCAACACTTGATTTAATGATCCGGTTCAATCATAAACCAGCTAGTATTATAATCCGTTCGATTAATACATGTAGTATCATATACACATATTTAATTGGATTCCCGCACGCATTGCCGTATGTGCACTACATTATTTTGCTAGAACCGGAAAAACTTCTGTGTGGAATTCTAAAGACTCAACAATACGCTGGCAGTAGGTCAGGATCATATCGGATTTATCCGAAACACTTTCAGATCAATCCCCATCGGGTTTACCTACAAGCATGTCAGCGGCACTAACTGTGCATAACGAATTTCCAGGTATTGAACGAAAATCCGGTAGACAAGAAAGCTCGTCCGTACCCTGCTAGAGCCTATCAGTGTCACTCACTGTACAGTCCAGCATCTTCGTTTAAGACTATCGCATATTGGGTTTGGGAGGTGGAAACCGTCAGACTCCCAATAACTCGATAAGTCACGCCGACGACAAGCTCATGACCACCAGAGAAACTATTGATAACACTTATCAGTAAATCTCGTCCGCTCTTTCCAAGGACTTATGGTCATAGCCAGCTATACACCGTGCGACATCAACTCTCTATACCGGGAGAGAAAAATTCTCTCGGCCGCTCACTGCCTCCATGTGCTTCGGGACTGTACCCAACTAAAACCTGTCTGCATGACTCTTTAAAGCCATGCTAGGGTAGTAATCAAAGTACAGTGGGAACACACACAAGACACTATGGCGATCTCGGGTCTAGGGACTATCCTGTACTCATGTCATTAGAGAACTGTTATCTGACGATTGGTATGATACCATATAGGTGTTCTTGGAATATCTGTCTAGTGTAACTCATCCAATAAGCACCTGTATATAATCTTCAGTGTCAAATAACAATGAATATAGAATCAACTATCGCCCCTTACGGTGTCAAGAAACGTATACACTGGTTTAAACTGGAATACCGATGCATAGTCTCGATACACCTACGACTAGGGACTTTCAAGGATGTGCTTATAGACTACCTAGGCCCCACTAGTATGATCCCTATCATAATCCTGATAGTCAAGCAAAGATCCTATGGGCTTTATCATCATGTATTAGTGATATGTTCTAATGAGTAAAACGTATATTCATGAATGATAAATACAAACCAGATAGCATACTATCATCTCGAGCAAGAATGTTATTGGTATAGGCCCTCCTTGAATTCAGCAATTGCATTCTTGCAACTACGATAATTGCCTTCAGGGCAGCTATATCCAACAATCTTCCACTTGCACTCAAGGACAATTATTGTGGTATTGCATACCCACATATCATGTATTATCACATACCCAACTTCTCTACTAACAGTTTCACAAACCGTGTTCAAGAAATAAGCTCAGTGAGTGGATCCGCAACAATGTTTCTTACTGTGTCTCTCTGAATCTCAACTTCGTAGAGATCCACTATCTCCCGAAATGAGCAATACCTTCCTTAGAACTTTGTTCGGATAGCTGATGGGACTATGTTCATAAATGAACGTATTTATCCAAACAACTACTTAAGATGTATTGTTTGTTTTTCACGATCAGTATCAAGCGTCTTGACCACTTCAGTATCCTATTTGGAACTCTTCTAATATACTGCTCCTCAGAAGAGGGTTAACTAATAACTCACGACAGACGATCTGTCTTCCTTGTCACCTCAGAATCTGGAATCGGTAATCGCCTCTTAAAGGAGGCTGCTATTACCATACACCAAGAACATCTCATATGTTCTTCAGTTATTCCTATGTTTCTCCGCGATCGGACTAATATCAGCTTACTACATCAAGTGTAAAGGCATCATTTGGTATGGTATATAACATCGCTTGATTGACCTCACCGTCGAAACATGTCGAATGCCATTCATGTGAGTCTCTCTCTTCATCAGTTCCGAAGACATCTTTTAGAGAGGGTGACTCCACCACTTGCGGGTACATTACCTCAATAGGAGTCATCCATTCTAAACCACTTTAGAATGGTGTCAAGATACCTGAATTGGGACAATCCCAAAACCCTACTAGATCTATCTCTATAGACCTAGTCACCAGAATCAATGATATATATATAATCCAAATCTATAAAGGAGCAAAAAATATGACAACCAATTTTTAACCAAATCGTAGTATAGAAACATTACTTCCTAACAGAAGAATGTTATTCATATCCAATATGAGTCCTTTGACATTCCACCCTATTTCCTTCTTATAAATCCCAGGTTCATTTATCATTTTGATAAAGTCAAATACTTTGACCATAACATCAAAAATAGATTATCCATCTCTGTTATGCCTACTTTAGTCTATAAACAAATTTAATCAACTTGCACACTTTCCGCTGCTCCCATTGACTACGACTACCCTCTGGCAGAGTCATATACATGTATACTTCTAAATCCAATTTCGAAAGACGTTATAGTCATCATTATGCCAGATATCATAGTCATGAAAGACAACAGTGACAACTTTTTGTTAGTGGATGTTGCACACGCTCATAACACTTGTGAGGAGGAAGCGGAAAACAAAAATTTTCTTGCATGCAACACCCACATAACCCTAGATCTTGTGCTTAAACCTTAACTAGCAAACCTATCTAGAGATCTTATCTACTATGATAGTGTTATACCTAAGGAACCGGTCCTTCGGGTCTTTATTTAGATATGACTCCTAGGCTCCTTGTGGTCGCAAAGAACTCGGTCTCTGGCCACCTCAAGATCCAAGATGATCCACCCGAGAGCTATCGAACAAGCTACAAACTCTTCACAAGAGTTTAACTAAGAGATCAAGTATGTTAGAATTGATCACTTAGATGAAGTAGAGATCATATATTGGATTATTATGTCTCTTGACCTATGATTCACAACTCATGTGAGTGATTTAGGTCAAGAGGTAGAGGGAGGAGATAATGAGGAGAGAGAAGGTGAATGTGTTGAATGAAAAATCAAGCATGGAAAAAAATGATATGGCTAAAGGAAAATAATTGAAGCATGTAGTATTTTTCTCCAAAATAATGCACCATGTTTCAATAGTAACTCTAAATGAATATAAAATGAATTTAGCCATGCCATCACCCATACTTAGACTTTCTCCAAATTCCACCTCATTATTTTATTTTCATAAAATAAAAACCCATTTATGAGGTGTCTTCTTCTAGAATGTATTCTTGTACAATTACAAGAATACCCCTCACCGTATACCGTACAAGTATACCCGTATCCGAATTCCGAAAAATAAAAATACAAATAATCCAATAATATAATACCGGTATCCGGCTTAAACCAAAGCCAACCAGTATCATCTTTCCGATCATTATTCCTGTAACCATTACACGAACACGATCGAAACCCTGCCGTAACAACTTATAGCCTCTACATCTTTTGCCTGAACCAGGGAACCCTCTGTGTAGGACTCTAAAGACTCGACAGTATACTGGCAGTGGGTTTAACCACAAGCACGTCAGCGGCACTAGCTGTGCGTAACGGCTACCCAGGTACATGACGAAAAGGTGGACGACGAGCGAACTCATCACAACCCTAACGAGCCTGTAAGCAACACTTACCGTACAATCCGGTCTCTTCGTCTGATACGTCATATATGAAGTCTAGGGGTGGTAAATGTCAGACCCCAGTAACTTTATAAGTCATGCTGATTTATGGCACATGACGGTTCGAGAAACTACTGATAACTCTTATCAGTAAATCTCGACAACCCTGACCAGGGATTTGCTGTTATGGCCGATCAAGCATAGCGCGACATCAACTCCCTATACCGGGAGAGATGAAACCCCTCATATCGCTCACCGCCTCCATGTGATTCGGGACTGTACCTAAAATCCACATGTTTGCACGACTCAGTAAAGCCGTGGTAGGGAGGAAATCAAAGTACAATGGGAATCACACAAGACACTAGGACGATCTCGGGTCTACAGACTAACCTGTACAAGTGTCACCAGAGAACTGCTATCTGACAATAGGTATATATACCATCTAGGAGTTCTCGGCGAGTCCTGTTCGGTGTACCCATTCTCCAATGAGCACCTGTGTACAATCTTTGATGTCAAACACCAATGGTTGTAGGATCAACCATCGCCCCCAGGGTCAAGAAACGTACACACTAGTCTACTCTGGTAATATCGATGTTCTGTCTCGATATACCCTCGATTAGGAACAATTAAAGGACATGTTTATAGACTGCCTAGGCCCCACTAGTATGATCTACATCATAATCCTGGCAGTCAAGTATAATCCTAAGGGCTTCATCAACATGTATATAAAGATATGAAATACAACACATCACACGTTAAGATGAAAATAAACCAGATAGCATACTATCATTTCGAGCAAAGATTATATCTGTACATATACATGCCTAGCATCCTATACAATACAGCCTCTAGGGCATACATATCTAACAATCTCCCACTTGCACTAAGACCTGTAGTTGGTGCAATAAGTACCCACTGTCAATACTCGAACCAGTTGCCGGCGTACCGCATGCCCAACATCTCGAACAATTTCTCAAACTGGACTTGAGGGATGGCCTTGGTGAATGGATCAGCTGTGTTGTCTTTCGTGTCTACTCTCCGTACATCGATGTCCTGGTGATCCACTATCTTCCTGATGAGGTGATACCGCCTCAAGATATGTCTGGATTTCTGATGGGACCTTGGTTCCTTTGCCAAAGCCATGGCTCCATTGTTATCGCAATACAGAGGTATTGGATTAGCAATGGATGGAACCACCTAAAGTTCAGAAATGAACTTCCTCATCCAGACTGCTTCTTTTGCGGCATCATTAGCAGCAATATACTCAGCTTCCATCGTAGAGTCAGCGACGGTATCTTTTTTGGAATTCTTCCAACATACCGCTCCTCCATTTAGGGTAAATACAAACCCAGAGATGGACTTACTATCATCCCTGTCGCTTTGGAAGCCGGAGTCGGTAAAGCCCTCCATTTGGAGATCTCCGTTACCATACACCAAGAACATTTCTTTAGTACTTCTCAAGTACTTCAGAATGTTCTTCACAGCAGTCCAGTGTTTCTCTCCTAGATTGGATTGATACCTGCTTACTGCACTCAGTGAATAAGCTACATCTGGGCGAGTACACAACATCGCATACATTATAGATCCTACAGCCGAAGCGTAGGGTATAATGCTCATGCGGGCCCGATCCTCATCAGTCTTTGGAGACATCTCTTTGGAGAGGATGATCCCGTGACAAGCGGGTAAATTACTTCGCTTGGAATCTTCCATACCAAACCTCTTTAGTATGGTGTCAATGTATCACGATTGAGACAATCCCAATAATTTCTTAGATCTATCTCTATAGATCTTAATCCCCAGAATGTACGAGGCATCAGCCAGGTCTTTCATGGAGAACCTCTGCGATAAGAATAGTTTGACCGATTGTAGCATAGGAACATCATTTCCTATCAAGAGAATGTCATCCACGTACAATACGAGGAATGTAACAGTACTCTCTACAATCCTTTTATAAATACATGGTTCATTTACATTTTTGATAAAACTAAACTCTTTGATTGTATCATCAAAGCAGATGTTCCAACTCCGTGATGCCTGCTTTAATCTATAGATAGATTTAAGCAACCTGCATGCTTTTCCGCTGCTCCCACTATCAATGAAGCCTTCTGGCTGATCCATAAAAACGCATTCTTCTAAATCACCATTTAGAAATGCCGTTTTAACATCCATCTACCAGATCTCATAGTTATAGTGAGAAGCCATAGCAAGCAGGATCCGAATGGATTTGAGCATTGGGATTGGTGAAAAGGTTTCATCATAGTCCAAGCCTAGTCTTTGACGAAATCCTTTTGCTACCAGCCTAGCTTTATAGGTCTCCACCTGACCATCCACACCGGTCTTTCTCTTAAAGATCCATTTGCACCCTATGGGTTTTACTCCAGAAGGTGCAACCTCCAAAGTCCATACTTTGTTGGTGTGCATGGATTCCATTTCGGATCTCATAGCATCCAGCTACTTCACCGAGTCACCACTCGTGATAGCTTACTGAAAACTAGTAGGGTCATCATCATCCATGATGCAATCTTCTCTATCACCATCAATTAGAAAACCGTAGTATCTATCAGGTGGGCGTGAAGTCCTACTAGATTTATGGAGTGGCTGAGGTTCGTCAGGTTCTATTGAAACATCAGGTTCAACCAAATCATCGGTAATTGTTTGTGTATCTGGAATTTCTTCCAGTTCTACCGCATTGCCAACAGTATCATTTGTAAAAAAATCATTTTCTAAAAATGTGGCATACTGAGAAACAAACACCCTTTGTTCCTCCTTGTGGTAGAAAAGATATCCATACGAGTGTTTTGGATATCCCATAAATTTACAAAAAACCGATCGAGTCTCGAGTTTGTCCGGATTCTGCTTTTTCACATAAGCCAGACAACCCCATATCCTAACTCGTTTAAGAGATGGTCTCTTCCCATACCATATCTCATATGGAGTGGTAGACACGGTTTTGGTCGGAACCCTATTCAATAGATACATCGCAGTCTCTAATGCGTGCCCCCAGAATGATATTGGCAACTCAGCATCACTCATCATAGATCGTACCATATCTAATATGGTACGATTTCTCCATTCCGACACACCGTTGTGCTGTGGTGCGTACGGAGGAGTGAGCTGAGAGAGAATCCCATTCCCTTTTAGGAAATTTAGAAACTCTGAGCTTAGGTACTCACTTCCTCGATCTGATCGAAGTTTCTTGATACTCAAGCCTGTTTGTTTTTCTACTTCAGATTTATACTCCTTGAATTTTTCGAAGGCTTCAGACTTATGTTTCAACAAGAACACGTACCCAAATCTCGAGAAATCATCAGTGAAAGTTATGAAGTACGAAAAACCACCTCTCGCATGTATAGACATTGGTCTACATACATCACTATATATGAGGCCTAAGAGTTCAGTATCTTTCTCTCCGTGTCCAGTAAACGGAGTTTTGGTCATACAAGACTGGCAAGTCGCATAAGATTTATATTCAAACGGGTTTAAATATCCATCTTTATATAGCTTGGTTAGTCTTGTTTCGTTAATATGACCAAGTCTACAATGCCAAATGAAAGCTTCATTTATGTCTGAAACCTTTTTTTTGTTTGTGTGTTGTATATTGAAAACTGTATGTTGATTTAGGACGTATATCCCGTTATTTAATGTATGAGACCCAATCAACTCTTGATTAAGGTTAATGTTCATAACATTAGATTGTAATACAAAATTATATCCAGTATTGTCCAACAACGATACAGATATAATATTACATAATATTGAAGGTACAAAATAACATGGGTTTAAAACAAATATACAACCCAACGGCAAACCAAGGTGATACTCTCCTACTGCTACAGCATGTACAGAGGAACCATTCCCAACTCGGAGAGTGTGATCACCTTTCTTCACAAACCTGCTATTTCTCAGCCCCTGCAAACAATTGCAGATGTAAGATCCTGACTCGGTATCTAATACCTAAGAAGCAGAGTTAATTGAAAAACAGTTTTCTGTTACAAACACACATGAAGTGGAAGCATCAACATGCTTCTTCTTCTTGAGGCCGGCCAGGTATCCAACGCAGTTTCTCTTCCAGTGTCCAGTCTGGTGGTAGTGGAAGCATTCCCCTCTTTCTGTCGCAACAACCCCTATCCTGTCCTTCCCGGTGCCCTTTTCACTCCTTCTCTCGGCTTGATGGGATTCTTCTTCTTCTTTCCATTGGCCTTGGCTTTCGGGATGGAAGAGGAAGATGGCCCAGCAATTAGAGCAGGAGATTTCGCTACCTTTAGCATGCTCTCTGCACTCATCAACATATTGAGGAGTTCAGGTAGTGACTTCTCCATGTTGTGCATGTTGAAGTTTATAATGAACCGAGCAAAGGCAGGGGGAAGGGACTGTAGAACAATATCAACATACTGTTCGTTCTCCATGGTCCAACCCAGGTCCTCTAGTTCTTCGATAAGTCTAATCATCTTCAATACATGGTCACCTATAGACGTGCCAGCAACCATCCGCATTTGAAACAACTTTCGAGATGCCTCGTATCGGAGAGTACGAGATTGCTTTCCATACAACTCCTTTGTATGGAGAAAGATAGATTGCACATCCATCTTCTCGTGCTGCTTCTGATATTCATTGTTCATAGAAGCAAGCGCGAGGCACTTGGCTGTTGCACAGTCTATATCCCATGTCTTGCGGATTTCTTTATCCGCAACTGAAGAATCAGGGCCTGGGCTAGGAGGGGCTGGAATAGTCAGGACGTATCCGACCTTATCATAGGTCAGGGCAATATTTACGTTCCTCTGCCAATCTTTGTAATTCGGTCCCGTGAGTTTATTCTTGTCTAATAAAAGCTTAAGTCCCGTCATAGATATCTGCCATTAGGAGAGAGAAAAGAAGACACTCAACGATTGTTCTTGCATAATTAGATTGGTTATTAATCTTATCTAATCGATGTCTCCCACTGCTTTTTATCAAATTTTCCTTCAAACCTTAAAAAGAAAATTAGCCAGGATTAATTGCAATCTACAAGTTCGCTAACCGGTCGGCCAGGCCAGTCTCGGTACTCCGAGGGAGGTTCCTCGTGTTTTCTCATGGACTTAATTAAAATAAACCTCGTTTTCCTAGAGGCGTAACCCCGTTGACACTTTTCTAGACACCTACTAGATCAGCTAATTGTAAAGTGCAAAACTCTCTCGGGAGTAATTTTTACTCACAGTGGGATCGGGATCCAACTATCAAATAGAAGGTATGCAATCTCATTGCAAATTTCAACTCTTGAAATTTCCGAGATGGTTTTTACCCCTAGTGTCTTATGACCTTAACTATGGTCAACAAATCATAAGAACTAGTCAAGTTCTACCCGCCATTTCGTGATTGATTTAGACCCACCCGCATGACCCTTAACTATGGTCAATAAAGTCATATGAATGTCCTAATTGATCGCATCAAATACTTTGTAGGAAGACATCACTTAGCTACCGTACACCATGCCTTAACTATAGTTAACAAATGTGGCACGAATACTAAGTATCCTGCTTCCTAAAATGGCGGAGGGCAACGGATGGTTTTTTATGAAAACCCTTAACGTTTTAAACTTGACATCATTGTAGAATCTAGTGAAAGGAGTGGTTTAAGCTCCAGTTTAAAAATCGAATGGTTTTGTAGTATCTTTCTAATTTTGCTAAAGAAGTCACTCCCAGTGAAGAGATCTCGGCTCTTTCCTTATCGAATAAGGTGTTGGATATTCATGAATACCACGATGTAAAGCAAAAATTAGATCAACTATAAAAACAATCGATTGCTTTGTAACATTTGCTAGTTTCGCTAAAGGGGTCACTCCCGGTAAAGGGATCTCAGCCCTTTCCTCATCGAATGAGGTGCTGGATATTCATCAAGGAACACCACAATGCAAAGCAAAAACTAGAGTTACCCATTTTAAAAAGTTTGATTCTACAACATCTTTAGGTTTATTTTTCTTAACATTAATCACATTAATGTTGTCCCATCATTTACGTTTCCTAAACACCGCAGAAAAGAAACGAAAATAGAACGTACACTTATGCCATCCGCATTCGCCACGGGGCCTCGTCAAACACCGTTAGGTTACTTAACTAACGACAGAGCGGGGGCTGGACTAGCGTGGGTGCAAAATATAAGCAACGTTTATTATATATCTCATATATAAATAGCCATACGTCGCACACATTTATAAACATTCCAGATCACAGATGAATACATTGGATATACTAGGAATTCCGTATTTCATTTAAGCTCTTAATGAAAGACGGGTTCCACGGTCGTGATGAATAGCCAAACCCCACCCTAGACCCCTATGGGTGCGGCAAACTACCCGCCAAATTCCTGAAGTGAAGCAACCTCCCTCAATAAAGTGAGTAGACTACTCGGCACTTCGAGAACCCTGTAGTTTGTGCACCCTACCTTGGGTCTATCCTAGTAGCAAAAATAGTAAAAAGAAAATATACAACGGTGGCTACAAGCTCAACCCGGATGTGCCCTGCAAAATAATATTACATTACTTTTTACAAATTACATGAATGATAAAAAAAACGATCGTCTCACATCCCACGGCAATTCATCCACGACGATCCAACATATTCATACACACATACCATCACATGATATCATTACAGATGTGTGCAACCCCGACTAATCGATGTATAGCAATTAGTCTATATTTCCAAACACACATACACATCACAAAGCTTGTAAAGTAACCACGACATTAGAATTCCGCATGAGATTAGCAAACTAAATCAATTTCCAACACTTGAAAAAAAACCAGTGAGCTAGTTTTTAAACACCGATCGTTTTGAGCTAATCTGGGAGTCGAAACGAACTCGAAACATGCCCGAATCTTTGCAGAGGTGAAGAACATGAAATATACTATCGAATGGAGGGCCTCAAGAGAGGGTGTACCCACCCCGAGGGCCACCTCGAGGTGGCCCCAAGGGGTTGGTAGACCCGACAGCACCTTATTGGGGTGCTCTCGGGTCACCCACCCCCAAGGCCCCCTCGAGGTAGTCTTGGGGTGTGGGTCCGGCCTCTGGTCCTCCCGGGGTATCCCCGGGGTCCGCGCGCTCTACCACGCGGCTTCTCAGTTCAAACCGTGAGCCCGCGGGGTGTGCAAAGAACTCAAAACTTTGATTTTCAAAACTGATTTTTCGGCAGTTTTTGCACGACAAAAAACAACGAAATTCTAATATTGCTACAAGCTATTTAAGGTTCAAGAGAGGCTCTAATACCATATTAGTCAGGCAGCCACTGTTCAGTTGATAAAACTGCACATTTGTTATTACATTTTTCCTACCATTTCCATATTTAAAAAGGTCTTTATTATAATATATCATACATATGAAGGTTTATCTGTAAAAATACTATTTTTCATGTGTTGATATATTATAATTAGCATATGGTAGGAAAATGTATATAATATTATTTACCTAATCCTAGTAGACTTAGTCTACTAAATATTATTGTTGTGCAGAATTTTCAGGTCTTAAATCAAGGAAATCAAGTTGTTAAAACTAACCTGCCTAATTAAGAAATCAATTCTGGCAGAAGAAAAGAAAAGATTTCCAAATTCTGAAGGTTCCAAGGATCGCCACATGTCACAAGGAGCCATCCCCTGAAGTTTGATCAACGGAGGAGATCGTAAGGCCGCGGATCCGCGGCCCAAGCCCCTTGATGCCGCGGATCCGCCGCAGTGTAGAAGAGATAGAAGCTGTAATTTTTGTAGTTGGATCATAACTGCTTTTCCCCAATTTAGGAATCTAACTTTCTGGCTTTGGGACTATAAATAAAGACCGAGAGCCCCTTGGAAAAAATCATCAAGTCGACGCGATCACGAAGTCCAAGACGACTCACGCATCCAGGCTGATCATCAACCGTTTGTCTACCTCCTTGGAAGAGATCGAGAAGCAAGCTAGTCTTTGTAATCATTTTCTAAGGAATCAAAGTGTAATGAATATTGTTGATTAATAAAGGTAGTTCTTTTTCCTATTCTATTTCTTCGTAATTTAATTATGTATTTTCTCTCTATCTCTTCTTATCCCAACATGCGCGAGTAATTCTCCGCTTGTAAGGGTTCGTAGGATTAGGGTAGGCTAATGGATGATGAACATCCCTAAACCCTTTTTAAGTCCTATAAAGTTTATGAACTTTATCAAAACAATCATTAACATCCTAATTGGGCGCGCTAACAATTCTTTGTTAGTTCCGACCGCGATTAGAGATTAGATTAATGATTGTTTTGGTAAAGGCTAGATATGAACGGAGTTCCGTGTCGAGATAAGGGTTAAGAGTGGGATTCCTTTTCCCTCCAGAAACCCTAATCTACACGCATCACCGTCGTTCTAGTTTTAAATCTATTAAAGGATAAAAATGGTAACTTTTAATTAATCGTCCATGACTACTAAATCCTAACGAACCCTACAAGCCCCCTTATTATATTAACTACATCCCTAAAATAATCTAGATCTATATTTTTGCATTCTTGCTTAACGTAGATCCAGAAACCATTCTTGTGCGTGAATTTTTGTGCGTGAATTTTTGCAAGGAGATCTGGAGTCACGGACTTGAGGAAACAGTAGATCTAGGATTTCACACTTCTCTGGTATCTTTCTTAACTCTTTCTCTCTCCTCTAAAATCCAATAAAATCTATTTTCTGCAGGATTCTTTGCAAAATAGCGCCGCTCAAAAATCTTTTTTGCAAAAGTTTTGTGATTGGTTTTGTTTTGCATATTTTAATACGGATTTTAAGGGGCAACGACCAAATCAAGATTAGGTGGGGATTTCATTACCCTTCCTAAGCCCCACAAATCACAAACCGAGCATCTAGATCAACCCTTCATTAATTTAAAAAATATCTGGACCAGACTCTAAGGACTGTCGCGCTCATTAAGGACAGAGGAAGGTCGTGAGTAATCTATCGCTTATCCGCATTACTTTTGTGGTGCCTAGGCAAGTGTGTCCAAGGCGAGTGGTTACTTAATTAGGACCACTACTTTCGTAGTGGGGAGCCTCCCACTCACCTGGCACTTACCTGGCTACAAGAGTAGTAAAGAGGCGGTAGAGGATTGATCCTGCGGCTTGTCCTTTGGAAGTCTAGGAGCGGTCTAGAGATTGACCTAGGTGACCTTAGTTCTAGGGTTGCTTGTGCATTTTAGAGTGATTTGTCTTGAGTCCCACTTTTTTCAAAACAAACCAATTTTAAATCACACACACGCTGCCACTTGCACTAAACCCGCTTAGTGCATGCTCGGCTGGACACGGGATTCTAGTGCCCGTCTTGTTCGCGTTCCTGCTATCGACACCGAAGTCGGTACTTCTTCATCTTCTTTTCCCCCACCACACACGACCGAGATGGACGTCACTCCATCAGAATATAACACCACGATGCCACCGCCCGTAGGTACGCAGAATCCACCTCGCATCTCTCTCCAAGAGAGATGCTACCTTATCCGTGGTCCTCTTCCCACTTGTTTATCTCTTCCACCACCTAACGGGGATAATTTCAAAATTAAACCCCACCACATCAATCTGCTGCCCAAATTTCACGGGCTTGAGTCGGAAGACGCGTACGTTTTCATCACTAAATTTGAGAACGTATGCGCAATGATGGGTACTTCACAGTTGACTGTCGATGCTATGCGCTTGCGTCTTCTCCCATTCACACTGTGCGACTTGGCAGAAAAATGGCTTTACAATACTGCCGCACACTCTATCACTAATTGGGATGAATTCGTCATAGCATTTCTTAAGAAGTTTTACCCAAACCATAAGACTGCCCGTGTTAGAAGCGAGATCACCCAGTTCACCCAGCTTCCCAATGAACCATTTTGGAAGTGCTTTGAACGTTTCAAGGATCTGCTTGTCCAATGTCCTCATCATGGAATCAATAGATGGGATTTATGTCGGATTATATATGAGGGCATTAATCCAGCGACAGAGCAGATGCTTGAAACAAATTGTCAATGCAATTTCATGTCTAAAGACGACGGCGAAGCTTGGAAATATCTGGAAGACCTTGCTGAACACACTTTGCAGTGGGAAAGCGTAAGACCACCTTCTTCTAAGGGAAGTATTCATTAGCTCGATGTTTCCATCGCAGTAAAAGCCGAAATGGCAGCGATACAGAAGAAACTCGATGCTATTGAGAACAAATTATCATCATTCTCCCTAAATCAGGTCACGCTTCCTAAGACCGTCTGTGGTTGCTGTTCGGATCCTTCACACTTAACGGAAGAATGTCCTATGAATGCATCGTTTCAAGCTAATGCTGCTTTTCAGCAGCGACCTAGAAACGACCCTTATTCTTCCACGTACAATCAAGGATGGAGGAATCATCCTAATTTTGCTTGGAGTCAAAACCAACAAAGCAATTATCAAAGACCTCCTCCACAGCAACCACAACCACAGAATTAGCCCCCCTTTCAGTCACAGAATTTCCAAAATCCGGCCAACATTTCTACATCACAAGTGGCCGGTATTGACAACTCACTTGCATAAATTTTGGATATGTTCATGAAACAATCCATGCAATTGTCGGCTGAGATGAAGTCTTCTATTGATACCATAACGAAAAACTCTGCCTCCCATGGTGAGAGTATTAAATCAATAGAAAACCAAATCGCACAGTTAAACGCCGCAATGAGTGCGAGAGAAAAAGGGAAACTCCCATCTCAACCCCTACCGAATTCTGGCCATTCACAAAATTATAATGTGAATGCCATTACTACGTTGAGATCGGGGAGAGTGCTAAATAACCGAGTGGGTGAGCAATTTGATATTAGTGACACCATTGATACCCCGGCTTCTTCTTCTTCTTCCCCTAATTCGTCTAGTCTTCCACCTTCATCCGAGCCTATTCTCCGTTTTCCCCAAGGCTTGAACATTTCGCCAAAGTCGATTCCCACTCCAATTTTGGGATCGAATCCGTCGCCACAGTTTTCTCCACAAACGTTGGACCCAAAACTTATTGATCGAGCTCCATTTCCAAACCGATTAAGGGCCAACAGACCTAACCCGCAAATGGAGAAGATTGTGGAAATATTTAAGCAAGTTAGCGTGAATATTCCTCTCCTAGATGCTATTCAACAAGTCCCATCTTATGCAAGAATCCTTAAAGACTTGTGCACTAGGAAGAGAAAAACTCAAGTGCCTAAGAAGGTTTTCATGACGAGTAATGTTAGCACCGCTTTTACCCAACAAATACCAAAGAAACGTAAGGACCTCGGCTGTCCTACAATCTCTATTCTATTGGGGGTAAAAATATTAATCGTGCTTTACTCGATCTAGGCGCTAGCGTTAACTTGCTTCCTTATTCAGTATACGAGCAGTTAGGAATTGGAGAGTTAAAACCCGCCCATTGTATTCTCCAGATGGCAGACCGATCTATCACCAAACCTCAGGGCGAACTAGAGGATGTGTTAATTAAAGTCGGGAAATTCATATTTCCTGTGGACTTTATTGTTTTAGATACACAACTTGTGGCAAACCCACGCAATCAAATCCCGGTGATACTTGGTCGACCCTTCCTAGCAACTTCTAACGCTGTAATTAATTGTCGTAACGGTTCTATGAACTTATCCTTCGGGAAAATGACAATTGAGCTTAATATTTACAAGCTAGGAAGTCAGCCATCAGAACCTTCTGCTCATTTGCTGGATGTTTGTTCCATCCACGAGATAGCTTTCGAAAGCTGCATGGATGAGGAACTTTGCTTTGATGTTCTCGACAACACTAATGAGACATCGTTTGATCTTGCACCACTTCACAGTGAGGATATGTTCAATAAGTCCGACCTTGAGATTGAACCCGTTGACTCGTTGCAAAAGTCAGCAGCACTTTCCGAGTCAATATCTTATATAAGTTTTGAACCTCTTAAGGAGTCCGAATATCATTCCGTTACTCCACCTTCTATTGTCTCTCCGCCAATTCTTGATCTCAAACTGCTACCTTCTCATCTTAAATATACACATTTAGGAGAGAATGAGACTTTGTCAGTGATTATATATGTTTCTCTAGCCTTAGAGCAAGAGAATGCACTTTTGGCAGTGTTGAGATCGAATCGGCAAGCATTTGGTTGGACGATGGCCGACATCAAAGGGATTAGTCCCTTAATTGTTGAACATAACATACATCTGATGGATGAAGCCAAACCAACCCGAGACCCACAAAGACGGTTAAATCCCGTTATGAAGGAGGCGGTAAAGAAAGAAATCGTCAAGTGCCTTGATAGTGGAATAATTTACCCCATATCTGATAGCAAATGGGTAAGTCCAATTCATGTGGTCCCTAAAAAGTCTAGCATCACGGTCATCACTAATGAGGCTAATGAGTTAATCCAAACACGCACCCAAACTGGATGGCGCGTATGTATTGATTACAGGAAACTCAATGCCGCGACGAGGAAAGATCACTTCCCTCTACCTTTCATTGACCAGATGTTGGAACGATTAGCGGGACACGATTACTACTGTTTCTTGGACGGATACTCTGGCTACAATCAGGTCCCCATCGCCGAAAAGGATCAAGATAAAACCACTTTTACTTGTCCTTTCGGAACTTTTGCTTATAGACGCATGCCCTTTAGGTTATGCAACGCTCCCGCTACATTTCAGCGGTGCATGATGGGGATATTTTCAGATATGGTGGAAAATTTTCTAGAAATTTTTATGGACGATTTCTCCATTTTTGGGGACTCCTTTGAGGACTGCCTTCGTAATCTTGACGCGGTTCTTACCCGCTGTAAGGATAAGAACTTGACTTTGAATTGGGAAAAATGCCATTTTATGGTCCAAGAAGGTATTGTACTTGGACATATAATTTCACGAAAAGGCATTGAGGTTGACAGAGCTAAAATAGATGTCATTCATAACCTCTCTCGTCCCAACTGCGTCAAAGATATACGATCCTTCCTTGGCCATGCAGGATTTTATAGAAGATTTATTAAGGACTTTAGCAAAATTGCTAGACCCTTAACCCTTCTATTGGCCAAGGACACTACTTTTCACTTCGATTCGGATTGTGATGCTGCTTTTGAATCGCTTAAAGAATCACTCACTACAGCCCCCGTTCTATCATCTCGGATTGGAACCACCCGTTCGAGCTTATGTGTGACGCATCAGATTTTGCTATTGGTGCTGTCTTAGGATAACATATTGATAAGATGCCACATGTAATTTACTATGCAAGTAGGACCTTGAATGATGCATAAATAAATTACACAACTACCGAGAAAGAACTCTTGGCAGTTGTATTTGCATTAGAGAAATTCAGACCCTACTTGATTGGCTCGCCTATTGTGGTTTACACAGATCACTCCGCCCTACGACATCTTTTATCGAAGAAGGATGCAAATACCAGGCTAATACGTTGGATCCTATTGTTACAAGAATTTGATCTTGTCATCCGAGACAAGAGTGGATGTGAAAACGTTGTAGCCAACCATCTTTCACGCATCACTTCTTCACCAACTTTGACCGTGCCGATAAATGACTCATTTCCTGACGAACAGCTCTTGATTGTATCTTACGAACCTTGGTTCGTGGATATCGTGAACTATCTTGCAACGGGACTTATTCCTAATGATTGGTCGAAACAAGACAAAATTCGATTTCTATCCCAAGTAAAATATTTTTACTGGGATGAACCTTATCTATTCAAGTATTGTTCCGATCAAATCATTCGCAGGTGTGTCCCTAACGATGAATTCAAGAGCGTGTTATCATTTTGTCATGATCAGGCATGCGGCGGTCATTTTGGTCCTCGAAAAACGGCGGAGAAAGTTTTGCAATGTGGCTTTTATTGGCCAACATTATTTAAAGATGCATATGAACATTGCAAAACTTGTCCGCAATGTCAGCATTTGGGTCGGATTTCACAAAGGAATGAGATGCCGCTCCAGCCTATATTGGTTGTGGAAATATTTGATGTTTGGGGTATTGATTTTATGGGCCCTTTTCCCAACTCTTTTGGGAATCTATATATCTTGTTAGCGGTTGATTATGTCTCGAAATGGGCGGAAGCTATACCGTGTCGCACTAATGACAACAAAGTTGTCATTAAGTTTCTTAAAGAAAATATCTTTTCGCGATTCGGACACCCTCGCGCTATAATTAGCGACAATGGGACACATTTCTGCAATCGGTCTTTCGAGGCCTTGATGCGGAAATATTCAATCACTCACAAGCTTTCTACGCCCTATCATCCCCAAACAAGCGGGCAGGCTGAGATCTCAAATAGGCAGATCAAACAGATATTGGAGAAGACGGTTTCGAAAAACTGTAAAGATTGGTCAACCAAATTGACGGATGCTCTTTGGGCATTCCGCACCGCTTATAAGACCGATCTTGGTATGTCTCCATACCGCCTTGTGTTTTGGAAGGCATGCCACCTTCCCGTCGAGATCGAACATAAAGCTATGTGGGATACTAAAGAGCTTAATTTTGATCTTGATCATGCAGGCGGCTATCGGAAGCTGCAATTGAATGAGCTAAGCGAACTCCGCGATGAAGCTTATGATAATGCGGTGATAGTAAAGAACAGGACTAAAGTGTTCCACGATAAAAAATCTTTTTAGAAAAACCTTCACATCGGGGCAACAAGTCCTTCTTTACGATTCCCGTCTCCATCTTCATCCGGGTAAGCTTAAATCTCGTTGGAAATGACCTTTTGTGGTGCGGTATGTACACCCGCACGGGGCAGTGGAAGTCGAAAATTTGAAAAACGGTTCAAATTTTAAAGTAAATGGGTATAGATTAAAACCGTATTTTTCTGCTGACCCCGCGGAGGAGCTCCTGTTTTTACAGGAGCCGCTTTATCAAAACTAAAATTCCTCCGCCTCACCTCCATGTTTTTGTAACATTTTCTCATTTTAAGAATGGAGGTGAGTAAAAATGGATTTGATTGAATATTGGTGCGTGTCAAAGATCAAGTTTAGGGGTAGTTTTCATTTAACTATTATTTTACCCCTTGTATCTCTCTCCTAGTATACAAGTCCTTATTCTCAAAAGGCTACATCAGTGAGGACACTGCCGAAAACAGGTTTGGGGGGGGGGAGGTTTGTATTCACTGAATTATCTTTGACACTGGGCATTAAAATTTTTTTTTAAAACAAAAGAGTAGAGTGTGAAAAATTACATCCAAAAGATAGGAATAGTTTAAGAAAACCAAGAAATTAGAAGTTTTTTTAAACGAACTGGTAATAAGTAGTTATGAGCTGTTGTCCCAAGGGTTAGTAAGATAAAGGAAGTCACTAATCTGAGGATAAAAATAAGTCTGAAAAACAGTTTCTATTCTGGAAGCCAAACATTTGAATGTTGATACCCTACTATATACACTTACACACGTCTTGAAACTCGGGATAGTAGAGGATACCTTGAAATGCTCTTGTCTAAAAGCCAAAGTATGAAGGAAATAAAAAAAAATGAAGAAAATGTAAAAATGGTGAAAGAAAAAAATGAACACTGGTTTTGTATCGCCAAGACAGCAATAAAAAAATATAGCGAGGGTGCCTCTTCACCTAGTGCCCTAAGGCCAACTGGTCTGGGAGTCACTGCTAAGCCTTAGGTGGTGCAAGACGAGCAAAATATTATCACCTAATCAGCAAGCACATGAGTAATCGGTCGGTTAGTACCTCAAGAAGTATTAACGGTCGCATGAAAAGGTGTGAGCAAACCTAAGTATTCATCAAATTAAAAAGTACTGAGGTAGATGGACAAGAGTATGATAGCTTGAATTGAATTCTCCGAGTGTAGGGATGTCATTTCACACACGTAGGGGTATATGATCAATGTTTGGACGAAAGGTAGGAATGAAGAATAAAGACGATGTTTTATTGAGGGATAATGTGATTTCTAGAATCTTTTTATGACTATTAAGATAGGGCTCATGACAACTGAAAAGCTAGTGTAGTTGGAAACTCTTATTTTCAAAGTCTTTCTTTTATGGTTCTTATCTTTATATATAAATTTCACCATCTCTCTTTTGTTATAGGATTTTGTGGGTGTAATCCGCTGAAAACCCTCAGGAGACAACACTCCTCCTACTAGGGACACCTAGAAATTTAACGGCTTGTTGCACGTGCTTAGTGCAATCGTGTTTGCCTACGAAAGTGTGCTTTGTTTTATCCTTTCTTTTTTCTCTCCTTCTCTTGAATAAACTAGTTTGCTCGGGACGATCAAAGATAAGTTTGGGGGTATTTGTTCAGTTGATAAAACTACACATTTGTTATTACATTTTTCCTACCATTTCCATATTTAAAAAGGTCTTTATTATAATATATCATACATATAAGGGTTTATCTGTAAAAATACTATTTTCCATATGTTAATATATTATAATTACCATTTGGTAGGAAAATGTATATAATATTATTTACCTAATCCTAGTAGACTTAGTCTACTAAATATTATTGTTGTGCAGAATTTTCAGGTCTTAAATCAAGAAAATCAAGTTGTTAAAGCTAACCTGCCTAATTAAGAAATCAAAATTAAGAAATCAATTCTGGCAGAAGAAAAGAAAAGATTTCCAAATTCTGAAGGTTCCAAGGATCGCCACATGTCACAAGGAGCCATCCCCTGAAGTTTGATCAACGGAGAAGATCGTAAGGCCGCGGATCCGCGGCCCAAGCCCCTTGATGCCGCGGATCCGCCGCAGTGTAGAAGAGATAGAAGCTGTAATTTTTGTAGTTGGATCATAACTGCTTTTCCCCAATTTAGGCATCTAACATTCTGGTTTTGGGACTATAAATAAATACCGAGAGCCCCTTGGAAAAAATCATCAAGTCGACGCGATCACGAAGTCCAAGACGGCTCACGCATCCAGGCTGATCATCAACCGTTTGTCTACCTCCTTGGAAGAGATCGAGAAGCAAGCTAGTCTTTGTAATCATTTTCTAAGGAATCAAAGTGTAATGAATATTGTTGATTAATAAAGGTAGTTCTTTTTCCTATTCTATTTCTTCGTAGTTTAATTATGCATTTTCTCTCCATCTCTTCTTCTCCCAACATGCGCGAGTAATTCTCCGCTTGTTAGGGTTCGTAGGATTAGGGTACGCTAATGGATGATGAACATCCCTAAACCCTTTTTAAGTCCTATAAAGTTTATGAACTTTATCAAAAAAATCATTAACATCTTAATCGGGCGCGCTAACAATTCTTTGTTAGTTCCGACCGCGATTAGAGATTAGATTAATGATTGTTTTGGTAAAGGCTAGATATGAACGGAGTTCCATGTCGAGATAAGGGTTAAGAGTGGGATTCCTTTTCCCTCCAGAAACCCTAATCTACACGCATCACCGTCGTTCTAGTTTTAAATCTATTAAAGGATAAAAATGGTAACTTTTAATTAATCGTCCATGACTACTAAATCCTAACGAACCCTACAAGCCCCCTTATTATATTAACTACATCCCTAAAATAATCTAGATCTATATTTTTGCATTCTTGCTTAACGTAGATCCAGAAACCATTCTTCAAAATTCTTTATCCCTCCTCTCTTTTTCAACACATCTAAAGTAAGAGTAAAAGATTCAACGTTTCTCAGAGGATGACCCGTACTCACCTCGGTCTAGCTACACGCGACACCGTTCTGATTGCGGTTAACTACAAAAACACACTTTTTCGAACCAATCAAATGGCGCCGTTGCCGGGGATACGTGCGTAATTTTTTATTCTTATTATTTGTGTTGAATTCTTAGACAATTCATATCATTATTAAAACAAAACTGCAAATTGTATATTTAACGATTTGTGCGTGAATTTTTGCAAGGAGATCTGGAGTCACGGACTTGAGGAAACAGGAGATCTAGGGTTTCAGACTTCTCTGGTATCTTTCTTAACTCTTTCTCTCCCCTCTAAAATCCAATAAAATCTATTTTCTGCAGGATTCTTTGCAAAATAGCGCCGCTCAAAAATCTTTTTTGCAAAAGTTTTGTGATTGGTTTTGTTTTGCATATTTTAATACGGACTTTAAGGGGCAACGACCAAATCAAGATTAGGTGGGGATTTCATCATCCTTCCTAAGCCCCACAAATCACAAACCGAGCATCTAGATCAACCCTTCATTAATTTAAAAAATATCTAGACCAGACTCTAAAGACTGTCGCGCTCATTAAGGACAGAGGAAGGTCGTGAGTAATCTATCGCTTATCCGCATTACTTTTGTGGTGCCTAGGCAAGTGTGTCCAAGACGAGTGGTTACTTAATTAGGACCACTACTTTCGTTGTGGGGAGCCTCCCACTCACCTGGCACTTACCTGGCTACAAGAGTAGTAAATTGGCGGTAGAAGATTGATCCTGCGGTTTGTCCTTTGGAAGTCTAGGAGCGGTCTAGAGACTGACCTAGATGACCTTAGTTCTAGGGTTGCTTGTGCATTTTAGAGTGATTTTTCTTGAGTCCCACTTTTTTCAAAACAAACCAATTTTAAATCACACACACGCTGCCACTTGCACTAAACCCGCTTAGTGCATGCTCGGCTGGACACAGGATTCTAGTGCCCGTCTTGTCCGCGTTCCTGCTATCGACACCGAAGTCGGTACTTCTTCATCTTCCTTTCCCCCACCACACACGGCCGAGATGGACGGCACTCCATCAGAATATAACACCACGCTGCCACCGCCCCGTAGGTGCGCAGAATCCATCCCGCATCTCTCTCCAAGAGAGATGCTATCCTATCCGTGGTCCTCTTCCCACTTGTCTATCTCTTCCACCACCTAACGGGGATAATTTCGAAATTAAACCCCACTACATCAATCTGCTGCCCAAATTTCACGGGCTCGAGTCGGAAGACGCGTACGTTTTCATCACCAAATTCGATAACGTATGCGCAATGATGGGTACTTCATAGTTGACTGTCGATGCTATGCGCTTGCGTCTTCTCCCATTCACACTGTGCGACTTGGCAGAAAAATGGCTTTACAATACTGCCGCACACTCTATCACTAATTGGGATGAATTCATCATAGCATTTCTTAAGAAGTTTTACCCAAACCATAAGACTGCCCGTGTTAGAAGCGAGATCAACCAGTTCACCCAGCTTCCCAATGAACTATTTTGGAAGTGCTTTGAACGTTTTAAGGATCTGCTTGTCCAATGTCCTCATCATGGAATTAATAGATGGGATTTATGTCGGATTATATATGAGGGCATTAATCCAGCGACAAAGCAGATGCTTGAAACAAATTGTCAATGCAATTTCATGTCTAAAGACGACGGCGAAGCTTGGAAATATCTGGAAGACCTTACTGAACACACTTTGCAGTGGGAAAGCGTAAGACCACCTTCTTCTAAGGGAAGTATTCATCAGCTCGATGTTTCCATCGCAGTAAAATCCGAAATGCCAGCGATACAGAAGAAACTCGATGCTATTGAGAACAAATTCTCATCAATCTCCCTAAATCAGGTCACGCTTCCTAAGACCGTCTGTGGTTGCTGTTCGGATCCTTCACCCTATCCAATGGGGTCGCCGTGGCACCTACAGGTCTCTCAGCAGCTACTTTTTACACATGCCCATCGCGAGGACTACAACCCGCCGGAACACTTTCCGGTCTCGGGACACCCTGGGGGTAAGAACCTATACTTCGCCACACTGTCACATAGTGAGAACCCCCCATAGGTCGACATCCAATGCCTAGTAGGTTTGATACCATGTTAGTGGATGTTTCACACTCTCACAACACTTGTGAGGAGGAGGAAGTGGTAAACAAAAATTTTCTTGCATGCAACACCCACATAACCCTAGATCTTGTGCTTAAACCTTAACTAGCAAACCTATCTAGAGATCTTATCTACTATGATAGTGTTATACCTAAGGAACCGGTCCTTCGGGTCTTTGTTTGGATGTGACTCCTAGGCTCCTTGTGGTCGCAAAGAACTTGGTCTCCGGCAACCTCAAGATCCAAGATGATCCACCCGAGAGCTATCGAACAAGCTACAAACTCTTCACAAGAGTTTAACTAAGAGATCAAGTGTTCTAGAAGCGATCACTTAGATGAAGTAGAGATCATATATTTGATTATTATGTCTCTTGACCTATGATTCACAACTCATGTGAGTGATTTAGGTCAAGAGGTAGAGGGAGGATATAATTAGGAGAGAGAAGGTGAATGTGTTGAATGAAAAATCAAGCATGGAAAAAAATGATATGACTAAAGGAAAATTATTGAAGCATGTATTATTTTTCTCCAAAATAACGCACTATGCTTCAATAGTAACTCCAAATGAATATAAAATGAATTTAGCCATGCCATCACCCATACTTAGACTTTCTCATAATTCCACCTCATTGTTTTATTTTCACAAAATAAAAACCTATTTATGAGGTGTCTCCTTCTAGAATGTATTCTTGTACAATTACAAGAATACCCCTCACCGTATACCGTACAAGTATACCCGTATCCGAATTCCAAAAAATAAGAATACAAATAATCCAATAATATAATACCGGTATCCGGCTTAAATCAAAGCCAACCAGTATCATCCTTCCGATCATTATTCCTGTAACAATTACACGAACATGATCAAAACCCTGCCGTAACAACTTACGGCCTCTACATCTTTTGCCTGAACCAGGGAACCCTCTGTGTGGGACTCTAAAGACTCGATAGTACGCTGGCAGTGGGTTTAACCACAAGCACGTCAGCGGCTATAGCTGTGCGTAACGGCTACCCAGGTACATGTCGAAAAGGTGGCCGACGAGCGAACTCATCACAACCATAACGAGCCTGTAAGCAACACTTACCGTACTGTCCGGTCTCTTCATCTGATACGTCGTATATGAAGTCTAGGGGTGGTAAATGTCAGACCCCAGTAACTTTATAAGTCATGCTGATTTATGGCTCATAACGGTTCGAGAAACTACTGATAACTCTTATCAGTAAATCTCGACAACCCTGTCTAGGGATTTGCTGTTATGGCCGATCAAGCATAGTGCGACATCAACTCCCTATACCGGGAGAGACGAAACCCCTCCTATCGCTCACCACCTCCATGTGATTCGGGACTGTACCCAAAATCCACCTATTTGCACGACTCAGTAGAGCCGTGGTAGGGAGGAAATCAAAGCACAGTAGGAATCACACAAGATGATATGACGATCTCGGGTCTACAGACTAACCTGTACAAGTGTCATCAGAGAACTGCTATCTGACAATAGGTATATATACCATCTAGGAGTTCTCGGCGAGTCCTGTTCGGTGTACTCATTCTTCAATGAGCACCTGTGTACAATCTTTGATGTCAAACACCAATGGTTGTGGGATCAACCATCGCCCCCAGGGTCAAGAAATATACACAGTAGTCTACTCTGGTAATATCGATGCCCTGTCTCGATATACTCTCGACTAGGAACAATTAAAGGATATGCTTATAGATTGCCCAAGCCCCACTAGTATGATCTACATCATAATCCTGGCAGTCAAGCATAATCTTAAGGGCTTCATCAACGTGTATATAAAGATATGAAATACAATACATCACACGTTAAGATAAAGATAAACCAGATAGCATACTATCATTTCGAGCAAAGATTGTATCTGTACATATACATGCCTAACATCCTATACAATACATGCCTCTAGGGCATACATATCTAACAATTTTATCCGTATAGACTTCAGCACAGACACTGAAGTAACAGTATCATCATAATTCATATCGGGAATTCGATAAATACATGTTTACTACAAGTCTAGCCTTATTAGGTTCATACCTTTCCATTTGCAATGATCTCGAAAGATCTATTTGCTCTTTATGTGTTTTAACGCTTTCAGGAGCACAAAATAAAGTTTATACTTTGTTATAGTACATGAAGTCCAACTTGGATAACTCGGCATCTGTTTATTTCAGAATATTGTATTTGATACCGCTCATTCTTATGTACATTTGCATGTAGATAGGTGCTTTTGATCCGTATTTGCTACATGATTACAGATTACAGCTTCTCAGGTGCATTAAGTCCAGAACAACGCAAATCACACACATTCTCTGAATAAATGACGCTTTTAGAACATACGACCGATAAACAGATAAAACACGGATTTCAATCACCCAAATCCGTCAGGTGTCGTCTACCAGTACAAGAGACAAGACAGAAGAAGCAGTCATTCGTATCTCAAACAAACACAGAACACGAGGGAGACACATTAAATGAGTTTTGAAAAATTAAAAGGAGATGTGGTGTCATAAGAAAACAAAATTAGTCATAACTTTGGATTGCTAATTATCTGAGAAAAATTCTAAATTTTTTTGTAAATGTTAGAAGACCAAACAGTAGAGTGGAGCACCAGAAGATCACACAAAAAATTCTGAGCACTAATTCCAAAATTTGGCGGAGGATCAGCGGCAGATCAAGGCAAATGGCGGCGGATCAACGGTCAAAACTCCATAACGATTTTTCTTGGATGTTTTGGTCATTGTACATGGCTTCAGAAAATAGAACTAAACGTATTTTTGAGAGCCTATAAATAGATCGGATCATAATCACTTAGGGGATATCTTTCCTTAGGCTAAAATTATGTTAGTTTAGATTAGTTCTTCTTTTTCATTCTTAGTTTAGCCATTTGTAGAATTTTGAAGGCTATGATCTTTGTTGAATTAATGGTTTCTTTCCCATCTTGCAATTTCATTCGATTGTAATTTGCATTGTTGGGTTGAGACTATTTAGTTCAACCAATTGCATCTTGAAATTTCTATTATTAATAAAGATTTGTTTCTTATCTTTAATTACCTTACAATTTCTTATCTTGTTATGAAATTTTAATTCATTAGATAACTTGCTTTTAATTTGTTAAAGTAGACGAGTTTTGTTTTCTTGATTTTTATTTTTCCTTTTTCCTTAATCTCTTAATCCATTCTTATTCTTTTTTTATTATTAATAAAGAAATAATAATTATCACTTGTTGGACTAAGGAGAGGGTAGTTTGAGGGACGGAAAACTCCCTTGTTCTATCTTTTGCCCACATAATTAGATTGAAATTTCGTCCCAAAGAAATTTATCCCTCGCTTTTAGGTGTGCTATAAGTGACATGTAGTTGCGATCTAAATCGAAGATTAATTGCGTTTTTTTGATCTAAGGTTGGAGATAAGAGCAAAGAAAGGAAGGATAAGAGTCAATTAGAACGGGCTTAGCAAAGGTGACAACATGCAAGTACCCCTTTAAAGCGCCCTAATCCACGTTGTTACCGATTACTCCAACATCAACTCTAGTTTTGGCACAAAGAAGAATACAGAATTCTTAATTAAAACTACCTAATCCGAAATCCAACAAGTTTGCTTGGACATACACTTAGACATATTACATATCACATAGTTAACAAAGAATATTCTTGGACTTTTTGACATAACTTGTATAAATAAGAACGAAAAATATACCATCTCTCTGAGGAAGACCCGTACTCATCGTGGCTAACTACAAATGTCACCATCTTGATTGCGATAAGCAAAACTTCATTGAACACACAGAAAAAGATATCAATCAAATGGCACCGTTGCTGGGGAGATGGTAATGTATTTCTTCTTGTTATTCAGGTTATTTTTGTATATAATTTTAAAACAAAACAATAAAAATAAAAACAATAAAAATCCATCTTGTTATTTTTAATAAGTTTTGTGCAGGCGTGCAGGAAATTGTGGAGCTAATGGATTGACCAAATAGAGAACCAGGGGCTTTCAACCAGAAGAACAGGAGGAGAAGTTTAGGGCCAAAGTCGTGGGCAGTTTGGCCCATATTCCACCGTGTTTCCACGGTCATTTGAACTAGAATGATCGCGTTTGCGCGGCCATTTGGTGTCTTCCTACCCCTAAATTTTTCTGGTGAGTTCCTTTCTTCATTTCTCCCTTCTGAAGTTTCAATAAACCGTTTTTACATGTAAAATTTTTTGCAAATTTGCATCGCCAAAAATAATTTTTTTGTTGTTTTAGATTTTTTTGATTGTTTATTCTTTGTGCATACAATAATACGGACTTAAGAGGCATGGAACCCAAAATAAGATTAGGTGGGGATTTCATCTCCCTTCTTAGGCCCCAAAAATAAAAAACCGAGCATAAGCATTCACCCTTCATTAACTAAAATAGATCTGGACTAAATCCCCCTTAAGTCATTCACGCTTAATTAGAAAAAGAGAAGGTTGTAGGTAATCTATCGTTTATCCGTACCAATCTCGTGGTGTCTGGGCAAGTGTTTAGAGACGAAAGTCTCACAAAGTGAGAAGTTTCTTCGTAATTAAGGAACTTGGCGAAAGCCTTGAAAAACCTCCCTTCTTCACTTGCACTTACCTGTCCACTTGGTTAGTAAAGAGACAGTAGAGGATTTATCCTGCAACTTGTCTCTTGGAAGTCTAGGAGCGATCTAGTATCGAACTTAGGTGGCTCTAGTTCTATGGATTGCTTGTGTATTTTTGACTGTGATTGGTTGAGTCAATTCCGTTTTCCTAATCTTTCAAAAAACAAAACTAAAATTTCAAAAAAACAAACAAAAAACAAAAAAAAAACATCTCCATATTCATCCTCTCTTCTTTTCATCTCTCCTATTCATGTGTAACCCAAATCGACCAACTTTTGCCAAGTTTTGGTATTCTCAACCAGATATTTCATCATATGGTTCTTGCTTTGGTAGAAATTCCAATGATGCATCCATACCCAAAATTTCTTTGAGAGATCGAATAGAAGCTTTTAGAAAAACCAATTGAAAACCACACTCAAATTCCCATCAACCGTTTCAAACTGTCCCACCTTCTTATGCTGATATTCCTTTTCAGGCTAATGTGACGACTTTTAAACTCATATTCATCGCTGATCATATTGAAAATGCCCGTAGCCAACAGTTCAACCACTTCCAATCCTACCCAACTTTCACACTGTTCCTAGACATTACTTCTGAACATGAAATAGGGAGCTTCACGTTTCTAAATGAATTCGAATATTTTATTGGAACCCCTTCATAAATCATGTCTAGTCTTGAAATATCATTGGAAGAATTTCGGGTAGATTCTTGCCGACAGATAGAGGAATTAAATTCATCCATGGCCGCACTCATACAACCTAACGAACCATCAGCTAGTTTCCAAATAACTCAAGATTGTATAGTGTATAATATGGTAATAAGACAAATTGATGATTTGAGTAGTAAAAGTGAGCCATGCACCCTTCAAAATCAAACCTACCCATTTCCGATTGAACTCCACATCTTTAATTCTGAAAATCTATCGAGTAAACCAAATTATTCATCAATTAAGAATAGCATGTTTGATGAGTTGTGCGACTACGATGTGTTTGATTTACCTAATTGTGCAGGGACCCTTTCAAGTGAAACCAATACTACTCCTTTTGATCTCCACATCTCCAATTTAGAAAAACAACCGTGTGAGATTTTTGATCCACCAATTGAAAATCATGCTTTTGATGAGGTGTCTGAGAAATTTAAATTTGACTTGATTGAGGATATCAATGTTGGGGATAATTTTGATGATGAAGCCACAATTTTGGATGAGTTTTTTTCACCAATTCAACACTTTCCTTTTAATCCTTGTTGGCATCATCCCGAATTATTAACTTCTTTTCCTTAACCCCATTTGCTTCTTGATATTATTGATGATGATTTGACTGAATGCGTGGATAAGCTTAATCTTGATGAGAATTTTGACGATATCTTTAAGGATGGACTCGTTTTATTGGATGAGTCGGATTTTCCGATTCATCATGTCTCATTCATTGACTGTGAATATCCTCCTGAACATTTAACCGATACTATTTCTTAATTATTTCCCTCCATCTTTTCCATTGATCTATCCAAATTGCAAGACGACTTTTCACCTTCATCTCCCACATCTGGTTCACCAAGTTCCGTCATCCCATATTTTCTTACGAATCTTGAGAGGTTTGACCCCATTTATCAAAATGTTGATAAATTAGTGCAGTTAAATAATTCTAGATTTACACTTCGATCATTAACGATTGTACTAATTTATTTAATCAATTTGCAAGCTCAAGTTCGTACTCTATTTCGTTCTTCCACTTCATTTCTTTCTCCTTTTCCTTCTTCTCAATTCCGTTCACTGAGACCTCATACCACTTCCATCTATATACAGTCTCGCGTAGTCTTCACTTCTTTCCTCTACATGTTTTTTCACCAACCATGGTGTCATCATGATAAAATATTTGAATGGATGGTATTAAATTTTAGTTTGTATAAAACCTTGTATATACTGATATTATTCCCTCTCTCTAACTTTGGACTTCAATGCTTAATAATGGAAATACTGTTTACTTAAGTTTGGGGAGGGGGGGGGGGCATTTTTGTGTATATATTTTGTCTGCTTTTGGGAAATTTCTTTTCGGGTAGAATTCCCTTCAAAAAAAAAGAAAAAAAGAAAAAAAACTCTCCGATAATTTTGAAAACTCAACAATTTTGTGATCTCTTTGTGTGGTATGACAGTGAGAACATTGTCCAGTTTATTTAGGGGTATTGGTGAGCTTTCTATCTTTGCATTCATATTTATTTTCGCATGCATTAGCACGTTTCCTTTTTTTGCAAATTTTCTTTTCTTTTGCATCATGTTAAATTCCGCATTGCATTTATATTAAAAATAAAAAAAATCACAAAATTTAAAAGCCATATTAATCGAAAATTTCTCCAAAATCATAAAAACTTTGTCGTCAAGTTTGCTAGTATGAAAACATAGATTCAAATTCCGACGGTTAGGTTGATAGGTTAGAAATAACTAAATCTTAGGAGTAGAAATGGAAAACCCAAAAGATAACCCTCCTTTAAGTTTAATCGTAGAAAATATACGTCTTTGCACCACACTACACGCGTCGTGAGTCTTGAGAATTTGATGAGGAGTTCCAAATGCCTAAAAAAAATTATAGAAATATTTTCTTGAGGTCGAGTTAGTTTGTTTGGAAGTGAGTAGTCTTGAGTATGATTCATGAGTGAGGTTTAGATGAAGGGAGAGTATTGAAATTTTTAACGGAGGCTAAATCTGAAAAATAACCCATCTTGACCTTAGTTGGAGTGATCACACACCTAATATACATAAACACGTCTTAAATCTTGGGATGAAAAGTGTAACTTGAAGTATCTCTGTTGGTGTACTTTATAAATTATTTTTCATAATAAGTCTTTGTTTCGGGGCCCAGCTTATTTGGGTAATTAAGTTCTTAGGGGTGTTTCTATACCTAATGCCCTAAAACTATCTGGTTAGGAGTTATTGACCCAAACCTCGCTAAGTTGCCTAAAGCCTAATAAAACAAATTAAGCAAGTGTTCTCTCCTAATTAAAAGGCCTCACGGTTCTTTGTGGGAGAATAATCTTGACTGTGACAAGTTTCGATTGCAAAGACATAGCTGACGGAGATATGAAATTTTAAATTGAAGTCACAAAATTAAAAGACTATTGCGCATGATCAGGAAGGTGTGTATGAAATGAAAACAAGCGAAAGGTGGAGTGAAGAATAAGACTTAGTTTTCTGCTAAAGATGATAAAAATCCTAGATTCGAGAACAAACTGTAGGATGTAATCTCAAGAGAGCTTAGGACCTTACAAACGGCGAGATACTTTTGAAATCTTTAGGAAAGACATGAAGAAACTTTTAAGGCAAAACGACGCTATCGCATGAGCACGTAATGATGTATAGGAGCTTAAGTTAGATAAAGAGTGAGAAGTGAAAAATACGTGTTGAATGTTTCTAATTTAGGGTAATAGTATTTCTAGTTTAGAAATCGAACCTTAGGATTAAAGTCGATGGTAAGCTTACGAAACTAGCTTGACAAGATTTTGTGGGTGTAATCCGTTGAAAACTATCATGAGACAACACTCCTCCTTTAGGGCCACCTAGAGATTTAACGGCTTGTTGCATATGCTAAATGCAACCGTGACGCCTATGAAATTGAGCTTAGGACCTTTTGTTTTTCTTTGAAAATAAAATGGTTTTTCTCGGGACGGGCAAAAGATAAGTTTAGTGATATTTGTTTATATCAGAATATTACATTTGATACCGCTCATTTTTAAGCACATTTGCATGTAGATAGGTGCTTTTGATCCGTGTTTGCTACATGATTACAGATTATAGGTTCTCAGATGCATTAAGTCCAGAACAATGCAAATCACACACATTCTCTGAAGAAATGACGCTTTCAGAATAGATGACCGATAAACAGATAAAATACTGATTTTAGTCACTCAAATCCGTCAGGTGTCGTCTACTAGTATAAGAGACAAGACAGAAGAAGCAGTCATTCATGTCTCAGACAAACACAGAACACGAGGGAGACACATTAAATGAGTTTTGAAAAATTAAAAGGAGATGCGATGTCATAAGAAGACAATATTAGTTATAACTTTGGACGACTAATCATCCGAGAAATTTTTTAAAGAATTTTGTAAATGTTAGAAGTCTAAAAAGAAGAGTGGAGCACCAGAAGACCGCACAAAAAATTCTAAGCACTAATCCCAAAATTTGGCAGTGGATCAGGCGGCGGATCAAGGCAAATGGCGGCGGATCAGCGGTCAAAACTTTGTCATCCGTGATGATTTTTCTTCGATGTTTTGATCATTGTACATTACTTCAGAAAATAGACCTAAACATATTTTTGAGAGTCTATAAATAGACCGGATCAAAAGCACTTAGGGGATATCATTTCTTAGGCTAAAATTATGTTAGTTTAGATTAGTTCTTCTTTTTTATTTTTAGTTTATCCATTTATAGAAGCTTGAAGGTTATGATCTTGGTTGAATTAATGGCTTCTTCCCCATCTTGTAATTTCATTCGATTGTAATTTGCATGGCTAGATTGAGACTATTTAGTTCAACCAATTGTATCTTGAAATTTCTATTATTAATAAAGGTTTGTTTCTTATCATTAATTACCTTGTAATTTCTTATCTTATTATGCAATTTTAATTCATTAGATAACTTGCTTTTAATTTATTAAAGTAGACGAGTTTTGTTTTCTTGATTTTTATTTATCCTTTTTCCTTAATCTCCTAATCCATTCTTATTCTTTGATTTTATTCTTAATAATGAAATAATAATTATCACTTGTTAGACTAAGGAGAGGGTAGTTCGAGGAACGAAATCCCTTGTTTTATCTTTTACCCACATAATTAGATTGAAATTTCGTCCTAAAGAAACGTAACCCTTGCTTTTACGCACGCTATAAGTGACATGTATTTGCAACTTAAATCAACGATTAATTGCATTAGTTTGATCTAAGGTTGGAGATAAGAGTAAAGAATGGAAGGAAAATGGTCATTGATTGATCTCAAAAACTATTTATTAACCGCAATCAAGAACGGCGTCGCTTTGCAGCTAGCCGGTGAGTACGGGTCGGTCCACAGGGATGTTGTGAATTTCCTAGTCGCTCTTACGAGTTAATTCCAAACGGTGTGAATGGATTAATTAAATCTAAAAACTAAATTAATCTAGGGCAATTGAATTAAAGATCTAACTATCTAATTAGGGCAAATAATAAATTTAACCTAGGGCAAGGAATTAAATTTAACTAGGGCAAGAAAATAAATTTAATCTAGGGCAGAGAATGAAAAATTACCTAGGGCAAGAATTGAAATTAATTACTTACTTTACAGATGGCTCTCTCCAAACATCAACACAAGACTTGTCAGATCTGAATTTCTGAAATGAAAAGAGGTATCGATACTCTCCAAAAGAAATCTAAATTTTATTCATAGAAAGAGGCATAGGGAGGCATGGGAAAATACAATGATTTGGGTTCTATTTATAGGACATAGAAACCCTAGGTTACAATTGATTCGCACATCTGTTTTTACAAAAATGCCCTCTAAGAAAAGACCTAGTCAAAGATCCGTGCCGCCATAACATTTTGGTAAAATTTCACGAACCCCGGGCACTAGATGGCCGCGGAACCGCGGCATGGGTAGGGGTAGGGCAGCGGTTCGGCGGCCCATTGGTCGACTTGGGCTGAGTGCTTTTCTGTGATGGCTCTGAATGACTTGTACTTTCTGTTTATCAGGTCCTTTATCAGATTGGCTTCTATTTCATCTCCAGATCTCCAGTGAATACTTGTAGTGGACTTTTGTTGTTTCATCGTGTCACTGCCTCTATACTCGGTGAACTTGATGTTCATTGTTCCTCCAAATGTAGGCGCGATCAAGACTTCACCATTTATCATTTGTAGTCTCACTTTTGCATTGACTTTTCATTATTTTCACTGCTTTAGATCCAAGAACCTGTAACCTGTAACATGTAGCAGACATGCGTCAAAAGCACCTATTTATTTATAAAACGAATAAGAATGGGGAATATAATAATGCAATATTATGGTATGAACAAATACCCCCAAACTTATCTTTTGCTCGTCCTCGAGCAAACTTATCTTTTATTCTCGACAAAAAACCTAACCGCACTTTTGCAGGGAAACGCGATTGCACTGAGCTCGTGCAACAAGCCGTTAAACCTCTAGGTGTCCCTAGTAGGAGGAGTGTTGTCTTCTGAGGGTTTTCAGCGGATACTACCCACAAAATCCTATCAATTCGGCCTATTAATTTTAATTCTTCAATTAGGTTTTCTAACAAGGAATTCTATTATCATCGACTCGTAAATTATCCACCCATATTCTTCACACTTCCTCATCATTTACTTTAAGATTATATATATTTTATAGACTTACTTAGCTTTCGGCATCTCTTAAGTTTTCCTTCTAGGGTTCCATCTCCACTTAGGAATTTTTATCAACTCTATTAAAGATACAAGTTCTATTCTTCACTCCTTTCTCTCATCTAAACTCAAATCACATACCCCTATGTGTGTGTATGAATCACCCCTACACTTGGAAATTCAATTCAAGCAATCATACTCTTGTCCGTTGTCCAAAATATTTATTAATTGGTGAATTTTTAAATGAATTTTGCTTACACATCCTTCATGCGACCGTTAATACTTCTTGAGGTACCAACGACCGATTACAAGATGTGTTTGCACATTAAAGCGTAATTCCTAGTCTTGCAACACCCAAGGCTTTAGCAGTGACTCTCAAACCAGTTAGTCTAAGGCACTAGGTGATGAAGCACCCTCGCTAAATATTTTTTTCATTAATGCAGCCTTAAGTAATCACAAAAATCAGTGTTCATTTTTTTTTATTCTGTTATTCACTTTTTTTCCTTTTATTTTCTTCGTACTAAAGACTTTAGACAAGAGCATTTCAAGGTCTCCTCTACTATTCCAAGTTTCAAGGTGCGTGATTGTGCAAATTGTAGGGTATACATTTTCAGAATCTAGACTTAAGTTAGGAATTATTTTTCAAACTTATACTCTAATAAAAATATCAATACTTTTCCTTCGTTTCGACTTAGCCCAAGAAGTGAACCCAAAATTTGCCTATTTCTAAATAAACTACAAAGATATATACTTTCTACCGGTAAACTTTAAGGAAGGTTATCTTTAGGGTTTTTAATTTACTAAGCCTAAGATCCAGTTGTTCCTAACTAGTTAGCCTATTTGTCAAACTCAAGTCAAATATGGCCAAAATTGAATACAATAATTTTTATATTTTTTTAAAATTTTCAATTTTTTATGGGTTTTAAAATAAGTATGCAAATGCAAAAATATACATATGAATGCGAAGGAAGAAAACGTACCGAGCATACCCCCAAACTTAAACTTGACAGTGTCCTCACTGTCATGCTACACCAAGAGGGTCAAAATGCCGGCACTCCCCTGTTTATTTATTTATAATTTTTTTTATTTTTTTGTTTTGAATTTTTTTTAAATATTTTTTTATAGAAAAAGAAAACAAAAATACATATACATATATACAACAAGGTTCCCCCCAAACTTAACCTTGGCCTTACATAAGCCAAAGGTTAGCATCAACCATTCAAAAATCTTATCGTGGTAATGGTCGAGTTGGTGAAAGAATGGAGTGGAAATAAAAGAAATGAGAAACACACGAGACCGTATGGGAAGAAGAGTGGAATATGGTCTTGGTGGAGGAGAAGAAGGGCGGAAAAGAGAAAGAAGGATAGCATGATCTTGAGGGTGTAAATTGAGTGAATAAATTAGCACAATTTGTGATGACCGATGTGTTAAAAGCGATTGTGCTAACCTATCAACCCGTCGAGAAATGGGGTCAAATCCCTCAAGATTCGCAAGAAAGCATGGGTACGCCGAACTTGGTATAGGAGATGAAAGCGTAACGGCCTCCCTGGCAACGGCGCCATTTGATTGATCTCAAAAACTATCTATTAACCGCAATCAAGAACGGCGTCGCTTTGCAGCTAGCCGGTGAGTACGGATCGGTCCACAGGGATGTTGTGAATTTCCTAGTCGCTCTTACGAGTTAATTCCAAACGGTGTGAATGGATTAATTAAATCTAAAAACTAAATTAATTTAGGGCAATTGAATTAAAGATCTAACTATCTAACTAGGGCAAATAATAAATTTAACCTAGGGCAAGAAATTAAATTTAACTAGGGTAAGGAATTAAATTTAATCTAGGGCAGAGAATAAAAAATTACCGAGGGCAAGAATTGAAATTAATTACTTACTTTACAGATGGATCTCTCCAAATATCAACACAAGACTTGTCACATCTGAATTTCTGAAATGAAAAGAGGCATCGATGCTCTCCAAAAGAAATCTAAATTTTATTCATAGAAAGAGGCATAGGGAGGCATGGGAAAATACAATGATTTGGGTTCTATTTATAGGACATAGAAACCCTAGGTTACAATTGATTCGCACATCTGCTTTTACAAAAATGCCCTCTAAGAAAAGACCTAGTCAAAGATCCGCGCCGCCACAACATTTTGGTAAAATTTCATGAACCCCGGGCACTAGATGGCCGCGGAACCGCGGCATGGGTAGGGGTAGGGCCGCGGTTCGGCGGCCCATTGGTCGACTTGGGCTGAGTGCTTTTCTGTGATGGCTCTGAATGACTTGTACTTTCTGTTTATTCAGGTCCTTTATCAGATTGGCTTCTATTTCATCTCCAGATCTCCAGTGAATACTTGTAGTGGACTTTTGCTGTTTCCTCGTGTCACTGCCTCTATACTCGGTGAACTTGATGTTCATTGTTCCTCCAAATGTAGGCGCGATCAAGACTTCACCATTTATCATTTGTAGTCTCACTTTTGCATTGACTTTTCATTATTTTCACTGCTTTAGATCCAAGAACCTGTAACCTGTAACATGTAGCAGACATGCGTCAAAAGCACTTATTTATTTATAAAACGAATAAGAATGGGGAATATAATAATGCAATATTATGGTATGAACAGTCATCTAGAACGGACTTAGTAAGGGGTGACAACTTGTAAATATCCTTTTAAAGCACCCTAAACCACGTTGTTTCCGATTACTCCAACATCAACTCTAGTTTTGAAACAAAGATGAATACGCAATTCCTAAATAAAACTACCTAATCCGAAATCATACAAGTTCGCTTGGACATATTACATATCACATAGTTAACAAAGAACATTCTTGGACTTTGTGACATAACTCGTCTAAAACAAGAACGAAAAACATACAAGTGACACCGTCTTGATTGCGGTAAGTAGAACTTCATAAAATACACAGAAAAACACATCAATCAGCATCCAGCTATCAGTCGAAAGTCCCCACTTCTTATGGCGTGCTGATAACTAGTAGGATCATCATCATATGATGCAAGCCTCCTAGTCACCGTCTACGAGAAAAATCGAAGTATCTCTCAGGTGGCTGAGGTCACCTACTAAATCTGTAGAGTAGTTATGGTCTGTCAGGGTGAATTGGATCTTTAGGTTCTACTAAACTTTCAGTAACCGTTTGCAGTTCTGGAATCACTTTCAGTTCTACCAAACTCCCACTAATTTTTTTTGCAAGAAATTCCTTTACTAAAAGAGGTGGCGAGTCAAGAACAGAATACCTTTGATCTTGAAAATGGTAAAAACCATCATTCGTGAAAGCTTCGGATAACCAACAAACTACTATTACTGAAACGTGCCTCGGTTTGTCCGGATTATGTTTTTAAGTACAGACCGGATAACTCAATATCTTAACAACCTTAAGATGAACACTAATCTATATCACATATAGAAACAAATGCACTTATTTAGGCGAAATCAATATCAATTGATATGCATCTATTTCTAGTGCATCTCCTTACTTGAAAAAAGCGATTCGGTATTACTCATCATGGAGTACACCCACGAATGAGTAATTTGAGAGAATCACATTCTCAATACGGAATACCCGGTACCAACCCCTTATCCGTATAGACACCGGATAACATACATCAATTACGTATAAGTCCATAGAGTTCACTAACTTAATTTCCGTGTGCTGTAAGTTGAAATTTTTTCTTTTGGTTAATGAAAACCAAAAGTTTGTTGTTAGGCCAAATCATGTGATTTTCCTCAATAACAACAATTGCTCCGAAAACCGACATTGAGGATAAAATCATCCATTCTCAATTCTCTGCTCCTTCTCAGCATCTGTAACGCCCTATAGATGTGGGATTCTAATCCGGTATTTATATGCCTAGGAATTAGAATTTAATGAGAAACAGTTTTCCAAAACACAGATGCTGGGTTCCTTAGCACGACTACTAGGTTTAGGAAGGCATCAAGCATGTAATTTTATAAAAATCTAGTGTGCTAACAAATCCGAACCAAGGATCTAACTAGAGGATTAGGGTTATAACTAACATGTAAACAACTTTACACTAAGTGAAATGGGAATGCAACCTTTGTAGACCGGTCCTTCACTTCTAAAGCTCCGTGTAGTAGTCCCTTTTGCTCAAAGTAGCGGTGTCCCAGACTCTCCTTTGGCTCCACTAGGTGAAAGGAACGAGCTTGCTCAAGGACCTTCGAGACCGAAGATAATCTACGTCGAAGAATCTCTAACTCAAGCTATATCTTCACTAATTGATGAACTAGTGAAGAAACAACCTATACTAAATGGCTAGTTAGGTATAAATTGGTGAAGTAGGAATTTTGCTCACTTTAGAATAATTTCTCTTTCTTTCTTTTCTTTACTCACTCAAAGCTAGTGAGCAAGAATGGAGATGAAGAAGAAGATGAATGAATCAAGTGTGAACCATTGGTGAGAAAAATATCTTATATCAAATCATGTAGAGACTAAACCATGGTTAAAAATAATGGTTAGGTTAATAAATATCTAGAGTAAAACAAAATTAGTGGACTAAAATCAAAGCTTCTCCATGCTTCCACAAGAATCTTAGCCATGCTAATTTTCACCTAATTTTGATTTTCCCCTTAATATTTAAACACCCAAATTATCTTAAGTTAGGTATGAGTCTCATACGCCCAAGTCCAATGATCATCTAACATGACACATAATAAATACATTAATATATATCACTTATATATTTGTATGTATTTGGAGAAAACATTTTCTTAAGTAAGCTAATATTAGTTAATGTATATTAATATATCAAATATGTAATCATACATTAAATTATTAAATCAACACTTAATTTAATAACCCGGCTGTATCGCATACAACCAACTAATATCATTTATATGCATATCACATATACATATAATATATCATTGAATCAACACTTGATTCAACAATCCGGTTATATCACATATAATCTATATCGCGAGATTGGAATACGGTATCACATACATGTATTAATCTCGGTCCCCCACATATTACATATGTGCCCTACTTCGTTTCGCATGAGCTAGGAAACCTCTGTGTAGGACTCTAAAGATTCGTCAATACGCCGGTAGCAGGTGATGATCATATCAGTCACTCACAAGCCTTCAGTGGTACTAGATGGACGTAACGGCTACCCGGGTATTGAGCGATCAGAAGATCAACAAGCAAGCTTTTCCATAATTCCGTGAATCCAATAAGTAACACTACCGTACAGTCCGGTCTCTTCGTCTGATATGTTACATATCTAATCTAGGGGTGGTAAATGTCAGACCCCAGTAACTTGAGAAGTCATGCCGATATGAGTCTCATAACAGGTCGAGAAACTACTGATAACACATACCAGTAGATTTCCGTATCAGCCCTGGCCATGGACTTCCTATTATGGCCAATCGAGCACAACGCAATATCAACCCCCGATACCGGGAGAGACGAATCCCCTTCCATCGCTCATTGCCTCCATGTGACTCGGGACTGTACCCAAAAACCACCGTTTTGCACGCTCTCTTGAACGCGGTAAGATGGAAATCAAAGCACAGAGGGAATCACACAAGACTCTATGACGATCTCGGGACTACAGACTAACCTATACCAGTGTCACCAGAGAACTGCTATCTGACGTTAGCTATAATACCATCTAGGAGTTCTCGGCGAGTCCTGTTCAATGTACCCAGTTTCCACTGAGCACCCGTATACCATCTTTGATGTCAAACACCAATGGATATGGCATCATCCATCGCCCATCAAATGGGTCAAGAAGCGTATACGCTAGTCTACTCTGGAATATCGATGCCCTGTCTCGATACACCCTCAACTAGGAACAATTAAATGATGAACTTATGGACTACCCTTGCCCCACTATTATGATCTCCATCATAGTCCTGATAGTCAAGTACACATCCTAAGGGCTTTATCAACATATGAGAGAAAGACAATATCAAAATACATGCCTACATATTAAGATAAAGAGCAACCAGATAGCATACTATCATGTCGAGCAAGAAATTCCTTTTTATATATGTCCAAGCATCCACTATAATATACAATCATGTATAATAATGGCCTCTAGGGCATACATACAACTAATAATCTCCCACTTGCACTAAGGCCAGTTGTTGTAGTATCTCATACCCAACATCCCGAAGAGTCTCTCAAATTGTATATGGGGAATGGCCTTTGTGCGTGGATCCGCCGTGTTATTTTTCGTGTCAACTCTCCTGACCTCGATCTCCCAGCGATCAACTATCTCCCGGATCAGGTGATACCGCCTCATAATATGCCTTGATCGCTGATGGGACCTGGGTTCCTTGGCCAAAGCCATAGCTTCATTGCTATCACAATACAAAGGTATTGGATGCTCGATGGATGGAACCACTCCAAGTTCAGTTATGAACTTTTTCATCCAGACAGCCTCCTTGGCGGCATCGTTGGAAGCAATGTATTCAGTCTCCCTCGTTGAGTCAGCCACGGTATCTTGCTTGGAACTCTTCCAACATACCTCCCCCATTGAGGGTGAAGACAAAACCCGAGACCGACTTAGAGTCGTCCTTATCACTCTGGAAGCTCGAGTCGGTAAAGGACTCCATTTGGAGTTCACCGTTACCATACACCAAGAACATTTCTTTAGTCCATCTCAAGTACTTAAGAATGTTCTTCACAGCTGTCCAGTGATACTCTCCAGGATATGCTTGATACCTACTCATTACACCTAGTGAGTATGCTACATCAGGTCTGGTACATAACATCGCATACATGATAGAGCCTACTGCCGAAGCATAGGGTATTCCTTGCATGCGATCCCTCTCCAAATCAGTCTTGGGAGACATCTCTTTGGAGAGAGTGATTCCTGAGATCGTGGGTAAATTCCCACGCTTGGAATCTTCTATACTAAATCTCTTAAGTATGGTGTCAATGTACCTGGATTGGGACAATCCCAACATCCGTTTAGATCTATCTCTATAGATCTTAATCCCCAAGATGTAGGGGGCATCACCTAGATCTTTCATTAAGAATCTTTGTGATAAGAAGAGCTTGACCGAGTGCAGTATAGGAACATCATTTCCTATCAAGAGTATGTCATCTTCGTACAATATGAGGAAGACGAGCTTACTTTCTGCAACCTTCTTGTATACACAAGGTTCATCTACGTTTTTGATTGTAACGTTTTAAAAATAATTAAATAAATAATTAAATGAATAAAATTGTTTAAGTGAATTTTATGATTTTCGGCAAAGTAAAATGTATTTTTCGTAAAACCTAGCCGTGATTGTTTTTCATTATAATTTCAAAAATACCTATTTTAATTATGTTATTACTAGTAAATGGTGTTTATTTAGTCACTTATAAATTTTTATTTTAATTAAATATTTTTCTTAAATTAATTATTTTAAATATTAACATAAGCTTTATTTATGCATTAAATTAGTGTAAATTACAAATTTGAAATGGGTTAATTTTACAAAATGAGCCATGCAATATTAGAATCAAGTGTTTTTATGCAAAATTCTTTCTCAAACATTTTCATGATTCTAGATTTTTCTAGGATCAATTTAAGAAGAGGAAAAAAATTATTAAATAAGAAATTAATGAAAAGACATAAAGGAGGTGTTGTTGTGGAGAAGTTTCTACATCATTCTCACTCTTTTTCTTTCTCTCCCTCTCCTCCATGTGTGGCCGGCCTCCTCCTCTAGGCAGCCCCCCATTTTCCTCTCTTCTTTTTGTTTCTAAAATCCATCAAAAATACATCAAAATTCAATTAAAAATCCACAAAAACCTATTTATTTCCTACCCTTCATTCTTTGCTCATTTTTATATGGAATTTGGATATGGAAAGCATGCATTTTGGGAGGCTCATTTCATGTTTGGATTTCATGGTTTGGAGGTATAAATTTCTTTCTTTTGATTTATTGTTATTAGATGTTCATTTAAGCTTAATTAGATTTAATATATTAATTCTATTTACTACTTTTAAAATTCAAGTTAGGGTTTGTAAATTCAAGTTATGATTTTTATTAAATAATTAGGGTTATAATAGTTAGTTTAACACTTTTAGAATTGGAAAATCTTGCATGGTTGTTGAATTGTAAATTTTTCATTTAAAATTGTTTAAATGGAGCTATTTAGCTAACTAGTTTTTGTAAAAAATATATGTGGGTAATATAAAATTCCAAGTAAGGTTTCTATCATTAGATTGTAGTTTTAGTGAGAACTTTAGCATGTTAATGGAAAGAAAAACTTAGTTTTATTGCTAGTTTCTATTGATAAATTGATAAATTGTGATAAAAATTGCTAATTTGTAAACTAGATTTTAGAAATTTCTAAATAAATGTGATTAAAAATATAATTTATGGTTTCATTAAATCATTATCATTATGAATTATGGTTTAATACATTAATTCATGAAAAATCACGTTTTGCGGTGGAATTGTGGTATTTTGCTTGAAAAATGTTAAAATTGTTAAAAGTTGCAAACTAGAAATTTCAAATAAATGCAAAATTGTGTAATAAAAATAAAGTAAGGGGTTGTATAGTCTAGTTATGCTATTTAATGATTTTTATAACCATTGGTTTCATTTAAATGTCAAGTTTTGATGAAAAACGGTAAATTGGCATTTTCGGGTTTTACGAAATTGGACGGTTTGATGGATTTTAGGGTTTCGATGGATTTAATCATGTTTTATAATATAGGTAATGTGTTTTAAAACTACGAGTTAGTTGTTAATGTTTATCTCGATCCATCGGAGTTTGTACGCCGATATCGAGCGATATTTGGTTCTTTTGCGTGGACGGGACATAGGTTTTAACCTATGCTTGTTCTTTATATCGTTTGACTTTCGTATGTGATTCAGTTTACGATACTATTTATATGTTTGCGTTTAGGTACCCCTCACGTGGACTGCGGGCGATGAAGAGGAGGATGGCGACACCGTCTTCGGCAGACATGGACCAGGTGAGTAGATGCATATCTACGGGGGGAAGTCGGGTGGATGGCGTTTAGCACCCCCGCAACGTAGAATAGGAATAGTACTTATTGACATTAGGAAACCAGATGTGACCCTAGATTCTTAATCAGTAGGACCCTAGTATTGACCCTAGGCTGGACTAGACTGATTCAGGAAAACCATATCCGAGGATGAGTACCTTGGAAGAGGTTCGTAGGTTTCAGATAGAAACATACACACGCACACACTGAAACTCGACATGGGGTATACGTGTATGTGTGTATATATATAGAACTAGGTATAGGTATATACATATATATACAACACGTATATGGGATTCATTGATGTGAGATGATATCCGAGGTATGATGAAATAGTGTAACTGGGCTTGATGCCGTGATTTTTGGCAATACAGTCGTATTAAGTGTTAGCGAATCATTAGAGGATAAGATAATCAACATGTATACTTAAATTATAAGGGGTAGTGATGATATTGAGGTACATAGGACTCTAAAATAGTACCCGGACTGTAACCTGTGATTGATCACGATATGGGATATGTATGACTTGATTACGACATCATATAGGTGTGATCTGATGTCGATATCATAGAGGTGTGACTTGAGGACGATATGATATCAGTATGACTTAATCACAATATGATACATATGACATGATATTTCTGAGGATAAACTAATGATGCTTATTATGATGGCAATGATATATGATTGATGTAGGCGATTACAGTTTAGCACCTTGATCATGAGATGTGTTGGTGATGACATTATACGAATAATGAGACACCTAGGAGATACTTGACCCGTACCCCGATATTGGGATGCCGTACGATGGATTTTACCGTACGAGGCATAGATATGATGATTGATCCGCACTCTTGATTCGAGGAAGCCGTACTTCGTACGTGACGCTATTGAGGCTGGATCGCCGACTATTAGAGATATTGATTCAGACCTAGGTAGACTCTTGTTTCTTAATGACTAGTTCTTAGGTTAAGTTCCTTAGGAGGTTAGATGGACACTAGTTTAGGTTCGATCATATAGTGATAGTTGTTCTCGTATGTCGCAGAGGGGTGGATAATGCACATCTGTCTTGCATTCATACTGTAATCATCATGGTGCATGTTCTTTTATATGTTGCTATAATCAGTATAAACTTTACCTGTTAGGACACCAGCACTATTACCGATGATGCGCATACTCCACGCACACTTATTTGCCGGCTCACACACATCATCATCGGTAATTGCTATGTCACGTACACTTTAGATCATATTGTCTTTTATGGATAGAATCAGCTAACAACTAGACCGCTATAATATTGTGATTATTCTCTGACATTAGTACAGACATGATATTTATTGCTTAGACATTCATGCATTCATATTTTCATGTTATCATGCAGTATTATGGGCATATGCCGACACTTATCATATAGTTACTCATGATTTTGAGATTTGGATTTCTATGAGATTTCTGGATTTTGGGGAAAACCGCAAGAATATGTAAAAACTTTTCTCTCTCCTCCTCCTCTCTTTTTAAAAACATAAGATGCGGTTTTCTCGTGATGTATGTGTCGTCCACCATGAGATTTCGTGTTTTCTGATGGATTTCGAGACCCGATTCGAGAAGTGGATGAACCGTCTCGGGTACATGGTGGGCCCGGTATGGTACCCCGGGGCAAGAAGATCGAGTTGTAGACGATGAGCCTGGCAGGGGAAGGCTACCTACCGGTGATGTCTGGCGCGGCGGATATCCGGAGGATACCGACCGTTGTCGTGAGATTTGATGATATGGGCCGATCCTGACTGACGGAGCCCGAGATATTGAGACTTGAGATTACATGTGTTGTGTCGACGCTTGATACGGATTTCCATGGATTTCATTGTTGAGATTTCGGATTCTTATACATATTTTACTATGATAACAGCTAAAGATTTCTTATACATATATATCTGGATTTCAGGATTTGTTACTTTACACTCTTGGTGCATGCATTTCATTTCATATGACATAGTATTATATGAAGCACTGACACAAGCACGGAGTATCTGCACTTACACGTAGTTTTACCCTGCTATTACTAGATGATTGGGATAGTATAGTGTATTATTATGACCTAGGATAGCGTCGTGCATTCGATTTTTTTTCGTAGATGTCTTCTACTCACGAGTTGGCAACTCACCCCCGTTGTGCCAAATTTTATTACAGGTTTGGTGTACAGGTTTCCCTGGCAGCTTGCTGGCACATCTATTCTTTCAGGGTGACTTGCACGGTAGGTTGGTTCACTTGTATCTGAACCACAATTGTACTTTTATTCTTTCATTTGTATCTAGTAAGCTCCATCAACCATACTTGTATTACTTGATAAGTTTATTGGACCAGTCTTTTATTTCGACCTTAGAGTCGCGCATGTATTATTCTGATCTGGTGGTTTTGTTTTCTTTTGAGTTTTGAGCCTCGCCCTTTGGCGTTGTATATTATTGTGTATTGTTGTGGTTGTTTCCGCCTGTTGGCGTTGAGCTAGCTCCCGTTTGGGGATGCTTTTTTTTACTGTTTATGTATATTATACTTGTTGTACCCGTTTGGGGGCCAGTTTTTATAGAGGAGACTCTGCCGAAATTTTTGAGAAAATTTGCTGATACTTTTAAACTTGTTTTTCTTCATGTTTCTTTTACTTCTTCTTCTTTAATATGGTTTAGATTTCTGGGCTTCGGCTTACTTAGGTTGCGTTGCGCCTCTAGACGCTTCGTAATCTAAGTGCCGGTCACGTTCCGTACTTTCGGGTCGTGACAAAGTTAGTATCAGAGCGCTAGGTTTAACCTTGTATAAGTCTAGGTGACCCTTGGTTGATGGAGTAGGCGATTTAGGTAGAGTAACGTACCGTGGGTATGGTCCGCGGCATACTTACGATACGCTACTCTGCTTAAGGAGCCTTAGGATGTACATTGTTTGCACCGTATTCATTCGTTCGTTTGATCTATCTTCGTCGATGTCGGATGGTGGTTTCTGTTACCACGGGCAGAGGGAGCTGCGGCTCGAATGCGATAACCATTAAAGTATTGGTTATTCTTGAGGATTGAAGCATTGTTTAGCGTGCAGATGAAGGGTATTCACATGCCGTCCGGATGAAGTTAAAGGGTTCGAACGATTATCAGAAAACCATTTTCCCAAGTTTAAAGTATTCGGAAGAACATGCAGGTATTTCGATGGACCCTCTAGAAGAATGAAACCCTAACTCGACATAATGACCACGAGAACGCCCTTGAACCTTAGGGTTTACGGCAGTTCCGCGGTGCCATTAGTGAGGCTTGGGTTTGCCCTTCTACGGCTGGATCATCGATGCTGGGATATGTACCGGATATTTTTAAACTGTACTTGAGTGTTGAGCTCTCGGGGAATTATGGAATTTTGATGGATCGATCGAAAGGTTTAATGTAGTCCGGATATCAAGTGAAGGGATCGACTATGTGGGAGGCTCTAGACATGAGTATTGCCGTTGGTAGCGCAGTCAGCACAGCTACGAAGAGACGAGTTCGAAGCAATCGACATCAGAGGAGAGAGGCGCACATTGACGATAGTGTTTACGATTATGATTTAGTGATTTGAATTTCATATTTTCGTTGATTGGATTTTGGTATTTTGAGAACTTTGTTCTACGATTGGTATTTCATGTGTGTACCTTCATTGCATTCTATTTGTGTTTCATATATCAGTTGTATTGATGTTGTTTAGTACATACCCAGTACACTTGATTTGGTTTTATATATTTCGAGATTTTTGATTTGATTTCGTGCATGGGGGTTACACATGATTTTGACATATGTTTCGACCTAGTTTTCATGCATTTTTGTACTGTGATTTCGATTTTGATATTCGATGTATGTTTTCTTGCACCATGTGCACTTGATTAGGGTTCTTGCGCATCCTTGGCGCACTTGATGCGATTTTGTGCATACCAGATGTACTAAATCGGGGTTTTGTGCAGATTAGATGCACCTGATATTGTGTCGTGCACGCCCGTTGCACTTGACAGATGTTTTTGGTGCACACCTGTTGCACTTAGTTTTGTTGTTGTGTGTATTCATGGTATCTGTATTTGGTTTCGATTTCCGTGCGCACCGGACGCATATGATATTTTATTGATGTGATTGGGATTGATTTCAGTTTGAGCAGTATGTTTTCATAATCATTATTATTTGATTTTGTAACCAGGCGGAATGTGTATGTTAAATAAAAGATATATATATATATATATAGCTATTTTTTTAAATAAACGTCCGCTACTTATGCCGTGACACGTGCATCACACGGCGATTTTCAAAAAGGGGTTTTTGCATATTTCCTTATCCAGATATTTGGATGGTTTTACTATGATGCGCACTATATATAAGTTATAGATTGATGTATATTAAGATGGTTTTCATATTGGGTTTTGATATTTTATTCTCGTCATAACTCCGATGATTGCGTTATGCTTGACGGAGTTGATTTTGTTATGTATTGATGATTTCGGAGCCCCGACGATTTGAGTGTTTTGCTAAATGTTTTAGTATTGGAGGGGGAGTTTTAATTTAAATTCGGGGACCGAATTTCTTAAAGGGGGGAAGATTGTAACGTTTTAAAAATAATTAAATAAATAATTAAATGAATAAAATTGTTTAAGTGAATTTTATGATTTTCGGCAAAGTAAAATGTATTTTTCGTAAAACCTAGCCGTGATTGTTTTTCATTATAATTTCAAAAATACCTATTTTAATTATGTTATTACTAGTAAATGGTGTTTATTTAGTCACTTATAAATTTTTATTTTAATTAAATATTTTTCCTAAATTAATTATTTTAAATATTAACATAAGCTTTATTTATGCATTAAATTAGTGTAAATTACAAATTTGAAATGGGTTAATTTTACAAAATGAGCCATGCAATATTAGAATCAAGTGTTTTTATGCAAAATTCTTTCTCAAACATTTTCATGATTCTAGATTTTTCTAGGATCAATTTAAGAAGAGGAAAAAAATTATTAAATAAGAAATTAATGAAAAGACATAAAGGAGGTGTTGTTGTGGAGAAGTTTCTACATCATTCTCACTCTTTTTCTTTCTCTCCCTCTCCTCCATGTGTGGTCGGCCTCCTCCTCTAGGCAGCCCCCCATTTTCCTCTCTTCTTTTTGTTTCTAAAATCCATCAAAAATACATCAAAATTCAATTAAAAATCCACAAAAACCTATTTATTTCCTACCCTTCATTCTTTGCTCATTTTTATATGGAATTTGGATATGGAAAGCATGCATTTTGGGAGGCTCATTTCATGTTTGGATTTCATGGTTTGGAGGTATAAATTTCTTTCTTTTGATTTATTGTTATTAGATGTTCATTTAAGCTTAATTAGATTTAATATATTAATTCTATTTACTACTTTTAAAATTCAAGTTAGGGTTTGTAAATTCAAGTTATGATTTTTATTAAATAATTAGGGTTATAATAGTTAGTTTAACACTTTTAGAATTGGAAAATCTTGCATGGTTGTTGAATTGTAAATTTTTCATTTAAAATTGTTTAAATGGAGCTATTTAGCTAACTAGTTTTTGTAAAAAATATATGTGGGTAATATAAAATTCCAAGTAAGGTTTCTATCATTAGATTGTAGTTTTAGTGAGAACTTTAGCATGTTAATGGAAAGAAAAACTTAGTTTTATTGCTAGTTTCTATTGATAAATTGATAAATTGTGATAAAAATTGCTAATTTGTAAACTAGATTTTAGAAATTTCTAAATAAATGTGATTAAAAATATAATTTATGGTTTCATTAAATCATTATCATTATGAATTATGGTTTAATACATTAATTCATGAAAAATCACGTTTTGCGGTGGAATTGTGGTATTTTGCTTGAAAAATGTTAAAATTGTTAAAAGTTGCAAACTAGAAATTTCAAATAAATGCAAAATTGTGTAATAAAAATAAAGTAAGGGGTTGTATAGTCTAGTTATGCTATTTAATGAGTTTTATAACCATTGGTTTTATTTAAATGTCAAGTTTTGATGAAAAACGGTAAATTGGCATTTTCGGGTTTTACGAAATTGGACGGTTTGATGGATTTTAGGGTTTCGATGGATTTAATCATGTTTTATAATATAGGTAATATGTTTTAAAACTACGAGTTAGTTGTTAATGTTTATCTCGATCCATCGGAGTTTGTACGCCGATATCGAGCGATATTTGGTTCTTTTGCGTGGACGGGACATAGGTTTTAACCTATGCTTGTTCTTTGTATCGTTTGACTTTCGTATGTGATTCAGTTTACGATACTATTTATATGTTTGCGTTTAGGTACCCCTCACGTGGACTGCGGGCGATGAATAGGAGGATGGCGACACCGTCTTCGGCAGACATGGACCAGGTGAGTAGATGCATATCTACGGGGGGAAGTCGGGTGGATGGCGTTTAGCACCCCCACAACGTAGAATAGGAATAGTACTTATTGACATTAGGAAACCAGATGTGACCCTAGATTCTTAATCAGTAGGACCCTAGTATTGACCCTAGGCTGGACTAGACTGATTCAGGAAAACCATATCTGAGGATGAGTACCTTGGAAGAGGTTCGTAGGTTTCAGATAGAAACATACACACGCACACACTGAAACTTGACATGGGGTATACGTGTATGTGTGTATATATATAGAACTTGGTATAGGTATATACATATATATACAACACGTATATGGGATTCATTGATGTGAGATGATATCCGAGGTATGATGAAATAGTGTAACTGGGCTTGATGCCGTGATTTTTGGCAATACAGTCGTATTAAGTGTTAGCGAATCATTAGAGGATAAGATAATCAACATGTATACTTAAATTATAAGGGGTAGTGATGATATTGAGGTACATAGGACTCTAAAATAGTACCCGGACTGTAACCTGTGATTGATCACGATATGGGATATGTATGACTTGATTACGACATCATATAGGTGTGATCTGATGTCGATATCATAGAGGTGTGACTTGAGGACGATATGATATCAGTATGACTTAATCACAATATGATACATATGACATGATATTTCTGAGGATAAACTAATGATGCTTATTATGATGGCAATGATATATGATTGATGTAGGCGATTACAGTTTAGCACCTTGATCATGAGATGTGTTGGTGATGACATTATACGAATAATGAGACACCTAGGAGATACTTGACCCGTACTCCGATATTGGGATGCCGTACGATGGATTTTACCGTACGAGGCATAGATATGATGATTGATCCGCACTCTTGATTCGAGGAAGCCGTACTTCGTACGTGACGCTATTGAGGCTGGATCGCCGACTATTAGAGATATTGATTCAGACCTAGGTAGACTCTTGTTTCTTAATGACTAGTTCTTAGGTTAAGTTCCTTAGGAGGTTAGATGGACACTAGTTTAGGTTCGATCATATAGTGATAGTTGTTCTCGTATGTCGCAGAGGGGTGGATAATGCACATCTGTCTTGCATTCATACTGTAATCATCATGGTGCATGTTCTTTTATATGTTGCTATAATCAGTATAAACTTTACCTGTTAGGACACCAGCACTATTACCGATGATGCGCATACTCCACGCACACTTATTTGCCGGCTCACACACATCATCATCGGTAATTGCTATGTCACGTACACTTTAGATCATATTGTCTTTTATGGATAGAATCAGCTAACAACTAGACCGCTATAATATTGTGATTATTCTCTGACATTAGTACAGACATGATATTTATTGCTTAGACATTCATGCATTCATATTTTCATGTTATCATGCAGTATTATGGGCATATGCCGACACTTATCATATAGTTACTCATGATTTTGAGATTTGGATTTCTATGAGATTTCTGGATTTTGGGGAAAACCGCAAGAATATGTAAAAACTTTTCTCTCTCCTCCTCCTCTCTTTTTAAAAACATAAGATGCGGTTTTCTCGTGATGTATGTGTCGTCCACCATGAGATTTCGTGTTTTCTGATGGATTTCGAGACCCGATTCGAGAAGTGGATGAACCGTCTCGGGTACATGGTGGGCCCGGTATGGTACCCCGGGGCAAGAAGATCGAGTTGTAGACGATGAGCCTGGCAGGGGAAGGCTACCTACCGGTGATGTCTGGCGCGGCGGATATCCGGAGGATACCGACCGTTGTCGTGAGATTTGATGATATGGGCCGATCCTGACTGACGGAGCCCGAGATATTGAGACTTGAGATTACATGTGTTGTGTCGACGCTTGATACGGATTTCCATAGATTTCATTGTTGAGATTTCGGATTCTTATACACATTTTACTATGATAACAGCTAAAGATTTCTTATACATATATATCTGGATTTCAGGATTTGTTACTTTACACTCTTGGTGCATGCATTTCATTTCATATGACATAGTATTATATGAGGCACTGACACAAGCACGGAGTATCTGCACTTACACGTAGTTTTACCCTGCTATTACTAGATGATTGGGATAGTATAGTGTATTATTATGACCTAGGATAGCGTCGTGCATTCGATTTCTTTTCGTAGATGTCTTCTACTCACGAGTTGGCAACGCACCCCCGTTGTGCCAAATTTTATTACAGGTTCGGTGTACAGGTTTCCCTGGCAGCTTGCTGGCACATCTATTCTTTCAGGGTGACTTGCACGGTAGGTTGGTTCACTTGTATCTGAACCACCACTGTACTTTTATTCTTTCATTTGTATCTAGTAAGCTCCATCAACCATACTTGTATTACTTGATAAGTTTATTGGACCAGTCTTTTATTTCGACCTTAGAGTCGCGCATGTATTATTCTGATCTGGTGGTTTTGTTTTCTTTTGAGTTTTGAGCCTCGCCCTTTGGCGTTGTATATTATTGTGTATTGTTGTGGTTGTTTCCGCCTGTTGGCGTTGAGCTAGCTCCCGTTTGGGGATGCTTTTTTTTACTGTTTATGTATATTATACTTGTTGTACCCGTTTGGGGGCCAGTTTTTATAGAGAAGACTCTGCCGAAATTTTTGAGAAAATTTGCTGATACTTTTAAACTTGTTTTTCTTCATGTTTCTTTTACTTCTTCTTCTTTAATATGGTTTAGATTTCTGGGCTTCGGCTTACTTAGGTTGCGTTGCGCCTCTAGACGCTTCGTAATCTAAGTGCCGGTCACGTTCCGTACTTTCGGGTCGTGACATTGATGAAGTCAAACTCTTTGACTGCTACATCAAAACAGATGTTCCAACTCCGCGATGCCTGATTTAACCCGTAGATTGATTTAAGCAGCTTGCACACCTTTCCACTGCTCCCACTGTCCCTTTGGCTGTGTCATGTACACGCTCTCTTCTAAATCACCATTTAGAAAAGCGGTCTTGACGTCCATCTGCCAGATTTCATAGTCATGGTATACAACGATGGCAAGTAGGATATGGATGGACTTAAGTATAGCCACTAGAGAAAATGTTTCATCATAATCCACATCTGGTCGTTGACGAAAACATTTTGCTACAATTCTAGCTTTGAAAGTCTCAAATTTTCCATCTACACCAAGTTTTTTCTTGAAGATCCACTTGCACCCAATGGTTTTACCCCTTCAGGAGCATCTTCCAAAGTCCATACTTTGTTGGTGTACATGGATTCCATCTCAGACCGCATTGCATCCATCCATTTCACAGAGTCCCCACTCGTGATGGCCTGCTCGAAACTAGTTGGGTCATCATCTTCCATGATGCAATCCTCGCTCCTACTGTCATTGAGAAAACCGTAGTATCTCTCAGGCAGATGAGGAACCCTACTAGATCTGCGGAGAGGCTGAGATTCGTCGGGAACTATTGAATTCTTCGGTTCTACCAAATCATTAGCCGTTAGTTTGTCTAGCTGGAACTTCTTCTAGTTCTAACTCATGACCATTAATTTCTTCCATAAGAAATTCCTTTTCTAAAAAGGTGGCATGCTGAGAAACAAAACACATTTTGTTCCTCGGTGTGGTAGAAGATATACCCTCGTGAATGTTTGGGATATCCAATAAACTTACACAGAAATGACCTTGCCTCGAGCTTGTCCGGATTTTGTGTTTTCATATATGCCGGACAACCCGACATCTTAACATAATTAAGACATGGTCTCTTTCCTTTCCATATCTCATATGGAGTAGTTGGCACAGATTTGGTGGGAACCATATTCAATAGATCTGCAGCTGTCTCCAGTGCATAACTCCAAAAGGAAATAGGCAACTCAGCGGTGCTCATCATCGAGCGCACCATATCTAATAGGGTGCGATTCCTACGCTCCGATATACTGTTGTGCTGTGGTGTATACGGAGGAGTAATCCGAGAGAGAATCCAATTCTCTTTTAGATAGCCACGGAATTCCATGCTCAAGTATTCTCCTCCCCGATCAGATCGTAGGATTTTAATACTTTTACCCGTCTGGTTCTCAACTTCATGCTTATATTCTTTGAATTTCTCAAAACCTTCAGACTTGTGTTTCAACAGGAACACATGTCCGAATCTCAAGAGATCGTCAGTGAATGTAATAAAGTATAAGGAACCATCCCTGGTATGTGTAGACATGGGACCGCAAACATCACTATATATCAGTCCCAAGAGTTCCGTAGCTCTTTTTCCGTGTCCAGTAAACGGAGTTTTGGTCATTTTACCTTTAAGACATGACTGCTAAGTTTCATATGATGTAAATTCAAACTGATTCAAATATCCATATTTATGTAACTTAGCTAGTCGTGTCGTATTGATATGACCCAGTCTACAATGCCACAAGAAGAATTCGTTCATTTCTGAACTTTTCCTCTTGTGTGTGTTCTGTATATTAAGAACTGTGGTTTGATTTAGAACATATATGCCATTACTTAATGAGCCCGATCCAGTCAACTTTTGATTCAGAAAAATGTTCATAAAATTATCCTGCAATACAAAATTATATCCTTCTTTACTTAATAAAGAAACTGATATAATATTTCATATCAGGTTCGGTATGTAATAACATTCGTTCAAAATCAATATATTACCATTTAGTAATACAAGGTGATATTCGCCAACTTCTTTGGCTCCAACATTTGCACCATTCCCTACTCTTACAGAATGATCACCTATTCCCAATTCTCTACCTCTCTTTAGCTCATATAATATATTACATATATGGGATCCCGATCTGGTATCTATTACCCAGGACGTAGAGTGTACTGAGAAACAGTTCTCGGTAACTAACACACCCGAAGAAGATGCATCAGCATGCTCATTCCTTGTTTGGGTGGCGTGGGAATCCGGATATTCCACTATTTCCTGTTCAGACTTATAACAATTATAAGATAGAGCGGAACCAACGTTCCCCAGCTCAGTATAATAAGTGGGTTCAGTCAATACATCCATATTATTATCTTGATTAAGGCGTGACATGGTCGCTACCTGGAGAGAGAGAAAAGAAAACACTTGGCGTATGCTCTTGGAAGATTAGATTGGTTATTATCTTATCTAATCAGGATGGCTCCTACTGTTTTTATCAAATCTTCCTTCAAACCCTAAAAAGAAAGACTAGCCTGGATTAATTACACCCTATAAGTTCGCCAATCGTTCAGCCAGGCCAGTGTTGGTACTTTGAGGGAGGTTCCCCGTGCTTTCGCACGGACTTAATTAAAATAAACCTCGTTTTCCCTGAGGCATAACCCCGTTAACACCTTTCTAGACACTTATTTGATCGGCTAATTGTAATGTGCAAAACTCTCACAGGAGTAACTCTTACTCGCAGTGGGTATCGAGATTGTCACGAGCCGAAATGGCACATGACTGGCACTTGAATCATGTGAAGTTTATAGGACCCCACATAAATCAAGTAAGACAAAAGCCCAGAAATCTAAACCATTTAAAAAGAGAGTGAAGGAATACTTATTTAAAAGTTAACATATAAATCACTTTGAAAATTGTAGTAAGCATTTTAAAAGTATCAAGTCTTTCCCAAAAATTCGGCAGAGTTTCCTTTGTAAATAGTGACCCCAAACGGGTACAAACATGCATATATATTAGTAATGAATAAAGACATCCCAAAGCGGGAGCTAGCTCTTCGCCAATTGGCGGAAACAACCACGCAATGCAATATAATATACAACGCCGAACGGCGAGAATCAAAACTCAGAAGGAAAACCAACATCTTCAAGAAAACCAGAGAGAAACCATAATAATACAAGCGCGTGACTCTAAGGTCGAAAGAATATACAACTGGTCTTTTAAGTCTATCAAATAATACAAGTCTGGTTGATGGAGTTTACTAGATAAACTGAATATAAATAAAAGTACAACGGTGGTCACGATGCAAGTAAACCCACCTACCAAAGCAATCACCCAGAAGGAAGCAGTGTGCCAGCAAGCCGCAATGAAACCTGTACAGCCAAACCTGCAAGAAACAGTGGCACAACGGGGGTGAGTTTGCCAACTCGTGAGTAGAAGACATTACCGAGCAGAAATTGCATGTATGACTCTATCCTAGGTCATACAATAATATCCTCAATATATATATATATAACCTGAAGTATCTAATAAGGGTACGGTAATCATCTAAATATAAGTATAATACCAAGTGCTCGTATCAGTGCCTCAGGTAGCAACATGTCACATGTATGATTTACTAAAGCATTAAGAATCAAAGCAAAATACATCTTGTACAAAATAACCGTTTTCTTATCTCAGTGAGATTTTGTATAAAAACCGAAGTATCATCCATAAAATAATTAGAGAATCCGTGTCAAGCATCGGCACAAAATATATATCATAATATCTCAATATCTCGGGCTCCGACAATCCGGACTGGCCCATAACATCAAATATCAATATCTCGGGTTCCGGCAATCCGGACTGGCCCATATCATCAAATCTCGGGCTCCGAAAATCCGTACTGGCCCATATCATCAAATATCAAGACTACGTCGGTATCCTCCGAATATCCGCCGCGTCACAAATAACCGGTCGGTAGTGCTCCCCTGCCGGGCTCAACGCCATCATCCGCGACCATCTTGTCTCGGGGTACCGCAATGGGTCCACCATGCACCCGCAGACGGTTCCTCCTCCTCCTCGAATCGGGTGTATGATACCGCTCAAGATCCGAAAAAAACTCATGGTGGGCACCTCTCACATCATATCACGAGAAAACCGCAAATTTCTATTTTTTAGAAATGATAACGAGTTTATAAAATCCTTGCGGTTTCTCCAAATCCAGAAAATCTCATGGAAAATCAGAAATCCCAACTCGAGAGTAAATAAACAGTGAATTACCGGCACAAAGCCCCATAATATTGCATGGCAAATGAATATATACATGCATAGGTATCTATGTAAAGAATGCAATATCTAAACTAGCACATTAAGGGCATATCGGAACTATTAGCTAGCAAGTTATATCAATGAAATAATATTCTCTAAAGTGTACGTGACATGGAAATTACCGATGATGATGTGTGTGAGCCGGCAAGCAAGTGTTCGTAGACATACGCATCATCGGTAATAGTGCTGGTGTCCTGACAACATGGGCTCATAATAATAAAAGAAATCACAAGTATAAGCATGCAATGCGATAAGAACAACATGAATATATAGAAAAAGATACAGTAACCACAACATATAAGAATATACATTTATATATATACGAGTCATACAGTTTTGGCATTTGAAATAAGCACGAATCGTGGTTTTTAGAAAATAGGGGCTACGGTGTTTTTAAGAAAAGGTACGTCCTTTGAAAAATCCGTAATATCCATCGGGTTGTCTTTATAGTACTCACGATTCGTTAGTTTTGAAAATAAGTATGACACGAGCCCAGTCTAACATCTACCTGATAAACTACAGGACTAAACCAAGAGACTAATCGAAAGGGTAAGGAAATACACCTAAAGTCTGAGTCGATATATCTAATAGTCTGCAATCCCGCCTCAATAGCGTCACGTGCGGTAAAATATATAATACGACATTCTCGAGTCAAGAGTGCGGATCAATCATCATATTTATACCTTGTACGGTAAAATCCATCGTACGGTATCCCAAAATCGGGGTACGGGTCAAATATCACATTTACCTCATTATTTACATGGTATCATTATCATAATATCATGAACTAGGGGTACTGATATAAAATCTAGTACATTCCGATACCATCAATATACATCCACGTGTGTATGAAAACACATAATCCATCGATCCGCTATAATATCATGTCGTATCTCATAACACGACCCAAATCACATAACCGATCTCACGGTATCATGCCCGATCATATCGACTCATTTCCAAGTATCATATACTGTCCTCATCACCCGTGTATATATATATATATATATATATATATATATATATATATATATATATATATATATATATATATATATCAACACATCCACACACACATACATTTAATCATATACACCAAAGACATATCACATGTGTGCATGTGTGTGTGTGTATCAACCTATACTCTAGGGTTTCGCGACTAAGAAACTAAACTAAAAATGCATTCTTCTAACTATACTAAATCCAACCCAAAGTCACCTAAAGCATTTCTTACTAAGTATACACATCTCATAAAACACATATGTATATACATATATCATAACGCATCATATCCTACGAAATTGCGGGGGTGCTATACGCCATCCACTCGACTTTCCCCATAGATATACATCTACTCACCTTGATCCTTGCTTGCCGAAGTCGATGTCGCCTTACTCCTCTTGTTATCCGAAGTCCACGTGAGGGTGCCTACACATTTAACACATAGTATCGTAAACAGAAATCGTGCACAAAAACCAAAACGACACACGAATCACACATAGGTTAAAACCTATGGTCTACTCATGCAAAAGAACCAAATAACCCTCGAAATCGACGTACAAACGCCAATCGATCGAGATAAAACACAATATCCAAAATTCAAGTCATGAACAACAATGAAACCAAAACAGAAACTTAGAAAACTGGTCCCAGATTTTTGGTCAGGTGAAATTAGGCTAAACAAGCAATGCAGAGGGTTAGTATATAGGGTATGTGAGCTACAGCACCAATCTTAACATCAAATACCACAGATGACTCGGCGGGATCACCCTTAAAACTGGCCTGCTCGGCCCTGGTTGCTCTGTTTGGGCTCGTATTTTCTGGGTGGTCTTCTAGTGGTCCATCTAGGTCTCTGGGGTTGCTAGTTTTTCCCCTAAAGTTCTCAGGTCACTCCAGATTCCCTGTAGGCACAAATTATACACAAAACTGACATTTCGATATCTAACTCCAGTTTCAGTCTAGGCTCTGGTTTAATCTAGGTTTTTAATACTAAGGGGGGTTTGTAGTCACCAATTACACCTCAATTGCACTACCTCAATGCAAATCAAACCCTAAGCTCAACTTGGAATTTTCAAAGGACGCTAAACCTCACTTAATCACTTCTAAACTAAAATAGAAGTTAAAAGAAACTAAATTACTAAGCTAATGGTGAAAGAATTATCTTATTTGGCACCTCAAAAATTTTCTTGAGTTGCCCCAAATGCTCAAAATCTCATCTTGTTTAGTCCCCCATGCTTGTAGTGAGCTTGTGCTTAATTTTAATGAAAGGGACACATGGTTTTGATGTGGATTTGGGGTTGATGTGAGGGGGTAGAGAAGGTGGAGGGAGAGGGCAGCCATGGTGAGGGTAGGGAGAAGAAAAATGATGAAGATGATGAAGTGAAACACAAATGAGCCAATGGTCAAAGACCCCTCACCCTCTCTCTCTCTCTCTCTCTCAAGCCCATACCTCCATGCCATGTCCCATTCTTTATTCTTTTCTTATCTTTTTCTTTTATTTCACATTTCCATTTTAAAAACAAAAACCATTCTTGAAGAAAAAGAAAGAAGTCATGGTAGAATAAAATGTAGCCAGTGTGTAACATGACATGGTGCATGTCATATGCATAAGCATGATAAATGCATAATCAGTAGATATTAATCAAGCTTAGACATAAACTTGTATATAATTAATTATATAAAATTTATAAAGTGTCTAAATCATATAATATCCTTTCAAAATCAACATTTAATGTAATTTTCCAATATTTTTCCAATCTATTGGTATATGATCATACCATAAAATTAAAACTAATCTTCACACATTAAAATATTCATAATATTTATTATTTAATTATCTAAATTCCCAAAAATAATATTTTATTTTTTCTGAAATGTTACAGTCTTCCCCCTTAAATAAATTCGGTCCCCGAATTTAAATTTAATCCCCCAAAATACTAAAAAAATTCAGCAAAACATTCAAGTCGTTGGGGCTCTGAAATCATCAATACTTAAAACACATTTCAGCGTAATGCATGCGCATGAAGAACGAGTATATAACTCAAAATCAAAACTCCGTCAAGCATCCCGCAATCATCGGAGTTATGGTGAAGATACCAATGTCAAAGTCCAGTACGAAAACTAACATGATATACTCAAAACTATAACATGTACATAGTACGCATCGTTGTAAACTAGTCAAGACATCTGAAAATAAATGCATGCCAAACCTTTTTCAAGCTGCTGTGCGATGCGCGTATAACGGCACAAGTAGCGGACATTTATTGTAAGAAAAATAACTATATATATATATATATATATATATATATATATATATATCCCTTGTTTCACATACACGTCCCGCCGTTTTGAAAATAATTTAGAAGGGTTTCCTTTTTTAAAATGTTTCGTGTCATCTCGGACACATAGGAAAATATGGAGACTGTATCTCCTTTTTGGAAATCCCTTCGATAACTATCGATGCATACAAAAACATCTAGGCACTGTTCTCAGAACAGTCCTGCTCGGTTACTTAACCAAATAGTAATTATCATAAAAATATACTGCTCAAGGAAATCATACTCAATAGTATATATAATAATGCCACGTGCGTCTGGTGCGCACAGAAATCAAAATCAATGAATGTGCCATACATGTGCACAGAAACAAATCTAAGCACAACGGGTGTGCACGAAAACACCTGTCAAGGGCAACGAGTGTGCCTGACAACAATATCAGATGCATCTGATATGCACGAAGAATCCCAATTTAGTGCATCTGGAGTGCACCAAAATTGCATCAAGCGCGCCAAGTATGCGCAAGAGTCTAACTCAAGTGCACAAGGTGCATGAAAACAAATATCGAATATCATAATCGAAATCGACGGTATACAACATACCTTAATCCAAATCAGGTATACCGTGGTATATAATCTCACAATTACGTGCATCAGCGTGCACAAAATCGAATCCAAGTACTAAAAGTGCATAAAAACTACACCGAAGGCACAAGTCAAATCACATACATACCATAGACATGAAGTCAAAATCAAACATCTCGAACGACATCAAATCGAAGTCAAGTGCAACTGTGGTGCACAAAATCTCAATCATGCAAATAAATCGCCCAAAATACCGAAATCCCAAAATGACGGATACGTGATATTTGAATCACCAAATCACAAATCGTAAACACTGTCGTTGATATATCCTTCCTTCAAGGTCGATAAGGTGTCGGTGCATCCAAGCTAGTAGAGCAAGATATCCACTTGCCTCCTGTTCATGGTCTGGCGCCTTGTGCCTTTAGGCTCTCGTCTCTCACTGTGAATTGCCAGTTACATAGCCCCTCGGCTCAATAGCCCAATATGGAAATGACAACGGAAACAGTTCCGCTCTGGCACATCTTTTAAAGATCTCTGGCCAACTATCATGGTCACTCATAACATGTCTCGTCGATGATGCCGAACTCTGGCCTACTGGGTGTGCGTAATACGACCGATCTTGGGTCCAAATATTCTCGTGTAGTATTCCAGAAAGATTCTGTCAGGGTCTCTCCCAAATCTCGTTCCTGCCAAACTGCCCGGAATTTATCACCCTTTACTATATCCATTTCGTATTCCGGAACAGCTGTATACTCATCACGGCTTCTTCTGGAAGATATATTCATATTCAACGCCTCCGCATGCGTATCACATCTCTGATGTCAACGGAGTGGAACGTCATCTCGTCAAAATCTCGTACGAACCTCTTAATCCACTTTTCTCTAATGTCGACTGATTCGGACTCGTCTCTTTGTAGCTGTATGGACTGCACTACAAACGGCTATACTCATATCTAGAGTCTCCCTGCAGAAACTACGAACTCGACAGCTTAATATCTTGTGGTAGGTATCTGGCCAACTACGCCCTCGGAAACTCTTCCAAATCGTCGGAGGAATACTCTTCATCCGTCCGTTTTCTATCGACTCTCAACGTGCCTGAATGAAGTCTTCTCTAGCTGAAATCAATCAATCTGATGACCTCGCATCGGGGTATGCAAACGAACCACATGTCCCAGTCATTCATCGAAGGGTGACTAGCGATCTTCTATTAAATCCCTAAATACAAACTCGTGCTGCAATAGCTTCAAACATCTGGGGCGATATCTTGTCAGTCGCAGCAACAACTAGTTCATTTGTCCGCACTCTAAACAATGCCTCAATCCTCAAGAGTAGACGATACATTAACGGTCATCACATTCTAGCTAGCCTCTAGTAGTGGCCCAATCTTCTGGTGTTGATCTGAACGTTCGAGAAATCTTAATAAAAACAACCCATCAAAACGCTCATGTCGCGAAAAGCACAATAAAACGACACCTCTATGAAATCGTGTGTCACCGGAATTACGCCCTGGTCAGTCCTCGTCCAAGACGAGCTTATGCCGACCGAAATTCTGGCCGCAACTCTCTCTGCCCGTGCAACGGTAGTAGCAAAAACCACCATCCGACATCGATGAGGATAGATCAAATGAACGAATAGAATACGGTGCAAAGAAATGTACATCCTAAGGCTTCTTAAGAGGAGTAGCGTATCGTAAGTATGCCGCGGAACATACACACAGTACGTCACTCTACTAAAGTCACCAACTCCATCAACCAAGGTTATCCTATGCGACGAAAGTTTGGGTCTAATACCCCTCGACCAAGTCTAAGTTCCGTAAGTTCAAGCCTAGGTTCCGAATATAAATATACTCCCTAGACTCCGCATAGTCAAACCTAGACTTGAACCAAGGTTAAACCTAGCGCTCTGATACCAACTTTATCACGACCCGAAATGGCACGTGACTGGCACTTGAATCATGTGAAGTTTATAGGACCCCACCTAATTCAAGTAAGCCAAAAGCCCAGAAATCTAAACCATTTAAAAAGAGAGTGAAGGAATACTTATTTTAAAGTTAACATATAAATCACTTTGAAAATTATAGTAAGCATTTAAAAGCATCAAGTCTTTCCCAAAAATTTCGGCAGAGTTTTCTTTGTAAATAGTGGCCCCAGACGGGTACAAACATGCATATATATAAGTAATGAATAAAGGCATCCCCAAGCAGGAGCTAGCTCTTCGCCAATTGGCGGAAACAACCACGCAATGCAATATAATATACAACGCCGAAGGGCGAGGATCAAAACTCAGAAGGAAAACCAACATCCTCAAAAAACCCAGAGAGAAACCGTAATAATACAAGCCCGCGACTCTAAGATCAAAAGAATATACAACTGTTCTTCTAGTCTATCAAATAATACAAGTCTGGTTGATGGAGTTTACTAGATACAATTGAATATAAATAAAAGTACAACGGTGATCACAATGCAAGTGAACCCACCTATCGAAGTAATCACCCGGAAGGAAGCAGTGTGCCAGCAAGCCGCAATGAAACCTGTCATGCCCCGCTTCCCAATAGATGGAAACGGTGACGTGGCAAGCCTACGACGTATTTATTCCGAGAAGGTCATTTCTCGAAATAAATACGCTAAGCGTATATAAGCAACATAAACTAACAAGAATAAACAAAAGAATGAAATCCAACTATAATTTATTACATTCATGATTCATAGTAGACAAAATATCTGAATACAAGATATTTAACATGATAAGCCTTAATAATGAGGCATACCTAAATAAGATGAAATGAAATGAAAAACTGAATGAAACTATACGTCTGTTTGTGATGTGAACTGGTTGTACTCCTTTTCGACCACTTCTATCTTCTCTGTCTCAATGTCACCTGACGAACATTCCAAGAATAGAAAGAAGTGGGTGGAATGCCCGTCAGCGAAATTACGCTCGGTAAGTCCCCAAGAATGGTGGGATGTGAAAGTATATGAATGAATATGCAAGGTGACATGTGATATAACATGAATGGAAATAAAACATGAACAAGTATAACATGGTGATATTAATGACAACTATGTAAGCATGACAATATAACATGAGAATAGAAAACAAGTATAGCATGAATATAAATCATGAACAGATAAACAAGTATGGCAGCATGCATGGTAATGTGTATGTCAACTATATCAGCATGGCAAACAAGTATAATATGGTCGTGGATTATAGGTATAGTGAATATGAAGTGAATGTAAGTGTCTTAACATGTCTCTAATTGTGTATACTAATCTAACGTAAGTTCAAGGGTGAATGTCAACCAATCTCAAGAGTGTTCTCGAACCCAACAGGATGTAATCCAGGGGTAGGGAACCACGGGCCCGAATCAAATGTTAGTAACGGGACTTCAACATACCAAACTCAACAGGCTGTAATCTAGGAGCAAGGAAATACGGACCCTCATGATAGCTTGCTTGTGGTAGTAGACATGGATTCATGATCTAGGGGGGCCTCTTGAGATTTTGTTGGATTCACGCATGAACTACCCCAACACCCCATGTATATAAGTTTATGATTAATATTATGAGTCTTGATCGAATCCATGAATACAAAAGGTGATGTACGATATCAAGTTTTCAAGATTGAGTTCATGTAGTCATGTCAAGTGCAAGTCATGCCAATTGTATTCAAGGTTCGATGTCAAGTTGGTTCAAGTGTATATACCGGGTTCAAGTATTCATGATTGAGTCGTGTCAAGATCAAGTCAATTCTAATATATAATGATTTAATCACAAGTCATATAAATAAAAATAAATAAGTAATTACATAACATGATATGAGATAAGTATATAAGTAACGTCCAAAACAATGTTGTAAATATGTGATATGTTCGACTAGTTAATCAAGTCATTTGAAATAAGAATATAAACGAAAACATATCCTTAAGTTTTATGCACACGTGAGTTTCAGTCTCGCCCAAATACGACTATCGGTTTGGGACATATATATGTTTTCGTATCATCGCGCAAAACAGATCAGAATCTGTTCAGCACCGTCACACATTTTTAAAACGCAGTTTGAGTTAATTTCTATCGTGTTTCAAGTTACAAAAATTATTATAAAATTGTATGTTTTTCTATGTAATTATCCAAAACACCAAGAATTGCGCGATTTGGATTTCTGAAGCTCTAGTTATGATCGTTTTAATATCAGCGTTTAAAACCAAAATTCAGATTTCTGAACAGCAACTATATGTTATATTGCAAAGCCTATATCGGATTATTTCATACATTTTTAAGTAATAAAGTATACAGAAAATCATAGTTCTATCGATTTTTCATCTACACATCTAAAGTTTGTCACGAACGGGCATCGGTAGTTTGAGTTATATCTAATTTAAAAACAGTGTGCGAATCAGGACAGATTCTGTCTACATCCGTCACTTAATATTGTAACACAATTTTCTATATTTTACGTCGATTTTTAGTAAAAACTTAAAACTAAGAAAATCTATATATTTCGATGTAGATATTCAAACCATCTGAAAACACTTAATTTGGATTAACGATTACAGAGTTATGGTCTCTCTAAGAAGACCCTTATTGGCGGTTTTCTGGTTTTAAAAACAGTGAATAAAAAACTATATAACACTTAAACTGTTATGCGGTTAGATCTAATTTTTTTTACAGAGTATAAAAAAAAAAAATTCTATCCAAGGTAATTTTCTTGAAATTTCCAGAATTAAAAATTAATTTCTTAAAATTATTTTAATGGTAAGGTATTGCAATGTCATATGTGAGAATGAGGAAATCGTGGTATTTATTCGTAACTTCATTTTTTTTACAAAATTTAAATAAAGTAATTTAAAATACAACAACAAACGATAAAATCCTAATTGTTTACTATGAAATCTTAACATATGGATTGAGAGTAATGAAAAAAAGACTTTACAAACTATATATGTGTGTATGTTTGTGTGTGTTCATTATTTATATATGTATCCATTTAATTAATCATTTAAGGATTATGATATGATAATAGAAGTTTTTCATGGCAATATGACAAGAGAAAGATAGAGAGAATGAGATGGAGGGAGGTAAAAAGAGAAGGGGCTTACATACACAAGCCGGTATTGTTACCGGGCTTGGCTATCCACCGATAATCTCGTGTTACCAGCTAGATTTTCTTAAAAACTTCTTTGTGTTCCTCTTCTAGGACTCTAGGTGAAGAGAGAGAAGAGAGAGATAGAAAAATGTGAGGAAGAAAAAGAAAGAGGGGAACAAATGAAAGGTCTCCTTTGTAAGTTATGAGAAGAATAAAAATTGATAAAAAAATAATTGCAAAAATGGGGATTTGAACATGTGATCTATGGAATAACAATACAAAGACTTAACCAATGAGCTACAAGATTGTTCATACAAATATTTAATAAGAATTAAATATATGATGTTGCTTAAAAAGAAAATGGGATTTTGGGCTCATAGTTTTTAAAAGAAAATGAAAATGAGATTGGATTTGGGTTATGAGCTAGGTCAGGTCTTACGTTTAATTTGAAATAGGTTAAGATTTAGTTTAAAGAAATGAGTTTGAGAAAATTAGATGGAATAATAAAATAATATATTTAATAGAAAATAAAATATACGGAAAAATACTAAGAATAAATAAATATAATATTTTACTAAAGAAAGAAAACACGAAGGTATAGTAATACTAGGGTCGTTACATTCTACCCCCCTTAATATAATTCCGTCCTCGAAATTACTCAAGAAGGATGTCGGCCAAACCTGCATGAAACTGTGGCACAACGGGGGTGAGTTGCCAACTCGTGAGTAGAAAACGTCACCGAGCAGAAATCGCATGTATGACTCTATCCTAGGTCATACAATAATATCCTTAATATATATATATATATATATATATATATATATATATATATATATAACCTGAAGCATCTAATAAGGGCAAGGTAATCATCTAAACATAAGTATAATACCAAGTGCTCGTGTCAGTGCCTCAGGTAACAACATGTCACATGTATGATGTACTAAAGCATTAAGAATGAAAGCATAATACATCTTGTACAAAATAACTGTTTTCTTATCTCAGTGAGATTTTGTATAAAAACCAAAGTATCATCCATAAAATCAATAGAGAATCCGTGTCAAGTATCGACAGAAAATATATATTCTAATATCTCAATATCTCGGGCTCCGGCAATCCGGACTGGCCCATAACATCAAATCTCAATATCTCGGGCTCCGGCAATCCGGACTGGCCCATATCATCTGTAACATTTCAAAATAATAAAATATTATTTTTGGGGAATTTTTATAATTTAATAATAAAATATTGAATATTTTAAATAAGGCGGTATAATTAAATACCGATAAATTGGGAAAATTTTTGGAAAATTATGGAAAATTCTAAAAGAGAGTGTTTTATGTGAATTATGCAAATTATAAGTTTTTATGATTAACTATACGCTATTTTAGTGCTAATCGCGATTAAAAGTCGCTAATCGCGGATTAAGCGTATTTTGTGCACTTAGCTTGCACAAAGTCTTTTTTCACACTTGTGCATTTTCTACCATGGTTTGTTTTGGGTTTGCTATTGAGGAGAGAAGGAAAATGGATTAGAAAAGAAAAGAAAAGAGTATTATATTAGGTATGGTGAAGAGAGAGAAAGAGTGGGTGAGGGTTAACTTGAGTCATGAGCCATCCCTCATCATTTCATCCTCTCATTTCTCTCCCCTCTCCTCCCTTTGTTGCTGCTGCTGCTGCACCCCCTCCTCCTCCATCTTCAATCCCCTAATACACTATGAAAATCAACTCAAAACCCAAACCCCATTTCACAAAAAGGATGCACAAGCTCACTAGCTACCCCATGGACCAAGAAAGAGAAGATTTTGAGGACTTTGAGCAACTCAAGAATTTTCTTGAGTTGCCAAAGGAGGTAATTTCTGCACCATTAGTGTAGTGTTTTAATTCCTTATGCATCCATACTTGTTTCATGTCGATATCGAGTGGTTTTGAGGACTTAGGAAAACTCTAGTTAGGGTTAATGGGAAGTGAGAGCGATGAGGGGTAATTAAGCTCAGTAGAGGCCACACAAACCCCTAGTGCTAGAATTCAGGCCTAAAACAGAGACTAGAAACCCGGAATACGGATTTAGAAAAGCCGATATCGGGAAATAATGGAATCTGTGAGGGTTAAATGGAATCTGCTATCACCCCGAGAATCTGAAATTTTTTTTGCAAACACAGAGAGATGTGCAGGCACCCTGGAAGCTAACCCCAAAACCCTAGCCCCTAATTCCCCAAACTGGCCACAGATTTAATCCAATTGGCCGCAAATTGCGGCCTGGGTCCTACCATTTTTGCTCGTGTTGGTTCTGAAGCTTTATTTCATGTAAACTAGACCCTTGGAATATGCAAAATTGACCAATTTGACCTAGGATGAAATCTGGGACCCTTTTCTATAGTTGCTGTTTTGATTCGTGTTTTCGTATTTCGTATTTTAAATTCTGAATTTGTATAATTGCGTTTTACCTCAATTACTTGGCGTTTGTATGATGATATCGAGGATTGTTAGATGGTTTTGAAAGCGTACCTATATGTTCTAACCTATAAGCTTTTAAGTGTATTGTTTTGGTTTTCGCGTGTCGTTTTGGTTTCGATTTGGTTTTAATGCGATGCGATACATGCGACATGTAGGTACCCCTACGATGATTCGAGACGATGAAGAAGATGAAAGCGACATCGACACCGACACGCAGGATTCAAGGTGAGTAGATTATATCTACGGGGGAAGTCGGGTGGATGGCGTATAGCACTCCCGCAGTTCGATATTTAGTATAGCATATATATACTATATATGGTAGCTTATTATGTGTCGTGGATATTTGAGATGAGATTAGGTGTACTATGGTTGGATTAGGGCATAGAGGTAAACTAGTATAGTTCCTAGTTGCGAACCCTAGAATAGGTTTACACCCACACGCACACACCTGCTTATCTGTTATACTTATACCTGGATGATGAGGATAGTGGATGATATTTGGAGATGAGTCGATGATATTGGGCACAGTGCCATGAGATCCTTGAATTATTCAATCATTAATTATGAAACGTGATTCGTATTTGGGATACGATGAGATTGTAGCGGGCCTTTGGGCTTGTGTTTCACACACGCATTTATATTTATATAGATGGTATCGATTTGTATTAGACTTAGATCAATACCCCAGATCATGTGATATGATGATAATGATACCTGATAATTGATGAGATGAATGTGATATTGACCCGCACCGAGCTATTGGGGATGCCGTACGATGATTTACCGTACGAGCTTTATTTGATGATAGATCCGCACTCATGATTCGAGAATGTCATATGATATTGTATCGTACGCGGTACCTCTAAGGCGGGATCACCGACTATTATATTATATTATATTATATATATATATATATATATATATATATATATATATCGACTCAGATTTAGGTGGTTTCCATACCCCTCCTGATTGACTTGTTAGTTAGAGCTGTAGTTTTGCTAGTATATGTTAGGCTAGGCCGATGCCATACCTATTTCAAAAACTAACGAATCGGGAATATTTTAAAAATAGGTAAAGGGATTCTACGGATATTTCAAAAGACGCATCTTTTCTTAAAAACACCGTAACCCTTATTTTCCTAAAAACCCTGATTCGTCTTCTTTCAAATGGCAAAACAGTATGACATAGATATATTGATGTAGATTCTGCACTGTTGTGTTTATTATTCATTTGCCGCAGATTCTTACTGTTTGCATCGCATTGCATGTTAAATATGTTTATTGCTATATCAAATCCATGCTGTTAGGACACCAGCACCATTATCGATGATGCATATGTTCCACGTACACCTGCTTGCCGGTTCACACACTTCATCATCGATAATTGCCATGTCACTACACTGTAGTACTGTTACATTCAGGATATGACCCTTGCATGGCATATTCGTGTACTTACATATTGTACACTCATACTTGTGCACATACCTATTGTACATTCATACTCGTGTACTTATATATTGTACACTTATACTTGTGCACATACCTATTGTACATTCATACTCATGTACATACTTATTGTACACTCATACTTGTGCACATACCTATTGTACATTCATACTCGTGTACTTATATATTGTACACTTATACTTGTGCACATACCTATTGTACATTCATACTCGTGTACATACTTATTGTACATTCATACTCGTGTACATACCTATTGTACATTCATACTCGTGTACATACTTATTGTACACTCATACTCGTGCACCTACCTGTTGTACACTCATACTTGTACACATACATATTTGCACATACATAGATGATTCTGGCTTGACTTGGAGATTTGGGAACCGCAAGATACTTTTTAAAACTGATTCATTTTAAAGAAGCGGTCTTACCTAAATATGTGCATATTACTATTCCATGTTGCATGATATACTGATATGCTTATATTTCTTTTATATGTCGCATACATCATGCTTCTGATTATACGCATTGAGATATGTTGTTTCCATGATATTTCTGGATTTGGGAACCGTGGGTATTTTAAAAGAAGGTATGTATTGTTTGAAAAACCCGGTTACCCTTGATATGATATTTCAGTGCGTCCACCATGTGTTTTCTCGATTCTAAGAGTGGCATGTGAAACCCGATTCGAGGAGCGGTAGGCACCGTCTGCGGGTACATGGTGGACCCGGTGAGGTACCCCGGGGCAAGAAGACTCGTATATGTTTGACGGTGAGCATGGCAAGGGAGTACTACCTACCGGTGATTGTTTTGAGCTCGGCGGATATCTGGGGGATACCGACCGGAGTTGAGAGATGAGACAGGCCGATCCGGACTGACGGAGCCCTATGTATATGAGGATTTACGTGCCGATGCTAGGCACAGGTTTCATGATGTTTTCGAGTGTCGATACTTGACACTCAGGTTCTATGATTTTGATATGTCGCGAGCGACACATGTTGATTTACATCCTCCTATTTCCATGCATATGCTTTATGATATTTACATGCATGATGTTTTTTGTCATTGGGTGACACGTGGACGATATCCACATACATGTAGTTGACATTGATGACTTTGATCACATAGTTGGACGAGATCCACATACATGATGATATTGATTACATAGTTGGATGATATCCACATACTTATAGACTTCATGATATAGTCGACATTGATCATACTTCATATTATGGTATGTTATTACCTGAGGCACTGGCACGAGCACTTAGCACTACACTCATGTATAGATGTTATATTGCCACCTTATCATGCTTCAGACTTTTTCATTTGAGGATTATATATATATCTGATCGTATTGACCTATGATTGTGTCATACATACGATTTCTGCTCTGTGATGTTTTCTATTCACGAGTTGGCAACTCACCCCCGTTGTGCCACAGTTTCTTGCAGGTTTTGCCGTACATGTTTCATTCCGGCTTTTCTGGCACACTGCTTTCCTTACGGGTGACTTGCTTTGGTAGGTGGATTCTTTTGCATCAGAACCACCATTGTATAAGTATTATTCAGCTGTATCTAGAAATTCCATCAACCAAGCTTGTATATTGTTTCAGACTTAGAAAACCAGTTGTGTATTATTTCGACCTTAGAGTCGTGCGTTGTAGTATTATGGTTTTCATGTTGATTTTGAGTTTTCCTTTGAGTTTTGATCCTCGCCCTTCGGCATTGTATATTATACTACTTTCGTGGTTATGACCGTCGATTGACGAAGAGCTAGCTCCCGTTTGGGGATGCCTTTTATCATTGTATATATACTATTCATGTTGTACCCCGTTCGGGGCCAGTATTTACAAAGGAAACTCTGCCGAAATTTTCAGAAAAGACAAGACATTTTTAAAATGTATATTCGGCTTACTTATTTAAAAGCCTTGCTTTTAAAACATGTTTTCCTTACTTCTTAAAAAAAAAACTAGTTTTCCTTATTTACTCCTTAAAATGGTTTTAGATTTCTGGGCTTTTGGCTTACTTGAGTTAGATGGATTCCTATAGACTTCATATGATTCAAGTGCCAGTCACGTACTATTTCGGGTCGTGACAAAGTTGGCATCAGAGCGCTAGGTTAAGCTTGGTTCAAGTCTAAGTTTGACTATGCGGAGCCTAGAGCGTTTATATATATATATATACGGAACTTAGGCTTGACCTTACGGAACTTAGACTTAGTCGAGGGGGTATTATACCCGAACTTTCGTCGCATAGGATGACCCTTGGTTGATGGAGTAGGTAGCTTGAGTAGAGTGACGTACCATACGTATGTTCCGCGGCATACTTACGATACGCTACTCCGCTTAAGAAACCTTAGGATGTATATTTCCTTGCACAATATTATATTCATTCCCATGATCTATCCTCATCGATATTGGTTATGATTTTGCTGCCATGATTACACGGGCAGAGAGAGCTACGGCTAGAGTTGCGTCAGCATGAGCTCGTCACGGACGAGGACTGACCAGGGCGTGATTCCAGAGACGTACGATTGCGTATAGAGGCATCGTTTTATTGTGTTTTCGCGTCATGAGCGTTTGACAGATCGCTGTTACGAGATTTCCCGGATGTGCTGATCGGCACCAGAGGATCAGGCTACTGCTAGAGACCAGCCAGGATGTGATGACCATTGATGTATCGCTTATTCATGATGATGGAGGCGCTGTTCGGCGTACAGACGAATGAGCCAGTTGCTACTGCAAATGATGAGATATCACCCAGACGTTAGAACTACCGCAGCATGAGTATATACTTAGAGATATGATGGTAAGTCGCTAGTCACTCGAGGATGAATGACTAGGACATGCGGTTCATTCGCTTACCCCGATGCGAGATCATCAGATAGATTGATTTCAGCTAGAGACGACTTCACGCAGATTCGTTGAGAGTCGATAAAGACGATCGAATGTCAGGAACCCATTTCCAAGTTTAAAGTATTTGGAAGACAATGCAAGTAATGCTATGGACCCTCTAGAAGAATGAAACCCTAACTCGACGTAATGACCATGGAACGCCTCCGAACCTTAGGGTTTGCGGCAGTTTAACGGTGCCATTTGTAAGGCTTGGGTTTGCCCTTCTACAGTTGGTCCACAGGTGCTGTGGTATGTACCGGAAGACTATTAAACTATACTCAAGATGTCGATCTCTTGGGGGATTATGAGGTTCTGACAAATCGATCGGATGGTTCGACATCTTTCGGATATCATGTGATGGGACACGTTCCTTGAGAGACTCCAGATACGAGCATAGCCGTTGGAGCGCAATCCATGCAGCCACGATGAGACGAGTTCGAAGCAGTCGACAGCAGAGAAAAGTGGAGTAAGAGATTCGTACGAGATCTTGATGAGATGACGTTCCACTCCGCTGACATCAGAGATGCAATACGCATGCAGAGGCGTTGTATATGGATATACCTTCCAGAAGGAGTCGCGATGGGTATGCAGCAGTTCCGGAACAAGAAATAGATATAGTAAAGATGATAACTTCCGGGCAATTCGGAAGAAACGAGATTTGAGAGAGACCTCGATAGGACCTTTCTGGAATACTACGAGAAGACTTGGACCCAGGAGTGGTTATATTGCGCACACTCAGCAGGCCAGAGTTCGGCATCGTCGACGAAATAGTTGACCAGGTTCGGATAGAGGGCCTCACCCAGATGCGTTGTGAATTGATCAAGAATGGACGCGTATGGAGTATACCTCCGCAGATCGGGACGAGTTCCTGAGGATGTGTTCGGCTAGATATCTTCCACAGAGTGATGAAGATACCGAGTTCGTGATTTCGAGTCCGCGTGAGAGACTTCGGATTGACCGTAGCCAAGAACATTTGCAGTGCGCAGATAAAGACGTGGCATCGAAGCGGGCGATGATACAGACAGGCGGGACAAGAAGTTCGTGCGAGATGCTGACGAGCTGTTATTACTCCTCGTTAAGATTAAAGGTCGGATATGCCTACAGAGGCGTTGGGATGCGACCAGTTTTCGAGGAAATGCTGTGCTGAGGACGCAGATGTCCATAGAGCGAGAAGAGATTATGCAAGAGTACCGGCCTCCATACAGTTCGGCATAGGCGAGGTCGGAAGAGACCTTGAGCAGGATTCCTTCCAGGACACCGCTGCGATAAGGTTTGCACTCGGGATCAGATGTGTAATGTGTATTCAGAGGACCAGAGGTCAGCGCCAGTGACGTGCTGCTATACGAGTGGCAGTGAGGATTGATCAGAGAAGTGCCAGAATGGAATCGTCTCCGTTAGCATACCTGACAGGGCCGATGAGCCGACGGATTGCGAGATTGGTAATCCACAGAGAAGTAAGGGCCCAGAGACAGAGGACGCCAGACCGTGAGTAAGAGGCAAGTAGATATCTTGCGCTGCTAGCATGGTTGCACGTACTGGGCATTTATATCTTGCGCATAGTTGTTACACTTGAGATGTGATTTATACACCGTTGTGTTGATTTATGATTTGTGCACAGTTATTGCACCTGATATCGTTTTCGTGCCTTGGCTGCACATGCTTATGACTTCATGGATTTCATACAGTTGAGTTGATTTTGTGCATATGATACGCACACGATTTGATTTTTGCACTCGGTATAACTTATATGTGCTTGTAGTGCATTGATATGTGTTTTGTGCACGCAGTTGCACACGTTTATGATTTTTACACCTTGGTACACTCGGTGTTGCTATTTATGCATTTGAGTTATTGTTTGGGTTTTTGTGCACAGGATGCACTGTATTTGTATTTCTTGCACAGGATGTGCCAGTTTTATACCTCGTGCGTTTATCGCACCAGATTTATATTTCGTGCCTTTGTTGCACCGGATTTATATTTTGTGCACCACAGTCGCATCTGACTCTGATTTGATGTCATTCGATATGTTGATTTCGATTTCATGCCTATATTATGCATGTGATTTGATTTATGCTTTCAGCATAGTTTTCATGCACTTTTGTGCTTAGATTTGATTTGTGCACGTTGATACACATGGTTGTGAGCTTATGTACCGCGGTATACCTGATTTTGATTGAGCCGTATTGTATACCGTCGATTTTGATTTTGATATTGATGTTGATTTCTTGCACTCCGTGCATTTGATTTGGATTTTCGCGCGTGTTGAGCGCATGTTTTGAGATGCGATTTTGGCGCACACCAGATGCACTAAATCGAGATTTTCGTGCATGTCTGATGCACCTGATTTTGCTGTCAGGCACACACGTTGCCTATGATAGATGTTTCGTGCACGCCCGTTGCACCTAGATGTTGTTTCTATGCACATGTATGGCACACATATGGATTTTGATTTCCGTGCGCACCAGACGCACAGGGTATTCTTATATACATTTTGGGATTGATTTCTTATGGAGCAGTACGTTTTTATGATATTTGCTATATGTTTTCGTACTGAGCAGGACTAGTCAGAGGACAGCACTTGATATATTTTGCATGCATTGATAGTTATCGAAGGGATTTCCAAAAAGGGAGCTATAGTCTCAGTATTTACCTACGTGTCTGATATAACACGACACGTTTAAATCAAGGGAACCCTTCTAAATTGTTTTCAAACGGCGGAACGTACATATTAAACAAAAGATATATACATATATGATTATTTTCTTACGATAGACGTCCGCCACTGTGCAGTGTTATGCACATCGCACAGTGACTTAAAATGATTTGGCATGCATTTTCTTCAAATATTTATATGTATAGTTCTGATTTATATCATATTGGTTTTGTTTTGGATTTGACATTTGTGTCTTTACCATGACTCCGATGATTGCGGGATGCTTGACGGAGCTTTGATTTTGCGTTATCTACTCATTGTTCATGCGCATGCATTACGCTATGATGCGTTTTATCTATTGATGATTTCGGAGCCCCGACGACTTAGTCTTTTACTGAAATGTTTTAGTATTTGAGGGGTTTAAATTTAAATTCGGGGACCGAATTTCTTTAAGGGGGGAAGATTGTAACATTTCAAAATAATAAAATATTATTTTTGGGGAATTTTTATAATTTAATAATAAAATATTGAATATTTTAAATAAGGCGGTATAATTAAATACCGATAAATTGAGAAAAGTTTTGGAAAATTATGGAAAATTCTAAAAGAGGGTGTTTTATGTGAATTATGCAAATTTTAAGTTTTTTGATTAACTATACGCTATTTTAGTGCTAATCGTGATTAAAAATCGTTAAACGCGGATTAAGCGTGTTTTGTGCACTTAGCTTGCACAAAGTCTTTTTTCACACTTGTGCATTTTCTACCATGGTTTATTTTGGGTTTACTATTGAGGAGAGAAGGAAAATGGATTAGAAAAGAAAAGAAAAGAGTATTATATTAGGTATGGTGAAGAGAGAGAAAGAGTGGGTTAGGGTCAACTTGAGTCATGAGCCATCCCTCATCATTTCATCCTCTCATTTCTCTCCCCTCTCCTCCTTTTGTTGCTGCTGCTGCTGCACCCCCCCTCCTCCTCCATCTTCAATCCCCCAATACACCATGAAAATCAACTCAAAACCCAAACCCCATTTCACAAAAAGGATGCACAAGCTTACTAGCTACCCCATGGACTAACAAAGAGAAGATTTTGAGGACTTTGAGCAACTCAAGAATTTTCTTGAGTTGCCAAAGTAGGTAATTTCTGTACCATTAGTGTAGTGTTTTAATTCCTTATGCATCCATACTTGTTTCATGTCGATATCGAGTGGTTTTGAGGACTTAGGAAAACTCTAGTTAGGGTTAATGGGAAGTGAAAGCGGTGAGGGGTAATTAAGCTCAGTAGAGGGCACACAAACCCCTTAGTGTTAGAATTCAGGCCTAAAACAGAGACTAGAAACCTAGAATACGGATTTAGAAAATCCGATATCGGGAAATTGTGGAATCTGTGAGGGTTAAATGGAATCTGCTATCACCTCGAGACTCTGAAATTTTTTTTGCAAACACAGAGAGATGTGCAGGCACCCTGGAAGCTAACCCCAAAACCCTAGCCCCTAATTCCCCAAACTGGCCGCAGATTTAATCCAATTGGCCGCAAATTGCGGCCTGGGTCCCACCATTTTGGCTCGTGTTGGTTCTGAAGCTTTATTTCATGTAAACTAGACCCTTGGCATATGCAAAATTGACCAATTTGACCTAGGGTGAAATCTGGGACCCTTTTCTATAGTTACTATTTTGATTCGTGTTTTCGTATTTCGTATTTTAAATTCTGGATTTATATAATTGCGTTTTATCTCGATTACTTTGCGTTTGTACGACGATATCGAGAATTGTTTGATGGTTTTGAAAGCATACCTATAGGTTCTAACCCATAAGCTTTTAAGCGTATCGTTTTAGTTTTCGCATGTCGTTTTGGTTTCGATTTGGTTTTAATGCGATGCGATACGTGCGACATGTAGGCACCCCCACGATGATTCGAGACGATGAAGAAGATGAAGGCGACATCGACACCAACACGCAGGATTCAAGGTGAGTAGATTATATCTACGGGGAAAGTCGGGTGGATGGCGTATAGCACCCCCGCAGTTCGATGTTTAGTATAGCATATATATACTATATATGATAGCTTATTATGTGTCGTGGGTATTTGAGATGAGATTAGGTGTACTATGGTTGGATTAGGGCGTAGAGGTAAACTAGTATAGTTCCTAGTGGCGAACCCTAGAATAGGTTTACACCCACACGCACACACCTGCTTATCTGTTATACTTATACCTGGATGATGAGGATAGTGGATGATATTTGGAGATGAGTCGATGATATTGGGCATGGTGCCATGAGAACGGTGATATATCATGATTCATATTTGGGATACGACATGAGATTGTAACGGGCCTTTGGGCTTGTGTTTCACACACGCATTTATATTTATATAGATGGTATCGATTTGTACTAGACTTAGATCAGTACCCCAGATCATGTGATATGATGATATTGATACCTGATAATTGATGAGATGAATGTGATATTGATCCGCACCCAGCTATTGGGGATGCCGTACGATGATTTACCGTACGAGCTTTATTTGATGATAGATCCGCACTCATGACTCGAGAATGTCATATGATATTATATCGTACGCGGTACCTCTGAGGCGGGATCACCGACTATTATATTATATATATATATATATATATCGACTCAGATTTAGGTGGTTTCCATACCCCTCCTGATTGACTTGTTAGTTAGAGCTGTAGTTTTGCTAGTATATGTTAGGCTAGGCCGATGTCATACCTATTTCAAAAACTAACGAATCAGGAATATTTTAAAGACAGGTAAAAGGATTCTACGGATATTTTAAAAGACGCATCTTTTCTTAAAAACACCGTAGCCCTTATTTTCCTAAAAACCCCGATTCGTCTTCTTTCAAATGGCAAAACAGTATGACATAGATATATTGATGTAGATTCTGCACTGTTGTGTTTATTATTCATTTGCCGCAGATTCTTACTGTTTGCATCGCATTGCATGTTAAATATGTTTATTGTTATATCAAATCCATGCTGTTAGGACACCAGCACCATTATCGATGATGCATATGTTCCACGTACACCTGCTTGCCGGTTCACACACTTCATCATCGATAATTGCCATGTCACTACACTGTAGTACTGTTGCATTCAGGATATGAACCTTGCATGGCATATTCTTGTACTTACATATTGTACACTCATACTTGTGCACATACCTATTGTACATTCATACCTGTGTACTTACATATTGTACACTTATACTTGTGCACATACCTATTGTACATTCATACTCGTGTACATACTTATTGTACACTCATACTTGTGCACATACCTATTGTACATTCATACTCGTGTACTTACATATTGTACACTTATACTTGTGCACATACCTATTGTACATTCATACTTGTGTACATACTTATTGTACACTTATACTTGTGCACATACCTATTGTACAGTCATACTCGTGTACATACTTATTGTACACTCATACTCATGCACCTACCTGTTGTACACTCATACTTATACACATACATATTTGCACATACATAGATGATTCTAGCTTGACTTGGAGATTTGGGAACCGCAAGATACTTTTTAAAACTGATTCATTTTAAAGAAGCGGTCTTCCCTAAATATGTGCATATTACTATTCCATGTTGCATGATATACTAATATGCTTACATTTCTTTTATATGTCGCATACATCATGCTTTCTGATTATACGCATTGAAATATGTTGTTTCCATGATATTTCTGGATTTGGGAACCGTGGGTATTTTAAAAGAAGGTATATATTGTTTGAAAAACCCGGTTACCCTTGATATGATATTTCAGTGCGTCCACCATGTGTTTTCTCGGTTCTGAGAGTGGCATGTGAAACCCGATTCGAGGAGCGGTAGGCACCGTCTACGGGTACATGGTGGACCCGGTGAGGTACCCCGGGGCAAGAAGACTCGTATATGTTAGACGGTGAGCCTGGTAAGGGAGTTCTACCTACCGGTGATTGTTTTGAGCTCGGCGGATATCTGGGGGATACCGACCGGAGTTGAGAGATGAGACGGGCCGATCCGGACTGACGGAGCCCTATGTATATGAGGATTTATGTGCCGATGCTAGGCACAGGTTTCATGATGTTTTCGAGTGTCGATACTTGACACTCAGGTTCCATGATTTTGATATGTCGCGAGCGACACATGTTGATTTACATCCTCCTATTTCCATGCATATGCTTTATGATATTTACATGCATAATGTTTTTTGTCATTGGGTGACACGTGGACGATATCCACATACATATAGTTGACATTGATGACTTTGATCACATAGTTGGACGAGATCCACATACATAATGACATTGATTACATAATTGGATGATATGCACATACTTATAGACTTCATGATATAGTCGACATTGATCATACCTCATATTACGGTATGTTATTACCTGAGGCACTGGCACGAGCACTTAGCACTACACTCATGTATAGATGTTACATTGCCACCTTATCATGCTTCAGATTTATTCATTTGAGGATTATATATATATGATCGTATTGACCTAGGATTGTGTCATACATACGATTTCTGCTCTGTGATGTTTTCTATTCACGAGTTGGCAATCCACCCCCGTTGTGCCACAGTTTCTTGCAGATTTTGCCGTACATGTTTCATTGCGGCTTTTCTGGCACACTGCTTTCCTTACGGGTGACTTGCTTTGGTAGGTGGATTCTTTTGCATCAGAACCACCATTGTATATGTATTATTCAGTTGTATCTAGAAATTCCATCAACCAAACTTGTATATTGTTTCAGACTTAGAAAACCGGTTGTGTATTATTTCGACCTTAGAGTCGCGCGTTGTAGTATTATGGTTTTCATGCTGATTTTGAGTTTTCCTTTGAGTTTTGATCCTCGCCCTTCGGCGTTATATATTATACTGCTTGCGTGGTTGTGACCGTCGATTGACGAAGAGCTAGCTCCCGCTTGGGGATGCCTTTTATCGTTGTATATATACTATTCATATTGTACCCCGTTCGGGGCCAGTATTTACAAAGGAAACTTTGCCGAAATTTTCAGAAAAGACAAGACATTTTAAAAATGTATATTCGGCTTACTTATTTAAAAGTCTTGCTTTTAAAACATATTTTCCTTACATCTTAAAAAAAACTAGTTTTCCTTATTTACTCCTTAAAATGGTTTTAGATTTCTGGGCTTTTGGCTTATTTGAGTTAGATGGAGTCCTATAGACTTCATATGATTCAAGTGCCAGTCACGTACTATTTCGGGTCGTGACATTATCAAATCTCGGCCTCCGGAAATCCGGACTGGCCCATCTCATCAAATCTCAAGACTACGTTGGTATCCTCCGGATATCCGCCGCGTCATAAATAACCGGTCGGTAGTGCTCCCTTGCCAAGCTCAACGCTATCATCTGCGACAATCTTGCCCCGGGATACCGCACCTGGTCCACCATGCACCCGCAGACAGTTACTCCTCCTCAAATTGGGTGTATGATACCGCTCAAGAGCCGAGAAAACTCATGGTGGACACCTCTCACATCATATCACGAGAAAACCGCAAATTTCTATTTTTTAGAAATGATAATGAGTTTATAAAATCCTTGCGGTTTCTCCAAATCCAGAAAATCTCATGGAAAATGAGAAATCCCAACTCGAGAGTAAATAAACAGTGAATTACCGGCACAAATCCCCATAATATTGCATGGCAAATGAATATATACATGCATAGGTATCTATGTAAAGAATGCAATATCTAAACTAGCACATTAATGACATATCAGAACTATCAGCTAGCAAGTTATATCAATAAAGTAATATTCTCTAAAGTGTATGTAACATGGGAATTACCGATGATGATGTGTGTAAGCCGGCAAGTAAGTGTTCGTAGATATACGTATTATCGGTAATAGTGCTGGTGTCCTGACAACATGGGTTCATAATAACAAAAGAAATCATAAGTATAATCATGCAATGTGATAAGAACAACATGAATATATGGAGAAAGATGTAGTAACCACAACATATAAGAATATACATTTATATATATACGAGTCATACTGTTTTGGCCTTTGAAATAAGCACAAATCATGGTTTTTAGAAAATAGGGGCTACAGTGTTTTTAAGAAAAGGTACGTCCTTTGAAAAATCCGTAATATCCCTCGGGTTGTCTTTAAAGTAATCACGATTCGTTAGTTTTGAAAATAAGTATGACTCGAGCCCAGTCTAACATTTACCTGATAAACTACAGGACTAAACCAATAGATTAATCGAAAGGGTAAGGAAATACACCTAAAGTCCGAGTCGATATATCTAGTAGTCGGCGATCCCACCTCAATAGCGTCACGTATGGTAAAATATATAATACGACATCCGCGAGTCAAGAGTGTGGATCAATCATCATATTTATACCTCGTACGCTAAAATCCATCGTACGGCATCCCAAAATCAGGGTACGGGTCAAATATCACATTTACCTCATTATTCACATGGTATCATTATCATAATATCATGAACTAGGGTTACTGATCTAAAGTCTAGTACATTCCGATAATGATCAATCACGGCATTAATCAATGCCAGAATGAAGCCTGGAGAAACATGGGTCCAGTATGCAATACGGTGGCGGAATCTATGGTCGAAGTGCGAGCAGCGCATCGAAGAAGCGCCTGCGGTAGGCATGTTCGTGGGTACTCTTGACCCTTAAGCGACCATATCCCAATTCATGATGTTCTTCAAGCCGACCACCTTCCAGGCTTTGATTGATAAGCTGGCCCAAATGGACCAGATGGGCCATAGGCCTTCCTCTTCAAAGGCGGAGCCTTGGAATGAAAAGGGCAAAGGGAAAGCAACCTTCGTCACCAACGCTCAACAACAACCGAGTGTCCCGAGACCGGTTGTTCGCCAAAGCAACAAGCGGCAATCCCTCGATAAGAAGTTGAGACGTCCTTACTCGTTTTCCCGGGATAAAACAAGGAAACTGTTTGAACTGGCAGTGCGCAATGAGCTCATCACTCTACCGGAGTCGAGACATCCACCGCAACCGAACGACATCAACGATCCCAATTACTGCCCCTACCACCGAGTATTGGGTCATTCGATCGAAAATTGCTAAGTCTTCAAAAATTGGGTTGAAGACCAGTATCAACAGGGCAAGTTCGCGCTGTCCGAAAACTGGAAGGTAAATCTTCCACAACCACATGCTCCGAAAAAGATGGACCTGCCGGGGGCATCGTGCTCATTCATAAAGGAAGCTCCATGGGAAGTTGTTCTTTCGGCAAAAACTAAAAGAATGCTGAAAGATCTTCAAACATGTCCGGCGATCAGATGGAAAAGCCCGCAAGAGCCGGAGATCATCGACGGGATGATGAAACCATGCCCAACATCGGGAATGAATAGCAATGGTCAAAACGCTTAGGCCCAGTGGTTAAAGTCTTCGAAGAAAAAGAAGAAGACCAAAAAGCCCGCGCAGTCTAACGACAAGCGCGCGGATCTGCAAAAGCATATTGACGCGCTGAAAGAATACAACCAGAGGGCGCGAACCCCAGTCACGCTTCAAGAGTTCCTCAATCACATCCTTGAGAATGAAGATAACGACAATGATGAGGGAGACGACTTGCCAGAAGAATCCGAAGATTATGTTGCAAGTTGCCACATGATCACTCATTTGTCGCTAGGTAATGTTCACACCATAATATTGCATTATTATATTCCCCATTCTTATTCTTTTTATAAATAAACATGTGCTTTTGACGCATGTCTGCTACATGTTACAGGTTACAGGTTCTTGGACAGAAAACAGTGAAAACGATGTAAAGACGATGAAAAAAGTGGACTTTAACTAACAAACAGAAGATTCTTGATCAAGCCTACATCAAAGAACAGTTCACAATTAACAAGGCAACGCAAGGTCCAAGATGTCAAAGCAAACGGTTAAAGTCCAACACAATTCTTCACTGGAAAATCTGGAAAAGAATCAGAAGCCAAGTTCAGAAAAGAACCAAAGAATTAAGAAGACCAAAGATCCAGAGATCAGTACCCAAAAGCCCAGAGCCCAATTCCCTAGTTTGGCCGCGGAACCGCGGCCAAACCCAGGGTGGGACCGCGGTTCCGCGGCCGTATAGGGCCCGGGACTTGGGAAATTTCTGAGACTTGTTTTGGCGGCGCTGAAAAGTTGACCTAGGGCTATTTTTATAAATTTAGACATGCGGATCAAAATGTAACCTAGTGTTTCCTATTCTCTATAAATAGGAACTCTAAAGATTGTAATTTCTTATGCCTCCTTTTAATAATAAATTCAGAATTCTTTATGGAGAGCATCGGTGCCTCTCTTCAAATCAGAAATTCAGATCTGACAACCTGCGTTGATGTTTGGAGAGATGCATCTGTAAGTAGATTTAATTCCTTACTCTAGTTTAGATTTCAATTCTTTGCCCTAGGTAGATTTAATTTCTTACCTTAGATAAATTGTTTAGAGTTAGCTTTGGGGAAGGATTTTGGGAGATGAGATCTCTCATCCCTTTCTTACCCATAATATATTTTCAATAGGACTCCATGCATACACGCACACACCGCGCCCTACGGCACCCTATCCCTCGAGGTAGCGGTGATACCGTAGTATAAAAGCCCGGTTGCGCGCGTTTTCCATGGAGGTCAGGGTAAGGATCTCTAAAGGAAGGACAAGAACCTAGAGGAAGGAACACCTTCCCGAATGGATCTAATCCCCTTTATTGATAATTACCATAACTCCTCATAGATCTTCATTCGGGTATAGAAACCGTTGAGATTTACCTCCATTTCCAAACCATCCCTAAACCTAACCCTAGCAAGACTAGATCTAGATAATCGTAGTATAGAATAATTAGGTTTTTAGATTTAATAATCAATCCGAACACCCTTCGGAATTAACTCGTTAGCGCGACTAGGAAATTCACAACATCCCTGTGGATCGACCCGTACTCACCGGCTAGTTGCAAGCGACACCGTTCTTGATTGCGGTAATAGATAGTTTTTGAGCAAAATCAAATGGCGCCGTTGCCGGGGATGGCGTAGAACTTTCCTTTTTGCGATTTCGTGTCAATCTTAAATTAAAAAATCATAAAAATCTAAAAAATCCAAAAATCATAGAAATATATCAATTTTTATTTTTTGGAAAGGGTACTTTGTTGTTTGAATCTTGCAGGAACAATCGAGACAGATCTGGAAATATTCAGAAATCGAAACAGCAAACAAAAGATCAAAACAGAAGGGTATTTCAACAACAGAGCAACTGCAAAAATTTGGTGAGCTGATTCACCCAGTATACCGCGGATCCGCCGCGCAACCTGTGCTTAGACCGCGGAAACGCGGCACTGTAGAGACGACGTCATCACAGAATTTTTTTTGGGACTCGTGCTGACTAGCCTGCCGCGAAAACGCGGCAGGAACGCGTTTATACGGCGGAAAGGCGGCTGAACAGTGTCCTCTGTTCGTGGAATTTGCTCTGTAAGTCTCCTCTGTTCCTCCTCTGTAATTTTTGAAATATCTTTTTTGGAAATTCCTGAAGGATTCCGTGAGCTATAAAATATATTCTCTTCCATATAACAATTTTGTGCAGGATTTTTGCGCCCCACTTAAATTAGAAATAGATTGCAAGTAATATTTTTCTGTTGCATATCTTTTATCAAAATCTTTTTGCAACAATTTCCAAATAAAGAGAAAAAGAAAAAAAGACAAATCTTTTATAGAAACTTGCAAATTTTTTGCCGCAAATAAATCCTTGCACCACCACCCATCTTTCTTTCTTTCACCCTTTCTTCTTACAACATGGGTACCCCACATAATAAATCACTTGCCGAATTTTGGTATCCCGAACCTAATTTTGCGTCGTACGTCAATTTGTTCGGTCAATTTAAAGACAATCCTTCCTTGCCTAAAAAATCTTTGGAAGATCAAATAGAGGCGTCTAGGAGAAACAGTTCGACTTTTCAACCCACTTTGTGTCAACCAAGTCAACCTTTATCACCTCCATATGTTGATACCACTTTTTCAAGTCCTTCTGTCACTCCTAAGCCGATGTCCATTGCTGAGCATATTGCTCAATCTCACAGCCGATCTTTCACCCCTCTCCACTCATCTAGTTCTAGGGATCCGCACGATTATTCACCTTTTTATCCACATGTTGATCCTACCCCTGTCCAACCAACCACTTCCTACCAGTCCTACCTGACTTTCCCACCTTCACTAGACACTGCTTCTACACAGCCTGTTGGGAGTTTTGCATATCCACACGATTTCGAATCTTTTACCGAAACCCTCTTACCACCCAAGTCTAGTTTGGAAGAGTCGTTGGAGGCGTATATAGCAGCAACAAACAAAATGGTTAGGAATGTGGAAGCGTCAATGGCCGCCCTTATGCAACCTAGTGAACCGGTAGCCAGTTTCCAACTAGCTTCAAATTTTTCAATGTATGAGGAGGCGGTTGGACAGAATGAGAATGTGAGAGGATTTCCAAATCAAACCTACCCTTACCCAATTGAAGCCCTCAACTCCGGTTTTCCATCGATTGTCCCCAATGAGTCACCAGATGAAAATAAAAACGAGTTGTGTGATTTTGTAGTGCTTGATTTGCCAAATTGTGAAGAACCCCTTTCGAGTGAAACCACACTTAATCCGTTTGACCTTTACACTTCCACTCTAGAACCTACATTGATAAACAGCCATGCTTTTGAGGAGGTGTCTAAAGAAATTGACTTTCACTTGATTGTGGATATAGACGCCGGGAAAATTTTGGATGATGAACCGTAGATTTGAATGAAATTTTGTGTCCAATTCATCATCCCGAATCATTAGATGTTTCTCCCGAACTTCATATGTGTCTGGATTTTGATGATAATGGCATGAAGGAGGATTATGAGGATAGTATTGAGGAGAGTTTTGAGGATCATATTGAGGTTGAACCATTTTTGTTTGACATGTCTGATTTTCCAATTCATCCTCCCGAACCTTTAATTGTTATATCACGCTCCCTCCTTTCCATCATTCCGACCACGCTTGAAGACTGTGAGCTTGAAAAATTTTCCTTTGAATCTGATACTGTTCTCACAGATGATAACACTTACGAGTGTTTCACTTTTTCGGACGATATTGATGACTCACTGCCCGAGTTTGAGTCCTTTACATTTTCAGATGAGTTAGTTGAACCATCAGACTCGGTTGCTTACAGTAGTTTCGAACCATTAATGGAATCTTTCAAGTTCGAGACAGTTTACTACGGTAAGAATGATACAATCCCTAATTCACTCCCTTTCGTCCTTCCTATTGTTCCGACCGTACAAGAGACCGTTACGCTTTCATCTCCAATACCAAGTTCGGCGTACCCATGTTTTCTTGCGAATCTTGAGGGATTTGACCCCATTTCACGACGAGTTGATAGATTAGCGCAATCGCTTTTAACACATCGGTCATCACAAATTGCGCTAATTTATTCACTCGATTTACACCCTCAAGATCGTACTCTACTTCTTTCTCCTTTCCGACATTCTTCTCCCCCACCGAGACCATATTCTCTTCTTCCCATTCGGTCTCGTGTGTTTCTCATCTCTTTTCTTTCTACTCCATTCTTTCACCAACTAGACCATTACCACGATAAGATTTTTGAATGGTTGGTGCTAACCTTTGGCTTGTGTAAGGCCAAGCTTAAGTTTGGGAGGGAACCTTGTTGTATATATGTATATATATATATTTTTTTCTTTTTCTATAAAAAATAAAAAAAAAATAAAAAAATAAAAAAAATTATAAATAAATAAACAGGGGAGTGCCGGCATTTTGACCATTTTGGTGTAGCATGACAGTGAGGACACTGTCAAGTTCAAGTTTGGGGGTATGCTCGGTACGTCTTCTTCCTTCCTTCGTATTCATTTGTACATATTCTTTGCATTTGCATACTTATTCGAAAACCCATAAAAATTTAAAAAATTCAAAAATTATAAAAATTATTGTATTCAATTTTTGCTTATTTGACTAGAGTTTGACAGATAGGTTAACTAGCTAGGAACAACTAGATCTTATACGTAGTAAATTAAAAACCCTAAGAATAACCTTTCTTAAAGTTTAATGGTAGAGAGTATATGTCTTTGTAGTTTATTTAGAAATAGGCAAATTTTGGGTTCACTTCTTGGGCTAAGTCGAAATGAAGGAAAAGTATTGATATTTTATTAGAGTATAAGTTTGAAAAATAATTCCTAGCTTAAGTCGAGATTCTGAAAATATATACCCTACAACGCACCTTGAAACTTGGAATAGTAGAAGAGACCTTGAAATACTCTTGTCTAAAGTCCTTAGTACAATGAAAAAAATAAATATATATATAAGTGTGAATAAAGAATAAAAAAAAAATGAACACGGGTTTTTGTGATTACTTAAGGCTGCAAAAATAGAAAAATATTTAGCGAGGGTGCTTTATCACCTAGTGCCTTGGACCAACTGGTTTGAGAGTCACTGCTAAAGCCTTAGGTGTTACATGACTAGGATTTACGCTTTAAAGTGCAAACACATCTTGTAATCGGTTGTTGGTACCTCAAGAAGTATTAACGTTCGCATGAAGGATGTGTAAGCAAGATTCATTTAAATTCACCAACTAATAAGTACTTTGGACAACGGACAAGGGTATGATTGTTTGATTTGAATTTCCAAGTGTAGGGATGATTTATACACACACGTGGGGATATGTGATTGGAGTTTAGATGAGAGAAAGGGATGAAGAATAAAACTTGTATCTTTAGTAGAATTGATAAAAATTCCTAAGTGGAGATGGAACCCTAGAAGGAAAACTTAAAAAATGCCGAAAGCTACGTAGGTCTGCAGAACATATATAATCTTAAGATAGATGATAAGGAAGTGTGAAGAATGTGGGTGGATAATTTACGAGTAGAAGATAATAGAATTCCTTGTTGGAAAACTTAATTGGAGAACAAAAGTTGAAAAGCCGAATTGATAGGATTTTGTAGGTAGTATCCGCTGAAAACCCTCAGGAGACAACACTCTTCCTACTAGGGACACCTAGAGGTTTAACGGCTTGTTGCATGTGCTCAGTGCAATTGCGCTTCCCTGCGAAAATGCGGTTAGGATTTTAGTGAATAAAAATAAGTTTGCTCGAGGATGAGCAAAAGATAAGTTTGGGGGTATTTGTTCACACCATAATATTGCATTATTATATTCCCCATTCTTATTCTTTTTATAAATAAACAGGTGCTTTTGACGCATGTCTGCTACATGTTACAGGTTACAGGTTCTTGGACAGAAAACAGTGAAAACGATGTAAAGACGATGAAAAAAGTGGACTTTAACCAACAAACAGAAGATTCTTGATCAAGCCTACATCAAAGAACAGTTCACAATTAACAAGGCAACGCAAGGTCCAAGATGTCAAAGCAAACGGTTAAAGTCCAACACAATTCTTCACTTGGAAAATCTGGAAAAGAATCAGAAGCCAAGTTCAGAAAAGAACCAAAGAATTAAGAAGACCAAAGATCCAGAGATCAGTACCCAAAAGCCCAGAGCCCAATTCCCTAGTTTGGCCGCGAAACCGCGGCCAAACCCATGCTGGGACCGCGGTTCCGCGGCCGTATAATGCCCGGGACTTGGGAAATTTCTGAGACTTGTTTTGGCGGCGCTGAAAAGTTGACCTAGGGCTATTTTTGTAAATTTAGACATGCGGATCAAAATGTAACCTAGGGTTTCCTATTCTCTATAAATAGGAACTCTAAAGATTGTAATTTCTTATGCCTCCTTTTAATAATAAATTCAGAATTCTTTATGGAGAGCATCGGTGCCTCTCTTCAAATTAGAAATTCAGATCTGACAACCTGCGTTGATGTTTGGAGAGATGCATCTGTAAGTAGATTTAATTCCTTACTCTAGTTTAGATTTCAATTCTTTGCCCTAGGTAGATTTAATTTCTTACCTTAGATAAATTGTTTAGAGTTAGCTTTGGGGAAGGATTTTGAGAGATGGGATCTCTCATCCCTTTCTTACCCATAATATATTTTCAATAGGACTCCATGCATACACGCACACACCGCGTCCTACGGCACCCTATCCCTCGAGCTAACGATGATACCGTAGTATAAAAGCCCGGTTGCGCGCGTTTTCCATGGAGGTTAGGGTAAGGATCTCTAAAGGAAGGACAAGAACCTAGAGGAAGGAACACCTTCCCGAATGAATCTAATCCCCTTTATTGATAATTACCATAACTCCTCATAGATCTTCATTCGGGTATAGAAATCATTGAGATTTACCTGCATTTCCAAACCATCCCTAAACCTAACCCTAGCAAGACTAGATCTAGATAATCGTAGTATAGAATAATTAGGTTTTTAGATTTAATAATCAATCCGAACACCCTTCGGAATTAACTCGTTAGCGCGACTAGGAAATTCACAACATCCCTGTGGACCGACCCGTACTCACCGGCTAGCTGCAAGCGACACCGTTCTTGATTGCGGTAATAGATAGTTTTTGAGCAAAATCAGGTAATAAAGCAGTTCACTCGGCGTTAGGAGATAACGTAGAGGAGCTGGGGGCAGGAGTAGTGCCAAAACCCTTGGATTATGTGACAAGGTCTATCAAGGAGAAACCTACTTGTTCATAAAGCATCCGGCGAAATTTCGCCTCAAAGCTACATCGGACCGAAATGTCCCTAAACTAACGATGGACCGCAATGTCCTAAAACTTGCAACTGACCGAGACGTCTATAAACTACTATGGACCACGGCATCCCCAGGCTGATGTGGTGTAAAAAAAAAGGTATGTCCATAAGCAAAATGAGCACGGATGAAAACCTGAAAGGGCGCCGTGAGTTAAAACAGCAGGACTACCGACGATCTTTATGAAAACCCGAAAGAGCGCAGACTCGTAAAAAAAAAAGGTACGTCCACAAGCAAGATGGGCACGGATGAAAACCAGAAAGGGCTCCGTGAGTAAAAACAGCAGGACTACCGGCGAGTTTGTGAAAACCCGAAAGGGCGCAACCTCGTTAAAATACACTTACAAGGTCCTCTCGACCCTGTAAGGAGAAAATACCTGCGTGAGATTCTTACGACTCACAAGGGAGCAACACACTTAGGAATCCCCATGATTCCTAAGGAGAAAACACACTTACGAGATCCTCACGACTCGTAAGGAGAATTCCCCTTTGAGACCCTCACGGCTCACAGGGTTCAAAAGCCTTAAGCTACAGGGATCTAAACCTGTTCTTAAGCCATCACAATCTCCAATGCTGCCCTATAAGCGGTTCAATACTAACCCTTGTATACAATCCATGGGCACGAATAAACCTTTCCCTAACAAAGTCCCACCAGCGACTAGGGATATGCTCACACAGTGAGCGACCATTGTAAGTCCTCTCGACTTATAAGGAGAAAACATTCTTGTAAGATCCTTACGACTTATAAGAGAACATACACTTAAGAATCCTCATGATTTTTAAGGAGAAAATACATCTACGAGATCCTCACGACTCGTAGGGAGAAATACCTTTATGAGACCCTTACGGCTCATAAAGTCAAAAAGCATTAGTCAACAGGATCCTAACCCTGTTTCCTAAGCCACCTTTGTTCGACATCGACAAAGGCAAATGATGATTCGCTCCTGGCAATGTCTCAGTGGTAGTGATGCTGATGCCTAAATCGATATCAAATTCCAAGTCCTTTCATGGAAAATGATGATTTGCTCCTGGCAATATTCCAGTCGCAGCGATGCTGATGCTAAGATTGGCACCAAATTCCAAGTTCCAAACTCGCGATAAAAAATCAGTGGCCAAAAATGCATATGAAATAGCCGAAATGATGGGGCAACTTGCAACGAAATCAGCAAGTAAAAATATATGCATACAAAAACAGCCGAAATGATTGGGCAACTCGCAATAAAAAGCAGCGAGTAAAAAAACAAAAATATCCGAAATGATTGGGCACCGCAAAAAACAGCTGAAATGATTGGGCAATCGCGACTTTCGCGATATAAAAAGCAGAAATGATAGAGCATCGCGGAAATAAAAAAAATTCTGAAAGAATGAAACTTTTGCCCTACATATGAGATCACATCGATCCCTGTATACAATCCAGGAGCACAAACAAAAAAAGGGAACCATATTTTCCCACTAGGCTCTGTCAAAAGGAGAGCCAAGTCTCGACAGTTCACAGACAGCCTAGAGACTAACTCGGAACCATGGCAAAGTCCCCTGGTTCCAAATCTCGACGGTTCACAGACAACTTAGAGATCAACACCGGCGTTCTTCCTCCCTCCAATCGGAGGCAGACGCAACATCAACAAATGGAGCCACGGCAAAGTCCCCTAGTTCCAAACCTCGATGGTTCACAGACAGCCTAAAGATCACCAACGGCGTTTCTCCTTACTCCAGCAGGATGCAGATGCGACGTCAATAAACGACCCCAGGGTCAAAACAACGGAACCATGGCAAAGTCCCCTAGTTCCAAATCTCGACGGTTCACAGACAACCTAGAGATCACCAACGGCGTTTCTCCTTACTCCAGCAGGATGCAGATGCGACATCAACAAACGACCCTAGGGTCAAAACAACGGAACCATGGCAAAGTCCCCTAGTTCCAAATCTCGACGGTTCACAGACAGCCTAGAGATCACCAAGGGCGTTTCTCCTCACTCCAACCAGATGCAGACGTGACATCAACAACCGACCTCAGAGTCGCAACAAAACGGAGCCATGGTAAAGTCCCTAGTTCTAAATCTCAATGGCTACATCTACAGCCTGAAGACCAACAACGGTGTGCCTCCTCATTCCAGCAGGACACAGATGATACACCATTAATAGGAACCACGACAAAGTCCTAGTTCCAAGACTCTACGGTCCACAGACAATCTAGAGTCAACCAATGACTTCCCCGCTGAGTCAATGCCCCGTCTCGGAAATAAGTCAACAGACCTCCAGGGAAATCAGTGCCCTTGGCCAAACCTTGATTCAGGGAAATCAGTGTCCTTGGCAAAAAAACCTCGATTCAGGGAAATCAGCGTCCTTGGCGAGAGCATCTCGATTCGCGTCGACCCGCAAGGACATCAGTGTCTTTGCAGGAATACCTCGACTCGTCTTAACCCCAAGGAAATCAGGGTCCTTGGCAACCTCCTCGATTCAGGGAAATCAGCGTCCTTGACGAGAGCATCTCGATTCGCGTCGACCCACAAAGAAATCAGCGTCTTTGCAGGAATACCTCGATTCGTCTCAACCCCAGGGAAATCAATGTCCTTGGCAAAACCTCGATTCAGGAAAATCAGCGTCCTTGACGAGAGCACCTCGATTCGCGTCGACCCACAGAGAAATCAGTGTCTTTGCAGGAATACCTCGATTCGTTTCAACTCCGAGGAAATTAGTGTCCTTGGCAACCTCCTCGATTCAGGGAAATTAGCGTCCTTGATGAGAGCATCTTGATTCGCGTCAACCCGCAGAGAAATCAGCGTCTTTGTAGGAATACCTCGATTCGTTACAACCCCAAGGAAATCAGTGTCCTTGGCAACCTCCTCGATACAGGGAAATCAGCGTCCTTCACAAGAGCATCTCGATTCGTGTCGACCCGTAGAGAAATCAGCGTCTTTGCAGGAATACCTCGATTCGTTTCAACTCCGAGGAAATCAGTGTCCTTGGCAACCTCCTCGATTCAGGGAAATCAGCGTCCTTGACGAGATCACCTCGATTCGCGTCGACCTGCAGAGAAATCAGTATCTTTGCAGGAGTACCTCGATTCGTTTCAACTCCAGGGAAATCAATGTCCTTGGCAAACCTCGATTCAGGGAAATCAGCGTCCTTAGCGAGAGCATCTCGATTCGCGTCGACCCGCAAGGAAATCAGTGTCTATGCAGGAATACCTCGATTTGTCTCAACTCCAAGAAAATAAGTGTCCTTGGCAAATACCTCGATTTAGGGAAATCAGCGTCCTTGACGAGAACATCTTGATTCGTGCCGACCCGCAGAGAAATCAGTGTCTCTGTAGGAATATACAACGTCAGCAAAGCGGAGCCGCGGAAAAGTTTCCAGTTCCATGACTCGGCGGTGCACAGACAACCCAAAATCAACTCTTGACCTCCCTGTTGAAGCAATGCTTTGACTCGGGAGTAGGTCAACTCATCAATCACTTATGAGTCCTCTCGACTTGTAAGGAAGAAAATTCTTTTGTGAGATCCTTACGACTCTCAAGAGAAAACACACTTAAGAATCCTCACGATTCCTAAGGAGAAAATACACCTATGAGAACCTCTCGACTCGTAGGGAGAAAAAATCTTTATGAGACCCTCACGGCTCATAAAATTGAAAATTCTTAGGCGGCAGATCTGAACCTGTTTCCTAAGCCATCGCTTCTTATCTCGATTCAGGGAAATCAGCGTCCTTGGCGAGAACCTCTCGATTCGTTTCAACCCGCAAGGAAATCAGTGTCTTTGCTAGAATCTCTCGATTCATCTCAACTTGTGGGGAAATTAGTGTCCCTACGCATAAATAAAATTCTCTTATGGGATCCTTACGATTCTCAAGAGAAAACGCACTTAGGAGTTCTTACGACTCCTAAGAAGAAAAGACACCTACGAGATCCTCACGACTCGTAGGGAGAAAAGCCTTTGTGAGACCCTCACGGCTCATAAAGTTGGAAAGTTTTAGATAACAGATCCTAACCCCGTTTCCTAAGCCATCGCTACCTTATAAGAAGTTCAAGATGAACTGTTATCTACCATCTATGGGTCACACTCGCCAAAACTACATGCCACTGAAATGGAGAAGTTACTCATGAGCATATAAACTACTTCACGCCAGAGTAAAACATAAAGAAATAGAAGGGTGCGGCTAATGGAGCTGAGGGTTTGGAACTATATCCCTTAAGAGTCGAGATTTGAGTCAATGATAAATGACGACGCTTGTGTCCGCTCGTTATCTTCTCAGATCAAGATTCTGAAAATTATATACCAACCCAAAACTGGTCATACGCTATGAATTACTCTGCACTGCTTCACCCACGTATATATTTACGTGGGCAAACTAGTGGGGGGCATTTGTTCCCGCCAAAAAATTCTGCGCAAAAGAGCCCAAGGTATCAAATGGCAGCGATACGTTTAAGAAAACGTGAACCAGTATTTTCCGGTCTGTATTTTGAAAAACTCCCGAATGTCAAACGGCTAAATTCTGATGGTATCGAAATTTTCTCGAAAAAGCCTTCGATTTGATATATTATGGGCTTTATAATTCATCCGGGATCAAAATTTATGAGCAAATATATTATGCACGTGTAATCTATAGAAGAAAATGCGAACCAGTATTTTCCGGGCTGCATTTTGACAAACTTCCGAATGAGAAATAGATAAATTCTGATAGTATCGAAAGCTTCTCGAAAAATCCTTCGATTTGATATATTATGGGCTTCATAATTCATCAGGGATCAAAAGTTATGAGGCATCACGTGCCTACACGTGACCGGACATCACGTGCAGACACGTGACCATTTACCGGCAAAGCTTGTAGGCACTGAATAAAATAAATAATTGGAAATAATTAATCAGTGGGGTCACGTGCCAACACGTGATGGGCCTTTAAACCCACTGAAAATAATTAAAGGTATAATAAAATAACAAGGAAAAACCCCAATGGGGCATCACGTGCCAACACGTGACCAAGGGTCACGTACTGACACGTGATAATTCCTGAGTTCTTTAAAACAACAGAATTAAATTCTGGTCAAATGCTTAATCAGGGGGTCACGTGCCAATACGTGATGGGTTCCTAAAAATCTATGAATTAATAGAATTAAATTCTAATTAAGAAGGATCAAAAATCCTAACTAGAAAAATATTTCTCTAAATCTTTCCAAACAAAAAAGATGGTGCTCTGTAGAATGGAGCACCGTTGGATTAAAAATCCAATGGTGATTAAAAATCACCAATTTATGGAAAGATTTTATACAAGGAAAGATTTCCCTGAAATTTACCAGGAATAACAGATAAAAGAGCTTTTGGATTAAAAATCCAATGGTGAATAAAATTCACTGAGTGATCTAAAAGATCATGTTGGTTACAAAATCAATTAAAATCTTTCAATGAAAAATTCACAAAACAAATTGATTCTTTTCTTTCTCCTATAAATAGGAGCCAAGAAAAGAAGAGAAGGGATCTACTTTTTTGGGAGATAACAACAACAGAGAGAAAAAAGAGAGGAGCATTTAATTCTCAAGAGAGAAAAAAAAAGATCTCTTCAGAGAAAAGAAACCTTAGGTGAGAAAGGGGAAAGAGATCTAAGTTCCATAAAACAAAGAGAATTTAATTCTCAATTTAAGAGTTTAACTCTTCTGAATAACAACTTAGCTCTTTCTTTGGTTAAAGATCTACAGAAGCAGACCCCCCCCCACAAGTTGAGAATTTAATTCTCATCGGGGAGATTCTGCCATGCAGATCCAAAACTTAGAGGGAGAATTGAGTTTAAGGAATTTAATTCCCCAAATTCATAGGAATTTAATTCCTCCAAAACAGAACTAGGGTTTAACCCTATATGAGAATTTAATTCTCCCAAATTCATAGTAATTTAATTCCTCCAAAACAGAACTAGGGTTTAACCCTATATGAGAATTTAATTCTCCCAAATTCACAGGAATTTAATTCTTCCCAAACAGAATTCAGGTTTAACCCTATATAAGAATTTAATTCTTCCACATGCATAGGAATTTAATTCCTTTAAAAACTAAATTAGGGTTTAACCCTACAAAGAATTTAATTCTTAAAAATAAAGAGACTTGAAAGATCTCCATGCATGTAAAGAACTAGATCACGTGTCCCCACGTGACCCCTAAACAGATCCCCCAAAAATGAGAAGGAAAAAGCTTTGAGGCAATGCCTCACGTGCCCCCACGTGACCCTCATAATATAGGGAACAAAAGCAAAGGCAGTATTGGTTTTGGGCGCTCTCACGTGTTACCACGTGACCCCTAATAAATGCTTTAATAATCAATGCACAAATATCCATCACGTGCCAACACGTGATGGCCAGAAGATCAAAAGTGTTTAACACTTATTTACAGAACAAGGTAAAGGAGATCTGGCCCCACCTTTGGGTGCCCTCACGTGACCCCTTCCTCTCTAGTGTTTAACACTAATTTGAGAGTTTTATTTCTAGTGTTTAACACTGTTGTCCTCTAGTGTTTAACACTACTTTGAGCATTTCATTTCTAGTGTTTAACATTGTTGTTCTCCAGTGTTTAACACTATTTTTAGCCAAATTGGCTAAGTTTCCAGAGGCAAAAACCGCTCCTTTAACTAAACCTCAAAGTTGAGTAAAACTCAGAGCTACAATGTTTAATGCTCAATCAAAGACAAAAATGTTATCAGAGCCTTCAAACTCTTGTTTAGCATTGCTAAGTGATGAGGGGCTGAACCCAGACAAATGTCTAATGGTCCAATAAAGGGCCAACACTTCAAATTTAATTGGACTTAGCCCAAGTTGGCCATAAGTCCTCAATTCAGATTTAACCGAGCCAATGTGCTCATAATCTAATTAATTGATCTTAGTTCCAAAATTGGACTATAGATCTCCCCAATCAACTTTGGTTCAAGGGTACATCTCTTCACTCCTTTGATATTTGTCGTTGTAATCCTTCAACGTCTTCACAGAGGTGACGGGTCCCGACAACCATACATTTCACGGACTATGATGTCCTTAAACTTGACTGTGAGGTCTCTAAACTCACGGACTATGATGTCCTTAATCTCGACCGTGATGTCTTTAAACTAACATTGGACTGCGGGGTCCTTAAACTCATGGACTATTACGTCCTTAACCTTGACTGTGAGGTCTTTAAACTCACGGACTATGATGTCCTTAACCTCGACCGTGATGTCTTTAAACTAACAATAGACCACCATGTTCTTAAACTGGCAATCGACCGCGATGTCTTTAAACTAACATTGGACCGAGATGTCTTTAAACTAACAATAGACCGTAATGTCCTTAAAATAATCGACCGCGATGTTACTAAACTAAACAATATAGTCCAAATGCTCTTTTGTTGGATCTAAATGATCCCGTTAAGTTGATCTTAGTCTAAAATTAGATTAACGTATCCTTAACAAATGTTTAAGTTGATCTAAGTCTCAAATGAGACTAACGTATCCTTAAACTCAACCCCCAAACCCAAATCTAAAAAGATACGGATTTGGACTAGTCCACGCCCTACGGGCGACAACATAAATTAGTCTCCATATACAATCCACGGGCAACCAAACACGAAACAAACACCCACGACACGAAGTGATCATCTGGAGAAGAAGAAAGTTGTTACCGCGATGCGGTAGCGTAATTAACTGCAGGGGCTTGCGCCTGTAGGGAAGAGCGTCCCCACAATCAAAAACCCCTCAAATGAGAGGGAATCTGACGAAGTCTGCTACATCGGCCGCATCCGTTTAAACCTTCGATATACGATGCCATAAATCAACTTGGCATCTTCGGAGAGGTGGGCGGATAGCACCAATTAGCATCTGCCCTCGGAATTCAGGCCCGGACGTCACAACGTCCCGGTCCCGGTCGTGTCACAACGGCCCGGACGTCACAACGCCCTAAGTCCGGGGGCATGGTGGTGCATACCATCTATATGGCGTCCGGAAAAGAGGAAAGCCGTGCTTCTACAGGTCATCGACCGCTTACCCGATCAGTGACTAAGGCTCAGGAGCAACAACAACAAAAGCTCCAAGAAATGCTAACAACCATGGACGCACTCACAGGACCGAAAGCAAGCCCAGAGACATCCTCGGAGCAGCGCTGTGAGTAGGAAACTGATACCGAATTCCTTCGGAGAATGCTTGAGAGGAAAGACAAAGAGGCCGCGGAACAGGCGGCCAATATAAAACAAATGTCCCTTCTGTTCCAAGATATGGTGGGCATCATGATCCACCCGGACCCTCCAGCTGAAGAACCTCTAATAATAATTGAAGATGATAGAGGAGAGATATCAAATCCTTTACCGGCTCTGTCAACAGCCAAGGAGGAGACAATCACCAAAGCTGCCCTGGATGATTATATCGCTCAGCAGATACGAGTTCATCAGGCAAATGAAGCGGCTGGGCAAATTGTTAAAACGGGACGACCCTATCCGGGTTGGTACGACCAAATAAAGTACCCGCCGGGATACACGATCCCCAAATTTCACGTATACAAGGGGCAGGAAATCCGCATCAGCACGTCGCTCAATCCAGAGCCTTATGCGGCAACACTGGAGGTGACGATAAGCTACTGCTCCGCCAGTTTGTTGGCAGTTTGTCGGAGACGGCATTCAAGTGGTATTCCGAACTCCCAAATGACTCTGTCAAGACATTCGCAGAGATGGAGTTGCTATTCACCCAGCGTTTCGCGAGTGCTAGTGAACGCACCCTAATCACGGCATTGATCAATGCCAGAATGAAGCCTGGAGAAACATGGGTCCAGTATGCAATACAGTAGCGGAATCTATGGGCGAAGTGCGAGCAGCGCATCGAAGAAGCACCTGCGGTAGGCATGTTCATGGGTACTCTTGACCCTCAAGCGACCATATCTCAATTCATGATGTTTTTCAAGCCGACCACCTTCCAGGCTTTGATTGACAAGCTGGCCCAAATGGACCAGATGGGCCATAGGTTTTCCTCTTCAAAGTCGGAGCCTTGCAATGAAAAGGGCAAAGGGAAAGCAACCTTCGTCGCCAACGCTCAACAACAACCGAGTGGCCCGAGACCGGTTGTTCGCCAAAGCAACAAGCGGCAATCCCTCGATGAGAAGTTGGGACGTCTGTTCAGTTGAAAATATTACATTTTGGTATAAGTAATTTCCTTACATTTCTTAAATAATAAAAGGTGTTTATTATAAATATTAAACATATTTGGATTTATCTGCAAAATACTATTTGCCATATGTTTATATATTATAATTAATATTATGAAGGAAAATATAGGCATTTTATATTTATATAATATTTTGGTAATTGAAAATATGCATATCATATCAAATATTCTTATCACAATTCTTAAAAGATATAATATCATACAAATGGCTAGAATAATATTTCAAAATATATGCATAATATTTTAGTAACTAAAAAAGGCATAGCATATCAAATATTCTTAATCACGTTTCTTAAAGATTTATTACCATATAAAGTGCATAGCATATTAAATTTTCTTAATCAAGTTTCTTAAAGATTTATTACCATATATAGTGATTAAGATACTCTCTCTAATTTAATAAATAAACTAACATTATTCATAGAGATATTGTGCAAGATTTAGCTCAGGTCAAGAGATCAAGATGTCAAGATCAAAAATCTGCCAAAATCATAAAATCAATACTGACAGGGACTCAGAATCCAGGCATGGAAAGTCACCATATTAGGAAGTCACCATATATGGTAACTAGTTTTCTTCTTTGAGGGCTATATAAAGGACCAAGGGCTAAAGTTAGAAGGCATCAAGCCGAAGAGATCACGAAGCTCCAGACGCTCACGCATCCAGGCTGATCATCAACTGTTAGTCTACCTCCTTAGCAAAGATCGAGAAGCAACTAGTTTGTAATCATTTTCTATGGAATCAAAGTGTAGATTGTTCAAGTTGATTAATAAAGGTAGTTGTTTTATTCTTTTGCATTTTACATTATGTTTTCCCTCTCTATCTTTTCATCTTCTTCTCCCAACATGCGCGATTAATTCTCCGCTTGTTAGGGTTCGTAGGATTAGGGTAGGCTAATGGACGATGAAAATAACTAAACTCTTTTTAAGTCCTATAAAGTTTAGGAACTTTATCAAAAGAATCATTAACTTCCTAATCGGGCGCGCTAGCAATTCTTTGCTAGTTCCGACCGCGATTAGAGATTAGATTAATGATTGTTTTGGTAAAGGCTAGATATGAACGGAGTTCCGTGTCGAGATAAGGGTTAAGAGTGGGATTCCTTTTCCCTCCAGAAACCCTAATCTACACGCATCACCGTCGTTCTAGTTTTAAATCTATTAATGGATAAAAAGGGTAACTTTTAATTAATCGTCCATAACTACTAAATCCTAACGAACCCTACGAGCCTTCTTATTATATTATCTATATTCCTAAAATAATCTAGATCTATATTTTTGCATTCTTGCTTAACGTAGATCTAGAAACCATTCTACAATATTCTTTATCCCTCCTCTCTTTTTCAACACATCTAAAGTAAGAATAAAAGATTCAACGTTTCCCAGAGGACGACCCGTACTCACCTCGGTCTAGCTACACGCGACACCGTTCTGATTGCGGTTAACTACTAAACACACTCTTTCGTATCAATCAACGTCCTTACTCGTTTCCCTGGGATAAAACTAGGAAACTGTTTGAACTGGCAGTACACAATGGGCTCATCACTCTACCGGAGTTGAGACACCCACCGCAACCGAACGACGTCAACGATCCTAATTACTGCCCCTACCACCGAGTATTGGGTCATCCGATCGAAGATTGCTACGACTTCAAAAATTGGGTTGAAGACCAGTATCGGCAGGGCAAGTTCGCGCTGTCCAAAAACTGGAAGGTAAATCCGCCACAACCACATGCTCCGAAAAAGATGGACATGCCGGGGGCATCGTGCTCATTCATAAAGGAAGCTCTATGGGAAGTTGTTCTTTCGGCAAAAACTAAAAGAATGCTGAAAGATCTTTAAACATGTCCGGCAATCAGGTGGAAAAGCCCGCAAGAGCCGGAGATCATCGACGGGATGCTGAAACCACGCCCAATATCGGGAATTAATAGCAATGGTCAAAACGCTCAGGCCCAGCCGTGAAAGTCTTCGAAGAAAAAGAAGAAGACCAAAAAACCCGCGCAGTCTAACGATAAGCGCACGGATCTGTAAAAGCATATTGACGCGCTGAAAGAATACAACCAGAGGGCGCGAACCCCAGTCATGTTTCAAGAGTTCCTCAATCACATCCTTGAGAATGAAGATAACGACAATGATGAGGGAGACGACTTGTCAGAAGAATCCGAAGATTATGTGGCAAGTTGCCACATGATCGCTCATTTGACGCTAGGTAACAAAGCAGCTCACTCGGCATTAGGAGATAACGTAGAGGAGCTGGGGGCAGGAGCAGGGCCAAAACCCTTGGATTATGTGACAAGGTCTATCAAAGAGAAACCTACTTGTTCATAAAGCATCCGGTGAAACTTCGCCTCAAAGATACAGCGGACCGAAATGTCCCTAAACTAACGATGGACCGCAATATCCTAAAACTTGCAACTGACCGAGACGTCTATAAACTACTTCGGACCGCGGCATCCCCAGGCTGACGTGGTGTAAAAAAAGGGGGGTATGTCCATAAGCAAAATAGGCACGGATGAAAACCCGAAAGGGCGCCGTGAGTAAAAACAGCAGGACTACCGGTGATGTTTGTGAAAACCCGAATGGGCGCAAACTTTTCTTTAAAAAAAAGGTACGTCCATAAGCAAGATGGGCACGGATGAAAACCCGAAAGGGCTCCGTGAGGAAAAACAGCAGGGCTACCAGCGAGTTTTGTGAAAACCCGAAAGGGCGCAATCTCGTTAAAAGACACTTGCAAGGTCCTCTCGACTTTGTAAGGAGAAACCACCTGCGTGAGATCCTTACGACTCACAAAGGAGCAACACACTTATGGATCCCTACGATTCTTAAGGAGAAAACACACTTACGAGATCCTCACGACTCGTAAGGAGAATTCCCCTTTGAGACCCTCACGGCTCATAGGGTTCAAAAGCCTTAAGCTACAGGGATCTAAACCTGTTCTTAAGCCATCACAATCTCCAATGCTGCCCTACAAGCGGTTCAATACTGACCCTTGTATACAATCCACGGGCACGAATAAACCTTTCCCTAACAAAGTCCCACCAGCAACTAGGGATATGCTCACACGGTGAGCGACCCTTGTAAGTCCTCTCGACTTATAAGGAGAAAACACTCTTGTAAGATCCTTACGACTTATAAGAGAACATACACTTAAGAATCCTCATGATTTTTAAGGAGAAAATACACCTACGATATCCTCACGACTCGTAGGGAGAAATACCTTTATGAGACCCTTACGGCTTATGAAGTAAAAAGCCTTAGTCGACGGGATCTTAACCCTGTTTGCTAAGCTACCTTTGTTCAACATCGACAGAGGCAAATGATGATTCGCTCCTGGCAATATCCCAATTGTAGCGATGCTGATGCCTAAATCGGTATCAAATTCCAAGTCCTTTCATGGTAAATGATGATTCTCTCCTGGTAATATTCCAGTTGTAGCGATGCTGATACTGAGATTGGCACCAGATTCCAAGTTCCACACTCGCGATAAAAAATCAGCGAGCCAAAAATGCATATGAAATAGCCGAAATGATGGGGCAACTTGCAACAAAATCAGCAAGTAAAAATGTATGCATACAAAATAGCCGAAATGATTAGGCAACTCGTAATAAAAAGCAGCGAGTAAAAATAAAACAAATAGCCGAAATGATTGGGCACCATGAAAAATAGCCGAAATGATTGGGCAATCGCGATTTTCGCGATGTAAAAAGCTGAAATGATAGAGCATCATGGAAAGAATTTAAAAAAATGAAAGAATAAAACTTTTTGCCCTGCAGGTGAGGTCACGTTGACCCCTGTATACAATCCATGGGCACAAACAAAAAAGGGAACCATATCGTCCCACCAGGCTTCGTCGAAGAGAAGCCAAATCTCGACGGTTCATAGACAACCTAGAGACAATCTCGACATTCGTCGCAATATTGCAGACACAATGTCAACAAACGAAGCGAAGGAAGATCCCTAGCTTCAGGGTCTCAACGTCAACATCGACAACTTAGAGATCAACACCGGCGTTCTTCCTCCCTCCATTCGGATGCAGACGCAATATCAACAAACGGAGCCACGGCAAAATTCCCTAGTTCCAAATCTCGACGGTTCACAGACAGCCTAGAGACTACCCCGGAACCAGGGCAAAGTCCCCTAGTTTCAAATCTCGACGGTTCAAAGACAGCCTAGAGATCACCAACAGCGTTTCTCCTTACTCCAGCAGGATGCAGATGCGACGTCAACAAACGACCCCAGGGTCAAAACAACGGAACCATGGCAAAGTCCCCTAGTTTCAAATCTCGATGGTTCACAGACAGCCTAGAGATCACCAACGGCGTTTCTCCTCACTCCAACCAGATGCAGACGTGACATCAACAACCGACCTCAGAGTCGCAACGAAGCGGAGCTATGGCAAAGTCCCTAGTTCCAAATCTCAATGGCCACATCTACGGCTCGAAGACCAATAACGGTGTGCCTCCTCGTTCCAGCAGGACACAGATGCTACACCATCAATCGGAGCCACGGCAAAGACCCTAGTTCCAAGACTCTACGGTCCATAGACAACCTAGAGTCAACCAATGACCTCCCTGCCGGATCAACGCTCCGTCTCGGAAACAAGTCAACCAACCCCCAAGGAAAGCAGTGTCCTGGCAAAAATCTCGATTCAGGGAAATCAGCGTCCTTGACGAGAGCACCTCGATTCACGTCGACCCACAAGGAAATCAGTGTCTTTGCAGGAATACCTCGATTCGTCTCAACCCCAGGAAAATCAGTGTCCTTGGAAAAACCTCGATTCAGGGAAATCAGCGTCCTTGATGAGAGCACCTCGATTCGCGTCGACCCGCAGAGAAATCAGTATCTTTGCAGGAATACCTCGATTTGCCTCAACCCCAGAGAAATCAGTGTCCTTGGCAACCTCCTCGATTCAGGGAAATCAGCGTCCTTGACGAGAGCATCTCGATTCGCGTCGACCCGCAGAGAAATCAGCGTCTTTGCAGGAATACCTCGATTCGTCTCAACCCCAGGGAAATCAGTGTCCTTGGCAACCTCCTCGATTCAGGGAAATCAGCATCCTTGACAAGAGCATCTCGATTCGCGTTGACCCGCAGAGAAATCAGTGTCTTTGCAGGAATACCTCGATTCGTATCAACCCCAGGTAAATCAGTGTCCTTTGAAACTTCCACGATTCAAGGAAATCTACGTCCCTGACGAGAGCATCTCGATTCGCATTGACCCGCAGAGAAATCAGCGTCTTTGCAGGAATACCTCGATTCGTTTCAACTCCGAGGAAATCAGTGTCCTTGGCAAAAATCTCGATTCAGGGAAATCAGCGTTCTTGACGAGAGCACCTCGATTCGCGTCGACCCGTAGAGAAATCAGTGTCTTTGCAGGAATACCTCGATTCGTCTCAACCCCAGGGAAATCAGTGTCCTTGGTAACCTCCTCGATTCAGAAAAATCAGCGTCCTTGACGAGAGCATCTCGATTCGCGTCGGCCCGCAGAGAAATCAGCGTCTTTGCAGGAATACCTCGATTCGTCTCAACCCCAGGAAAATCAGTGTCCTTGGCAACCTCTTCGATTTAGGGAAATTAGCGTCCTTGACGAGAGCATCTCGATTCGCATCGACCCACAGAGAAATCAGCGTCTTTGCAGGAATACCTCGATTCGTCTCAACTCCGAGGAAATCAGTGTCCTTGGCAAATACCTCAATTCAGGAAAATCAGCGTTCTTGACGAGAACATCTCGATTCGCGCCGACCCGTAGAGAAATCAGTGTCTCTGCAGGAATATACAACGTCAGCAAAGCGGAGCCGCTGCAAAGTTCCCAGTTCCATGACTCGGCGGTGCACAGACAACCCAAAGTCAACCATCGACCTCGCTGTTGAAGCAATGCTTTGACTCGGGAATAGGTAAACTCATCAATCACTTACGAGTCCTCTCGACTTGTAAGGAAGAAAATTTTCTTGTGAGATCCTTACGATTCTCAAAAGAAAACACACTTGGGAATTCTCACGACTCCTAAGGAGAAAAGACACCTACGAGATCCTCTCGATTCGTAGGGAGAAAAAATCTTTATGAGACCCTCATGGCCTATAAAGTTGAAAAGTCTTAGGCAGCAGATCTGAACCTGTTTTCTAAGCCATCGTCTCTTATCTCGGTTCAGGGAAGTCAGCGCCCTTGGCGAGAACCTCTCGATTCATTTCGACCCGCAAGGAAATCAGTGTCTTTGCGAGAATCACTCGATTCGTCTCAACTTGCGGGGAAATTAGTATCCCTACGCATAAAGAAAATTCTCTTGTTGGATCCTTACGATTCTCAAGAGAAAACGCACTTAGGAGTCCTCATGACTCCTAAGGGAAAAAGACACCTACGAGATCCTCACGAATAGGGAGAAAAGCCTTTATGAGACCCTCACCGCTTATAAAGTTGAAAAGTCTTAGGCAACAGATCCTAACCATGTTTCCTAAGCCATCGCTACCTTTTAAGAAGTTCAAGATGAACTGGTATCTACCATCTATGGGCCACACTTGCCAAAACTACATGCCACTGAAATGGAGAAGTTACTCGTGAGCATATAAACTACTTCACGCCAGAGTAAAACATAAAGAAATAGAAGGGTGCGGCTCATGGAGCTGAGGGTTTGGAACTATGTCCCTTAAGAGTCGAGATTTGAGTCAATGATAAATGATGACGCTTGTGTCCGCTCGTTATCTTCTCAGATCAAGATTCTGAAAATTATATACCAACCCGAAACTGGTCATACGTTATGAATTACTCTGCACTACTTCACCCACGTATATACTTACGTGGGCATAGTAGTGGGGGCATTTGTTCCCGCCAAAAAAATTCTGCGCCAAAGAGCCCAAGGTATCAAATGGCAGCGATACGTTTAAGAAAATATGAACCAGTATTTTCCGGGCTATATTTTGACAAACTCCCGAATGTGAAACGGCTAAATTCTGATGTTATCGAAAGCGTCTCAAAAATTTCTTCGATTTGATATATTATGGGCTTCATAATTCATTTGGAATCAAAAGTTATGAGCAAATATATTATGCACGTATAATCTAAGGAAAAAAATGCGAACCAGTATATTCCGGGCAGCATTTTGACAAACTCCAGAATAAGAAACAGCTAAATTCTGATGGCATCGAAAGCGTCTCGAAAATTCCTTCGATTTGATATATTATGGATCTCATAATTCATCCGGGATCAAAAGTTATGAAGCATCACGTGCTCACACGTGACCGGGCATCACGTGCCCACATGTGACCGGGCATCACGTACAGACACGTGACCATTTACAGGCAAAGCCTGTAGCTATTGAATAAAATAAATAATTGGAAATAATTAATCAGTGGAGTCACGTGCCAACACGTGATAGGCCTTTAAACCCACTGAAAATAATTAAAGGTATATTAAAATAACAAGGAAAACCCCCAATGGGGCATCACGTGCCAACACGTGACCAAGGGTCACGTGCTAACACATGATAATTTCTGAGTTCTTTAAAACAACAGAATTAAATTCTGGTCAAATGCTTAATCAGGGGGTCACGTGCCAACACGTGATGGGTTACTAAAAGTCTATGAATTAATAGAATTAAATTCTAATTAAGAGGGAATAAAAAACCCTAACTGGAAAAATATTTCTCTAAATCTTTCCAAATAAAAAAGATGGTGCTCTGTAAAATGGAGCACCGTTGGATTAAAAATCCAGTGGTGATTAAAAATCACCAATTTATGGAAAGATTTTGTATAAGGAAAGATTTCCCTGAAATTTGCTAGGAATAACAGATAAAAGATATTTTGGATTAAAAATCCAATGGTGAATAAAATTCACTGAGTGATCTAAAAGATCATGTTGGTTACAAAATCAATTAAAATCTTTCAATGAAAGATTCACAAAAGAAATTGATTCTTTTCTTTCTCCTATAAATAGGAGCCAAGAAAAGAGGAGAAAAAATCTACTTTTTTGGGAAATATAACAACAACAGAGAGAAAAAAGAGAGGAGAATTTAATTCTCAAGAGAGAAAAAGAAGATCTCTTTAGGAAAAAAAAAACCTAGGTGAGAAAGGGAAAGAGATCTAAGCTCCATAAAACAAAAAGAATTTAATTCTCAAATTAAGAGTTTAACTCTTCTGAATAAGAACTTAGTTCTTCCTTTGGTTGAAGATCTGCAGAAGCAGATCTCCCCACAAGTTGAGAATTTAATTCTCATCGGGGATATTCTGCCATGCAGATCCAAAACTTAGAGGGAGAATTGAGTTTAAGGAATTTAATTCCCCCAGATTCATAGGAATTTAATTCCTCCAAAACAGAACTAGGGTTTAACCCTATATGAGAATTTAATTCTCCCAAATTCATAAGAATTTAATTCCTCCAAAACAGAACTAGGGTTTAACACTATATGAGAATTTAATTCTCCCAAATTCATAGGAATTTAATTCCTCCAAAACAGAACTAGGGTTTAACCCTACATAAGAATTTAATTCTTCCACATACATAGGAATTTAATTCCTCTAAAAAAACAGAATTAGGGTTTAACCCTACAGAGAATTTAATTCTTGAAATAAAGAGACTTGAAAGATCTCCATGCACGTAAAGAACTTTGGTCACGTGATAACATGTGACCCCAATCCGCAGTGATCAGAAAAGAAAGAATAAAACTAGGTCACATGTTCCCACGTGACCCTTAAACAGACCCCTCCAAAATAAGAAGGAATCAGCCCGGAGGCAATGCCTCACGTGCTCCCACGTGACCTCCAAAACAAAGAGAATAAAAGCAAAAGCAATGATGGCTTTGGACGCTCTCACGTGTTACCACGTGACCCCTAATAAATGCTTTAATAATCAACGAACAAATCTCCATCACGTGCCAACACGTGAGGTCCAGAAGATCAAAAGTGTTTAACACTTATTTGCAGAACAAAGTAAAGGGAGTCTAGCCCCACCTTTGGGTGCCCTCACGTGCTCCCACGTGACCCCTTCCTCTCTAGTGTTTAACACTAATTTTGACATTTCATTTCCAATGTTTAACACTGCTGTCCTCTAGTGTTTAACACTATTTTAAAGTCAATCTTAGCCAAATTGGCTAAGTTTCCAGAGGCAAAAACCTCTCCTTTAACTAAATCTCAAAATTGAGTAAAACTCAGAGCTACAATGTTTAATGCACAGTCAAAGATAAAAATGATATCAGAGCCCTCAAACTCTTGTTTAGCATTGCTAAGTGATGAAGGGTTGAACCCAGACAAATGTCTAATGGTCCAATAAAGGGCCAACACTTCAAATCTAATTGGACTTAGACCAAGTTGGTCATAAGTCCTCAATTCAGATTTAACTGAGCCAATGTGCTCATAATCTAATTAATTGATCTTAGTTCCAAAATTGGACTATAGATCTCTTAATCAACTTTGGTTCAAGGGTACATCTCTTCACTCCTTTGATATTTGTCGCTGTAATCTTTCAACGTCTTCAGAGAGGTGACGAGTCCTGACAACCACACATTTCACGGACTATGATGTCCTTAACCTTGACTGTGAGGTCTTTAAACTCACGGACTATGATGTCCTTAACCTCGACCGTGATGTCTTTAAACTAACATTGGACCGAGATGTCCTTAAACTAACAATGGACCGTAATGTCCTTAAACTAATCGACCGCAATGTCCCTAAACTAAACAATAGAGTTCAAATGCTCTTTTGTTGGATCTAAACGATCCCGTTAAGTTGATCTTAGTGTAAAATTAGATTAACGTATCCTTAACAAATGTTTAAGTTGATCTTAGTCTCAAATGAGACTAACGTATCCTTAAACCCAACCCCCAAACCCAAATCTAAGAAGATATGGATTTGGACTAGTCCACGCCCTACGAGCGACAACATAAATTAGTCTCCGTATACAATCCAGGGGAAACCAAACACGAAACAAACACCCACGACACGAAGTGATCATCTGGAGAAGGAGAAAGTTGTTACCGTGATGCGGTAGCGTAGTTAACTGCAGGGGCTTACACCTACAGGGAAGAGCGTCCCCACAATCAAAAATCCCTCAAATGAGGGGGAATCTGACGAAGTCTGCTACATCGGCCGCATCCGTTTAAACCTTCGATATACGATGCCATAAATCAACTTGGCATCTTCGGAGAGGTGGACGGATAGCACCAATTAGCATCTGCCCTCGGAATTCAGGCCCGGACGTCACAACGTCCCGGTCACGTCTTTCGGCGGAGAACAGATTCTGACACGCTTGAGGCCCACACAGTCGAGGATCTGACAACCTTCTATACCACGTCGGGGAAACCAGGCAACAAAAGGATTCTATTCCACAAGTCGGATGATAACCTAGCCCAGGGAGATGCATAGAAAAAGATAAATCCAAATTCTGAAAGAATGCAGTCTATCAGAATGCCTAAGTGCTTCTCAGAAAATTTGAAAGGCTTGTTGAATGCTTAAGGTTTTTCTTTCGAACAAACTATGGCATAAAGACAGTTCTATAAGAATATTTGGGAACTGTCCAAAGTTCAACCTGCCAACCCTTACGGAAAGACTGCCAAGAAAGGGCTGGGTTATGTTGCAAAGAAGAAATCCGGAAACAAACACATATCAAATCACACCTGCTATATGATTCATGAAGCTGCAAATCCGATCATCGAAAATGTAAATAATGATCTGCCTCTGCCCTACGTCACAAACGCACAAAGCATGTCATATATTAATAACGGGCTACCCTTGATAGCATCTTAACCACGTTTTTACAATGGTTATGCTATCCCAAATCAAACCCTCCAAATGTTGTTCATGTGTTACGGCACAAATGCACAAAGCGTGTCGTACACTATCCACGGGCAACACCCGATAGCATCTCAACCAAGTTCCTATAATGGTGGGTATGCTATTATAAACCAAGCACTACAAATGCCAAATCCGCCCTACGGGCCTGACGCTTCAAGCACGCCATATACAATCTATGGGCATAAATCATCGGAACCATCATCCAGTCTGGTTCCTACTGCACCTATACCTCCGCAAATATAGTCTCATAAAGTCCTCATGACTCATCGAGATTCAACTAACCCTATGAGATCCTTACGACTCGTCAGGGGAAAATACTCTGTGGGATCCTCAAGACCCGCCGGGAAGAAGTACTTGAGGAGACGAAAACATGTTTATTGCTTGAGTACACCTCATCAAAATCTAATGATATCCTCATGACTCATCAAGATAAAATACCTTACAAAATCCTCATGACTTGTAAGGATGAAAATGCTTGCAAGATTCTCATGACATTTAGGAAATAAGTGTTTGAAAGGACAGAAATATATCTGCCAATCGAACACGCCTCCACAGCCAAAAATATCTGAAATAACAAATCCGCCCTATGGTCCTGACGCCTCAAGCATGCCGTATACAATCCACGGGCATGAAAAATACATATCCCATCCAAGTTACATTATCTGCTCTACGGGCCCGACTCTTCAAGCACGCCATATACAATCTATGAACATAAACAACTTTCATCGCCCTCAAATCCCTTTGGGCTTGATGACTATTGTGAAATTGATAAAACTGAAAGTGCGCTTAGTATGAGCATGGATAACTTGCCTTGGGCTCCGAAAGCACTCGAAGACAGAGTGGATACAACCGTAGACGAACTCCAAGAAATCAACCTCAGAAGTAATGAAGATAAAAGGCCTATGTTCGTTAGCGTCTTGTTATTCGAAAGCCGAGTCGAAGGTCTTAAAGCTTTACTAATGGAATATAGAGAGCATTTCGCATGGAACTACATCGAAATGCCTGGTCTCGACCCAGATATAGTTGTTCATAAATTGGCTATATTTTCAGAAGTTAAACCCGTGAAACAAACTCTGCGAAGAATGTGTTGGGTTTCCCTTGCATCTAGTCTAGGGTTTGGTAGCATCACTCATGCCACTTTAAAATTTAGAGAGATGCAAAGCAAACAAACCATGAATCTTTACTAGAATATTTAGGGTAGCAAGTTTTGTATCACATACAAAGAACAATCTATCACTAAGAGTAGAGATTACAACCTTTGTAGTCTCTCTTTGGTGACTCCTTGGACCTTTGAGAGTTTGGAACGGATGCTAGCAACCTTCCAAGTCCACGATGATCACCCGAAGTCCCTTTACCCAAAGCTCCTTGCTTTACTTGATCCATGGAAGAAGTATAGCAAACACCCTACACAAATGGGCTAGATGTGTGTAGAATGATGAGGTGGTTTGTATTCTCTAATCAAAACCCTTTCTTTTTAACTAACTCACTCAAATGAAAACTCAAGAGAGAGAGAGGAAGAAGAAGATGATGGCTAAGCTCAAGCTCAAAAGCTTTTGTGATGAATAATGAACTCAATTGAGATGAGAATGAAATAATTATATTAAATCCTTCTCTTCTCAAACCATGGTTAGTTAATATCTAGATATTTTACATTGAGTTAAAATAGACAAAAGAGAATTAACTCATGGTTAAATGTTAGGTCAAGAATGGTTAAAAAGTCAAAGCAAGATAAACATTAACCATGAGTGAATTATCTTTAAATAAAACTCAATATAAATGAATATGCACATATTAACAACCATGTGAGTCTTGCATTGCCACCATATAGTGTATCATCAACCATGATACTCATCCATGTATGTATGTATGTGTCCACGCACATCAACATATGCATACATGCATGCATACATCTTCTTCAAAGAAAAGGGTTTAAATAAAGAATTAAACTAAAAGTCAAATGTTAAATCAACACTTGATTTAACAATCCGGTCATATCACATACGACCCGACCAATAGAAAAACGCCCGATTAACATACGGTATCACACACTCGCATTTAATCGGGTCCCGCGCATATCTCATATGCACACCACATCGTTTCGCCTGAGCTAGAAAACTCTTGTGTGGGACTCTAAGACTCGTCAATACGCTGGCAGTGGGTGATGATCATATCAAACACCCACAAGCCGCAAGCGGTCAGCTAAACGTAACGGCCACCCGGGTATTGAGCGATTAGAAGAAAACCAGCGAAGCTGTCAAAACTCCCGTCGAGCCAATCAGTAACACTACCGTACAGTCCGGTCTCTTCGTCTCATATGTCGCATATCTAGTCTAGGGGTGGTGAACGTCAGACCCCAGTAACCGATAAGTCATGTCGATGTGAGGCCCATAACGGGTCGAGAAACTACTGATAACTTTTACCAGTAGCACCCCATATCAGCCCTGGCCAGGGGCTTCCAGTTATAGCCAATCGAACATAGCACAACATCAACTCCCAATACCGGGAGACACGAAACCCCTCCTATCGCTCATTGCCTCCATGTGATTCGGGACTGTACCCAAAAGCCACCGTTTTGCACGCCCTCTTGGACGTGGTAAGATGGAAATCAAAGCAAAGTGGGAATCACACAAGACTCTATGACGATCTCGGGTCTACAGACTAACCTGTACCAGTGTCACCAGAGAACTGCTATCTGACGATAGGTATAATACCATCTAGGAGTTCTCGGCGAGTCCATTCAGTGTACCCATTCTCCACTAAGCACCCGTACACCATCTTTGATGTCAAACACCGATGGATATGGGATCATCCATCGCCCATCATATGGGTCAAGATGCGTATACGCTAGTCTACTCTGGTGTATCGATGCCCTGTCTCGATACACTCTCGACTAGGAACAGTTATAAGATGTACTCAAGGACTACCCTGGCCCCACTAGTATGATTTGCATCATAGTCCTAGTAGTCGAGTACATATCCTAAGGGCTTTATCAATATGTGAGAGCAATACAGTAAACCAATACAAGTCAACATGTTTAGACAAAGTGAAACCAGATAGCAAACTATCATATCGAGCTAAAAAGTCCTCTATCTATATATCCAAGCATCCACTATAATATACATCATATGTACAACAATGGCCTCTATGGCATATATACAACTAACAGAATGAGGCTAGAGCTTGAAGAACAAGTTGCGGCCGAAACTAAGAAATTAATCAACCCGGATTCATTCATGAAGAACAATATGCTAATTGGATAGCGAGCGTTGTCTCGATAAAGAAGAAGAACGGGCAAATTAGAGTTTGTATCGACTTCAGGGATTTGAACAAAGCATGCCCAAAGATGAGTTTCCGTTGCCTGTAATGGAGTTAATGATTGACAATACGTCTATGTAAGTCAATGTTGCACACCTCGCGGGTTTGCGAGGAGGCGGAATACGTAAAAAATAATTTTTACGGGCTTCGCAACACCGACTAAACAAGATCGATATATAAACCTTAACTAACTAAGCATGTATGAGGTTCTAACTACTATGAAGAAAGTTATACCTCCAATTATCAAGTCCTTCGGTTCTTGATCACCTCCTCCACTTCTTAAGCTCCTAGATGAGTGAACGGATCGTGCTTGATCGTAGGCCTCCTTACGCCAAAGATGATCCACTCGAGAGTGTAAACTTTGAGCTCCTACCTCTAAATTGAGGTAACTAGGATACCTAGTGTGCTAATCTAAGTAACCTAGATGAAGTAGAGAGTGATTATGGATTGATTATTCTCTTGAACCCTAGGTTTCTCAACTCATGAGACAAATTAGGGTTAGAGGGAGAAGAAGAGAGCTTGGAGGAGAGAGAGTGTTTGTGATAGAATGAATGAAGGTGGCTAATGTTGATAACTATTAAGAAAATGATTTCCAACAAAATATCTTAATATTTAACCATGCCTCAATAGTCATCATATGAGTCACTACATAATTCACTACATGAGCCATTTTTCATTTATTGTAATATAACACCTCACCTTCCACCTCATTAACCATTAAACATAAATGGTTATTAAAACTAATGAGGTGTCTTCTTCTAGAAGCACTCTTGCGAAAATTACAAGAATACCCCTCATCCGTATATACATACCCGTATCCGTATTCCGAGGAATACGAATACAAATAGACAAAATAATCCGATAATCTAATATAAGAATCTAGCTTAGACCAAAGCCTACTAGTATTATCCGTGAAAGTCTACCCTAACACCAGCAAGGGGTCCAAGAGGCATCAAGCATGCCAAATTCAAATTTTTATGGTGCTAGGCTAGACTTATCAGGATCGTTAGCTAGGTGATTAGGGTTATTGTTTGATATCTACTAAAACTAAAGAAGCGAAAGATTGCTATACTCTCGTAGATCGTGTCCTTCACTTCACATGCTCCGTGTAGTAGTCCCGTGACTCCACTAGGCTCCACTTGAGGGTTTGGACGAGCTTCCTCCGATGACCTTCGTGCCGAAGACGATCCACTTGAAGTCCCTCCAACTCAAACTACCTCTACACTAAACTTTTTAGCATAGGAAACACGGTACACTCAATCGCTAGTCAAGTGTAGGATGGTGAAGTAGGGGACGTTAAAGCTCACAAGATTGTGTTCAAGCTTCATGATTCACATCACATGTGAGGGTTGAAGCTTGAACTAAGACTTTGAGGAAGAAGAAGAATCTAGAGAACAACCATAGGAGCAAAAGCAAGAAAAAATGCTAAGTGTTGAAATGAGCTAGAATGAATGGCAACTCTTGACCCCCACTCATTCAAGCATGGAATTTTGCAATATAAAATTACAACCATGCTTGAATAGCGGGTCAAGAAAATAAACAAATATAAATCCCATGCTTGCAACCATGCTCTCATTTTCCACCTCATTTCTATTTTCACAAAATAGAAATTCATATGCCATGCTTCATTATTATAGATATATATATATCATATATATATATTAATATATTTATAATGAAGAATAATTAGTGAGGATATTAGTTAAGATATAATTATATGACATATAATATATATCACATTATTAAATCAACACTAGATTTAATAATCCGGTTATATCACATATGACCGACTAATATCATTTATCTGTATATCACATTATCAAATCAACACTTGATTCGACAATCTGGTTATATCACATATAACCAAACCGATAACAGATGACTGCCAGATTACAATACGGTATCACATACACGTATTTAATCAGGCCCAAACACATATCACATATGTGTCCTACTTCGTTTCGCTTGAAACAGAAAACTTCTGTGTGGGACTCTAAAGACTCGTCAATACGCTAGCAGGTGGTGATGATCATATCAGTCACCTACAAGCTGTCAGCGGTACTAGCTGGACGTAACGGATACCCGGGTATTGAGCGATATGAAGATCAACAAGCAAGCTTGTCCATAGTCTCTATGAAGCCTATCAGTAACACTACCGTACAGTCTGGTTTCTTTGTCTGATATGTCGCATATCATATCTAGGGGTGGTAAACGGCAGTCCCCAGTAACGTGATAAGTCATGCCGATGTCTGGCCTATAACGGTTCGAGAAACTACTGATAACACTTATCAGTAAATCTCGGCAGTAGCCCTGGCCAGGGACTTCCAGTTATAGCCAATCGAGCATAGCGCAACATCAACGCCCAATACCGGGAGAGACGAAACCCTTCCTATCGCTCATTGCCTCTATGCGGCTCGGGACTGTACCCAAAATCCACATGTTTGCACATCTCCTTTGAGTGTGGTAGGGAGGAAATCAAAGCACAGTGGGAGCCACACAAGACTCTATGACGATCTCGGGTCTACAGACTAACCTGTTCCATTGTCACCAGAGAACTGCTATCTGACGATAGGTATACTACCACATAGGATTTTTCGGCGAGTCATGTTCGGTATACCCATTCTCCAACGAGCACCTGTGTACAATCTTTGATGTCACACACCAATGGTTGTGGGATCAACCATCGCCCACTAAGGGACAAGAAACGTACACACTAGTCTACTCTGGAATATCGATGCCCTAGTCTCGATATTCCTACGACTAGGAACTAATTAAAGGATGTACTTTTGGACCACTCTGGCCCCACTAGTATGATCTCATCATAATCCTGGCAGTCAAGTACATATCCTAAGAGCATTATCAACATGTAAGAGACATACATTATAAATACCAGTCTAAATGTTAAGATAAAGGTAACCTGATAGCATACTGTCATGTCGAGCAAGAAAGTCTCTCGGGCATCCATTATATCATCAATAATGGCCTCTAGGGCATACATATTACTAACAATCACCCACTTGCACCAAGGCCAGTTGTTGTAATATCTCATACTCAACATCCCAAAAGTCTCTCGAATAGCATCTGGGGAATGGCCTCGGTGAGTGGATCCGCTTGGTTATCCTCTGTGTCAACTCTCCTAACCTTGATCTTCCCGAGATCAACTATCTCCCTGATCAGGTGATACTGTCTAAGAATATGTCTGGATCGCTGACGGGACTGGGGTTCTTAGGCCAAAGCCACAGCTCCATTGTCATCACAATACACAGGTATTGGATGCCCAATGGTGGGAACCTAGTTCATCTCATGAACTCTATTCATCCCGACAAACTCTTTGGCAACATTGTTGGTAGCGATGTAATTAGCCTCTATCAAAGATTCTGCTACAGTATATAGCTTGGAACCGTTCCAACATACCGTCCCTCGACTGAGGGTGAAGATAAAACCTGAGACTGACTTTCAGTCGTCCTTATCACTCTGGAAGCTCGAATCGGTAAAGGACTGTATCTGGAGTTCACCGTTACCATACACCAAAAACGTCTCTTTAGTCCTTCTCAATCACTTAAGAATGTTCTTCAGTTTTCCAGTGGTTTTCCCAAAGATCTTTTCGATACTTACTCACTATACCTAGTGAGTAAGCTACATCTGGTCTGGTACATAACATCGCATACATGATTGACCCGTCTGCTAAAGCATAGGGTATCCCTTGTATGAGAATCCTCTCCAAATCAGTCTCGAGAGACATCTCTTTGGAGAGAGTGATTCCTGAACAAGCGGGTACATTATCACGTTTAGAATCATACATACTAAACCTCTTTAGCATGGTGTCTATGTACCTGGATTGGGACAATCCCAAATCCATTTAGATCTATCTCTATAAATCTATATCCCCAGGACGTAGGAGACATCGGTTAGATCTTTCATGGAGAACCTGTGTGATAAGAGGTGCTTGACCGAGTGTAGCATATGAACATCGTTTCCTATCAAGAGTATGTCATCACGTACAATACGAGGAAGACAACCATACTCTCTACAACCTTATTATTTATACATGGTTCATCTACCTTTTTGATGAAGCCAAACTCTTTGACAGCTTCATCAAAAATAGATGTTCCATCTCCGCGATGCCTGCTTTGACCTGTAGATGGATTTAAGCAGCTTGCACATGCTTCCGCTGCTCCCATTGTCTACGAAGCCCTCTGCCAGTGTCATATACACACTCTCTTCTAAATCACCATTTAGAAAAGCAGTTTTGACGTGCAGTCTGCCAGATATCGTAGTCATGGTATGCAACAATAGCAAGTAGGATCCTGATAGAATTAAGCTTAGCGACAAGTCTAGCTTTGAAAGTCTCAAATTTTCCATCTAACCCCTTGCTCCCGATGGGTTTTACCCCTTCAGGAGCAACACCCAAAGTCAATACTTTGTTGGTGTACATGGATTCCATCTTAGATCGCATAGCATCCAGCTATTTCACATAGTCTCCACTTGTGATGGCCTGCTCGAAACTAGTTGGGTCATCATCTACATGATACAATCCTCGTTCCCACCGTCTATGAGAAAACCGTAGTATCTCTCAGGTGGATGAAAAAACCAACTAGATCTGCGGAGTGGCTTTGGTTCGTCAGGGACTATTGAATCCTCCGGTTCCACCAAATCGTCAGTTATAGTTTGTGTTTGCTGGAACTACTTCCAGTTATACCTCATCGCCACTAATTTCTTCCACAAGAAATGCCTTTTCCAAAAAGGTGTCATTTCGAGAAACAAAACATCTTTTGTTTCTCGGTGTGGAAGAAGATATATCATCGTGAATGGTCGGGATATCCTACAAACTTGCACAGAACTGACCTTGCCTCGAGCTTGTCCGGTTTTTGCTTTTCAACATAGGCCGGACAACCCCATATCTTAACTCGTTTAAGAGATGGTCTCTTCCCATTTCATATCTCATATGGAGTGGTAGGCAACAGATTTGATCGGAACTCTATTCAATAGACATGCAGCTTCTCAAGTGCATGTCCCTGAAAGGAAATAGGCAACACATCAGTACTCATCATAGAGCACACCATATCTCATAGGGTGCGATTCCTCCATCCCGATATACCGTTGTGCTGTGGTGTATACGGAGGAGTAAGCTGAGAGAGAATCTCATTCTCTTTTAAATAGTTTCGGAATTCCGTGCTCAAGTATTCTTCTCCCCGATCATATCGAAGGATTTGAATAACTTTACCCATCTGGTTCTCAACTTCGTACTTATATTCCTTGAAATTGTCAAAAGATTCAGTTTTGTGTTTCAATAAGAACACATATCCGTATCTTGAGAGAACATCGGTGAATATAAAGTACGTGGAACCATCCCTGGTATGTGTAGACATAGGACCACATACATCATCATTTATCTGTCCAAGAGTTTAGTAGCTCTTTCTCCGTTCTCAGTAAACGGAGATTTGGTCACCTAGTCTTTGAGACATGACTGGCAAGTTTCACAAGATGTGAATTCGAACAGATTCAAATATGTATCCTTATGGAACTTTAGCTAGTCTTGTTTCATCGATATGACCCAGTCTGCAATGCCTCAAGAAGACTTCGTTCATTTCTGAACTGTTCCTCTTATGTGTGTTCTGTACGTTAGAACTGTGTTTTGATTCAGAATGTTTATACTGTTATACAACGTACCTTACCCAATCAACGCTTTATCTAGGAAAATATTCACAATATTTATTGGTACGAAATAACAATCACTAAGAATAAATGTATTAACAGTTGGTAACACCAGGTGATATCTGCCAACTGCTTTGGTTGCAACAATTGCACCATATCTACTACTAGAGACATATCACCCTTTCCCAGTTCTCTACCTTTCTATAGCCCATGTAACAAATTACATGTGTGGGATCCTCATCCGGTATCCAATACCCAGGACGTAGAGTAAACTGAGAAACGGTTCTTGGTAACGAACACACCCGAAGACAATGCATCAACATGTTTTTTCTTCGTTTCGGTGGCGTGGGAATACGAATATTCCCCTATTCCTTACTCAGACTTATGACAATCAAAAGATAGAGCGGAACCTAGCACAGTAAAATAAGTAGGTTCGGTCAATACATCCATATTATTATCTTGATTAAGGCATTTCATTGGTCGCTACCAGGAGAAAGAGAGAGAAGGATAATCACTTTGCGTGCGCTCTTGGAAAAATTAGATTGGTTATTTTATCTAATTAGGATGACTCCCACTGTTTTTATCAAATCTTCTTTCAAACCCTAAAATGTAAGATTAGCCGAGATTAATTACACCATACAGGTTCGCCAATCGTTCGGCCAGGCTGGTATCGGTACTCCGAGGGAGGTTCACCGTGCTTTCGCACGGATCTAATTAAAATAAACCTCGTTTCCCTAGAGGCATAACCCCGTTGACACCTTTCTAGACACATACTGGATTAGCTAATTGTGAAGTGCAAAATTCTCCCAGAAGTAACTCTTACTCGCAGTGGGTATCGGGATCCAACTATCATATAGAAAGTATGCAATCTCATTGCAAATTCCAACACTTGAAATTCCCGATAATGGTTTTTACCCCTAGCAACTTATGACCTTGGCTATGGTCAACAAATCATAAGTGCTAGCCAAGTTCAACCCGTCATTTCTTGATTGAATCAAACCCACCCGTGCGACCCTTGGCTAAGGTCAACAAAGCCGCACGACTACCCTAATCCAATCGCATCACATGCCGCAGACAAGCACTAATTAGCTACCGCACACTACGCCTTGGCTAAAGTCAACAAACGTAGGACGAATACTAAATAGTACTTATCTGAAATGACGGAGAGCTACGTAGGTTTTTAAGAAAACCATGAGCGTAATGAACTTGATATCGTTGTAGAATCTAATGTTTTTGAAAAGGAGTGTTTTTTAGGCTTTTGTTAGTTTCGCTAAAGAGCTTACTCCCGGCGAAGGGATCTCGGCTCTTTCCTCATCTAATGAGGTGAAGGATATTCAGGAATACCACTGTGCAAAACAAGAACTACAGAAGAAATCAAAAACAAAACCGAGTGAGTTGTAGCATTTGCTAATTTCGCTAATGAGGTCACTCTCGGTGAAGGGATCTCGGCTCTTTCCTCATCGAATGAGGTGCTGGATATTCATCAAGGAATATCACTATGCAAAGTAAAAACTAGAGCTACCCTTTTTGAAAATTTGATTCTACAACATCTTTTGGTTTCTTTCTTTTCATTAATCTCATTAATGAAGTCCCATCAATTAATATTTCCTAAACATTACAGAAAAGTGAAACGAAAATAGAACGTACGCTTATGCCATCCGCATTCGCCACTGGGCCCCGTCATGCACCGTTAGGTTACTTAACTACCGGCAGAGTGGGGGCTGGACTAGCGCGGGTGCAAAACATAAGCAACGTTTATTATATATCATATATATAATATTACATTCGTCTCACGCAGTTATATGATCAACATCACAGAAACAAGCAGCAGAAGTGATGAAGTATTGGATATACTAGGACGTTCGTGTTTTAAATTTAGCCAGTAATGTAAAACACGGATTCTATAGTCGTGATGAATAGCCAAACCCACATCCTATAGACCCATACGAGAGCGGCAAGTAACCTTACCAATTCTAGAGTTAGGAGACCCGGTCTCAAATCCTTGAGATAGTTTCCCACTATACCCTAGTTTCCGGTTACTTGTTGATTGATCTAGAATTTTATAGTTATGTGTAGTAGTTAACCGCAATCAATAACGGTGTCGCGTGTAGCTAGACCGAGATGAGTACGGGTCGTCCTCTGGGAAACGTAGAATATTTTATTCTTATTTTAGGCGTGTTGAGAAAGAAAGGAGGAAGAATAAAGAATGGTGAAGAATCGTTGTAGGATCTAGATCTACGTCAAACACGGATGCAAAATATAGATCTAGATTAACTACGGATGTAGGTTTTATATTAAAAGGAGGCTTGTAGGGTTCATTAGGATTTAGTAGTCATGGATGATTAATTAAAGATTACTCTTTTTATCCTTTAATAGATTTAAAACTAGAACGACAGTGATGCATGTAGATTAGGGTTTCTGGAGGGAAAAGGGTTCCCACTCTTAACCCCTATCTCGAAATGGAGCTCCGTTCATATCTAGACTTTACCAAAACAATTGTTAATCTAATATCTAATCTTGGTCGCGATTATCAATGAATTGATAGCGCGCCCAATTAGGATGTTAACTATTCTTTTGATAGAGTTTATAAACTTTATAGGATTTAAAAAGAATTTAAGGATCTTCATCATCCATTAACCTACCATAATCTCATGAACCCTAACAAGCGAAGAATTACTCGCACATGTTGGGAGAAGAAGAGATGGAGAGAGAAACCATATTAAAACTAAAAAGAGATAGAATAAGAAAACAACTACCTTTATTAATCAACAAAATTCATTCACACTTTGTTTTTTTAGAAAATGATTACAAAATGCTAGTTTGCTTCTCGATCTCTTCTAAGGAGGTAGATGAACCGTTGATGATCAGTCTGGATGTGTGAGCCTGTTGTGGACTTCGTGATCTCTTCAGCTTGATAATTTTTCCAAGAGGCTCTCGGTCCTTATTTATAGTCCCAAAGCCAGAACCCTAGTCTCCTAATTTGGAAACCAGTAGTTAAGATCCAAAACAGCAAAATCCCAACTCCCCACTCGTCCAATACGCGGCGGATCCGCGGCCAATAGCTGGGTTTGGCCGCGGATCCGCGGCCTTATGGTGTGATCTTTGCTTTGTTTCTCTGGGGCTTTGTTTATCTGACACGTGGTGATCTTTTAACATCTTTAGAAACTGAAAATCTTCTCTTCGTCACTGCCATCCTTCATTTCTTTAGTTTAATTTTTTAATTGGGCAGGTTTGTTATATCAACTTTGATTTCCTTGATTTCAGCCCTGTAAATTCTGCACAATAACTCAACAAATAATATTTAGTAGCGTTTGTTTTATTGAGATATTAACTTAACCATTAAGTATTGGTCAAAGGTATAATATGGTAAGCATATTTAAATAGGCCAAATGTTACATGGATATTATATGCTTACTCTTTCCTACCAAATGTTTAATTATAATATACAAACACATGAAAATAGTATTTTTACAGATAAACCCTTATATGTGTTATATATTATAATAAACACCTTTTATTATATAGAAATAGTAGGGAAAATGTCATATTAAATGTACAGTTTTATCAACTGAACAAATACCCCCAAACTTATCTTTGATCGTCCCGAGCAAACCAGTTTATTCAAGAAGAGAAAAAGAAAGGAGAAAGCTAAGCACACTTTCGTAGGTAACACGATTGCACTGAGCGCGTGCAACAAGCCGTTAAACCCCTAGGTGTCCCTAGTAGGAGGAATGTTGTCTCCTGAGGGTTTTCAGCGGATTACACCCACAAAATCCAATAATAAAAGGAAGACCGTGAATGTTACATATAAAGATAAGCATTATAAAAGAAAGATTTTGAAAATTAGAGTTTCCAACTACACTAGTTTTTCAGTTGCTATAAGCCCTATCTTAATAGTCATGAAAAGATGTTAGAAATCACATCATCCCTCAATAAAGCATCGTCTTTATTCTTCATTCCCACCTTTCATCCAAACATCGATCATATACCCCTACGTGTGTGTAAAAGACATCCCTACACTCGAAGAATTCAATTCAAGCTATCATACTCTTGTTCATCACCTCAGTACTTTTTTAATTAATGAATATTTAGATGATTTGCTCACACATTTTTCATGCGACCGTTAATACTTCTTGAGGTACTAACCGACCGATTACTCAAGTGCTTGCTTATTAGGCGTATTAGTATTTTCCTCGTCTTGCAATACCTAAGGCTTAGCAGTGAGTCCCAAACCAGTTGGTCTAAGGCATTAGGTGATGAATCACCCTCGCTATATTTTTTTATTGCTGCCTTGGTGATTACAAAAACAGTGTTCATTTTTCTTCACCATTTTATATTTTCTTCATACTTTGGCTTTTAGAAAAAAGCATTTCAAGGTATCCTCTACTATCCCGAGTTTCAAGACGTGTGCAAGTGCGTATAGTAGGGTATCTACGTTCAAATGTTTGGCTTCCAGAATAGGAACTATTTTTCAGACTTATTTTTATCCTCAGATTAGTGATTTCTTTCATCTTACTAACCTTTGGGACAACGGCTCATAACTACTTATTACTAGTTTCGTTTAAGAAAACTTCTAATTTTCTAGGTTTTCTTAAATTTTTCCAATCTTTTGGATGCAATTTTTCACTATCTAATCTTTTATTATCACAAAAAAAAATTTGAATGCCCAGTGTCAAAGATAATTCAGTGAATACAAACCCCCCCAAACCTTTTTTCAGCAGTGTCCTCACTGATGCTGTCTTTTGAGAGCATGGACCTGTATACTTGGGGAGAGACAAAAGGGGTAAAATAATAGTTAAATGAAAACTACCCCCAAACTTGTTCTTTGACACGCAAAGATATTCAGTTAAGTCCATTATCACTCACCTCCATTCTTAAAATGAGAAAATGTAACCAAAACATGGAGGTGAGGAGGAGGAAATTCAGTTCTGATAAAACGGCTCATGTAAAAACAGGAGCTCCTCCGCTGGGTCAGCAGAGAAATACGGTTTTAATCTATGCCCATTTACTTTAAAAATTGAACCGTTTTTCAAATTTTCAACTTCTACTGCCCCGTGCGGGTGTACATACCGCACTACAAAAGGTCCTTTCCAACGAGATTTAAGCTTACCCGGATGGAGATGGAGACGGGAATCGTAAAGAAGGACTTGTTGCCCCGATGTGAAAGTTTTTCTAAAAAGGTTTTTATCGTGGAACAATTTAGTCCGGTTCTTTACTATCACCGCATTATCGTAAGCTTCATCGTGGAGTTCGCTTAGCTCATTCAATTGCAGCTTTCGATAGCTGCTTGCTTGATCAAAATCGAAGTTAAGCTCTTTAATAGCCCACATTGCTTTATGTTCGATCTCGACAGGAAGGTCATGCCTTCCCAAACACAAGGCGGTATGGAGACATATCAAGATCGGTCTTATAAGCGGTGCGAAATGCCCAAAGAGCATCTATCAATTTGGTTGACCAATCTTTACGATTTTTAGAAACCGTCTTCTCCAAGATTTGTTTGATCTGCCTATTTGAGATCTCAGCCTGCCCGCTTGTTTGGAGATGATAGGGCGTAGAAAGTTTGTGAGTGATTGAATATTTCCGCATTAAAGTCTCGAAAGACCGATTACAGAAATGTGTTCCGTTGTCTCTAATTATAACGCAAGGGTGTCCGAATCGCGAAAAGATATTTTCTTTAAGGAACTTAATGACAACTTTGTTGTCATTAGTGCAACACGGTATTGCTTCCACCCATTTCGAGACGTAATGAACCTCTGACAAGATATATAAATTCCCAAAAGAATTGAGAAAAGGGCCCATAAAATCAATACCCCAAACATCGAATATTTCCACAACCAATATAGATTGGAGCGGCATCTCGTTTCTTCGTGAAATCCGACCTAAGTGCTGACACCGCGGACAAGTTTTGCAATGTTCATATGCATCTTTAAATAATATTGGCCAATAAAAGCCGCATTGCAAAACTTTCTCCGCCGTTTTTCGAGGACCAAAATGACCGCCGCATGCCTGATTATGACAAAATGATAACACGCTCTTGAATTCCTCGTTAGGGACACACCTGCGAATGATTTGATTGGAACAATACTTAAACAGATAAGGTTCATCCCAGTAAAAGTATTTTACTTGGGATAGAAATCAAAGTTTGTCTTGTTTCGACCAATCGCTAGGAATAAGTCCCGTCGCAAGATAGTTCACAATATCCACGAACCAAGGTTCGTCGGATATAGTCAAGAGCTGTTCGTCAAGAAATGAGTCATTTATCGGCACGGTCAATGTTAGTGAAGAAGTGATGCGTGAAAGATGGTCGGCTACAACGTTTTCACATCCACTCTTGTCTCGGATGACAAGATCAAATTCTTATAACAACAGGATCCAACGTATTAGCCTGGCCTTAGCATCTTTCTTTGATAAAAGATGTCATAGGGTGGAGTGATCAGTGTAAACTACTATTGGCGAGCCAATCAAGTAGGGCCTGAATTTTTCCAATGCAAATACAACTTCCAAGAGTTCTTTCTCAGTAGTTGTGTAATTTATTTGTGCATCATTCAAGGTCCTACTTGCATAGTAAATTACATGTGGCATCTTATCAATGTGTTGTCCTAAGACCGCACCAATAGCAAAATCTGATGCATCACACATAAGCTCGAACGGGTGGTTCCAATCCGGAGATGATAGAACGGGGGCTGTAGTGAGTGATCCTTTAAGCGATTCAAAAGCAGTCTCACAATCCGAATCGAAGTGAAATGTAGTGTCCTTGGCCAATAGAAGGGTTAAGGGTCTAGTAATTTTGCTAAAATCTTTAATTAATATCCTATAAAATCCTGCATGACCAAGGAAGGATCGTATATTTTTGACGCATTTGGGACGAGGGAGGTTATGGATAACATCAATTTTAGCTCTATCAACCTCAATGCCTTTTGTGAAATTATATGTCCAAGGACAATACCTTCTTGGACCATAAAATGACATTTTCCCCAGTTTAAAGTTAAGTTCTTATCCTTACAGCGGGTAAGAACCGCATCAAGATTACGAAGGCAGTCCTCAAAGGAGTCCCTAAAAATGGAGAAATCGTCCATAAAAATTTCCAGAAAATTCTCAACCATGTCTGAGAATATCCCCATCATACACCGCTGAAATGTAGCGGGAGCGTTGCATAACCCAAAGGGCATGCGTCTATAAGCAAAAGTACCGAAAGGACAAGTAAATGTGGTTTTATCTTAATCCTTTTCGGTGATGGGGACCTGGTTATAGCCAGAGTATCCGTCCAAGAAACAATAGTATTCGTGTCCAGCTAATCGTTCTAACATCTGGTCAATGAAAGGAAGAGGGAAGTGATCTTTCCTCGTCGCGGCATTGAGTTTTCTGTAATCAATACATACGCGCCACCTAGTTTGGGTGCGTGTTTGGATTAACTCATTAGCCTCATTAGTTATGACCATGATGCCAGATTTTTTAGGGACAACGTGAATTGGACTTACCCATTGGCTATCAGATATAGGGTAAATTATACCACTATCAAGGCACTTGACGATTTCTTTCTTTACCGCCTCCTTCATAACGGGATATAACCGTCTTTATGGGTCTCGGGTTGGTTTGGCTTCATCCATCAGATGTATATAATGTTCAACAATTAAGGGACTAATCCCTTTGATGTCAGCCATTGTCCAACCAAATACTTGCCGATTTGATCTTAACACTGCCAAAAGTGCGTTCTCTTGCTCTATGGCTAGAGAAGCGGATATAATTACGGGCAGAGTCTCATTCTCACCTAAATACGCATATTTAAGATGAGAAGGTAGCGGTTTGAGATCCAGTATGGGCGGAGAGACAATAGAAGGTGGGGTAAGGGAATGATATTCGGACTCCCTAAGAGATTCAAAACTTGCATAGGATATTGACTCGGAAAGTGCTACTGACTTTTGCGACGAGTCAACGGGTTCAAACTCAGGGGTGAACTCATCGAACATATCCTCACTATGAAATTGTGCAAGATCAAACGATATCTCACTAGTGTTGTCGAGATCATCAAAGCAAAGTTCATCATCCATGCAGCTTTCGGGAGCTATCTCGTGGATGGAACAAACATCAAGCAAATGAGCAGAAGGTTCAGATGGTTGACTTCCTAGCTTGTAAATATTAAGCTCAATTGTCATCTTCCCGAAGGATAAGTTCATAGAACCGTTACGACAATTAATTACAGCGTTAGAAGTTGCTAGGAAGGGTCGACCGAGTATCACCGGGATTTGATTGCGTGGGTTTGCCACAGGCTGTGTATCTAAAACAATAAAGTCCACAGGGAATATGAATTCCCCGAATTTAATTAACACATCCTCTAGTTCACCCCGAGCTTTGGTGATTGATCGGTCTGCCATCTAGAGAGTACAATGGGCGGGTTTTAACTCTCCAATCCTTAACTGCTCGTATACTGAATAAGGAAGCAGGTTAACGCTAACACCAAGGTTGAGTAAAGCACGATTAATATTTTTACCCCGAATAGAAATAGAGATGGTAGGACAGCCAGTGTCCTTACGTTTCTTTGGTATTTGCTGGGTAAAAGCTGTGCTAACATTACTCGTCATGAAAACTTTTTTAGGCACTTGAGTTTTTCTTTTTCTAGTGCACAAGTCTTTAAGAATTTTTGCATAAGATGGGACTTGTTGAATAGCATCTAGGAGAGGAATATTTAAGTTAACTTGCTTAAAAATTTTCACAATCTTCTCCATTTGTGGGTTAGGTCTGTTGGCCCTTAGTCTGTTTGGAAATGGAGCTTGATTAATAAGTTTTGGGTCCAACATTTATGGGGAAGATTATGGGGATGGATTCGATCCCAAAATTGGAGTGGGAATCGTCTTAGATAGATTGGGCGAAGTGTTCGAGCCTTGGGGAAAATGGAGAATAGGCTCGGATGAAGGTGGGAGACTAGACGGATTAGGAGAAGAAGTAGAACCCGAGGTATCATTGGTATCACTAACATCATCAAATTGCTCATCCACTCGGTTATTCAGCACTTTTTCCGATCTCAACATAGTAACGGCATTCACATTATGATTTTGTGAGTGGCCAGGATTCGGTAGGGGTTGAGATGGGAGTTTCCCTTTCTCTCTCGCACTCATTGCGGCGTTCAACTGTGCAATTTGGTTTTCTATTGATTTAATACTCTCACCGTAGGAGGCGGAGTCTTTTTTTATGGTATCAATAGAAGACTTCATATCAGTCGACATTTGAATGGTATGTTTCATAAACAAATCCAAAGTTTGTGCGAGTGAAGAGTTATCAGTACCGGCCAATTGCGGTGTAGAAGTGTTGTCCGGATTTTGAAAATTTTGTGACTGAAAGGGGTGCTGACTTTGTGGTTGTGGTTGCTGTGGAGGAGGTCTTTGATAATTGCTTTGGAACTGGTTTTGATTTTGGGGTTTGTTTTGGTTCCAAGCAAAGTTAGGATGATTCCTCCATCCCTGATTGTATATGGAAGAATAAGGATCGTTTCTAGGTCACTGCTGAAAAGCAGCATTAGTTTGCTCATGACCTTGAAACGGTGCATTCATAGAACATTCTTCCATCAAGTGTGATGGATTTGAACAACAACCACACACGGTCTTGGGAAGCGTTACCTGATTTAGGGAGACTGATGAGAATTTGTTCTCAATAGCGTCGAGTTTCTTCTGCATCGCAGCCATTTCGGCTTTTACTGTGATGGAAACATCGAGCTGATGAATACCTCCCCTAGATGAAGGTGGTCTTACGCTTTCCCACTGCAAAGTGTTTTCAGCGAGATCTTCCAGATATTTCCAAGCTTCACCATCATCTTTATACATGAAATTGCATTGACAATTTGTTTCAAGCATCTGCTTTGTCGCTGGATTAATGCCCTCATATATAATTCGGCACAAATCCCATCTATTTATTTCATGATGAGGACATTGGACAAGCAGATCTTTGAAACGTTCAAAGTACTTCCAAAATGGTTCATTGGGAAGCTGGGTAAACTGGTTGATCTCGCTCCTAACACGGGAGGTCTTATGGTTTGGATAAAACTTCTTAAGAAATGCTATTACGAATTCATCCCAATTAGTGATAGAGTGTGCGGCAGTATTATAAAGCCATTTTTCTGCCAAGTCGCACAAAGTGAATGGGAGAAGACGCAAGCGTATAGCATCCACAGTCAGTTGTGAAATACCCATCATTGCGCATACGTTTTCGAATTTAGTGATGAAAACGTACGCGTCTTCAGACTCAAGCCCATGAAATTTGGGCAACAGATTGATGTAGTGGGGTTTAATTTCAAAATTATCCCCGTTGGCTGGTGGAATAGATAAGCAAGTGGGAAGTGGACTACGGATAGGATAGCATCTTTCTTGGAGAGAGATGCGTGGTGGATTCTGCTCACCTACGAGCGTTGGCAGTGTGGTGTTATAATTTGATGGAGTACCGTCCATCTCGGTCGATGTGGAGGATGGTGGGAAAAAAGAAGATGAAGAAGTACCGACCTCGGAGTCGATAGCAGGAACGCGGACAAGACGGGCACTAGAATCCCGTGTCCAGCCGAGCATGCACTAAACGGTTTAGCGCAAGTGGAAGCATGCGTATGATTTAAAAATTGGTTTGTTTTGAAAAGTGTCAGACGTGAGACAAATCACACAAAAATGCACAAACAACCCTAGAAATAAGGTTACCTAGGTCAAGTCTCTAGACCGCTCCTAGACTTCCAAAGGACAAGCCGTAGGATCAATCCTCTATCACCTCTTTACTACTCTTGTGGCTAGGTAAGTGCCAGGTAAGTGGGAGGTATCCGCTATACGAATCACCGAAAATAGCGGGCCTAATTAAGTAACCACTTGTCTTAGACACACTTGCCTAGGCACCACAAAAGTAAAGCGGATAAGCGATAGATGACCCACGACCTTCCTCTGTACTTAATGAGCGCGACAGTCCTTAGAGTCTTGTCTAGATATTTTTTAAATTAATGTAGGGTTGATGCAGATGCTCATTTTATGATTTGTGGGGCTTAGGAAGGGTGATAAAATCCCTACCTAATCTGAATTTTGGTCTTGCCCCTTAAAATCCGTATTAAAATATGAAATAACAAACCAATAACAAAACTTTGCAAAAAGATTTTTGAGCGGCGATATTTTTGCAAGGAATCCTGCAGAAAAGATATTTTATTGGATTTCAGAGGAGAGAGAATGAGTTGAAAATTTCACCAGAGAAGTTTGGAACCCTAATTCCTCAATCCCGTCGCGCTTCCGCCGCCAATAAGGTCCTTCTGCCGCGGTTCCGCCGCAAGAAAGATGGATCAGGTGTAGAATTTTGCTACGTGGCCTCCTGTACTCCTCTGGATCTCGATGAATGTCTCTGTCTTTCTGTTTCCTCAAGTCTGTGACTCCAGATCTTCTTGCAAAATTCACACACAATTCGTTATATATACAATTTGCAGTTTTGTTTTAATTATGATATAAATCGAATAAGAATTCAACACAAATAGTAAGAATAAAAATTACACACGTATCCCCGGCAACGGCGCCATTTGATTGATCTAGAATTTTATAGTTATGTGTAGTAGTTAACCGCAATTAATAATGGTGTCGCGTGTAGCTAGACCGAGATGAGTACGGGTCGTCCTCTGGGAAACGTTGAATATTTTATTCTTACTTTAGGCGTGTTGAGAAAGAAAGGAGGAAGAAGAAAGAATGGTGAAGAATGGTTGTAGGATCTAGATCTACGTCAAACACGGATGCAAAATATAGATCTAGATTAATTACGGATGTAGGTTTTATATTAAAAGGGGCTTGTAGGGTTCATTAGGATTTAGTAGTCATGGATGATTAATTAAAGATTACTCTTTTTATCTTTTAATAGATTTAAAACTAGAACGACAGCGATGCATGTAGATTAGGGTTTCTGGAGGGAAAAGGGTTCCCACTCTTAACCCCTATCTCGACATGGAGCTCCGTTCATATCTAGCATTTACCAAAACAATTGTTAATCTAATCTCTAATCGTGGTCACGGTTATCAATGAATTGATAGCGCGCCCAATTAGGATGTTAACTATTCTTTTGATAGAGTTTATAAACTTTATAGGACTTAAAAAGAGTTTAAGGATCTTCATCATCCATTAACCTACCCTAATCTCATGAACCCTGACAAGCGAAGAATTACTCGTGCATGTTGGGAGAAGAAGAGATGGAGAGAGAAACCATATTAAAACTAAAAAGAGATAGAATAAGAAAACAACTACCTTTATTAATCAACAAAATTCATTTACACTTTGTTTCCTTAGAAAATGATTACAAAATGCTAATTTGCTTCTCGATCTCTTCTAAGGAGGTAGATGAACCGTTGATGATCAGTCTGGATGCGTGAGCCTGTCGTGGACTTCGTGATCTTTTCAGCTTGATAATTTTTCCAAGAGGCTCTCGGTCCTTATTTATAGTCCCAAAGACAGAACCCCAGTCTCCTAATTTGGAAACCAATAGTTAAGATCCAAAACAGCAAAATCCTAACTCCCCACTCTCCAATACGCGGCGGATCCGCGGCCAATAGGTGGGTTTGGCCGCGGATCCGCGGCCTTATGGTGTGATCTTTGCTTTGTTTCTCTGGGGCTTTGTTTATCTGACACGTGGTGATCTTTTAACATCTTTGGAAACTGAAAATCTTCTCTTCGTCACTGCCATCCTTCATTTCTTTAGTTCAATTTCTTAATTAGGCAGGTTTGTCTTACCAACTTTGATTTCCTTGATTTCATCCCTGCAAATTCTGCACAATAACTCAACAAATAATATTTAGTAGCGTTTGTTTTATTTAGATATTAACTTAACCATTAAGTATTGGTCAAAGGTATAATATGGTAAGCATATTTAAATGGGCCAAATGTTACATGAATATTATATGCTTACTCTTTCCTACCAAATGTTTAATTATAATATATAAACACATGAAAATAGTATTTTTACAGATAAACCCTTATATGTGTTATATATTATAATAAACACCTTTTATTATATAGAAATAGTAGGAAAATTGTCATATTAAATGTGCAGTTTTATCAACTGAACACTTGTGTTCCCCACCATGGGTCTATTCTAATGTAGAAAAGTAAAGAATATACAACAATGGTGACATCATCCTCAACCCGGAAGTGCCCCAATAAAAGAATATTACATACAAATTTTACATGAATGAAAATTGAAAAACTCTTATCTCACATAATACCCCCGGCTATTCAATCATGACGATCCAATAAAACATATCACCAGCAACACATGATATCGCATATGATCAACGTAAGTAAATACGCGTATTTCAAATTCCGTTGACATATAGCAACGAGATTTGGGATACCCCACGTATTACACTTACGGTAGCAGAAAAGAAATGTAAAACTGCAATAATTAGAATCCGCATATCCTTAGACATCATAAACCCGGAATATCTCATATTCCGAATTTCATACCCAACCTATAAACCTTACATTGTAGTCTCATATTAAAAACTCTTTTCAATATTTTAGTCGGGTAATTCAACAAGATTCCCGACTATCCGATCGAATATGCGTTGGAAACTATAGCAGATGGCCGCACCCCCGATGCCGTCGACCAAGCGCACTTAGGCGGAACACTGTGGCCGCGAGCACCCGAGTGGGTGCTATTGGCAACGGGGTTATCCTACAGTCACTTGGTTGGGGCAATAGGACGAGGCTATCTAGTAAAGTTATTCGGCTAGTATTCGCGTACGATACGCGATTGCGACGGAGTTTCGATCCGAATCGAAACTTCGTGCTAATCGATCTTCCGAGACTAAAATGCTAGATTTATAAATACTAACTAGTTTTCACAAAACCAATTAAATGTGGATTCCAACTACTGCATCCATATCAAACTAAAACCGAAACGACGTAACAATTACGACTACGAAATACTCCGTATTAGCCCCAATAGAACTGTTAACATCTCATGCAAACTGGGCTAATCAAACAATATCAGAAACCCCAAAATCAAGCCCACAGAACACCAAAAATTTTTGAGCCAAAACAGAGTTTAAAAAACCGGCGAGGTCGGATATTTTGAGATTGTCGCCGGGTCAAAACTGGTGAAATGGTCTCGAACTTTTCAGTGTTCTAGTTGTATCACATACAACATTCTGCAATTTCTAAAATAATTTTTTCAGATCATTTTAAAATCGACAGAAACTGGATTTTTAGGTTCCGTTGTTTCGGAGTTTTTCGGTTTCGTGATTCTAATTACATCGTATAATCTTCTAGCTTAGGCTCTGATACCATGAAAGTCCACCCTAGCACCACCAAGGGGTCCAAGTGGCATCAAGCATGCCAAATTCAAATTTTTATTGCGCTAGGCTAGACTTACCAAGATCGTTAGCTAGGTGATTAGGGTTATTGTTTGATATCTACTAAAACTAAAGAAGCGAAAGATGGCTATAACTTCGTAGATCGGGTCCTTCACTTCACATGCTATGGGTAGTAGTCCCGCGACTCCACTAGGCTCCATTTGAGGTTTTGGACGAGCTTCCTCCGATGACCTTCGTGCCGAAGATGGTCCACGCGATATCCTTCCAACTAAAGCTACATCTACACTAAACTCTTTAGCGTAGGAAACACGCTACACTCGATCGCTAGTCAAGTGTAGGATGGTGAAGTAGGGGATGTTAAAGCTTAAAAGATTGTGTTCAAGCTTCATGATTCACATCACATGTGAGGGTTGAAGCTTGAACTAAGACTTTGAGGAAGAAGAAGAAGCTAGAGAGCAACCATGGGAGCAAAAGCAAGAAAAAATGCTAAGTGTTGAAATGAGCTAGAATGAATGGCAACTCTTGACCCCCACTCAATCAAGCATGGAATTTTGCAATATAAAATTGCAACCATGCTTGAATAGTGGGTCAAGATAAATAAACAAATATAAATTCCTTGCTTGCAACCATGCTATCATTTTCCACCTCATTTCTATTTTCATAAAATAGAAATTCATATGACATGCTTCATCATCATCATCATCATCATCATCATTATTATTATATATCATATATATATATATATATTAATATATTTATAATGAAGAATAATCAGTGAGCTAATGATATTAGTGAGATATAATTATATCACATATAATATATATCACATTATTAAATCAACACTTGATTTATAATCCGGTTATATCACATATGACCGACTAATATCATTTATCTGTATATCACATTATCAAATCAACACTTGATTCGACAATCTGGTTATATCAAATATAACCGAACCGATAACAGATAACTGCTAGATTACAATACGGTATCATATACACGTATTTAATCAGGCCCACACACATATCACATATGTTTCCTACTTCGTTTCGCTTGAACCAGGGAACTTCTGTGTGGGACTCTAAAGACTCGTCAATACGCTAGCAGTAAGTGATGATCAAATCAGTCACCTACAAGCCGTCAGCGGTACTAGATGGACGTAATGGCTACCCGGGTATTGAGCGATATGAAAATCAACAAGCAAGCATGTCCACAGTCTCCATGAATCCTATCAGTAACACTATCGTACAGTCCGGTCTCTTCGTATGATATGTCACATATCATGTCTAGGGTTGGTAAACGTCAATCCCCAGTAACGTGATAAGTCATGCCGATGTCTGGCCTATAACGGTTCGAGAAACTACTGATAACACTTATCAGTAAATCTCGGCAACAACCCTGGCCAGGGTCTTCTAGTTATAACCAATCGAGCATAGTGCAACATCAACCCCCAATACCGGGAGAGAAGAAATCCCTCCTATCGCTCATTACCTCCATGCTACTCGGGACTGTACCCAAAATCCACCTGTTTGCACGTCTCCTTTAAGCGTGGTAAGGAGGAAATCAAAGCACAGTGGGAGCCGCACAAGATTCTATGACGATCTCGGGTCTACAGACTAACCTGTACCAGTGTCGCCAGAGGATTGCTATCTGAAGATAGGTATACTACCACATAGGAATCCTCGACGAGTCCTGTTCGGTGTACCTATTCTCCAATGAGCACCTGTGTACAATCTTTGATGTCACACACCAATGGTTCTGGGATCAACCATCGCCCTCTAAGGGACAAGAAACGTACACACTAGTCTACTCTGGAATATCGATGTCCTAGTCTCGATATTCCCACGATTAGGAACTAATTAAAGGATGTACTCTTGGACCACTCTGGCCTCACTAGTATGATCTCATCATAATCTTGGCAGTCAAGTACATATCCTAAGGGCTTTATCAACATGTAAGAGATAGACAGTATAAATACCAGTCTACATGTTAAGATAAAGGTAACCTGATAGCATACAATCATGTCGAAAAAGAAAGTCCTCTATATATATTTCCAAGCATCCACTATATCATCAATAATGGCCTCTAGGCCATACATATTACTAACAATCCGCCCGATCATCATACGTGTATCCAGTACACGTATGTGATCGAAACCCTGTCATAAAACCATACAGCCTCTATATCGTTTCGCCCGAAGTAGAGAAAGCCACTGTGTGGGACTCTAAAGACTCAACAGTATGCTGGCAGTGGGTTTAACCACAAGCACGACAACGGTACTAGCTGCACGTAATGGCTACCCAGGTATCTGTCGAAAAAGGAAGGTCGACGAGCGAACTCATCCGAACCCCTACTGAGCCTGTCCGTGGCAATATTCGTGCAGTCCGGTCTGTTCGTCTGGGAGTATCGCATGTAAAGTCTCGGGGGTGGAAAGCGTCAGACCCCTAATAACCAAACAAGTCGTGTCAGTGTCGCTCATGACCATCCTAGAATCTACTGGTCTGCCACCAGTAATTCTCAATCCGCCCTGGCTAGGGACTTATGGTGTTGACCAACCGATCACAGCGCGACATCGACTCCCTATACCGGGAGTGACGAATCCCCAACAGTCGCTCACTGCCTCCATATGGCTCGGGACTGTACCCAACTAAAACCTATTTGCACGACTCAGTAGAGACGTGGTAGGGTAGTAATCAAAGCACAGTGGGAACTCACACGAGACAAATGATGGCCTCAGGTCGACAGACTATCTGCACACATGTCACCAGAGAACTTCTATCTTATGCTAGGTACAATACCATCTAGTCAGTCCTCGGCGAGTCCTGTCCGGTGAACTCACACCAAGTGAGCATCTGTATACAATCTTAGGTGCACCTCACCAATGGTTGCGGGACCAATCCATCGACCTTCGTCAGGGTCTAGATATGTATACACTAGTCTACTCTGGAGTATCGATACCCAGTTTCGATACTCCGTCGACTAGGGAAATTTTAAGGATGTGCCTATCCACTACCCAGCTCCCACAAGTATAATTGCCATCATAACGCTGGTAGTCAGGAAAATATTCTACGGGCTTTATCAATATGTATACAAGATATGAAATACAAAGTAAAACACATCACATGTTTGTAAGTCTACGGTAGCGCCCCGGCCGTCTTTCCGAGGCCAAAATGCGGAAACAAAAACTTTTCTTAAACTAGAAACCGGCGCTACTGCGGACTATAAACCCGGATCGGACCATTAACCTACTACTAGCTAACTAGAGAAAGGGTAGAGAGCTATACCGAGCGATCCATGTCCTTCGGTCTTCGGCCACCATCCCGATCTCCCCGCGGCATCTTCGGTCTCGATCTCCTCGTCGGAAAGGGCACCACATCACCGAGTCTTTTTACGGGCTCCCACCTCTGAACCGAGGCAACTCGGACATAAAGTTGGCAAGCCGACGTGTCCAAGGTTGCTGTAGACTGAGTGTAGAACGCTATGTCTCGGGGGGTTATAGAAGTTGCCATTTTTTGATGGAGGAATGAACTATGGAGATGAGGTAAGAAATCTTTGTTGCAAGCAAATGAGAATGATATTTTTCCCCCACCCATTCCCCAAACTAGTGGCTGGCCATCCTTGCCAAAATGAGAGGAGAGAAGTGAGTAATAATCCAAGAAAGAGAAAAGGGTGATCATGAGGAATAATGATCACAACAATATCAAATCAAAAACCCATCTCATTTCAAAAAGCAAGTAATGATGAACCAATGGAGTCAACCTCAATCTAGAACTATCAGGAAGCAACCACTTACAAAAAAACACCCTCCACTTTGCTAATTTGCACATTTGCAAATAATCCCCTCCCATCAAAAGGAATTTCAGCCAAGAAGGAACAAAGGAAAAATGGCCGAAACGGAATGCAAATTGGCAACTTCAAAAAAGTGATCCGATAATAAATTACAGGAAAACCCCGCGACTGTATATACATACCCGCATTTGTATTGCGACCGAATACAAATACAATGAGAAAAAATCTACATTGTATAATACTAGGATCCGGATTAAACCAAATCCCGCTATTATTATCTGTCCGAACTATAACACGTGCACAAGTGCACGCATACGTTCGAACCCTGCCATAAACCCATACGACCTCTACAGCGTTTCGCCCGAAACTTGAGAAACTGTCTGTGGGGGGCTCTAAAGACTCGTCAATAATTAGGCTGTGAATTTAACCACTAGCACGTCAGAGGTATTAGCCGTACGTAACGGGCTACCAGGTATTGACCAAAAGGGACGTCGATGAGCGAACTCATCCTGACACCCTACTAAGCCTGTCAGTGACAATATCCGTACAGTCCGGTCCGTTCGTCTATGAGCATCGCATGGCGGGCCTAGAGGGTTGGTAAAAGTCAGACCCCCAAAAGTGGTACAAGTCGTGTCGGAGTGTAGCCCAGAACACCCTGAGATACTACTGGAATACCTACCAGTAAATCTCCTGTCTTGGCCAAGGACTTCGTGTAATGGCTCTCCTAGACACAGCGCGACATCACCCCCAATACCGGGAGAGACGAACCCCTGCAGATCCGCTCACTGCCTCCATGTGGCTCGGGACTGTACCCAACTAAAACCTGTTTGCACGAATCCTTTGAGCCATGGTAGGGTAGTAATCAAAGTACAGTGGGAACTCACACGAGACAAATGACGATCTTAGGTTGATGAACTAACCTGTACACATGTCACCAGGGAACTGCTATCTGACGTCAGGTATAAAACCAACTAGCATGTTCCCGGCGAGTCCTGTCCGGTGTACTCATAACCCAATGAGCACCTGTATACATCTTAGGTGAACCAACTGACACCAGTGGCTTGTGAGACCGGCCACCGCCCCTCGTCGGGGTCTCGACTGTATACACTAGTCTACTCTGGAGTATCGATGCCCTGTCTCGAAAACTCCCACGACTAGGGACCTTTTAAGGATGTGCTTATAGACCCCAGCTCCCACGTATATGATCGCCATCATATTGCTGGCCGTCAAGCAAGAATCCTAAGGGCTCTATCAACGCGCAATAGTGACCTGTAAGGTCACCTAAAGCAGTACACGACGATGATAAAGATAAACCGGATAGCATAATATCATCTTGAGTAAGACTGTCCTACCGGCATAGGTCTTCCCTCAATCATTGCAATCACATGCCTGTGATCCCATAATTGACTCTGAGGGCACTATATCCAACAATCTCCTACTTGAACTCAAAGCTAATTATTGCGATGTCGCATACTCATAGCCCGTGTGATACCGAATACCAAACTCCTCTACTAATCAGTCTCATAAAACCCGTTTGCAAAACTATTGCGTTCGAGGAATAGCCTCAGTGAGTGGATCCGCCCTAATGTTTCTTTCTATGTCTCTCTTTATCTCAAGTTCGCGGAGAAATCCATCTCCCGAAATGAGCAATACCTGTCTTAGAATATGTCTGGATATCTGATGAGACCTAGTTCATAAATGAACTCCAAATCCAAACTTCTTAGACTGTATCGTCAACTGAACTTAATCAATATCCTGTGCCATTCCTCCCTCAGTATCCGCCTGGACCACCTGTCCAAAATACTGCCCCTCGTCAGAGGGAAAACTATAACTCTGACAGCCACCCTGTCATCCAGGTCATCTTGGAAGCCTGGAATGATAACTGTCTCCTAAAAGAGGCTGTTGTTATCATATCCCTAGAACATCCACTTATGTTCTAAAACGGCTTCCGATCGTTTCTCCAGGATTGGATTAATATCAACATATTGCATCTAATGCAAAAAACAATATCTGGTGTGGTGCTTGACATCTCATGATTGACTCAATTGCCTAAGCAAGTGATCTACCAATCATGCACATCCCTCTCCTCTTTAGTCTGTAAGACACCTTTAGAGAGGGTGACTCCATCACCTGCAGGTACACTACCATGCCTGGAGTCGTCCATTCTAAATACCTTTAGAATGCTATCTAAGTACCCTGATTGGGAAACTACCCAAATCTAGATCTAAAACCATAGATCTAGTAACCAGAATATCTGATATAATATCAATTTCCCATGTGGAGAAACCACTGTGTGACAACCAAAGTATAATCGATCGTAGTATAGGAATTTCACTTCCTACTCTGTGTATGTCATCCAAATACCAGGACATTACACCCTACTACCTTCTTAACAGATCCATCCCTTATTCTGATGAAGTTAAACCTATGACTGTCACATCAGAAATAGATGATCTATCTCCGCAACATCTGCTTTAGTCTCTAAATAGACACAAGCTACTTGTCCACTATGCTTCCGCTGCTCCCACTGATTACGACAACCCTCTGGCTGAGTCATATACACGTGCACTTCTAAAGCCAGTTCAGAACGACGCTATATTTATCCTCCCGCCGGGTCTCATAGTCTGGAACAACAGTAGTGTTAAGTCTGGGTAAACAAGAACCTCCCTGTCACCGTCCTTGAGGCTACCGGAGTACCTCTCGGGTGCCTGAGATTACCCACCATCACTGTGGAGTGGCAAATGGATTGTCAAATCAGATTAAATCTTTAGGTTCTCATCAAATTTTCAGTAATCATTTGCGGTTCTGGAATCACTTCCAGTTCTACCATACTCTCACTACTGTTTTCTGAAAAAATCCATTTTACTAAAACTGTGGCGAGTCAAGAACAATATCACTATTGATCTTCCAGACGGTAGAAAGTCAACCCTCGTCATAGCCCGGGTCAACCCACAAACAGCCATTACAGAAACGTGCCTTGAGTTGTCCAGAGTCTGGTTTTAAGTATAAGCCGGACAACTCCCCGTACCTTAACAATGTTAAGATATGAACTATTCTATATCCAATATAGAAATAGAGGGACGGATTTAATTGGAACCAGATTCAAATCATGCAGCTGTCTTCAGTGCATGTCAACTAAAATGGAAGGAGGCCGATCAGTATTACTCAACTTAGGAGTACATCCAGATATGAGCAACCTGAAAGAGAAGCAAGTTCTCTTAATCATTACTATCAACTGAATACCAAACACAAGTATCTACATCTTCGATCACCTTGAAGAATCCTGATACTTGCAATACCTGGTTCTGTACTTTTTTCATATACTTATAACTTCTCAAAACATAGACCTTGCATTTCTACGAAATACATGTCTAAGAACTAGAGAAGTCACAAGTAAACGGAATATAGTACGAGTACCAACCCCTCTGTCCTCATGGACACTGGACAACATACAATACTCTGTATAAGTCCCCTGAGTCTAATAACTCACTCCCTGTATGTCGTAGGTTGAAAATTGTACTTATGGTTAAGAAGAATTACACCGCTGTTTAATGCTCCTTATCTAACCATCCACTAATATAGGTAAATTTCATAGACATAATTTCAAAAGGTTATATCTCACTTTATGAAAATAAACGTACAGATATATCAATTTGAAATTGGTGCATTATAACGGATATTCAAAACCAAATATTTGCCGTCCGGCAAACAACCCAGGCGATTTCCTCAAATATCACCAATTACAACGAATCCCGATATAATGAGGACAATCACCTAATTCCCAATAACTTACTCCTACTCATCATCTGTAAAACCATACAGATGTGAGAATCATACCTGGTAAATACATACCCTGGAGCAAGGGCTAATTGGGAAATCAGTTTTCTTTTAACAGTACACAGTGAAACTGAAATATTGAAATGTTTCGTAGGGGTATCTGGGTATTCCTAGTAATGCCTCTTCCATTATCCATATTCACAACTGTAACCATATATTTCTTTGCCATCTCTCCAAATCCCTTTATATGTCTTTAGTCATTACCTTCTGTACACCCCTTTAGGCCAAATGGTTTTCTTCCTTCCCTACCGTTCGGCACCAGCTTATAGTTTGGAAGAAGACTATCCAATAAGCATAATGGGTGTACTGTCCTAATCCTAGGAGTACTCGCAATGTGAGAGAAGATAAAAATAAAAGACAACCGAATAAACCTTATTCCTATTTCTCCTGAACCAGAATCCATCCCCGAACCGGAACAAGTTCCTTTCGAGTTCGTATATAACCATACGATAGAGTATCCAAATAACTGTGGATCTTCATAGTGATACGGAGTGTTCTGGAGAAATACAAAGATGAAGTAGGAGTGGCGATGAAATACTTGGTTTGGTCGTGAATAGCAGTCGCAATTTACTTTGCCCTCTTACTAATCCCTTTATTTGTCTTAACTTATTACCTTCTGTACACCATCGTTAGGCTAATTGGTTTTCTTCATCCCCTACCGTTCGGCACCTGCCTATGGTTTGGAAGAAGACTATCCAATTAGCATAATAGGTGTACCGCCCTAATCCAAGGAACACTCGCAACCTGAGAGAAGGTAAAAGGAAAAGACAACTGAATAGTCCTATTCGTTTTCTCCAGAACCGGAAACCATCCTCGAATCTGGAACAAGTTCCTTCGAGTTCGTATATAACCATACGATGGTTTTATCCAAGGGAAGTGGATGTTCGTAGTAATACGGGGTGTTCTGGAGAAAAGGGTAAAAGTAGGAGTGACAATGAGGTATGCAACTCTGACAATCCAAAAGCCAGTGTTTTAAGAAGGTTCGGTTAATCTTGGTCACTGAGTCATAGTCAAGGATCGGGTCATGGTCGCTGCCAAAGAGAGAGAGAGAAAAGAAACAGTCAGCGTGCACTCTAACCTAGATCAGAATGGTTATCAATTTATCTAATCAGGAAACCTCCCACTGTATCCTCAAATTCTCCTCCAAACCTGAAAGAAGAATTAGTCGGGATCACCCGATGAGTAAACCAACTCATCAGTGGGAATCGGGATCCAACTATCATCGCATGATAACGTGACAGAATCCACTCACGTTATCACACTCCAGAAGGTATGCACATGTCTGGCAAGTTTCAGTTTCTTTAGAAACTCCCGATGTATGGCTTTACCCCTAGGACCCAAGTAACCTTGACTGAGCCAACATATCAAAGGATTCTAGTCAAGTTCAACCCGTCATTATCTTGATTGCATTAGACCCACCCGCACGAGTCCTTGACTGAGCCAAAATGACCGTACGACTGTCCTAACCAATCACATATCCATAAGACAGAAAAACATTACAGAGCTACCACACACTACGCCTCGGCTGAGCACGACATACGTAGCACGAATACTAAGCAATACTAATCTGAAATAACGGAGGGCTACAGCAGGTTTTTGGCGAAAAACCTTTTAACGTAATGAACTTGATATCGTTGAAGGAACCGGATAGCTTTTTATAAAAATATAGTGGCGAAAACCTTTGCTAAAGAGGTCACTCCCGGTGAAGGGATCTCGGCTCTTTCCTCGTAGAATGAGGTGCAGGATATTCCAACTGAATACCACGATGCAAAGCAAAAATAATCGACTATAGTGAAGTTATTACCGTGACGCAAACTTTTGTCCAAAGGGTCACTCCCGGTGAAGGGATCTCGGCCCTTGCCTCGTCGACTGAGGTGCTGGATATTCATAACCGAATACCACTGTGCAAAACAAAAGAGAACGTCCTTGCAATAATAGCTTTTTGAAAAATGTTCCAACAACATCAGAATAGGTTTGTTTAGCTTGCATTGATCCGAATCAACGCAGTCCCATCAATTGATCAAACCAATAATGTAACAACCCTAATTTTCATATACATTTTTCTGTACAAAATTTTTTAATTTTTTTTAAATTCATAAAGGAGTATTTTACTCTGAGCACAAGATATATATAATTAATTATTTTGTTTTTAAATAATTTCATTTTTAGTGTACATTAAATTGTTTTAAAATTTAAAGTGTACTTTGATATTTAATGCTGCTGATATCATTTTAAGTATCTATTTTTCTACAATAATTACAAGAAGGAGCTTGTAGCTCACTGGTAATACCTTGCACTGCTAAACCAAGCCACCGGAGTTCAAATCCCATGCCCCACATTATTTTTGTATTTATTTTGTTTTAATTTTTTTTGGAAGTCAATGGTAAAAAGGCCATAACTCCCAAAATATGTACTGGACAACAAAAAGTAAAAATACCAAGTCGTTCCTCAAGAAAACCCCCGGCCATTGGACCCTTGACTCGGCCCGACTCGGCGCCGCCGGCCGGACTTGGCCGGACGGCCGAGTCACCAACTGAGAAAAGTTGGCTCTTGACTTGGTCAACTCTCTTGCACACTTATTATATCTGGATCGGTTTTGATTTGGCCAATAAATCCCTTTTACTCCTAGGTTTAATGATTTTTAATGAATTTTTAATGTTTTTTATATTTTCTTTTAATATTTTTTATCCTAACCCTAACCCTAGCCTAGCCCTATATAAAGACCCCTACCCTCTACCATTTCACCTCACCACTCTAAGTCTACTCTCTCAAATTCTCGAGAACTCGGTACGAAGAGCAAGAAGCGAAGCGCTGCCGAAATCGACGACGGATTCCGGCGACCGGATCAGAACCTTCGCGACGCTTTCGACGAATCGGCAACCACCACATCCATTAGCTTCATTAGCTTGTCCAAACCGTAAGTCCCATCCCTTCTATCTCTCTTTTCTATAAGTGTAAAAATACGACTTTTTGGAACCCGACGGAAATCGGACAAACCGATTTCCGATTCGGTTTTTCTATAAATTTCCACTTGTCACCTAATACATATTATCTACCCATATACATGTTGACTATTAATCACCCATAAACCAATTTAATCAAACTTTTTCACATGAAATGATAGCTTCTTTGCAAAACCGTATTCTTTTCATAAAAATACCATGAAGTTTATTTTTCTTAGTTTAATCAATTACCTCACTCCTAAATATGTTTATCTTGATCACAAAACTTGTAGAACTCAATTTGAATGAAATTTCACACATAAAATGATAACGTTTTCGAATACCGTATTCTTGCGCTATAATACCTTTAAGTTTAACATAGCATGTTTTACCTTTAAACTTCACCAAAACCTAAAATAAATCACGAGGTAATGACCTACCTCTACACACACTCAATATAACCCTAATTGATAAATATCAAATCACAGAATACGAAATTACAGGACTTTTCACTAAAATACCCTAATCTTTATAATCTTTATTGAAAGCATTAAGTTGTAAACTTTTCTAAATAAAATCTTTAAAAAAAAAGGAAAGCACGATTGGTCATGGACATCGATCGTTTATCTAAACTGTCTTGTGGTGCCTAGACAAGTGTGTCTAAGGCTAGTGGTTTTTAATTAGGCCCACGACTGTGGTTCCTTCCCACTTACCTGGTACTTACCTGGCCGCAATTGACGGTGAAGAGGCGATTTGAGGCTTCTAATGACTCATCGTTTAGACCTTAGAAGTAGGCTAGTTGGCTTAGGAAACCCTAACAACTAAAATACGGAAAACTAAACTCTTTTGCAAATAAATACCTTATATTTATAAAACCGTTTTCCTAAATGAGAAGTGTTTATAAAACCTAAGCAAAGTGCCGCTACAACCCACTTTTGGGGAACCTGTTAGGGATAGTACGGTTTATCGTGCACCCGCAGGCTAGTAGTGCGAGATTCAGACCTCCACAAGGAGCATTCGGTCTCGAAAGGTTTAAAATACGATATTTAAGGAAAATGAGACTTTCTCTAAATAAAATATTTATATAAAATTATTCATGTGTTAATATATATATAATTAACATTTAAACACCTATTTTATCATAATCTAAAGTTTCCACTTTTTCCTAAAATTAAAAGATTAAAAGTTACGTTAAAATACCATGAATTTCAAATAAAACAATTAATACTTTTATTAGGATATACTCACTAGAATAACACAAATAAAATACACATTCATTATAACAATAAATACGATTATTAAATACTTGAGGTGTATTTTGAAAACTATACAAAAGTACTTTTTACAGAAAACCCCCTCAAGTTTTACAAATTACAAAAAGGCCCCTAACTAATATTGGACTTCAAATTATCTTTCTTTTAGTCTGACTCGGGTTAGAGTCTGACTATTCCTGACTCGAATATGATTCAAGTCAACCTATATTCTTTTATACTCCAACCCAATTTGAATACATGAAACCCTGAATCTAGTTAACAATATATTCCTTGTGACTGAATCAAACCATGGATATTCATCCATTATCCTGATATTCCATTTACCTGATTATACAGTTACAACAATGCTTACTGATATCATGGTTTTGGTCAGTCACTCAATTTACATATTCCAATACTACAATACTGTTAAAACACTACGGGGTTTAAGGGGTAGATTGGTACGGAAGGTGTTAAAGGTGGCACGAGGTGGTCAGATTAAGACACCTAACCTGAATCCTATTGCTGTTGTACCGTGGCATAACGGTTCCTTGTACTTTCCTTTTGCCCTGATCTCTAGCATATAGAGATCCCCCTCGTATACACTGGCATCCTTCTGTACCAAGCTACAAACAACAGCGTTACACAATGTTTCATAATATCCGACAATATAACACTTTAGAAAATATATACTGTTACTCTGTCATTCTCATTCTCCTTATTCTTTGGGACTTACCGAGCGACCTGTTCGCTGACGACATTCTATTCTTTCTTCTTTGAATGTCGTCAGGTGCGTTGGACCAAGCTGAGATCGAGCCCACCGGTGAAGATTTAGAGCAGTTCCAGGAAGACCCAGAGCTCTAGATACTGTACCTTGTTCTTTTCAGTTTATTTCATTTTCTGTTATGCCACTGTTTAGGCATTGCTTTTCATTCCAGTTGTATTTTCTTTTCATGCATTGTACAAAGAATGTTATTAATAAAAGTTGCTGTTATTTCAATATCATTTGTCTCTTGTGATTATTTTATATTGCTTAGCTACGCTTAGCATATGTACTTCTGAGTACATACGTAGCGGACCTCGTCGCGTCCACTTCGCCGTACACTGGGAAGCGGGGCGTGACAAATAAAGAACGAAAATACGAGGTACGTATATGCCACCCGCATTCGCCACTGGGTCCCGTCATCACCCGTTAGGTTACTTAACTAACGCCAGAGCGGGGACTGGACTAGCGCGGGTGCAAAACATATACAACATCTATTAGTATATATATCAATATATAATAATCGCTGAAGGCGTGATAAAATGCAACATCACAGAAATGTAATAAGCATCACAGAACAATACAGATATCTGGGATCCCCGGGTTTCATAGAGCCGCTACTGAAACCCGACGTTCCCCTGGTCGTGTGGATAGCCTATGCAATGAAATCCTAGACCCCTACGGGCGCGGCAAGTTACCCGCCAAAACCTGAAGCGAGGCATCCCCCTTCAACAACGTGAATGGACCACCCAGCACTTCACGGAATCCGGTAACTTGAGCACCCCTCCTTGGGACAACCTGTACACCCTGCGAGTGCGGCGAATAGCCCGTCAATTCTAGAGTGAAGCCCCCTCCGTCTCAAAGCCATGAGATGCGGGCCCGTTGCCCTCTAGAACCCGGCTACCCGTGCACCCCTCCGCGGGTTAATCCTAGTACAGAAAATAAAATATACATACAACGGGTACATCGACCTCAGCCCGGTCGTGCCCCAAAAGAATAATATACAAACAGGCAGTGGCTGTTAGTTATATGTATGCCCTAGAGGCCATTACTATACATAGGATGTATATTGTAGTGGATGCTTGGACATATATAGGGAGGACTTTCTTGCTCGACATGATAGTATGCTATCTGGTTACTCTTTACCTTAACGTGTACACTGATTGTCTCTCTGTTACATGTTGGTAAAGCCCTTAGGATGTGTACTTGACTACCTAGACTATGATGCGGATCATACTAGTGGGGACATGGTAGTCTATAAGTACATCCTTCAAGGTCCCTAGTCATGGGTGTATCGAGACAGGGCATCGATATACCAGAGTATACTAGCGTATACCTTCTCGACCCATACAGATGGGCGATGGATGATCCCATATCCATTGGTGTTTGACATCAGAGATGATATACGGGTGCTCAGTGGAGACTGGGTACACTGGACGGACTCGCCGAGAACTCCCAGATGGTATTATACCTCACGTCAGATGGCAGTTCTCTGGTGACACTGGTACAGAGTAGTCTGTTGACCCGAGATCGTCATAGAGTCTTGTGTGATTCCCACTGTGCTTTGATTTCCACCTTACCACGTCCAAGAGGGAGTGCAAAACGGTGGTTTTTGGGTACAGTCCCGAATCACATGGAGGCAATGAGCGATAGGAGGGGATTCGTCTCTCCCGGTATAGGGAGTTGATGTTGCACTGTGTTCGATTGGTTATAACCGGAAATCCCTGGCCAGGGTTGCTGAGATTTACTGGTAAGTGTTACCAGTAGTTTCTCGAACTGTTATAGACCTCATATTGACACGACTTATCGAGCTATTGGGATCTGACGTTTACCACCCCTAGGCGAGATATGCGACATATCAGACGACGAGACCGGACTGTACAGTAAGTGTTGCTGGTTGGATTCACAAGAGTGTGAGCGGGTTTGCTCGTTGATCTTCTGATCGCTCAATACCCGGGTGGCCGTTACGTTTAGCAGACCGTTTGCGGCTTGTGGGTGTTTGATATGATCATCACCTGCTGCCGGCGTATTGACGAGTCTTTAGAGTCCTACACAGAGGTTTCCTGGCTCAAGCAAAACGAAATAGGAGCACATATGAGATATGTGCGGGACCGAGAATAATACCAGTATGTGATACTGAATTCTATTCTCGCGATTTGTATCATCGGACGGTTATATATGATATAGCCGGGTTACCGAATCAAGTGTTGATTCGATATATTGATACACTTGATATTAGTCGGTTATATGCAGTATGACCGGATCATTAAATCAAGTGTTGATTTAATGATTTAATGTATAATTATATATTTGATATATTACTTTACATTAACTAATATTGGTTCACTTAAGATTGATTTTCTCACTTGAAGTGCACATTGTATATATGATATATTTTTGTGCACTAGATTGTATCATGTTTGATGATACATGCAAACTTGGGTGTGTGTTTGCTTTAAACCATGTTTAGGTTAATGGTTAGGGTTTTAACTTATTTATTTTATTTTATTTATTTATTTTTGACAAAACTAAATGGTGGCTTTTTGTTGTTATGCTTGAAGCTTCATGAAGCTTTTCTAGCATCTTTGAAAAATTCTACCATTTTTGTTTTATCCTTAACCTATTTACCTAAACCCTACTCTACATGAGTTTATCTCACCCATGGTTGCAATATGATAGATATCACTTGGATTTTCTTTTTGTAACAATTCATTTTTCTTTCTTCTTCTTCATCTTCTTCATGAAGTGAAGAAAACTTTCTTGAAAAATTTCAAATGTTGCAATCAAGTGAGAAATCCAAATCCAAAGTGAACCCACTTTCTATTTCTTCATCCTCTACCACTTGCCATGTTGTATAGGGTGTTTTCTTCACAAGGTTCATGACCAAGTGAAGATGGAGCTTGAGTTTGAGTCGCCTCGACGTAGATCATTTTCGGTATCGAAGTCAACGACCTAGCCCGATTATTTCTCCGACGAAACCATCACTAGAGTCCGGGATTCCGATGATCGCAGTGGAGGGACGTCAACACGGAGCTAAAGAAGTGGAGGACCGGATCTACAAAGGTTGTAATCCCTTTCACTTAGTAGCAAAGTGGTTTACTAGTTTCTTGTTTCGCCTATCCTCTAGTTAACTATCTTGCATTAGGGTTTCTCGGCACATGAATTTTTGAATTTGGCATGGTTGATGCCTTGTGGAACCTCATGGGTGTGCCTAGGAACCCTACAGTGGTATCAGAGCCTAGCTAGAGCCTTAGGCGATGAGTAGACGAAGTTAGAAACCCGATCGAACCCCGAAACCCTAAAAATAACACTTCTCTGTACATTTTTCAAAACAGTGGATTTTTCCAAATTAAAAATATCCAAAAAATACAGCAGGGTTTTCTAGGAGTTACTGTGAAGCACGTGCACCCAACTCAACTAAAGCGCCGCGGAACCGCGGCCCAACCCTGGCATGTGCGGCGGTTCCGCGGCCATATAGGAGCATCTTGTCACGTGATTTGCACAGTAATACCCGACTGCAATGCTTGTGTTTTCTGGGAATTTTTAAAGTTTACTCAAGAGTTGAGTTTTTTGGGTTGTATTGGGAGTTCGTAGATTCGATCGGATTGTCTAATTTTGTCTATGTGTTTTTCCGGATAATTTAGAATATGTTAGAAAGTTCGACCGGATATAAATACCCAATTTTTTCCCTGTCGGAAAATTTCCAAGTGTTGAATTTTTCCGTGGTTTAAGAACGTTCTAAGTAGTGCAAGTAACGCGATGGACCCTCTAGAAGACAACAAACCTTAACTCGATTATGTGACCGTCTTGAACTGCCCTTTGAACCTTAGGGTTTGGTGCAGTATGGCGTGCCACATGTGAGGTGTTGGCTTGACCCTTCTACGGCTGGACCGTTGGTACTGTGGCATGAAGTGAATGTTCTTAAACCTATTTCATGTGTTGAGCTGTTTCGGGAAAACTTGGGTGTTTGATTGTTCGATCGAAAAGTTTAACATTTTCCATTTATCTGGAATGTGATACAATATTTGGAATTCACAAGTAGTTATGAGATAACTAATATGAATGTTATAAACATAGCACTTTAGTCTCACTTGATCGGTTGCCACGGAATTTTGATGCGATCAAAAGTCCGTCGCAATCACGTAGCATACGCGGATACTCGCCGGATAAACTTAATAGACAGCTACACCCCTTAGCCTCGACCAAGTGACTGTAGGAGAACCCCGTCGCCAAAAAGCATCCGTTCGGGTGCTCGCGGCAGCGGTGTTCCGCCTTGGTGCACTTCGTCGACGGTATCGGGGGTGCGGCCGTCTACTAAAGTTTGCGACGAGCGTTCGTTTAGGATGTCGGGAATCTTGTTGAATTGCCCGACTTGATATTGAAAAGAGTTTTCGATAATGAGACTAAAATGCGGGGTTTATAATTGTTAGGCATGCGATGTCTAAGGAATTCATTTGGTTAGGCATGCGATATCTAAAGAGTTTACGGATTCCAACTGTTGTAGTTTTACACTTTCTTTTCTGTGACCGTAAGTGTAATATGTGATATCGCCGGTTTCGTTGCTATATGTCAACGACAATTGGGATGCGCATATTTACTTACGTTGATGACATGTGATGTTATGTGTTGTTGGATATGTTATATTGGATCGTCGTGTTTGAATAGCCGGGGGTTTTTATGTGAGACGAGTGTTTTTCATTTTCATTCATGTAAAAGCTTGTATGTAATATTCTTTTATTGGGGCACTTCCGGGATGAGGTTGATGTCACCATTTTGTATATTATTTACTTTTCCGCACTAGGATAGACCCAAGGAGGAGAGCACAAGTAACCAGGTTCTAGAGTCCAGTGGGAGACCAACTCGAGGAGTCAAATCCGGGTTTCCTAACTCTAGAATTGGTAGGGTTGCTTGCCGCTCTCGTAGGGGTCTAGGGGTGTGGGTTTGGCTATTCATCGCAACCGTGGAATGCGTGTTTTATACTGGCTCGTATTGAAAACACGGACGTCCTAGTATATCTAATGTTTCATATGTTTCTTCTGCTGCGATATCTGTGATGTGATCATTTGATATGTTGTGATAGATATTGTATATAGTATATATGATATATTATATAGACGTTACTTATGTTTTACACCCGCGCTAGCCCTGCCCCGCTCTGCCGTTAGTTACCTAACCTAACGGTGCACGAGGGGACATCGAGGCGAATGCGGATGGCATAAGTGTACGTCGTATTTATCTGTGATGTTTAGGTGACTTAAATGATGGGACTTCATTAATATGATTAATGAAATAAAAAAACCTAATGATGTTGTGGAATCAAATTTTCAAAAACAGGTAGCTACAGTTCTTGCTTTGCATCGCGGTGTTCCTTGTAGAACATCCTGCACCTTATTCGATAAGGAAAGGGCCGAGATCCCTTCACCGGGAGTGACCCCTTTAGCAATAACTGGCAGATACTACAACACTCGGTTTGTCTTTTGATTGCTTTTGGAGTTTTTGCTTTGCACAGTGATATATATGATATATCCCGCACTTCATTCGATGAGGAAAGGGCCGACGATCCCTTCACCGGGAGTGACCCCTTTAGCGAAACTAGAAAAGCCTAAAAAACACTCCATTTCAAAAATCATTTGATTCTACAACGATATCAAGTTCATTACGCAATAGGTTTTCATAAAAAACCTGCCGTAGCCCTCCGTCATTTCAGATAAGTTGTATATAGTATTCGTGCTACATTTGTTGGCTTTCGTCAAGGTGTAGTGTGCGGTAGCTATATGCTGCTTATCTGCTGCATACGATGCGATTGGATTAGGGTAGTCGTACGGTTTTGTTGGCTTTCGTCAAGGGTCGTGCGGGTGGGTTTAATTCAGTCAAGAAATATACGGGTTGAACTTGACTAGCGGGCTATGGTTTGTTGGCTTTCGTCAAGGTCAAAGCACGTTAGGGGCAAAATTATCGGGAATTTCAAGTGTTGAAATTTGCAATGAGATTGCATACTTTCTATGAGATAGTTGAATCCCGATACCCACTGCGAGTAATTGTTACTCCTGGGAGAGTTTTACACATTACAATTAGCCGATCAAGTAGGTGTCTAGAAAGGTGTTAACGGGGTTACGCCTCTAGGAAAACGGGGTTACGCCTCTAGGAAAACGGGCTTACATTAATTAGGTCCGTGCGAAAGCACGGGGCACCTTCCTTAAAGTACCGACACTGGCCTGGCTGAAAGATTGGCGAACTTGTAGCGTGTAATTAATCCCGGCTAGTCTTTCCTTTTAGGGTTTGAAGGAAGATTTGATAAAATCAGTGGGAGCCATCCTGATTAGATAAAATAATAACCAATCTGATCTTGTAAGAGCATACGCTGAGTGTTTTCTTCTCTCTCTCTCTCCAGGTAGCGACCATATCACGCCTTAATCAAGATAATAATACGGATATATTGACCGAACCCGCTTGTTATACTGAGCTGGGGAACGTTGGTCCCGCTCCAACTTATAATTGTTATAAGACAGAGCAGGAAATAGGGGAATACCAGAATTCCTATGCCGCCCAAACGAAGAAAGTGCATATGATGCATCTCCTTCGGGTGTGTCCATTACAAAGAACTGTTTCTCAGTATTGTCGGGACCCGGTTCTTGCTCACGGAGCAAAGTGCCACACGGAACAAAGTGCCACGCCAAGTATCGTGTTAAGTGGGCGGGGGCCACCTCTTGAATCCGTGGGGGCCACCTCTTGAGTCCGTGGGACCCACTGTAGAACAATGGGGACTCTTCGGAATACATTCCGAAAGGGGGCAGATCTGTACTATAAATGGAATGATACCACTCTTCAATACAGAGGCGCCTTTTAAGTGAACCGGAACTACAGGAGCTTGAGAACTCCATAGTTAAGCGTGCTCGGGCCAGGGAAGTCTTAGGATGGGTGACCTCCTGGGAAGTGGCCCCTGGTCGGGTCCGGTTCGCTCTAAAGGGAAAAACCGTGCGGTTTCGGCCAAAGCGGACAATACTCTCTGTATTGGGGGTGGGGCATGACAGAATGGTATCAGAGCCAGGTTCCTCAATAGTAGGTCTATGGTTCGAGGACGAACCATTGTTCAAAGGTGGGGAGAATGTCGGGACCCGGTTCTTGCTCACGGAGCAAAGTGCCACACGGAACAACGTGCCACGCCAAGTGTCGTGTTAAGTGGGCGGGGGCCACCTCTTGAATCCGTGGGGGCCACCTCTTGAGTCCGTGGGACCCACTGTAGAACAATGGGGACTCTTCGGAATACATTCCGAAAGGGGGCAGATCTGTACTATAAATGGAATGATACCACTCTTCAATACAGATGCGCCTTTTAAGTGAACCGGAACTACAGGAGCTTGAGAACTCCGTAGTTAAGCGTGCTCGGGCCAGGGAAGTCTTAGGATGGGTGACCTCCTGGGAAGTGGCCCCTGGTCGGGTCCAGTTCGCTTTAAAGGGAAAAACCGTGCGGTTTCGGCCAAAGCGGACAATACTCTCTGTATTGGGGGTGGGGCGTGACGAGTATCCTCTACGTCCTGGGTATTTTGATATCGGATCAGGATCCCAGATATGTAATCTGTTACATAGGGCTACAGAAAGGTAGAGAACTGAGAACGGGTGATAAGTTTCATGAGACAGAAAACGGGGCAAGTGTTGCAGTCAAGTCTGTTGGTCACTGTCACCCTGTATTACCAATACATTGATTCTGAACAAATGCTATTAGATACCAAACCTGATATACAAAATCATATCAATCTCTTTATTTATTAAAGAAAGAATATAATTTTGTATTGTTGAATAATGTTTTGAACATTTCAAAAGTTGATCGGTTCAGGCACGTTATCTAAAAGCATTGACGTTCTAAATCAAACTACAGTTCCTAGTATACAGAACACACACAAGAGGAAGAGTTCAGAAATGAACGATTCCTTTTTGAGGTATTGTAGACTAGGTCATATCAATGTGACCCGACTAGCTTAAGTTACATTTTAAGATGCATGTTTAAATTAATTTGAACTTACATCTTGTGAAACTTGCCAGTCATGTCACAGAGATAAGATGACCATAGCTCTGTTTACTGGAAACAGAGAAAGAGTTAGTGAACTCTTGGGATGATACATGTTGATGTATATAGATCCCCTGTCTACACATGCCAAGACCGGTTCTTTGTATTTTATTACATTCTCTGATAATCTCTCAAGATTCAGACATATGTTCCTGTTGTAACACAAGTCCGAACCTTTTGAGATATTCACAGAATATAAGTTAGAAATAGAGAACCAAAAACCGGGTATAAGTATTATGTCCTATGATAAGATCAGGGAGGAGAATACTTGTGCATAGAATTCCTGGACTATTTTAAAGGAGAATGAGATTCTTTCTCCGTATTACTCCTCTGAATATACTACAGCACAACGGTGTATCGGGACGGAGCAATCGCACCATATTAGATATGGTGTGCTTTATGATGAGTATTACTGAGTTACCTATTTCTTTTAAAGGGTTGTGCACTTGAGAAGCTACAATAAGGTTCAAATCAAATCAGTTGCCTACCACTTCATATGTGATATGGGAAGGGAAGAGCCCATTTCTTAAGTTAGTTAAGATTTGGGGTTGTCCGGCCTATGTCTAAAGGCAAAATCCGGACAAGCTCGAGACAAGGTCTGTTATGTAGAACTGGAAAGGTTCCAGCTATACAAACTACAGCAGATGATTTGATAGAACCAAAGGATTCAGTAGATTCCAACAAACCTCAGCCTCTCCGCCGATCTAGTAGGGTTCCTCACCCACCTGAGAGATACTTCGGTTTCTCTATGACAGTGGGAGCGAGGATTGCATCATGAGATGATGACCCAACTAGTTTCGAGCTGGCCATCAAGAATGAGACTCTGTAAGAATGGCTGGATGCTTATCGATCTGAGATGGAATCCTTATACACCAACAAAGTATGGACTTCGGTTGCTTTATTTGAAGGGTTAAATCCCCATCAGAAGCAAGTATATCTTGAGAAGATTACTTGGTGTACATGGAAAAGTTGAGACTTTCAAAGCTAGACTTGTTAAAGGTTTGCATCATAGACCAGTTACGGCTAATGATGAAACCTTTTCTGGGGTCTATGCTTAAGTCCATCCAGATCCTACTTGCTACGGTTACATACCATGACTACGATATCTGGCGGTTGGGTGTCATGACTGCTTTTCTAAATGATATTTTAGAAAAGAGCGTCTATAAGTACACAGCCAGAAAGCTTCGTAGACAGTGGGAGCAACAGAAACGTGTGCAAGATGTTTTATGTGATAAAGCAGGCATCACGCGGAGATGGAACGTCTGTTTTGATGAGTTAGTCAAAGAGTTTGACTTCATCAAAATGGTAGATGAACCTTGTATATACAAAAAGGTAGTAGAGAGTATGGTGGTGATCCTCGTAGAGTACGTGGATGACATACTCTTGATAGGGAAAGAGTTTCCTATGCTACGCTCGGTCAATCTCCGCTTATCATAATAATTCTCCATATAGGATCAAAGTGATACCTCCTAAATCCTGGGTTTAGGATCTATGAGATAGATCTAAATGGATGTTAGGATACTCACTAGATGTAGTGAGATGGTATCAATTGATCCTGGGGAGAATCACTGGAAGTGTTCCAGGGTGATAAGGACGACTGAATGTCAGTCACAGGCATTGTCTTTACCCTTAGTAAAGGGACGGTATGTTGGAAGAGTTCCAAGATAGATACCGTGGCTTACTAGACGATAAAGGCTGGATACATCGCTACTTAAGATGCTCCCAAAGAGGCTGTCTAGGTGTATATTAGTTCATTAGATGAACGTAGTTCCTCCCATTGTGTAACAATGGAGTTGTGGCTTATGCCAAGGAACGTCCGTCCCATCAGTGATCCAGACATATTCTAAGGCAGTATCACCTGATCATGGAGATGGTTGATCTCTAGGGGATCGAGGTTAGGAGAGTAGACTCAGAGGACAACACGGCGGATCCACTCACAAAGGCCTTTTCCCAGAGAGAGACTATTATGGGATGGTTGAGAATGAGATACTACAGCTACTGCTATCAGAAGGCCCTAGTGCAAGTGGGAGATTGTTAGTTATATGTATGCCCTAGAGGCCATTACTATACATAGGATATATATTGTAGTGGATGCTTGGACATATATAAGGAGGACTTTCTTGCTCGACATGATAGTATGCTATCTGGTTACTCTTTACCTTAACGTGTACACTGATTGTCTCTCTGTTACATGTTGGTAAAGCCCTTAGGATGTGTACTTGACTACCTGGACTATGATGCGGATCATACTAGTGGGGACATGGTAATCCATAAGTACATCCTTCAAGATCCCTAGTCATGGGTGTATCGAGACAGGGCATCGATATACCAGAGTAGACTAGCGTATACCTTCTCGACCCATACAGATGGGCGATGGATGATCCCATATCCATTGGTGTTTGACATCAGAGATGATATACGGGTGCTTAGTGGAGACTGGGTACACTGGACGGACTCGCCGAGAACTCCCAGATGGTATTATACCTCACGTCAGATGGCAGTTCTCTGGTGACACTGGTACAGAGTAGTCTGTTGACCCGAGATCGTCATAGAGTCTTGTGTGATTCCCACTGTGCTTTGATTTCCACCTTACCACGTCCAAGAGGGCGTGCAAAACGGTGGTTTTTGGGTACAGTCCCGAATCACATGGAGGCAATGAGCGATAGGAGGGGATTCGTCTCTCCCGGTATAGGGAGTTGATGTTGCACTGTGTTCGATTGGCTATAACCGGAAATCCCTGGCCAGGGTTGCTGAGATTTACTGGTAAGTGTTACCAGTAGTTTCTCGAACTGTTATAGACCTCATATTGACACGACTTATCGAGCTATTGGGGTCTGACGTTTACCACCCCTAGGCGAGATATGCGAAATATCAGACGACGAGACCGGACTGTGCGGTAAGTGTTGCTGGTTGGATTCACAGGAGTGTGAGCGGGCTTACTCGTTGATCTTCTGATCGCTCAATACCCGGATGGCCGTTACGTTTAGCAGACCGCTTGCGTCTTGTGGGTGTTTGATATGATCATCACCTGCTGCCGGCGTATTGACGAGTCTTTAGAGTCCTACACAGAGGTTTCCTGGCTCAAGCAAAACGAAATAGGAGCGCATATGAGATATGTGCGGGACCGAGAATAATACCAGTATGTGATACTGAGTTCTATTCTCGCGATTTGTATCATCGGACGGTTATATGTGATATAGCCGGGTTACCGAATCAAGTGTTGATTCGATATATTGATACACTTGATATTAGTCGGTTATATGCAGTATGACCGGATTATTAAATCAAGTGTTGATTTAATGATTTAATGTATAATTATATATTTGATATATTACTTTACATTAACTAATATTGGTTCACTTAAGATTGATTTTCTCACTTGAAGTGCACATTGTATATATGATATATTTTTGTGCACTAGATTGTATCATGTTTGATGATACATGCAAACTTGGGTGTGTGTTTGCTTTAAACCATGTTTAGGTTAATGGTTAGAGTTTTAACTTATTTATTTATTTTATTTATTTATTTTTGATAAAACTAAATGGTGGCTTTTTGTTGTTATGCTTGATGCTTCATGAAGCTTTTCTATCATCTTTGAAAAAATCTACCATTTTTGTTTTATTCTTAACCCTTACCATTTACCTAAACCCTACTCTACATGAGTTTATCTCACCCATGGTTGCAATATGATAGATATCACTTGGATTTTCTTTTTGTAACAATTCATTTTTCTTTCTTCTTCTTCATCTTCTTCATGAAGTGAAGAAAGCTTTCTTGAAAAATTTCAAGTGTTGAAATCAAGTGAGAAATCCAAATCCAAAGTGAACCCACTTTCTATTTCTTCATTCTCTACCACTTGCCATGTTGTATAGGGTGTTTTCTTCACAAGGTTCATGACCAAGTGAAGATGGAGCTTGAGTTTGAGTCGCCTCGACGTAGATCATCTTCGGCATCGAAGTCAACGACCTAGCCCGATTATTTCTCCGACGAAACCATCACTAGAGTCCGGGATTCCGATGATCGCAGCGGAGGGACGTGAACACGGAGCTAAAAAAGTGGAGGATCAGATCTACAAAGGTTGTAATCCCTTTCACTTAGTAGCAAAGTGGTTTACTAGTTTCTTGTTTCGCTTATCCTCTAGCTAACGATCTTGCATTAGGGTTTCTCGGCACATAAATTTTTGAATTTGGCATGGTTGATGCCTTGTGGAACCTCATAGGTATGCCTAGGAACCCTACAGTGACGGCAGTCCACATGTCGGACGCTCGCCCCGCAATATCAAATGTACATATACACCCAAACAGAACTAACATTGCACCCAGGCTATCCACCATGACAAATCCGCAACATTACAGCACAACACAGAACATCAACGTGAATGTCACGTTCGCAAATCCGTCTAAAAGAACAATAGCAGTTAGACAGGATTTACCGATCAAGTAACATTCACGGTCGTAGATATAATGTAAATACTGTGAACTAACATGTTTAAAATTTTCGATCGACTAAATTTCCCGAAGTGGGCCCCAAGCACAACTGTAGCACTCAAAATAAATCTGGGCCCAAACAGAATATACCAAAAACCCCATTTCCAACACAGAAAGAACTGTACAAAATTTGGTGGATTGTTGACTTGGAATGGCGGCGGAACCGCGGCCAAAGCATGGGTTTGGCCGCGGTTCCGCGGCGGAACAGTGGCAACATGAAACCAAATTTTCACCGATCTCTTAAAATCGCCTGCACGAATTTCTGCAACACTCCAAATAATTTTTCGAGCACATAAAAAATTCGACAGAAACTGATGCTTGAAATTGTGGTTTTTGGAATTTTTGGTCGATCGAATTTCTAAACACGTTAGAGCAAGCTAGAAAAGGTTAATGGCGTGGCTCTGATACTATGTAAGTTTACGGTAGCGTCCTGGCCGTCTTTCCGAGGCCAAAATGCGGAAACAAAAACTTTTCTTAAACTTGAAACTGGCGCTACCGCGGACTATAAACCCGGATCGGACCATTAACCTACTACTAGCTAACTAGAGAAAGGGTAGAGAGCTATACGGAGCGATCCGTGTCCTTCGGTCTTCGGCCACCATCCCGATCTCCCCGCAGCATCTCCGGTCTCGATCTCCTCGTCGGAAAGGGCACCACATCACCGAGTCTTTTTACGGGCTCCCACCTCTGAACCGAGACAACTCAGACACAAAGTTGGCAAGCCGACGTGTCCAAGGTTGCTGTAGACTGAGTGTAGAACGCTATGTCTCGGGGGGTTATAGAAATTGCCATTTTTGGATGGAGGAATGAACTATGGAGATGAGGTAAGAAATCTTTGTTGCAAGCAAATGAGAATGATATTTTTCCCCACCCATTCCCCAAACTAGTGGCCGGCCATCCTTGCAAAAATGAGAGGAGAGAAGTGAGTAATAATCCAAGAAAGAGAAAAGGGTGATCATGAGGAATAATGATCACAAAAATGCCAAATCAAAAACCTATCTCATCTCAAAAAGCAAGTAATGATGAACCAATGGAGTCAACCTCAATCTAGAACTATCATGAAGCAACCACTTACAAAAAAACACCCTCCACTTTGCTAATTTACACATTTGCAAATAAGCCCCTCCCATCAAAGGAATTTCAGCCAAGAAGGAACAAGGAAAAATGGCCGAAACGGAATGCAAACTGGCAACTTCAAAAAAGTGATCCGGTAATAAATTACATGAAAACCCCGCGACTGTATATACATACCCGCATTTGTATTGCGACCGAATACAAATGCAATGAGACAAAATCTACACTGTATAATACTAGGATCCGGCTTAAACCAAAGCCCACTAGTATTATCCGTCCGAACTATAACACGTGCACAAGTGCACGCGTACGTTCGAACCCTGCCATAAACCCATACGGCCTCTACAGCGTTTCGCCCGAAACTTGAGAAACTGTCTGTGGGGGACTCTAAAGACTCGTCAATATTTTGGTTGTGGATTTAACCACTAGCATGTCAGAGGTATTAGCCGTACGTAACGGTCTACATGGTATTGACCAAAAGGGACGTCGATGAGCGAACTCATCCTGACAACCTACTGACCATTCAGTGACAATATCCGTACAGTCCGGTTCGTTTGTCTATGAGCATCGCATGGCGGGCCTAGGGGGTTGGTAAAAGTCAGACCCCTAAAAGCGGTACAAGTCGTGTCGGAGTGTAGCCCAGAACACCCTGAGATACTACTAGAATACCTACCAGTAAATCTCCTGCCTTAGCCAAGGACTTCGTGTAATGGCTCTCCTAGACACAGCGCAACCTCACCCCCAATACCGGGAGAGACGAACCCCTGCAGATCCGCTCACTGCCTCCATGTGGCTTGGGACTGTACCCAACAAAAACCTGTTTGCACGACTCCTTTGAGCCGTGGTAGGGTAGTAATCAAAGTACAGTGGGAACTCACACGAAACAAATGACGATCTCAGGTTGATGAACTAACCTGTACACATGTCACCAGAGAACTGCTATCTGACGTCAGGTATAAAACCAACTAGCATGTTCTCGGCGAGTCCTGTCCGGTGTACTCATAACCCAATGAGCACCTGTATACATCTTAGGTGAACCAACTGACACCAGTGGCTTGTGAGACCGGCCGCCGCCCCTCGTCGGGGTCTCGACTGTATACACTAGTCTACTCTGTGTTAGTGTATATGCCCTAGAGGCCATTACTGTATCATACTAGCTTGTATATTACTTAATGGAAGCTTGGGATATTCACAGTTGTATAGACAATCTTGTTCAAAATGGTAGTATGCTACTTGGTTTGTCCCTGCTTCAATATGTGCATGTGTTTCTTTTAGCATATCGCTTATACATATTAGCAGAACCCTTAGGATCTTTGCTTGATTACCAGCGTTGTGATGGCAGTCACACTTGTGGGGGCTGGGTAATCTATAAGCACATCCTTATACAGGTCCCTAGTCGTAGGACTATTGAGACAGGGCATCGATACTCCGGAGTAGACTAGCATATGCGCTTCTCATCCCAGCAGGAGAGATGGTCTGTCCCACAGCCATCAGTACGTCGTACTGGAGATAGTATGCGGGTGCTCGTTAGGTTACGAGTACACTGGACAGGACTCGTCGGGAACTGTTGGTTGGTATTATACCTATCGTCAGTTATCAGTTCCCAGGTGACATAAGTACAGCTTAGTCCGCTGACTTGATACTATCATTTCGCCTCGAGTGTGTTCCCACTGTACTTAGATTACTACCCTACCACGGCTCAAAGGAGTCGTGCAAACAGGTAGTAGTTGGGTGCAGTCCCGAAGCACTTGGAGGCAGTGACGGTTAGACAGGATTCTTCTCTCCCGGTATTAGGGGTTGACATCGCGCTGTGTCTAGGAGAGCCATTACACGAGTAGTCCCTGGCCAGGGCAAGCGAGATATACTGGTAGGTTTCCGGTGTTATCTCAGGGTGTTCTGGGCTACACTCCGACACGACTTGTGCCGCTATTAGGGGACTGACGTTCACCACCCCCTAGGCCCTCCATGCGATGTATCAGACGAACAGACCGGACTGTACGGAGATTGTCACATACAGGCTCAGTAGGAGTTCGGATGGGTTTACCTCATCGGCTTTCTTATCGACATCTACCTGGGGACCGTTACGTACAGCTAGTGCCGCTTGCGGTCTGTGGTTAAACCCACTGCCAGCATAGTGTCGAGTCTTTAGAGTCCCACACAGAGAGTTTCCCTGCACTGAGCGAAACGTGTAGAGGCCGTATGGTTTTACGGCAGGGCTGCGATCACTTACGTGCACTTGTGTGCGTATACTGTTCGGGCAGGCAATACTAGTGGGCTTTGGTTTAAGCCGGGTCCTAGTATTGCACGGATGGATTTGTTTTGTCTTCTGCGCATTCGCATTCTACGGAATGCGGATGCGGGTGTGTATGCACAGTTTTGAGGAGCGATGAAGGAGGAGGTGCCTCATTAGGGTTTTGGCAATGGATTCGGCCAAAACCGTTATGTGGCAGGCTCATTAGGGTTTTGGCAATTCATTCAATCAAAACCATTATGAGCCGGACACATTATTTACTAATCCTTTTAGTGATAATTTTGTGATGGCTAATTGCTTTGACCATTTGACCACCTTGACCACTCTTGACTTTGTTGACCCGTTGACCAAAGTTGACCTTGACCTTCATGAGAAGTATACACTCTTCTTTGGTTTTCTTTTTCTTTTTTTTTGGATTATGAAAATGGTCAATTCAATTAGTAGCCATCAACTTTATCATGATAGGATTAGTAATGATGATTTTTAGTATTATTGCAACCATGGTTCATTTTCTTGAGTTAACAATAATTCATTTTCTTTTTCTCATTCTCTCTCTTGCAAGTGAGAAGAAAAGAAAAGCTCCATGGTTGCTTGTTCTCCTCCTTCTTCCTCCTCTTGATTTTTTCTTTTGATCTCATGTGTTGAGAGAAAAAGAATTCACATAGACAAACACTTCCATCTATCTCTTCTACACAACCTAGGACATCAAGACTAGCGATCTTGTTGCCCTAGTTGCCTCGGCTCGAGGTGGAGCTCGGTGTACATCTCTCGGGTGGATCGTCTTCGACTCAAGAAGGCCGCGGAGGTGACCAAGATCCGGATCGACCCTCGGAGCGTGGATGGACGAGCCGGACAGCGGAGAGAAGACCCGAAGGACCGGTATCGTGATGTATAATTTCTATGGCATAGTAGATAGCACCTCTAGTTGTTTGCTAGTTTGTAGTTTAGCAAAGATCCTTCTTTTAGTCTATGTTGCCTTCGCGCCAAAAATCATTTTTCGCCGTTTCCGCCTCCCCGTAAGAACCGGGGTGAGCAACGTGGACTTACACTCTGGAGTATCGATGCCCTGTCTCGAAAACTCCCATGACTAGGGACCTTTTAAGGATGTGCTTATAGACCCCAGCTCCCACGTATATGATCTCCATCATACTGCTGGCCGTCAAGCAAGAATCCCAAGGGCTCTATCAACGCGCAATAGTGACCTGTAAGGTCACCTAAAGCAGTACACGATGATAAAGATAAACCAGATAGCATACTATCATCTTGAGTAAGACTGTCCTACCGGTATAGGTCCTCCCTCAATCATTGCAATCACGTGCATGCGATCCAATAATTGTCTCTGAGGGCACTATATCCAACAATGTTAAGATAAAGACAAACCAAATAGCGTACTATCATATCGAGTAAGATTGTCCTGTACATATATATCCCTAGCATTCTATACAATGAAGGCCTCTAGGGCATATATATCCAACAATCTCCCACTTGTAATAAGGCCTGTAATTGGTGCAATAACTACCCACTGTCTGCACTAGATGCAGTTGCTAGCGTACCGCATGCTTAACATCTCAAAAAGTCTTTTGAACTGGACTTGAGGGATGGACTTTGGTGAATGGGCCTGCTGTGTTGTCTTTTTTGTCCACTCTCTGCACCTCGATCTCCTGGCGATCCACGATCTCCCTGATCAGGTAATACCGCCTCAAGATATGTCTGGATTTCTGATGGAACCTTGGTTCCTTCGCTAATGCTATAGCCTCATTGTTATCGCAATACAAGGGTATTGGATTGGCAATGGACGGAACCACCTGAAGTTCAGAGATGAACTTCTTCATCTAGACTGCCTCTTTTGTGGCATCGTTAGCAGCTATATACTCAGCCTCCATCGTTGAGTCTGCGATGGTGTCTTGTTTGGAACTCTTCCAACATTGAGGGTAAACATATAACCTGAGACGGATTTAGAGTCATCCTTGTCACTTTGGAAGCTGGAGTCGGTAAAAGCCTCGATCTGGAGGTCCACATTACCGTATACTAAGAACATCTCCTTAGTCCTTCTCAGTTACTTGAGAATGTTCTTTACTGCTATCCAATACTTCTCACCTGGGTTAGACTGATACCTGCTTACCACACTAAGTGTGTAAGCTATATCTAGTCTGGTGCATAACATCACATACATTATAGATCCTACCGCCGAAGCGTAGGGTATAATGCTCATACGAGCCCTCTCTTCATCAGTCTTTGGAGACATCTTTTTGGAGAGGGTGATCCCGTGACAAGCGGGTAAATTACCACGCTTGAAATCTTCCATACTAAACCTCTTTAGTATGGTGTCAATGTACCTGCACTGTGAAAATCCCAATATTCTTTTAGACCTATCACGATAGATCTTAATCCTCAGAATGTAGGAGGCATCACCCAAGTCTTTCATAGAGAACTTCTGTGATAAGAAGAGCTTGACGGATTATAGCAAAGGGATGTCATTCCCTATCAGGAGTATTTCGTCAACGTATAGTACGAGGAAAACCACTGCTCCTTCTACAATTTTCTTATAAATGAATGGTTCTTCTACATTTTTGATAAAGTCAAATTCTTTGACCATCTCATCAAAGCAAATGTTCTAACTCCGCGATACTTGCTTTAATCCATAAATGGATTTAAGCAACTTGCGCACCTTTCCACTGCTCCCACTGTCTAAGAAACCTTCTGGCCGATCCATGTAAACTTTTTCTTCTAAATATCCATTTAGAAAAGCTGTTTTTACGTCCATCTGCCAGATTTCATAGTCATGGAAGGCAGCAATGGAAAGCAGGATCCGAATGGATTTAAGCATAGCCACTGGAGAAAAGGTTTCATCATAATCCAATCCTGGTCTTTGACGAAAACCTTTTGCAACAAGTCTAGCTTTGTAGGTTTCCACTTGTCCATTTACACCAATCTTCTTTTTGAAGATTCATTTGCATCCAACTAGTTTTACCCCAGGAGGAGAAACTTCCAAAGTCCATACTTTTTTGGTGTACATGGATTCCATTTCGGATCTCATAGCATCCAGCCATTTCACTGAGTCTTTACTCGTAATAACCTGCTGAAAATTAGTAGGCACATCATCATCGATAATGCAATCCTCTCGATCCCCATCTATGAGAAACCCATAGTATCTCTTAGGCGGACGAGAAAGCCTACTAGATTTGCGGAGCGGCGTTGGTTCTTCGGGCTCTATTGAAACCTGAGGTTCTACTAAGTCCTCGGCAGTAGTTTGGGGTTCTGGAATTTCTTCCAGTTCTACCGTGCTCCCACTAATTTCTTTTGCAAGAAATTCGCTCTCAAAACAATGTGGCGAGCGAAAAACACCTTTTGTTCTTCAGTGTGGTAAACAAGATACCCCCTTGAATTCTTAGGGTATTCTATAAACTTGCACAAAACCGATCGTGTCTCGAGCTTGTCTGGGTTCTGCTTTTTAACAAAAGTTGGACACCCCCATATCTTGAGATACTTGAGATATGGTCTCTTCCCACTCCATATTTCATTTGAAGTGGTAGGCACAAACTTAGTTGGAACTCTATTCAATAGGTATGGTGCTGATTCCAGTGCAAAACCTCAGAAGGAAAGTGGCAACTCAGCACTACTCATCATTGAACGCACCATATCGAGTAGCGTGCGATTCCTTCTCTTCGATACACCATTATGCTGAGGTGTATATGGAGGAGTAAGCTGAGAGAGAATTCCATTCTCTTTTAAGTATTTAAGGAAACTGGTACTTAAGTATTCTCCACCTCGATATAATCGAAGTGTCTTGATACTTTTACCAGTTTGTTTCTCCACTTCATTTTTATACTTCTTGAATTTCTCAAAGGCCGCAGATTTATGCTTCATTAAGAACACATGTCCATACATTGAGAAATCATTAGTAAAAGTGATGAAGTAGGTCAAGGGATGAAGTAGGAGTGATCGCTTCGTGCATGTGTAGACATTGGACCACATACATCGCTGTGTACAAGTCCCAAGAGCTTATTGGCTCTTTCTCCGTGTCCTGTGAACGGAGATTTGGTCATCTTTCCTTTGATACTTGATTGACAAGTTGCATATGATGTATATTCAAACGGATCTAAATATCCATCTTTATACAACTTAGTCAACCTTGTTTTATTTATATGACCAAGTCTATAATGCCATAAGAAGGCTTGATTTGAATCTGTAGCCATTTTTTTAAGTGTGTTTTGGATATTGAAAACTTGATGTTGATTGAATACGTATATGTCGTTTTTCAGTATGCCAGACCCAATCAGTTCTTGATTTAGGTGAATGTTCATGACATTTCGTTCAAGTGAAAAATTATATCCTTTATTAGATAATAAAAACACTGATATGATATTACATAGCATACTGGGTATACAAAAACAGCTATACAACACCAAAATGTGCCCACTAGTCAACCCCAGATGATAATCGCCTACCGCAACAGCATCAACATTTGCTCTGTTGCCAACCCAGAGGGTCATATCACCTGTCTTCAGTACTCTACGGTGTCTCAGAGCCTGCAAAGAATTACATATGTAAGAACCGAAATCGGTATCAAGTACCCATGATGTAGAGTTCACTGAAAAACAATTTTCGATTACAAACACACCTGAAGCAGAAGCATCAGCTTATTCGTGTCCTTGGCTTTAAAAGCCTTGCAATCCTTCTTCCAGTGCCCCTTCTTGTGACAGTAGTAGCACTCTTCCTTGTCCGCTTTTACTCTCCCCGGTTTTTTCATTCCCTGCACCTTTTTAACACCTCTTTTCGGTTTGGTGGTGTTCATCTTCTTCTTCCCCTTAGCTTTCTCTTTGGATTTAGAAGAGGATGATTGGCCAACATAAAGAACAAGTGTCTTCTCATTTTTTAAGAACCTTCCGAGCCAAAGCCATAACCATTCTTTCTTAACTTGTTTTCCTCGTTTCTTTGTTTTCATATTCTTTCTATTTTTTGTGACAACCAACTCAATTCATTAATTTATTGAACCTTAAATCACAAGACCCAATACACAATTCCCTGTAGATCGACCCGTACTTACCGGCTTTCTAAAATGCGCCGTACACTTGCGGTTTATAAATATTTAAAATGAGAACGATCTCGCGTGCGCATTCCTTTTCCTTAAACGATCACATTTTCAAAACATACGCGTTTGCGCGCGCGAGTGAGTTCCCAACAAGTTTTTGGCGTGCACGGGTGAGTTCCCAACAAGTTTTTGGCCCATCCTTAGGGAATGATGGTGAGATAGATACTAGGTTGACCGCTTTAGAGAAAGGTATTGAAGTGATGATTGCGGTCAAGAATCAAACAGCTGCAACGCTAGCCCTGTGTATACAGCAATCTGAGCAATTGTTTCACGCTCAAGCTCAATTTTTGGATAGAATTGAAGAGCATGTAGCTGTAGTGATTCTAAAGAGTGAACACAGTCAAGTAAAACCACATAATGTTGATATCTGTCATCTAGGAAGTCACCCAAGTAAAATAAACGATCGATTGAATTTTGATGATTTCATAGATGACGATGCAATTGAATTGGCTAAGTGTTATCAGGACACACAAGAAAATCCACCGACTGATTTTTGCATTCCAATTTTAGAGGAGGAATCTTATGATTTTGATGGGTATGGTTTGGATAGATTGTTAAAAGAGATCAATAATCAGGAACCCACGATTTTTGTATCACCAAGTGATATTATTTCGGAAGAAACGTTAGGGTGGGAACCTATCTTTTTAAATGACATAAACCTACCCAGATATGAATGTGATGAAGAAGAATGTGTTTTGGGAATTGTGAGCTATAGCAGTGAGTATAGGATTGTGCAGAATTATAGGGAGGAAGACAGTCTTGAAAACCAATCTTTCATACAGAGTTTTGAAGAATTATTTGAGGATGAACTGGATATCCTCGGTGAGTGTGAGTCAGTATTAATTACGAAACATCCCTTGAACTTTTCCTCTTCCAAATTTTTTGCGGATGAAATCCAATTTGTAAACGAGATTGACTCCGAAACTCGACATGTGCTTTTTGAACATTCAATTCATCCGGGCAACAATTCGTTGATCTCTTCAAAATTTTATTTTCACTTTCAACGTCTTATGATCCCTACACACACACACCCATGCCATTCACTAACATCTAACATATACCTTTTCTTTTTCTTTTGTATATGCATATTATTTTGCCAGCCATTGCACTATATAGACAAAATTTTTAGATGGCTGGTATTAATTTCTGGACTAACCCAATCTTTTAACTTGTATATGCTGTAATTAGTCTTAGGTTTTTTCTTTTTTCTTTTTTAATAAAATTCTTACCCTGATGTCTAAGTCTAGCTACCGGAGATGGAGGCAACGATGAGGACATCGTAAAACTCAGGCTTGGGGGTGAGCACTGCGTTTATTTTACTGCATCATGTGTATATTGTATATTCTGCATTACATACATATTAAAAAAACCCATAAAAATTGAAAAAATTTCCTAAAAACATAAAAACTTTATCATGTTAGCTGGCGGGGGAACTTACATTCGAAGTCTGACGGTTCGGTTGATAAGTTAGAAATAACTAAATCCTTATTGTGAGATTGAAAATCCAAAAGATAACCCTCTTTTGAGTTTAACCATAGCTAATATACGTCTTTTATAACATTTTACACGTGTCATATGTGTTTTGAGAATTTGATAAATGTCTGATATGTCTGGAAAACTTTTAAAAATTGATAAACATCGTTAGGATCAAGCAGGTTTGTTCTAAGTTAAGCAAAATATCATGAATAGTTCATACAGTGAAGTAGATATGAAGAATTTTATAGAGGTTTTAACAGAAGCTATAAGTATGAAAAATAACCCATCTGAAACCTTGTTGGAGTAATTACACACCTTATCCACATGTAACGTCTTCGGATTTAAAAGAAAAAAATGGCTATATCTCCGTTTTCACCGAGTGCAGAATTATTTAAAATAAAATGAGTCTTTTGTTTTGTGGCCTTAGTAACTTGGGTAATTAAGTCATTGCGGTGTCTCCACACCTAATGCCCTAAAACCATCTGGTTTAGGAGTCATTGATCCAAAGCTCGCTAAGTTTTTAATCACCAGATAAAACAAGCTAAGCAAGTGTTCTCTCCAAGTTAAAATTCCTCATGGTTCTTTGTGGGAGAATAATCTTGGCGGAGACGAATTTTCTATTAAAACAGTTTTTTTCGCGGAGATATGAAGGTTTGTATTTATTAAGACATTTTGCACGATAATGAAAGGTGTGTATGAACAAAAACAGGTGAAAGGGTGGAGTGAAGTATAAGACTTAGGTTCTCTGTTAAAATTGATGTCTATTCTGACTTGAAACCTAACTGAAGAATAAAACTTGAGAAAATCTTAACTCCTTTCAAACTCGTGTGATCCTCCAGAAATTTTTCCTGGTCTGTAATTATGACATGATGACTCGAAACCTTGCTGTTGTGTTTAGAAACCCTACAGTGGTATCAGAGCCAAGCTAGAGAATTAGATGGATTGTGTAGGATTACGAAACCGAAACAACTCTGAAACACCCGATTCAAAACCCTAGTTTCTGTCGAATTTTTCTGAGTCAAAAAATTATTTAAGCAACTGCAGAATGTTGTATGTGATGCAACATGAACACTGTAGAAAATTCACCCTCCCCCTCACCTGTTTTTGGCCGGCCACAGCAGTATAAATTCCGGCCAGATCGGCCAAATGGAGGAATTCAAGGTTCAATTTTTTACAGTGTTCTAGTCTCTGGGGTTTGGTATTTCAGGTGTTCCTTGTTTTTGTTAAATTTGCATGTGATGTTATCTTTATACAAAGGCAATTCGGAGTGTTTCGTATTCGTAATTCTAGGTTTTTTTTGGGTTATTTAGACGGTGTTAAAACGTTCGAACGGATATCAAATACCCACTTTAACCCTCGCTGGAAATTTTTCAAGAGTTGGATTTTTTTCATAGTTAAAGAACATTCAAATATCATGCAAGTGATTTGATAGACCCTCTAGAAGAACAAAACCCTAACTTGATTCTATGATCGTAAGAACCGCCGCCAAACCCTAGGGTTTGCAATAGTTCCGCGGCGTCATAGGTGAGGCATGGGTTGACCCTTCTACAGCTGGTCCATAGGTACTGTGGCATGTATTGAGTATTTTTAAACTACGCTCAAGTGTTGAGCTCTTTGGGAATTTTTGGGTGTTTGTTGATTCGATCGGAATGTTTGACAACGTTTAGCTTTTTTCTGGAATGTGATACAATATTTGGAATTCATATTGTTAGGCATGAAATGCGAAGTATGTGATATTTCGGGTTTATGATGTCTAAGGTGATTGTGGATTCCAAATGTTGTGGTTTGACATTTTCTTTTCTGCGACCGTAAGTGTAATATGTGGTGTATCGCCGGTTTCGTTGCTATATGTCAACGACAATTGAGATACACATATTTACTTATGTTGATGACATGTGATGTTATGCATTGCTGTGATATGTTATATTGAATCGTCGTGATTTGAATAGCTCGGGGTTTCATGTAAAATTCATTATATGTAATATTCTTTTATTGGGGCACTTCCGGGTTGAGGATGATGTCACCGTTGTTGTATATTATTTACTTTTCCGCATTAGGATAGACCCAAGGTGGGGAGCACATGTAACCGGGTTCTAGAGTCCAGTGGGAGACCATCTCGAGGAGTCGAGTCCAGGTCTCATAACTCTAGAATTGGTAGGGTTGCTTGCCGTTCTCGTAGGGGTCTAGGGATGTGGGTTTGGCTATTCATCGCGACTGTGGAATCCGTGTTTTATACAGGCTTAAAATAAAACACAGACCTCCTAGTATATCCAATATTTCATATGTTATTTTCTGCTGCCGATATTCTGTAATGTGATCACTTTATATATCTGAGACGAATGCTTTATTATTATATATATGATATATAATAAACGTTGCTTATGTTTTGCACCCGCGCTGTCCCTCCCCGCTATACCGTTAGTTAAGTAACCTAACGGTGCATAACGGGACACTGTGGCGAATGCGGATGGCATAAGTGTACATTGTATTTTCGTTTCTTCTATGATGCTTAAGAAGCATAAATGATAGGATTTCATTAAGGAGATTAATGAAAGAAAAGAAACCTAAAATATGTTGTAGAATCAAATTTTCAAAAAGGGTAGCTCTAGTTTTTGCTTTGCATAGCGGTATTCCTTCTAGAATATCCAGCACCTTATTCGATAAGGAAAGAGCTGAGATCCTTTCACCGGGAGTGACCTTTTTAGCGAAACTAGTAAAAACCTCAAAAATACTCCTTTTCAAAATCACTTGTTTCTACAACGATATCAAGTTCATTACGCAAAAGTTTTCATAAAAACCTGACGTAGCCCTCCGTCATTACAGATAAGTCCTACTTAGTATTCGTGCTACGTTTGTTGACCTTAGCCAAGGCGTAGTGTGCGGTAGATAATTAGTACTTATCTGTTGCATATGATGCGATTGAGTTAGGGTAGTCGTGCGACTTTGTTGACCTTAGCCAAGAGTCGTACGGGTGGGTTTAATTCAATCAGGAAATGACGGGTTAAACTTGGCTAGTGCTTATGATTTGTTGACCATAGCCAAGGTCATAAGTTGCCAGGGGCAAAAGATTATCGGGAATTTCAAGTGTTGAAATTTGCAATGAGGTTGCATACCTTCTATGAGATAGTTGGATCCCGATACCCACTGCGAGTAAGAGTTACTCCTGGAAGAGTTTTACTCATCACAATTAGCCGATCAAGTAGGTGTCTAGAAAGGTGTTAATGGGGTTATGCCCCTGGGAAAACGAGGTTTATTTTAATTAGGTCCGTGCAAAAGCACGGGGAACCTCACTCAAAGTACCAACACTGGCCAGGCTGAAAGATTGGCGAACTTGTAAGGTGTAATTAATCCCGGCTAGTCTTACCTTTTAGGGTTTGAAGGAAGATTTGATAAAAAACAGCGGGAGCCATCCTGATTAGATAAGATAATAACTAATCTAATCTTACAAGAGCATACGCTAAAATGTTTTCTTCTCTCTCTCTTCAGGTAGAGACCATGTCAGGCCTTAATCAAGATAATAATATGGATGTATTGACCGAACCCGCTTGTTATACTGAGCAGGGGAACGTTGGTTCCGTTCTTTCTTATAATTGTTATAAGATTGAGCAGGAAATAGGGGAATATCCAGATTCCCAAGTTACCCAAACGAAGAATAAGCATGTTGATGTATCTTCTTCGGGTGTGTTAGTTACCGAGAACTGTTTCTCAGTTCACTCTACGTCCTAGGTATAAGATACAGGATCAGGATCCTACATATGTAATATGTTGCATGGGCTAAGGAAAGGTAGAGAACTGGGAATGGGTGATCATTCCGTAAGAGTAGGGAATGGTGCAAATGTTGCAGCCAAAACAGTTGGCGAATATCACCTTGTATTACCAAATGGTAATACATTGATTCTGAACGAATGCTATTACATTCCGACCCTGATATGCAATCTTATATCAGTTTTTTTATTAAGTAAAGAAGGATATAATTTTGTAGTACAGGATAATGTTATGAACAGCTTCCTGAATCAAAAGTTGATTGGATCAGGCTCGTTAAATAATGGCATATACATTCAAAATCAAACTACAGTTCTTAATGTACAAAACACACACAATAGGAAGAGTTCAGAAATGAACGAATTCTTCTTGTGGCATTTTAGACTAGGTCATATCAATGCGACACGGCTATCTAAGTTACATAAGGGTGGATATTTGAATCGATTCGAATTTTCATCTTATGAAACTTGCCAGTCATGTCTCAAACGCAAAATGACCAAAACTCCGTTTAGTGGACACGGAGAAAGAGTTACGGAACTCTTGGGACTGATACATAGTGATGTATGCGGTCCCATGTCTACACATGCCAGGAATGGTTCCACGTACTTCATTCATTCACTGACGATCTCTCAAGATACGGACATGTGTTCCTGTTGAAACACAAGTCTGAAGCTTTTTAGAAATTCAAAGAATATAAGCACGAAGTAGAGAACCAAACGGGTAAAAGTATTAAAATCCTTCGATCTGATCGAGGAGGAGAATACTTGAGTACGGAATTCCGTGACTATCTAAAAAAGAATGGGATTCTCTCTCAGCTTACTCCTCCGTATACACCACAACACAACGGTGTATTAGAATGGAGGAATCACACCTTATTAGATATGTTGCGCTCTATGATGAGCACCGCTGAGTTACCTATTTCCTTTTGGAGTTATGCGCTGGAGACGGTCGAATACCTATTGAATAGAGTTCCAACTAAATCGGTGCCTACCACTCCATATGACATATGGAATGGGAAGAGACCATCTCTTAAACGAGTTAAGATGTGGGGTTGTCCGGCCTATGTTAAAAAGCAAAATCCGGACAAGCTCGAGGCAAGATCAGTTCTTTGCAAGTGTGTGGGATATCCAAGTAATTCGTATGGATATCATTTCTACTTCAGTGATGAACAAAAAGTGTTTGTTGCTCAACATGCCACATTTTTAGAAAAGGAATTTCTTGCAAAAGAGATTAGTGGCAAAGAGGTAGAGCTGGAAGAAGTTCCAACCGCATAAACTATAGAAGAAGATTTGGTAGAACCGGAGGATTCGATAGTTCCCAACGAACCTCAACCTCTCTGCCGATCTAGTGGGGTTCCTCATCCACCTGAGAGATACTATGGTTTTCTCATTGATGGTGGGAGCGAGGATTGCAACATGAAAGATGATGACCTAACTAGCTTCGAGCAGGCCATCACGAGTGGGGACTCTGTGAAATAGCTGGATGCAATGCGATCTGAGATGGAATCCATATACACCAACAAAGTATGGACTTTAGAAGTTGCTCCTGAAGGGGTAAAACTCATTGGAAACAAATGGATCTTTAAGAAAAAACTTGGTGTAGATGGAAAAGTTGAGACTTTCAAAGCTAGACTTGTTGCAAAAGGTTTTCGTCAACGACCAGGTGTGGATTATGATGAAACCTTTTCTCCAGTGGCTATACTTAAGTCCATCCGGATCCTTCTTGCCATCGCTGCATACCATGACTACGAAATCTGGCAAATGGATGTTAAGACCGCCTTTCTAAATGGTGATTTAGAAGAGTGCGTGTACATGACTCAGCCAGAGGGCTTCGTAGAAAGTGGGAGCAGCGGAAAGGTGTGCAAGCTGCTTAAATCCATCTATGGGTTGAAGCAGGTATCGCGGAATTGGAACATCTGTTTTGATGTCGTAGTCAAAGATGTTGACTTCGTCAAAAATATAGATGAAGCTTGTATATACAAGAAAGTGGCAGAGAGTAAGGTTGTCTTCCTCGTATTGTACGTGGATGACATACTCTTGATAGGAAATGATGTTCCTATGCTGCACTCGGTCAAGCTCTTCTTATGACATAGATTCTCATTGAAAGATCTAGGTGATGTATCCTATATCTTGGGGATTAAGATTTATAGAGATAGATCTAAAAGGATACTGGGATTTTCCCAATCCAGGTATATTGACACCATACTAAAGAGGTTTAGTATGGAAGAATCCAAGCGTGGGAATTTACCCACGATCTCTGGACTCACTCTTTCCAAAGAGATGTCTCCCAAGACTGATTTGGAGAAAGCTCGCATGCAAGGGAAACCCTATGCTTCGGCGGTAGGCTCTATCATGTACGCGATGCTTTGTACCAGACCCGATATAACATACTCACTAAGTGTAGAGAGTAGGTATCAAGAAGATCCAGGAGAGAGTCACTGGACAGCTGTGAAGAACATTCTCAAGTACTTGAGAAGGACTAAAGAGATGTTCTTGGTGTATGGTAATGGAGAACTTCAAGTGGAGTCCTTTACCGATTCAAGCTTCCAGAGTGATAAAGACGACTCTAAGTCGGTCTCGGGATTTTTCTTTACCCTCAATGGAGGGGCGGTGTGTTGGAAGAGTTCCAAACAGGAAACCGTAGCAGACTCGATGATGGAGGTTGAATACATCGCTGCCAACGATACTGCCAAAGAGGCTGTCTGGATGAAGAAGTTCATAAACGAACTTGGTGTGGTTCCATTCATCGATCATCCAATACCTTTGTATTGTGATAACAATGGAGCAGTGGCTTTGGCCAAAGAACCCAGGTCCCATCAGCGATCCAGACATATTCTGAGGTGGTATCAGCTGATCCGGGAGATAGTTGATCATCGGGAGATCGAGGTCAGGAGAGTTGACACGAAAAACAACACAGCGGATCCACTCACGAAGGCCATACCCTAGATACAATTTGAGAGACTCTTCGGGATGTTGGGTATGAGATACTACAACAACTGGCCTTAGTGCAAGTGGGAGATTGTTAGTTATGTATATGCCCTAGAGGCCATTATTGTACATATGATGTATATTATAGTGAATGCTTGGATATATATAGAACGGACTTTCTTGCTCGACATGATAGTATGCTATCTGGTTGCTCTTTATTTTAACATGTAGACTTGTATTGTGATACTGTCTTGCTCTCACATGTTGATAAAGCCCTTAGGATGTGTACTTGACTACTAGGACTATGATGGAGATCATACTAGTGGGGCCAGGGTAGTCCACAAGTACATCCTATAATTGTTCCTAATCGAGGGTGTATCGAGACAGGGCATTGATATTCCATAGTAGACTAGCATATACGCATCTTGACCCATATGATGGGAAATGGATGATCCCACATCCATTGGTGTTTGACATCAAAGATGGTATACGGGTGCTCAATGGAGACTGGGTACACTGAACGGACTCGCCGAGAACTCCTAATTGGTATTATACCTATCGTCAGAGAGCAGTTCTCTGGTGACACTGGTATATGTTAGTCTGTAAACCCGAGATCGTCATAGAGTCTTATGTGATTCCCACTGTGCTTTGATTTCCACCTTACCACGTTCATGTGAACGTGCAAAACGGTGGCTTTTGGGTACAGTCCCGAATCACATGGAGGCAATAAGCGATAGGAGGGGTTTCGTCTCTCCCGGTAGTGGGGGTTGATGTTGCGCTATGCTCGATTGGCTATAACAGGAAGTCCCTGGCCAGGGATGATATGGAGATCTACTGGTAAGTGTTATCAGTAGTTTCTCGACCCGTTATGAGCCTCACATTGGCACAACTTATCAGTTACTGGGGTCTGACGATAACCACCCCTAGACTGGATATGCGACATATCGGACGAAGAGACCGAACTGTACAGAAGTGTTACTGATTGGATTCACAGGAGTGTGAGCAGGCTTGCTTGCTGATCTTCTGATCGCTCAATACCCGGGTGGCCGTTACGTTTAGCTGACCGCTGACGGCTTGCGGGTGACTGATATGATCACTACCTACTGCCAGCGTATTGACAAGTCTTTAGAGTCCAACACAGAGGTTTCCTAGCTCAGGCGAAACAAAGTAGGAGCACATATGTGATTTGTGCGGGACCGAGATTGATACGTGTATATGATACCGTATTCTATTCTCACGATAAATGATATCGGCCGGTTATATGTGATATAGCCGGGTTATCGGATCAAGTGTTGATTCGATAAAATAATACATATTATATTAGTCGGTTATATGTGATATAGACGGATTATTAAATCAAGTGTTGATTTAGTAATTTAATGTATAATTATATATTTGATATATTAAAATTACATTAACTAATATATGCTCACATAAGTATTTCTTTTTTCTCACTTTTGATACATTTAACATATATATATGTGATATATAATATTGTGACATGTTAGGTTATACATGCAACTTGGGTGTATGAGAATCATACCATGCTATATGATAATGGTTAGGTTTTTATTTATATTAAGTAATTCAAATAAACTTGGAATTAGTCATGGTTGAGCTTGGATAAAGCTTGTAGAACTATTGTTTAAGTCCACTTCTTTTGTCACGCCCCGCTTCCCAAAATACGGAATACAAGGGGTTGACAAGGCCAGACATGCTCCTACGGTCAAGGAAGTGTCCTGCCGTAGTCACACTTCGGCTTCTAGTTTTGCATGGTAAACAGTAAATAATGCGCAGGTAATGAGAAATGCAGTAACTGGAACAAAACAGTAAAATGAACTGACCTGATGAGAAACAAAAGATATAACTCTGGATAGCTAAACAAGATGTCCGTGATGTGCGTCTAGTCCAGGTCCAGGCTAAATCTTCTCCTCACACTGAGCATGCATACTCAGGTCGTCAGAGCGACACAATAGCAATATAATATATAAAATCATGTGACAATTCTAGCAGTGATAATAGTTATATATAACAGTAGATCAATGGCAGTATGGGTATGAACATGCAGTAATCAATGCAGCGGAACAGTAAAAGCAGTGGAATGATATGCCATGTATATCAACACAGTAAGTAAGATATATCAATGCCAGTATCCCTATCAGTCTCTAAGTCTCACTGTACAGGTCACTAAGCCTAACGTCAGTCCAAGTGTGAGAGTCAACCACTAGCGAGTGTCCTCCACCCAAGGGTAGAACCCAAGGGCAAGAGACCACGGGCCCAACATGTATATCACGGTAATAATCATGTACCCTGTAAATCTCCATATATCTCCCTAAATATATAAGCCGGCATGGGACTCCCGAGATTCTGTTGAACTCACACTCAAACTACCCCACACCCCGTGGTCTACATCAAACACTAACCATAACCCTAAATACCAATCAGTCGGTGACAAGTCTGCACGAGAACTGGAGGCAGGACCTCCATCAAGCACGGCCCGACTAATACCTAAGATAAATGGCAGTGTCTGGTGCCTTATCCGTGACACCCGTGCATGAGCTTCCATAAGTGTCCCATACCACTTATAGTCACACGTACACGCGTCCCACAGACGTCGACAATGAAATAGAATAATAAGGTTTACTGATTGTGTACAAGTACGTATCACTTTCACTTATTCACTGATATACGAACACTAACGTACTTGCCACAATCATCACTAATACCTAACACTGGGTAAATGCACGTCATCACTAGGTTATCAATGCAGTGACATGTGTATGACATGATGCGTAAACAGTATATAAAGCATGTTTAGAATGTCATGAATTAGTAATCTACCAGTTGAATAGTATGTCATAAATCATACGGTTACAGTTTAGTGAAACGATGAATGGGGAATAAATAGTATGTTCAGTTATCTATCCAGCGAATTTGGTTTCATGCCAATCGGGTTCCCGGATCATTAGTCATAGCCATTTCATTTTAAGCATTCGTGGCTGGAAATCCGGTTTCAGAATCAGAAGTCCGTTTCGCAACGCATTTTATTTCCAATTGGGATCAGATTTTAGCGATGCTACTGTTGAATGAAATCTAGGTTTTTTAGTAAGGTTTTCAACGCAATAGACGGATTCTCAATCGCGTCTGTACATCAGGAGATATACACTGTTTAATACTAGTATGTCAATTCTGATTCTGTTGGAACTGTTATGCGTCCCGATCTTTTAAATTACAGATTAAATAGCAAACGATGACGAAACAGAATGAAACCACTTGTGTTACCTAGATAAAAGTTTCATCTTTTATAAACAGTGGAGTTCCGCAACCTACGAGTTAAGTAAACAGTGTGGTGCTCATCACGGGACAGCACACAGTAAGCAGAGTCGCTCTGGACTGCAGTCCAGAGTCGCACTCCGATCCAAATATTGTCACATTTTAGGTACAGAAACAATTATAAACTTGAATAGGGTTATAGTTCGTCGAGTCAGCTTCGATTTAATCCCTCGAACGCATCATTCCAGTATGTATATAATTTATGGTGATTTTAACGGTTTTCAGGTATGGGGAATTTCCAGTTTTACAGGTAAACTTGGGGGTAGTCGTTTTAGTCATTAACGGTCATATTTTCCAACGAAATTCACACACTAGATTCATAGCCATACGGGCCAGATTATACAATTGAATTCCGCCAATTTAAATGATGATTTCCATTGAGAACATGCATCGAACAGTTGCGACATAATATTTAACAGAAAAGTAAAACATGGGGTATACACGATTGTAATTTATAATTATCATAAAATAGCATGTAGCAAGTAGAGAACTTGCCTGGAAATGTGTCGACAATAATACTGCAGTGGTATCAGCACGATCGCGCCACGAACGCAGCACCGGCTCAGTCCTTTGGAATCTGACAATTTCACTCGATCTAGCTGCTCTCCGTGCCCTCCTTTTCTTCACTGCTTCACGCTGTTCCTTGATTTGATATGAGGGAGGGTGAGACGCTGATAAAGGGAGAGAAATTTAGAGAGAGAGGAAGAGAGAATTAGAGAGAGAGAGGGGGGGGGGAATTAGAAAGAGAGAGAGAGAATTAGAGAAATTGAGAGAGAGAGAGGGAATTAGAAAGAAAGAACATGGGTGAGATGAGAGAGAGAGAATAGAATGAATGAGAATTAAGTGGTGATTAATAGAATTTTAAAAGGGATTAATGGGGGAAATTAATTGGGATTAAAGAGGCATTAACTTGGTGGTTTAATAGGAATTTATAGAGGAGATTTGGGTTTGGATTTGAAGGGATTTAAAAGAAATGAGGTGGGATAATTGTTATTTTAATGGGCTGGGGAGGGAAAATGGGCTCGAGCCAAGGGATAAGATAGTAGGGAAAAGAAAGGGGCCGGGGTTGGGATTTTAAGTGAATGAGAAAAGGATTAGAGGAGTGGACCGGCATTGGGCTTGGGAAAAGTAACGACTGGACTAAAAATGAACAAGAAAGGGGATAATAAAAGAGGAAGGGAATGAGGGTTTGGGTTAGGGAAAATTAAAAGATATGAGATTAGATTAGGATTTGCATTTTTAGAATAATACAAATAATATTTATAAAATAAATAAATTTTGAGAGTGACAAAAATACGGATATTGGTATTCAAAAGGACTGGGTATTATATCATACCACCCTTATAAAACTTTCGTCCTCGAAATTTAAAACTAAACGATAAGTTGTAAAATCAAAAGCGAAAGCTACCATATCACAAACTAACTCATAATGGTTTACTTAAAACGGGTGGATGAATTTATTTTTTTTGAAGATGTATATATGCAAGAACAACATACAAAAGGGTGGATTTAAATAAGTATACGGCAGGAACAACTATAAGGACGAACTACAAGTACACGAGAATATCGATAACAATAACGAACAAAAATAATCAAGGCGTGTTCAATAAAAATCGAAACCCAAATGTGTGCTCATATAAGTATATCAAGGTAGAAGTAATAAGTATAAGACACAATCATTTATAATAGTAAACATAGGCACAACACCCGAAAATATATTAACGATGATAAAGTAGTGAAAGATTTGTCGGTAGGTTAAAACATTTTATGTTAGTGTATCGATCAAATAGTTTTAAAATAACTTAGAAAACTCATATAGTGAAAATAAGAAACATGGAACAAAATATGCGTGGTGTAAGGTTGCGCTACTGAAAGTAATGTGAAAACTAGTAGTGGAGTACTTGAAATGCGTAAAACGGGAATAGTCGATATCACACACTCTTCGATAAATATAAAATAATGAAAACCAAATTTTCGAGTAATAATGCCCATATAAATATTTAGGGTAATAGGAAAACACAAAGAGATTTAGGGCTGGCTAGGGTAGTGATTACAAAGAAGTGTGGCTCATTCAGAAGGTCGGTGTATGGCGGCTTTAGGCTGAAGATCAAGGAGACTGTGATCAGGTCAGCACAGGAAGTAAGGATGAGCAACAAAGGAATACAAGAGGAAAAGTATGGGGGAAACAACAGTCGATTCATCACACGAATCAAAATTTGAAGGGTTAGCGAACTCGGAAATTTCCCTAAAATTTTCTCCTCTCAGAAGGATCTCAAGTGAGGTACGGACGGAGGATGGAGGGTGGACCTTTAAAAGATCGGGTGTGGTACTAGTTAATCTCAGTGAGGGTTAGAACAATGTAAGGAGTAGGGGTGAACAGATCTCAGTAGGAAAATAATTGTATAGAAGAAGTAATCAAGCATTAAGGGAATTAAGAAGATCAAAGGATTAGCGAACTCAGCAATTTATTTCATTCCAGGAAATTCTAAACAAAGCATTCTTAAAGATGAAAGGTGTCCCTAAACCATACACAGTTTTATTTGGCCAGAAAGACAACATCAAAAAGGAATCCCGTCAGTCGCGGTTGTGGAGATTCAGCAGGTTGCGGTAGGCTCGCGCGCTCAGATAGGGGCGTCCATTCCCATATCGCCTCGCAGGGATCGCCATTGGGAGTTCTTCCACAGCAGGGTCTTGAACTTCTGGTCCTTCTTCCTCGGATAGAGCTTCTTCATCGAGGTCTGATTCCATATGATTTTCTTCTTCTGTATTTTCTTCCACGGGGTTTTCCTCCGCTGGATTTTCTTCTATCGGGTCTTCCTCGGGATCTTCCTCTATCGGGTTCTCTTCAGGGTCTCCTTCCTCCTCGTCGGAATCGCCGATCATGTCAACCTCTGGGGCGGCAGCTCCTTCGTCCTCGGAATTGTTGTGTCCGAAAATGACCTGGGGGCCGTTGATCTCGTCGTCCGAGCTCACCAGCATGCGGTCTAAGGAAACACATGACTGCGCATCCTCATCTGGATGCGGCGCTGCTCCAGGGTGGGCCATGGCATCATGATTCGAAGTTTTATTGCATTCAACTAAAAGTTCGACGGATGCGAGATTTCAAACGAAAGGAAATTTTTACAAAAGGGGTAACAACATTATTATAGAAAGCAGAAAACATAATAACTCTTCTTTGATTTCTGGACCACTGCAATCTCGTCACACGGGTTGAATTCTAAGCTGGGTCCGCACTATCCTCGAAGCTCGATCTACGAAATATCCATCAATTAGCAGGAGTGGGGAGTGTGGGCGAACTGCCTCCTTGTAGCTCCTTCCTATTAAGGCAACCGTTGATAAGATGTTCGTTGGATCCGCAAATCAGGCATTTCCCCTGGGCGCGGCGACAATCCCTCTGAAGATGTCCTGGCCTCCTGCAGTACCCACAACATTGGGTCTTCTTCTGCTTCTGTCTCGGGGAACAAATGGGCACTTCATCTTCTTCTCTTTTCCTCGTCTAACAGGGATCCCTTCGACTGGAGACTCCCACTGGTGCCTGATTCACCTGCCTTCTCAGTCCTTCCGCTAATAAGTCGTTCGTTCTCTCCTGGGCTCCCTTCAGACCTTGCAGTACCCTCAGAATTTCAACGGTCTGATTCTGGGGAGTGGAGATATAGAAAGAGTCGTTGGACGACATGATCTTGAAACAATAATTTTGAGGACGATATAAGGCACAAGGTATAAGAATCAAAATAGAATACGGATTGGGCAAGTATTCAAGAATATCAGATGTGATGAGATTCATTACAAGTGGAAATCAACTGTAGGGCTCTAAGTCACTTAAACCGGGTACAGTATTGTAACTATGAGGTAGTTCACAATTACAACCTCTTCACTCTGCCAAGTCGCCCGAAACCCTAACGGATGGATAACAGGATACACAATGTGAATAAAGATCAAGGATATCAAGTTTACAATCTAGACTGAGGGATGTCATAGATTGTCAAGCTCTACACGGAAAACTGCAATCTCAAACGAAGCAACCTGGACTCTGATACCAACTAAACCATGTCACGCCCCGCTTCCCAAAATATGGAATACAAGGGGTTGACAAGGTCAGCCATGCTCCTACGGTCAAGGAAGTGTCCTGCCGTAGTCACACTTCGGCTTCTAGTTTTGCATGGTAAACAGTAAGTAATGCGCAGGTAATGAGAAATGCAGTAACTGGAACAAAACAGTAAAATGAACTGACCTGATGAGAAACAAAAGATATAACTCTGGATAGCTAAACAAGATGTCCGTGATGTGCGTCTAGTTCAGGTCCAGGCTAAATCTTCTCCTCACACTGAGCATGCATACTCAGGTCGTCAGAGCGACACAATAGCAATATAATATATAAAATCATGTGACAATTCTAGCAGTGATAATAGTTATATATAACAGTAGATCAATGGCAGTATGGGTATGAACATGCAGTAATCAATGCAGCGGAACAGTAAAAGCAGTGGAATGATATGCCATGTATGTCAACACAGTAAATAAGATAAATCAATGCCAGTATCCCTATCAGTCTCTAAGTCTCACTGTACAGGTCACTAAGCCTAACGTCAGTCCAAGTGTGAGAGTCAACCACTCGCGAGTGTCCTCCACCCAAGGGTGGAACCCAAGGGCAAGGGACCACGGGCCCAACATGTATATCACGGTAATAATCATGTACCCTGTAAATCTCCATATATCTCCCTAAATATATAAGCCGGCATGGGACTCCCGAGATTCTGTTGAACTCACACTCAAACTACCCCACACCCCGTGGTCTACATCAAACACTAACCATAACCCTAAATACCAATCAGTCGGTGACAAGTCTGCACGAGAACTGGAGGCAGGACCTCCATCAAGCACGGCCCGACTAATACCTAAGATAAATGGCAGTGTCTGGTGCCTTATCTATGACACCCGTGCATGAGCTTCCATAAGTGTCCCATACCACTTATAGTCACACGTACACGCGTCCCACAGACGTCGACAATGAAATAGAATAATAAGTTTCACTGATTGTGTACAAGTACGTATCACTTTCACTTATTCACTGATACACGAACACTAACGAACTTGCCACAATCATCACTAATACCTAACACTGGGTAAATGCACGTCATCACTAGGTTATCAATGCAGTGACATGTGTATGACATGATGCGTAAACAGTATATAAAGCATGTTTAGAATGTCATGAATTAGTAATCTACCAGTTGAATAGTATGTCATAAATCATACGGTTACAGTTTAGTGAAACGATGAACAGGGAATAAATAGTATGTTCAGTTATCTATCCAACGAATTTGGTTTCATGCCAATCGGGTTCCCGGATCATTAGTCATAGCCATTTCATTTTAAGCGTTCGTGGCTGGAAATCCGGTTTCAGAATCAGAAGTCCGTTTCGCAACGCATTTTAATTCCAATTGGGATCAGATTTTAGCGACGCTACTGTTGAATGAAATCTAGGGTTTTCAGTAAGGTTTTCAACGCAATAGACGGATTCTCAATCGCATCTTTACGTCAGGAGATATACACTGTTTAATACTAGTATGTCAATTCTGATTCTGTTGGGACTGTTATGCGTCCCGATCTTTTAAATTACAGATTAAATAGCAAACGATGACGAAACAGAATGAAACCACTTGTGTTACCTAGCTAATAGTTTCACCTTTTATAAACAGTGGAGTTCCGCAACCTACAAGTTAAGGAAACAGTGTGGTGCTCATCACGGGACAGCACACAGTAAACAGAGTCGCTCTGGACTGCAGTCCAGAGTCGCACTCCGATCCAAATAATGTCATACTTTAGATACAGAAACAATTAGAAACTTGCATAGGGTTATAGGTCGTCGAGTCGGCTTCGATTTAAGCCCTCGAACGCATCATTCCAGTATGTATATAATTTATGGTGATTTTAACGGTTTTCAGGTATGGGGAATTTCCAGTTTTACAGGTAAACTTGGGGGTAGTCGTTTTAGTCATTAACGGTCATATTTTCCGACGAAATTCATACACTAGATTCATAGCCATACGGGCCAGATTATACAATTGAATTCCGCCAATTTAAATGATGATTTCCATTGAGAACATGCATCGAACAGTTGCGACATAATATTTAACAGAAAAGTAAAATATGGGGTATACACGATTGTAATTTGTAATTATCATAAAGTAGCATGTAGCAAGTAGAGAACTTGCCTGGAAATGTGTCGACAATAATACTGCAGTGGTATCTGCATGATCGCGCCACGAACGCAGCACCGGCTCAGTACTTTGGAATCCGACAATTTCACTCGATCTAGCTGCTCTCCGTGCCCTCCTTTTCTTCACTGCTTCACGCTGTTCCTTGATTTGATGTGAGGGAGGGTGAGACGCTGATAAAGGAAGAGAAATTTAGAGAGAGAATTAGAGAGAGAGAGGGGGGGGGGGAATTAGAAAGAGAGAGAGAGAATTAGAGAAATTGAGAGAGAGAGAGGGAATTAGAGAGAAAGAACATGGGTGAGATGAGAGAGAGGGAATAGAATGAATGAGAATTAAGTGGTGATTAATAGAATTTTAAAAGGGATTAATGGGGGAAATTAATTGGGATTAAAGAGGCATTAACTTGGTGGTTTAAGAGGAATTTATAGAGGAGATTTTGGTTTGGATTTGAAGGGATTTAAAAGAAATGAGGTGGGATAATTGTTATTTTAATGGGCTGGGAAGGGAAAATGGGCTCGAGCCAAGGGATAAGATAGTAGGGAAAAGAAAGGGGCCGGGCTTGGAATTTTAAGTGAATGAGAAAAGGATTAGAGGAGTGGGCCGGGTTTGGGCTTGGGAAAAGTAATGACTGGACTAAAAAGGAACAAGAAAGGGGATAATAAAAGAGGAAGGGAATGAGGGTTTGGGTTAGGGAAAATTAAAAGATATGAAATTAGATTAGGATTTGCGTTTTTAGAATAATACAAATAATATTTATAAAATAAATAAATTTTGAGAGTGACAAAAATACGGATATTGGTATTCAAAAGGACTGGGTATTACATCTTTTGTTTTACCTAAGATATTTATTAACCTAACCCTAATCAATTAGCCATGGTTTATTCTCTACATGGGTTAGCCATGACATATACTCACCATGGTTCCATTTCTAATCTCATCTAATTATTCATTCATCTTTTTCTTTCTTCATCTCCTTCAAGCTCTCTCTCTTTAGTTTTGAGGACATAAAGAAAATAGTGAGAAATTAAATTCTAAAGTGAGCAAAATTCCCACTTCATCATCCTCTTCTATACTAGTCATATAGTTTAGGGTGTTAGCTTCACTAATTCCATATTAGTGAAGTGATAGCTTGAGTCTGTGTTTCCTCGACGTAGATCATCATAGACTTTGAAGACTTCTAGTAAGCATGCATCATACATCTTGTGGAGCCTCTCAGAAGTCCGGAAGTTCGTTGATCGCAGCGAAGGGTCCACAACAAGGAGCTATAGAAGTGAAGGAACGGACTACAAAAGTTGTAATCCCTACTCACTTAGTTGTAAAGTTGTTTACATCTTATTTTCGTATGATTCTCTAGTTAAGATTCTAGGTTAGGGTTCTTTTAGCATGACAAAAATTTTAATTCGGTATGGATGATGCCACCCGAAACCTTGCTGTTGTGCTTAGGAACCCTACAAACACTCCTCCTACGAGGGACACGTAGTTCTTTAACGGCTTGTTGCACATGCTCAGTGCAATCGCGTTCCCTGCGAAAGTGAGGCTAGGATTTTTTGTTTTGCTCGGGACGAGCAAAAGATAAGTTTTGGGGTATTTGTTCATCACAGAAAACTGCATTTTAATATCGCTCATTCATTATCTATTTTGTTATATATCGGTACTATTAATCAGTGTCTGCTCAGTAATTACAGTTTACAGGTATTCGTGATTTAATACAGGAAACAAACTCAACATCATGGATATAACGTTTGGGAGCCGACAGTGCAAACATAACAAAAAACCGACCGATATCCAAAGAGCTTTTGCAAAATAAATGTGTGCACACAATTTTGTTCCAACAAATATAAGTGTACACATACTCTTTGGCATGGACCATGACATGGTGGGGCTGCCCATGGCATGCAAGAAATGATGGATTGTGCAAGTGGTGGGCACATATGGTGTGATGGACAATAAATGCATAAAGTGTTGATGTGATACTTTGCATCAAGTTTCCCTCCAATTCTCTGCATGCAAACCAGGCTTCAACTGATAAAACAAGCAGAATAAGAGTGATGTTGGAGTAGACAAATGACCACACAACCAATACGAGCCTCAGTGCTCAGTTTTGGACCGGCGAGACCCTATGAATATCCGAGCTCGCCGGCCCCTTGCTCCAATAACCCCCAGTTTTCTACTGTCCCTCCCTTGCTGCCACGTCACCTTATTTCTACTGCTTGTTTATTTTTCTTTTGTGCCTATAAAAGCAGACCAGTGAGCAAGGGAAGGGTCTCTCTCATTCTACCATATGTAATATATAGTTTTGTTTTAGTTTATTTTTGGTTTAGGCTTGAGAGTTGTGTGATCTTAACTTGGTCTCTTCTTCTTCCCTCTTGAAGCTTTCTTTGGAGAGCTTCATTAAGGAGGTTGAACAAATTACCAACATCTTGTAACTCACTTTCAAGTGTTAATAATATTTGTGTTTCTTTGTTTACTTGCTTTCTTTTCTTTACTTGCTTTGTTTTTCTTTTATTTATGATGCTTAACTAATCTTCTTTGGTTGTAGTTATGGTAAGGAAGTGAGATGAAAGGTTTTGCCTCCTTCTTCTCTTGTTAATACTTAATGTGCTTAATTTTGATTATAAACTTAGTATTGTAACTTGGATGGGTTGATATGGTATGTTGATTCCATGGTTACTTTGTAACCTCATCACATACCATATTCTCCCCACAAACCCCATCTTGCAAGCCTAAGGTTAGAATCAATTTGGTGTTAAGTTTGCTAAGCTTGGATATGGTATTTTGTGATTAAAAGACTTGACAAATCTCTTGGTTTCATATACCATATACCATCATAAACCCTTAGCAAAGATTAACACTAAAACTATTTGCTCTCACTCACTAATTGTGTTTTTGATGTTGTGGTAAGCTTGCTATCCCTTGTGCTTAGTGTTGTTACCCCAAGCTCGGACATACAACGGTAAGTGAACAAAACGAATTAGTTTTGTGCTTGCAGAGAATATCGGAATTTAATGACTTGTGCCTCGCAACCGCTTTGACAAGTCGTGCTTCATACCGGGATCAACGTGAGAACGGACAACTCATGATCAAAGGAGCGTTGAGGGAATCGTCGCGATTCAATCTTCCGAGCCAAAGCCACAACCATTCTTTCTTAACTTGTTTTCCTTGTTTCTTTGTTTTCGTATTCTTTCTATTTTTTGTGACAACCAACTCAATTCATTAATTTGTTGAACCTTAAATCACAAGACCCAATACACAATTCCCTGTAGATCGACCCGTACTTGCCGGCTTGCCACAACGCGCCGTGCACTTGCGGTTTATAAATATTTAAAACGAGAACGATCTCGCGTGCGCATTCCATTTCCTTAAACGATCATATTTTCAAAACATACGCGTTTGCGCGCGGGGGTGAGTTCCCAACATGGAGAAAAATGGATTTAATGTCCATATCTTCGTGCTGCTTCTAGAGTTCATTATTTATGGACGCCGGCACGATGCACTTAGCTTTCTCGCAATCCAGATCCCAAGTTTTGCAGACCTATTTGTCCGCAACTGAGGAATCTGGTCCTGGAACAGAGGGAGCAATACTTGTGATGACATAAGCTACTTTGTCATAACTAAGTGCAATGTTGACGTTCCTCAGCCAATCTTTATAGTTTGGTCCCGTCGGTGCATTTTTTCTAGTAGCAGTTTGAATCCCGTCATGGTAGCTGCCAGAGAGAGAGAAAATAAACACTCAGTGTATGCTCCTGTAAGTTTAGATTGGTTATTAGTTTATCTAAACAGGATGGCTCCCACTGTTTCCTCGAATTCTTCTTCAAACCCTAAAAGAAGAATTAGTCAGGATTAATCGCACGTCATAATACTTGCTTAACCTTTCGGCCAGGCTAGTGTCGGTACTTCAAGGGAAGTTTTACAACGCTTTCGTGAAGTTCCTTAATTAAATAACCTCTTTTCCCTGGAGGCGTAGCCCCGCTAACACCGTTCTAGACACCTACTTGGTTTATAGCATTGATTGTTTTGTAAAAAAAACTCCCGAGAGTAATCCTACTCATCGGTGAGATCGAGATCTAGATATCATTGTGTGATGACCTAGATGGAAGCCACTCTAGTCACCACACTCTAGAAGGTATGCTAAATCTGCAAATTTCCTTTATATTTGAAACTCCCGATGTGATTTTTGCTCCAAGTTCTTATGACCTTGACGAAGGCCAACAAATCATAAGATGCAAGTCAAGTTCTTCCCGTCGTTATCCTGATTAATTTAGACCCATCCGTACTCACCCTTGACGAAGGCAAACAAGGTTGTACGACTGTCCTAAACTAATGCATCTATCTATGCTACAAACAAACAGCACACTGCTACCATTCACTATACCTTGACAAAGACCAACAAACATAGCATGAATACGATGTGCTGTTTATTTGAAATGACGAAGGGCTACGGTTGGTTTTTGGCGAAACCGTGAATGTAATGAACTTGATATAATCGAAGGAACCATGATAGCTTTTAAAGGAGTGGTTTAGGCTCCGCATTTAAAAGTTGCTTTTTGAAGAAAACCGAGTGGTTTTGAAACTGTTCCAACGATTTAGCTTAGGTTTGTTTTCTTTGCATTAATGAATTAATGTTGTCCCATCATTTAATCCTACCATTGCAGAAAGAAACGAAAATATAACGTACGCTTATGCCATCCGCATTCGCCATGGGGTCCAGTCATGCACCATTAGGTTACTTAACTAACGGAAGAGCGGGAGCTGGACTAGCTCGGGTGCAAAACATAAACAACGTCTACTATATATCATATATATATCCATTCGTTTCACGCAATAATAAGCATTCCAGATCACAGATGAATATATTGGATATACTAGGAATTCCGCGTTTCGTTTAAGCCATAACGAAAGACGGATTCCACAATCGTGATGAATATCCAAAACCCCCCTAGACCCCTACGGGTGAGGAAAACTACTCGCCAAATTCCCGAAGTGAAGCAACCTCCCTCTGTAAAATGAGTAGGCCACTCGGCACTTCAAGAACCCGGTAGTTTGTGCACCCTACCTTGGGTCTATCCTAGGAGCAAAAAACAGAAAATGAAATAATACAACGGTGGCTACAATCTCAACCTGGATATGCCCCACAAAATAATATTACATCACTTTACAAATTTACATCGAATGAAAGAAAGAACACTCTCTTCTCACATCTCCGGCTTTTCATCCACGACGATCTAATATTACATATCCACAAACCAACATCACAGATATGTGCAACCCCCCAACTAATCAACGTATAGAAATTAGCGGAAGTTTATGAACACAAATATCCAAACACAGAACAATATTTAGCCAAGAACTTTAGAATTTCGATCGAAACATGTTTTCCATATCTACCCCATGTAAAAACCAGCACACAAACAATACTGGGCAGTAAAAAAATATACCAAACATCACAATTCCAAAAATAAGACCCACAGAAGAAAAATGATGCAACTCGTCCTTGACTCAGCTGTGGAACGGCGGCGAAACGCACCGTTTCGCCGCACTTTCGCGGTTGTCTTGGCGAGTTACATCGTCGTTTTTTTCTGTGTTATAATTCCCTGCTTGTATTTTTAAGGCTACTGAAATATTTTTTAGACCAGATTTTAAAAAAGACAGCAAGCATGGGTTTTTAGTTTGTGATTTTGGGTTTTTCCGACGATCGAAGTTCTAACTTCTTGCTAACTAGCTAGTTAAGGTTTATTGGGCTATGATACCACTGTAAGTCGATGTCGCGCACCCCGCGGGTTTGCGAGGAGGCGGAATACGTAAAAATAATTTTTATGGGCTTTGCAACACCGACTAAACAACAAGATCGATATATAAACCTTAAATAACTAAACATGTATGAGATTCTAACTACTATGAAGAAAGTTATACCTCTAAGTATTAAGTCCTTCGGTTCTTGATCACCTCTTCCTCTTCTTAAGCTCCTAGATGAGTGAAAGGATCATGCTCGATCGTAGGCCTCCTTACGCCAAAGATGATCCACCCGAGAGTGTCAACTTTGAGCTCCTACCTCTAAATTGAGGTAACTAGGATACCCAGTGTGCTAATCTAAGTAACCTAGATGAAGTACTGAGTGATTATAGATTTATTAGTCTCTTGAACCCTAGGTTTCTCAACTCATGAGACAAATTAGGGTTAGAGGAAGAAGAAGAGAGGTTGGAGGAGAGAGAGTGTTTGTGATAGAATGAATGAAGATGGCTAATGTTGATAACTATTAAGCAAATGATTTCCAACAAAATATCTCAATATTCAACCATGCCTCAATAGTCATCATATGAGTCACTGCATGAGTTAATACAAGAGCCATGCTTCATTTATTGTAATATAACACCTCACCCTCCACGTCATTAACCATTAAACATAAATGGTTATCAAAACTAATGAGGTGTCTTCTTCTAGAAACACTATTGCTAAAATTACAAGAATACCCCTCATCCGTATATACATACCCGTATCCGTATTCCGAAGAATACGAATACAAAGAGACAAAATAATCCGATAATCTAATACTAGAATTTGGCTTAGACCAAAGCCTACTAGTATTATCCGCCCGATCATCATACGTGTAGCCAATACACGTATGTGATCGAAACCCTGCCGGAAAACCATACGGCCTCTGCATCGTTTCTCCCGAAGTAGAGAAACCCTCTGTGTGGGACTCTAAAGACTCAATAGTACGCCGGCAGTGGGTTTAACCATAAGCACGTCAGCGGTACTAGCTGCACGTAACGGCTACCAGGTATCTGTCGAAAAAAGAAGGCCAACGAGCGAACTCATCTGAACCCCTACTGAGCCTATCCGTGACAATATCCGTGCAGTCCGGTCTGTTCGTCTGAGAGTATCACATGTAAGGTCTACGGGGTGGAAAACTTCAGACCCCTAATAACCAAACAAGTCATGTCAGTATGGCTCAAGACTATCCGAGAATCTACTGGTTCGGCTACCAGAAATTCTCAATCCGCCATGGCTAGGGACTTATGGTGTTGACCAACCGACCACAGCGCTACATCGACTCCCTATACCGGGAGTGACGAATCCTCAACAGTCGCTCACTGCCTCCATGTGGCTCGGGACTGTACTTCATGTTATATCTCATACAACATTCTGCAGTTGTTTAAAAAAAATTTAGAGGTCTTTAAAAATTTGACAGAAACTAGATTTTATATCGGGTGTTTCAGAGTTATTTCGGTTTCGTAATTCTAACAAACATTATTTAAATCTCTAGCTTGGCTCTGATACCGCTGTTGGGTTACATAGCGCGGCAGCAAGGTTTCGGGAGGCATCGTCCATGCCGTTTTCAAATTTTTGCCGTTCTAAAGAACCTTAACCCTAGAATCTTAACTAGAGTTTTAAACGAACATGCAATGTAAACAACTTTACAACTAAGTGAATGCGGAATACAACCTTTGTAGACCGGTTCTTCACTTCAAATGCTCCATGTAGAAGTCCCTTCGCTGCGAGTAAGAATCTCCCAAACTCTTGAGAGGCTCCACAAGGTGAAAAATGCAAACTTGCTCGAAGTCTTCGAGGCCGAAAATGATTTACGTCGAGGAGACTCAAGCTCATGCTAGCTCTTCACTAAATTAGGGTTTAGTGAAGCAAAAACCCTAAACTAAATGGCTAATAGTAGAGGATGATGAAGTAGGAAATGGGCTCTCTTTAGTTTTCTTTTTCTCACAATATTTTCTCACCTTAGAAAAAGCTAGCAAGCTTTTTCTCTCTTGAAGAAGAAGATGAAGTGATGAGATGAAGAATGAACTCATGAGGTGAGAATAGCAAGCATGGGTGAGTTAGTGTCATACACTAACTCATGTAGAGAATAAACCATGGGTTAACAATAATGGTTGGGTTAATAAATATCTTCAAGTAAAACAAAATGCGTGGACTTGGTCAATGGTTCCACAAGCTTCAACAAGCTTCAACCATGTGACTAATTACCACTAATTTGTGAATTACCAAGATAAATAAAAACCTTAGGATTATCATAACCATTGTGTAAGTCTCATACACCCATGTTACATGTGGCATCAAGCATGACATAAAATAATGCACATTAATATATATCACATATATACTAAGTGTACACCAGTGAGAAAAGAAATCTTAAGAGAGCTAATATTAGTTAATGTAAGATAATATATCAAATATATAATTATACATTAAATTATTAAATCAACACTTGATTTAATAATCTGGCTATATCATATACAACCGACTAATATCAAATGTAACAATCTATCAAATCAACACTTGATCCGATATCCCGGCTATATCACATACAAACGTCCGATATCACATATCGCGAGAATAGAATATGGTATCACATACACGCATTAATCTCGGTCCCGCACATATCACATATGTGCTCCTACTTCGTTTCGCATGAACCAGGAAACCTCTGTGTAGGACTCTAAAGACTCGTCAATACGTCGACAGTAGATAATGATCACATCAAACACCCACAAGCCGCAAGCGGTCTGCTAAACGTAACGGCCACCCGGGTATTGAGCGATCAGAAGATCAACAAGCAAGTCTGCTCGTACTCCTGCGAATCCAATCAGTAACACTACCGTACAGTCCGGTCTCTTCGTCAGATATGTCGCATATCAACCGCCTGGGGGTGGCATAACGCCAGACCCCAATAGCCTGATAAGTCATGCTGATGTAAGGTCCATAACAGTTCGAGAAACTACTGATAACACTTACCAGTAGTTTCAGCAACCCTTGCCAGGGATTTCCTGTTATGGCCAATCGAGCATAGCGCAACATTAACTCCCAATACCGGGAGGGACGAATCCCCTCCTATCGCTCATTGCCTCCATGTAACTCAAGACTGTACCCAAAAACCACCTTTTTGCACGATCTATTGACCGTGGTAAGGTGGAAATCAAAGCACAGTGGGAATCACACAAGACTCTATGACGTTCTCGGGTCTACAGACTAACCTGTACCAGTGTCACCGGAGAACTGCTATCTGACGATAGGTATAATACCATCTAGGAGTTCTCGGCGAGTCCGTTCAGTGTACCCAATCTCCACTGAGCACCCGTATACCATCTTTGATGTCACGCACTAATGGATGTGGGATCATCCATCGCCCATCATATGGGTCAAGATGCGTATACGCTAGTCTAGAGTATCGATGCCCTATCTCGATACACCCTCGACAAGAACAGTTATAGGATGTACTCGTAGACTACCCTGGTCCTACTAGTATGATCTCACTCATCATAGTCCTAGTAGTCGAGTACAGATCCTAAAGGCTTTATCAACTTTTGAGAGCAAGACAGTAAACTAATACAAGTCAACATGTTAAGACAAAGTGAAACCAGATAGCATACTATCATGTCGAGCAAGAAAGTCCTCTCTATATATATCTAAGCATCCGTTATAATATACATCATATGTACAACAATGGACTCTAGGGCATATACATAACTAACATATTCTTCCACATACAATCAGGGATGGATAAATCATCCTAATTTTTCTTGAACCAAAACCAACCTCAAAATCAAAACCAGTTCCCAATCAATCAAATGCCTCCCCCACAGAAACAACAATCACAACCACAGAGTCAGCACCCCTTTCAATCGCAAACTTTTCAAAATCCAGCCAACAATTCTGCACCGATTAATGATTCTTTCCAAACAGCTGGTACTGAAAAACTCTCCGCACTCAAACGAAGCGTGGATATGTTTATTAAACATTCTATGCAAACGACGGATGATTTAAAGTCTTCTATCCAAACGTTAACGCAGAACACAGCTTCCCACAGTGAAAGTATAAAATTGATAGAAGCACAACTTGCACAGTTAAATACCGCGATGAGTGCGAGAGAAAAAGGGAAACTTCCATCTCAACCCCTACCGAATCCTGGCCATTCACAAAGTTATAATATGAGTGTCGTTACCACGTTGAGATCGGGAAGAGTGCTGAAAAACCAAGTCGGTGAACAGGTTGATGATGAGGAATTAATTGATACCCCGACTTCTACTTCTAACCCTATTTCGTCTAGTCCACCTTCTTCCGAGCCTATTCTCCGTTTTCCCCTAAGCTCAAACCCGCAGCCCACTTCCTCGAGTCTACCTAAAACGATCCCAACTCCAATTCTAGAATCCATTCCATCTCTACAATCTTCTCTAATGTTGGATCCAACCCTTATTGATAAAGATCCTTATCTATATAGGTTAGAGGCAACAGACCAAGTCCACAAATAGAGAAGATTGTGGAAATTTTTAAGCAAGTTAACATAAATATTCCACTCCTAGATGCTATTCAACAAGTTCTGTCTTATGCGAAAATTCTAAAGGACTTGTGCACTAGGAAGAAAAAAATTCAAGTACCTAAAAAAGTTTTCTTAGCGAGTAATGTGAGCACTGCGTTTACCCAACAATTACCCAAGAAACGAACGGACCCCGAAAGTCCTACCATATCTATTTCTATTGGGGGTAAAACAATCAATTGTGCTCTACTCGATTTAGGTGCTAGTATTAACTTACTTCCGTATTCTGTATATGAGCAATTAATGATCGGAGAGTTAAAACCGGCGCACCGCACTCTCCAGATGGAAGATCGATCTATCACCCAACCTAGGGGTGAGCTAGAGGATGTGTTAATCAAAGTCGGGGAATTTATATTCCCTGTAACCTTTATCGTTATAGATACACAGCCTGTAGCAAACCCCCGAAACCAAATCCTGGTGATTCTAGGTCGACCTTTTCTTGCGATTTCCAACGCAATAATCAATTGTCGAAACGGCTCTATGACCTTATCTTTCAGGAAGATGTCAATTGAGCTTAACATTTACAAGTTGGGAAGTGAACCCTCCGAATCCTATGCTCAAGTATTTTCTGTCGAAAGGATGGATTCTGACATCAGCGAATTTGAACAGCTTCACGATTCTGATCTTGACTCCGCTAGTAGTTGTTGTTTGACCCTGCTATTTGTTATACACATACGGACCCTTCTATCGAGCTGTCCAGGTCAACATCTAATACTAAATATGAACCTTTTATGGAGTCCGGGTATCATCCCGTTCTTTCCGATGAGATTATTATTCGGGATATCGATGAAAGCTTTGAAGAAATCTTCGCTGAAGAACCCGCATTCTTAGAAAATATGGGAGTTGTGATGAATCAACCCCAACACAAAGAATTTGAACCACCACCCCTTCTTTTTATCAATAACGAGAATGCGAGTAATCCACCATCATTGTTTCGTCTCTATAAACCGAGACGTAAACACGTTCTATTCCACCTCTTATCCCCTCTCCACTTCTTCACGTCGATAGGTGACATGATCTTCTACCAACCAGTGCGCTACATTGATAAAATTTTTGAATGGTTAGTGTTGACTTTTGGTCTTTGTTGGGGTCGAAAATTGCACCCCGATTGACCAAGTCAAAGTCAAGGTCAACCTCAAGCCAAGTGGGCCTAAGCCCGGATCAAGTGGGCCCATGCCCAGGTCGAGTCCGAACATGAAGCGGTCGGCCCTCCTCCATGCCCAAAATGAAATCATGTAATAAATAATTTTTATGTAATTTTTTATGCATGAATGGGCATAGAGCCAAATTTTTGTAAAGCCCATGGCTTATATGCTAAAAGAAATGGCACATGAGCCATGGGATGGGAAAAATGCCATTTTTGTAAAGCCTAAGAGACTATATGTAAAGTGTATAGCCTATAAAGGCCAATATAATGAAAATATCTCAACAAATTTTTCTCTCTCCTAAAGAAAAGCATCAAGATCTGTGATCTTCTCCTTCCTCAAGGTTCTAAAACCTTCTTCTTTCTTTTGAATTAAATCAAGAGTTTTACTCTTCCTTTTATAAAACTAAATAGTTTTTCACCACAAAACCCACAAAGGGGAACTCAGATCTTCTATTAGATCTAAAAAAAGGAAAGATCTTTAAATCTCACCCCCTTTCTCCAAGATCCGGCCAAACGACAGGAAGAAGAAGGAGACCCATCTCCAGAAACCCCACTTTGGGGAAGATCCAGGGCTCAAAGGGAGAAGCCCCCCTTCATCAGCTTCAAAATATCTTAGGAGTTTAACTCCTCATATATATACATATATACAAAATAATAAGTGCTCCTTTCTGGGAGTACAACTCCCATTGCAGGGACCAAGTCCATTTTGCCTCCCGAGCGCCCACGTGTGCCTGGTACGTAAGGCGCTAGCGCCCTTGCGCTCAAAGCGCTAGCGCCTAAAGCGTTAGCACCCGAGCACCCACATGCCTGACACGTGGGGCGCTAGCGCCCGAGCGCCCACGTGCCTGGCACGTGGGGCGCTAGCGCCCGAGCGCTCACGTGCCTGGCACGTGGGGCGCTAGCGCCCAAAGCGCTAGCGCCCGAGCGCCCACGTGCCTCGCACGTGGGACGCTAGCGCTCTAGCGCTCAAAACGCTAGCGCCTACGTGCCTGGCATGTAGCGCTAGCGCCCTTGCGCTATAAGCGCTAGCACCCAAAGCGCTGGTGCTTTTTCCCATGCATCCTTTGGATGCCCTTTCCCTTTATATATATATATATATATATACACACACACACACACACATACACATACTTCACCACACTGTTCCTGTTAGAAAAAATTTCTAACGGGGCGCTGCCCCATACCCCGCAAGGGGCTGCTAGCTCGCTTGACCCCCAGCCCGCTATCCGGGTAGCAGGACCCCCGTAAAAACTCAGTAGGACCCCCGATATATCCAAAACCCCTTCAAAACACAACACTGCACATTAAGTTCACATGACCAATTTAACCCGTCAATCGGAGGTTCCCTCGCTCCAAAGACGAAGGGTAATTAACGGCAGCTTAGTCCACGGCTGCCGGAGATTCGGATCCCCACAATCAATAAACCCCAGCCCACTCTAGGAAGGGGGAATCTGTAGTACGCCTGACAAGCACGCGTGTATTCCCATCTCAATGGGGTGACGAAAAACACCCTACAGATTCTGGCACGCCCGGTGGGACCGATCTCTCCTCCCATATTTCGGGTTAAACGTTCATGCGAACTCAATCAATATACATATCTATATTTATACTAAAATAATCTTCTTTCATGCAGGTTTTCAAGCAATCACTTTTCAACAATGTCTCCAAATATGAATCCAGCTCTCAGCAGGGCTCCCATCTCCTACACGATGAAGATGGACTCCAGGACAGTCCTCCCGGCCAGTCTCGGGCGACAATGGGAGGAGCCGCCGCTACCATTTAGCTCTATTATGTTCGTGTCAGCTAACGCCATCCCAGCTCCTCAAGCTTCGGTAACAGACAAACCGGCATCGAAAGGCAAGAGGCCAAATATGGTGGTCTCGAAGGCGCCCCAACCCAAACGCAAGTCGGTGTTTGAACGACTTTCCTTAGTCCCAGCTGGGGACAAGACCATCAACACCAAAAAAGCAACAAGGCATCTCGGGCAAGCTCCAGCGACGCCCCTGACAACTGCTCGATTGGGTATCTTCTCTAAGCTCCCCATCACTCGGCCTATGGCGGCTTACCGAAGAGTAGAAGCCTGCCAGGCGCTCAAGGCAGAGAAGCTGAGGCAGAAAAGGCTCAGATACAGAGCTAACAAAAGGGCTAGGGCACTGGCCATGTAAAAATTTATGAATTTCCAAAGCCTGGACCGCTTCGCGAAACCAGCTGCCAGTGATGAAAGGACGGCTGAATGTGTTATCCACACAGTCTACATGGTAGGCGCGCGTCCCAATGACAACCTTCACAGCAAGGATGGGGCACCACATCTCAAATCCAATCTGGTTTGAATGTGGCTGTCACTTCCCAAGACCAGCATCCTCCTGAAGGTAATGAAAATGCTCCAAGTGAAGCTGATAAGCAGAGAGATCCCTCAGTTCATGAGGAGTCGGGCTCGGAAAGCGAAGATGAGCCAACTTTCCATCCTAAGACCGCAGAGCAGCAACTTCTCTAGGAGCTCCGAAAGCAGCTCAGAAACAAAGACAAGGAGATGGCCAAGCTCAACTCAAAAATTGACGACTTGACAAACGTCTTCTTACAGCTCACAGCCCAACTTGCCTCTCAGCTGCCCAATCAAGCGCATGGTCCTACTCATGGACCGGGAAACGGTGTCCCGAGACAGCCGACGCCTATTCCCTCAAATCCAAAGGTGGGAGGACCGCATGAAGGCCAGTCGCATCCTATCTCGGGAAATGTCTTGACGGCCGATGACAGCAACCCGCTAACTCAAGATCAAATCATGGATTTGGTTGCCAACAAAGTCAAAACATTGGTAGCCGAAACCGGAGAGCAAAAAGATGCCAGCAGTAGCGGGAGACCATATCCTGCTCGGTACGATCTTGTGGAGTTTCCCACTGGCTATGTCGTCCCCAAATTTAAAAGGTTCGATGGGACGGGAAATGCGAACCGGCACATTGCCCAATTTAAAGCATCATGCGCAAATACTGGGGGCAATGATGCGCTCCTTCTCCGTCAGTTTGTTAATAGCTTGACGGATGTTGCTTTCGATTGGTATGCAAGCATACCAAATGACTCGATCACGACGTTCGCTCAAATAGAATCCATGTTCAAGCAAAGGTTCATGAGTGTCAGCGATAAAATCACCATTACCGACCTCGTAAGGACAGAGCCAAAGAACAACGAAAGCAACATGGATTTTATAGTCCGATGGCGCAATCTCTCTGTCAAATGTGAACCGCCGTTGGAGCAAGACCAATCCGTCAGTCTTCTTATAGAAAATCTGAAGGACTGGATGAAACCCTTCCTGTGCACCGCAGGCCTTAAAACAATCCAAGAGCTGACCAAAAAGGTCCAAACGTTGGAACGCTCAAATCCCGAGTCCGCTCAGGATCTTCAGTTCACAAACAGACCGAAACCTTGGTGGGACGACAACCGAAAAGGCAGAAGTTCTAACAGCACCGATTCTCTAATTAAGCAGAGAGCGGGCGGAGCAAAAACTAACAAATCTCGAGAGCCAATTTTGGAGGAAAGAAGAAATAAGGTCTACTCATTCCGAAGGGACAAGGTCCACAAAATTTTTAAAGATGCTCTGAAGAATGGCCTACGGCTACAAGAACCAAAAAGGCTAAGTGAAGTGAACAGGACTAATCATCCCAACTTTTGCCCATACCACCGAGTGCTGGGACACACTATTGAAGACTGTTGCATCTTCAAGGATTGGGTCGAGAAACAATACAAGGCGGGAGAAATATCATTGTCCCCTGGCATGTTAACAAACAATCAAGCTGCGACCGCCAATTTCATACAAACGGAGACCGAAGTCCTTCAGGGACCTGATTCTCTCAGACATCTGCCTTTCTCTAAAAAGAGCGGACCAAGGCAACAAGCTAAGAGCCAAGCGAGCAACATTGCCAATGAAGAAGCAATAGACGGGTACACAACCCATACGTTCTATATGATGGAGCTCAGAGGAACAAGTCCTCCTACGCCTTATAACCATGACAATGATGCGGTTGTTGCCATCCAACATCGGCCCAATCCAAATGATGAAGAGCTCACTTAGGACATTGAGCCAAAGGAACATGTGGTTCATGTTGAATCAAGTTCAGGCGGTAGGGATGACCCCGTTGTCATACCCGGAACTATAGAACAAGCATTATTCCAATGGCTTCAAAGGCAACTTCAGGACAGGGATGAGAAGATGGCCAAGGTCCGTTCTAAAGTCGACGAGCTGGCAAATGTCGTGGTGGATCTTACGACCCAAGTCGCCCGATTGCAATTACAGCAAAATCAAATTTTGGTTCGTGAGCTGCGGATTGATATCCGGAAGCAGCTGACCGATGCTCCTTCCAGCTCGAGAGCGGAACACCTTTGTGAAAAACGGACGCGGTCAGCCTCCGGTCCCTCCGATACGTACACTGAACGTAGTAAGCGGACAGCAGGCGAACCAAAGATTGATCATCCTCAGGGTCCGGCATCAGTAAGGGCACCTACTCTAATGGAGAGAAAGAAGAAAGTATACTCCTTCAGGAGGGATAAAGTCCGCGAAATATTCATGGACGCCTTGAACAACGGTATTCAACTGCCTATTCCAAAGAGGCCACATGAGATGAACATGACCGGCAATCCCATATACTGCCTATATCATAGAATGGTGAGTCATACCATTGAAGACTGCTATATTTTTAAAGATTGGGTAGAGAACCAATACAAACTCGGGAAAGCCTCACAGTCGTCAGATGTACCGACAAGCCGCAAAGCTACGGTCATCAACACAGTCCCGCCAAGATCAAAGTTCGAGGAGCTGCGATAAGTAAACCACTGACCACCACGTCGTTAAACTGGGAACAATCGACCACCACGTTACTAAACTGGGAACAATCGACCTCTAAGTCGTTAAACTGGGAATGTAAAAATGTGTAAATAAAACAAAAATAATAAAAAGCCGAAATGATAGGGAAACTCGTAATAAAAATCAGCGAGTAAAAATAAAGATGAAAATAAACAGCCGAAATGATGGGGCAACCGCGAATAAATAGCCGAAATGATAGGGCAATCGCGACCTTCGCGATAAGAAAAGCTGAAATGATAGAGCAATCACGGTGATAAAAAAACAGCGAATGATGAGTCGCTCCTGGTACCATATTCCAGTGCAGCGATGCAGACGCCAACCAAAATCCAATTTCCCAAAATTCTTCCAGCCCTACGGGTGGTCCCCCAAATTGACTACCGTATACAATCCATGGGCTCAAATAATTCCCGTCATACCCATGCCCCACCGCAACCACCAGTTACGCGGCTGGTCTCTGCCCTTGGAATTATGGTCCATTGGAAAGACCCACTCATGTGTCCTCATGATATATGAGAAGAACAAACATTCGTGGGATCCTTACGACTCACGAAGGAAAAACACACTTGGGAGTCCCCACGACTCCTAAGGAGAAAGTACACCTACGAGATCCTTACAACTCGTAGGGAGAAAATGCTTTTATGGGACCCTTACGGCCCATAAAATTGAAAAGGCTTAGGTGATAGGGATCTAAACCTGTCTCCTAAGTCATCGCTCCCCAATCCCCAAGCGGCGAATGATGAGTCGCTCATGGTACCATATTCCAGTGCAGCAATGCAGACACCAACCAAATTAAAAATCCCACACCCCAATGGCGAATGATGAGTCGCTCCTGGTAGCATATTCGAATGCAGCGATGTAGACGCCAACCAAATTCCAACTCCCATACCCCAACGGCGAATGATGAGTCGCTCCTGGTACCATATTCCAGTGCAGCGATGCAAACGCCAATAAAGTCCCGAAATTTTTCCGTCCCTACAGTCTGGATCATACATCCTGCAAAACCGTATACAATCCACGGGCGTAAAACGATCCAAATCTCTCCCAAGTCCTGCCGGTGAGACTACTTTTAAAGTCCCACCAGCGGGGAAAAAACGGTATGTCCACAAGCAAAACGGGCACGGATGAAAACCCGAAAGGGCACCGTGAGTAAAAACAGCAGGACTGCCGGCGAGTTTGTGAAAACCCGAAAGGACGCAAACTCGTGAAAAGAAGATGAAATGCACTCACAAAGTCCTCTCGACTTTGTGAGGAGAAAATTCCCGCGTGAGATCCTTACGACTCACAAAGGAGCAACACACTTAGGAGTCCCCACGACTCCTAAGGAGAAAATACACCTACGAGATCCTTTCGACTCGTAGGGAGAAAATGCTTTTATGGGACCCTTACGGCCCATAAAATTGAAAAGCCTTAGGTGATAGGGATCTAAACCTGCCTCCTAAGCCATCAATTCCCAAATCCTCTCGGGGCAAATCATGAGTTACTCCTGGCATTATTCCAATGCAGCAATGCAGATGCCAAATAAAAACCGAAATCCTCAAATCCACTCATGGCAAATGATGATTCGCTCCTGGTACCATATTCCAGTATAGAGATGCTGATGTCAACCCAAACCAAATCAAACCAACCAATTCCAACAGCGACACCCCATAACGGGGAAACGTCAAGCAGACACTTCGTGCTGGGGGCACGTCGACTACAGACACTCCATGCCAGGGAAACGTCAACCAGCCAACACTCCGTACCGGGGAAACGTCCAACAACAGACACTCCGTAACGGGGAAACGTCAAGCAGACACTCCGTCTCGGGGACACGTCAACCAGCGACACTCCGTCTCGGGGAAACGTCCAACACAGACACTCCGTGCCGGGGACATGTCGACCAGCGACACTCTGCATTGGGGAAACGTCCAACACAGACACTCCGTACTGGGGAAACGTCCAATAGCGACACTCCGTAACGGGGAAACATCAAGCAGACAGTCCGTCTCGGGGACACGTCAACCAGCGACGCTCCGTACTGGGGAAACGTCCAACAGTGACACTCCATAATAGGGAAACGTCAAGCAGACACTCCGCCTCGAGGACACGTCAACCAGCCGATTCTTTACCTTGGGGAAACGTCAAGCAGACACTCCGTGCCGGGGGCACGTCGACTACAGACACTCCGCCTTAGGGAAACGTCGACCAGCGACACTCCATGTCGGGGGCACGTTTACTAAATCACTCCGGACCAGGGAAACGTCTACCACGGACACTCCGTCTCGGAAACGTGTTAAGCGTCGACCGTCCATGTCGTAAAAAGGGTAATGCATCGCAAAAATTGGGAACCAAAGCAAGTCGCCTCCACACAAAAGAAGATCCATCAATTTCATGCACACGACCCACATATGTGGTGTGCATTTATTGATGGGGGCCACTTTGTTGGGGTCGAAAATTGCACCCCGATTGACCAAGTCAAATTCAAGGTCAACCCCAAGCCAAGTGGGCCCAAGCCCGGATCAAGTGGGCCCATGCCCAGGTCGAGTCCGAACATGAAGCGGCCGGCCCTCCTCCATGCCGAAAATGAAATCATGTAATAAATATTTTTTATGTAATTTTTTATGCATGAATAGGCATAGAGCCAAATTTTTGTAAAGCCCATGGCTTATGTGCAAAAAGAAATGGCACATGAGCCATGGGATGAGCAAAATGCCATTTTTATAAAGCCCAAGGGGCTATATGTAAAGTGTATAGCCTATAAAGGCCAAGATAATGAAAATATCTCGACAACTTTTTCTCTCTCCTAAAAAAAAGCATCAAGATCTGTGATCTTCTCCTTCCTCAAGGTTCTAAAACCTTCTTCTTTCTTTTAAATTAAATCAAGAGTTTTACTCTTCCTTTTATAAAACTAAATAGTTTTTCATCACAAAACCCACAAAGGGGAACTCAGATCTTCCATTAGATCTCAAAAGGGGGAGATCTTTAAATCTCACCCCCTTTCTCCAAGATCCGGCCAAACGACAGGAAGAAGAAGGAGACCCATCTCTAGAAACCCCACTTTGGGGAAGATCCAGGGCTCAAGGAGAGAAGCCCCCCTTCATCAGTTTCAAAATATCTTAGGAGTTTAACTCCTCATATATATACATATATACAAAATAATAAGTGCTCCTTTCTAGGAGTACAACTCCCATTGCAGGGACCAAGTCCCTTTTGCCTCCCGAGCGCCCGCGTGCCTGGCACGTGAGGCGCTAGCACCCTTGCGCTCAAAGCACTAGCGCTAGCGCCCGAGCGCCCACGTGCCTGACACGTGGGGCGCTAGCGCCCTTGCACTCAGAGCGCCAGAGCCCGAGCGCCCACGTGCCTGGCACGTGGGGCGCTAGCGCTCAGGCGCTCAAAACGCTAGCGCCCAAAGCGCTAGCGCCCGAGCGCCCGCGTGCCTGGCACGTGGGACGCTAGAGCCCAAAACGCTAGCGCCCTTGCGCTCAAAGCGCTAGCACCCAAAGTTGGATGCCCTTTCCCTTTATATATATATATATATAAATATATATATATATATACATACATACATACATACATACACATACACATACTTCACCACACTGTTTCCGTTAGAAAAATTTTCTAATGGGGTGCTGCCCCGCACCCCGCAAGGGGGCTGCTAGCCCCCTTGACCCCAGCCCGCTATCCGGGTAGCGGGACCCCCGTAAAAACTCTGCATAGCCCCCGATATATCCAAAACCCCTTCAAAACACAACACTGCACATTGAGTTCGCATGACCAGTTTAACCCGTCAATCGGAGGTTCCCTCGCTCCAAAGGAGAGGGGTAATTAACGGCAGCTTAGTCCGCGGCTGCCAGAGATTCGGATCCCCACAATCAATAAACCCCAGCGTACCCTAGGCAGGGGGAATCTGTAGTACGCCTGACAAGCGCGCGTATTCCCATCTCAATGGGATGACGAAAAACACCCTACAGTCTTTGTAAAGTTTTATATTGACCAATAACTTTACGTCCCTCTTTATAATTTTAAACGTTTAATACTATTTTACTCAAGTTTGGGGGGGAGAAAATATATTTTGGCTCTTGAAAGAAAATAAATTTTTACATAATTATGAGCTAAAAATAAGTTTAGGGGAGGATTTCACTGTCATTTATTCATGTCCCCTTTACTAACTTTTCCTCCCAAGTCTACATGTTTTTTTAAGCTTAACAGATGACATCAGTGAGGAGACTGCTGCAAACAGGTTTGGGTGAGATTTGTGCTTATTTACGCATTATTTTTCATTATACTATATATAAGCACAAAAAAATTTGATAATGAAGGTTTGAAAGTGAAAAATTACATATGAAAGATAGGAATAGTTTGAGAAAAGCAAGAAAGTTTGGTGTTTTCTTAAACGAAACTGGTAATAAGTAGTTATGAGTCGTTGTCCCATTGGTTAGTAAGATGAAGGAAATTACAAATCTGAGGATAAAAATAAGTCTGAAAAATAGTCCCTATTCTTAAGTCCAAACTTTTGAACGTTGATACCCTACTGTATGCACTGTCACACATCTTGAAACTTGGGATAGTAGAGAATACCTTGAAATGCACTTGTCTAAAAGCCTTTGTATGAAATAAAAAAAAGTATAAGTGATGAAGAAAAAAAAATGAACACTGGTTTTGTAATTACTTAAGCCAGCATTAAAAAAAATAGCGAGGGTGCTTTATCACCTAGTGCCTTAGACCAACAGGTTTGGGAGCCACTGCTAAGCCTTAGGTGTTGCAAGACGAGGATAATTACGCTTAAATGAGCGAGCACATTTGGTAATCGGTCGGTTAGTACCTAAAGAAGTATTAACGGTAGCATAAAGAATGTGTGAGCAATTTCATCAAAATTATTCACCGACTAAAAAATACTAAGCAAGATGGACAAGAGTATGATAGCTTGAATTGAATTCTCAAAGTGTAAGGATGTTTTTTACACACACGTAGGAGTATATGATCGATGTATGGAAGAAAGGTAGGGAGGAAGAATAAAGACGATATTTTATTGAGGGATGATGTGATTTCTAACATCTTTTCATAACCATTAAGATAGGGTTCATGGCAACTGAAAAACTGGTGTAATTGGAAACTCTTATTTTCAAGTTCTTACTTTTATAGTTCTTATCTTTGTATGTAACTTTCATCTTCTTTCTTTTATTATAGAATTTTGTTGGTGTAATCCACTAAAAACTCTTAGAAGACAACACTCCTCCTACTAGGGACACCTAGAGATTTAACGGCTTGTTGCACGTGCTCAGTGGATTCGTGTTACCTACGAAAGTATGCTAGTTAAGTTTTTCTTTTTTCTTTTTCTCCCTCTTTTGAATAAATAGTTTTCTCAGGACGATCAAAGTTAAGCTTGGAGGTATTTGTTCAGTCGAAAATGTCGCACGTTTGATATACCATTTTTCTTACTTTTCTTAAACATCTAAAGGTGTTTATTATAAATATAGAATATATTTGGGTTTATCTGCAAAATACTATTTACCATATTTTTATATATTATAATTAACATTATGAAGGAAAATATGCGTATATAATATTTATATATATTTTGGTAATTAAATATGCATACTATATCAAATATTCTAATCAAGATCTTTAAAATATATAATATCATACAAATGGTTAGAATAATATCTCTATAACAAATATTACTAACATTATTCATGGAGATATTGTGCAAGACTTTACTCAGGTCAGGAGATCGGGATATCGAGATGTCGAGAATCAAAAATTTGCCGATGAAATTAAATAAAATTAAAGAATCAATACTGACAGAGACTCAGGAAATATTTTTAAATTCTAGATATCTAGAAGATTTCCACGTGTCAACATGTATAAGCCCCAGAAAATTGAAACCCTAACTCCCCTATCCCACCGCGCTTCCACGGCCAAACCAAGCAATATGCGGTGGATCCGCCGCCGTTCTAAGGAGTTAGTGTGTGGGATTTTGTGGGTAGGATCTTCTCAATAAACCCAAATACTTGGAATCTAAGGTTTGTATCTTCTCTGACTATAAATAAGACCGAGGGCTAAAGCTAGAAATCTATCACCTTTTACACGAAGCAAATCACCGTCAAAGAACAAGTGATCCATGACAGGTCCGCGATTCGGTATGATAAGATGACGTGAGATTCGACGGGGCATCTACTTCCTACGAGCCAGAGATAGAGAGTAACTTCTTCTTCCTCTTGTAATCTAAACTCGGAGGTTTTGTAATTATGAAGTTGATTAATAAAGGTAGATCATTAGATTAATTAGTTTGCATTTATTTTCTGTATTTACATTATGATCTCCTTCTCTATCCTTTCTTCTTCTATCTCAATCATGTGCGAGTAATTCTCCGCTTGATAGGGTTCGTAGGATTAGGGTAGAACAATGGATGAGAAAATATTTTAACTTCTCTTAAGTCTTATGAAGTTTATAAACTTTAGCAAAACAATCGTTAACATCCTAATCGGGCGCGCTACCAATTTATTGCCAGTCTTGACTGCAATTTGATATCAGATTAACAATTATTTTGTTAAGGGCTAGACATGAATAGAGATCAATGAAAGGACAAGGGTTAATAGTGGGGAAACCCTAGTTTCTTCCAAGAACCATAATCCTCACTCATCACTATCTATCTAGTTTTAAATCTATCAAAACATAAAAGGAGTCATCTTTATTAGTCATTCATGACTACTAAATCCTAACGAACCCTACAAGCCTCTTCTTAATATATTATATATCCGTGTTTAACATAGATCTAGAATCTATTCTCCCTTCTTCTTGTACTCTAATCAACTCGTTTAAAGCAAGATTAAAAGTTCCACGCATCCCTGAGGACGACCCATACTCATCTCGGCTAGCTACACGTGACACAGTTATTGATTGTGGTTATTTACTACACACTCTCACAAAGAATCAATCATGTGCAAATGAATGTTTTGACGTCGTCAGAATGATCGGAGCAAATCAAATCAAAATCCTACCCGGTAGTGCTTCTAAGCTCAAGGATCCCTCCAAACTAGGTAGGGATCAAAACCAAATAAGACAATAAAGTCTTACCAACGACTTACATACATGGCTTACTACCACACTTCGTGAGTTATAAAATTCTGTCGATAACTTACGTTGGTAATGCCCCCACCATGACATAGAAGTCAACATTGTGCGAGATCCTCTCGACTCGCTAGGAAAACTACATAATGAGATGCTCACGACTCATTTGAGAATTAACTCTCGTGAAATCCTCTCGATTCACGAGAAAACAAACCCAAATGTCCCACTGGACACCACCTGTACAACATGACACTGAAGTCAATCTATGCCAAAGCCTTATCAAAGGCTCCAAAGATATCTACCAATGACAAAAATCAACCAAAATGTTGCTGCCCTACGGGTCTGACGCTTTAAGCACGCCGTATACAATCCATGGGCATAAACAATATCAATACTGCGTGCTTCCTGCAAATATGTCTATCACATTGTAGTCCAATGTTGAAGACATTATTCCCGCCCACTTAGGGCGCACCCTCTTTGGTGCGCACTCTCCCTTTTTGCGCACTTCAATATTGTGCACTCTCTTTGGAGTGCAAGATCTAAAGATGCGCACTTGACAAAGTGCACTTGTGCAGTGCGCTACATGCAATGCATGTGCGCGTGCGCATGCGCAAGCACAGCGCTATTAGGCGCAAGCGCCTAAAGTATATGCTTATGATGGAGCCTTTGCTCTTTTGAAAGGAATTCTTTCTTGATAACTTTCTTAACAAAAAGTTGTTAGGATCTATGATCCATCGGTGCGTGCACACCCTGAATTGATATGAATCAATTCAATTTTTTAGTTAGGAACAGACCCTAACTATTTCCCTCCTATAAATAGAAGCCCTTGGGGAGAAAAATCTCCATCTGCATTATTATAATTTTGGATCTCCATCTTCTTCATCAACCGAAAAAAAGTTATCAAGGCCCGCGCCTCCAATTCTTCTCGAAGAAACCCTAGTCTCCGCTAGGTAAAAATACATCGGAGAAAAGTCTCTCCTTTTTTAAGCATAGGCTTCCTTAGAGTTTTGGCTCATCATATGTCAAATCAAAAGGTCTTAGAGTTTATCTCCTCTCTACAAAGGCATAGGCTTTCATGAAGGGATTGATTCTAAAATCCAAGATCTTGAGGAGAAACCTCTATAGGGTGTTTTCGTCACCCCATTGGGATGGGAATGCGTGCGCTTATCAGACGCATTACAGATTCCCCCTGCAGCCGCGGTTTATTGATTGTGGGGATCCGAATCTCCGGCAGCCGCGGACTAAACTTTCGTTAATTACCCCTTGCCTTTGGAGCGAGAGAACCTCTGATTGACGGGTCAAACTGTTCATGCGAATTGAATACGTAGTGTGCGTGTGTGTGTCTTGAGGGTTTTTGGGTATATCGGCGGCCTCACAGAGTTTATGGGGGTCCCGCTATCCGGATAGCGAGCTGGGGGTCAAGGGGGATAGCAGCCCCTTTACGAGGTGTGGGACAGCGCCCCGTTAGAATTTTTTTTTAACAGGAGATGTGTTTGTGGGGCGTGCTGGAAAAAGAGGGGTAAGAAGCGTCCTAAGAACGCGTGAAATGGCACGTGGGCATTGGGCGCTAGTGGGTCACGCGCCCCGCACACGGGCATTGGGCGCTAGTGGGTCACGCGCCCCGCACACGGGCGCTTGAATGCCAGCGATTCACATGCGTGGCTTGTGGGCGCTGGGCGCCAGCGGATCATGCGTCTTGCACGTGGACACTGGGCGACCGCGGAAAAAGGGGCTTAGCCCCTAAACTGGGAGTTGAACTCCTGGGTGACTTTTGGAGTTAAACTCCTAAAAATGGCTTTTTGTGGAGTTAAACTCCTAAAAAATCTGGATTTTGAGATTAAATTCCTTTGAGAATTTAGATCTTGGAGTTGAACTCCTCAGAAATTGGTTTGGAGTTAACTGCTAAAGAAGAGATTCTTGTTCTGGAGTTAAACTCCCAAAAGATTTTCGGAGATAATGAAAGGGGACCCTTTTCTTCTCCTTTGAGCCCTGAATCCTCTCTTAAGCTTTGGATCTTTCCAAAGTAAGATTTTTGGAGATAGATCTCCTTCTTCCTCCTCTCCATTAGTTGGATCTTGGAGAAAGAGGGTGGTGGGATTTAAAAATCTCCCCTTTTAGAGATTTGCTGGAAGATTTGAACTCCTCTTCAAGGATTTTATGGTGAAACATTCTTTTCTGGGAAAGAAGAGTTAAACTCTTGATTTAATTCAAAAAAAGAGAAGAATGTTTAAAATCTTGAGGAAGGAGAAGGACGTATAGAATCCTAGAAAAATATGAGAAGAATCTTGTTTGTTATTATTCATCATGATACCTTATATAGGCTTTACACTTACATATGGCCCCTTGGGCTTTTTAAAATAGCACATGTGCCTTTCCCATGCCATGTGTTTTTTTCTTTTGCACATAAGCCATGGGCTTTTACATAATTTGGGTCTGTTGCCCATTTTACTATATTTATTCATAAAAATTACATTAAGCCTATTTATGTTTTAACAATTATTCCTTTGGCATGGGGGGCCGGCCTCTTCATACTTGGGCTCGACCTGGGCATGGATCCATTTGCTTGGACTTGGGTTCAGACTTGGGCCCACTTGGCTTGGGGTTGACTTTGACTTTGACCTGGTCAAACGGGGTGTAATTTTTAACCCTAACAAGCTCCATCGAAATATGTTTAAATACATAAAAATCAAAGCCTTGCTTCACAAACGTGGGCAAAGGACCAAAACAAAGCATGGGCTCCCAATAATTGAAGCATAGGCTTCATTGAAATCAATATTTTCCTTGGAAAATATGAACTTTCACAAAACTAGGGTTTACCCTAATACTTTCCTGAAAATTGAAAGCGAAGACCTTCTTGAAAGACAACATCTTTCGCAAACTATAGCGTGCCCTAGGCAATGCGCTACACACCACGTGCAAGACACGTGCGTCCAAGTCAAGATTGCTCCCTTACGGAAGAGTGCGCTGCACATACGTGCGCAGGTGTTAGGTCTAAGGGCCAACTTCAAACGAAACCAAGTTCTATTGAACGCCATGTCGTGCAAGCTGATGACATGCTACCTCAAGTGCGCAAGCGCACATGATAGCTATGCGCATCCCAAGTGCGCAAGCACACCTGATGCCAAATAAAAGCTTGAAGACTTAGTAAATAAACTAAGTATGGAAGCCTATGTTTCATATATGATCAAATGATCAACTGAGAAAAAACTCTAAATATATGACCATGATATTTAAGTCGGTCTTAGTTTCCAAACGAGACTAACGGTCCTTAAATAGAGCATATGCTCTTATGTGAACCGATGGACCTCACATATGTGATAAATACGACCTAAGTTCACTCCCGTTGGCAAACCAAGATACCAACGTGGACCCAAAATCCAAAATCTAAAAAAAATGTATGGATTTGGACTAATCTGCGCCCTATGGGCAACGACATAAATTAGTCTCCATATATAATTCAAGGGCAACCGAAATAAACAAAAACCAAAACACGACACATGAAGCTAAAAACCTGGAGTGCAGAAAGTTGTTGTCATACGCAACAATGTAATTAACTGCATGGGCTTGTGTCTGCTGGAAAAATGCGTCCTCACAATTAATAAACCTCTCACCCTTAGAGGGAATCTGAAAGTCAGTTACATCAGCCGCATTCATCCAAACCTCCGATATATGGTGCTATAAATCAACTTAGTATTTTCGGAGAGGTGGATGGATCATACGTATGCATCTGCCCCCAAATTCAAGCAAGACATTCAACACCAGCTCGTCTGACCCGGTTTCGATGATAAATAGATTCTGGCATGCCCGGTGGGACCATTTTTCTCTTTCCACTCTACACTTTTTGTGCCGTTTTTTCGCGAACAAAATCGCGGTATATTATGTTTGTGGTTGCCCTTTGATTTCAGGATTCTAAAGCCGGTGTTGCATCTCTATTCAGATCAATGGCCTCGCTCTGCAACAACTACAACCGTAAGACTGGTTCTAACACCACTCCATCCGGGGTGGTCTGGTCAGGACAAGCCATAGCTCCTGTGCTCTGCATTCATGCGGCCTAAGTTTCGCAGGAAATGAACAGGCTCTTTTTTGGAACGATGCTTCCACCTCATACCCATGACATCTCAGTGCCGAAAGAGGAAATACAAAAGAAGCCAGTCTTTGACATACTGAAAACCACCCCCGCAAGCCCTTCCGAGAAGCTTGCAAAATCTGAAGCCCCATGTCACGACCCAGAAAAGGCGCGTGACTGGCACTTGAATCATGTGAAGTCTATAGGACCTCATCTAATTTAAGTAAGCCAAAAGCCCAAAAATCTAAACCTTTTAGGGAAAATAGTGGATATAAAGTTTTGAAATAACGGTATAATGAAAACAGGTTCCTTCTTTAAAAGATAAGTAATAGTATACGAAAACCCAATGTTTGTAGCTATCTTGAAAACATGTTTCGTCATTGAAAATTTCGGCAGCACCTCCTTTGTATATTTTAACCCGAAAATGAATACAATCAATAATAAATATAGGCATCCCCAAGCGGGAGCTAGCTTTTTGCCAATTGGCGGAAATAACCACGTAAGTAATGCAAATATACAACGTCGAAGGGCGAGGATCAAAAACACAGAAAGAAGGCAAGAAAACTAAACATCATCAAGAAAACCAGAAACATGAATAGATACATGAGCGTGACTCTAAGGCCGAAAGAATATACAACTGTAGTTTTCTAACTCTACTAAATATACAAGTCTGGTTGATAGAGCCTTTAACTAGATACAACTGAAATAAATAACAAGTACAACTAAAATATAAAGTACATAAACAACGGTGACCACGATGCAAGTGAAAAACACCAACCAAGCAATCACCCGGAAGAAAGTGAAGTACCAGTAAGCCGTTACGGAACCTGTATGGCTAAACCTGCAAGAACTGTGGCACAACGGGGGTGAGTTACCAACTCGTGAGTAGAAAACATCACCGAGTAGAAAACGCATGTATGACGATCTCCTAGGTCATACAGTACAATACAATAATAATAGTAGCACGGTAATATCGAGTAAGGGTAGAGATGATAAAATAGACATATGTGTAAGGTCAAGTACTCGTGTCCGTGTCATAAAGCAACTACATGTCATATGTATTATGTATGAATGTATCACTAAATGGGTGTGTCAAGCAACGACACAGAAAATCAGGACAAAACTGAGTGCCAAGTATCGACACTCGAAAATATCATGAAAACCGTGTCCATCAGTGACACATCATCCTCATAAATCTCGGGCTTCGTCGGTCCGGATCGGCCTAAACCATCTGATCACATGACTACGGTCGGTATCCTCCAGATATCCACCGCGTCAAATATCATCGGTCGATAGTGCTTCCCTGTCCGGCTCAACATCTCTCTATATGACCTTCTTGTCCCGGGGTACCTCACCGGGTCCATTATGTACTCGCAAACGGTGCATCCCCCTCCTCGAATCGGGTATGTGTACACACGTGGGTCAAGAACTGAGAAAACTCATTGTGGATGCCACACACATCATATCACGAGAAACCGCATTTTATTTTAAGAAAATATAATCATGAGTTTATAAGTATCACTTGCGGTTTCTCCAAATCCAGAAATCACATGAACATGGAAATCTCCAAAAGAATAACAATCTATAAGTATATAATGAAGTAGTAAATACCGACGTAAAGCCAATGATCAGTGCATAACTAGAATGTATGGATGCAAATGCATGTGATATCTAAGAAGAAATACGATCTCTACACTAGCATTTAAGATCATGAATATAAGACAATACTACTTCTACAGATTATCAGATTATATGAATGAAATAAAGGTTCTCTAGTGTGTACGTGGCATGACAATTACCGATGATGTGTGTGTGAACCGGTAAGCAAGTGTACATGCAACATACGTATCATCGGTAATGGTGCAGGTGTCCTAACAGACGAGATCATAATAGCTAAAGAAAACATATGTATATGTGCAATGCAATGAGAACAACATGAATATAATGGAAAATAAATAATAAACGAAACATTATAGAATATACATATCTGCATACGAGTCATACAGTTTTAGTATTTGAAATAGCATGAATCATGGTTTTTAGAAAAGTAAGGGCTACGGTGTTTTTGAGAACAGGTATTTCCTTTGAAAATCCGTAGCATCTCTCGGATTGTCTTTTGAAAATTCTCACGATTCGTTGGTTTGAAAATAGGTATGAATCGAGCCTAATCTAGTATCTACCTAAACAACTAAAAGACTAAACTAAGAACCTAGTCGGAGTGATAAGAAAATCTAAATATATTCCGAGTCGATATATCTAGTGGTCGGCGATCCAGCCTCATAGTATCACGTACGGTATAATACATAGTACGGCTTTCTCGAGTCAAGAGTGCAGATCAATCATCATATATACCTCATACGGTAATATCCATCGTACGGCATCCCCAAAATCGAGGGTACGGGTCAAATATCATATATACATCATCATTCGTACGGTATCGTCCATCGTACTATATCAATATCACGGGTACGGATCTAAGGTCTCGTACAATCTATTATTCATCGAGTTACACGTAATCGCATGTTTGCATATATATCGCCCAACGATCCTTTATTATATCATAACATAAACGATGTTTCGACTCAATCACATATCATAACCTCACGACATCATGCCTGATCATATTGACTCATATCCATATAACATATACTATCCTCATCTCACATATATATGTATATATATATAAGAACACACACACACACACACACATACGCATATACACACATCAATATATACCAAGTGTATGTGTGTGTGTGCGTGTGCACCAACATATCATCTAAGGTTCACGGCAAGGTAAAAAGGCTAGGGATATAGCTTCCTATAACTACACATAAACTATCCTATAGTCTTCTAGGATTCTACTTGCTAAGTATCCGAAACTCACGTCAACATAAATATATATAATTATATAACCCTAAGCTACGGTTGTGGGGGTGCTATATGCCATCCACCCGACTTTCTCCGTAGATATACATCTACTCACCTCGATCCTCGCTTGCCGAAGTTGATTACGCCACGCTCTCCTCGTCGTTTCGAAGTCCACACGAAGGTACCTACATATCAAAACACATCGTATCGCATCAAAATCCTATTTGAAAACCGACATGACATGCGAAGTGCACATAGGTTAGAACCTATAGCCGACGCATGCAAAAACAACCAAATAACACTCGTCGTTGACATACAAACATCCAACGACCAAAACCAAATTCAAATACCAAAAACCAAGTTTTAGAAATCGGAAAAATATTGCCAAAACCAACTCAAAATGCTTCCAGATTTTTGCACAGATATATAGGGACAAAACTAACAATACAAGGGCTAGATTATAAGGTGTGTGAGCTACAGGCCAAACCCCAACACAAATGCCCAAAACTTGGCCGGCGAGAAGTGCTGCAGTAACGAGTGTCGTCGGCCTAATTTTAGTATCTTGGTCTCGTTCTTCTATGGTGGTCTTCTAGTGGTCTAACTAGGTCAATGTAGTTGTTTATTTTTCTAATAAAGACCCCAGGTTGCTCCAGAATTCATTCAAGCATCAAAAATCAAAGAAACCGACATCGAAAAATTCAAAGTTCGTGTATAGGTTCTAGTCCCTGTTTTTGACCAGTAAACATCACTAAGGTCTTACAAACTCTAACTAAACCTCAATTACATTATCACAACTCCAATCTCCCCTAAATCTTATCTTGAAATTTCCACACATCACCAAACCACCATATTTAAATCTAAACTATTAAAGAAGTTAAAGAAACTCAAATTATAATCTAAGGGTGTGGGGAAATACCTCATTTGGCAACTCAAGAATTTTCTTGAGTTGCTCAAAGTGCTCAAAATTGAAACTTGATGCCTCTATAGGGTTTGTATTGAGCTTGTGCACAATTTTTGTGAAGGGGGTATAAGGTTTTGGCTAAGATTTGAGATGGGTTTAGGATAGTAGTGAGGTGGAGGAGAGAAGGAAAATGGGATGAAGAAGATGAAGAAGAACAATGAAGGAGGGAGATAATATGAGTCATAAGTGTGTATGTGTAGAAGGGTCCCTCCCCCCCAGCCATGCTCACAAGTCCAATCACTCTCTCTCTCTCTCAACAAAAATATATTCTCTTTTCATTTTAAAACAAAACCAATTTTAAATGAAATGAAGCATGGTTAAAATATGTAACAAGTGCTTTGCAACATGTTGCATGTCACATACTTAAGTAAGATAATTACATAATTAGTGAAATATTGGTCAAGTTTAATATTAATTTGAATATAATTAGTTGTATAATAATTATACAATATCTAAATCACTTAACAACAACAACAACTGAGCTTTTTATCCCAGGCATATGGGGTAGACTACATGAACCAACATGAGAATCACGCCGGGTCTAGCACATGAATCCTCCGTCTCCACTCACTCCTATCAAACAATATACTTTCATTGAGGCCTTTGGCAACCATATCGTTTCGTATCACCTCCATCCATGTTTTATTCGGTCTCCCTTTTGCCCTTTTTCCATTGCCCATATTGAGAGTATCTATTCGTCGAACCGGTGTTTTCATAGGTCTGCGTCGCACATGACCAAACCATCTTAGCCAGTTTTTCCGCATCTTCTCCTCCACAGGTGCTACACCAACTTTTGCACGAATATCCTCATTCCGCACCTTATTTTTTCTAGTATTACCGCACATCCAACGAAGCATGCGCATCTCCGCTACGTACATCTTTTGTGTATGATACTTCTTAGGAGCCCGGCATTCTGTACCATAGAATAAGGCAGGCCGAATAGCACTCCGATAAAACTTCCCTTTCAATTTTAACGGAAAGTTACAATCACACAAAATCCCTGCTGCACACCTCCATTTCAACCAACCAGCTTGGATCCTTTGATTAACATCACTATCGATCTCCCCATCCTTTTGGATGATAGAACCTAGATATCTAAACTGATCGCTCGGTGATATCTCTTGCCCTTCCAATGTAATACCAATATGGTTTTGACTTCTCTGTTTACTAAATTTGCAATGCATATATGCTGTCTTGGACCTGCTCAATCTGAAACCCCGAGATTCCAATGTTTGCCTCCATAATTCCAATTTGGCATTAACCCCTGCTTTCGTCTCATTTACTAGAACAATATCATCAGCGAATAGCATACACCAAGGTACCTCATCTTGGATAGTTCTAGTAAGCTCATCCATCACGATGGTAAACAGGAATGGACTTAATGCAGATCCTTGATGTAAACCAACTGTAATCGGAAAATCACTCGTTAGGCCGCCGCAAGTTCTAACATTCGCCACTACTCCATCGTACATATCCTTGATTATATCAATATACTTGACGTGGACCCCCTTCTTCATCATTGTCCCCCATAATACTTCTCTAGGTACCTTGTCGTACGCTTTCTCTAAATCAATAAATATCATATGCAAATCTGTTCTCCTCTCTCGAAAACGCTCGATAAGTTGACGAAGCAAATGAATAGCATCTGTCGTCGATCGTCCAGGCATGAACCCAAACTGGTTCTCTGTTATTTTAATATCCTTCTTTATCCTGTGTCCAATCACTCTCTCCCAAAACACATAAGTTTTATTCTACGGTAGTTTGAGCAACTTTGAATGTCACCTTTGTTCTTGTAGATAGGTACAAGGATACTTTTCCTCCATTCATTTGGTATCTTTTTTGTCTGCCAAATCTTATTAAACAGATCTGTTAGCCATTTAACGCCTATTTCTCCTAAGCATCTCCAAACCTCGATAGGAATCCCGTTAGGACCAACCACTTTTCTTAAACTCGTTCTGTTCAAAACTTCTTTAATCTCAGGCGGTCTTATTTTACGCATGAAATCACGGTTTATATCTTGAGATTGAATGACAAGTCCATCCAAATTCTTAGTAAAGGTTTCATTGAACAATTTGTCAAAATAATCTCTCCACCTTTCCTTGATATCTTCATCTCGAACTAAAACCTTCTGATTTTCATTTTTGACACACTTCACCGCACATAAGTCTCTGGTCTTCCTTTCCCGCATCCGAGCAATCCGGTATATATCATTTTCAGCCTCTTTAGTGTCTAATTTCTCGTACACCTCCTTGTAGGCCTTAGATTTAGCTTCCCGAACAGCTTTCTTAACTTCCTTTTTAGTCATTTTATACTTCTCAAATCTCTCCACATCTCTACTTTTCTTCAAATCTTTATAAGAATCCCTTTTAATTTTAATAGCAGCCTTTACTTCTTCATTCCACCATGATGTGTCCTTAGATGGTGGAGCACCACCTCTCGACTCACCAAGTAGATCTCTAGCTACCTACTTGATACAACTAGCCATTTTGTTCCATATTCTGTCTGAATCATCTTCCGACTGCCAATCCGCTTCTTGGACTACACGATTTATAAGAGCCTTTTGGTTAGTTTCTTTCAATCGCCACCATTTAATTATAGGCTCTACCTTACGTCCAATCTTCCTAATTCCTCTTCTAAATCAAAAATCTAGAACTAAAAGTCTATTATGACATGAACCATAATAAGAATATCTAAATCACTTAAATTCTTTCAAAATCAATACTTCATATTTGTTTTCCAAACTATCGGTATAAAATTATACCATTTCATTAAAACTAATTTCTATATCTTAATAATATTCATGAAATTTATTATTTTAATTATTTAAATTCCCAAAAATAATATTTTATTTTCTGAAATTTTACAATCTTCCTCCCTTAAATAAATTCGATCTCCGAATTTAAATTTAAACCCCCCAATACATAAACATTTCAGCAAAACCATAAAGTCGTCGGGGCTCCGAAATCACGAATACCTAAAACATATCATAGCGCAATGCATGCGCAAGGAAATGCGTGCAAAACTTATAATCAAACTCCGTCAAGCGTCACGCAATCATCGGAGTTATGACGAAAATACAATGTCAAAATCCAAATGAAAGTGCATGCAAAATTCTCAGGTACTGTCCTTAGACCGGTCCCGTTCGGTTACTAAACTGTAGTATGTATCATGAAAAATATAGTGCTCGAAAGGAAATCAATCTCAAAATAGGGTATACAAATGCCACGTGCGTCTGGTGCGCACGAAAATCAAAACCAAACATGGGTGCCACGAAGGCGCACAAAAATAAAGCTAGGTGCACGGGTATGCACAAAAACATACATCGAGTGCAACGGATGTGCACGACAACAATATCAGGTGCATCTTATATGCACGAAGAATCTCGATTTAGTGCATCCGGTATGCACAAAATCATATCTATTGCGCCATGTGTACGCAAAAATCCCAATCAAGTGCACAAGGTGCACGAAAACATAATCCAGAGCACTATGGTGCATAAAAATGAATATCAATTATCAAAATCGAAATCAACAGTATACGACATACACCAAATCAAATCAAGTATACCGTGGCAAATAAACTCATAAACATATGCATCTGTGAGCACAAAATCATGTCAATACTGAAAACTCGTGTAACTACACCGAATGCATAAGTCCAAATCAATGAAATCTGTCATTGTTTAGGCACTGATTTACTCATTGTATCTTTTATTTTCAAACAGTTGTATATAAAGATGAATGTAAATAAAGTTGTTGTTTATTTTATTACTCTTGTCATTCTTTTTCATTTTATATATTGCTTAATTAAGCTTAACGTATTTATTTCATAGTAAATACGTTGCGGCCTGCCACGTCACCGTTTCCGTGTATTGGGAAACGGGGCGTGACGCGGGGTAATTCTAGTACAGAGAAAAATATATATATACAATGGTGACATCGACCTCAACCAGGTCGTGTCCCAATAAAAGAATATACAAACCGGCACAGACGGCAGTCCACATGTCGGACGCTCGCCCCGCAATAATGAATATACAATGAATCTAAACTGTTCAACTACCATTGCACTGGGGGCTATCCATTACAACAATCTGAATGAACCATCATAGATTTAAATATCACAGCAATAGAAGCAAGTATGTGTAACCCCGTCTAAATGACATATAGTAAATAGACAACGTTTGAAAACACATACACCATATCACAGAGATCAACGATGCAAAAGTTTCAAGTTTTAAACTTTCCGAGTTGCCCCAAAGCAAAGATAACACTAAGTGAAATCTGAGGAAAATCAAACAAGACCAAAAATACCAATTTACAAAACCCAAAACACTGGATGAAAACGAGGTGCAGATGTGAACAGTAGACCGCCCAAAACTGGGTTTTAGGGAATTTGGGCGGTTTTGTCTTGGCCAAATGCCCTCGTTTTCATCGTTTGTCATATACACATCAAGAGTAAGCCTTTGCACTTGTTTAAAAAAAATTCAGAGACCAAAAAGAAATTCGAACAGAGAATGAGTTTTTAAAATTGGAATTTTTCAGTTTTGAAACTAAAGTATCGTCTACTACTAGTTTCTAATATTTGGGTGACGCTGATACCATATTGTGATTCCTAGTGCCCTACCCGCTGACCGCGGCCGTTGCAGAACAAAAAACTTTGACTTTTAAAACTTTGGCATTAGAAAACATATCCTAGAATTTAACCAAATATCGAAACTACCAAACTAGAGAAGTCTAGTTACCGTGAAAGAGTGTTATACCTAACGACACGTGTCCTTCGGGTCTTCACACATCTTCTTAAACTCCTTGAGGTCTCTTAGATCAACCTTGATAGCCGGCCTCCTCGGTCCTAGATGATCCACCTGAAGATTCTGATTCAAGCTCCTACTTCAAAAAGAAGCAAACTAGTTTGCTAATCTAATTTGCTTAGATGATGTGGTGGTGTTTAGTAGTAGTTTTCTATCTCAAATCCTTTTGGCTCTCAACATATGAGAATGATAAGGGATTGAACAAGAGAATGAACTCATGAAGAAGAGAGAGAGAGGCAAGTGAAGAATGATGTCATGGAAAAATGGCTAAGGCCCCTTTTTGATATGGAGCATATTTTTCTTTTCATTAAAAAATACAACCATACTTCAATAGTATTCACAATAAATACCAAAGCCATGCTTCGTGTCATCTCATCCTTTTCCACCTTATTTTTTATTTTCAACAAAATAGAAAAATGCATGATGAGGTGTCATCTTCTAGAAGGTATTTTGTATAAATACAAAATACTTTCTACCGTATATATATACCTCTATTCATACCAAAATACGAATACCAAAGAGATAGAATAATACTATTAATATAATACTAGTATTAAATCAATATCTAATTTAACAAACCCGCTTAATCCTAAGCCCGCTAGTATTATCAACCGTCCGATCGAAAACATGGATAACACTAGAATATACATATCAAAATATGTATATGTAAATTATTAAATCAATACCTGATTTAATAATCCAGCTTAATCCTAAGCCGGCTAGTATTATCATTCGATCGGGACCATGCTCGATTGAAAACCTGGATGACACTAGAATATACATATCGATATGTGTATATGTAAATTATTAAATCAATACCTGATTTAATAATTCGGTTTAATCCTAAGCCGGCTAGTATTATCATTCGATCAAAACCCTGCATGTATAAACATACGGCCACCACACCGTTTCGCCTGAACCAAAGAAACCCTCTATGTGGGACTCTAAAGACTCGACAGTACATTGGCAATGGGTTTAACCACAAGCACATCAGCAGCACTAGCTGTATGTAACGACTACCTAGGTACCTGTCGAAAAGAAGGCCGACGAGCAACCTCATCCGGACCCCTACCGAGCCTATCCGTGACAATCTTCGTACAGTCCGGTCTCTTTGTCTAAGTATCGTATACCGGGTTTAAGGGGTGGTAAACGTCAGACCCCTACTGACAAGATAAGTTGTGTCAATTTGGCTTAGGACCGATCCGAGAAATTACTGATCTAACCATAAGCAAATCTCAACTGTCTTGGCCAAGGTTTTATGGTTATGGCCAACCGGACACAGTGCGATATCGACTCCCAATACCGGGAGAGACGAATTCCTGATAATCACTTACTGCCTCCATGTGGATCGGAACTGTACCCAACCAAAACCTATTTGCACGACTCAGTAGAGCCGTGGTAGGGTAGTGATCAAAGTACAGTAGGAACTTACATGAGATAAATGATGATCTCAGGTCTAAAGACTAAATTGTACTCATGTCACCTGAGAACCGCTATCTGATGATAGGTATAATACCATTTAGAGGTTCTCGGCAAGTCCGTCTAGTATACTCACCCCTAGTGAGCACATGCATACAATCTTAGGTGATCACACCAATCAACACGTCTATCGTGTTGTGTTCCAACATCGAAGACTCCAAACTAGTGATTCACCAAGTCAAGAGAACTAATCAGATATACCAACTCATCGAGCTGCGTTCCAGCATCAATGATATGAAGCAAACGATTCGATAAGCCATAAAGGTCGAATCAGAAATATTTCTGTCATATTGCGTTCCAATATTGGCAAGTATACCACTGCTACCAGATCCGAAGATCCTACGGATAAAGTGATCAACTTGTAAGCGTCCATGAAGGTAGAGTCGATTCACATAGCCCAATAAGTCACAAAGACCGGACTGTGGATCCAATGGATGATATATTTTCCTCGTTATACGTTAGCGTAAGGAAACTACGACCAACCGGATTCTGAAGATCTTAAGAGTAAACTGATCAACTCATAAGCGTCTAAAAAGGCAGAGTTAGTTCCTATAAATCCAAATAAGTCACGAAGACCGGGTTTTGGACTCACAGGATATTATATATGTCATGTTGCATTCTAACTCGGCAGGCATACTGTTCAAAATTCCGAGGGTAAGACGATTGACCTATAAGTATCCTAAAAAATAGGGTTGATTCCTATGATCCATTACTATAGACTTATAGGATAAAATGATGAGGGTGTGTGAAAACTACATCATCAAATCCTTAACTGTGGCATGGAAACCAATATCATGGCATGGAAACCAATATCATGGTGCAGAAACCAAAAGTGTGGTATGGAAATCCTGTGGTATGGAAACCAATATTGTGGTACAAAAAAGACGTGGTACAGAAACTAAAAGCGTGGTATGGAAACCCTATGGTATGAAAACTAATATTGTGGTACATACCAAAAAAGCACGGTACAGAAACCAAAAGCGTGGTATGGAAACCCTATGGTGTCAATAAGAACACTGATCCTCCCACGTGTTTAGGACATGTGTAAAAATTAGTGGGGGGCATTTGTTAACCTCTATAAAAATACCCAGCAGATCTACTCTAATTGTTTTATTGAGTGGGCCCACTCTGGATGAGACCGGTTCCGCTTTGGGTGACGACGCTTATGTCCTCTCTCCAAACTTGCAGCCTCAGAAAGAGAACATCCACTTGACGAAACTACCCGAGCAATCAAATAGGGCTCAAAAGCCTAGGAAGGCACCTAAATATGCTCTCGCCACTCATTAGGGGTCCTCGACGCAGGGTCTCCACTGCCGTGCGCCAAGGGTCTTCGTCGCTATGTTCCAAGACACCCCGCCGTGCTCCCAAGGGGTCCCCGACATAGGGTCTCCGCCGCTATGCCCTAAGAAGACTCCGATGCTCCTCTATAAGGTCTCCAACGGCGATGAGATATACTCCCCACGTCCTCAATCGTGGTCCATGTACATGGACACGATAGTAACTGCTCCAGGGGCTATAAAAGCTCCTCACATGCTCTCAAGAAAGGGTTAATCACTTCTAATCACAAAAATCACCAAGTGTGACTGTGGTACCACTGAGGAACATCAATGTAACATTTCAGAAAAATAAAATATTATTTTTGGGAATTTAAATAATTTAAATAATAATTTCTATGAATATTATTAAGTACAAGAATTATTTTTAATGAAAGGGTATAATTATATACCGATAATTTGGAAAATAATTGGGAAATTAATAATAATTATTGATTTGAAGGTATTTATGTGATTTAGGCATTTTATGAACTATTATACAATTATTTGTAAATGGTTTATTTACTAAACTCGATTAGTATTTCACCAATTTTGAATTAATCTTGTTATGTATAATACATGCAACAAATCATATTGCAAATGACTTGCTATATTTTTAGTTATGAACCATGGCTTTTTCCTTTTCCAAATAGTTGTGTTTTAAAATGAAAAAGGAAAAAAAGAACAGGGAAAAGAAAAAGTAAATGAGAGAGAGAGAGTGAGGTGACTTGTGTCATGTGAGGGTGAGCGAGAGAGAGAGGGGGAGTGAAGCTTCTATACAAAAACCCTTAGCCATTTCTTTACTCCCTTCATTCCTTCATCCTCATCTTCTTCATTTCCTCTCCACATCCTCCACCTCCACTATTGTTCATATCAGAATTTTGCATTATTATATCGCCCATTCTTAATCACATTACATACAAATAGGTGTTTTTGATCCATGTCTGCTAAATAGTTGCAGGTTACAGGTTCTTAGATCGTTACAGTGATATTCTGAAAAATTGCTACAAATGTGAGATTACGACCAACAATAGATGAATCCGTATGATGCCGCCTACCAGTTCAAGGAACAAATGGAAAATCATTAGACAGTTCAATGCACAAAGCACAAGGGCAGCGCAAGATTCAAGACTTTAACGCGAAGCTCAAGGCAAAAGTCCACATCATTCTTCACTGTTGGAAATCTGCAAGAAAATAGAAGAGATTCTGAGAAACAAAGTAAAGAAAACAGAAGATAAAAGGAACACAGAGAAACCCTGAAGAGATGAGCCAAAGATCCCACCAAATGGCCGCAGAACCGCGGCCAAACATGCATTTCTGCCGCGGAACCGCGGCCGTATGGTGCACGTGTCGGTGCATGTGTCGGTGGGTGTCGGTGCTTTGACCCGGCTTTCTTAGGGTAGTTTTTTAAATTCATGTATGGATCAGAATGTAACCTAGGTTTTTTCTATCTATAAATAGGAAAGCCAAAAGCCTAATTAGGCATGCCTCTCTTTAGTTTTTTTTACTCTTTTTAATTCTTAGATTCAATTGTAATGCGTTGTTGAGAGTACATCAATAAAGTAAGTTTTCATTTTATCTCGTATTGTTTTTTTCTGAATTTTAATTCCTGAAATTTCTTATCTATTCTTTTATTATTTGCACATTAGTTATTCAATTAAAATAAAAAATGAATTTTATTGTCACCTTCCTAATGAGTGAGTAATTCCTCACTTATTAGGGATAGGATAGGGAAGGTTTGAGAGAAGAAAATCTCTCTCACTCCTTTTTTTGCCCAAATAATTTTTATTAAGGACTCTCGTTAAATCAACCATAATCTGCTCACTACGGAACCCTATCCTACAAGATAGCGGTGATTCTCTAGTTAGACCGGTTGTGGTTGAATTAACCAAAGGTTAGGGCTAAGAGCCAAGAATGAACAGACAAGGACCAAAAGGAAGAAACTTAGTTTCTTCCTAGTCGTGTTAATCCCCGTTGTTGACTATTACCCTAACACCTATATTCTTAATTAGGGCATCGATAGAAGCGAGAAGAATCCCTATTTCGAACTAACCTAATCCTAAACCTAACAAGCATTTAAATCAATTTATTCTCATCCTTAGATCGTAAAATAAATCCTACCAAAGTTAGGACTTAACTCGTTAGGACTTAAAGAAAAGAACACCATTTCCCGGTGGATCGACTCGTACTCAACCGGCTAGCTACCAAGCGACACCGTCTTGATTGCGGTATTCTTAAATTTAAAACGCATACAAAAAAATCTTCAACAATCAAATGGCGCCGTTGCCGGAGAAACAGTAGTTTATTTCTTTTTGTAATTTCGGGTTAATTGAAAAAAAAATAAAAATATATAAAAAAAATCATAATGTTATTTTTGATTGGTTTTTGTGTGAATTGTGCAGGAAAAGAAGACGGACTGATTCAGATCTGGAGCAAGCCCGATGAACAAATCAAGAGATCTGAACAAACAGGGGAGAACCAAATCAGCACGAAGAGAAATTTTGAAGATCTGAACCAACTGAACCGCCGCGGAACCGCGGCAGATTCAAACATTTGACCGCGGAACCGCGGTCAACCTGTGACGTCAGCACCCCATTTTTCTGTGAGTATTTTTTTCTTCTCTCCTATCCTCTGAACTCCACTGAAATAATTTTCCTGCAGGTAATTCTTTGCACAACAACTTCTTCTCCCTCTCTAATAAATTGTTTTTGTGTAGAATTCTTTGCGCCGCAAATAAAAAGAAAATTTTTTTACAAGTGTTTTAGATTTTGTGTGTTACTGCTTTGCATATTTAAAACGGAATCTAAGGGGCTATAACACCAATTAAGATTGGGTGGGGATTTCATTACCCTTCTTAAGACCCCAGAAATCACTAAAAGCATATGCATCACCCTTGAGCTAATTAAAAAATATCTAAACTCAGCCAATTAAGAACTGTCGCGCTCATTAGGACAGAGGAAGGTTGTGGGCATTCAGTCGTTTATCTGAACCTGAGTTTGTGGTGCCTAGGCTAGACAAGTGAGAAAGGCAATTTTAAAAGGCCCGTCTCATAGTGATTCGTGAGCGGAACTCTCCTTTCTTCATTTGTTCTTACCTGGCCACAATTGGCGGTGAAGAGGCGATTTGAGTGATATCTCACAACTTGTCACTTTGGACCAGTTAGGAGCAGTCTAGTTGACTCAGGAGACCATAGCTCTAGGTTTGATTGTGCATGTTTAAATTGTGATTGTTTGAAAGTGTGTTGTAGTTTCGTACAAAATATTTTGCAAAACTCTTTATAAAAAAAATAAAAAAAAAAAAACACAAAACAAAATTTTTACAAAAAACTTGTCCTTTGTCGCTAGACTCGCATTGCACCCACCCTTCATTCACATTTCCCCATTGACGTTTTCTTACCCTCACATTCTACGTTTTGACTACACTAAACTCTTTTAGTGTATGTCCGGTTGGACTCGGGACACTAGCGCCCGCTTAGTCCGTGTTTCGTTAGTCGCTACCGACTACGCAATCGACTCCAAAGTCGAAACACCCTCCACTTCTTTTTCATCCTTACCCTTGCTGGCCAACTCCGACGTTGACCGGAATTCGGTCCATTCACCTTCATTTTCACATTCATCATCTTCTAAAGAGATGTCAGGATTCAATCCTAATAACCCTTTACCTACCTCGGGACTGATTCCACCTCAACTGGGTGCGAATAACCCGCAACAACCTCCTGTTGAAGCGCCACAGCGAATCGTGCTCCAGGATCGTTTCTATCCTACCCGCTCCGCACTTCCTACCTGTCTTTCACTACCGTCGGCAAATGGGGACAATTTCGAAATTAAGCCCAACTTCATCAATATGTTGCCCAAATTTCACGGGCTGGAATCCGAAGATGCATATATCTTCATTAACAAATTCCAGAATGTTTGTGCAATGATAGAGACCACCTAACTGTCCGACGATGCTATACGGCTACGATTCATTCCTTTCACAGTGTGTGACCTAGCTGAAAAGTGGTTGTATAGCACCGCATCACATTCTATAAACAGTTGGGAAGAGTTTGTTAAAACATTTCTTAAAAAGTTTTACCCACATCACAAGACCGCGAGAATACGTAATGAAATTAACCAATTTTCCCAGCTTCCTTCCGAACCTTTTTGGAAGTGTTTCAAACGATTCAAAGACCTTCTTGTTCAGTGCTCTCATCACGGTATTGAGAGATGGCAACTTTATCAAACCTTATACGAAGGACTGAACCCAGCAACTAAGCAGTTGTTGAAAACCATTTGTCAAGGCCACTTCTTAACCAAATATGACGAGGAAGATTGGCAATTTCTCGATTATCTTGCTGAACAAACGCTTCAGTGGGAAAGCACTAGACAGACCACTTCGTCCACTTCATCTACTTCCTCCGGTCCATCTAGGGCAGGCGTTCATCAACTTGATATGTCAATTGCAATGAAAACCGAAATGGCAGCAATTACACAAAAACTATAAGCAATTGAGAGCAAATTCTCATCGCCTTCTCCTGCCCCTGCTTTACCCCCTCACACTATTTGCGCTTGTTGTTCGGATCCATCCAATTTGACCGAAGAGTGTCCTTACAATCCACCTGCTCAAGAACAGGATCAAGTCAATGCGGCCTTTCAACAAAGACAAAAAAATGATCCATACTCTTCAATATACAATCCTGGTTGGAGGAACCACCCCAATTTTGCTTGGAATCAAAATCAACAACAATTCCAAGGCAATAACAATTTCCAGAGGCATCCTCCTCAACAACAAGCTCCTCAACAAACTCAATATCAGCAACCTTTCCAACCCCAACCTTACCAAAATCAAATGAACAATTTTGCACCAAACAACTCTTTTCCTCAAAACAATTTTGTTCAGCTAAATAACGATAAGGTTTTCTCGCTAGAACGAAATCTGGAGGCTTTTTTACAACAATCTACTCAATTCTCAGCCAACATCCAGTCTTCCATTCAGTCTTTAGTGCAACACACTGCGTCACATGGGCAAAGCATCAAAACCACTGAAGCCCAGATTGCACAGCTGAATGCAGCTTTAAGCGAGCGAGAGAAAGGGAAGCTTCCATCTCAACCACTCCCAAATCCTGGTCACCCACAAAATGCACATGTTGCTCTTGAACAACAAAACCATAATGTGAGTGCCGTGACTACATTGAGATCTGGAAGGATGTTGCACAACAATGTTGGCACTGATGATGACACCCCGGCCGCCACTTCTTCTTCTTCTTCTTCTTCTTCATCTTCAGAGCATGTTCTCCATTCTTCAGAAGGCTCTACTTCTTCTACTGCTCCGAACGTACCCACTTCTCACTCCATGAAAACACCAGTTCTTGGGTCTGTTCCAACTCCACAATCTCCTCCACAAGTATTGGACTCAACCAATTTTCAAAATGTTCCATTTCCAAACCGGTTGAGATCCAATAAACAAAATCCACAAATGGAGAAGATTGTGGAGTTATTTAAACAGGTTAGCATTAATATTCCCCTCTTAGATGCAATCCAACAAGTCCTTTCTTACGCAAAAATCTTGAAAGACTTGCGCACAAAGAAGAGGAAATCACAGGTACCAAAGAAAGTGTTCTTAGATAGTGCCGCAAGCGATGCTCTTACCAAACCTTTACCCCAAAAACGAAAGGACCCTGGCTGTCCTACGATTTCAATAACTATTGGGGATAAGAACATCAACCGCGCACTTTTAGATCTTGGTGCCAGTGTTAACCTGCTTCCCTATTCAGTATATGAGCAATTAGGTGTCGGAGAGCTGAAACCTACACATTGTACTCTCCAAATGGCCGACCGATCCATCACCCATCCTAGGGGCGAGCTAGAGGATGTGTTAATAAAGGTTGGGGACTTCATATTCCCCGTTGATTTCATTGTTTTGGACACACAGCCTGTAGCTAACCCCCGGAATCAAATTCCGATGATACTCGGTCGTCCATTCCTTGCAACTTCTAATGCGGTGATCAATTGTCAAAATGATTCGATGAACCTATCTTTTGTAAACATGACAATTGAACTCAACATTTTTAAGTTGGGGAATCAGCCCTCCGAACCTAATGCTAATATACTTGATGTTTGCTCGATCCAAGAGATCACCCAGGAGGACTGTGAGCTCGAGAAATTTCTGTTAGATCACAGCAATTTTGACGCCACTAGTGTGTTCCTCCTTGAACCTGATACTGCTTTCACGCCCGATAATGACTACGAGTGTTTCACTTTCTCGAACAATCTTGAACAATCACCACCCGAGTTTGAATCCTTTGAATTTTCGGATGAGTTAGATGAACCATCTGACTCGGTTGCTTACACTCGTTTTGAACCTCTGTTGGAATCCTTTGAGTTTGAGACAATTTCACCAATTTTACCTTCAATTGTTTCGCCTCCAACACTCGAAATCAAGTTATTGCCGTCTCACCTTAAATACGCTTACTTAGGTGATAATGAGACCCTTCTTGTTATCATCTCGGCTTCTCTAGCTCCAGAGAAAGAGAAAGCCCTTTTGACGATCTTGCACAGCAGTCGACAAGCTTTTGGCTGGACTATGGCGGACATCAAGGGAATTAGTCCCCTACTAGTTGAACATTATATTCATATGATGGATGATGCCAAGCCAGCAAGGGATCCACAGAGACGACTCAACCCAGTCATGAAGGAGGCTGTTAAAAAGGAGATCGTAAAATGTCTTGATAGTGGTATCATTTACCCTATCTCTGATAGCCAGTGGGTTAGCCCCATTCACGTTGTCCCCAAGAAATCGGGTATAACGGTCATAACTAATGAGACGAATGAGTTAATAACTACTCGCACTCAAACCGGGTGGCGAGTATGCATCGATTATAGAAAACTCAACGCCGCGACTCGGAAAGACCACTTTCCATTACCTTTCATTGACCAAATGCTAGAACGATTGGCTGGGCATAAATACTATTGCTTTTTGGATGGCTACTCCGGCTATAATCAAACTCCCATCGCCGAAAAAGACCAAGACAAGACCACATTCACTTGTCCCTTCGGCACGTTTGCATATCGTCGCATGCCCTTTGGGTTATGCAATGCGCCCGCTACTTTCCAGTGGTGTATGATAGGAATTTTTTCAGACATGGTGGAAAAATTCTTGGAGATCTTCATGGATGATTTCTCCATTTTCGGCGACTCCTTTGATGGGTGTTTGCTACATCTAGACGCAGTCCTTACCCGGTGTAAGGATAAGAACCTTACTTTAAATTGGGAGAAGTGCCACTTCATGGTACGAGAAGGTATTGTCTTAGGATATATCATCTCGCAAAATGGCATTGAGGTAGATAAAGCGAAAATTGAAGTCATTTCCAATCTCCCTCCTCCCAAATGCGTCCGAGACATTCGAGCCTTCCTTGGCCATGCCGGTTTCTATAGACGGTTCATCAAGAATTTTAGCAAGATTGCTAGACCCTTAACTCTTTTGTTGGCCAAGAACACCACATTTAATTTCGACTCGAGCTGTATGAAGACGTTCGAGTCATTGAAAAACTCACTTACTTCTGCTCCCATTCTTTCTTCTCCTGACTGGACGCATCCATTTGAGATTATGTGCGATGCATCTGATTTTGCCATTGGTGTTGTCCTTAGAAAGCACATCGAAAAGATGCGCATTGTAATTTATTACGCTAGCCGAAGCTTGAACGAGGCCCAATTAAATTACACAACAACCGAGAAGGAATTATTAGCTGTTGTGTTTGCATTAGAAAAGTTCAGGCCTTACTTAATCGGCTCTCCAGTCATCGTATATACTGACCATTCTGCTCTTCGCCATCTTTTTGCGAAGAAGGACGCTAAATCTCGGCTGATACGTTGGATCCTCTTACTACAAGAGTTTGACCTTGTCATCAAAGACAAAAGAGAATGCGAAAACGTAGTCGCCGACCATCTTTCACGTCTCCCTTCTTTACCGACGCTTCAATTTCCTATAAAGGACGTTTTTCTAGATGAGCGGCTCTTGACTGTATCATGCGAACCTTAGTTCGTAGATTTTGTGAATTATTTGGCCACCGAACTCATACCAAATGAATGGTCGAATCAGGACAGACTTCGATTTCTATCCCAGGTAAAACATTTTTACTGGGATGAACCGTATCTATTCAAATATTGTCCCGACCAAATTATTCGTCGGTGTGTCCCCGACAATGAATTTAAGAGCGTGCTGTCATTCTGCCACGATCAAGCGTGTGGCAAGCATTTTGGCCCTAAAATGACAGCAGAAAAGATCTTGCAGTGTGGCTTCTACTGGCCATAATTTTTTAAAGACGCACACGATTACTGCAAGACATGCTCCCGGTGCCAACACTTGGGCCGGATATCTAGGAGAAACGAAATGCCGCTCCAACCAATATTGGTTGTAGAAATTTTTGATGTTTGGGGGATTGATTTTATGGGATCGTTTCCCAATTCTTTTGGAAACTTGTATATTCTTCTTGCTGTTGATTATGTATCTAAATGGGTTGAGGCTGTGCCCAGTCGGACTAACGATAACAAGATTGTCGTTAGATTTCTCAAAGAAAACATTTTCTTCCAGTTTGGGCACCCCCGCGCAATCATCAGCGATAATGGAACTCATTTCTGTAATAGGACTTTCGAGTCCTTAATGCGGAAATATTTCATTAATCACAAACTATCAACACTCTATCATCCTCAAACTTGTGGGCAAGCCGAGATTTCAAATCGGAAAATTAACCAGATATTGGAGAAAACGGTTTCCAAAAACTGTAAGGATTGGTCTTCAAAACTTACTGATACCCTTTGGGCATTTCGAACTGCCTATAAGACCGATCTTGGCATGTATCCTTATAGGCTTTTTTATGGAAAGGCTTGCCACCTTCCTGTTGAAATAGAGCATCGCGCATTTTGGGCGATAAAAGAGTTGAATCTATCACTAGGAGACGCGGGCAGCCATAGAAAGCTGCAACTACATGAATTAAGCGAGCTTCGGGATGAAGCTTACGAAAACGCGGTTGTCTTCAAAAACCAAACGAAAGTGTTTCACGATAAACACCTTATGCACAAAACATTCAAACCTGGTCAATAGGTTTTACTTTACGACATCCGGCTACATTTCCATCCCGGCAAGTTTAGATCTCGATGGAAAGGGCCATTTTTTGTATGTACTGTATATCCGCACAGTGCTGTCGAATTAAAAAATCCGGAGGACGGTTCACTATTTAAAGTGAACGGACACAGGCTTAAACCGTTCTTCACTGCGGACCCTTCAGAGGAGCTCCTGCTGTTGCAGGAGCCGATTTACATTGACTAATCTTCCTCCATCTACCCCCAAATTTCGGTTATCCAGCCATAAACAATGGAAACATTGTTTCAAATAAGTTTGGGGGCATGTACAATTTGTAATTATAAAAAATAAAAATATATATATATATATATTCAAATTTTTGGGGGTACTTTCGTAAATTTTCAATTTTAATAAATATTAAATAATAAAAATTTTATTTACAAATAAATTTCTCTTTTTTAGAGGTTCTTTTTGCAAATAACCAAAAATACCCCCTATAAATACAACCCGATCTCTCTTCTGATTTTACAGAACCCTAATTTCATCTCTCTAAAAACCCTAGCCACTGCAACAGCAAGTTCAGAGAGATCCCCTCCTCCTGCCGCGGAATCGCCTCCCAACTCCTTTTTGACCGCTGATCCGCCGCTCCTTGGTGTCGTCTCCCTCTGAAAACTTCAGAGGAGGTTTGCACTTTCTGATCCTCTCTGTTAAATTTAAAAATTTTTAATTACCCTCTGTGATGGCACCCATCTTGCAATTTGAAAGAGATTTCTCAAAAATCTTTGCACACACGGTCTATGGTAGTTATTTCGGTGATGAGATCCGAAAGCGTGGGTGGAACTTTTTACTTTTAATCATCCGAATGCCTTCGAGCTTCCGGATCTTGTCACCCGATTTTACGAATGCATGAAGGATGGTTGCCTCTCACAACACAGTTACATTAGGTTAATGTGGGGGGATAGGGAAATAATAATCGACAGGGACTTCATCCATGAAGTCACCTTAATACCTAGACTATCTATTTATGACCAACCCCTCCAATTCGAGGACTACCTACCCTTGATGGGTAACGATTGTTCGAGAGAACCACGAAAAGGCATCCAGGCTAGAACCCTTTTTGCGAATGTCTTGACTGTATGCCGTTGGGCACAAAATAATATTTTTGGTAGTTCGCATAACACGATATTTTTCACACCATCCCTTCGTATAGTGCACACTTTGATGACGAGAAACCTCAGCTATGATATGTGCACTATATTACTTCACTCAATTGATGCGGGCAAGAGGGCTGCCAACTATCCATGCCCTATGTTGGTGACACAACTGTGTCGCCATTTCCTCCCTGTGGAGGAATTCGAATTTTATATGCATGGAGGGATCCCCATTAGACCTCTTCTTGAGGGTGTTTCCATGTCCTACACACACTTACATGATGTATGGTCGCGCACCAAGCCGGCCGAAGACGTGCCCACAAAGACACCCAGCTCAAGCTCAACCGCGAGCGATGAAGAGCTTACCCCCGCTGCGCAAGCGCGCTTGATGTGAAGAACAAATAGGGGGTAGAAAGATTGATAGGGATGGTGACCAACCTTGGTCAGCGAGTGACGAGTTTGGAGCAGGGCATGACCACCCTGCTAGCGAGAGAGGAACGTTCCCGATCACGATCGAGGGGACGGCGAGCCTATGAGCAGTGAGGATACTGCTTTTGATAAATTTGGGGGTAGAGATGGATTGTAAATAGTTATCTTTGCATTGCATCTGCATATTTTTATTTTTGTACATATTTGTTTTTTCTTTCTTTGCATATTTAATTCCGCATTGCATCTTTATAAAAATATTTTTTAAAAACTAAAAAAAACTAAAAATATAAAAATATAAAAATCAAATCAAATCAAATAAAAATTTTAAAATTTTAAAAATTGAAATGTTCAATTTTGGCCATATTTAACTTAAGTTCAACATGACGGTTGAATAGTAAGGAAAAACTAGATCTTAAACTTAGTAAATTAAAAACCCTAAAAATAACCTTTCTTAAAATTTAACTGTAGAAAATATATGTCCTTGTAGTTTATTTAGAAATAGGCAAATTTTGAGTTCAGTTCTTGGGCTAAGTCAAAATAAGAGAAGAGTATTGAAATTTTTATTTGAAGTATAAATCTGAAAAATAATTCTGAACCTTAAGTCTAAATTCTGAAAATATATACCCTACAACTTGCACGTACACGCACCTTGAAACTTGGGATAGTAGAGAATACCTTGAAATGCTCTTGTCTAAAAACCTTAGTATGAAGGAAAATAAAATAAAAGTATAAATGGTGAATAAAGAGACAAAAAAAATGAACACTGGTTTTGTAATTGCTTAAGGCAGCATAAATAAAAAAATATAGCGAGGGTGGTTTATCACCTAGTGCCTTAGACCAACTGGTTTGGGAGTCACTGCTAAGCCTTAGGTATTACAAGACGAGGAATTACATCTAAATGTGCAAGCACGTTTTGTAATCGGTCGTTTAGTACCTCAAGAAGTATTAACGGTCATGAAGAATGTGTGAGCAATTTTTATCCACAACTAAAAAGTACTTTGACGATAGACAAGAGTATGATAGCTTGAATTGAATTTCCAAGTGTAGGGGTGATAATTACACACACGTAGGGGTATATAATTGGGGTTTGGATGAGAGATGGGAATGAAATATAGACCTTATATTTTCAGTAAAGATAATAAAAATTCCTGAGTTGAGATTGCACCTTAGAAGGAAAATTCAAAAGATGCTGAAAGCTTAATAAATTTGCAAAATATATACGATCTTAAGTTAAATGAAGAGAGAGTGTGAAAAATACGGGTTGATGATTTCTAAGTTAACGATAATAGAATTTCTTGCTAGAATACTGAATTGAAGAATTATAGTCAATGGCCAAATTGATCGGATTTTGTGGGTAGTATCCGCTGAAAACCCTCAGGAGACAACACTCCTCCTATTAGGGACACCTAAAGATTTAACGGCTTGTTGTACGAGCTCAGTACAATCGCGTTCCCTGCGAAAGTGAGGTTAGAATTTTTCGAGAATAAAATTAGCTTTGCTCGGGAAGAGCAAAAGATAAGTTTGGGGGTATTTGTTCATATCAGAAATTTTCATTATTATATCGCCCATTCTTAATCACATTACATACAAATAGGTGCTTTTGATCCATGTCTGCTAAATAGTTATAGGTTACAAGTTCTCAGATCGTTACAGTGAAATTCATGAAAAATTGTTACAAATGTGAGACTACGACCAACAATAGATGAATCCGTATGATGTCGCCTACCAGTTCAAGGAACAAATGGAAAATCATTAGACAGTTCAATGCACAAAGCACAAGGGCAGCACAAGATTCAAGACTTTAACGCGAAGATCAAGGCAAAAGTCCACATCATTCTTCACTGTTGGAAATCTGAAAGGAAATAGAAAAGATTCGAAGAAACCAAGTAAAGAAAACAGAAGATAAAAGCAACACAGAGAAACCCTGAAGAGATGAACCAAAGATCCCACCAAATGGCCGCGGAACCGCGGCCAAACATGCCTTTCTGCCGCGGAACCGCAGCCGTATGGTGCACATGTCGGTGCATGTGTCGGTGGGTGTCGGTGCTTTGACCCGGCTTTCTTAGGGTAGTTTTGTAAATTCATGTATGGATTAGAATGAAACTAGGGTTTTTTCTATCTATAAATAGGAAAGCCAAAAGCCTAATTAGGCATGCCTCTCTTTAGTTTTTTTTACTCTTTTTAATTCTTAGATTCAATTGTAATGCGTTGTTGAGAGTACATCAATAAAGTAAGTTTTCATATTATCTCGTATTTTTTTCTTCTGAATTTTAATTCCTGAAATTTCTTATCTGTTCTTTTATAATTTGCACATTAGTTATTCAATTAAAATAAAAAATGAATTTTATTGTCACCTTCCTAATGAGTAAGTAATTCCTCACTTGTTAGGGATAGGATAAGGAAGGTTTGAGAGAAGGAAATCTCTCTCACTCCTTTCTTTGCCCAAATAATTTTTATTAAGGACTCTCGTTAAATCAACCATAATCCGCTCACTACGGCACCCTATCCTACAAGATAGCGGTGATTCCCTAATTAGACCGGTTGTGCTTGAATTAACCAGAGGTTAGGGCTAAGAGCCAAGAACAGACGGACAAGGACCAAAAGAAAGAAACTTAGTTTCTTTCTAGTCCCCGTTGTTGACTATTACCCTAACACCTATATTCTTAATTAGGGCATTGATAGAAGCGAGAAGAATCCCTATTTCGAACTAACCTAATCCTAATCCTAGCAAGTATTTAAATCAATTTATTCTCATTCTTAGATCGTAAAACAAATCCTACCAAAGTTAGGACTTGACTCGTTAGAACTTAAAGAAAACAACACCATTTCCATGTGGATCGACTCGTACTCAACCGGCTAGCTACCAAGCGACACCGTCTTGATTGCGGTATTCTTAAATTTAAAACGCATACAAAAAAATCTTCAACAATCCTCACCACCCATGGCCACCCTAAAATCCTCACTAAAACACCATGCATCTTTCAAAAAAAATGACCAAAACATCACTACAAATCCTTTGGACCAATCAAGTTGGAACTTTGAAAACTTTGAGCAACTCAAGAATTCTCTTGAGTTTCCAAATGTGGTATATTTCTGCACTTGTGGTTAAGTTACTAGTGTTTCTTATGTCCTAGTTAGTTTAGAGTTTATATAGTGTGGTTTAGTGGTGTTTGAAATTCCAAGATGAGGATTTGAGAATAGATAGAGTTGTGATGGTGTTTATGAGGTATAGTTGGTGACCACAGACCCTTAGTGTTAATCCTACACTAACTTGAGCATAGAAAACAGATACTTGAACTTAGATATGGCCGATGTCGGTTTTGTGTCTTTTGTGAGGACTACAGGAAATCTGGAGCAACCTGAGGTGTTTTTAAGAAAATCAAACAAGTAGAATAACCTAGATAGACCATTAGAAGACTACCATGAGAAAACGAGCCAAGGAATTGCTTGTATAGCCGGCAAAACCGGGCAAAAATGGGATCTCGCCGGGTCAAGTGTAGGATTTAGTGTGGGGTTTTTTACTGTAGCTCACTTACCCGATGATCTATCCCCTGTATTGTTTGTTTATCTCCATTTGCCCTGACCAAAAATCTGGAGCTAGTTTTCTAAGTTGCAGTTCTGAGTTTTGTGGATTTTAATAACTTGAGTTTTGATATTGTATTTTATCTTGACCGTTGGACGTTTGTACATCGACGACGAGGGATGTTTGGTTGTTCTTGCTCACCTAGACCATAGTTTCTAACTTATGTGTGTTTCATGAGCTGTATCATCTTTTCTTGTAATTGATTCTTGTTTTACGATATAACGTATCTGAATTGTAGGTACTTCGCGTGGACTTCGGGATGACAAAGGGAAAACAAGCGTCATCGACTTCGGCAAGCGAGGATCAAGATGAGTAGATGTATATCTACGGGGGAAGTCGGGTGGATGGCGTATCGCATCCCCGCAACAGTAGAATAGGGTATTACTATATTAGTAAGTTTGGATGTGATATTTGGATACTTAGCAAATAGGATATTTAGAAGACCTTAGGTTAGATTAGGTTGATCTAGGAAAACCTATCTATAGGATGATTACCTTAGTGGCGAATCACAGGTTATATGTAGACACACACGCACGCACACGCACACGCACACACTTGATTTTTGTGTGTATATGTATGTATATATATACATGTATGTGAGTATGTATGTGTGTGTGTATATACATATACACGGGTGATGAGGATAGCATGTGATATGTGGAGATGAGTCGATATGATCGGGCATAATGCCGTGAGATTTGGATATGTGATTGAGTCGTGATATGGTATGTGATGTGATATTCTAATGGATCGTTGGGCGATATGTATTCATACATACGATGATATGTGAGTTGATAATATTTGAATGTACGAGACTTTAGAACCGTACCCATGATCATGATATGGACGATGATGATACCGTACGAAGGATGATATTATATATGATTTTGACCCGTACCCTTAACTTTGAGGATGTCGTACGATGGATATTACCGTACGAGACATATAAGATGATTGATTCGCACTCTTAGTTCGAGAATGCCGTACTATGTATTATACAGTACGTGACGCTATGAGCCTGGATCGCCGACTACTAGGTATATCGACTCAGAATTTAGGTAGATTTTCTTATCCTTCCGACTAATTTCTTAGTTAGTCTCTTAGTTATTTAGGTAGATACTAAACTAGGCTCGAGTCATACATATTTTCAAAACTAACGAATCGTGAGTATTTTTAAAAACAGCCCGAAAGATACTACGGATTTTTTAAAGGACATATCTTTTCTCAAAAACCCCGTAGCCCCTACTTTTCTAAAAACCATGATTCGTGCTATTTCAAAACACTAAAACCGTATGACTCGTACACTGATACGTATATTTTATAATGCTACATTTACTATTCACTTGTTCTGTTATTTTTATGTTGTTCTCATTGCATTGCATATTTATTACATGTGTTTTTTTAGTTATTATGAATCCCATCTGTTAGGACACCAGCACCATTACCGATGATGCGTATGTTCCACGTACACTTACTTGCCGGCTCACACACATCATCATCGGTAATTACCATATCACGTACACTTTAGAAAATGTTACTTCATTGGTATAACCTGCTAGCTGGTAGTTTTAACATAGTACTAGTATGCTAACTCTCATATGCTAGTTTAGATATTGCATTATTTACTTAGATACCCCATGCATTTATATATTCATTCTGTTATGCAATATTGTGGGCTTTATGCCGATATTCACTGCTTATTAACTCTTGATTTTGGGATTTCGGATTTTCCATGAGATTTCTGGATTTGGGGGAAACCGCAAGAATTTCATAAACTCATTATCATTTTAAAAATGCAAGTTGTGGTTTTCTCATGATATGATGTATATGGCGTCCATCATGAGTTTTCCTGATTGAGTTGGTTTTCGAGACCCGATTCAAGGAGTAGGATGAACCGTTTTGGGTACATGGTGGACCCGGTAAGGTACCCAGGGGCAAGAAGCTTGAGTTGTAGACGATGAGCCTGGCAGGGGCAGACTACCTACCGGTAATATTTGGCACGGCGGATATCCGGAGGATACCGACCGTAGTCGTGAGATTTGATGATATAGGCCGATTCGGACTGACGGACTCGGGATATTGAGGATTTTGTGTCGATATTTGACACGGATTTCTGTTGATTTCATTGATGATACTCCAGTTTTTACACTAAAATCTTACTGAGATAAGAACACAGCTTTCTCATACAGATATATTCTGATTTCATTCTTGATGCATTCATACATCATATATATGACATGTTGCTAGTTGAGGAACTGACACGAGCTCTTGATAACACACTTATGTTTAAATGATTACCCTCGCCACTACTAGATGTTTTAGTGTATATTATGAGTACATTATTGTATGACCTAGGAGATCGTCATACATTCAGTTCTACTCGGTGATGTCTTCTACTCACGAGTTGGCAACTCACCCCTGTTGTGCCACAGTTTCTTGCAGGTTTAGTCGTACAGGTTCCATGGCGGCTTCGCTGGCACACCACTTCCTTCCGGGTGATTGCTTTGATAGGTGGTTTCATTTGTATCGTGACCACCGTTGTACTTTTATTTATTTCAGTTGTATTTAGTAAGCTCCATCAACCAGACTTGTATATTTAGTAGACTTAGAAACCCACAGTTATATATTCTTTCGGCCTTAGAGTCGCGCTTGTGTATTTATTACTGTTTCTGGTTTTCTTGATGACATTAGTTTTCTTTACTTTATTTCTGAGTTTGATCCTCGCCTCCGGCATTGTATATTTATATTACTTGCGTGGTTGTTTCCGCCAATTGGGGAAGAGCTAGCTCCCGCTTGGGGATGCCTATATTTATATTTACTTGTACCATTTTCGGGTTAAAAATAAAAAAGGAGGTGCTGCCCAAATTTTCAATGACGAAAATGTTTTCAAGATAAATATAAACATTGTGTTTTCATATACTATTATCTATGTTTTAAAAAAAACTTGATTTCAGTAAACCTTATTTCAAAACTGCACCTCCTCTATTTTCCTCTAAAAAAGTTTAGATTTTCTGGGCTTTTGGCTTACTTGTATTAGGTGTGGTCCTATAGACTTCACCTGATTCAAGGGCGAGTCACGTGCCTTTTCCGGGTCATGACAAAGTTGGTATCAGAGTGCTAGGTTTAACCTTGGTTCGAGTCTAGGTTTGACTACGTGGAGTTTAGGGCGTATATTTATATTCAGAACCTAGGCTTGACCTTACGGAACTTAGACTTAGCCGAGGGGGTATTAGACCCGAACTTTCGTCGCGTAGGTTGACATTGGTTGATGGGGTAGGTGACTTAAGTAGAGTGACGTACCGTGTGTATGTTCCGCAGCATACTTACGATACGCTACTCTGCTTAAGAAGCCTTAGGATGTACATTTCTTAGGCACTGTATTTTTATTCGTTTCTATGATCTATCCTCATCGATGTCGGGTTGTGGTTTCTGTTACCACGGCTATACGAGCAGAGAGAGAGCTGTGGCTAGAGTTGCGGTCAGTACGAGCTCGTCAGAGACAAGGACTGACCAGGTTGTTTTCCAGTAGCATATGAAACACGTCGATATATTGTTATTTATCCGTTGACACGAGCATTTGAGATCTACCCCAGATGATTGGGCTATTGCCAGAGGCCAGCTGTTCCCCTCCGAATGGACGGCGCGACACGGCGTCTCGCCTGAAATTCGGGAAGATGCTAATTGGTGCTATCCGTCCACCTCTCCGAAAATGCCAAGTTGATTTATGGCACCATGTATCGAAGGTTTAAACGGATGAGGCCGATGTAGAAGACTTCGTCAGATTCCCCCTCGTTTGAGGGGTTTTTGATTGTGGGGACGCTTTTCCCTGCAGGCGCAAGCCCCTGCAGTTAATTACGCTACCGCATCGCGGTAACAACTTTCTCCTTCTCCAGATGGTCACTTCGTGTCGTGTGTATTTATTTTATGTTTTGTTGCCCGTGGATTGTTTACGGAGACCGGGTTATGTCGTCGCCCGTAGGGCGTGGACTAGTCCAAATCCGTGTTATCTTAGATTTGGGTTTGGGGGTTTGGTTTGAGGATACGTTAGCTATACTTGAGGCTAAGATCAACTCAAACGTTTGTTAAGGATACGTTAGTCTAGTTTGAGACTAAGATCAACTTAACGGGATCGTTTAGATCCGACAAAGGAGCGTTTGGGCTCCATTGTTCCAGTTTAGGGACATAGTGGTCCATCGTATGTATGGCCGTCGGGACCCGTCACCTCTCTGACGACGTTGAAGGATTACAACGACGGATGTCAGAGGAGTTCAGAGATGTACCCTCGAGCCAGAATTAATTTAGGGGATTCATAGTCCAGTCTGTTTGAAGGTTTAAGGATACGTTAGCCATCTTTGAAGCTAAGATCAGCTTAAACGGGACCGTTTAGATCCGACAAAAGAGCATGCGGGGCTCTATTGTTCTAGTTTAAGGACATTGCGGTCCATGGGTAGTTTAAGGACATTGCGGTCCATCGTTAGTTTTAAGACATCTCGGTCAAGGTTAAGGACGTCGTAGTCCGTGGGTTTAAGGACCCCACAGTCCATTGTTAGTTTTAAGACATCTCGGTCAAGGTTAAGGACGTCGTAGTCCATGGGTTTAAGGACCCCACAGTCCATTGTTAGTTTTAAGACATCTCGGTCAAGGTTAAGGACCTTATAGTCCATGGGTTTAAGGACCCCACAGTCCATTGTTAGTTTTAAGACATCTCGGTCAAGGTTAAGGACCTCATAGTCCATGAGTTTAAGGACCCCACAGTCCATATCAATGTGTGGTCATCGGGACCCGTCACCTCTTTGAAGACATTGAGGGATTACAATGCCAAGTATCAAAGGAGTGAAGAGATGTACCCTAGAACCAGAGTGGATTAAATAGTCCTTGGCCCAATTTGGGATCAAGACCAATTAATTATGTTATAAGCCCATTAGCCCAGTTGATTACGAATTGAGGACTTATGGCCAGCTTGGGCTAAGTCCAATCAGGAGAGGCTTTGCCTCTATCCATTTAGCCAATTGGACCAATGTCTAGTGTTAAACACTAAAGACCAACCAGTGTTGAACACTGAGAATGAGATTGACAAGTTAGTGTTTAACACTAAAAGATAATTGGTGTTAAACACCAGCAACAGGGCTTTCAAATTAGTGTTAAACACTAAAACAGATCAGTATCAAACACTGGCAACAGAGATCTCAAATTAGTGTTAAACACTAAGGTAGTCAGTGTTGAACACTGCAAATAAAGTTTTTTGATTAGTGTTGAACACTAAGGCCCAACAGTGTTTTAACACTGGGTTCGGGAGTTTCAATTTAGTGTTAAACACTAAGGCAAGAGGGGTCACGTGGCGACACGTGAGAGCGCCCTCCCTTCATTTATTCTGCTGAGATTATCGCATCTTTCAGAGCATCACGTGCCATCACGTGACGGGCATTCAAATGCTTGTGTGTTAAAACTTCTGTCAAGGGTCACGTGGGTCACGTGGGGCACTGCCTCAAAGGGGCTTTCTGTAGGTCTTTTGGGGAGGGTCACGTGGTGGCACGTGACCCTGCCTCTATGTATGTTGTTTAGAGGATCTGTTAATCTTTTCCAGGAATTAAATTCCTCATAGGGTTGAACCCTGACAATAATTTCAGAGGAATTAAATTCCTACTTCCTTTCGAAGATTTATATTCTGGAATAGAGTTGGACTCTGAATTTTCTGTAGGAATTAAATTCTTCATATATGTGAAGAACTGAATAGGGTTAAACCCTAATAAAAGCTTTTAAGGAATTAAACTCCCATTCTCTGTTAAATTATGATTAAGGGAATTAAATTCCCGCTGTTTCAACAGAACTAGGTTCTTAATTAGGGTTAAACCCTGTTTCTCTTTGTTCTGAAGGAATTAAATTCCCATGACACAGGGTCAAACCCTAATTTTATTTTAAAGGAATTAAATTCCTATAGTTCTGTGAGAATTAAATTCTCGTGCTTCCGTTCCCTCTCTATGTTTTGGATCTGCATGGCAGGATCTCGACCCATTGAGAATTAAATTCTCAACTTCAAGGGGAGATGTGCACTTTGCAGATCCTCTATCAAAGAGAGAAGAAATATGTTCTTCTGTTTTATATATCAGAGTTAAACTCTGTCGAGAATTAAATTCTCTTTTCTTTCAAGGAGCCTTCCCTTTCTTACCTAGGGTTTTCTTTTTTGCAGAAGATCCAAATTCCTCAAAGTATCAAGGCTCTCTCCCTTTTCTTTTTCTCTGCGTATCTATCTCTATCTTGTGTCTTGGCTCCTATTTATAGGAGAAGCAGCCGAATCAATTAGTTTTTTGACGAATCTTCATTGAGCGATTTGATTTGCATCCATCATTCGTTTTTGACCTTTGGATTATTAGGTGAATTTTATTCACCATTGGATTTCAAATCCAGGGATTCTCTTTTGTTATTTCGGTTAGATTTAAAGGGGAAATCTTTCCAAACCCGAGATTTTCCCATGGATAGATGATATTTAATCACCTCTGAATCTTCAATTCGATTGGTTCCAGATAATCGCTTTCCTTTGGAAAGATTTGAATCTCTTTCAGAATTTAATTCTGTTAACAAAATGGGCTTTGAAAGCCGGTCACGTGTGGGCACGTGACCCATGGTCAGTGTGGGCACGTGACCCTCTTTGGAATGAGCCCTCTTCTTTCCTTTTGCGCTCTGTCTTCTGGTTGCTGCTTAACCGTCACGTGCCACCACGTGACCCCTGGTCACGTGTGAGCACGTGACTCTTGTCTGGACTCTTTTTCTTGATTTAACTGGAGAACAATTCTGATGTTTTGAGCGTCACGTGCCAACACGTAACCCCTGGTCACGTGGGAGCACGTGACCTCTTTTGAAGCTTTTTCCTTGATTTGATCAAGGAACCGATATGCCTTTGAATCCGCTTTAAAATGTCACGTGCCAACACGTGACCCTGGTCACGTGGGAGCACGTGACCCTTTCTGAAGCCCTTTTCTTTGATGTAGTCAAGAAGCTGAATCTGCCTTGATGATGCTTTTAGATGTCACGTGCCAACACGTGACTGCTGGTCACGTGTAAGCATGTGACCCTCTTCTGAAGCTTTTTCCATAAGCTTTTCTGATTTTAAATCAGGAAACAAATGCCCCCACAGCGTTATTCTCACGTGTCTGCACGTGAGTGCAACGCTGTCACCTCTTATGACCGTTGGATTCCTCTAGGGATCTAGGGAGATGAAACGTTTCCATTGCCTTCTATAAATACCTCTGTCTCTTCATAGGAGCCTTCACTTTGCTCATCTTCTTCTTCTGAGAACTTTTTCCTTGAGAATTTAATTCTCGCTTCCAGAGCTTAGTTCTTTGTCTTGAAACAATCTTCAGAGTTTAACTCTGTTCGAAAAGAATTCTTTTCCTCAGGTAATGTTCTTGGACAAACGATAGACCTTCACATTCCTCTGGATTTTAAATCTAAAACAAGGGTTTTTACCCTTTTTTCTTCATGTTTTTCCATAAGAACATGAAACCGCTTAACCTTCAAACTGTAGATCTCTTAGGGTTTAGATGATCTTTAGGGAAGTGGTGATGACAATCTGTGGAATTCAATTCCGTTTCAAGAAAATGTTTTATGGGAATTTAATTCCCTTTTCTAAAAGGAATTTAATTCCTGTGAAGAACTCAGTTTCTTCACGTGGAGCCCTCTTGAGGTCTCTTGGCCCGAGGTTGTCCTTCTGCAATCGATGAAACAGGAACTTTCTAATGATTCTCATGACCTTTATTTCAGGTATTATGGATGCCCATCTGTATGGTCTTGACGAGATCATTTCCTATGGGAATATTCGTGCCCTGGGCCGTAGTCAGAATCAGGAGTTCACCAACGCTCAGTGTGCTGAGATTATGAGCCGCTTTGACGAGTACAACCATCGGCTACTCCCCCGTCGCTCTTCTCTTCTGAGGCTCATCGTGCTGGCGATTTGGGAGGCGCTTCCTCTCTTCTGTGCCGGTGTGCCACTCAGGGCATTGGACGTTGCCGAGGATAAGATACATTCGGTGTATCTGATGAGTCTGATCTCGAAGAGAAGGCGTGACAACCTCATCGATCTTTTGCACCAGGCGTTTCAGCAGTCGGCCATACTTGCCGCCTACCGGAGGGTGGAGGACATCCGCGAGGACCCCGACGCTTGCGATCGTGAGAGAAAACATACTCGGGAGGTTCGAAATGCTTGGAGGATCTTGGACAAGGTTAAGCTTGAGTTTCTCAATCCGTGCCCCGCGTCTGAAGTCTTACCATTGTAAAAGTTTTCTCTTTATTTTGTATGACCTTCTTGAAGTATGAATGATAAGTTCTATTATGTCTTTGTATGTCTGCATGCTTTTCTCTGGGATTTTATCATTTTGCTACCGTTGTTGTTGGTGCTTTCAATATGCAGGGTGCTACTCCTCTTTTTTTTTAGTGTACATCAGGTTTAGGCCTCACGTAGTCTGCACGTGGGGTCCCTTGATGTGGCTGTTCACAAAATCTTCCCATGCCCTATTTTCAGTGCACAATATCAGACGCAGAAAAAAAAGGCCTTGGAAATAGTTCCATCCCCTTGATTTTCGATACCTTTCCTTTTTTGGGCCTTGGAAATAGCTTCACCATGCAAGATTTTCCGCGCACAGCACTTAATGCATTTTCTTATATATGAGGCTATAGCTTCCTTTTCCCCTCACAAAGAGATTTATATTATTATTATTTTTTTTATCTTGGAGTAACTTGTCTTGAGAAACAAACGAGCGCCATGGCCTGCAATCGCCCTCATGCTCGTCGACAGCCATGGGAAGTTCCTATTGAGGAGATGGTCCCCCGCTTTGCTGCTCGGTTGGTGGATCCCCTCCTTACCGACAATGAATGCGACTCAGCCATGCATGAACTCTCGATCCGAAGGGGGTCCCCCCTCCCGATGGGTTCTCTCTGGCTCCGGATGATTCTCACGGCCGTGCTTGCCGACATCCCTCCTCACCCGGCGGAGATGACCCTGGCGATGCTCGACGCGGCAGAAGAAAAGCTCGAGGGTTTTGATGAAGCGTGCCTGATTACTCAGGCTTTGAAGGATTGCTCAATTCATCTGCTGAGCCAGATCAAGGCCCGGCGAGCTATTATGTCTGCTTTCGCGGACGAACACGGCGCCAATCGATGGGGAGCGACTCCTCGTGAGAACCGTCGCTTTGACGTGCTGGAGAAAGCAGAGAGAGAGATGGAGAATTTTGTCCTCTGCTTCATTAACCCTTGTGCCGTTGATCCCATGTTTGGTGACCTTTTCCGTTAGCGTAGAACATTTTTAAATTAGTCCCTCCTTTTTTACGCTTTATGCCGAAATTCCATGTAGGCTTGGTGCTAGTATGTATGTTTCCGCTTGCATAAATAAACTTTGTATTCTTCTCATGAGAACTTTCTTTAATTGCAAATGCTATCATCACTTTCCTTTCTTGTTGCCTTTCACGTCAGGTGATGTGAGCGCGTTTTAGATCGATTATTCCCGTCGACTGGAAGCCCATTTATACGGTCTTGTAAATGTCTTGTTTCCAAGGCCGCAGTCACGAAAGCGAGCTTACGTGGCCTGATAGAGCGACACGTAGCGAACATATTGTTGTGCGAGAAAAGGGCTCGGCCGTAAATTTTCGGAGAGGGAATTGGCTTCTAAGGCGCTGAGCGAGCTTCAGGCCAGCCTCACAGCCAAGGCCAACAAAGCATACGAACTCTGGCGGGTGCTTCAGGAGTCTATAAAAGAGGTGGTGGCTCTCGATAAAGCTGCCATGTTCACTCGTGAGAGGGTCGAGGCTCATAAAGCCACCGAGAAAGAGCTCGAAGCTCGGCTCGCTTCGTATCAGGCTCAGCAAGCTCAAGCGGAGGCTCGTCTTCTGGAGATCTTGCGTCATGAAGCCGTGGCTCAGCAACAGAATGACGAGCTGGTAAAATTATTGCACCGCCCGCCGGCTTGAGGACTTGTATCTTTTTTCCCTTTTTTGTACATACTCATGGATGAGAGTATCTTTCTTTTTTGTTTCTTTCATGAATTGTACTTTGTATCCATTTTGGTTTATGAATAAAAGATACATTTTTCTTCTCAATGGTGTGTCCCCATTTTTATTGAATGTATTCTGCGGATATTCTACCTTGATCTCCATGCAGGACAGTGATGGCTTAAGATTCAGGGTTAAGATCTGCTTCCTAAGACTTTTGCATTTTACGAGCCACGAGGGTCTCATAAAGAGTTTTTCTCCCTACAGGTCGAGAGGATCCCATAGGTGTGAGTTCTTCTTAAAGATCGTGAGGATCCTTAAGCGGGTTTTCCCTTGAGAGTCGTAAGGATCTCACAAGAGAGTTTTTCTTCCTTACAGGTCGTGAGGACCTGCAAGTGTCGGATGTGATCATCCTTATCCGTGTTTCACGGAGTCAGGGGTCTCTCCAGGTATTGTAGTTTAAAGACGTCGCAGTCAAGGTTAAGGACCTCATAGTCCGTGGATTTAAGGACTCCACAGTCCGATGTTAGTTTTAAGACATCACGGTCAAGGTTAAGGACCTCATAATCCGTGGATTTAGGGACTCCACAGTCCGATGTGTGGTTGCAGGGACCCATCACCTCTTTGAAGACGTTGAGGAATTACAACGCCAGGCATCAAAGGAGTGAAGAGATGTACCCTTAAACCAAGGCAAAATCTGTAAGGAATCGGGGTGGTTGATCGTTAGTTTTAAGACATCACGGTCGAGGTTAAGGACGTCATAGTCCGTGGATTTTAAGGACTCCACAGTCCAGTATTTGCTCTGGATGCTTCACACGGGTTTACTGCCGTGCTCGGCGAGGACCAGGCTCCGCTCTGGGCATTTTCCGCGGGGTCAAAGAGTGACGTTATCCGCGTTCCACATAACCAGGAATTTTGCACTAGATGCTTCACACGGGTTCACTGCCGTGCTCGGCGAGGACTAGGCTCCGCTCTGGACGTTTTCTACGGGGTCAAAGAGTTACGTTATCCGCATTCCACGTAACCAGGAATTTTGCACTAGGTGCTTCACACGGGTTCACTGCCGTGCTCGGCAAGGACTAGGCTCCGCTCTGGATGCTTCACACGGGTTCACTGCCGTGCTCTGCGAGGACCAGGATCCGCTCTGGACGTTTTCCACGGGGTCAAAGAGTGACGTTATCCACGTTCCACGTAACCAGGAATTTTGCACTAGATGCTTCACACGGGTTCACTGCCGTGCTTGGCGAGGACTAGGCTCCGCTCTGGATGCTTCACACGGGTTCACTGCCGTGCTCTGCGAGGACCAGGATCCGCTCTGGACGTTTTCCACGGGGTCAAAGAGTTATGTTATCCGCGTTCCACGTAACCAGGAATTTTGCACTAGATGCTTCACACGGGTTCACTGCCGTGCTTGGCGAGGACTAGGCTCCGCTCTGGATGCTTCACACGGGTTCACTGCCGTGCTCTGCGAGGACCAGGATCCGCTCTGGACGTTTTCCACGGGGTCAAAGAGTGACGTTATCCGCGTTCCACATAACCAGGAATTTTGCACTAGATGCTTCATACGGGTTCACTGCCGTGCTTGGCGAGGACTAGGCTCCGCTCTGGATGCTTCACACGGGTTCACTGCCGTGCTCTGCGAGGACCAGGATCCGCTCTGGACGTTTTCCACGGGGTCAAAGAGTGACATTATCCGCGTTCCACGTAACCAGGAATTTTGCACTAGATGCTTCACACGGGTTCACTGCCGTGCTTGGCGAGGACTAGGCTCCGCTCTGGATGCTTCACACGGGTTCACTGCCGTGCTCTGCGAGGACCAGGATCCGCTCTGGACGTTTTCCACAGGGTCAAAGAGTGACGTTATCCGCGTTCCACGTAACCAGGAATTTTGCACTAGATGCTTCACACGGGTTCACTGCCGTGCTTGGCGAGGACTAGGCTCCGCTCTGGATGCTTCACACGGGTTCACTGCCGTGCTCTGCGAGGACCAGGATCCGCTCTGGACGTTTTCCACGGGGTCAAAGAGTGACGTTATCCGCGTTCCACGTAACCAGGAATTTTGCTGAATATATCTGCATTTCACGGAATGGAGGTTTGACTCTTGGTGATATGTATATCGCCGAGCCATGGAACTGGGGATTGCCGCTGTTCCGTTTCGCTTGATGTTGTGTCTGCTACCATGAGACGAACGTCGAGATGATCTCTAGGCTATCTGTGAACCGTCGAGATTTGGCTTCTTGTTATGATGAAACCTGGGGGAGGAGTATGATCCTTTCTTTGTTTGCGCCCCTGAATTGTATACAGGGACAGATGTAACATCACCTGTAGGGCGAGGATTTCACTTTTATTTTATTTCTTTTTCCGCGATGCTCTATCATTTCAGCTTTTATATCGCGAAGGTCGCGATTGCCCCATCATTTCGGCTATTTTTCGCGGTGCCCAATCATTTCGGCTATTTATTTATTCTCTACTCGCTGCTTTTATTGCGAGTTGCCCCATCATTTCGGCTATTTTTCATCCATACATTTTTACTTGCTGCTTTTTATTGCAAGTTGCCCCATCATTTCGGCTATTTTTCATGCATACATTTTTACTTGCTGCTTTTATTGTAAGTTGCCCCATCATTTCGGCTATTTTGTAGGCATGTGTGGCTTGCTAGCTTTTTCGCCGCAAGCTTGGATTTTAGACACCGATTTCGACATTAGCACCGCTACAACTGGAATGTTGCCAGGAGCGAATCATCATTTGCCTTTGTCGATGATGAACAAAGGTGGCTCAGCAAACAGGGTTAAGGGTCCTGTCAACCAAGGCTTTTGACTTCATGAGCCGTAAGGGTCTCACAAAAGGTATTTCTCCCTACAAGTCGTGAGGATCTTGCAGGTGTATTTTCTCCTTAGGGATCGTGAGGATTCCTAAGTGTGTGTTCCTCTGTAAGTCGTTGTTAGTTGTATGTATGCCCTAGAGGCCAGTATTGTACAGATGATGTATATTATATTGGATGCTTGGACATATATAGAGATGACTTTCTTGCTCGACATGATAGTATGCTATCTGGTTGCCATTTATCTTAACATGTACACTAGTCTCTTTATACTGTCTTATAGTTACATGTTGGTAAAGCCCTTAGGATTTGTACTTGACTACCTAGACTATGATGCAGATCATACTAGTGGGAACATGGTAGTCCATAAGTACATCCTTCAAGGTCCCTAGTCGTGGGTATCTCGAGACGGGGCATCGACATACCAGAGTAGACTAGCGTATACGCTTCTCGACCCATGTGATGGGCGATGGATGATCCCATATCCATTGGTGTTTGACATCAGAGATGGTATACGGGTGCTCAGTGGAAACTGGGTACACTGGACGGACTCGCCGAGAACTCCCAGATGGTATTATACCTCACGTCAGATGGCAGTTCTCAGGTGACACTTGTACAGGTTAGTCTGTAGACCCGAGATCGTCATAGAGTCTTGTGTGATTCCCACTGTGCTTTGATCTCCACCTTACCACGTCCATGAGGGCGTGCAAAACGGTGGTCTTTGGGTACAGTCCCGAGTCACATGGAGGCAATGAGCGATAGGAGGGGTTTCGTCTCTCCCGGTATTGGGGGTTGATGTTGCGCAGTGCTCGATTGGCCGTAACAGGGAAGTCCCTGGCCAGGGCTGATCAGAGATTTGCTGGTAAGTGTTACCAGTAGTTTCTCGACCCGTTACGAGCCTCACATCAGCACGACTTATCGGGTTATTGGGGTCTGACGTATACCACCCCTAGACTTGATATGCGACGTATCAGACGAAGAGACTTGACTGTATGGTAAGTGTTACTGGTCGGATTCGCAGGAGTGTGAGCGGGCTAGCTCGTCGATCTTCTGATCGCTCAATACCCGGGTGGCCGTTACGTTTAGCAGACCGCTTGCGGCTTGTGGGTGCTTGATATGATCATCATCTGCTACCGGAGTATTGACGAGTCTTTAGAGTCCTACACAGAGGTTTCCTGGCTCAAGCGAAATGAAATAGGAGCGCATATGAGATATGTGCAGGACCGAGAATAATGCGTGTATGTGATACCGCATTTCATTCTCGCGATATATGTTTCGAATGGTTATATTCGATATGACCTAGTTATCGAATCATTGATTCGATAAATCGATGCATTGAATACTAGTCGGTTATGTGCGACATGACCGGATCATTGAATCAAGTGTTGATTTAATGATTTAATGTATAATTATATATTTGATATATTACTTTGCATTAACTAGTATTGGTTCACTTTAAACGGATTTTTCTCACTTGGATTGCACATTGTATATGTGATATACTTTCGTGCACTTTTCTGTATCATGTTTGATGATACTTGATCATTATGTTAAGTGTATAGAATTAATCCATGGTTAATTTGATAATTAGGGTTTTGCATATTCATTTATTTATTTATTTATTTATTTATTTATTTGGAAAAGAATTTGATGAGAATGGTGGCTCTTTTTGTTTTAAGTTGAAGCTTCATGAAGCTTTGACTTTGCTAACCATCCTTATCCTCATGCTTAACCCTAACCCTCTAAAGTGACCATGGTTAATTCTCTACACTTAACCCTAGTTCAAGATATGATAAGTATTTGATTTATTTTATTTTTATCATAAGACTTATCATAATCTTTTCTTGAGCTCATCTTCTTCTTCTTCTTCAAGCTTGCTACTCCAATGGCAACTTGAGCTTTAGTGAGTTAAATCCAAATCCAAAGTGAACCCACCTCCTATTTCTTCACCCTCTACCTCTTGCCAAGTTGTTTTGGGTGTTTTCTTCACAAGTTTCACAAGTTTGTGAAGTCGGAGCTTGAGTTTGTGCAACCTCGACGTAGATCGTCTTTGACACAAAGCCGACGAGCTATTCCGCTTGCTTTCCCGATGAAGCCGATGATCGAGTCGAGGATTCATGATGGACAGCGAGGACATGACGTTGCGGAGCCGTGGAGGTGGAAATCTGGATCTACAAAGGTTGTATATCCGTATCATAGTAGTTAACTGTTAACTAGCTTTATATTTCGCCTAAACATCTAGTTAAAGATCCGTAGTCTAGGGTTTCTCGGCACTAAAAATTTTTATTTGGCATGTTCGATGCCTTGTGAGAACCCACTAGGGTGCCTAGGAACCTTTCACTGGTATCAGAGACTAGCTAGAGCCTTAGGCGAAGTCCCGACGACGTTTGAAGTCCGAACGAACACGAAACCCACATACTTTAGAGCTCTCTGGACATTTTCATAAATCTGGGAGTTTTTGATATTTAAAATGTCTAAAAAATTCAGCATAGAATTCTAAGCATTACTGTGTAAAACGATTCCATGTACTGTTCATTGTGCCGCGGAAGCGCGGCAGAATCATGCTTTATGCCGCCCTTCCGCGGCCACATGGTGACGTCATCTCATTTTTTTTCCACAGTAATACCTGATAAATTCTGGTGAGTTTTCTGGATATTTTTAAATTTATTTAAGGGATGAGTGCTCTGGAGTTATATTGGGAATCGATGAATTCGATCGGAAAATCAAACTTCGTCTAAGTGTTTTTCCAGATAATTGTAGAATATGTTAAAGAGTTCGACCGGATATAAATACCCAGGTTTTCCCCTGCCGGAATATCCAAGTGTTGGATTATTGTGTGGTTAAAAGACGTTCTGAGTAGTGCAAGTAACGCGATGGTCCCTCTAGAAGACACAAACCTTAACTCGATTATGTAACCGTCTTGAACTGCCCTTTGAACCTTCGGGTTTGGGGCAGTACGGCGTGCCACATGTGAGGCGTTGGCTTGACCCTTCTACGGCTGGACCGTCGGTACTGAGGTATGAAGTGAATGTCTTTGAGCCTATTTCATGTGTTGATCGGTGTCGGGAAAACTTGGGTGTTCGAATGTTCGATCGGAAAGTTTGATATATTCTATTTATCCGGAATTGGATACAATAATTGGAATTCACAAACAGTTATGTGATAACTGAATGAATGTTATAGATCTAGCAGTTTAGTTTCACAAGATATCGAAAAGAGTTTTCGATGATGGGACTAAAATGCGGGGTTTATAACTGTTAGGCATGTGATGTCTAAAGAGGTTGCGGATTCCAATTGTTGTAGTTTTACACTTTCTTTTCTGTGACCGTAAGTGTAGTATGTTCATATCGCCGGTTTCGTTGCTATACGTCAAGGACAATTGGGGTATGCATACTTACTTACGTTGATGACATGTGATGTTATGTGTTGCTGGATATGTTATATTGGATCGTCGTATTTGAATAGCCGGGGTTTTTATGTGAGATGAGTGTTTTTCATTTTCATTCATGTAAAAACTTGTATGTAATATTCTTTTATTCGGGGCACTTCCAGGATGCGGGAGTTGTCACCCTTTGTATATTATTTACTTTTCTGCACTAGGATAGACCCAAGGAGGGGAGCACAAGTAACCGGGTTCTGGGGTCCAGTGGGAGACCAACTCGAGGAGTCGAGTCCGGGTCTCCTAACCCTAGAATTGGCAGGGTTGCTTGCCGCTCTCGTAGGGGTCTGGGGGTGTGGGATTGGCTATTCATCACGACCGTGGAATCCGTGTTTTATACTGGCTCGTATTGAAAACACGGACGTCCTAGTATATCCAATATTTCATATGTTTATTCTGCTGCGATATCTGTGTTGTGATTCTGAGATGGATATAGTATATAGTATATATGATATATTATATAGACGTTACTTATGTTTTACACCCGCGCTAGCCCTGCCCTGCTCTGTCGTTAGTTACCTAACCTAACGGTGCACGAGGGGACATCGAGGCGAATACGGATGGCATAAGTGTACGTCATATCTATCTGTGATGTTTAGGTATTTAAATGATGGGACTTCATTAATGTGATTAATGAAAGATAAGAAACCTAAGATGTTGTAGAATCGAATTTTAAAATAAAAAAGGTAGCTACAGTTCTTGCTTTGCATAGCGGTATATATGATATACCCCGCACCTCATTCGACGAGGAAAGGACCGAGATCCCTTCACCGGGAGTGACTCCTTTAGCAATAACTGGCAGATGCTGCACACTCGGTTTGGCTTTGATTGCTTTTAAGAGTTTTTGCTTTGCACAGTGATATATATGATATATCCCGCACCTCATTCGACGAGGAAAGGACCGAGATCCCTTCGCCGGGAGTGACTCCTTTAGCAAAACTAGAAAAGCCTCAAAATCACTCCATTTCAAAACATCATTTGATTCTACAACGATATCAAGTTCATTACGCTCATGGTTTTTATGAAAAACCTGCGTAGCCCTCCGTCATTTCAGATAAATTACATATAGTATTCGTGCTACATTTGTTGGCTTTCGTCAAGGTGTAGTGTGCGGTAGCTATGTGCTGTTTATCTGCTGCATATGATGCGACTGGATTAGGGTAGTCGTACGGCTTTGTTGGCTTTCGTCAAGGGTCGTGCGGGTGGGTTTAATTCAGTCAAGAAATGTACGGGTTGAACTTGACTAGCGGGCTGTGGTTTGTTGGCTTTCGTCAAGGTCATAGCACGCTAGGGGCAAAATATTATCGGGAATTTCAAGTGTTGAAATTTGCAATGAGATTGCATACCTTCTATGAGATAGTTGGATCCCGATACCCGCTGCGAGTAAGAGTTACTCCTGGGAGAGTTTTACACATTACAATTAGCCGATCAAGTAGGTGTCTAGAAAGGTGTTAACGAGGTTATGCCTCTGGGAAAACGAGGTTTACAGTAATTAGGTTCGTGCGAAAGCACGGGGGACCTCCCTCAAAGTACCGACACTGGCCTGGCTGAAAGATTGGCGAACTTGTAGTGTGTAATTAATCCCGGCTAGTCTTTCCTTTTAGGGTTTGGAGGAAGATTTGATAAAAAGCAGTGGGAGCCATCCTGATTAGATAAGATAATAACCAATCTGATCTTGCACGAGCATACGCTAAAGTGTTTTCTTCTCTCTCTCTCCAGGTAGCGACCATTTCATGCCTTAATAAAGATAATAAAATGGATGTATTGACCGAACCCGCATGTTATACTGTGCTGGGGAACGTTGGTTCCGTTCTTTCCTATAAGAGTTATAGGACTGAACAGGATATAGGGGAATACCAGGATTCCCATGCCACCCGAATGAAGAAAGTACATGATGATGCATTTTCTTCGGGTGTGTTCGTTACTGAGAACTGTTTCTCCATTTGCTCTACGTCCTGGGTATTGGATACCGGGTCAGGATCCCATATATGTAATCAGTTACATGGGCTAAGGAAAGGTAGAGAACTTGGAGAAGGTGATAAAGACATTAGAGTTGGAAATGGTGAAATTGTTGCAGCTAAGACTGTCGGGGAATATCACCTTGTATTACCAACTGGTAATACATTGGTTCTGAACGAATGCTATTACATGCCGAACCTGATATGCAACATTATATCGGTTTCTTTGCTAAGTAAAGAAGGATATAATTTTGTATTACAGGACAATGTTATGAACATTTTCCATAACCAAAAGTTGGTTGGATCAGGCACGTTGTGCAATGGCATTTATGTTCTAAACCAATCAACAGTCCTGAGCATAACAAACACACACAAGAGGAAGAGTTCTGAACTCAACGAATCCTTTTTGTGGCATTGTAGACTGGGTCACATCAATGTGACACGACTGGCTAAGTTGCATAAAGATGGATATTTGAAACCTTTCGAATTTTCATCTTATGACACTTGCCAGTCATGTCTCAAAGGCAAGATGACCAAGACTCCGTTTTCGGGACACGGAGAAAGAGTTACCGAACTCTTAGGACTGATACATAGTGATGTATGTGGTCCCATGTCTACACATGCCAGGGATGGTTCTTCGTACTTCATTACATTCACTGACGATCTCTCAAGATACGGACATGTGTACTTGATAAGACACAAGTCTGAAGCTTTTGAGAAATTTAGAGAATATAAACAAGAAGTCGAAAACCAAACCGGAAAAAGTATTAAAATCCTTCGATCTGATCGAGGAGGTGAATACTTGAGCAATGAATTCCTGGAATTCCTAAAAGAGAATGGGATTCTCTCTCAGCTGACTCCTCCATATACACCACAGCACAACGGTGTATCAGAACGGAGGAACCGCACCCTATTAGATATGGTGCGCTCTATGATGAGCACAGCTGAGTTACCTATTTCCTTCTGGGGGTATGCGCTTGAGACAGCCATACATCTATTGAATATGGTCCCCACCAAATCTGTGCCTACCACTCCATATGAGATATGGAAAGGGAAGAGACCATGTCTTAACTATGTTAAGATATGGGGTTGTCCAGCCTATGTCAAACGACAAAATCCGGACAAACTCGAGGCACGGTCTGTTCTATGCAAATTTGTAGGATATCCCAAGAATTCTCAAGGGTATATCTTCTACCACCCTGAGGAACAAAGAGTGTTTGTTTCTCGGCATGCCACCTTTTTAGAAAAGGAATTTCTTGAAAAAGAGATTAGTGGTCATGAGGTAGAACTGGAAGAGGTTCCAGCTGCAGAAGCTACAACAGAAGATCTGGTGGAACCAAAGGATTCTGTAGTTCCCGACGAACCTCAGCCTCTCCGCCGATCTAGTAGGGTTCCTCGCCAACCTGAGAGATACTACGGTTTTCTCATTGATGGTGGCAGTGAGGATTGCATCATGGAGGATGATGACCCAACTAGCTTCGAGCAGGCCATCACTAGTGGGGACTCAGTGAAATGGCTGGATGCTATGCGGTCCGAGATGGATTCCATGTACACCAACAAAGTATGGACTTTGGAAGTTGCTCCTGAAGGGGTAAAACCCATTGGGAGCAAGTGGATCTTTAAGAAGAAACTTGGTGTAGATGGGAAAGTGGAGACTTTCAAAGCTAGACTTGTAGCAAAGGGTTTTCGTCAAAGACCAGGTGTGGACTATGACGAGACCTTTTCTCCAGTGGCTATGCTTAAATCCATCCGAATCATGCTTGCCATTGCTGCCTTTCATGACTACGAAATCTGGCAAATGGATGTTAAGACCGCCTTTCTAAATGGTGATTTAGAAGAGTGCGTGTACATGACTCAGCCAGAGGGCTTCGTAGACAGTGGGAGCAGCGGGAAGGTGTGCAAGCTGCTTAAATCCATTTATGGATTAAAGCAAGCATCACGGAGTTGGAACATCTGCTTTGACGTCGTTATCAAAGAGTTTGATTTCGTCAAAAATCCAGATGAACCTTGTATCTACAAGAAGGTGGCAGAGAGTAAGGTTGTCTTCCTCGTATTGTACGTGGACGACATACTCTTGATAGGAAATGACATTCCTATGCTGCAATCGGTCAAGCTCTTCTTATCACAAAGATTCTCAATGAAAGATCTTGGTGATGCCTCCTGCATATTGGGAATTAGGATCTATAGAGATAGATCCAAACGGATTTTGGGATTGTCCCAATCCAGGTACATTGACACCATACTAAAGAGGTTTAGTATGGAAGAGTCCAAGCGTGGGAACATGCCCACGATCTCTGGAGTCACTCTCTCCAAAGAGATGTCTCCCAAGACTGATTTGGAGAGAGCTCGCATGCAAGGGATACCCTATGCTTCGGCAGTAGGCTCTATCATGTATGCGATGCTATGTACAAGACCCGATGTAGCATACTCACTAAGTATAGTGAGCAGGTATCAAGCTGATCCTGGAGAGAGTCACTGGACAGCTGTGAAGAGCATTCTCAAGTACTTGCGAAGGACTAGAGATATGTTCTTGGTGTATGGTAACGGAGAACTCCAAGTGGAGTCCTTTACCGATTCGAGCTTCCAGAGTGATAAGGACGACTCTAAGTCGCAGTCGGGTTTTGTCTTTACCCTTTACGGAGGGGCGGTTAGCTGGAAGAGTTCCAAGCAGGAAACCGTGGCAGACTCGACGATGGAGGCTGAATACATCGCTGCCAACGATGCTGCCAAAGAGGCTGTCTGGATCAAGAAGTTCATTACTGAACTTGGAGTGGTTCCATCCATTGAGCATCCAATACCTTTGTATTGCGATAACAATGGAGCGGTGGCTTTGGCCAAGGAACCCAGGTCCCATCAGCGGTCCAGGCATATTCTGAGGCGGTATCACCTGATCCGGGAGATAGTTGATCGCCGGGAGATCGAGGTCAGGAGAGTTGACACGAAGAACAACACGGCGGATCCACTCACGAAGGCCATTCCCCAGATACAGTTTGAGAGACTCTTCGGGATGCTCGGTATGAGATACTACAGCAGCTGGCCCTAGTGCAAGTGGGAGATTGTTAGTTGTATGTATGCCCTAGAGGCCAGTATTGTACAGATGATGTATATTATATTGGATGCTTGGACATATATAGAGATGACTTTCTTGCTCGACATGATAGTATGCTATCTGGTTGCCATTTATCTTAACATGTACACTAGTCTCTTTATACTGTCTTATAGTTACATGTTGGTAAAGCCCTTAGGATTTGTACTTGACTACCTAGACTATGATGCAGATCATACTAGTGGGAACATGGTAGTCCATAAGTACATCCTTCAAGGTCCCTAGTCGTGGGTATCTCGAGACGGGGCATCGACATACCAGAGTAGACTAGCGTATACGCTTCTCGACCCATGTGATGGGCGATGGATGATCCCATATCCATTGGTGTTTGACATCAGAGATGGTATACGGGTGCTCAGTGGAAACTGGGTACACTGGACGGACTCGCCGAGAACTCCCAGATGGTATTATACCTCACGTCAGATGGCAGTTCTCAGGTGACACTTGTACAGGTTAGTCTGTAGACCCGAGATCGTCATAGAGTCTTGTGTGATTCCCACTGTGCTTTGATCTCCACCTTACCACGTCCATGAGGGCGTGCAAAACGGTGGTCTTTGGGTACAGTCCCGAGTCACATGGAGGCAATGAGCGATAGGAGGGGTTTCGTCTCTCCCGGTATTGGGGGTTGATGTTGCGCAGTGCTCGATTGGCCGTAACAGGGAAGTCCCTGGCCAGGGCTGATCAGAGATTTGCTGGTAAGTGTTACCAGTAGTTTCTCGACCCGTTACGAGCCTCACATCAGCACGACTTATCGGGTTATTGGGGTCTGACGTATACCACCCCTAGACTTGATATGCGACGTATCAGACGAAGAGACTTGACTGTATGGTAAGTGTTACTGGTCGGATTCGCAGGAGTGTGAGCGGGCTAGCTCGTCGATCTTCTGATCGCTCAATACCCGGGTGGCCGTTACGTTTAGCAGACCGCTTGCGGCTTGTGGGTGCTTGATATGATCATCATCTGCTACCGGAGTATTGACGAGTCTTTAGAGTCCTACACAGAGGTTTCCTGGCTCAAGCGAAACGAAATAGGAGCGCATATGAGATATGTGCAGGACCGAGAATAATGCGTGTATGTGATACCGCATTTCATTCTCGCGATATATGTTTCGAATGGTTATATTCGATATGACCTAGTTATCGAATCATTGATTCGATAAATCGATGCATTGAATACTAGTCGGTTATGTGCGACATGACCGGATCATTGAATCAAGTGTTGATTTAATGATTTAATGTATAATTATATATTTGATATATTACTTTGCATTAACTAGTATTGGTTCACTTTAAACGGATTTTTCTCACTTGGATTGCACATTGTATATGTGATATACTTTCGTGCACTTTTCTGTATCATGTTTGATGATACTTGATCATTATGTTAAGTGTATAGAATTAATCCATGGTTAATTTGATAATTAGGGTTTTGCATATTCATTTATTTATTTATTTATTTATTTATTTATTTGGAAAAGAATTTGATGAGAATGGTGGCTCTTTTTGTTTTAAGTTGAAGCTTCATGAAGCTTTGACTTTGCTAACCATCCTTATCCTCATGCTTAACCCTAACCCTCTAAAGTGACCATGGTTAATTCTCTACACTTAACCCTAGTTCAAGATATGATAAGTATTTGATTTATTTTATTTTTATCATAAGACTTATCATAATCTTTTCTTGAGCTCATCTTCTTCTTCTTCTTCAAGCTTGCTACTCCAATGGCAACTTGAGCTTTAGTGAGTTAAATCCAAATCCAAAGTGAACCCACCTCCTATTTCTTCACCCTCTACCTCTTGCCAAGTTGTTTTGGGTGTTTTCTTCACAAGTTTCACAAGTTTGTGAAGTCGGAGCTTGAGTTTGTGCAACCTCGACGTAGATCGTCTTTGACACAAAGCCGACGAGCTATTCCGCTTGCTTTCCCGATGAAGCCGATGATCGAGTCGAGGATTCATGATGGACAGCGAGGACATGACGTTGCGGAGCCGTGGAGGTGGAAATCTGGATCTACAAAGGTTGTATATCCGTATCATAGTAGTTAACTGTTAACTAGCTTTATATTTCGCCTAAACATCTAGTTAAAGATCCGTAGTCTAGGGTTTCTCGGCACTAAAAATTTTTATTTGGCATGTTCGATGCCTTGTGAGAACCCACTAGGGTGCCTAGGAACCTTTCAGTCGTAAGGATCCTACAAGAGGGCTTTCTCCTTATGGATCGAGAGGACCTACAAGGGTTGGACTTTGCTGGGGAAATGTTTATTCGCGCCCGTGGATTGTATACAAGGGTCAGTATTGAGTCCCTTATAGGGCAATATCGAAGGTTGTGGAGGATTTTCTTAAGAACAGGTTTAGGTTTCTGTAACTTAAGACTTTCAAATCTCATGAGCCGTGAGGGTCCCACAAGAGAATTCTCCTTACGAGTCGTAAGGATCTCGCAAGTGCATTTTCTCCTTAGGAATCGTGGGGATCCCTAAGTGTGTTGCTCCTTTGTGAGTCGTAAGGATCTCACGCAGGTGGTTTCTCCTTACAAGGTCGAGAGGACCGTACAAGTGTTTTTTAACGAGGTTGCTCCCTTTTGGGTTTTCACAAACACTCGCCGGTAGTCCTGCTGTTTTTACTCACGGAGCCCTTTCGGGTTTTCATCCGTGCCCATTTTGCTTATGGACATACCGTTTTTTTTATTCTTTTTCATATATTTTTTTATTTTTTCTTTCTCTTTCTTTTTTTTTTATCTCGTCAGCCTAAAGATGCTGCGGTAGTAGTTTTAGGGACGTTTTGGTCCGTCGTTAGTTTAAGGACGTTTCGGTCCGTCGATAGTTTTAAGGACGTTTCGGTCCGTCGATAGTTTTAAGGACGTTTCGGTCCGTCGTTAGTTTAAGGACGTTTCGGTCCATCGTTAGTTTAAGGACGTTTCGGTCCGTCGTTATGGGAAGGCCGGCTGCTGCTTGTAAAGTCTGAGCCTAGGAAGATAGCGAGCGGACATAGTCGTCGTCATCTATCATTGACCTAGGCTGTGGCTCATTAAGCATAGTATTTCTTTAAGAAGCGGCAGTTTATTGGCCTGAAAGGCCTTTCACCGTGCATGTCCACGGGTAGATAGGCTCCACCCTGGTAGACCTTGTCTATGATGTACGGGCCTTCATAGTTTGGCTCAAATTTTCCCCGCTTGGCACGATTGGGGATCATAGGTCTTTTGACCACTAGTACGAGTTCGCCTTGGCGGAATGTCCTCGGCCTGGTCAATCGTTCGTACGAGCGCGTCATCTTTGCTTTGTAGGCTTCTAGATGTTGTTGCGCTATGAGCCGGGTTTCGTCGAGGGCATCAAGCTCCTCAAGCCGAAGGTGAGCATTCTCTTCGTCTGTCAGCTCGTGGTGGACTGCCACTCGTAGAGAGGGTAACTCTATCTCGAGGGGGAGCACTGCTTCCGTCCTAAATACCAACGCGTACGGCGTTGTGTTCGTGGCCGTCTTGAATGTAGTTCGATAAGCCCAAAGGGCTTCTTGCAGCTTTCGTGCCAGTCTCTCTTATTCCGGGAAACGGTCTTTTTTATGATCTTCGTCAAGGTCTTATTGAAGGCCTCGGCCAGACCGTTAGCTCGTGGGTTGTAAACTGAAGAATATCCCCAGTCTATATTGTGCTGCTGCGCGAAGCGGCTAATCTTATGGCTTCTGTAGGCTGGCCCATTATCGGAGATAATCCGCCGTGGGGTTCCAAACCGATAGATGACGTGCGTCTTGGAGAAATGGAGGATATTCTCCGTCTTCACTTCCCTCAGTGGTACTGCTTCTGCCCATTTGGAGAAGTAATCAGTTGTCGCCAGGATAAAACGATGTCCCCGGGATGATGCTGGCTCGATGGGGCCGACTATGTCAGTCCCCCACATTTCGAATGGCCAGCTAGCCACCGTTGGGTGTAGTGGATTCGGATGTTGGTGGATAAAGTCTCCATGAATCTGGCACGAGTGGCATTGCTTCGCATACTCGAGGCAGTCCTGGATCATCGTGGGCCAGTAGTAACCCATCCGTTTAATTTTTAACTTCATCTTTGGGCCTGCTTGGTGAGAACCGCAAAGTCCGTCGTGAACTTCCTGAATAACTCTTTCTGCTTCGTCAGGTCCCAAGCATCTCAGCCATAGAGAATCAAACGATCTCTTGTATAGAGTATCGTTGACGAAAGCGAAAGATAGAGCTCGTTTCATGAGCTGATGTCTTGAGGACGCTTCTTTGGGCATTCGGTGGGACTTAAAGTAGTCTATGAAGACTTCCCTCCAGTCCTCGGCCTTCTCATGGTCTTTTATTTGTAGGGTCGTCTGCTCAGTCGCTCCCTTTTCTTTATATAATTCCGGAGGTATTTCTGCCGGGGCGAGCACTCGACGGCTTTGTACCACGATTCTGACGTCATCGAGGTTCTCGTCAGCCAGTTCTTTAGCAAGTTTGGCCAACGCGTCTGCTTTGCTATTTTCCGCGCGCGGTATGTTCTCCAAAATATAGGAGGGAATTTGGGTCAACAGTTGTTGCACCTTTTCGCCGTACTTCACCAACTCCGGCTTGCACGTTTGGTAGTCACCATTTACTTGACTAACGACCAGCTGAGAATCCCCGTATATAAGGAGGTCTTCAATTCCCATGTCGATGGCGATTTCGAGGCCTGCTATCAGAGCTTCATATTCAGCTTCATTGTTTGTCCTCGGCTCTGTTAAAGAGAAGGCGAAGCGCATTATCCCTCCTTGTGGAGTTGCAAAGACGAGGCCTATCCCCGATTTGATCATTGGGATACCTTGTTTCTGTTTCTTTACGGAGGACACTCCATCGAAATAGAGTTCCCATCGGGTGCTTCCGCCGCTAATCGCATCAAATGCATGCTCGTCCGGCAAATCACAGTTCAGAGGAGAATCGGCCGATATCGGGTGCTCAGCGAGGAAGTCGGCAATGGCCTGGCCTTTCACTGCCTTGAGAGGTTGATACGTTATCGAGAACTCCATCAAGAGCTGGGCCCATTTAGCGAGTCATCCCGTCAATATGGCTTTTGACATCAAGTACTTAAGGGGATCCACTTTTGAAATGAGACGGACTTCATGTGCCAACGCATAGTGCCTGAGCTTTGTTATCGCGAAGATTAACGCCAAGCAATGTTTTTCAATGGGAGAGTAGTTGCTTTCTGCCCCCAGTAGAACTCGACTTAAGTAGTAGAGTGCTCTCTCTTTCCCCTGATCGTTCTCTTGTGCCCATAATGCGCCTAAGGAACCTTCGAGGGCGGTTGTATAAAGAATGAGGGGTTTTCCCTTGACCGGCGCAGCCAACACCGGAGGGTTCTGCAGGTACTGCTTGATCTCGTCTAGTGCACCTTGGCATTTGTGATCCCAAACGAATGGAGTTCCCTTCTTCATCAGGTGGCTGTAAGGACGGCATTTGCCTGAAAGATTGGCGATAAATCGCCGGATGTATGCGAGCTTCCCTTGGAGAGACCGCAACTGTTTGAGGGTTCTTGGCAGAAGCATTTCCATGATCGCTTTAATCTTTGACGGATCTATTTCAATACCTCGGTGTCGAACGATGAATCCCAGGAATTTACCTGAGGAGACTCCAAACGCGCATTTGAGGGGATTCATTTTCAAATTATATTGCCGAAGGCATTGAAATACAGTCTCCAGATGCTTTAAATGCTCTTCGTATGACATGCTCTTTACTACGAGGTCATCGATATAGCACTCGACGATGTCATGTATGAGGTCGTCGAAGATCTTTGTCATGGCCCTTTGATAGGTAGCGCCAGCGTTCTTTAGACCAAAGGGCATAACCCTGTAGCAGAATATACCCAAAAGGGTCCGGAAAGCGGTGTGCTTCTGGTCTTCGGGATGCATTTTTATCTGATTGTATCCTGATGAACCGTCCATAAAGGAGAAAACCTCGTGAGTGGACGTGTTATCTATCATTAGCTCGGTTACCGGCACCGGGAAATCGTCCTTTGGACAGGCTTTATTGAGATCCCTGAAATCCACGCATATGCGTACCGTCTCATTCTTCTTCATTACCAGGACGATATTGGCGATCCAGTCGGGATATTGGACTTCTTGGATAAATCCAGAATCGATCGGCTTCTTGACTTCGGCGATGATGCTCATTTCAAGCTCGAGTCGCATCCTTCTTGGCGCCTGCTTGACTGGCTTAATATCTGGGGATATTGCTAATTTATGCACAGCAATCTCCGGATCTAATCCTGACATCTCGGAGTAGTTCCACGCGAAGCAGTCTTTATGCCGTAGAAGCACGTTCTTTAACGCAGCCACCCTTTCTTCAGATAGCAGCTCGCTGACAAATGTCGGTTGCGGGTCATCTGCCGATCCCAACTCAATCTTCTTGAGGTTATCTGCAGTAGTATGTATACCATCTTCCAGTTCTTTCGGAGCGGGCGGAAATTCTGAGATTACCTCATCATCGCTGTTCTCAAAGCACCGGGGAAGGTCATCCATGTTCTCGGGCTCTTCTTTTAATATCGTAATCGTATAACAGGTGGGAATCCGCTCCCAGGACTGAGGTGGATCCGGTCCTGCTCTTGTGGCTTTGGGTTCGTGCTTCTGTGGCGGCGTTACCCTCCAGCCGTCGGATAAAGCGAATCTGCCCTGTTAGTACTGGTCCTCGACCCAGTTCTTGAAGGTGAAGCAGTCTTCGGTAGGATGTCCTATGGCTTGGTGATAAGAGCAATAGCTCAGATGAGAAGCCTTGTTAGCTCGCTCAGGGTGTCTAGATCCTGGAAGCGCGATCATTTGATGTTTTAAAGCTAGCTTGAGTAACCTCTCCGTCTTGTCTCGGGGGAAGGAGTACGCTCGACTCGTCTTCTTCATGAGGTAAAAATCCGAGCCGTGCAATACCCGATCACGTAACCCTCTAATCCTGCGTCGTTGTTGTCGGCTCCTCTTTCTGCTTCTTGATTTATTTCCGTATCCGCATCGGGCCTTTCGTACAACGGGTTGACAAAGACGAACATCCTTGTCTTTTGCAGCCTGTTGAAATAGACGTTGCGTCCTGGCCTTCTCGTAGATGGCCATTTCGCGGTTGTGATCTTCCCGAGCTTTCTGACCCACTTTCCTGATAGGCTTGCCCATTCGTTCTTCAAACGATGGACTCGACGCTTCAATCGCGGGGTCTAGTTTTGATGGGGGGTTGGCATCTCCTGACAGGGCGTCCTCCTCTTCATCAAAGGTATATATAGCGTAGCTGCTGTGAGCCCGTTCCCGTTTTCCGGTTCTCGCGTATCCAAGCCCAAGTGTTTCCATTTTCCCGTTGGGCAATTTGCGTTGAGTCCCAGGGACATCCCAAATCTTGTTGTGGAACCGAGCCTGCCGGACAGTCTGTTTTAAGGGTACTCCTTGGCGCTTCAATAGCTTCTTTAAACCATTTGTATAGTATCTAGGCAGACGGATGGGTTGGAGCCTGTCAAGTGTAGCATCCGCGTCATGCCAGATCTCTTTCTCTACTTTCGACTCTGAGGATCGGTAGAATAGGATCACCTTCTCACCCCTTTGCCCGGGAGGGACGTAAAATGTTTGCAGGTCCTGCACATTGTGAGCTTGAAGCGTGTCGAGATCCTTGTAGTGTTCTCGCGGTACCATGGTGATTTGCAAACTATGGTCATCGCCAGAGGGTGCTTGTACCGACAGCCGATTGGAGAACACGGCATCAACTTCATCTTCTGAATCACTTCCGAAGACCAACATGGGGGCGGACGTCCCCAGGTTGTTGCGTTGAGATGGCCCGGCATAAACTATCTCTTCTTCTTCTTTGGTATCGCTCCCGAAAACAGGGATGGTGGCGGCGGTTTTGTTCTCCGGGTTGCGACAGCTTTCTGTATCCTCGAAATCTGGCAAAAAGTACTTCGCATCTTCGTATTTGCGGACTTCGTTCACGGAAAATGGGTTTAACTCACCTGTTACGGTATACTCGAAACCATCCTTAAAGTACTTCATACACTGATGTTGTGTAGAAGGGATGATGTTGTATTCGTGTAACCAAGGACGACCGAGCAAGGCGTTGTAGCAGGTCTTGGCATCAATGACATGGAATTTGATGTCTGTGACGAGAAGTCCAAAGCGTAATGTTAGTATCACAGATCCGAGAGTCCGTGACGATTGTGAATCGAAACCAGAGATAGTAATTTTGTCACGAGCGAGGTGTTGCACACTCATGCAGTTTTCTTTCAACACCCGAACATTAAGGAGATTGACGGAGGATCCATTATCCACTAGGATCTTGCCTATCTTGATATCATGGCAGTATCCGGAGACATATAGGGGACGGTTGTGGTCGCACGTCCCGAGAAGGAGGTCTTCGTCACCGAAAGTGATGTCGGCCGTGTGCACTTCCTCCAGTTCATCCTTCATCTTTTCAGTGGCGAGGAAGGCTTGGAATTGCTCAGGTTCTTGTAACGCCTTAATTAGTGAGTCTCGCGCTTCTTTTGATACTAGGAGGGCATCGAGAATGCTAAGCTGAGAAGGTAGCTTCCTTAGGTGCGCGAGGATGTTATAGTCCACCTTACCCTTCCTAGGAGGGTCTTTGGCAGCCAGCTCTCTCATGACTTGGTCATCTAAAGTGATATCTTCAGTGACCTTTTCCTTTCCCTTATCTTTTCTACTCACGGGCCCGAGATTCTTTTCTGGGAGTGTGCGATTGCGCAGCTGAATGTTCTCGCAGGCCTCCGATTTCTCCTCTTTCCCTAAAGCGGATTCTTTAAAGAGAGGGCCCAGAGCCATTTCTTCATCAGAGTCGCTCCCAAAGGTGAGAACTTATGACCCCCCGGCGTTAACCATGTAACAGCTGCCAGTAGTTCTGTTGCGCCCGTCGACAGTGCTTCTTCGTTCCCGACGAATCTTGCGTTTCATGCGCTTAAAATGTTGCCGACGAGCAACGTATCCTTGCCACCATATCTTAAAGGCGTCGCACTCCTCCGTGGGGTGTGAGATTTTCCGATGATATGCGCAATAATCAGGGTGCCTCTCCACCCCATCATGTGTGTTTCCTTCCGATGGTGGTAGCTTCATCCCCCTTGACATGGCTTTGGCAAACCTTTTCCTCGTCTTGAATATCCTCTTGTCTACTTCGGATGCCTTTCGCTCTGGCAGAGGTAGTTCAGCTCTTCCGTTCAGTCGCCTGCATTTGGTTCCTTCTGACGCTGCCATCTCACGCTCCTGATCCGCTTTACTTTTTAGACGAATCTCGTCTAGAAAGGCCTTGATCATTTCATTTGTCGACCACGCACGCTCTGGTTCAGGCTCTGCCTCCAGCTTCTTAGTGCCAGGAGTTTTCTCATCATCGGTAAACGAGTGGGAGATTACGTTACAACTCGCCACATACCCTTCGGATTCATCCGACGAGCTCTCTCCGTCATCTCTCTCTTGAAAGATGTGGTTGAGAAACTCTTGCAGTGTGACAGGAGCTCGTGCCTTTTGATTGTATTCTTCCAGCGCGTCGATTTGCTTCTGCAAGTTCGTGTGCTCGTTTCCAAGCTTCACGGGCTTCTTGGATTTCTTCTTCTTTTTCTTCGAAGATTTTGACGGTTGGGCGTGAGTATTTGGGCCCTTATCGCGAGTCTTTGTAGCTGGGCGGGGCTTCAACATCCCTTCGATAATTTGAGGTTCAAGAGGGTCCTTCCCTTCGATCGCAGGGCACGCATGAAGGTCTCTCAGCATTCTTTTGGTTTTAGTTGATAGCACGACCTCCCATGGAGCTTCTTCAATAAAGGAGCAGGTTGCCCCCGGTGTATCTGCTTTCTTAGGAGTATGCGGTTGTGGTGGGTTCACCTTCCACTTTTCGGACAGTACAAACTTCCCCTGGAGGTATTGATCTTCAATCCATCCTTTGAAGACGAAGCAATCTTCAATCGGATGACTTACCGTTTGATGGTAAGGGCAATAGTTAGGGTTATTCACCTCGGTGGGTTGCGGCGGTCGCCTTGGATTTGGTAGGTTTATAAGTCTGTTCCGTATTGCCAGCTCGAATAACCGTTTCGTCTTGTCTCGTGGGAACGAGTAGGGACGTTTCATCTTCTCATTATAATACCGGCGTCTTTCTTCCAGTTGATCTGCCGGTTTCGGGACGTTAGGTTGCTGTTGGGCATTAGCGACAAAGGTTGCCCTTCCTTTACCCTTGTCGTTCCGCGGTTCCGACTTCGGGGGAGGTGGTCTATGACCCATATGGTCCATCTGAGCCAACTTGTCGATTAAAGCCTGGAATGTGGTTGGCTTAAAGAACATCATAAACTGGGAGATAGTTGCGTGGAGGTCTAGGGTTCCCACGAACATGCCCACTGCGGGTGCCTCCTCAATGCGTTGTTCGCATCTCGACCATAAATTCCGCCAGCGTATAGCATACTGGACCCAGGTTTCGCCTGGTTTTACCCTGGCGTTAATCAATGCAGTTATTGGAGTGCGTTCGCTGGCACTTGCGAATCGCTGAGTGAATAACAACTCCATTTCAGCGAACGTTTTGATAGAATCGTTCGGGAGTTCCGAATACCATTCGAACGCTGTTTCTGATAAGCTGCCCACGAACTGGCGGAGCAACAGTTTATCATCACCGCCGGTGTTACCGCAGAGGGCCCGGAACTGGGCGACATGTTGATGGGGATTGCCGGTCCCCTTATACATGTGGAATTTTGGTATCGTATAGCCTTGCGGGTATTTGATTTGGTCGTACCAGCTTGGATACGGCCGTCCCGTCTTTACGACTTGACCAGCTGCCTCAGTCGCATGATGAACCCGGATTTGCTGGGCTATGTAGTCAACCAAGTCAGCCTTAGAGATTGCCTCCTCCTTGGCCGTTGAGAGGGCTGGTGGTGGATTTGACGTTTCTCCTCGGTCGTCTTCAAGAACGATTGGGGGATCCTCGACGGGTAAGTCCTGCTGGATCATCATTCCTATCATATCTTAGAAGAGAAGGCCCATACGTTGTATGTTGGCCGCTTGTTCAGCAGCCTCTTTGTCCTTTTTCTCCAGTATCCGACGAAGGAATTCAGCGTCGGTTTCTTCCTCCTGGCGTGCGTCTGAGAACGTTTCTGGGTTTTCTTTTGGCCCGGTAAGTGCGGCCATAACATTCATCATTTCCTGAAGCTTTTGTTGCTGCTCCTGGGCTTTCGTCACGGATCGGGTTAGCGGTCGGTGGCCCGTAGAAGTGCGGCTTTCCTCCTTTCCAGAGGCCATGTAAACAGTGTGCACCACCATGCCCCCAGACTTAGGGCGTCTGGGCTCAGTGCTTTTAGCCGTCGTTGCATGCTGGGGGGTCTTCTCTGGCCTCCTCCTTTCATGAGTCATGGAGGTTGAGGGGGCCGTTGAGGTGGGCGTCCAGACAGCCTTTTGGGGTTTAGCCAGGTGACCAGCTTCCAGTTGGATTTTCAGCTTCTTGTGCTGGCGGGAGAAGTTTGGATCGATGATCGAGTCTCGGGCCTGCCGCCAAACCTTATAGATTTTGGAAGACAGCCGTTGAGGAGATCGGGACTGTTCTGGTTTTATTTCCACAACCTTTTTTAATGGGGGAGGAGACCTCTTCAGCACTGCAGTAGGAGAATTCCTTCGCACCTTATTTAGCATTTCGAAGCTATTCCCAGTTGGAACAGCAGCATTAACTTCTGCCATCGGGGCTGATGGAGTCAACCCGGAGGGGGAGTTTCCCCCAGCCTTCCTTACTCGGCGCCAATGACGACGTCGAGCGTGTCGAGCAGACGGCGTAGGGTCAGCGGTAAGAATGGTTTCGTCTTGCCCCCTGTGTGGGTGGGGGGTCGCTGTTGGTGTTAGCCTGTCAAAGACCGATGTCCTTTGGGCAGCAGGAGCGGGAGCTGAAGCCGTCAATCATGTAAAGACCGATTTTTTGGCCGGAGAGGCCGCCTTGGCGACTTCGGGGGCAGGAGCGGCCACTTTCTTAGAAGCAGCTTGTTAGTGTTTATGCCCTAGAAGGCCATTACTGTATCATACTAGTTTGTATATTACTTAATGGAAGCTTGGGATATTCACATGTATATAACAGTCTTGCTAAACATGGTAGTATGCTACTTGGTTTTTCTATCTTAATATGTGAGTATACGTATTGATAGAGCTCTTAGGATCTTGCTTGACTACCAGCGTTGTGATGGCAGTCACACTAGTGGGGGCTGGGTAGTCTACAAGCACATCCTTATTCAGGTCCCTGGTCGTTGGATTATCGAGACGGATTATCGAGACAGAGCATCGATACTCCGGAGTAGACTAGTGTGTACGCTTCTCATCCCAGTTGGGGAGATGGTCTGTCCCACAGCCGTCAGTACGTCGTACTGGAGATAGTATACAGGTGCTCGTTAGGTTACGGGTACACCGGACAGGACTCACAGGGAACTGTTGGTTGGTTTTATACCAGTCGTCAGTGAACAGTTCCCAGGTGACATGAGTACAGCATAGTCCGCAGACTTGACACTGCTACTTCGCCTCGAGTGTGTCCCACTGTTCTTAGATTGCTACCCTACCACGGCTCAAAGGAGTCGTGCAAACAGGTAGCAGTTGGGTGCAGTCCCGAGCACTTGGAGGCAGTGGCGGTTAGACAGGATTCGTCTCTCCCGGTATTGGGGGTTGATATCGCGCTGTGTCAGAGAGCCATTACGCAAAGTCCCTGGCCAGGGCAAGCGAGATTTGCTGGTAGGTTCCAGTAGTTTCTCAGGGTGTAATGGGCTTCCCTCCGACACGACTTATACCGCTATTAGGGGACTGACGCTTGCCGCCCCCCTAGGCCCGATATGCGATAGTCTAAGATGAACGGACCGGACTGTATGGAGATTGTCACATCAGACTCAGTAGGAGTTCGGATGGGTTTCCTCATCGGCCTTCTTATCGACATCTACCTGGGGACCGTTACGTACAGCTAGTGCCGCTTGCGGTCTGTGGTTAAACCCACTGCCAGCGTAGTAGTCGAGTCTCTAGAGTCCCACACAGAGAGTTTCCCTACTCCAGGCGAAACGATATAGAGGTCGTATGGTTTTACGACAAGGGTTCGGACGCATACGTGTGTTTACGCACGTACGACTTTCGGACAGTTTTTACCAGTCGGCTTTGGTTTAAGCCAGTTACTGGTATCCGGTTGTTGGATTTATACAGTCTAAAGTTTTTCCGTATTTTTGCGGAAAGGAGGGGCGTTCTCGTAATTGCGCGAGAAGCTTCTAGAAGATGGTGACTAAGGAGGTTTAGGTGGCATATACATTGAATGAGATTAGTGAGTCATATGGATGATTCATCCATGTCATTAATGCTTCATAATTGCTTAATGACTCATGGAGATGAATCACCACAAGATATTTATCAAGCATGGTTGTAAAATGATTTCTTTTCTTTTCTTGTTAAAAAGAAATGCTTGATATATATTATGATAACTCATTCTTCTCACTTCACTATTATCTTCACCTTCTCTCTCCTCAAGCTCTCCCTCTTCAAACCCTAATCCTCCCCTCTCATGTGTTGAGTACAAGGATTAGTTAGACTAATTAAACCATAGCCCTCACTCTATATCACCTAGCTTCTTTGATTAGCACTTAAAGAAGGTTAGTTGCCTCAAGTTTAGAGGCTAAGCTTGGAGTAAAGCTCTCGGGTGGATCGTCTACTACTTCGAGAAGGCCGAGAAGGAGGTGGAGTTCGCAAAGATGAAGGACACGATTCATTAGGTATAATCCCTAAACATAGTAGCATAGAAACTCTATGTTTGTAGTTAGTTATCGTTTAGCTTCGATTCAAGCGGTTAGTCGATGTTTGTTCACTAAACAAGTTCGTTTTTGAAAATTCCGCCTCCCCACAAGTACTGGGGTGTTGTACATCGACTTACAGTGGTATCAGAGCCTTGCTAAACAATAAATAACTTTTTTGCAAATTTGTATGAATTTCGAACGGAAAAAAACGAAACCGGAAAACCCTAAAATATCAAGTTTCTGTCGATTTATAAATGAAGTCCAAAAATTTTTCAGGGATGTTCAGAAAGCTTAAAATGACAGTAGTAGAACACACAAAAAATTTGGTCCCCTGAATCGCCTACGGCGCCGCGGAACGGCGGCGGATAGCACCGATCCACCGCGCTTCCGCCGCCGAGTTGACGATTCAGGGACCCATTTTTCTTGTGATGGTTCTCTGTGATATTTGGGATTTTCTGGTATTTTTTAATTTTGCTCAGGTTTCAAGTTTACAGAGAAGTATTGGAGCAATATTAAATGTGTTTAATCGATCGAAATTATACAGTATTTGCTTATTGGATTATATCTGTGTTTGTGTAATGTGTTCGTAAACCTCCCCTAACTGCTAGTATGTCGGTTGGCAGGGGGTTGCACATTTCTGTAATGATTTTTACTGTTTGTGGATATGAACTGTGTTGGACTGTTGTGATGTATAGCCGGGGTTATGTGATGGGCTATTATTTAATTCATTTGATGTAAATGTAATTTGTTGTAATATTATTTTGCGGGGCACATCCAGGTTGCGGTTGTAGCCACCGTTGTATTATTTCATTTTACTGTTTTTGCTCCTAGGACAGACCCAAGGTGGGGTGCACAAACTGCCGGGCGGGTAGTTTGTCGTACCCGTTGGGGTCTTGGGTGGGGTAATGGCTATTCATCACAACTGTGTAATCCGTCTTTTGTTGCAGGCTCAAAACAAACACGGATTGCTTGCAAATCCAATAAAGTTCATCTGTGATCTGGAATGCCTATTATTGCGTCTGACGAATGTACAATATCTATATATGATAGCTATTTAGACGTCACTTATGTTTTACACCCGCGCTAGCCCAGCCCCCGCTCTGTCGTTAGTTAAGTAACCTAACGGGTGATGACGGGACCCCGTGGCGAATGCGGATGGCATAAGAGGACGTTGTATTTTCGTTGTTTTCTGCAATGATAGGTTAATGATGGGACGCATTATCTATAATGCAAAGAAAAACAAACCAAAGTTTAAATCGTTGGAACAATTTAAAAGAAACCACTCGGTTAATTTTAAAAACAGATATTTTTTAAATGCGGAGCTTTAACCACTCCTTTTAAAAGCTATCAGGTTCCTTCGGTTATATCAAGTTCACTACGTTCACGGTTTTGCCAAAACCAGTCGTAGCCCTCCGTCATTTCTTATGAATGGTCAGTAGTATTCAAGCTATGTTTGTTTGGCCCTTAGTCAAGACATAGTGATTGGTAGCTGCTGGGGTATTCATTTGTTGCATAGATAGATGAGTTGGTTTGGGACACTCGTATTACTTTGTTTGGCCCTTAGTCAAGAGTATATACGGATGGGTTCAAATCAACAGGATAATGATGGGCAGAACTTGACATGTGACTTATGATTTGTTGGCCCTTAGTCAAGATCATAAGAACATGGGGCAAAAATCAATATCGGGAATTTCTAAAGAAACTGAAATTTACAAAGAGATACATACCATTTGGAGTTTGATGAATGTTGGTAGGATTCCTTCAACATTATCATACGATGATATTTGGATCCTGATCCTACTGTGAGTATATGCTACTTATCAGGATATTCGTCACTTAACGATCAATGCTATAAACCTAGTAGGTGTCCAGAAAGGTGTCAGCGGGGTTACGCCCCCAGAGAAAAGAGGTTATTTAATTAAGGAACTTCGCGAAAGCGTTGGAAAACCTCCCTCGAAGTATCGACACTGGCCTGGCTGAACGGTTAAGCAAGAATTGTACAGTGAGAATAGTCCTGGCTAATTCTTCTTTTATGGTTTGAGGAAGGATTCGAAAAACAGTGGGAGCCATCCAGTTTAGATAAACTAAAAACCACTCTAAACTTGCAAGAGCATCATGCTAAAGAGTTTTCTTCTCTCTCTCCTAATTGCAGCGACCCTGAAAATGACTGGACTTAAGTTACTTTTAGAGAAAAATATACTGACAGGGCCAAACTATAAAGATTGGCTGCGGAATGTCAAAATGGTTTTGACCTATGACAAATTGGGGTACGTCCTCACCGCTACGGCACCTGCTGTCCCTGGTCCTAAATCCAGCAATGCGGATAAGGAAATCCGCAAAACCTGGGATTTAGATTGCGCGAAAGCCAAGTGCATCGTGCTTGCCTCAATGAACAATGAACATCAGAGGAGGCACGAGGATATGAACCTAGATGGCATATTTCTCCATACAAAGGAACTTTATGGAGAGCAATCTCGTATAGCAAGATACGAGACCTCTAAGAACTTGTTTCGAGCGAGGTTGGCTGTCGGGTCATCAGTAGGAGAACATGTCCTAAAGATGATCGGCTATATTGAAGAGCTCGCAGACCTTGGGACGACATTGGATAATGAGCTCTATACAGACCTTATTCTCCAGTCTCTTCCTCCCACCTACGCCCAGTTTATCCTGAACTTCAACCTTCAAAGAAAAGAAGTTGAACTTCCGGAACTCCTGAACATGTTAAGGAGTGCAGAGGGCACCTTGCAGAAGGCAAGGGAAACACCCGCTATATTTGTTGGCGGTTCATCTTCTTCCGGGTCCAAGGCTAGGGCCAAAGGAAGGAAGAAGAAGGCCGTCCCCAGACCTAGAGGAGGTGTTAGTAAGGTGGGAGGGAAGGGAAAGAAAAAGTTTGCGGTACCGGTAGTTGGTCAGGATGAGTGCTTCCATTGTCACAGGAAAGGGCACTGGAAGAAAGATTGCAAGGCATGGAACGCCAAGAACCAGGAACCGAAGCAAGCTGTGGCTTCGACTTCAGGTGTGTTTGTAATTGAGAATTGTCTGTCGATCAACTCTACTTCCTGGGTATTGGATACCGGATCAGGATCTCATATTTGCAATTCATTGCAGGCACTGAGAAACCGTAGAGTGCTGAAGGAAGGTGATATGACCCTAAAGGTTGCTAACGGAGCTAGCGTGGGAGCTGCGTCCGTCGGGGATTATCACCTAGGATTGACGAGTGGACACATTTTGGTTTTACATAACTGTTATTTTGTACCAAGCTTAACGTGTAATATCATATCAGTTTTCTTGTTATCAAATAAAGGTTATGATTTCACGTTTGTAAGAGATGTTGTCAACATCCACCTTAATCATGGTTTGATTGGGTCCGGTACACTAAATAACGGTATATATGTTTTAAACCAACTCCAAATTTTCAATGTTCAGAACACACTAAAAAGAAAGTCTCCAGATTTAAATAAAGCTTTCTTATGGCATTGTAGACTGGGTCACATCAATGAGAGAAGGTTAACTAAGTTGCATAGAGAAGGATATTTGGACTCGTTCGAATATCAAACCTATGACACTTGTCAATCTTGTCTCAAAGGAAAGATGACAAAGACTCCATTTACTGGACAAGGAGTAAGAGCGAGCGAGCTCTTAGGACTCATACACAGCGATGTATGTGGTCCAATGTCTACACATGCGAGAGGTGGTTATTCCTACTTCATTACTTTTACAGATGATTTCTCTAGGTATGGACATGTTTTCTTAATGAAACATAAATCCGAGGCCTTTGAGAAATTCCTGGAATACAAGAGTGAAGCGGAAAACCAAACAGGCAAAAGTATTAAGACACTGAGATCTGATCGAGGTGGAGAATACTTAAGTGCCGAGTTCCTAGGTTACCTAAAGGAGAAAGGAATTCTCTCTCAGCTTACTCCTCCATACACTTCACAGCACAACGGTGTATCGGAGAGACGGAATCGAACCCTATTGGATATGGTACGATCCATGATGAGTAATGCTGAGTTACCGCGATCTTTCTGGGGTTATGCGCTAGAATCAGCGGCATATCTTTTAAACCAGGTTCCAACCAAGACTGTGCCTACCACACCATATCAGATGTGGAGTGGGAAGAAACCCTGTCTAAAACATTTTAGGACATGGGGGTGTCTAGCTTTTGTAAAAAAACAGCATTCGGACAAGCTCGAGGCACGCTCAGTACAGTGTAAGCTTGTGGGATATCCAAAGAACTCCAAGGGATATTATTTCTATTACACAGAGAAACAAAAGGTTTTTGTTTCTCGTCATGCCCACTTCTTAGAAACTGAATTTTTAGAAAATCAGAAGAGTGGGAGCGCAGTAGAACTGGAAGAAATTCCAGAACCACAAGCTGCTACTGAAAGTTTGATAGAACCAGAAGTTCAAGAAGAACAGGACATTCCCGCACCCCTCCGCAGGAGTAGTAGGCCGTCTCGTCCGCCTGAGAGATACTACGGTTTTCTCATAGATGGGGATAGAGAGGATTGCATCATAGATGATGATGAACCTACTGACTTCCAGCAGGCCATCCAGAGCGACGACTCGGTACGATGGCTAGATGCAATGCGGACCGAAATGGAGTCCATGTACACGAACAAAGTATGGACTTTGGACTTTGCTCCAGATGGGGTAAAACCTATAGGATGCAAATGGATCTTCAAGAAAAAGATTGGTGTAGATGGACAGGTGGAAACCTATAAGGCTAGACTTGTTGCAAAGGGTTTTCGTCAAAGACCTGGTTTGGACTATGACGAAACTTTTTCTCCAGTGGCTATGCTCAAATCCATTCGGGTCCTTCTTGCTATTGCTGCCTTCCATGATTATGAAATCTGGCAGATGGACGTAAAGACGGCTTTTCTGAATGGAAATTTAGAAGAGAGCGTCTATATGGATCAGCCAGAGGGTTTCAATCAGAGTGGGAGCAGCGGGAAAGTATGCAAGCTGCTTAAGTCCATTTATGGACTAAAGCAGGCATCGCGGAGTTGGAACATCTGTTTTGATGAGACAGTCAAAGAATATGACTTTATCAAAAATCCAGATGAACCGTGCATATATAGTAAAGTTGTAGCCAGAAGTGTCGTATTCCTCGTCTTGTACGTGGATGACATTCTATTAATAGGAAATGGCATTCCTATGCTACAATCTGTCAAAGGATTCTTATCACACAGGTTCTCCATGAAAGACCTGGGTGATGCCTCTTACATTCTGGGGATCCGGATCTATCGTGATAGATCCAAGAGGATGTTGGGACTTTCGCAGTCCAGGTATATCGACACTGTACTGAAAAGATTCAGTATGGAAGATTCTAAGCGCGGTAATCTACCGGCTTGTCACGGAATCACCCTCTCCAAAGAGATGTCTCCCAAGACTGATTTGGAAAGGGAACGCATGTCTATTATACCCTACGCTTCTGCGGTAGGCTCTATAATGTATGCGATGTTGTGTACCAGACCAGATGTAGCTTACGCACTCAGCGTGGTAAGCCGGTATCAGTCAGACCCAGGGAAGAAGCACTGGATAGCAGTAAAGAACATTCTCAAGTACCTGAGAAGGACTAAGGAGATGTTCTTGGTTTACGGCGGAAAAGACCTCAGGTTGGAGGCCTTTGCTGATTCCGGCTTCCAGAGTGATAAGGAAGATTCTAAGTCCATGTCGGGATATGTCTTTACCCTCAATGGAGGGGCGGTGTGCTGGAAGAGCTCCAAGCAGGACACCGTTGCTGACTCGACGATGGAAGCGGAGTATATAGCTGCTTGCGATGCCGCAAAAGAAGCAGTCTGGATGAAGAAATTCCTAACAGAACTTCAGGTGGTTCCTACCATAGTTGATCCAATACCTCTGTATTGCGACAACAACGGAGCTATAGCTTTAGCAAAGGAACCAAGGTCCCATCAGAAATCCAGACACATCTTAAGGCGGTATCACCTGATCAGGGAGATCATTGATCGTCAGGAGATCGAGGTTCGGAGAGTTGCTTCTGAAGAGAACATTGCTGATCCATTCACGAAGGCCCTACCTCAGATTCAGTTCGAGAGGCTACTCGAGATCATCGGTCTACGATACGCCAGTACATGGCCCTAGTGCAAGTGGGAGATTGTTAGTGTTTATGCCCTAGAAGGCCATTACTGTATCATACTAGTTTGTATATTACTTAATGGAAGCTTGGGATATTCACATGTATATAACAGTCTTGCTAAACATGGTAGTATGCTACTTGGTTTTTCTATCTTAATATGTGAGTATACGTATTGATAGAGCTCTTAGGATCTTGCTTGACTACCAGCGTTGTGATGGCAGTCACACTAGTGGGGGCTGGGTAGTCTACAAGCACATCCTTATTCAGGTCCCTGGTCGTTGGATTATCGAGACAGAGCATCGATACTCCGGAGTAGACTAGTGTGTACGCTTCTCATCCCAGTTGGGGAGATGGTCTGTCCCACAGCCGTCAGTACGTCGTACTGGAGATAGTATACAGGTGCTCGTTAGGTTACGGGTACACCGGACAGGACTCACAGGGAACTGTTGGTTGGTTTTATACCAGTCGTCAGTGAACAGTTCCCAGGTGACATGAGTACAGCATAGTCCGCAGACTTGACACTGCTACTTCGCCTCGAGTGTGTCCCACTGTTCTTAGATTGCTACCCTACCACGGCTCAAAGGAGTCGTGCAAACAGGTAGCAGTTGGGTGCAGTCCCGAGCACTTGGAGGCAGTGGCGGTTAGACAGGATTCGTCTCTCCCGGTATTGGGGGTTGATATCACGCTGTGTCAGAGAGCCATTACGCAAAGTCCCTGGCCAGGGCAAGCGAGATTTGCTGGTAGGTTCCAGTAGTTTCTCAGGGTGTAATAGGCTTCCCTCCGACACGACTTATACCGCTATTAGGGGACTGACGCTTGCCGCCCCCCTAGGCCCGATATGCGATAGTCTAAGACGAACGGACCGGACTGTATGGAGATTGTCACATCAGACTCAGTAGGAGTTCGGATGGGTTTCCTCATCGGCCTTCTTATCGACATCTACCTGGGGACCGTTACGTACAGCTAGTGCCGCTTGCAGTCTGTGGTTAAACCCACTGCCAGCGTAGTAGTCGAGTCTCTAGAGTCCCACACAGAGAGTTTCCCTACTCCAGGCGAAACGATATAGAGGTCGTATGGATTTACGACAAGGGTTCGGACGCATACGTGTGTTTACGCACGTACGACTTTCGGACAGTTTTTACCAGTCGGCTTTGGTTTAAGCCAGTTACTGGTATCCGGTTATTGGATTTATACAGTCTAAAGTTTTTCCGTATTTTTGCGGAAAGGAGGGGCGTTCTCGTAATTGCGCGAGAAGCTTCTAGAAGATGGTGACTAAGGAGGTTTAGGTGGCATATACATTGAATAAGATTAGTGAGTCATATGGATGATTCATCCATGTCATTAATGCTTCATAATTGCTTAATGACTCATGGAGATGAATCACCACAAGATATTTATCAAGCATGGTTGTAAAATGATTTCTTTTCTTTTCTTGTTAAAAAGAAATGCTTGATATATATTATGATAACTCATTCTTCTCACTTCACTATTATCTTCACCTTCTCTCTCCTCAAGCTCTCCCTCTTCAAACCCTAATCCTCCCCTCTCATGTGTTGAGTACAAGGATTAGTTAGACTAATTAAACCATAACCCTCACTCTATATCACCTAGCTTCTTTGATTAGCACTTAAAGAAGGTTAGTTGCCTCAAGTTTAGAGGCTAAGCTTGGAGTAAAGCTCTCGGGTGGATCGTCTACTACTTCGAGAAGGCCGAGAAGGAGGTGGAGTTCGCAAAGACGAAGGACACGATTCATTAGGTATAATCCCTAAACATTGTAGCATAGAAACTCTATGTTTGTAGTTAGTTATCGTTTAGCTTCGATTCAAGCGGTTAGTCGATGTTTGTTCACTAAACAAGTTCGTTTTTGAAAATTCCGCCTCCCCACAAGTACTGGGTATTGTACATCGACTTACACAGCTTCCTCTGAGATTGTAGGCCCCATGATGAGTTCGCAGGATTTCTAGCCCAATCTAGAGAAGACCGAGGCGTTGACGTTCGGCGACTCGTTGAGAGGAGCCGGAGCAGGGGTAAGACGATCAAAGACCGACTTCTTGAGAGCTTCCTTTGTCAGCACCGGCGCCGTGAAGCTTGTTGGCGGGAGTATAGTCCCAAAGAACAATCCGGTAGTGGCCTGAGTCACCTGATCCACCGGCATTGTTTATAACGAAGCAGCTTGGGGTCCGTAGGCTATACCTCCTGGCGAGGTAAAGCGTTGGTCGCAATTGCAGTCTGAGCGGTTGGAGGATTTCGCAGAAGTAGAAGCCATCGATCCTTTGCTTTCTGCAATAAGCAAGATGCCAATTCTTAGTATCTTGAAACCCAAGGGCAACCATTAGCGAACCGCGATTGGCTCGCGAATTACGACACACGAAGTGTGGAGTGGAAAGAGGAAAAGGTCCCACCGGGCGTGCCAGAATCTGTTCCCCTCCGAATGGACTGCGCGACACGGCGTCTCGCCTGAAATTCGGGCAGATGCTAATTGGTGCTATCCGTCCACCTCTCCGAAGATGCCAAGTTGATTTATAGAACCATGTATCGAAGGTTTAAACGGATGCGGCCGATGTAGCAGACTTCATCAGATTCCCCCTCGTTTGAGGGGTTTTTGATTGTGGGGATGCTTTTCCCTGCAGGCGCAAGCCCCTGCAGTTAATTACGCTACCGCATCGCGGTAACAACTTTCTCCTTCTCCAGATGGTCACTTCGTGTCGTGTGTGTTTATTTTATGTTTTGTTGCCCGTGGATTGTTTACGGAGACCGAGTTATGTCGTCGCCCGTAGGGCGTGGTCCAAATCCGTGTTATCTTAGATTTGGGTTTGGGGGTTTGGTTTGAGGATACGTTAGCCATACTTGAGGCTAAGATCAACTCAAACATTTGTTAAGGATACGTTAGTCTAGTTTGAGACTAAGATCAACTTAACGGGATCGTTTAGATCCGACAAAGGAGCGTTTGGGCTCCATTGTTCCAGTTTAGGGACATAGTGGTCCATCGTATGTATGGCCGTCGGGACCCGTCACCTCTCTGACGACGTTGAAGGATTACAACGACGGATGTCAGAGGAGTTCAGAGATGTACCCTCGAGCCAGAATTAATTTGGGGGATTCATAGTCCAGTCTGTTTGAAGGTTTAAGGACACGTTAGCCATCTTTGAAGCTAAGATCAGCTTAAACGGGACCGTTTAGATCCGACAAAAGAGCATGCGGGGCTCTATTGTTCTAGTTTAAGGACATTGCGGTCCATGGGTAGTTTAAGGACATTGCGGTCCATCGTTAGTTTTAAGACATCTCGGTCAAGGTTAAGGACGTCGTAGTCCGTCGGTTTAAGGACCCCACAGTCCATTGTTAGTTTTAAGACATCTCGGTCAAGATTAAGGACGTCGTAGTCCATGGGTTTAAGGACCCCACAGTCCATTGTTAGTTTTAAGACATCTCGGTCAAGGTTAAGGACCTCATAGTCCATGGGTTTAAGGACCCCACAGTCCATTGTTAGTTTTAAGACATCTCGGTCAAGGTTAAGGACCTCATAGTCCATGGGTTTAAGGACCCCACAGTCCATATCAATGTGTGGTCATCGGGACCCGTCACCTCTTTGAAGACATTGAGGGATTACAATGCCAAGTATCAAAGGAGTGAAGAGATGTACCCTAGAACCGGAGTGGATTAAATAGTCCTTGGCCCAATTTGGGATCAAGACCAATTAATTATGTTATAAGCCCATTAGCCCAGTTGATTACGAATTGAGGACTTATGGCCAGCTTGGGCTAAGTCCAATCAGGAGAGGCTTTGCCTCTATCCATTTAGCCAATTGGACCAATGTCTAGTGTTAAACACTAAAGACCAACCAGTGTTGAACACTGAGAATGAGATTGACAAGTTAGTGTTTAACACTAAAAGATAATTGGTGTTAAACACCAGCAACAGGGCTTTCAAATTAGTGTTAAACACTAAAACAGATCAGTATCAAACACTGGCAACAGAGATCTCAAATTAGTGTTAAACACTAAGGTAGTCAGTGTTGAACACTGCAAATAAAGTTTTTTGATTAGTGTTGAACACTAAGGCCCAACAGTGTTTTAACACTGGGTTCGGGAGTTTCAATTTAGTGTTAAACACTAAGGCAAGAGGGGTCACGTGGCGACACGTGAGAGCGCCCTCCCTTCATTTATTCTGCTGAGATTATCGCATCTTTCAGAGCATCACGTGCCATCACGTGACGGGCATTCAAATGCTTGTGTGTTAAAGCTTCTGTCAAGGGTCACGTGGGTCACGTGGGGCACTGCCTCAAAGGGGCTTTCTGTAGGTCTTTTGGGGGGGTCACGTGGTGGCACGTGACCCTGCCTCTATGTATGTTGTTTAGAGGATCTGTTAATCTTTTCCAGGAATTAAATTCCTCGTAGGGTTGAACCCTGACAATAATTTCAGAGGAATTAAATTCCTACTTCCTTTCGAAGATTTATATTCTGGAATAGAGTTGGACTCTGAATTTTCTGTAGGAATTAAATTCTTCATATATGTGAAGAACTGAATAGGGTTAAACCCTAATAAAAGCTTTTAAGGAATTAAACTCCCATTCTCTGTTAAATTATGATTAAGGGAATTAAATTCCCGCTGTTTCAACAGAACTAGGTTCTTAATTAGGGTTAAACCCTGTTTCTCTTTGTTCTGAAGGAATTAAATTCCCATGACACAGGGTCAAACCCTAATTTTATTTTAAAGGAATTAAATTCCTATAGTTCTGTGAGAATTAAATTCTCGTGCTTCCGTTCCCTCTCTATGTTTTGGATCTGTATGGCAGGATCTCGACCCATTGAGAATTAAATTCTCAACTTCAAGGGGAGATGTGCACTTTGCAGATCCTCTATCAAAGAGAGAAGAAATATGTTCTTCTGTTTTATATATCAGAGTTAAACTCTGTCGAGAATTAAATTCTCTTTTCTTTCAAGGAGCCTTCCCTTTCTTACCTAGGGTTTTCTTTTTTGCAGAAGATCCAAATTCCTCAAAGTATCAAGGCTCTCTCCCTTTTCTTTTTCTCTGCGTATCTATCTCTATCTTATGTCTTGGCTCCTATTTATAGGAGAAGCAGCCGAATCAATTAGTTTTTTGACGAATCTTCATTGAGCGATTTGATTTGCATCCATCATTCGTTTTTGACCTTTGGATTATTAGGTGAATTTTATTCACCATTGGATTTCAAATCCAGGGATTCTATTTTGTTATTTCGGTTAGATTTAAAGGGGAAATCTTTCCAAACCCGAGATTTTCCCATGGATAGATGATATTTAATCACCTCTGAATCTTCAATTCGATTGGTTCCAGATAATCGCTTTCCTTTGGAAAGATTTGAATCTCTTTCAGAATTTAATTCTGTTAACAAAATGGGCTTTGAAAGCCGGTCACGTGTGGGCACGTGACCCATGGTCACGTGTGGGCACGTGACCCTCTTTGGAATGAGCCCTCTTCTTTCCTTTTGCGCTCTGTCTTCTGGTTGCTGCTTAACCGTCACGTGCCACCACGTGACCCCTGGTCACGTGTGAGCACGTGACCCTTGTCTGGACTCTTTTTCTTGATTTAACTGGAGAACAATTCTGATGTTTTGAGCGTCACGTGCCAACACGTGATCCCTGGTCACGTGGGAGCACGTGACCTCTTTTGAAGCTTTTTCCTTGATTTGATCAGGGAACCGATGTGCCTTTGAATCCGCTTTAAAATGTCACGTGCCAACACGTGACCCTGGTCACGTGGGAGCACGTGACCCTTTCTGAAGCCCTTTTCTTTGATGTAGTCAGGAAGCTGAATCTGCCTTGATGATGCTTTTAGATGTCACGTGCCAACACGTGACTGCTGGTCACGTGTAAGCATGTGACCCTCTTCTGAAGCTTTTTCCATAAGCTTTTCTGATTTTAAATCAGGAAACACCAGCCATATTATAAAGACTACTAGGGTACCGTTAACACAAGATGGTTGAGGCGTTTTCTACCGTGCAGACAGAGCAGCCGGCTGATGCTGAATTTGATAAGATATCGCCCCAGACGTTTGGAAGCTATTGCAACATGAGATTATACTCAGGAATGAGAAAGAAGATCACTAGCCACCTTTGGATAAGACTAGGACCTTTTGTTCATTAGATGCTTGATGCGAGATCATCAGATTGATTAACTTCAGCTAGAAAAGGACATCACCCAGATGCGTTGTGAGTCGATCGAGAACGAACAAGCGTAAGCGCATCACTCCGATGATTTGGACAAGTCCCCGAGAATGTAATTGGCAATATGCCTACTACAGGATATTAGGGATACCGAGTTCGTAGCTTCGGAAAGGAGACTCTAGATATGAGTGCAGCCAGTTAGAGTGCAGTTCACACAACTATGAAGAAATAGTTCCGAATTGGTCCACATTGAAGAAAAGAGAAGTAAGAGGTTCGTACGAGATCTTGACTAGATGACATTCCCCTCCGTTGATATCAGAGATTGGGTGCTTATGCAGAGGTGGTGAATGCAGCCATAATTCCAGAGAAAGTCATAATGAGAATGTAGCTGTCCCGGAGCAAGAAATGGATTTGGTAAAGGGTGATAACTTCCGGGTAGTTCGGCAGAGATGAGATTTGGGAAAGACCCCAAAAAGATCTTTCTGGAATATTACACGAGAAGACTTGGATCCAGGATCGGTCGTATCATGCACACTCAGTGGGCCAGAGTTTTCCATCATTGAAGAGATACGTCATGAGTGACCATGCTAATTGGTCAGGAGATCTTCAGAGAATACGCCGGAGCGGAACGGTTTCCATCATTACTCCATATCGGGCTGTTGAGCCAAGAAGTCATGTAACTGGTAATCCGCAGAAAGAAACAAGACCTAAGGGCAGAAGGCATCAAACCGTGAACAGGAGGAAAGTAGATACTTGCTCTGCTAGCTTTGGATGCACCGACACCCTTCGACATTGAAGGAGGAGCATATCGACGACAGTATCTATAATATGAGATTTGGTGATTCGAATACCACGTTTCCATTGTTTTGGATTCTGGTATTTTGAGGATTTCGTTTTATGCTTGATATTTCCTATGTGCACCACAGTTGCACATGATTCGCATTTCTATGTATCAGTTGTGCTGATTTTTGTTTTGTGCACATTCATTGCACTCGATTTCGATTTTATGCCGTCTGAGACATTTGATTTGGATTTCATACGTATTGGTATACATATGATTTGACTTATGCTTTCGGTATAGTTTTCATGTACTTTTAGTACCTTGATTTGGTTTTGTGCACGCTGATGCACATGTTTATGAGTTTATATACTGCAGTATACATAAATTTGAATTGGTGCATGTCGTATACCGTTGATTTCGATTTTTATACTCGATATTCATTTTCGTGCACCATGTGCACCTGATTGAGATTATTGCGCACACTTAGCGCACTTGATGTGATTTTGTGCACGCCAGATGCACTAAATCAAGATTTTTCGTGCATATCTGATGCACCTGATATTGTTGTCGTGCACACCCGTTGCACCTGACAGATATTTTGTGCACACCCGTTGCACTCAGTTTTGTTTATGTGCACATTTGTGGCATCTGTATTTGGTTTCGATTTCCGTGCGCACTAGACGCGCGTGGTATTCTTTGTTTACATTTTTGGGATAATTTCCTGCTGAGCATCATGTTTTCATGACTTATATACTACATGATTTAATAACCGAGCGGGACTAGTCCGAGGACAGTACCTGAATATTTTCACATACATCAATATTTACCGAAGGGATTTCCAAAAATAAGCTATAGTCTCAATATTTTCTTACGTGTCCATGATGACACGAAACCTTATAAAGGAAATCCTTCTAAATTATTTTCAAAAGACGGAACGTGTATGTTAAACAGAAGATATATATGTATAACTATTTTCCTTATAATGGACGTCTGCTACTTGTGCCATGATACGCGCATAGCACGGCAATTTGAAAAAGGTTTTGCATGCATTTCTATTTGGATGTTTTGACGATTTTACAACGATACGTACTATTTACGTATTATCGTTTTATTGGTTTTCGTATTGGATTTTGACACTGTATTTTCTCTATGACTTCGATGATTGCGAAATGCTTGACGGGGTTTTGATTTTGAGCTTTACACCCGTTTCATTGCGCATGCACTGCGCTATGATATGTTTTGTGTATTCATGATACTCGGAGCCCCGACGATTTGATTGTTTTGCTGAAATGTTTCAGTAAATGTGGGGTTTAAATTTAAATTCGGGGACCGAATTTATTTAAGGGGGAAAGATTGTAACATTCAGAAAAATAAAATATTATTTTTGGGAATTTAAATAATTGAAATAATAATTTCTATGAATATTATTAAGTAAAAGAATTAGTTTTAATGAAAAGGTATAATTATATACCGATAATTTGGAAAATAATTAGGAAATTAATAATAATTATTGATTTGAAGGTATTTATGTGATTTGGGTATTTTATGAACTATTATACAATTATTTGTAAATGGGTTATTTACTAAACTCAATTAGTATTTCACTAATTTTGCATTAATCTTGTTATGCATGAGACATGCAACAAATCATGTTGCAAATGACTTGCTACATTTTTAGTTATGAACCATGGCTTTTTCCTTTTCCAAATAGTTGTGTTTTAAAATGAAAAAGAAAAAAAAAAAGAAAAGAGAAAAGAAAATGTAAATGAGAGAGAGAGTGAGGTGACTTGTGTCACGTGAGGGTGAGGGTGAGAGAGAGAGAGAGAAGGGTGAAGCTTCTACACAAAAACCCCTAGCCATTTCTTTACTCCCTTCATTCCTTCATCATCATCTTCTTCATTTCCCTTCCAGATCCTCCACCTCCACTACCACCCATGGCCATCCCAAAATCCTCACTAAAACACCATGCTTCTTTCACAAAAAATGACCATAACATCACTACAAATCCTTTGGACCAATCAAGTTGGAACTTTGAAGACTTTGAGCAACTCAAGAATTCTCTTGAGTTGCCAAATGAGGTATATTTTTGCACTTGTGGTTAAGTTACTAGTGTTTCTTACATCCTAGTTAGTTTAGAGTTTATAGTGTGGTTTAGTGGTGTTTGAAATTCCAAGATGAGGATTTGAGAATAGAATGAGTTGTGATGGTGTTTATGAGGTATAGTTGGTGTCCACAGACCCTTAGTGTTAATTCTAGACCAACTTGAGCATAGAAAACAAAGACTTGAACTTAGATATGGCCGATGTCGGTTTTGTGACTTTTGTGAGGACTACAGAAAATCTGGAGTAACCTGAGATGTTTTTAAGAAAATCAAACAAGTAGAATAACCTAGATAGACCATTAGAAGACTACCACGAGAAAACGAGCCAAGGAATTGCTTGTATGGCCGGCGAAACCGGGCAAAAATGGGATCTCGCCGGGTCAAGTGTAGGATTTAGTGTGGGGGATTTTACTGTAGCTCACTTACCTGATGTTCTATCTCCTATATTGTTTGTTTATCTCCATTTGCCCTGACCAAAAATCTGGAGCTAGTTTTCTAAGTTGCAGTTTTGAGTTTTGTGGATTTTTAATAACTTGAGTTTTGATATTGTGTTTTATCTCGATCGTTGGACGTTTGTACGAAATCTGGAGCTAATTTTCTAAGTTGCAGTTGTATATTCTTTCGGCCTTAGAGTCGCGCTTGTGTATTTATTACTGTTTCTGGTTTTCTTGATGACATTAGTTTTCTTTACTTTATTTCTGAGTTTGATCCTCGCCTCCGGCGTTATATATTTATATTACTTGCATGGTTATTTCCGCCAATTGGCGAAGAGCTAGCTCCCGCTTAGGGATGCCTATATTTATATTTGCTTGTACCGTTTTCGGGTTAAAAATAACAAAGGAGGTGCTGCCCAAATTTTCAATGACGAATATGTTTTCAAGATAAATATAAACATTGTGTTTTTGTATACTATTATCTATGTTTTAAAGAAGAACTTGATTTCAATAAACCTTATTTCAAAACTGCACCTCCAATATTTTCCTCTAAAAATGTTTAGATTTCTGGGCTTTTGACTTACTTGTATTAGGTGTGGTCCTATAGACTTCACCTGATTCAAGTGCCAGTCACGTGTCTTTTCCGGATCGTGACAATCAAGAAACACCCAAAAGTCTAAGTTTCGAAGAGGAAGAAGAGAATAAGAGTTCAAACAAACGTAAGTTTGGAGTAAAAGATCTCCCCTTCCCTCCAATTTCTTATGCTCCAATGATGTGTGCTTCAATTGCTTTAAAATAAAAGGATCCATAAGATGCGCAATAAAGAGTTATCCCCGAGATGTAAAGTTGACGACTCCATTTTGAAATGCTCGATGAACTTGAAATTCTATAATAAACCTTATGACGGCTTTAAAGCTAAACTATGGGATACTTGTAAAATTTATCCCCTTCGGATGCTATTTGGAGTTATCCCCATGTATATGGATGCTCATTTGAGTTATCCACCATAAGATTTTCCTCGTAATGGACTCCGTGGGAGTGTACATGGGCATAAAATGAACAAATGCACATATATATATATGTACTGGACATGAACTGCATAATGAAAACTTGACAAAACAAGATATGGCAGGCACTCCTCCATCAAACAGCCAATGGCAATGACCCCCAATAAGTCTTCATGCCAACCAAATCCATGACGGTGCCCTCCATAGGCCTCCACAACCCCATGCAAACTATAGCGGCAAACCCCCAGCAAGCCCCACATCTACAAAATCAATGGCGACGACCCCTATAGGTCCCCGAAACCTTACCAACATCAGCGTCAGCGACCCCCAAAGGACCTCACAATCTCTTTGCCTACCAAAATCCATGGCGGCGCCCTCCATAGGTCCCCGCAATCTCTATACCTACCAAAATTCATGACGGCGCCCTCCATAGGTCCCCGCAATCCTATATAAACCCATAGCGGAGACTCCCTAGCAGGCTCCGTATACACCAAATCTATGGCAGCACCCCTAGTAGGCCCCACATCTACAATATCAATAGTGGTGACCTACCAATAAGTCCCCACATATACCATATAACCCGTTTTGACATCTTTCATATGAAAACCTAAAACCATCTACAAACTAATGCTTGGTCTGAGACGACCTTAAACTAATGTTGTCAAATATGACTTTAAACTAATATTTTAGTCTGAAACGATCCCAAACTAAAATTCATGTCCGAAATGATTTTAAACTAATACCGAATGCAACCAATTGTGCCATATGGCGGGTTAATATTGTTGGATAAAGTGCTCTCAAGGCAATTATTGTAATCGCAAGTAGGCGATTATGATGATTGAGAGAGGATCTATACGGTTAGAACAGTCTTACTCGAGATGATAGTATTCTATCTGATTTGACTTTATCATCATGTACATATCTTGTGTGGTATAGCATATCATTATTACATATTGATAGCGCCCATTGGATTCATACTTTACTACCAGGGTTATATTAGTGATCACATTTGTGAGAACTGGGTAATCTATAAGCACGTCCTTAAATGTCTCTAGACGTAGGATTATCGAGACTGGGCATCGATATTCCAAAGTATACTAGTGTATACGTTTCTTGACCCCGACGAGGGGCGATGGCCGGTCTCACAGCCATTGGTGTCAGTCAGTCACTAAAGATTGTATACATGTGCTCATTAGGTTATGAGTTACACTGGACGGACTCGCCGGGAACATGCTAAATAGTATTATATCTATTATCAGAGAGCAGTTTTCAGGTGACATTAGTATAGCGTAGTCTGTCGACCCGAAATCGTCATTTGTCTCGAGTGTGTTCCCACTGTACTTCGATTTCTATCTTATGTCACGACCCAAAGTTTGGCCCGTGACCGGCACTTAACCACGTAACGTCTACAGGCGTAACGCGACTAAGTGAACCGAAAACCCAGAAATCAAACCAGTAAAAGTATAGAGTGTTTTAAGTTTTAAAAGAACACATTTATTACATGTTAAAAGATCCAAGTAAACAATATACGATGCCGTAGCGAAGATCAAGAGCAACAAGTGAGAACATTACAGATAGAATAAAACTGCATAAGAAAAGTCGACTCACAACGAGCTCGACACCAGAATACCAATAATATACATCATCGTCCTCACACTGTCTCTAAGTCAATACATACATGATAGATGGAGAATACTAGATACAACAATATACATAACTGAAAGATAAACAGATACCGCACAAAACCCACCTATCAGCAAAAGAGCTAATACACCAACTATGGGGGTATCTGTGTCAAAAGATGCAAAACGCAGCCTGCCGCGACTACTCCGAAGGGCTACCTGCAAACACTGTGGCACAACGGGGGTGAGTTGCCAACTCGTGAATAGAAATAACATATAAAGGTAATCGCGAGCATGCACGTACTGCGCTACACTAACATATGCCAGCAGATGATATCAATGCGAGGTAAGCAGTATGTATAATAATCATGCAAGCCCTCTATCAGGTTATATAACTACAGGATGAGATACAGTAATGAATGAGGAGCATGGGAATATAACATCTACACGAAATGTCAAGGTGAATTAAATATATATATATATATGTGTGTGTGTGTGTGTGCGCGCGCGCATCGCGAATCCCAACAACCCAGACGCCGGTACTCCCATTGGCCCTCAAATCCTGTACATCCCTAAGAATCACGAGTGCCCAACATCGGCACCCAAATAACATAAATACTCGTGTCTAGCATCGACACGCAAATCCTCCTCTATCGGGCATCCGTCAGTCCGGGTCAGCCCTCTCTCAATATATCAGGCATCCGTCAGTCTGGGTCGGCCCTCTCTCAATATATCGGGCATCCGTCAGTCCGGGTCAGCCCTCTCTCAATATACCGGGCATCCGTCAGTCCGGGTCAGCCCTCTCTCAATATACCGGGCATCCGTCAGTCCGAGTCAGCCCTCTCTCAATATACCGGACATCCGTCAGTCCGGGTCAGCCCTCTCTCAATATACCGAGCATCCGTCAGTCCGGGTCAGCCCTCTCTCAATATAAGCCACCCTAGCACCGAGAAAACACAGGATGGGCGCACCGAAATATCATATCAAGGAAACCGGGTTTTTAAATGATTACATATTTGAAATGGCCATGGTTCCCAAATCCAGAAATCACATGAAATCCCCAACCAATATGCAAGTAAATGTGATGTGATATGTGCATCAAGTATGAATATCATGGCAATTCTAACGGTGTGTGTGTAACATGCAGGGTAGTGCTCGTGCAACATGAACTGTCGGTAAAGGTGCGGTGTTCTATCAATTCTAGTTTATATACATATAGGAGGGAATGCAGTATGCACTAAATAGTAGCCATGAACAGTCAATGTATGTAAATGCAGCTATAAGGTCCTATCAGCCCTGACGTAGAACGCCATGCCGGCGATATCCCCGTAGATGTTAAATCTACTCACCGAAGTCTCGCGCTAAGTGTAGCCGACGACTTGCTTCCCCTTCTTCGCAGCGTCCGTCTCACTCGCCTGCGAACCTAGAATCATACAATATATATCATACATAAGCTCAAATCCATAAAAACGTGATATTACGGTCAAACTATAAACCCGTGTCGCAAACCAATCGCGCGTGTGCGCGATACGCTAAAACGTGTGATCACGCGCCTGAAACTACCCTAACGCGTCGCGATATGCAGAAACCCCAAACCCACACACGTATCACGCGTGTCGCGAAGGTTTAGAAATACGGAAAAACAGGTATTTAGCCCCAGATTTTTCTACAGTAAGAATCAAACAAAATTGCATATGCCATGAGTCTAAGGGTTGCAGCAGACACCTATAGGACCAAACCCCAACCCAAACCCTCCCCATCTGGCCGCATATTGCGGCCATATCGAATTTTTCGGCGGCCAGAACAAGAGGTGTGGGGGTCGGGTTCTACCTGGGGGATCAGCACCTAACAACTATACTGCAGTCTTCTCAAAATTATTCTGAACTCACCGGGTCGATAGCAGTTTCCAGAAACTCAAATTTTGCTTAAAAACGATGAATTTGAATCAAATAGGGATCTGGTGGTATTTTAGTGCAATTGGGGGTTAAGCTGGGTTAATATGGCCCTAACAACACTCCAGCAACTTACTAACACCAAAACATACATCACTTGGTCAAGGTTCCCACTAATCACCACATATCGCACTAAAACGCACCATAAAACACTAATCGAAGCAAAACTACACTAACCAAGTAAACTAAAGAGTGAGTTCAGGAAATATACCCCACACTCGACCCTAGGGAGCTGGAGGAAGAAGAAGAAGCGAAGGGAAGGAGCTGCAGTCGAAGTTGTTGCTGCTGCTGCTCACTGCTGCTGCTGCTCTCACTGTTGCTGCTGCTGTTTTCTGCTGCTTGCTGCTGCTGTGTTGCTGGCTGCTGCTGTGCTGCTTGCTTCTGCTGCTGCTGTGTGGAGAGGTAAGTGTGTGTGTGAGTGTGAGAGTGAGGTTGAGAGAAAAGAATACAAGAATGAGAGGAATCATAACCCCACATTGTCAACCCCTCCACTCTCTATCTTCATTAAATGCAAGCATGGCCTAAGCCATGATGCATTCTCTCTCTCTCTCTCACCAAGTCAACACCCAAAAGGAATTTCAAAATAAATAAAAATCACCATCAATTAACTAAATAACTTAATTAAAACCCAAAAGACTTAATCCCATGATTAACCCACCATGGTTACTAATCATGGTATTACCTCATTTAAAAACCCTATTTTACATGCACATGTGTGTGCAAGCCTAGGAAAATTTTTGGAAAATATTTATTAAATTAGGAAAAATATTTGAAACATAATTTGGTAAACTTTTTATTAAAAACCCTTTATTTAAATATAAATAGTCACTAAACACATCCTAAGGTGTTACAATCTCTCCCCCTTAAAGAAACTCGTCCCCGAATTTCAAAATCTAACTACATGTACCTTCGAAAAGACGGGGATACTTCTTCATCATCTCGCTTTCGGTCTCCTATGTGACCTCCTCACTGCCCTGACCACGCCAAAGTACCTTGACTGATGGGATGTCCTTCGATCTCAATTTCTTCACTTGTCGATCCAAGATCATCACCGGCTGTTCTGCATAGGAAAGGTCGCGCTCAAGCTGGATCGTCGGGTGCTGAATCGCATGCGAAGGATCATGAAGATATCTGCGGAGCATCGAAACGTGGAATACGGGGTGCACATCTGGAAAACTGGGAGGAAGGGCTAATCGGTATGCAACTGCACCAACACGCTCGAGGATCTCGAAGGGGCCCACATATCTGGGACTGAGCTTCCCCTTCTTCCCAAACCTCATCACACCTTTCATTGGGGAGACCCTCAAGAAAACATGATCACCAACAGAAAACTCAAGTCTGCATCGCCGATGGTCCGCATAAGATCTCTGCCTACTCTGGACTGCTCTCATCCTATCGCGAATCAACTGGATCTTCGCGGTCGTCTCCTCAACAATCTGTGGCCCTAAGATACTGCTCTCACCGAGCTCTGTCCAACAGGTGGGCGACCTGCATCTCTTCCCATAAAGAGTCTCAAATGGTGCTATCTGAATGGTCTCCTGGTAGCTGTTATTGTAGGAGAACTCTACTAAGGGCAAGTGATGATCCCAGCTACCTCCGAAATCTAATACACATGCTCTGAGCATGTCCTCGAGAGTCTGAATCGTCCGCTCTGACTGTCTGTCGGTCTGCGGATGAAATGCTGTACTGAAACTCAAGCGAGTGCCCAAAGCCTCCTGAAGCCTCTGCCATAATCGGCTGGTAAACTGGGTTCCTCAGTCGGACACAATACACGTCGGAACTCCGTGCAGTCGCACAATCTCGTCGATGTAGATCTGGGCATACTGAGTAAATCCGAAAGTCATCTTCACTGGTAGGAAGTGAGCCGCTTTCGTCAAACGATCCACGATCACCCAGATGGATTCATACCCTCGACTAGTCCTGGGTAGACCCACAATGAAGTCCATAGAGATCTGCTCCCATTTCCACTCCGGAATGGGTAACGGCTATAGCTCTCCCGCGGGCCTCTGGTGCTCAGCCTTGACTTGCTGACAGGTCAGGCATCTCGACACAAAATCTGCGATGTCTCTTTTCATTCCGTCCCACCAGTAAACACCTCTCATGTCATGGTACATCTTGGTGGAACCGGGATGAACACTATATACCGATCGATGTGCCTCCTCAAGAATCACACGCCTCAGTCCCTCAGCATCTGGTACGCACAGTCTGGTCCCAAATCGTAGTACCCCCTGATCATCGATCACGAACTCGGAAAATCTGCCCTGTCCAATCTGTGCCATGATCTCTGAACATCGGTCATCACTGTGTTGTGCCTCATGTATACGGTCGATCAACTGTGGGCGTGCACAGACATGCGCGATCTGTCCTCCAATCGGCATGAACTCGAACTGTACCCGGCTGTCGCATAATATCTACCAATCTGCTGACGACTGCCCATGTACTGCGCTCAAACAAGATAGACTACTCCCGGGCCTCCTGCTCAAAGCATCCGCCACTACATTCGCCTTGCCCGGGTGATATAAGATCTCGCAGTCGTAATCCTTCACTAACTCCATCCATCTGCGCTGTCGAAGGTTCAGGTCCCGCTGCTGAAATATATATTTTAGACTCTTGTGATCCGTGAATATCTGGCACGACTCGCCGTATAGGTAATGTCGCCAGATCTTAAGTGCAAAGACCACTACAGCCATCTCCAAATCGTGAGTAGGGTAGTTCTGTTCATGTTTCTTCAATTGTCGCGAGGCATACGCGATCACCCTGTCATGCTGCATCAATACGCACCCTAGCCCCACTCGAGAAGTATCACAATAGACCACAAATCCGCCTGATCCGGAAGGTAAAGATAACACCGGTGCTGTCGTCGGCCGAGTCCGTAGCTGCTGAAAACTGTGCTCGCACTCCTCCGTCCAATTGAAAGGAACTCTCTTCCGGGTCAACCCGGTCAACGGTGTAGCAATACGGGAGAAGTCATGCACAAAGCGCCTGTAGTAACCGGCCAACCCCAAAAAGCTGCGAATCTCCGTAACCGATGTAGGTCTGGGCCAACGCTGAACGGCCTCGATCTTTCTCGGGTCTACACATATACCATCTCATGAAATCACATGGCCCAAGAAGTCTACGCTGTCCAGCCAGAAAGCACACTTGGAGAATTTCGCATATAGCTGGTGCTCCCTCAAAGTCTGCAGTGTAATCCGCAGGTGCTGCTCGTGCTCCTCACTACTCCGGGAGTACACCAAGATATCGTCAATGAAGACTATGATGAACAGATCCAAATATGGCAGGAAAATACGGTTCATCAAGTCCATGAATACTGCTGGCGCATTGGTGAGTCCGAACGACATCACCAAAAACTCATAATGGCCGTAGCGCGTACGGAAAGCTGTCCTGGGAATGTCCTCATGTCGAACCTGCAGCTGATGATAGCCCGATCATAAATCGATCCTCGAAAAGTACCCTGCCCCCTGAAGCTGGTCGAACAAATTGTCGATGCGCGGCAAAAGATACCTGTTCCGCACTGTCACCCTGTTCAGCTGGCGGTAGTCGATACACAGACGCAAACTGCCGTCCTTCTTCTTGACAAACAGGACTGGAGCACCCCAAGGAGAAACACTGGGTCGAATAAGTCCTTTATCCAGCAAATCTTGCAACTGACCCTTCAATTCTCGAAATTCCGCCGGGGCCATCCGATAAGGCGGTACAGAAATAGGCCCCGTCCCAGGAACCAAATCGATACAGAAAAAAATATCACGCTCGGGCGGTAGCCCAGGAAGCTCGTCAGGGAATACATCAGGGAACTCGCTAACAACCGGAACCTGATCCAACGGAACCTCTGTAGCTCTAGTATCACAAACATAGACGAGAAATCCCTGACATCCCTTCCTCAAAAGCTGTCCAGCGCGAAAAGAAGAAATCACACTGTGAGGGGTAACACCACGGTCCCCCAACACAACAACAACCGACTCGCCGGGAAAACAAAATCGAACTGTCTTCTCGCGGCAATCAACAGAAGCATAGCATGTGGCTAACCAATCTATGCCCAAAAGAACGTCGAAGTCCAACATCTCAAGAAGAATCAAGTCGACAGGCAACTCTCTCGCCAATACGGACGGTACAGGATTGGAACACGTGCCTAGCAACAAACGACTCTCCCACAGGAGTAGTCACAACAAGCGGCTGGTCAAGCAAACCGGACTCTCTACCCAAACTCGGCACAAAGTGTGTGGATACGTACGAGTGCGTGGATCTGGGATCGAATAACACGTGTGCATCAACCGAACATACGGGAAGGATACCTGAGACCACCGCATTGGATGCCTGCGCGTCCTGATGCGTCAAAGAAAAAACTCACTCATGTCCTCCACCTGCAACTAACTGTCCCCTGCCGGCCGTTGGCTGCCCTCTGCCTCGGTCACCTCGTCCTCTATGAACAAATCCTCCGGGACCACGACCTCTCTGTGCATGCGTCTGACGCGGAGTAACAGTAGGTACTATCGGCAATACCGTCTGGGGTGGTGAAGGTGGTAATGTAACATGCGATGCTGCTACCTCCCTCCGGGGTAACTCAGAACAATCTCGTACACGATGATAAGAACTCCCGCAGCGAAAACATCCCGACGATGACCGCTGACCCTCCTGGGGACAGGAACTGAATAACCGGCCCCGCCCTGAATCTCTGCTGCCTGCAATACGTCTATCACGGCGCTGAAAAGGCTGTCTCTGCGCTGATGTATCCGCACGAACTCTCTTCGGCTCTGGAACTGCTGAAGTCTCAGCAAGGCGCTCCTCGACCAATAGGGCTGCGTCTACGGCTGCATATGTCTCGTAATGCTATGCGCTGATCTCCAGAAACAGGGGTGTAAGCAAGCCTCGGACAAATCTCTTGACTCGCAACTCCTCAGTAGCCACTAGGTACGGAGCATAAACTGATAGCTCGGTAAACAGCACATCGTACTCTGCCACTGATATCTCTGACGTCTGGAGCAAGGACTCAAATCTGCGTGCTCGGGCATCCCTCACACTCTGGGGAAGAAAACGGGCAAGGAATAACGCCACAAACTCGGTCCAGGTCATAGGAGGAAGACCTGCTGCTCTACCCTTCTCGACTGATTCGCACCATTTCTGCGCAAGACCTTCCAGGCGAAAGCTCGCGAACTCAACCCATCTCGCATCTGCGCATCTGAGGGAATGACATATCCGCGCCATCCTATCAATGAAAGACTGTGGGTCCTCGGCCACATCGGTGCCTGTGAAGACCGGAGGCTTCAGCCTCATAAACTCTGACAGCGATACTGTAATAACCTCTGTAGTCGCAGGTGCAACTGCCTGCACTGTGGGTACCACCGCGGTCTCTGCAACGGGTGGAACTACCTCTGGTCGCTGCGCTCGAAGTGTCTCAACTAGAGATCCCATCATCTGGCGCATCTCCTGCATACTAGATCCCATCGTCTGGCGCATCTCCTGCATACTAGATCCCATCGTCTGGCGCATCTCCTGCATACTAGATCCCATCGTCTGGCGCACCTCCTGCACACCAGCCCCTAACATAGCAATCTGATCTGTCACGGCAGGAACAGCCTGCTCGGGCACAACCGGTGTACTACCCGGATCAGTCCTCGTCTCGGACGAGTCAACTCGAATCTCGGCCCTCGCGGCCGCTCTCTGCGCCCTCGTAGTCTTTGGCGGCATAATGGCTGAAAGGAACAATAGGATTCGATAAGGATTCGGAAATCGAATCGCAAGAATGTATATACTCAAAAAGAAATTTAAATCAACAAGTCCTAAGGTCGTGTAGGCGGAATACCGTGTCGTGAGTATGCCGCGGAACATACACACGCTACGCTACCCTGCTGCAGCTACCTACTCCATCATACCAGGGTCATCCTACACTCCGAAAGTAAAACTTACGCTCTGATACCAACTTTGTCACGACCCAAAGTTTTGCCCGTGACCGGCACTTAACCACGTAACGTCTATAGGCGTAACGCAACTAAGTGAACCGAAAACCCAGAAATCAAACCAGTAAAAGTATAGAGTATTTTAAGTTTTAAAAGAACACATTTATTACATGTTAAAAGATCCAAGTAAACAATATACGACGCCGTAGTGAAAATCAAGAGCAACAAGTGAGAACATTACAGATAGAATAAAACTGCATAAGAAAAGTCGGCTCACAACGAGCTCGACACCAGAATACCAATAATATACATCATCGTCCTCACACTGTCTCTAAGTCAACACATACATGGTAGATAGAGAATACTAGATACAACAATATACATAACTGAAAGATAAACAGATACCGCACAAAACCCACCTATCAGCAAAAGAGCTAATACACCAACTATGGGGGTATCTGTGTCAAAAGATGCAAAACGCAGCCTGCCGCGACTACTCCGAAAGGCTACCTGCAAACACTGTGGCACAACGGGGGTGAGTTGCCAACTCGTGAATAGAAATAACATATAAAGGTAATCGTGAGCATGCACGTACTGCGCTACACTAACATATGCCAGCAGATGATATCAATGCGAGGTAAGCAGTATGTATAATAATCATGCAAGCCCTCTATCAGGTGATATAACTACAGGATGAGATGCAGTAATGAATGCTGAGCATGGGAATATAACATCTACACGAAATGTCAAGGTGGATTAAATATATATATATATAGGCACCGCGAATCCCAACAACCCAGACGCCGGCACTCCCATCGGCCCTCAAATCCTGTACATCGCTGAAAATCACGAGTGCCCAACATCGGCACCCAAATAACATCTCGTGTCTAGCATCGACATGCAAATCCTCCTCTATCGGGCATCCGTCAGTCCGGGTCAGCCCTCTCTCAATATATCGGGCATCCGTCAGTCCGGGTCAGCACTCTCTCAATATACCGGGCATCCGTCAGTCCGGGTCAGCACTCTCTCAATATACCGGGCATCCGTCAGTCCGGGTCAGCCCTCTCTCAATATACCGGGCATCCGTCAGACCGGGTCAGCCCTCTCTCAATATACCGGGCATCCGTCAGTCCGGGTCAGCCCTCTCTCAATATAAGCCACCCTAGCACCGAGAAAACACAGGGTAGGCGCACCGAAATATCATATCAAGGGAACCGGGTTTTTAAATGATTACATATTTGAAATGGCCACGGTTCCCAAATCCAGAAATCACATGAAATCCCCAACCAATATGCAAGTAAATGTGATGTGATATGTGCATCAAGTATGAATATCATGGCAATTCTAACGGTGTGTGTGTAACATGCAGGGTAGTGCTCGTGCAACATGAACTGTCGGTAAAGGTGCGGTGTTCTATCAATTCTAGTTTATATACATATAGCAGGGAATGCAGTATGCGCTAAATAGTAGCCATGAACAGTCAATATATGTAAATGCAGCTATAAGTTCCTATCAGCCCTGATGTAGAACGTCATGCGGGCGATATCCCCGTAGATGTTAAATCTACTCACCGAAGTCTCGCGCTAAGTGTAGCCGACGACTTGCTTCCCCTTCTTCGCAGCGTCCGTCTCACTCGCCTGCGAACCTAGAATCATACAATATATATCACACATAAGCTCAAATCCATAAAAACGTGATATTACGGTCAAACTAGAAACCCGTGTTGCAAACCAATCGCGCGTGCGCGCGATACGCTAAAACGTGTGATCACGCGCCTGAAACTACCCTAACGCGTCGCGATACGCAGAAACCCCAAACCCACACACGTATCACGCGTGTCGCGAAGGTTTAGAAATACGGAAAAATAGGTATTTAGCCCCAGATTTTTCCACAGTAAGAATCAAACAAAATTGCATATGACATGAGTCTAAGGGTTGCAGCAGACACCTATAGGACCAAACCCCAACCCAAACCCTCCCCATCTGGCCGCAAATTGCGGCCATATCGAATTTTTCGGCGACCAGAACAAGAGGTGTGGGGGTCGGGTTCTACCTGGGGGATCAGCACCTAACAACTATACTGCAGTCTTCTCAAAATTATTCTGAACTCACCGGGTCGATAGCAGTTTCCAGAAACTCAAATTTTGCTTAAAAACGATGAATTTGAATCAACTAGGGATCTGGTGGTATTTTAGTGCAATTGGGGGTTAAGCTGGGTTAATATGGCCCTAACAACACTCCAGCAACTTACTAACACCAAAACATACATCACTTGGTCAAGGTTCCCACTAATCACCACATATCGCACTAAAACGCACCATAAAACACTAATCGAAGCAAAACTACACTAAACAAGTAAACTAAGGAGTAAGTTCAGGAAATATACCCCACACTCGACCCTAGGGAGCTGGAGGAAGAAGAAGAAGCGAAGGGAAGGAGCTGCAGTCGAAGTTGTTGCTGCTGCTGCTCACTGCTGCTGCTGCTGCTCTCACTGTTGCTGCTGCTGTTTTCTGTTGCTAGCTGCTGCTGTGCTGCTTGCTTCTGCTGTTGCTGTGTGGAGAGGTAAGTGTGTGTGTGAGTGTGAGAGTGAGGTTGAGAGAAAAGAATACAAGAATGAGAGAAATCATAACCCCACATTGTCAACCCCTCCACTCTCTCTCTTCATTAAATGCAAGCATGGCCTAAGCCATGATGCATTCTCTCTCTCTCTCTCTCTCTCACCAAGTCAACACCCAAAAGGAATATCAAAATAAATAAAAATCACCATCAATTAACTAAATAACTTAATTAAAACCCAAAAGACTTAATCCCATGATTAACCCACCATGGTTACTAATCATGGTATTACCTCATTTAAAAACCCTATTTTACATGCACATGTGTGTGCAAGCCTAGGAAAATTTTTGGAAAATATTTATTAAATTAGGAAAAATATTTGAAACACAATTTGGTAAACTTTTTATTAAAAACCCTTTATTTAAATATAAATAGTCACTAAACACATCCTAAGGTGTTACATCCTACCACGGCTTTAAAGAGTCGTGCAAACAGGTAGCTTTTGGGTGTAGTCCCGAAGCACTTGGAAGCGGTGAGCGATTGAGGGGATCCGTCTCTTCCGATATTGGGAGTTGATATCGCGTTGTGTACGTTTGGCCATCACCATAAGACCTAGGTCTAGACGTATGGGATTTACTGATTACGATCAGTAATTTCTCGATTGGTGATAGGACTTGACACCGGCACGACTTATCAGGTTATTAGGGGTCTGACGTTATCCACCCCTAGACCTGATATGCGATACTATAAGAAGAACAGACCAGAATGTATGGTACATGTCGCTGATAGGCTCAATAGGGTTTCGGACGAACTTGCTTGTCGATCTCCTTTTCGACAATACCTGGTAGCCGTTACGTACAACTAGTGCTGCTGACGTGTTTGTGGTTAAACCCACTGCCAGCGTATTGTCGAGTGTTTAGAGTCCCATGCAGAGGGTTTCCGGCTTTGGCGAAATATTGTAGTTGCGGTACATTGGTACGCTATTGGGTTCGATTAAAACTAGTGTATTGGATACACTGACGGTAATTAAACGGTTGAAATACTAGCCGATCTTTTTAGAAAGACGAATATTAAATTGGGTACCAATTTATTATATTAATACATATTTTTTGTAGTATGTATTTACTAGTATTTCGTCACTATTTTAATTTTGTCTCTTTATGTATTTTAAATACATTAGAAATTAATTACAAGTGTATGTATACATACATGTATATATGTGTGTGTGCGCGCGTGCGCGTGTGTAATTTTTAATTGATTTACCCTTTTCTTTTTTAATTCTTTTTCTATTAGCTTATGTCATTCTTTGGACATAACATATCCTCACCATATTGTAGTATGGTGACATGTGTATCCAACAGGAGGTGATAGACACTTGGATGGTTGGTTTGATCCAAGGACTTGGATTGTTTTGGGAGGAAATATTAGTAATCATTTATTTAGAAATGTTTAAGAATTTATTTTTCATTCTCACTCTCTCCTTTTTATGAGAGCTCACATCTCCTTATTCTTCCTCTCTTTATACATTAGAAAAGGAAAAAGAAAAAGAAAAACAAAGAGATAAAATTAGTGGTGAGTTTGAACTACAACTCCTAGCTTGTTAGCTTAGCAACCTAACTACTTAGATTAATTCTAGTTTGAATTTGGAGTCATTGCACTTGAGCTTTCAGGTGGATCATCTTTGATGGAGGAGATGGATCGGCAAGCATGTTCCATGGAGTTTCTTGTAGCCTACAATAGAGTCCAACACAATTTTGGAGCACTTGAAAATACTTCAAAGATTGTGGTTTCAACATAGTAAGCTGATTAGCAATCTTTTCCTTGTTACAAATTGTTATCTTTAGCTATGATCCTATGGTTTGGATCAATTGGTCTCTTGAATTTTTAAAACTCCATGTTATCATCATTCAAATTTGCATACTAGAGTGCATTAGTTTCTTCAAATATGATGTCAACCTACCATACACGGTCCACAGGTTAATATCATGATATAGAAGTCAATAAGTCTGCAAACACCAAAAGCCTACCCTATCCTTATGGACCCCAAGTCCCTAAACTGGATCCATGGAACACTACGTCCCTAAACTAGAATATTTCCCTATTGCAGGTAAAACAACTTGTCATATACAATCCACGGGCCACCGTCGTGATATAGAAGCCAACTCTGCATGACATCGAAGTCAAACATTCACAACATAATGTCTGGTTCGGAACGACCTTAAACTAACACCCATGTTCGAAATGACTTTAAACTAATGTATATATGAAACCATCGTGGCACAGAATCCAACAAATCATGATCGAAGTCGAGCCCCACTTGGCACAACCAGTTTCCACTGACAACCATATAAACTACCCAAGACTGCCCTACGGCCAGATAATAATATCTACTATATACAATCCACGGGAAACCTTTCGCGACATAGAAGTTAACTGTCCCACCAAGCGTATACTCTGCAATATACTTCGTGGTCAGATTCGCCTGTTGTGACACAGAAGTCAGCTGTTCTACTGAGCATGTCAAAACTGCCCTATGGTCTGGATGATACATTCTATAAGACCGTATACGATTCACGGATGTGAACAGTAGCGCAGATGCACATCTTCTCAACGACGGAAGCATATATAGCGGGAGATATATTTTTGTGATGACATAACATGAAATGTACAATGCGGCTAAATATATATAAATTGAGATGTACTTCATTACAAATGATAATCTGAAATACATTTCTATGATTGTTGCTCCAATATATATCTGTGTTGTTATTTCCATTTAATACTTTATAGAAATAAACCACTTGAAGAAAGTTCTCTCCGTTTAACACGGAGGGGTAATTAACTACAGAAGCTTGCACCTGTAGGAAATCTAGTCCCCGCAATACAGAATCCCTTTCCAAAGGGTGAATCTTTGAAGTCATGCTATATCGATCGCATCTGCTTGGCACCTCAACCATATACTTGCATACATCTGCGTCGCGGCAACGTGTCGCGCTGAGGAGCCAGGCGGATCTGTATCGATCTAACACCTTAAAACCTTCACGGTGGACAAAGGATTTTCGGGGGACCTTTTCGGAGGCGAACATAACTATTACTCACAGTGGGAATCAAGATCCAACTATCACATAAAAGGTATGCAATAACATTACAAGTTTCAATACTTGAAACTTCCGATATGGTTTTACCTCTAACGACTTATGACCTTAACATAGTCAACAAACCATAAGTCGCTAGTCAAGCTCAACCCGTCATTTTGTGACTGATTTAGATCCACCCGCATAATCCTTGACACAGTCAACAAGATCGTACGACTGTTCTAACCATCGCATCGCATGCAGCAAAAAGTATCACTTAGCTACCGTACACTACGCCTTGACACAGTCAACAAACGCAACATGAATACTAAGTACACTACTAATCTGAAATGACGAAGGGCTGCGGCTGTTTTTGAAGAAAACCTTTAATGTAATGAACTTGATATTGCTGAAGGAATAGGGTGGTTTTGAAAACGAATAGTTTTTGAAAATCGGATCCTACAGCATCAAATTAGGTTTATTTTCTTTGAATTAATCATATTAATGTAGTTCGGTCATATAGATAATAATACTTAATATCTAGAATCTTATCACACCAGAAAAATATAATATGAAAAGAAAATACAGTGTTTTTATATGCCATTCGCATTCGTCATGGGGCATATTTAGAACAGTTGTAGTTGTAAAAAATCTTGTAAGCTAAAAGATAGGGTTTAGGGGGCTACAACTTTTGTAGCATGTTCGTCCAATAGTGGAAGATCCAAACTAGACTCCATCGTCGTAGGAATGAGTTTGCAAGCGGACCTTCTCGGCGAAGATGATCCAATTCGAAGAAATCCCCAACCCAAGCTTCAAATTCACTGAAATCACATATTTTGTGAAGTAACCTGCTCTCATAATTTACTAAAGAATGAGAGAAAGAGATGTAGATGGTTCGGTCTCTAAAATCTCTCTCTTTTCTTCTCTTTAGCTCTCTTGAAAAATGAAGAGAGAGAAAGAGGAAGGAATGAATCAAGAGAGAGAAAGCTAACATGTTAGTATAGAAATTATTTCCATTAAAAAATAATGCTCATACCTCTCTACAACCATACTATTAAAAATAAATTACTTATTTTCCTTTTTAATAATAACTTGAAATGAAGTGTGTGTTCTAGAAGTATATACTTGTGTCATATGCATATATTATAGTATATGTATCATATACATATACATGTGTAAATATAATACTAAAATATATATAACATATGTTTTATTATTAAATCAACATTTGATTTAATAATCCGGCTTTATAATAAACCGGCTAGTATTATCAAATGTCCGATTAATGTACGTGCATCACATACACGTATTAATCGAACTCCCGTACTTATCATCATTTCTAGATGTATATGTGTATTATATATACAATATATTAGTATATGTATCATATACATACATGTATTTGTATCATATACATACATGTATTTGTATCACATATAAATAACAAATGAGAAAGAGAGAGCGAACATAATACTAGAATACACACACACACACACACACACACACACACACACACACACACTTGATTTAATAATACCGGCTAGTATTATCAAATGTCCGATTAATATACATGTATCATATACACGTGTTTAATCGAACTCCCACACATATCATCATATGCACACTATATCGTTTCGCCTGAGCGGGGAAAATCTTTGTGTGGGACTCTAAAGGCTCAATCAATACGCTAGTAGTACGTCAGGATCTTATCCGATTGAATCTGAAATACTTTCAGATCAATCCCCTAACGGGTTAATTCACAAGCACGTCAGTGGTACTAGCTGCACATAACGGCTACCCAGGTATTGATCGGAAAAAAGGTCGACAAGCAAGCTCATCCATATACAATCAGAGTCTATCAGTGACAGTCACCGTCCAGTCCGGTCTCTTCGTCTGAGAGTGTCGCATACCAGGTGTGGGGTGGAAACCGTCAGACCCCCAATAATCCGATAAGTCGTGCTGATGTCAAATTCATAATCATCTGAGATACAAGTGATAATACTTATTAGTTTAGCTCAACCGTCTTGGCCAAGAACTTATAGTTATAGTTAATGAAGTACAACGCGACATCAACTTCCAATACCGTAAGAGACGAATCCCTTCGACCGCTCACTTCTTCCATATACTTTGGGACTGTACCAAAGTAAAACCTGTTTGCACGGCTCTTTAAAACCATGGTAGGGTAGTAATCAAAGTACAGCAGGAACACACATAAGACACTATGACGATCTCAGGTCAAAAGACTACCATATACTCATGTCACCAGAAAAATGCTATCTGACAATAGATATAATACCATCTAGGATTCTCGATGACTCCATTCAATGTACTCATTCTCCAATGAGCACTTATATACAATTTTCGGTGTCAAACACCAATAGCTGTGAGACCAAATATCGCCCTCCAATCGGGTCAGGAAACATATACACTAGTCTGCTCTAAAGTATCGATGCTCGGTCTCAATATTCTCACGACTAGGAACATTTAAGAATGTGCTTATAGACTATCCAGGCTTCACTATTATGATCCCCATCATAATCCTGGTAGTCGAACAAACATCCTATGAGTTTTATCATCATGTATTAGTGATATGTAATAACAAATTAAACATATACACATGATTGATAAAGACAAATCAGATAGCATACTATCATCTCGAGAAAGATTGTTCTATCCATATAGGTCCATGTACAATTACAATAATTGCCTTCGGGGCACCTATATCCAACGGGTTTCATGTCACAAAGATATTTTTGCAAAGTTTTGCTTTAAGAGTTCAGATAATGAAAGAGTGCTTCGTGTATCAGAGAGTATTCCGTATATACCCGGAATTACGGAAACATGGTCATTGAACAGTTAGCATTCCGTATATACCCGGAATAACGGGAACATGGTCATTGAATAATTAGCATGCCGTATTTGCCCGGAATAACGGAAATACGGTCATTGAACATGATCATTAAATACAGTCATTAAACAATTAGCATTCTGTATATGCCCGAAATAACGGAAGCACGGTCATTGAACAGTTAGCATTACGTATATGCCCGGAATAACGGAAAGACGGTCATTGAACAATTAGCATTCCGTATATGCCCGGAATAATGGAAACACGTTTATTGAACACGATCATTAAACGGTTAAGTTGACAAGTCAATATAAGGCACTCACGATACACGCGATCTCGATTTCCTTCTCCGAACTACCTTAAATCCCGTATCAATATGTTTAAGTTGAGTTATCAGCTAACACACGGAGCTAACAGGACATTAAAAACACGTTCTCTTCCAAATCAGGTCATTCCTCATTCATCCCATGTATAGCGTCCTTGCGCCAATGCATAACCGTTCAGGTAAAACAAGTTATGGTAAGTTCAAGTCAAGATTGGTTATGTAAACCACATCATGAATAACGGGGTTTCACAAGTCTAGTTGTAAAGGAAGGTATACGGTATTTTATTGCAAAATAGGGTATTTGAGAAAGTCGGTGTATTTTAATGTAGAAAGGGTTTCATAAAAGTTCAAGCTATTTTAGTGAAATAATAATTCTAGAATGGTTCGAGATATTTAATTGAAACACGGGATTTTAGAAACTTGAGGGTATTTTACTGTAAATACAGGTTTTTGAAACTTCAGGGTATTTATGTGAGATACGGGTTTTGGAAACCTTAGGGTAACATTTTGAAGATACGAGATTTGGAACTTTAGGGTATTTTATTGAAAATACATGATTAGAAACCATAGGGTATTATTCGTCTGAAAAACGCTCGCAGTTTATTGCTAAAAAGGTCCTTCTAAAAATCGGCTGCATTTCTGCTGCAAACCGGCGTTACATCAATACAGATTTGGGTAAAATAACGGCATAGTTAGCATGCAAGGGTTATATTTGACTATAGGTCAGACGTGATATGTCATTACCACGACGCTTAGGAAGCATGAATTTGTAAGCTAAAACTAAATACTTGAAAGTTACCAAATCGGGTAGCATTTCGATATCTAATTTAACTTCTAAAATAAATAAAAGCATGACGGATTTTCCGTATTAAAAGTCTAATAAGAATGCTAAAGAATATGTAGAGAGATATTTAGGAGAAGAAGTGACGAGATCAAGAGGAGAGAGATTTTTCGGCATAAACTAACGATTTGCAAAGAATCATACTCCTATCTCAGATTTTTCTAGCACCTGTCACCAGTACCTATACGTAGATCGTCGAGAGACGATCGCATAAGAATTTTTCTGGAATTAATTGGACACTAGAAGTGTCAGAAATGAGAGAATGGTGAAGGGTATCTATAGGGTTTTAAAAACCCTAAACCTGACCCCAAAAAGTGCTCCGGACTCCAGATTCACGCCATGTGGCGCGATCAACGGCTGTCGATCACCCATGTGGGCATGGGTTGCCCGCGCACACGCGCCTGCATGTGCAGCGCGTGGGTCCCACTTGCTGGCGCAAGCAAGCGCTAGCCAGAGACGGGCCGGGCCTTGGGCCTGGGCTTTAGTTTGGCCTTGGGGTGGGCCCAGATTAATTTTTTTTTTTAAAAAACTGTTTTATAAATTGTTTCTCTTAAATAAAAATTAGTTAAAAATACTTTTTAATACAGAAAAATTATGGAAAATTTATAGATGAATTCTAAATAATTACTTTATTAGTTTCAATACTTTACATTTCAAAACTAACTCATTTTCTCCGAAAAACCACCTTTTAAAAAAATCCAGTAGTTATCAAAAATTATACGTAGATTCTTAAAAATAAGTAAAATTAGTTTTAAATATAAACAATCTTTCTAAAGTATTTTTCCATCAAAATTGATACAAAAATAAATACGAAATACGAAAGAAAATTATACAAGACTTTATTAAGATATAGGCAAAAGCGGAGATGTTAGGTATAAAAGTATCATCTCCAAAATAAGAAAAAAATATGAATATCAATATGACACAACTTTGAGTATTAACAATAAATACACAGATCAAAATTGGATCTATCTTTTTTTTTTCTCCCTTTGAAAAAAGAAAGAAATACTAAGAAATAGGAAGAGAGAGAAATGAAATCATACCCCTTTTATGTCGATGAATTTTGTTTAAGGAGTGAAGATAAAAAGAGTACCAAGGGGCTGGGTGACGACGAGAGAGAGCACGCGAGTCAGAGCCATGGATCACTCATCCGCCATGAACCATCACCTGCGTGCTCTCTCTCGTTGTCATCGTCATCTCTATCATCTCCATCTTCTTCAACTCCTTCTTCTTCATCATCACCAACAACAATTTTCTGCCATAAATTTATAACAAGAGTCAATCAATGAGCTTTTCCCACTTAAAATAGCAAAAGATCAAAACATATCTACTTATAATTTCAAGTAGTCGATCGAGTTGAAGATTCAACGAAACCCTAGCTGCTGTCTTGCCTACAAAATCGGCCCCAAAAGAAAAGAAAAAAATTAAAAGTAAGATCTAAAACTGCAACAAATAAAAAAAAGAAATCAAAGAAATAGATGGAAACTCATCTGAAGATCAAATCGAGGGAGAGACCATAAATCGATGGATCGAACTTATTGTAGAAGCTTGTAGGTTTAGTTTGCTCAAGGCGATCGAGCAAGAAATTAAATTTAATAATTATAAAATGTAAAATAAACTGTGAGAGATAAGCAAGAAGAGAGAGAGAGATACAGAGATGCGGGGCTCTTGGACTCGCTGCTGCTGCCTTCCACTATCGTATATAGCCCTCCCTTCATTATTAATAATTAGCGTCTTCCACTCTAATCTTTAGTTATCTTAACCCCCGCACCCCACCCCCCCACCCCCAAATATTTTTATTTTGAAGATGGGTACCAAAACAAACAAAAAGGTGTACGTACGTAATTGTAAACCTAGCTAGTTTTGTCAGGTGGTATTAATTGCCGACGGGCATGAGCCCCCCTGAATCGCCTAGACAAGACCTGGTGCGTGTTTGCCTCTGAATCCCAAAGGGCATGAGCCCCGTCCCCGCAGCGTAGCAGATGTCGACACGAGCCCGACATTAGTACGGGAATGCCCTTGGATGATGGCATCAAATCACGGTGATGTCCCTGTAGAGTTTCAGGTTAGTGAGTGAGTGAGTGAGTGAGTGAGTGGTAGTGCGAGGGTGGGGGGGTGGGGGGTGGGGGGTGAAAGGACCTTTAGTTTGTCCTCTTTCCTCATATCAAAGAAAAGGATGGGCTACTAACCTCTTTTATTTTGTACTACGATACATAGATACATTCACATGTACTACTAATTATCTGTTTCTTTATTTATAGGGGTATCTCATTGATTAATTATTTTTTGTAATTTACTGTAATATTATTACTGTACAAAGATTTTGTCGGTTGCCCCTGTTAATTCCATATTCATGGGCGGTATTTCAAAATATTTGGGTTTTAGATTTGTATGTTTTAGATAAGGCCGAATGGTGATCACCGATACAGATCCAAATCTATGTGAGGATCCTAAACAACAGCGGAAGCACGAAATCAAATTAGTGGTATGCAGCGATGAGCAATAGCTCAGTTGGTATGGTATTCCCCTCTCTATGGAGAGCATAGGTTACGGCTTATGGGACATTGACCCGGCCCCCTCCAAAAAAAGAAAGAAAGAAAATCGACTGCATAACATTAAGATCTGCATATCTGAGCAAGATGGTGGATCTCTTGAAACCGTCAGACCGTTGTTTCATTCTTCTTCTAACGGTCTTACGGGAATCAATCATGGTATGTCGGAAAGCCTCCTTATCCACGGTTTTGGGTAAAGACTTTAAAGAAGACTATGGAGCATTGAAACTCTAGTTGCAATCTATCTCAATGCCTTCTTGATTTCGGGTAAATTAACTTTTGGATTTATGTATTCAATTATGTTGTGATTGGTGAAAAATGAAAGGTTTTATTCAAAATTGGTAGCATACATCCCAAAGTCAATATAATGGTGAAAAGACGGAAAGATTTGTTTTCAAATCCTTCCATAGGATCCTAGTTAAACTCGCAGTATAATATGCTTGGTGATGTTTTGATTCTAACAAACAAAATAATGCATATATTTATTGGAATGCCATGTGTCCAAGGTATCTTATTATGCACATTCCAAAAACATGATGCCACACAAATATATGTTAACGATTCGTTTTATGTCTACATTCTTAGAAGATTACATCAAAAGTTCTTTGAACTAAACAACTTTATACAATGTTAATTATAGGAATCAAACTCAAAGGATGGAAGAGTCCGCAGTGACAATTAATTAACAATGACAAGTTCAACAGACGGAAGCAACGAAAGAGAGAGCAAAAAAGAAGACAGGTGGCCATGGTACTAATTAATTAATCACCCCATCTTTTTACTTTTCAAAAAGAAATCATAAGATAACATGAGCTTCACTTGAAGCTTATATATATACACTACTCTGAAATATATAACATTTGTCATACATAAATATCTATGGATTAGCCTGATGACATGGTTGAAGTTAATATTAAAGGATGGAATATAAATTCAGTAAAATGTCTTTTTTAATCTTTTCTGGGAGAAAGAAAGAAGAAAACATATATAGGAACAGGAGTTAGGACCCAATCCATGGGGATAAAAGAGTGAGATAATATTAAAGGGTAAATTATCTAAAACCCTCGAACCGGTACTTCAGGAGCTTGAGAACTCCGTAGTTAAGCATGGTCGGGATAGGTAAATTCTGGGATGGGTGACCTCATGGAAAGTGGCCCCCTGGTCGCGCCTGTTTCACATTTATGGTAGTCCATGCTAGTCCCACGGTAGTAAGTTTGTGGTTCGAGGACGAACTATTGTTCTAGATGGGGAGGATGTTGGGCCCCGGTCCTTGCTCACGGCACAAAGTGCCACGCCAAGGAGCAGGGGCCACTTATTGAATCCATGGGACCTACTCTAGAGCAATGGGATTGGGTCCCTGAATCACATTCCGAAAGAGGACCGAACTGTAGTATAAATGTAATGATACCACCCTCAACTACAAAGGCGATTTTTAAGTGAACCGGTACTACAGGAGCTTGAGAACTCCGTAGTTAAGCGTGCTCAGGATAGGGAAATTTTAGGATGGATGACTTCGTGGGAAGTGGCCCCTGGTCAGGCATGTTCGCTCTGAAAGATAAAACCGTGTGGTTTCGATCAGAGCGGACAATACCATCTGTACTGGGGCGTGGGGCATTACAGCCGCACCCCGACAAAAAATAATACAATAAGCGGCGACTACAACCATATGTGAACGCTAAGTCCCGAAAAAAAGAATATACATACAGTGGAAATAGCAGCCACAAGTTGGAGCTCATCCCGAACAAATGAATATATAAGATGGCTATAAGCATGAATGGAAATAACACTTATCACAATATCACACTTCTGCACGGGAGCTGTTCATTTCGTGACAATCCAAACACATTCCATCTACACCTACATCTCAGACTCATATAATCGCAAATAATAAGTGTGCAACCCCATCGAATTCAATTCGACGACGTTAAACAACACAAAACTTTATCCGCGAAACAAAAACGAGGCTATAGTTTCAATCACAAAACTTTCTGAACATTATGATGATCAAATCAAAATCTAGGATAAGTCAAATAATCCCATAAATCATATTTCCAAACAATTAACCCACTACAAGAACAGGAGCCCATAATTCAAACAGTAAACCGACAAAAAATCGTCACCGACGGTCCAATTTTGGAGTTGTGGGCCCGGGTTCGTGTCACATCATTTTCAAAACATTTACAACCCACTGGTGTTGTTTAAAAAAATTTCAGGTCGCGTTTTCAAAAACGAACAGTGATTTAATCTTCGGAAATAGAAATCGGCAAGTTTTGTGATTCGAAACTCTAATTTTGTCAAAACAAGTTATAGTCTTTTGGTATGGCTCCGAAACCACTGATGGGATGCTAGGCTCGTCCAGAATGGTTTTAAAGCACGACGGAAGTGGTAATTTAAAAAATCTAAAGAGCAATAGCAAATCCAACCCAAGAATCAAAGCAAAACACTAAACTTGAAATAAAACTAGTAAGCTAAAACCAAAAAGTTAGCAGACTACAACCTTTGTAGCGCGTTAGCCACCTCTCCTTGGACTCCGGTTAGTCTCCACGAAAACCGGAACAAATTTGCTTGATGATCTTCTTGACGAAGATAATCCATCTTGAGATAACTCCACCACAAGTTTTAGTTTCAAATTGATCTCATCAAAATGAAGCAACACACTAATTAAACTTGCTAAGGATGATTAGTAGGAGATATAGAATAATTAGCTCACTAAAATCTTCTGTTTTCCTTTTCACCTTTTCACTTGAACCATTTTAAGAGAGAGATCCATGGAGATGAGAATGGTTAGGAAAATTATGATAAGATTAAAATATTATGCATACTTATCTTTTTTAGGAAAAACCAAAAGTGGGTCATCAATTCTATACACTACCTGTAACACCCGAGTTCATTTATACCAATTCCAGTTTCCGTATTTACTTATCCATGGTATTTTCTTGATTTAGCGTGTTTGGGTGCGAATGGTATTTTACATTTTACTTTGCATTCGACCCGACCCGCTTGCTTGAACCTGTTTGATTCTTATTTATAGATTAGCTTGACTTGTTGCATGGACACGTGCGTCTCATGATTAGTGCATACTGGCATTTTACCTGATATCGCATCTTTTATCATATAACATTTTTAGGTCACAGAAAATAATTTAAAATTGCATTTCATAACCTGCACGATACCCCTAACCCCGTGGTAACATCCGCACATCTTGTTCTTGTCCCGTTCAGTGAAATGGTCGTGTTTGGATGGCTACGCGCACGTACGTCCATCCATTCTTGAGGATATACATTTTTTTTTAACTGAGCATTCATTTTGAAATTTGGAAATCGCATATATTTTTCATATTTTAAATCTGAATTTTTGGACCCGATCCGGACATGTTTTGGAGTAAGTTTATATTTTGCCAAATCTCAAAACGGACTAATATTATAATATTATATTCTAATATTTTTTTCAAACTATTAATAATCTTTAATAAAACTAAAAATATATTCTTATAACAAACATCTCTCTCTACCTGACTTTCTCTCTCTCTCTGCATTATTCATATCCTTCATTTAAAAATCCTACGAAATCCAAACTGTCTCTCTCTCTCCTTCACGTACTTATTTCATATATTTTCTCTTTCTCTCTCCTCTCATCTCCTTCTTCCATTTTTCTGTTTTCCCTGCCGCCTCCTGCAAAACTAACCCACGCTCGAACCCGCGACGCCCTCGCCTTGTCCCTCACCGCCGACCACCTCGTCGGCCTCTCCTCTCCACAACCACCTCCTCACCTTCCTCTCTCCTTCTCCCCAAGATCCCGAGCCCGAAACCCTAGAACCCCGACTGCCCTCGCTCGCACCCATCTCCCCACTCCTGCACCTCGCCACCGACGACCTCGTCGTCGCCTTCTCGACCTCCTCTGTCTTCTCTCCTCTCTATCCCCTCACCGACGATTCTCTGCAAACCGCTGCACCCACCTTCTCCGAAACCCATCACCTGCACTTCCCACATCGTCGAAGCTCCTCGCCGCCGGCTACACGATCCTCTCTCCCCTCGAGCATCCTTCTTCTTTCCTCGACCAACCATTTCCCTGCACACCATGATCCCTACAGCCTCACCACTCACTGCAAACCGTTAGCACCCTCCAGCCCATCACCGGTTCCTCGCCGGAGCTCCGACCTCATCGGCCTCATCACCATCACCAACATTTCTCTCATCTCCTTCCCTGCAAGCCACGACCCATGCACCAAATCCCAAGAACCCAGGAAACCCTCCCTGCACATCCACTGCCTCGCCGGCAAACCCATCGCCGGTGACCCACCACCTTGTCTTCGCCCCTCGCTGCTTCTCTGATCCATGAATCCAAACCCAGAGCCATACCTGAGACCCCAGTTCCCTTTTCCTTCTTCTTGCTCTTCTTCTTCTTTCTTCTTCTTTACATTTCAATTCTTGATCTGTATTTTTCCGGTCGTCGCCGGAGTCGTACCGCTGCCGTCGATCCAAGCAACCCTGTGGACGTCCCCTACCTGCGTGGTTATCTTCTTTCCATGCCTAGACCTGTTCCGTGTGCGCATGTGGATGTTGCGATATTTGCCGACGTCGGACGTACCGTACAGATCCGTTTCGCGTTCCGATCAGGCAAGTGAAACTTGATACATGCTATTTATAGTATTCCATATTTATTTGCATATATATATATATATATATATATTAAGCATGAATTTTGAATTTGGTGCCCTATATCACATTTTACCATCCGATATCCGTTTATATCATTTTGAGTTAATTATGAAAACACACCCGGTTGCATGTTAGATTACAATATTGTATGCCATGCCTATATTTATAACATAATTCTTGATCGCATGGCCATAGTACCCTTTAAATAGTGTATAACTGTTCAATATCCGTTTGCATCCATCTAACCTGTTTTATATATAATTGCATCCCTAGGCCATTTAATACATGCTAATGTGATTTTAATATTCCATATTCATTTAAGTGTAAGATACTTAATGTTGGAACCATAACCCTGACTCTAATCGATAACCGTACATCCATATAGTTTAATCTGTACTTATTTGCATATCATATTACATGTTCCAGTTTATTGTGCTATTAGTACCCATGCTTGTTTTGTATACCCATGCTTATGCTAGTTGATTATGAGCACCCACACGATATCTTGCACATCCTAACATGACTTGTTACATCCATTACTTCACACGACATGGTACAGTGCAACTCCTGACATGACATGACACCTTTATACATTACCTGGCTTGACCTAATATACCATGGTCTTACCTGTTATCTGATCTTGTGTCTACTGCCAACAAACCTGACCTGTTGCCGTTACGGACCGTTCCTGTTGTCTATCCAGAAAAACCTGTACCTGTTTGATCCTGTGTTGGCATTAGCTCCAGATTATTTAATACCTGACTTGAATACATATAACCTGGGGGTATGGGGAAATCAATGATGAAACCTGACTTGTAACTCGACGGTGTGCTACCTCTACTGATCAGTTTTAGAGGCGGGGCCAGCCTTGGGATGATGCTGCTGACATCATCCATCGTTATCCATTACCTTTTTAGAGGCTAGGCCAGCCTTGGGATGATGCCATGGACATCATTCATCATAACCTTTTCCCTTTAGTGCCTAGCGGCATGTCTCGGTTTCAGCCCGAGAATCTTCACCGTAATTCCGGGCACGCACGGGATACTATTGAGTTATACCGACGATTCATCAAATTGATTTCAAAGACATGAGAGTAGTTAACCCAATAGACCAGTTTAGATAACTCACTACATATTACCCCACTGTCCTTACTTATATCACTGTTAAGCTTGTTTACCATTTATGCTCATACTTGCATGTATTGCTACCCCTGTTTATATTATTGCTTGATGTTATGACGTGCTGACGTCTGGGTTTTGCATGGCCCTGATCCTCTACCTTTGTTGCAGACTGATCAGGAGTATTGCCGCTGTTAGACCGAGCGGTGAAGATCCTGTTGGTATGCAGTTTTACCTTCCAGGTGTTTCATTTATTGTATCTTTTGCTTCCGCATATTATCATTTCTTGAATCATTTATTCTGTCTCATGGACATGTACTAGATAGTTTAGTTTACTTTCATGTTCTTGATATCTCTACAGCCATAATGATTGTGGAAGGATATTTCCTATCCACAGGTAGTATGGTTGACCATGTCACGTGCCCATCTTAGTGTACTCTGGGAAGCGGGGCGTGACATGGTTCTTTTGGTATCAGAGCTATAGGATATAGGTTAATTGGGTTTGATTCTTTTGTAGTTGGGTATTGGACCCAATACACGAATCAGAATACTCGTGATTAGGAACATGTCCTGCCACCTTGTTATCGTGATTCTTGAATCATATCTTTCTTTTATCCTTCGTCTTGAAGTTATGCAAACAACTTTGCATCTCGACTTGAAATCTTTTTGGTTCACTATTGTTTCTCCCTGTTCCTTGATTCCGATACTAGGATTTGGGCGATTTGAGTGGAGTTATGTAATTGTACCCATGAACTGCAGCATGGTTACAATGCGGTACTCTATTTAAGTAATTTGGAGTCCTGGTCTTGATTTACTTCCTTATTCCATAATCGTTATACTACCTTACTTCTCTCGGTTTCATTGCTTACCAGTTATTGTTTCATTGCCAGTTTGAATCATATTTACCGTGCTTAATCCTCTTCAGTATCTTGACTTCGGATGAAGTCATCTCGGTATCTTACTTGTTCTTGTTTTTCCCCGCATTAGGATTATTCAATTCTGGTGCATCGCTTGTTTGTTGTTATCTTGGGAATGGATTTTCGCGGCACTTTCCACGCTCATATTGTTTGTAAGGAAAGGAAAGTGATTCTCCAGATTCCCGGACATCCGGAGTTTGTTTTGCTGGAGGAAGCAGTTCTGTCGGGCCAGTCGAGTTTAAGGCTAGGCCGACAAATAATGTTGTTTCGTCGATGGAAGCTGATAAGAAAGAAGCGCCGGCTATGGTTCGAGAATTCATGGACATGCTCGAAGACACCTCGGGTTTATCGCCAAAGCAAGATGTGGAGTTTACGATTAATCTTGTTCCTGGTGCAGCGCCAATCTCAAAGGCGTATTATCCAATGGCACCAGTGGAGTTGGAAGAAGTCAAGAAACAGGTTGCTGAATTACTTGAGAAGGGTTGGATTCACAGCAGTGACTCACCTTGGGGAGCCCCAGTTCTTCTAGTAAAGAAGATGATGTCACAAGGAGGATGTGTATCGATTATCGAGAATTAAACCGGGTGACTATTAAGGACAAGTATCCGATCCCTCGAAATTGGTGAATTATTTGAGCAGCTTAGTGGTGCGAGGGTATTCTCGAAACTGGATTTGCGGTCCGGATATCATCAGGTCCGAGCTAAATCAGAAGATATTTGCTAGACTGCGTTCCGAACTCGGTATGGACGTTACGAGTATTTAGTGATGCCTTTCGGAATAACGAATGCACCGGCGATATTTATGGACTTGATGAACCGAATCTTTCACCGTTCTGGACCAGTTTTAGTGGTGTTCATCGATGATATTCTGGTCTACTCAGGGAGCAAGGAAGAGCATGTAGAACACTTGAAGATCGCACTGCAGACATTGAGGCAAGAAAGATTTAATGCAAAGATGAGCAAGTGCGAGTTTTGGCTTGAAGAAGTAAAGTTTTTGGGGCATAACGTAGCTGGAGATGGAATCGCAGTTTATCCAGGGAAGATTGCAGCAGTTCAAGACTGGCCGATTTCGAAGAACTTTGTAGCGATCAGAAGTTTTCTTGAACTTGCAGGATACTACAGAAGGTTCGTGGAGAATTTTTCTCGTTTGGCTGAGCCTTGACCAAGCTTACGCGCAAGGAAGTACCGTTTGTATGGACGGATAAGTGTGCGTCGGCTTTTGAGGCATTGAAGGAGAGGTTAATAACCGCACCTGTTTTAACCGTACCAGACGGTTCCGGAGAATTGGTGATTCACAGCGACGCATCTGGAAAAAGTTTGGAATGTGTTTTGATGTAGCATGGGAAGGTTATAGCTTACGCATCGAGACAGTTGAAGAACCATGAGGAGAATTACCCAACTCATGACTTGGAGCTTGCTGCTATGATCTTCGCTTTGAAGATTTGGAGACACTACCTATTGGGCGAAAGAGTCGAGGTTTCCACCGATCATAAAGGCTTGAAATAGGTATTCACGCCGAAGGAGCTTAGTATGAGACAGTGTAGATGGTTGGTGCTGATGGCTGACTACGATCTTGATTTTGAATACCATCCGGGGGAAGTTAATGTTGTGCCGGATGTGCTTAGTCGGTTGCCAGCAATTCAGATGTTGACTGCACAGAAGGAACTTATTGCAGATTTTCGAAGGTTTGATTTGGAGGTTATGCTACCGCATTCTTCGTAACAATTGATGCAGCTGCAAGTACCGTCGTCGTTGATCGAAAATATTAAAGCAGCGCAATTGCAGGACCCAAGATTGCGGAAATTTCAAGAACAGGTTGAAGCTGAACTTCGAACGGACTTATTGATTCATGAAGGTGATTCGTTGCGATATGGTAGCCGTTTGTGTGTGCCAAAGGGAGATATCCGTGAAGAAGTTATGAAGGAGGCACACAGTTCCGCGTATTCCGTACATCCAGGAGGCACGAAGATGTACCGAGATATACGACAGCATTTCTGGTGGGAAGGCATGAAACGGGAGATTGCCCGCTTTGAGACAAAGTGCTGGTGTGTCAGCAAGTTAAGGCTGAACATCAAAGGGTTGCTGGTTTATTGCAACCACTTCCAATTCCTCAGTGGAAGTGGGAACATATAACCATGGATTTCGTGACTGCTCTACCGCGGATTCCAAAAGGCAACAATGCAGTTTGGGTGATTGTTGACAGATTGACCAAGGCAGTTCATTTCATCTCTTTTCGAGATGATCAATCAACAGAAGTTTTGGCAGAACGGTACATGCAGGAGATTGTAAGATTGCATGGAATACCGGTGAGCATCGTGTCCAACCGTGACACTCGTTCCTTATCGTATTTCTGGAAGAGCTTACAGGAAAATTGGGAACTCGATTGAAGTTCAGCACAGCTTATCATCCTCAGACCGATGGCTTGTCGGAGAGAACGATCCAAACTCTTGAAGACATGTTGAGAGCTTGCATGTTGGACTTCAAGGGTTCATGGGAGGATCATCTACATTTGGTGGATTTTTTTTACGGCAACAGTTTCCAGGCGACTATTCAGATGACTCCATTCGAAACTTTATATGGTCGCAAGTGTCATTCACCTGTTGTTGGGACAATGTTGGTGAACGAAAATTGTTGGGACCAGCTTTGGTTGTGCAGACAGTCGAGAAGGTTAGCATTATCCGGAATCATATGAAGGCGGCGCAAGATCGGCAGAAGAGTTGGGTCGATATATCGAGAAGACCTCTAGAATTCGCTGTTGGTGTTATAGTATTCTTGAAGATATCACTGATTTTTCTCAAAAACTATCTATTTACCGCAATCAAGAACGGCGTCGCTTTGCAGCTAGCCGGTGAGTACGGGTCGGTCCACAGGGATTTTATGAATCTCCTAGTCGCACTAACGAGTTAATTCCGAAGGGTGTTCGGATTGATTATTAAATCTAAAAACTAAATCTATCTATACTAAAATTATCTAGATCTAAATCTTGCTAGGGTTAGATTTAGGAATGGTTTGGAAATGTAAATAAATCTCAACGCTTTCTATACCCAGATTAGGATCTAAGAGGAGTTATGGTAATTATCAATAAAGGGGATTAGATCCATTCGGGAAGGTGTTCCTTCCTCTAGCTTCTTGTCCTTCCTTTAGAGATCCTTACCCTAACCTCCATGGAAACGCGCGCAACCGGGCCTTTATACTACGGTATCACCGCTACCTCGAAGGGTAGGATGCCGTAGGGCGCGGTATGTGCGCGTATGCATGGAGTCTTATTGTAAATATTTGTTGGGTAAGAAAGGGATGAGAGATCTCATCTCTCAAAATCCTTCCCCAAAGCTAAACCCTAAACAAGTTTCTAGGACATGAAATTAAATCTACCTAGGGTAAAGAATTGAAATCTAAACTAGGGCGAGAATTTAAATCTACTTACAGATGCATCCCTCCAATCATCCATGCAGGTTTGTCAGATCTGAATTTCTGAATGGAAAAGAAAACGCCGATGCTCTCCAAAAGAATTCTAGAATTTATTATTAAAAGGAGGCATAAAAAATTACAATCTTTAGAGTTCCTATTTATAGAGAATAGGAAACCCTAGGGTTACAATGACTTGCATGTCTACATTTACAAAAATAGCCCTATAAAGAACAGTCAAAGCCGCCCCTTTATTTTTCTAAAAAAAATATTTTTTTAATCCTTTAAACTGCCGCGGAACCGCGGCCCGAGGCATGGTTTGGCCGTGGTTCCGCGGCCAAAAAATGGTGTTGGCTCTCTGGATTTTTAGGGCTGGCTCTGGTGCTTTTTATCTTCTTATTTCTTTATGTCTTTTCTCAATTTAGCTTCTGGTTCTCTTCCAGATTTTCCAGTGAACATTGTAGTGGACTTCTACCCGTTCGCTTAGAGTCGATGTCTTGAATCTTGCTTTGTGAATTGTTCTTTATGTAGGCTTGATCAAGATTCTCTGTTTGTCGGTCAAAATCCACTTTTGCATCGTCTTTTCATCGTTTTCACTGCTTCCTGTCCAAGAACCTGTAACCTGTAACATGTAGCAGACATGCGTCAAAAGCACCTGTTTATTTATAAAAAGAATAAGAATGGGGAATATAATAATACAATATTATGGTGTGAACAAATACCCCCAAACTTATCTTTTACTCGTCCTCGAGCAAACTTATTTTTATTCACTAAAATCCTAACCGCACTTTCGCAGGGAAACGCGATTGCACTGAGCTCGTGCAACAAGCCGTTAAACCTCTAGGTATCCCTAGTAGGAGGAGTGTTGTCTCCTGAGGGTTTTCAGCGGATTACACCCACAAAATCCTATCAATTTGGCCCATTAACTTTTGTTCTCCAATTAGGTTTTCTAACAAGGAATTCTATTATCTTTTGACTCGCAAATTATCCACCCACATTCTTCACACTTTCTCATTATTTAACTTAAAATTATATATGTTATGTAGACCTACTTAGCTTTCGGCATCTCTTAAGTCTTCCTTCTAGGGTTTCATCTCCACTTAGGAATTTCTATCAACTCTATTAAAGATATAAGTTCTATTTTTCATTCCTCTCTCTTATCTAAATTCCAATCACATATCCCTACGTGTGTGTATAGATCACCCCTACACTTGGAAATTCAAATCAAGCAATCATACTCTCGTCCATTGTCCAAAGCACTTATTAGTTGGTGAATTTTTTAATGAAATTTGCTTACACATCCTTCATGCGACCGTTAATACTTCTTGAGGTACCAACAACCGATTACAAGATGCGTTAGCACTTTATAGCGTACTTCCTAGTTTTGCAACACCCAAGGCTTTAGCAGTGACTCCCAAACCAGTTGGTCTAAGGCACTAGGTGATGAAGCACCCTCGCTAAATATTTTTCTATTTTTGCAGCCTTAAGTAATCACAAAAACCAGTGTTCATTTTTTTTATTCTTTATTCACACTTTTTTTTCTTTTATTTTCTTCGTACTAAGGACTTTAGACAAGAGCATTTCAAGGTCTCTTCTACTATTCCAAGTTTCAAGGTGCGTGATTATGCAAATTGTAGGGTATACGTTTTCAGAATCTAGACTTAAGCTAGGAACTATTTTTCAAACTTATACTCTAATAAGAACATCAATACTCTTCCTTCGTTTTGACTTAGCCCAAGAAGTGAACCCAAAATTTGCCTATTTCTAAATAAACTACAAGGCATATACTTTCTACCGTTAAATTTTAAGGAAGGTTATTTTTAGGGTTTTTAATTTACTAAGTCTAAGATCTAGTTTTTCCTAGCTGGTTAACCTATTTGTCAAACTCTAGTCAATTAGCCAAAATTGAATATAATAATTTTTATAATTTTTGAAATTTTTCAATTTTTTATGGGTTTTCAAATAAGTATGCAAATGCAAAAATATGTACAAATGAATGCGAAGGAAGAAGACGTACTGAGCATACCCCCAAACTTGAACTTGACAGTATCCTCACTGTCATGCTAAACCAAGAGGGTCAAAATGTCGGCACTCCCCTGTTTATTTATTTATAATTTTTTTATATTTTATTGTTTTGAATTTTTTTTTATTTTTTTATAGAAAAGAAAACAAAAAATATATACATATATACAAAGATTCCCCCAAACTTAAGCTTGGCCTTGCACAAGCCAAAAGTTAGCACCAACCATTCAAAAATCTTATCGTGGAAATGGTATAGTTGGTGCAAGAAAATGAGAAGCACGCGAGACCGTGTGGAAAGAAGAATGGTAGAATATGGTCTCGGTGGGGGAGAAGAATGGCGAAAAGAAGAAGGAAGTGGAGTACGATCTTGAGGGTGTAAATTGAGTGAATAAATTAGCGCAATATGTGATGACCGATATGTTATAAGCGATTGCGCTAACCTATCAACCCATCGGGAAATGGAATCAAATCCCTCAAGATTCGCAAGAAAACATGGGTACGCCGAACTTGGTATAGGAGATGAAAGCGTAACGGTCATTTGTTCGGTCGGAACGATAGGAAGGAGGGAGGGTGATATAACAGTCAAAGGTTCAGGAGGCTGAATTGGAAAATCCGACACATTAAACAAAAATGGTTTAACCTCAATATTATCCTCAAAACTCTCCTCAATATTATCCTTAAAATTTTCCTCAAAATTCAACTCATCCATACCATTATGATCAAATTCAAGACGCATATTAGATTCGGGAGAAACCTTTAATAACTCGGGATGATGATTTGAACATAAAATCTCAATTAAATCCACAGGTTCATCATCCAAAATATTCCCGGCGTCTATATCCTCAATCAAGTGAAAATCAATTTCCTTAGACACCTCATCAAAAACATGGATATCTATCGATTTAGGTTCTAGATGGGAGGTGTAAAGATCGAAAGGATTAGGTGCGGTTTCACTCGAAAGGGGTTCTTCACAATTTGGCAAATCAAGCACTACAAAATCACACAACTCATTTTTATTTTCAACTGGTGAATCATTTGGGACAATCGATGGAAAACCGGAGTTGTGGGCTTCAATTGGGTAAGGGTAGGTTTGATTTGGAAATCCTCTCACATTCTCCCTCTGTCCAACCGCCTCCTTATACATTGAAAAATTTGGAGCTAGTTGAAAACTAGCTACCTGTTCAGTAGGTTGCATAAGGGCGACCACGGACGCTTCCACATTCCTAGTCATTTTATTTGTTGCTGCAATATAAGCTTCCAACGACTCTTCCAAACTAGACTTAGGTGGTGAGGGGGTTTCAGTAAAAGATTCAAAATTGGTTGGATATGTGAAACTCCCTAATAGCTGTGTCGAAACAGTGTCTAGTGAAGGTGGGAAGGTCGGGTATGACTGGTAGGAAGTGGGTGGTAAGATAGGGGTAGGGTCAACATATGGGTAAGAAGGTGAATAATCGTGCGGATCCCTAAAACTAGATGAGTAGAGAGGGGTGAAAGATCGACTACGAGATTGAGCAATATGCTCAGCAATGGACATCGGCCTAGGAGTGACAGAAGGACTTGAAGAAGTGGTATCAACATATGTAGGTTGTAAAGGTTGACTTGGTTGACACAAAGTGGGTTGAAAAGTCAAACTATTTCTCCTAAACGCCTCTATTTGATCTTTCAAATATATTTTTGGTAAGGAAGGATCGTCTTTAAATTGACCGAACAAATTAACGTACGACGCAAAATTAGGTTCGGGATACCAAAGTTCGGCTAATGATTTATTATGTGGGGTACCCATGTTGTAAGAAGAAAGGTGACAAGAAGGAAGGTTGGGTCGTGCTAGGATTTATTTGGGGCTAAAAGAATTTTGCAAGTTCTATAAAATATTTGTCCTTTTTATTTTCATTTTTCATTGATTTTTTCTTTCTCTTTATTTGGAAAAATTTTGTTGGAAAAAGATTTTAGAGAAAAGATATGCAACAGCAAAATATTTTATAGAAAAGATATGCAACAGCAAAATATTACTTACAATCTATTTTATTTCAAGTGGGGCCCAAAAATCCTGCACGAGACTGTTATATGGGAGGGAATATATTTTTAAAGTGCACAGAATCTTGCAGGAAATTTAACAAAAGATATATATCGAAACATTCAGGGGAGAGATCAGAAGACTTACAGAGGGTTTTTTTTTTTTTTTAACCGTAGAGGAAGTTTGGGGATCTGATCCTCTGGTATGACCGCGGAACCGCCGCGAATGGCAACCTCAGACCGCGGATCCGCCGCGGTTTGGTGGCTTCGGCCGGTTTTTTTTTTTTTTTTTTGCTCTCCAGTTCTCCGCGGTTCTTTTTGTTTTGCTTTCTGGAAATTTCCAGATCCGTCTCGATTGTATATCCTGCAAAATTCAAACAACAAAGTACCCTTTCCAAAAATAACAGATAATATATTTATATATTTTTTATGATTTTTCAGATTTTTATGATTTTTTTAATTTTGTGATTAACCCGAAATTGCGAAAAGGAAAGTTCTACGCCATCCCCGGCAACGGCGCCATTTGATTTGACTCAAAAACTATCTATTTACCGCAATCAAGAACGGCGTCGCTTTGCAGCTAGCCGGTGAGTACGGGTCGGTCCACAGGAATTTTGTGAATCTCCTAGTCGCGCTAACGAGTTAATTCCGAAGGGTGTTCGAATTGATTATTAAATCTAAAAACTAAATCTATCTATACTAAAATTATCTAGATCTAAATCTTGCTAGGGTTAGATTTAGGAATGATTTGGAAATGTAAATAAATCTCAACGCTTTCTATACCCAGATTAGGATCTAAGAGGAGTTATGGTAATTATCAATAAAGGGGATTAGATCCATTCGGAAAGGTGTTCCTTCCTCTAACTTCTTGTCCTTCCTTTAGAGATCCTTACCCTAATCTCCATGGAAAACGCGCGCAACCGGGTCTTTATACTACGGTATCACCGCTACCTCGAGGGATAGGATGCCGTAGGGCGCGGTATGTGCTCGTATGCATGGAGTCCTATTGTAAATATTTGTTGGGTAAGAAAGGGATGAGAGATCTTATCTTTCAAAATCCTTCCCCAAAACTAAACCCTAAATAAGTTCCTAGGGCATGAAATTAAATCTAACTAGGGTAAAGAATTGAAATCTAAACTAGGGCGAGAATTTAAATCTACTTACAGATGCATCCCTCCAATCATCCATGCAGGTTTGTCAGATCTGAATTTCTGAATGGAAAAGAAAACGCCGATGCTCTCCAAAAGAATTCTATAATTTATTATTAAAAGGAGGCATAAAAAATTACAATCTTTAGAGTTCCTATTTATAGAGAATAGGAAACCCTAGGGTTACAATGACTTGCATGTCTACATTTACAAAAATAGCCCTATAAAGAACAGTCAAAGCCGCCCCTTTATTTTTCTAAAAAAATTATTTTTTTAATCCTTTAAACTGCCGCGGAACCGCGGCCCGAGGCATGGTTTGGCCGCGGTTCCGCGGCCAAAAAATGGTGTTGGCTCTCTGGATTTTTAGGGCTGGCTCTGGTGCTTTTTATCTTCTTATTTCTTTATGTCTTTTCTCAATTTAACTTCTGGTTCTCTTCCATATTTTCCAGTGAACATTGTAGTGAACTTCTACCCGTTCGCTTAGAGTCGATATCTTGAATCTTGCTTTGTGAATTGTTCTTTATGTAGGCTTGATCAAGATTCTCTGTTTGTCGGTCAAAATCCACTTTTGCATCGTCTTTTCATCGTTTTCACTGCTTCCTGTCCAAGAACTTGTAACCTGTAACATGTAGCAGACATGCGTCAAAAGCACCCGTTTATTTATAAAAAGAATAAGAATGGAGAATATAATAATACAATATTATGGTGTGAACAATCACCGACTAGAGGGGTGATCCATTTCAGAAGTCGAAGAAAGAATAGTCCCCATTTCGTTGGACCTTTTGAGATCTTGGAACGTATTGGAGAAGTGGTTTATCGTTTGGCGTTACCGCAATCCCTGGCGAAAGGTCATGACGTGTTTCTCGTACCTCAACTCCGTAAGTATGCTCGAGATGAAATACATGCGTTGGATCATTCAAAACTGACTGTACGAGAAGATTAGACTTTTGAGGAGCGACCGATGTCGATTTTGGATCGAAGAGAAAAGATTCTTAAGAACAAAGTTATCCCTCTTGTACTTATTTCTTGGAGTAATCGCTCGCATGGAGAACCAACTTGGGAACGAGATGATGAGATCCGGCAGAAGTTTCCACATCTATTCTTGAAATTTCTTGTTTGTTTATCCTATCTTGTTCTTGGAATTTCGAGAACGAAATTCTTTTGTAGTTGGGTATAATGTAACACCCGAGTTCATTTATACCAATTCCAGTTTCCGTATTTACTTATCCATAGTATTTTCTTGATTTAACGTGTTTGGGTGCGAATGGTATTTTAAATTTTACTTTGCATTCGACCCGACCCGCTTGCTTGAACCTGTTTGATTCTTATTTATAGATTATCTTGACTTGTTGCATGGACACGTGCGTCTCATGATTAGTGCATGCTGGCATTTTACCTGGTATCGCATCTTTTATCATATAACATTTTTAGGTCACAGAAAATAATTTAAAATTACATTTCATAACCTGCACGATACCCCTAACCCCGTGGTAGTATCCGCACATCTTGTTCTCGTCCCGTTCAGTGAAACGGACGTGTTTGGATGGCTACGCGCACGTACGTGCATCCGTTCTTGGGGGTATACATTTTCTTTAACTGAGCATTCATTTTGAAATTTGGAAGTCGCATATATTTTTCATATTTTAAATCTGAATTTTTGGATCCGATCCGGGCATATTTTGGAGTAACTTTGTATTTTGGCAAATCTCAAAACTAACTAATATTATAATATTATATTCTAATATTTTTTTCAAACTATTAATAATCTTTAATAGAACTAAAAATATATTCCTATAACAAACATCTCTCTCTCTACCTGACTCTCTCTCTCAGCATTATTCATATCCTTCATTTAAAAATCCTACGAAATCCAAACTGTCTCTCTCTCTCCTTCACGTACTTATTTCATATATTTTATTTTTTTTAAACCCCATGCAACTCTCTTTCTCTCTCCTCTCATCTCCTTCTTCCATTTTTCTGTTTTCCCCGCTGCCTCCAGCAAACCTAACCCACGCTCGAACCCGCGACGCCCAAGCCTCGTCCCTCACCGCCGACCACCTCGTCGGCCTCTCCTCTCCATAACCACCTCCCCACCTTCCTCTCTCCTTCTCCCCAAGATCCTGAGCCCGAAACCCTCGAACCCCGACTGCCCTCGTTCGCACCTATCTCCCCGCTCCTGCACCTTACCACCGACGACCTCGTCGTCGCCTTCTCGACCTCCTGTCTTCTCTCCTCTCCATCCCCTCACCGACGATTCTCTGCAAACCGCTGCACCCATCTTCTCCGAAACCCATCACCTGCACATCCCACATCGTCGAAGCTCCTCACCGCCGGCTAGACGATCCTCTCCCCCCTCGAGCATCCTTCTTCTTTCCCCGACCAACCATTTCCCTGCACACCATGATCCCTGCAGCCTCACCACTCACTGCAAACCGTTAGCACCCTCCATCCCATCACCGGCTCTTCGCCGGAGCTCTGACCTCATCGGCCTCATCACCATCACCAACATTTCTCTCATCTCCTTCCCTGCAAGCCACGACCCATGCACCAAATCCCAAGAACCCAGGAAACCCTCCCTGCACATCCAATGCCTCGCCGGCAAACCCATCGCCGGTGACCCACCACCTCGTCTTCGCCCCTCGCTGCTTTCTCTGATCCATGAATCCAAACCCAGAGCCATACCTGAGACCCCAGTTCCTTTTTCCTTCTTCTTGCTCTTCTTCTTCTTTCTTCTTCTTTACACTTCAATTCTTGATCCGTATTTTTCCGGTCATCGCCGGAGTCATGCCGCTGCCGTCGATCCAAGCAACCCTGTGGACGTCCCCTACCTGCGTGGTTACCTTCTTACAGTGTCTGGACCTGTTCCGTGTGCGCGTGTGGATGTTGCGACATTTGCCGACGTCGGACGTACCGTACAGATCCGTTTCGCGTTCCGATCAGGCAAGTGAAACTTTCTACATGCTATTTATAGTATTCCATATTTATTTGCATATATATATATATATATATATATTAAGCATGAAGTTTGAATTTGGTGCCCTATATCACATTTTACCATCCGATATCCGTTTATATCATTTTGAGTTAATTATGAAAACACACCCGGTTGCATGTTAGATTACAATATTGTATGCCATGCCTATATTTATAACATAGTTCTTGGTCGCATGGCCATAGTACCCTTTAAATAGTGTATAACTGTTCAATATCCGTTTGCATCCATCCAACCTGTTTTATATATAGTTGCATCCCTAGGCCATTTAATACATGCTAATGTGATTTTAATATTCCATATTCATTTAAGTGTAAGATACTTAATGTTGGAACCATAACCCTGACTGTAACACCCTAGTTCGTTATACCATGACTTAATTTGATTAATTAATATATTGGATGGCTATTTCTTGATTTAGGGTTGTTATGGGTGTGAATAGTGTAATGGGTATCTGTATTTGCATCCGACCCGACCCACTTACTGGAAACCCATCTTGATTCCTGTTTATAATTTATCCCGGCTAGTTATAAGAATCTGTGCACTTTCTTGTTCTATATCATGTTTACCTGTATCATATATTGGGCATCTACATTGTTTTAATAATACAAATATAATCAAATAATATATTTTAAAAAATACCTAGCATGACCTGTTTCATACCCCTGACCCTGTGGTTCCATTAGTACATCGTATTCTCATTCCGTTTATTGAAACGGACTCGTCTGGATCGCTACGTGCATTTTACGTGCATCCGTTCTTAGGGGTATACATTTTTATCAACCGGACATCGCATTATGATTTTAATTTATCCGTATATTCTTTATATTTTAAAACTAGATTTTTAGACACAATCCGGGAATTTTACGGAGTACTTTTGTTTTAGCCTAAAATCCCAAATTTATATATTATTATATTTCTAAACTAATTTTACTAAAGTTGCTATTAATTATATATTATATTATATTATATATATTATTATATAATATATATATATATATATATATATTATATTATATTATATATTATTATTATATATATATATATATATATATTATTAATTATTATTATAATTTACGTTACTCTCTCTCTCTCTTCTTTCTTCCTCCGCCAATCACTCTCATCTCTCTGTCTCTCTCTTTCAATTTCTATATATATATTTAAACCCCCTTCATCTACCTCACGTCTCTCTCCTCTTCCTTCTTTTCTTTTTCTTTTCCACGCCAGTCTTCGCCTCCTGCAAACCCTCGCGCTTCCCGCCGTACGTATCCGTCGTGCGATCCGTTCAGGCAAGTATTTTACTTGCTACATGCTAGTTACGGCTCGTTTGTTTACATCAAAGCAGTAATATTACTATCATATTTTTTTTATGTTATTAAACCATTAAGAGTAATATGTTAGTTGTAATGGTTGATGTAGATTAATTAACATATTATTTGATAATGGTAATAAATAATGTTATGATATCACTGCTTATTACTCGTGCATCCGTACTTTTACCGTAATTCGACACTTACTACAGTTTTACTTTGAGCATCCGTGTGATGCATATGCACTACCTGACATGACCTGATACACCACTGCTTGACTTGATACCTGATATTGCTTTTAATACCGACAATCCTGACTTGCTGTCCCGACAGGCATATCCTGTTGTCTATTCAGACAAAACTTGTACCTGCCTGATCCTGTGTTGGCATTAGCTCCAGATTATCAATACCTGACTTGAACACATAACCTTGGGGGTATGGGAGAATCAAAAGTGTGACTGAAGTGTAGTTTAAAAAGGATATTACTTGATCCGTGGTCTCGGGGGATAACGGGACAGTATCATTCGTGATTCTTACTCGATCCGTGGTCCTGGGGGATAACGGGATAGAGTCATTCATGACTCCCACTACCTGATCCGTGGTCCCGGGGGATAACGGGACATATTCTTTTAAGTTACATGGAGGAGTACACTAATTGATTTCAAACAGACTTTAGAATAGATAACCCAGTAGCACGGACTAGATTGATCACTGCACGTCGTACACACTGATACACTTCACTGTTCTATATCCATGTTTAATTATTATATTCATGTTACTGTTTATAATTCATGCCCGCATATATTGTTACCTACTGGTTATATTCTATTATTTGATATCATGACGCACTGACGTCTGGGTTTTGCATGGCCCAGATCCTCTATCTCTTTCGCAGGCTGATCAGGAGTATTTCAGCTGCCAGGCTGAGCAGTGAGGATCATGTCAGTGTTCAGTTTAGTTTAGTTTTCTTTCCGTACTTTCATTTCCTGATGTGAGCCCGTATTTGGGACATATTTCCAGATGTTATTGTTTATTAGATCTTTTGCTTCCTCATTATTTTATTCTTGACTCATTTTATTCTGGCTATGGACATGTATTAGATAGTTTATTATTGTTCTTGATATCTCTACAGCCGTAATGTGACCGTGGAAGAATATTTCCTATCCACAGGTAGCATGGTTGGCTATGTCGCGTGCCTATCTTAGCGTACTCTGGGAAGCGGGGCGTGACAGGGTTTGTTTGGTATCAGAGCCATAGGTTTTAGGTTAATCGGGTTTGGTTCTTTTGTAGTTGGGTATTGGACCCAATACACGAATCAGAGAACCCGTAATTAAGAACATGTCCTGCCACATTGATATTCTTGAATCTATAACTATCCTGTTTCTTGAATCCTGTTTATCGTGCTAATCTTCTCCTGTGGCTGGGCTTCAGAATCATGGCGGATGAAGATCTGCGAACGTACCAGAGGCGCGTCGATAACGCCGCATTGCTTGGAGTGATTCGTGGAATGCTAGAAAATCAGAAGCGGCAAACCGAGCTGAATCAGCGCAAGCCGAAGCTTTTCAGAAGGGTCTGCGAACAGTCCAGCAGTCCGTAGACACAGTTGCAGCCAAACCAGCACAACGTGTAGGTACCGTGGCGGATTTCAGAAGACTTGGTCCGTCCACTTTCACTGGTTTGGAGGAGCCATTACCAGCAGAACAATGGCTAGTCGATACGGAGAATCTGCTCGTCGCTGCGCAGATTCCGGATGATAAGAGAGTGGATGCGGTACACATCCAATTGGTGGACTATGCCCGTGAGTGGTGGCTCGTGGAAGAGACCCGTTTGCTCAAGCCGATCAGTTGGACAACTTTCTCGCAGAGTTTCTTGGAAAAGTTCTTTCCGCAGACTGCACGGGAAGAAATGGAAGAAAAGTTTATCAGTCTGAAGCAGAATGGCGGATCCGTGGATGCGCATGCGGTTGAGTGGACACGGCTCAGCAGATTCGCAGGACCTTTGGTTGCCAAAGATACCGATAGGGCACGAAGGTTCATGCGCAGTTTGGATGTGGAAATCCAGAGGCACATTATATCTCTGGGATTGACCACTTTCTCGCAAGTTTTAAAGGCAGCCAGAGAACAGCAGAGCTTATTGGTGAAAGCAAGGGATACGCAACAGCAAGCCATAGTAGTACAGAAGCCGGCGTTTACGCCAAACCAAGCTCCTATACGCAGAAGTATACCGGTGGACAGACATAGCGTGGTGCCGATGAAGAAGCCCGTCGTGCCCGAGCAAAAGGGAAGAATATTTTGTGAATTCTGCCATCTACCTAGACACCAGCAGAAGGATTGTCGAAGGAAGCTTGGACTCTGCTTGGTTTGCGGGTCAGGTAATCATACTGTCAATGCTTGCCCGTCGAAACTTCGGTTGAAAGAAGATGCCCAGAGGCCACCGCAGAAGCCGATCCAGGGGCATAAGCAGATAACTCAGGGACCTAACCAAGCTCGAGCTTTTACTCTGACAGCCGAAGAGGCCAAGGCTTCTGAGGAAGTCGTTTCAGGTATCTTACTGGTCTACGATTTTCCCGCATTAGTATTATTCGATTTTGGTGCATCCCATTGTTTTATATCGTCCAAGTTTATTGTTGCACATTCAATTTCTTGCACGACCCTTTCTTGTTGTTGGGACAAACATACTGGGAACGGGAAAATCATATCTAGGAGTGAGTGCAAAAATTGTTCTGTTGTTATTTGCGGACGAGAATTATGCGCGGATTTCTTGGCGATCGATACGGGCAATTACGATGTTGTCTTGGGAATGGATTTTCTCAGCACTTTCCATGCTCACATTGATTGTAGAGCAAAGAAAGTGATTTTCCAGATTTCCGGACACCCAAAGTTTGTATTTGCTGGAGGTAGCAGTTCTGTAGGGCCAGTCAAGTTTAGGGCTAGACCGACGAGCGTCGTTCTTTCGTCGAAGGAAGTTGATATGGAGGAAGCGCCAGCAGTAGTTTGAGAGTTTATGGACGTGTTCGAGAATATCTCGGGTTTATCGCCAAAACGAGATGTGGAGTTCGCGATTGATCTTATTCCTAGTGCAGCGCCAATCTCAAAGGCGTACTATCCGATGGCACCAGTAGAGTTGGAAGAAGTAAAGAAGCAGGTTACCGAATTGTTGGAGAAGAGTTGGATTCGCAGCAGCAATTCACCCTGGGGAGCTCCAGTTCTTCTAGTCAAGAAGAAAGATGGCACAAAGAGGATGTGCATCGATTATCGAGAATTAAATCGGGTGACTATTAAGAACAAGTACCCGATCCCTCGCATTGGCGAATTATTCGAGCAGCTTAGTGGCGCAAGGGTATTCTCGAAGCTGGATTTGCGATCCGGATATCATCAAGTTCGAGTTAAATCAGAGGATATTTGCAAGACTGCGTTTCAAACTCGATATGGGCATTACGAGTATTTAGTGATGCCATTCGGAGTCACGAATGCACCAGCGATATTTATGGACTTGATGAACCGAATCTTTTCACCATTCTTGGACCAATTTATAGTGGTGTTTATCGATGATATTCTGGTGTATTCAAGGAGCCAGGAAGAGCACGCCGACCACTTGAAACTCGCACTACAAACGTTGAGGCAAGAAAAATTGTATGCGAAGATGAGCAAGTGCGAGTTTTGGCTCGAAGAAGTGAAGTTTTTGGGGCATATCGTATCTGGAGATGGAATCGCTGTTGATCCTGAGAAAATTATAGCAGTTCAAGATTGGCCGATTCCGAAGAACATAGCAGAGATCAGAAGTTTTCTTGGACTTGCCGGATACTACAAAAGGTTCGTGGAGAATTTTGCTCGTTTAGCTGAGACTTTGACCAAGCTTACGCGGAAGGAGGTACCGTTCGTATGGACGGATAGTTGTGCGTCAGCTTTTGAAGCGTTGAAACAAAAATTGATAACCGCTCCTATTCTGACCGTACCAGACGGTTCCGGAGGATTGGTTATTCACAGTGACGCATCTGGGAAAGGTTTAGGGTGTGTTCTTATGCAGCATGGGAAGGTTATAGCATACGCATCAAGACAATTGAAGACCCATGAGAAGAATTACCCAACTCACGATTTGGAGCTAGCAGCTGTAATATTCGCTCTGAAAATTTGGAGACACTACTTATTGGGTGAAAGGGTCGAAATATTCACCGATCACAAAAGCCTAAAGTATGTGTTCACACAGAAAAAGCTCAACATGAGGCAGCGTAGGTGGTTGGAGCTGATGGCTGACTATGATCTTGATCTAAAATACCATCCGGGGAAAGTTAATGTAGTGCTGGATGCGCTTAGTCGGTTGCCAGCAATTCGGATGTTGACCGCACAGAAAGAGCTTATCGATGATTTTCGGAGATTCGAGTTGGAGATCCTGCTACCGCACTCTTCGGGACAGTTGATGCAGCTGCAAGTACAGTCATCGTTGATCGATAATATTAAGGCAGCGCAATCACAGGATCCTAGATTTCAGAAGTTTCGAGAGCAAGTTGAAGCGGGACTTCGGATGGACTTGTTGATTCATAAAGATGGTTCGTTGCGATATGGTAGCCGTTTGTGTGTGCCGAAAGGAGACATTCGCGAAGAAGTTATGAAGGAGGCGCACAGTTCCGCATATTCCGTACATCCAGGAGGCACGAAGATATACCGTGATCTATGACCGTATTTCTGGTGGGAAGGCATGAAAAGGGAGATCGCCCGCTTTGTAGCCAAGTGTTTGGTATGTCAGCAAGTTAAGGCTGAACATCAAAGAGTGGCTGGTTTATTGCAACCACTTCCGATTCCTCAATGGAAGTGGGAACATATAACCATGGATTTCGTGACAGCTTTACCGCGGAGTCCAAAAGGCAATAATGCAGTTTGGGTAATTGTTGATCGATTGACCAAGGCAGCTCATTTCATTCCGTTTCGAATTGGTCAGTCGACGGAAGCGTTAGCAGAACGATACATGCAGGAGATTGTGAGATTGCATGGAGTACCTGTGAGCATCGTTTCCGACCGTAATACCCGATTTTTATCGCACTTCTGGAGGAGCTTACAGAAGAGTTTGGGGACCCGATTGAAGTTTAGCACTGCTTATCATCCACAGACAGATGGCCAATCAGAAAAAACGATCCAAACTCTTGAAAATATGTTGCGAGCTTGCATGTTGGACTTCAAGGGTTCGTGGGAGGATCATCTACACTTGGTGGAGTTTTCGTATAATAATAGCTTTCAGGCGACTATACAGATGGCTCCATTCGAAGCGTTATATGGTCGCAAGTGTCGCTCACCCGTTTGCTGGGACGATGTAGGAGAGCGAAGGTTATTGGGATCAGATCTTATTATGCAAACCGTAGAGAAAGTTAATACGATCCGGAATCACATGAAGGCAGCACAAGATCGGCAGAAGAGTTGGGCCGATATATCGAGAAGACCTCTAGAGTTCGTCATTGGTGATCTCGTATTCTTGAAGATATCACCGACTCGAGGAGTGATTCGTTTTGGGAGTCGAGGCAAGCTTAGTCCTCGATTCGTGGGGCCTTTCGATGTTATTGAGCGCGTTGGAGAAGTAGCTTACCGATTCGCTTTACCACCATCTTTGGCGAGAGTTCATGACGTGTTTCATGTATCTCAATTTCGTAAGTATGTTCGAGATGAAACACACGTGCTAGATCATTCGGAGCTGATAGTAAGGGAGCACTTGACCTATGAAGAACGACCGATGTCGATTGTTGACCGAAGAGAAAAGGTTCTCAAGAACAAGGTTATCCCTCTCGTACTGGTTTCATGGGGGAATCGCTCGCACGGAGAATTGACTTAGGAACGAGAAGACGAGATTCGACAGAAGTTTCCACACCTCTTCTCGTAGGTAAATGAAAATCAGAAGGTTTTAGTTCGAGATGAGGATATCAAGGAAAGATAGAGAGATTATTTTGACAAATTGTTCAATGAGAGCTTTACTAAGAATTTGGATGGACTTGTCATTCAATCTCAAGATATAAACCGTGATTTCATGCGTAAAATAAGACTTCCTGAGGTTAAAGAAGCTTTGAACAGAATGGGTTTAAGAAAAGCGGTTGGTCCTTACGGGATTCCTATCGAGATTTGGAGATGCTTAGGAGAAATAGGCGTTAAATGGCTGACAGATCTGTTTAATAAGATTTGGCAGACAAAAAAGATGCCAAATGAATGGAGGAAAAGTATCATTGTACCTATCTACAAGAACAAGGGTGACATTCAAAATTGCTCAAACTACCGTGGAATAAAACTGATGTGTCACACCATGAAACTTTGGGAGAGAGTGATTGAACACAGGCTGAGGAAGGATATTAAGATAACAGAGAACCAATTTGGGTTCATGTCTGGACGATCGACGACAGAGGCGATTCATTTGCTTCGTCAACTTGTCGAGCGCTTTCGAGAGAGGAGAAGAGATTTGCATATGATATTTATTGATTTAGAAAAAGCGTACGACAAGGTACCTAGAGAGGTATTATGGGGGACAATGATGAAGAAAGGGGTCCCCGTCAAGTATATTGACATAATCAAGGATATGTACGACGGAGTAGTGGCAAATGTCAGAACTTGCGGCGGCTTAACGAGTGATTTTCCGATTACTATTGGTTTACATCAAGGATCTGCATTAAGTCCATTCCTGTTTACCATCGTGATGGATGAGCTTACTAAAACTATTCAAGATGAGGTACCTTGGTGTATGCTATTCGCTGATGATATTGTTCTAGTAAATGAGCCGAAAGCAGGGGTTAATGCCAAATTGGAATTATGGAGGCAAACATTGGAATCTCGGGGATTCAGATTGAGCAGGTCCAAGACAGCATATATGCACTGCAAATTTAGTAGCCAGAGAAGTCAAAACCATATTGGTATAATATTGGAAGGGCAAGAGATATCACCGAGCGACCAGTTTAGATATCTAGGTTCCATCATCCAAAAGAATGGGGAGATCGATAGTGATGTTAATCAAAGGATCCAAGCTGGTTGGTTGAAATGGAGGAGTGCAACAGGGATTTTGTGTGATCGTAACTTTCCGTTAAAATTGAAAGGGAAGTTTTATCGGAGCGTTATTCGGTCTGCCTTATTATATGGTATAGAATGCTGAGCTCTTAAGAAGCATCATACACAGAAGATGCACGTAGCGGAGATGCGCATGCTTCGTTGGATGTGCGGTAACACTGGAAAAGATAAGGTGCGAAATGAGGATATTCGTGCAAAAGTTGGTGTAGCACCTGTGGAGGAGAAGATGCGGGAAAACCAGCTAAGATGGTTTGGTCATGTGCGACGCAGACCTATGGAAGCACCGGTTCGACGAATAGATACTCTCGACATGGGCAATGGCAAAAGGGCAAAAGGGAGACCGAAGAAAACATGGATGGAGGTGATACGAAACGATATGGTTGCCAAAGGACTCAATGAAAGTATATTGTTCGATAGAAGTGAATGGAGACAGAGAATTCATGTGCTGGACCCGGCGTGATTCTCATGTTGGTTCATGTAGCCTACCCCATATGCTTGGGATAAAAGGCTCAGTTGTTGTTTGTATAATGTAACACCCTAGTTCGTTATACCATGACTTAATTTGATTAATTAATATATTGGATGGTTATTTCTTGATTTAGGGTTGTTATGGGTGTGAATAGTGTAATGGGTATCTGTATTTGCATCCGACCCGACCCACTTACTGGAAACCCATCTTGATTTCTGTTTATAATTTATCCCGGTTAGTTATAAGAATTTGTGCACCTTCTTGTTCTATATTCTGTTTACCCGTATCATATATTGGGCATCTGCATTGTTTTAATAATACAAATATAATCAAATAATATATTTTAAAAAATACCTAGCATGACTTGTATCATACCTCTGACCCTGTGGTTCCATTAGTACATTGTGTTCTCATTCCTTTTATTGAAACGGACTCGTCTGGATCGCTACGTGCATTTTACGTGAATCCGTTCTTAGGGGTATACATTTTTATCAACCGGACATCGCATTATGATTTTAATTTATCCGTATATTCTTTATATTTTAAAACTAGATTTTTAGACACAATCCGGGAATTTTTCGGAGTACTTTTGTTTTAACCTAAAATTCCAAATTTATATATTATTATATTTCTAAACTAATTTTACTATTCATCACTGTTCACTTCTTCAGTGTTCACTATTCACTCACATTTCGATTAATTATATATTATATTATATATTATATATTATTATAATATATATATATATATATTATATATTATTATTATAATATATATATATATTATATTATTATTAATTATTATTATAATTTACGTTACTCTCTCTCTCTTCTTTCTTCCTCCGCCAATCACTCTCATCTCTCTGCCTCTCTCCTTTTTCTTTCTTCCTCCGCCAATCACTCTCATCTCTCTGTCTCTCTTTCAATTTCTATATATATATTTAAACCCCCTTCATCTACCTCACGTCTCTCTTCTCTTCCTTCTTTTCTTTTTCTTTTCCACGCCAGTCTTCGCCTCCTGCAAACCCTCGCGCTCGCCGCCGTACGCATCCGTCGTGCGATCCATTCAGGCAAGTATTTTACTTGCTACATGCTAGTTACGGCTCGTTTGTTTACATCAAACAGTAATATTACTATCATATTTTTTTATGTTATTAAACCATTAAAACTAATATGTTAGTTGTAATGGTTGGTGTAGATTAATTAACATATTATTTGATAATGGTAATAAATAATGTTATGATATCACTGCTTATTACTCGTGCATCCGTACTTTTACCGTGATTCGACACTTGCTACAGTTTTACTTTGAGCATCCGTGTGATGCATATGCACTACCTGACATGACCTGATACACCACTGCTTGACTTGATACCTGATATTGTTTTTAATGCCGACAATCCTGACTTGCTGTCCCGACAGGCATATCCTGTTGTCTATTCAGACAAAACTTGTACCTGCCTGATCCTGTGTTGGCATTAGCTCCAGATTATCAATACCTGACTTGAACACATAACCTTGGGGGTATGGGAAAATCAAAAGTGTGACTGAAGTGTAGTTTAAAAAGGGTTTACTTGATCCGTGGTCCCGAGGGATAACGGGACAGAATCATTCGTGATTCTTACTTGATCCGTGGTCCCGGGAGATAACGGGACAGAGGCATTCGTGACTCCCACTACCTGATCCGTGGTCCCGGGGGATAACGGGACATATTCTTTTAAGTTACATGGAGGAGTACACTAATTGATTTCAAACAGACTTTAGAATAGATAACCCAGTAGCACGGACTAGATTGATCACTGCACGTCGTATACACTGATACACTTCATTGTTCTATATCCATATTTAATTATTATATTCATGTTACTGTTTATAATTCATGCCCGCATATATTGTTACCTACTGGTTATATTCTATTATTTGATATCATGACGCACTGACGTCTTGGTTTTGCATGGCCCAGATCCTTTATCTCTTTCGCAGGCTGATCAGGAGTATTTCAGCTGCCAGGACGAGCAGTGAGGATCATGTCAGTGTTCAGTTTAGTTTAGTTTTCTTTCCGTACTTTCATTTCCTGATGTGAGCCCGTATTTGGGACGTATTTCCAGATGTTATTGTTTATTAGATATTTTGCTTCCGCATTATTTTATTCTTGACTCGTTTTATTCTGGCTATGGACATGTATTAGATAGTTTATTACTGTTCTTGATATCTCTACAGCCGTAATGTGACTGTGGAAGGATATTTCCTATCCACAGGTAGCATGGTTGGCTATGTCACGTGCCTATCTTAGCGTACTCTGGGAAGCGGGGTGTGACACTGACTCTAATCGATAACCGTACATCCATATAGTTTAATCTGTACTTATTTGCATATCATATTACATGTTCCAGTTTATTGTGTTATTAGTACCCATGCTTGTTTTGTATACCCATGCTTATGCTAGTTGATTATGAGCACCCACACGATATCTTGTACACCCTGACATGACTTGTTACACCCATTACTTGACACGACATGGTACAGTGCAACTCCTGACATGACATGACACCTTTATACATTATCTGGCTTGACCTGATGTACCATGATCTTACCTGTTACCTGATCTTGTGTCTAATGCCAACAAACCTGACCTGTTGTCGTTACGGACCGTTCCTGTTGTCTATCCAGACAAACCTGTACCTTCCTGATCCTGTGTTGGCATTAGCTCCAGATTATTTAATACCTGACTTGAATACATATAACCTGGGGGTATGGGGAAATCAATGATGAAACCTGACTTGTAACTCGACAGTGTGCTACCTTTAGTGATCAGTTTTAGAGGCTGGGCCAGCCTTGGGATGATGCTGCTGACATCATCCATCGTTATCCATTACCTTTTTAGAGGCTAGGCCAGCCTTGGGATGATGCCATGGACATCATTCATCATTACCCTTTCCCTTTAGTACCTAGCGGCATGTCTCGGTTTCAGCCCGAGAATCTTCACCGTGATCCCGGGCACGCACGGGATATTATTGAGTTACACCGACGATTCATCAAATTGATTTCAAAGACTTGAGAGTAGTTAACCCAATAGACCAGTTTAGATAACTCACTACACATTACCCCACTGTCCTTACTTATATCACTGTTAGGCTTGTTTACCATTTATGCTCATACTTGCATGTATTGCTACCCCTGTTTATATTATTGCTTGATGTTATGACGCGCTGACGTCTGGGTTTTGCATGGCCCAGATCCTCTATCTTTGTTGCAGACTGATCAGGAGTATTGCCGCTGTTAGACCGAGCGGTGAAGATCCTGTTGGTATGCAGTTTTACCTTTCAGGTGTTTCATTTATTGTATCTTTTGCTTCCGCATATTATCATTTCTTGACTCATTTATTCTGGCTCATGGACATGTACTAGATAGTTTAGTTTACATTCCTGTTCTTGACATCTCTACAGCCGTAATGTGACTGTGGAAGGATATTTCCTATCCACAGATAGCATGGTCGACCATGTCACGTGCCCATCTTAGCGTACTCTGGGAAGCGGGGCGTGACACTACCAAAAAATGAATCATTCTATTTCCAAAAAAATATAAAGAAGTAAATCCTTTGATCTCATCTTGTTTTCTATGTAATTATCATACACACAACAATCATGTATTAGCTAAACTTGTGTGTGCATCTCATACACACAACTCACATGTATAAGCTAAGATGATACTTATATTTATATCAAATATAAATATATTTAAAGAGAATAAATAATAAAGTGAATATGATATTAGTTTAATATATATTTATATCATATATAAATATATATCTAATTACTAAATCAACACTTGATTTAATAATCCGGTTATATCATTTATGAACCGGCTAATATCATTTAACACCCGATTAATATACATGTATCACATACACATGCTTAATCGAACTCTTGCACGTATCCTCATATGTGCCCTACATCGTTTCGTCTGTACTGGGAAAACTTTGTGTGGGGCTCTAAAGACTCGACAATACGCTGGCAGTAGGTTAGGATCATATCCATAGCCCATAAGCACGTCGGCGGTACTAGCTGCACGTATCGGCTACCCGGGTATTGATCAAAAGAAGGTCAACAAGCAAATTCATCTGAACCCTGTAAAGTCTATCAGTGACATCACCGTCCAGTCCGGTTTCTTCGTCTAAGAGTATCTCATATCGGGTCTAGAGTTTGGAATTTGTTAGACCTCAATAACTCGATAAGTGGTGCGACAGAAGACTCATAACCAATCGAAGATACAACTGATAACAGTTATCAGTTTATCTACACTACGGTGGCCACCGACTTATCTTTGCAGTCATGTCCTGCATAGCGTGACATCAACTCCTTATATCGGGAGAGACGAATCCTCTCGACCACTTACTGCCTCCACGTTCGGGACTATACACAAAAAAAACATGTTTGCACAACTCTTTTGAGTCGTGGTAAGGTAGAAGTCTAAGTATAGTGGGAACACATGAGACACTATGGCGTTCTCAGATCCTAGGGACTACCCTATATCCATGTCACCAGAGAACTGCTATCTGACATTGGTATATTACCGACTAGGAGTTCTCGGTGAGTCCATCCAGTGTAACTCATCCAATGAGCACATGCATACAATCTTCGATGTCAAACATCAATAGCTGCAGGATCAGCTATCGCCCTCCAATCAGATCAGGAAACGTATACACTAGTCTAAACTGGAGTACCGATGCCTAGTCTCGATACTCCTATGACCAGGGACATTTAAGGATGTGCTTATCGACTACCCAGGCCCCACTAGTATGATCTCCATCATCATCCTGGTAGTCATGCAAAATCCTAAGGGTTTTATCTCATGTCTAAACGATACATGATAATGAATAAAACGCATCACATGAAATATAGAGTCAAATCAGATAGCATATTATCATCTTAAGTAAGATTGTTCTCCCGTATAGGTCCTCTTTCAATTACAATAATTGCCTTGAGAGCATCTATATCCAACATGATAGTCTTAGACGACGGACTAGCATATAGAAGCTACAAGATAAGTCGCTTCACCCAACAATACAAGATAGATTGGAGATATTCCTCCGTCTATAATCCCCAAGCTGATGGTTTAGCCGAAACTTTCAACAAGACGCTACCCAAGCTCATAAAGAAGATGGTGTCCAAGAATAAAAAGGACTGCCACGAAAGATTGCATGAAGCTCTTTGGGCATACCGAACGAAATTTAAGACAAGCACGAATACGACACCTTTTGCGCTGGTGTTTGGAGCCGAAGCAGTGCTCCCTTTGAAAATCGAACTCCCTTCACTGCGGATGGCGGTTCAATATGAATTTACGAATGAAGAGAATACTCATTTTTGGCTCGAAGAAGTTGATGCTCTCAACGAGACACACCTTATAGTACAACAAAATCTGGAAGCTTACAGAGCAAATATGACACAATCATATGAAAGGTTAACCAGACCGAGGACATTCTGCCAAGACGAATTCGTACTGATTGTCAAAAGGCCGATGATCCCTAACCGCGTGAAACATGAGAAGTTCGAGCCGAATTATGAAGGCCCATGTGTCATAAATAAGGTCTTCCAAGATGGAGCTTACCTACTTATGGATATGTATGGAGAAAGATCATTTCGGCCAATAAACGGTCGATTTCTCAAGAAGTACTATACTTGAAGAGTCGCGACTTGGGACAATGATAGATGACAACGCCTATGTACGCTCACTATCCTCTTGGGTCAAAGATTTGAAAGACCCACCGAATGATATACACCCCCGTTATGTTTATGATGGACCACTATGTCCCTAAACTGGAATGATGGACCGAAATATTCCTAAACTAACATGTTGCCCTACGGCATGGACCATATACCCAGCCGTATACAATTCACAGGCACAAACAATCCATGTTCCACATATGCTCTTTATGGCTCCCTTAGACCGCGATGTCCCTAAACTAACATGTTGCCATACAGGCTTCTTGAGATCCACGTTGCACCCGAAGTCCTACCGGCGAAAATTGTAACTCAAGTCTCACCTATGAGGCTGCACTTGAAGTCCCACCAGCAAGCGATGTTTGGTCACCCGCAGGGAACCTACGTCCGAGAGTTAAAAAAGGGTATGTCTACAAACAAAATGGGCACGGATGAAAAGCCGAAAGAGCTCCGTGAGTAATAACAATAGGACTACCGATGAGCTTGTAAAAAACCGAAAGGGCGCAAACTCGTTGAAAGAAAAGAAAGATGCACTTACAAACTCCTCTCGACTTTGTAAGGAGAAAATATCTGCGTAGGATCCTTACGACTCACAAAGGAGATACAAACTTAGGAATCCATACGATTCCTAAGGAGATGATACACTTGCGAGATCCTCTCGACTCATAAGGAGAAATACCTCAATAAGACCCTCACGGCTTGTAGAATTCAAAAGCCTTAGATCACATGGATCCAAGCCTGTTTCTTAAGCTATTATACCCCCATGAGATTTATACCCTACAAGTAGTTCAATATTAACTCTTGTATATAATCCACGGGCGTAAATAAATGTGTTTCCAACCAAGTTCCACCGAAGGCGATCAATATTCCCAACACGGTGAAAGGCACTTATGAGTCCCTTCGACTTGTAAAGAGAAAATACCCTTGTAAGATCCTTACAACTTAATAGAGGAAAACACACTTATGAATCCATATGATTTCTTAGGAGAAAATACACATACGAGATCCTCTCGACTTGTCACGCCCCGCTTCCCAGTGTACGAGTAAGAAGACACGACGAGACCCGCTACGTATTTACTCAGAAATAAACATGCTAAGCGTATCTAAGCAATATAATGTAAATATACACAAGAGACATGAATGTAAATAAACAACAACTTTTATTTATTAAACATTTCTTTACAAGTACAACTGAAAATGTAAATACATGAATGGAAAGCAATGCCTAAACAATGGTATGAACTGAAAAGAATATATATATATATATATATATATATATATATATATATAAGTATCTAAAGCTCTGGGTCAATGGCGAACTACTTTAAGTCTTCAGTGCTGGGCTCGACCTCCAACAAATCCGATCCACCTGACAACATTCCAAAGAAAAAGAGAAGGAATGTCGTCAGCGAACAATCGCTCGGTAAGTCCCAAAGATAGGTAAGAATAGACAGATGAGAACAGACAGATATGAGAATATAACTGGTGAGTTTGTTATGTTACCGCAGTTGTTTGTAACTTGGTACAGAATATGCCAGTGTATACGAGAGGAGTCCCACTATTCCGGAGACTAAGGTATATGGAGCACCCGTTAAACCACGGTACAACAACAATAGATATTCAGGTTAGGTGTATTAAAGTGACTGTCTCGTGCCACTTTTAACACATTCCGTACCATTCTACCCCTTTAAACCCCCGTAATGTCTTTTGTATTGATTGTATTGTTTTGTTTTATAAATGGAAAACTTGCCGAAACCATGATATCATGTAAACAGAATGGATATAAATGGATAGTCATGTAATCAGAGTATATCCATGGTTCGGTTCGGTCGATATAGATTGAATTCTGGTATAAATGGATTCATATTGTATTGTAGCTATACTTGAATTGAATTCAAGTCAGATTGATTTCATATTAGACTGAAACTCTGCCTGAGTCAGATACTTTAAAATAAATTGAAGTTCTGAGTTAGTTTTGATATTATCGGTAACTGCTGCACATGAACGGAAGGATTTATGTCTTTTTCCAAGACAATTACCGTAATTGATAACACCTTTTTTAGGTTTTCTACCTTAGATAGGCAAGCACCCATATTCTCCGGCTCCCTGAGGCTCAAGAGAACTGGTCCCTCTTAAACCTATGTTTACTAGGGTCCTTATTGTAAATTAATATAACTTGGGGGGTTTTATGAAAAATAGTTTTAATATATTTTCAAAATATAGCTCAAGTATTTAATTATCGTCTTCAGGGTTTTCATGGATATATATTTTAAAATATAATGTTTTCTAGTGAATAGAACCTAGTTAAATTGTATATGGTATTTTAATATAATATTGGAATTGTATTGATTTGTAAATGTAGTTTCATGAAATTTGTGATTCCTTTGATTTAGAAAATATGGAATATATATATATTGTATACTTAAAGTAGATATTTTGATAATATATATATATATATATAATAGAATTTATTTATTAAATTGAAATCATATTTTTCTTAAAAATTGCATTAAAATTCCACCGAGATCGAATGCTCCTTGCGGAGGTCTGCATCTCGCTTTACTAGGCCCGAGGACGTGTGATAATCCGCATCATCCCAATCGGGGTTCCCCAAAATGGGTTGTAGAAACGAATTTGCAAGGAATTAGATAATACACTTTTAAAGAAAACGGTTTTTGAATGTTTATTGTATTTAAATATAAACTCGTATTTTCCCACAAACTAATGTTCCAAAAGTCATCGCGCTATATCAAGAATGTATGTTGTGATGAGGTAGGTCATTATCTCGTGAGTTTTCTAAAGGTAATATGAGTAAATAAATAAGCAATGTCGTATGTAAACATGATGGTAATTTACCGTAAAAATGGAATAGAAGTTGCTATACATATTATTTTGAGATGAAACTTGTTGTGAATGTTATTTTATGTTTGTTAAACAATATAAGAAGATATGGTAATTTTTTGTTTAAGAAAAATTTGAGTTTTAAAAGAAAAGAGAATCGGAAGTCGGAATAACTCCGCTTCCGACGAGTTTTGAAAAGTGAAAATTGTAGACTAGAGATTGAGAAGGGATGAGGGAACTTATTGATTGAAAATAAAGAGGGGAGATGGAGGAAGCTTTTGGAATCGTCGAGGAGTCGTTTCGTCGCCGGGTTTTTCCTGAAACGTCGCCGGAACTTTGACCTTGGCTAACTCTTCTTGTATAACTTTGGACTAGAAAATTTTAGAGAGTTTTTGTGATAATTTTCAGAATGAAGAGGCCTAAAGGGTAGGAGGGTATTTACAGAATAAATTAGGGTTTGAGAATTAAAAATGCATTAAAATTTGGATTTAAGAGAGGAATTATCACTCTCTGCATGAATGCAGAGAAATCAAACAACATGGGGGTAGTAGGGTAGGAGAAGAGGTGCTAGGGTTAAAAATCCAAAGCATTCCCTATGGATATGCCCGACGGTGTCGGCCCCCTCAACACATCCCATTGGTCCAATCCGGTGGGATGGAGTTGGGATCTCTGCCACGTGTCCATGTCGCTTGGTATATCTCAGTGCACATGTTTGATTTTGTTGTGACTTTTCATTTTACGTGTTTTGTACGTGTAAACTTTTGAGCTTCTAAAAGTTTAAAAGAAAATCAACAAAAGATATGTGGCTGGGAGGTTCGAACGCAGGGGCCACGACACAGCAGTGCAAGGCTTTACCAGTGAGCTACAAGTGGTTTCTTGCTGTTCAAAAGCAAATTAAATACTTATAGCATACACAGGTTTGCAAATACTCCATTTGTACATAATTTTTAAACAAATTTTCTGTACACTGAAACAGAGTTGTTACACAACTCTTAGGGAGAAAGACCTTCATAAGACCCTTACGGCTTATAAAGATGGGAAAATCCTTAGCCGGCATCACGATCGCTAACACTGAAGCGTAATGCCATGAGCGACACGCAAAATCCCATGTTCTAAATTCTCGACCCCTAAGTCATTAAACTGGAAAATAAAATACATATATATGGATATGAAATATCTGAAATGATGGGGCAACTCGCAAAAAAAGCCGAAATGATTGGGCACCGCGAATAAATAGCCGAAATGATTGGACAATCACGACTTTCGCGATAAGAAAAGCTGAAATGACAAAGTATCACGGAGAATAAAAATAAAAAAATGATAAAATAATTTTTTTTCTGCCCTGTAGGTAGTTCGAATCTCGACTTCTGTAGACAGTACATAGGGATGGACGGATGAAAAGGAGCGATGTGTTCCCCTATGCTCCATCAAATGAATAACTGAGTCTTGATAGTATTTATATAGCACAAAGACTACATGGATGTCCGATTCACTCCAATGATGTATGATTGTGGCGTCATCAAGGATCCAAGGGTCCAAATGAAGCGAAGTGATGACATATTTCTAGCTTCGGGTCTTGATAGCAATACATACGAAGCATAAAGACCATTGGATGTTATCCCACCTTGAACGGATGTGGCTCTGACTTCCCCGGGACTCCTCAAAGAAGGGAGTCTTACCTTAAGGTAAAGCGCTACGGGGAAGTCTAACGTCGAATCATCTGACGAAAATACAGACATACCGGCCTAGGAGGTTACTTGAGACGTATCCTGCAGCGGTAGGGTTGGGTGATATAGCAAGTATGCGGCTACTCAAGCCAGCGACCCGGGTGGACATGGATAGAGAAGAAATCAGCTGACGTAACGATACGATGGACTAAACCCAGCACCAAAAACCTAACGAACTCCTATATCGATAGGGGTTATGTAACATTAGGCCGAGTTTGTCTTTACTTAAGGGAAAGATGAACTAAACGCTTCAGAACGAGTAAATAAACTAAGCTAAACCATTCCAGCACAGAAAAAAGTGCGAATATAAAAAGAAAAAGCTTTTTTCCATTCATACGTCAAAGAGAGGATTACAAACTATCAACTGAATATAATTACGAAGAACCAAAAGACAAACTAAAAGGAACACTACCACATTGATAAAAATTATAATGGCAAAACACTAAATTACAGACACAGATTCTTGAACTTAAAAGCAAGTTTAATCAAGACATTTTCGGCTTCATCAACAATCTAATAACGGTGTTATCATATGGTAATTGTCTTGGAAAAAGACACAAATCCTGCCGTCCATGTGTAGCAGTTACCGATAACTCCAAAACAATCAGGACTTTAATTTTGTTTAAAAGTCTGACTCAGTTCGAGTCACGGGCAAATATACAATCAATCTGACTTGAATATGATTCAAGTATAATTCCATTTATTACATGAATCTGTCTATACCAGAATACCATCTATAACAACATGAACATGACTGAACCGAATCATGGATATATTCCGTTTACATGACTATCCATTTACATCCATTCCGTCTACTGATATCATGGTTTCGGCAATGTCTTCCATTTACTACAAGATAATACAATACCATCAGTACAATCAATACAATAAACATTACGGGGTTTATAAAGGGGTAGACTAGTACGGAACATGTTAAAGGTGGCACGAGATAGTCACTAAAGATGTAATTATATCCATGACGTTATTCCGTGGTATTTTCGACGGAGCCTTGTACTACGGTTTACCAAAATCCACGCTGTAAGTTGGACTCCTCTCGTATACACTGGCATATTCTGTACCAAACTACAAACAACTGAGTTAACATTATAATCAAACATTACTAGTTATACTCTCTTTCTATCTATTCTATCTCTATCCATCTTTGGGACTTACCGAACGATTGTTCGCTGACGACATTCATATTTCTCTTCTTTTTTGGAATGTTGTCTGGTGGATCGGACGTACTAGAGATCGAGATCAGCCAGGAGAACTTGGAGCAGTACACAGAAGACCCCGAGCTATAGTCACTTGTACATATTTTCTTTTCGGTTCATGCCATTGTTTAGGCATTGTATTCCATCCTTGTATTTACATTTCCAGTTGTACCTGTAAAAGAATGTTTAATAAATAAAGTTGTTGTTCATTTATATTCATGTTTCTTATGTACATTGTACTTTATATTGCTTAGATACGTTTAGCGTGTTTATTTCGGAGTAAATACGTAGTGGACCTCGCCGCGTCCCCTCCCCGTACACCGGGAAGCGGGGCGTGACACCTCTTGTGTGGCATACCGCTGGTTCCCTTGATCGGGAGGATGTGGCGGTTCCCCTCGCTTTCTCGGACTGGATCCAAGGTAACAACCATGATATGCCCAATCGCTAATTCCCCGGGAGGGGTTTGATCATTTTGCTCCCGCTCCACCTGCCGCTTGTCCCTCAAGTACTTTGCCAGGTGTCCTGAGCAGATCAACTTCTCGATGTAGTCAAGGAATTGTTTGCAGTTCTCAGTCGGGTGCCCCTGCGACCTGTGGAAAGCGCGGTATGGGCTGCGGAGTCGCTTGCCTGTCCTTTGGGTGATTGGCGGGAGCTTGAAGAGCCTCTCATCCTTGGCTTCCTCCAACAGCTCGGTCTGAGAGATGTTTAGGGGAGTGTACTCCTGAAACCTCGGGGAGTAAGGTTTCGGATGATCGACCTTCTTTCTCAGCCTACCCCATATGCTTGGGATAAAAGGCTCAATTGTTGTTGTTGTTGTTGTTGTTGTCCATTTTCTTTCTGTCCGGCTGGTCGGTCCGGGGCAGGTTTGAGTTCACCTCGGACTCGAGTAGGATTTCTCGCTCGGTCCAAGCTTTCACCTCGGCCATGGTCTTAGGTTGCACTAATGCAAAATAGCGGAGCCACTCTTTGTGCCTAAGACCCGACCTCAGCATGGTGATGACCGTTTCATCACGGTGCTCGGGGACTTCGAGGAGCGCGTGGTAGAAGCGGGTGACATATCTTTTGAAGGATTCTTTGTCTCCGCTCTTGATGGTGAACAGGTAGTCGACCGTCCTCTTCTGCCATCGATTCCCGATGAAGTGACCAAGGAATTGGGTGGCCAGCTCGTCGAAGGTCGAGATGGAACATGGCTTAAGTCCTCGGAATCAGTCCCGGCCAGCCCGGATGAGGGTGGTGGGGAAAGCTCGGCATTGAGCCGCGTCGGAGTTGTCCTGGAAGCTCATGCCCACGGTAAATGCATTTTGGTGGTCCTTCGGGTCGGATTTCCTGTCGAAGAGGGCCACCTTGGGCAGTTTGTTCCTGGACGAGACGTGCTCTTCCAGCGACTCTTCTGTAAAGGGCTTCGTCAGTGAATCGGCGGAGTACCTGGCCCCTTCGCCGAACGCATGGCTGTCCGGTCGTATGCCCTCAATTTTCTTCTCGAGGGCCTCGAGTTGGTGGTGGTATCCCGAGGATTCTGCACAGTCGGAGTGGTGGCTATCCCCGCTCCAGGTCTGTGCCAAGGTGCGACTTCGATTTTGCTCTATCAAGTGTCTCAAATCCTCGGACGAGGCCTTTCTCGAGCAGTCCTTGTGCTCGTCGTTCGTGCGACCCCGGCGAGAGTGGGGGCGTCGATCATGCTTGGAAGCTGACCGACACCACTTCAGGGGGAGAGAACGCACGGCGGGCATTAGAGCGATGGCCCATTCTTCCCTGGAACCACGGTGTGGAGCTGTCCGACGCCCAGCGATTCGTGGAATCAATCGCCGTGTGCGGGTCAAGGTGGCCAGAGTCGGCCCGCTGGCGCTCGGTGGCGCTGTAATGAGGGTGAGGGAGATCGAAGGCTTGAGTGTGCCCGTCCGTCCTTCGGCGGATGTCATTATCCCGGGGATGGGGAGCCGCGGCCTGGTGGGTAGAGCCCGCCGCTTGAACGCAGACGGGGGCATCCACCAGCTATGTGAGCCTGTCAATCCGAGCAGACAAGGCGTTGATGGCATTAGGAGAGGGAGACGAGCCGCTCCCACTTCCGTTGTGGCGGCTCGTATTCGGATCATTGTGGTCGTCGCTCGCCATTGAGTCGAGGGCGGAAGATCAACTTTTATGGTGGAACAAAAAAAGTCTTTCGTTCTCACAAGCGGCGTCAACTGATGGAGCTTCGGATCTCCTTCAGATGTTGTCCTCCGTCGATCCTGTGATGGCGGTCTTTGAAGACTGAGATTTGTTTTTGAGAGTTGTTGAGTGTGGATCTCAATGGGTTGGTGTTGAACGTCGAGCTACCTGCAAAGAAGTTCCGAGATGGGTGACCACCGTAGGACCCTCCGACGATCAAGTTAGAGCCGAGGTATAGGTGCAGAGTAGTAGCGTATTGGAATAAATTCGACATACCTGAGTCGTCTGAGAGAGGGGTTTATATAAGGGTCGCGCGGAGCGAGCGGGCGCGAGATCACCGCCGTCAGTTACGCCCTAGCGTTATCCTCGCCTTGAATGGCGGGATGCGTCCATTAATGGGGGGATACACCCATTAATGGGGGGATGCACTAGCGTGGGACGCGGATCGTGGGGAGACGAATATCTCGTCCTGGCAATATACGCGAAGCCGTTGCGAGGTTCATGAGATCCGCGCTCTTGGTTGATCGGGGGAGGCCGAGAAAGCTCGGCACGTCAGGAGCTCGGAGACGAGCTGGGAGGCCGAGGTTGCTCGGCATGTCAGGGGCTCGGGGACGAGCCAGGAGGCCGAGGAAGTTCGGCATGTCAGGGGCTCGGGGACGAGCCGGGAAACCGAGGAAGCTCGAGACATCAGACAGCTCGGAGACGAGCAAGGAGACTGATAAAGTTCGGAGACGAGCTGTTGGTAGTTTCCTAGGTGAGCGTGGAATATATTCGAGGAGGTCTTCCGAAAGGTCGGATACGTTCCTTGAGGAGGGGATCCCGAGGAATGTCTCCGATGCAACTCATTTATTCCACCCCCGTAGCCTTCGGGTCACGTCATCCGTCATGTGTCGTAATCTGAGGAGACGCCACATGTGAGCATCATCAGTGGCACTTTTCATTTGTTATTTCCTTTTTTAAGGGTAAATTGTCAAAAATCCCCTACCGGCTTCAAACTTGTGTAAAAACGTTGGACTTTTGCTCTTGTTAACAAGCTACCGGGCCCAATAAAAAACCCCAATATACCAGTTGCCTAGATGATAATAAGAAAAGAGCACTGCATCTTAACGGGTTCGACTCCGCTCGGGTGGGTGAAAGCCTTAGGGAAGAGTGAGGACAAAAGTAAAATATCATGTGGTGTTCTCAGTTATGATCGTAAAAGAAAAAGGGAAGGGTTTATTAGGCGTTCGCTTACTCAAAGTCTAAGCAATTGCAGTTACCTAAGCAGTTGAGTGAATACAAGGTCTAAATAAAATGCGGCTAGCCTAGGGGTTTTCCACAAAGATTTTGAACAGTAGGCTTTTTCCAACAATTTCGAAAATTACAGGGTTTTATAGGCAACTTAGGAGCAGGCCGGGGGCTTTTGAGAATTTACCCTTTTTTTAAGGTTAAAAATAAGAACATTTGATTTTCAATTTAATATCACATATTGGATTTTTCAAGTGTATTCTTCTTTCCCCTTGTCTTGATGATACATGCTCCTCGTTTTATATTTCTCCGGTATTGCTCGTAATGTCAAATTGAAGAAAATGAAAAGGATTTGGTATCAATTTGTATACTAAATTCATGGTGTAATTTATAATTATATACTGTTTAGAAATCGTTTGTGGTAATTTTATTAAAATTTAATTTATTGCTATCTACAATAATTAATTCACTAGTAAAATAGGGGGTTGCCCCTACGGATGGAAATATCCGTAGGGGCATATTTAACTTGGCCCTACGGATTAATCCGTAGGGCTAAAAGGTTGCCCCTACGGGCACAGACGTCCAAGAATAAAAATATTAATTCTTAATTTGGTGTTGCCCCTACGGAGCCGCAAACAAAGGACCTACGGGTATATCCGTAGGGGCAAGTAAATATCGTTTTAAAATAAAGCCAGATCGAAAAGCCTACGCTCATTTTCTCTCTCTCCCTCAAACGCGCGCGAAAAACCCCAAATCGCCACCGTCGCGTCACCACCGTCGTTGGGCAGAGTCGCCACCGTCGTCGCCACCGCCGATTTCGTCGCCACCGCCGGTTTCGCCGCCACCGTCGTCGCCACCGCCGGTTTCTTCGCCAATTCGCCACCGTCGTCGCTCCAGCCCACCAGCGCACCCGTTCAGGTATAAATCTCGAGGTAAATTAAAACATTTTTGGATTATTCATGGCTGGGTCTGGGTTGCGCGCGCGAGAGTTGGGTTTGGGCAGGGGCGCGGTGGCGGTCGGGGTCGGGGTCGGGGTCGGGGTAGGGTTAGGGTTGGGGTTCGGCTGCTGCTGGGGTGGGGCTGGGGTTAGGGTTACGGTGGGGCTGGGGTTAGGGTTACGGTGGGCTGGGGTTAGGGTTGGGGCTGGGGTTAGGGTTACTGTGGGGCTGGGGTTAGGGTTATGAGAGACATGTCAGCATATTTATGTGTAATAATTGAGAGGATCAAGCTAAGTTCTATGCAAGCAGTCCCTCAGAATACATAGATAGCTAGCCTTACATTTTAAATTAACATATTCCATAGTTGTCTTAATGGTAAGGCAGATACCCATATTGTGTAAGAGCTGACATTAATACAACCATAGGAAGCTGACAGATTATACATCTCATGTGGCATTAAAATCTATAAATGGACATACGAGATAATGCAAAGAAAGAGCAATAGATCAAGACTCAATCAACTTTCCTATGCTTTATGATTTCAGCGGATAGCTCAAGTTTAGTTTCAACTTTATATTCTTATTTTTCTCTCTTTTTTCTTTAGTGCTTCTTCCTCCATTTCTTTGAAGAGTCTCTCACAGCGAAATACACTCCAATTGCTGTTGAAGATTTTAGAATGTATCCAGAATTTAAGAAAAATATGTTGTGTCCCTTATGCTTCTGTTATTCAACTCCTTCCATACACTCTGGACTTCTCAAATTTAAAAACTATTAGAAGTGTACTTGTTTATCATACATTGAACACACCATGCATGCTATTTCTTTCACTCTATTGTGGCATGATATTGATAGTTTATGTGAGAGTAAGACCATAACAAACATAGAAAATATTTCAACTAAGATATGAGAGACCGCTCCTAAAGAAAAACTAAAAGAGGTTAACAATGTAAAGATCAATTCCTATTCATTCTTTCCAATGTATAAAAAAAATCATATTTTTTTAACATTACAAATCTTTGCACAAGCGTGCAGCCGCACACAAATAGCCGTGTCCCTAACTAATATGTAACCATGACACATGGCAGATGAGGTGTCTCATAACTCAATATTAGCGATTTCCATAATCACGACACGTGGCAGATGAGGTGTCTCATAACGCTTTATGATATCAGTATCCTATATTTATAGTTTTAATTGTTGATTGTTATAGATGTATACCATTGCAATAATAGTTTTTGGTTGATGAATGCTATTGCAATGTAGGATGATCAGTTCTATCAATCTTGATCTCAATGGTTTAAAATCATGTTACACATACAACACGAATGCACAACAAACGCATAATTAGAGAGCGACTCGAGATATTCGGGTTAAAACCAATATATGATACTCGATGATGATATGAAACCTTCATATTCCCATCGATACCCGTATATGAAACTAAAAGTGCCACTTAGTTCCCGTCTATCGGTTAACATACGTGCGATGCTCGTCGTGACCTAGAACTATACGAAGGTTGTTAAATATCGGACAGTATAGCTCGATACTAACAACCGTCGTATAGTCTACGCGACGAGAAAATTCAATCGTATGGTAACCCATAGTTTTGTCCCGTGTGGACAAGTTAAGAATGTATAAAGCAAACGCCTTCATTCACTTGTGTTTTCATCCGTTTCGAGATATTTCGTCGGTATCTTTCCGCTGGTTCTCCGTGTACAAAGATAGATTAGATGTTCATTTCAACGTTGTTTCACAGCTTTGAAATGATTATCTATTCTATTACAGTGTACTCGGAGAACAGCGGGGAGGTGCTGCCGAAATTTACTCGAAACGGTTGAAAGCACAAGTGATGGGCGTTCGCTCTATACATTCTTAATGGGATAGAAGCCTACCCCCGACAGCCAGAACACATACATACAAACGCATAATTAGAGAGCGATTCGAGATGTTCGGGTTAAAACCAATATATGATACTCGATGATAATATGAAACCTTCATATTCCCATCGATACCCATATATGAAACTAAAAGCGCCACTTAGTCCCCGTCTATCGGTTAACATACGTGCGATGCTCGTCGTGACCTAGAACTATACGAAGGTTGTTAAATATCGGACAGTATAGCTCGATACTAACAACCGTCGTATAGTCTACGCGACGAGAAAATTCAATCGTATGGTAACCCATAGATTTGTCCCGTGTGGACAAGTTAAGAATGTATAAAGCAAACGCCTTCATTCACTTGTGTTTTCATCCGTTTCGAGATATTTCGTCGGTATCTTTCCGCTGGTTCTCCGTGTACAAAGATAGATTAGATGTTCATTTCAACGTTGTTTCACAGCTTTGAAATGATTATTTATTCTATTACAGTGTACTCGGAGAACAGCGGGGAGGTGCTGCCGAAATTTACTCGAAACGGTTGAAAGCACAAGTGATGGGCGTTCGCTCTATACATTCTTAATGGGATAGAAGCCTACCCCCGACAGCCGGAACACATACATACAAACGCATAATCAGAGAGCGATTCGAGATGTTCGGGTTAAAACCAATATATGATAATATGAAACCTTCATATTCCCATCGATACCCATATATGAAACTAAAAGCGCCACTTAGTCCCCGTCTATCGGTCAACATAACGTGCGATAATTTATTCTTTTCAACGACAAACGCACACACAAAGCATATACATGGATTTTCTCCTTTGTCAGTAACTATCCCGTTCTTATATTTCTCAATATAGTCAGCATAACCTACAATTTATATGTTATTCAGTCTAACATGGCCCATGAGTACGTCAGAGTTAAGGACTGGATGTATGTGGATTGGAAACAACGTATGCAACCTAAGTTTGTCGCAGGAGTTGCTGCTTTCCTTGAATTTGCACGAGCACATAATAAGATCATAATAGAGAAGATTCTCTGTCCGTGCGATAGATGTGGCAATAAGTACTGGCAGAAGGTAGAATTGGCAGAGCTTCATATTGTAAAACATGGGTTTACTAGACTTTATTCAACTTGGAAATATCACGGGGAAGGAGAAGAATGCAGTACTGCGGTAGAAGAAGGAGAACACGATAATGCGGCAGGAGAAGAAGAAGAATTCGGTAATACGGCAGGATACGGAAATTTATTTCCATCAGAAGAAATGGAGGATATGGTAGAGGCTGCCCTAGGTGAATCTATTCGTACCGAAGATGACATTCCTTCCGGTCAAGGACCGCGTGCGGATAAATATGAAAATTTCATGAATGATGCTAGGAAACCAATTTATGAGAATGCGAAGTATTCCACCCTCTCATGGTTCGTCCAACTTTTCCAAATTAAGTGCCTAAATGGATGGAGCAACAAGTCATTCACAATGCTTCTTTCGTTCTTGAAAGATTCTATGCCTCCGGGAAATAATGTGCCCGAAAGCTGGTACGAAGCCCAGAAAATGATGTCTGATTTGGGTCTAAAGTGCGAGAAGATTCAAGCATGTCCTAAAAATTGCGTGTTGTACCGGAAAGAGAATTCAGATTTGAAAGAGTGTCCAACATGCGGAGAGGCCAGGTATAAGCCGAAAGATTCTGATAAGAAGCCTGATATACCTGTGAAGATAGCACGATATTTTCCCATAACACAGAGGCTACAGAGGCTATTCAGGTGCAAGAAAACAGCCGAGGCAATGATTTGGCATCACCGTGCTCCTCCAAGCGAAAATAGAAAAATGAGCCATCCAAGAAATTCACCGGCATGGAAGGATTTTGATAGGAGGCACGCAATATTCAGTAGCGATCCTCGCAATGTCCGGCTCGGACTGGCTGCCGATGGCTTCTGCCCATTCAACTATATGGCTGGAAGTCACAGTACATGGCCCGTTGTAATGATAATTTATAATCTGTCGCCTTGGTTGGCTATGGACCAATCATACTTTATGATGCCTCTTCTTATCGACGGACCAAACTCACCGGGGAACAATATCGACGTCTATCTCCGACCTCTGATTGAGGAGCTGAAAACTTTGTTCATTGATGGTGTAGAGACATATGATTCAAACACAAATACAACCTTCATACTGCGTGCGGCTTTAATGTGGACAATTAATGACTTTCCTGCGTATGGAATGCTTTCAGGTTGGTCCGTACATGGTCACAAAGCATGTCCTTATTGCCATGAACACACAACATCAAAATTTTTGAATTTTAGCAGGAAGGTTTGTTATTGCGGCCATCGACGTTTTCTGCCTCCAGACCACCCCTATAGGTTAGACACGGTTCACTTTGATGGTCATCAGGAGCTTCTTGGGCCTCCATCCCCATTGTCCGGAGAGGACGTGACTGCTAAATGGGATGGTTACAATAACGTGACCTTCGGGATGGATCCGACGAGACAGGTCAAACCACAATATTGGAACAAGTTAAGCATTTTCTTCGAGCTTCCGTACTGGTCTACAAATTCAGTGCGTCATTGTCTGGACGTCATGCATATAGAGAAGGGAGTATCAGAGCACATACTTAACTTGCTTCTGTGTAAAGACGGGAAATCGAAAGACAACATGAATGCCCGGATGGATCTACAAGAGTGGGGAATAAGAAGTGAACTGCACCCTAAACCGGTAGCGGGTAAACCGGGCAAGTTTGTACTTCCCAATGCCTCTTATCATATGTCACAACCGGAGAAGAAAAGATTCCTGCAGGTGTTGCATGATTTGAAAGTCCCCACAGGGTTCTCAGGATCATTCAGCAAGAAAATAAAAATTGTGAAGGGCAAGATCGATGGGCTGAAAAGTCATGACCACCATGTTATCGTGGAGCACCTTCTTCCATTAGCCCTCAGGACTTCTCTCCCCGACTCGGTTGGTCTAGTAATCAACGACCTATGTTGTTTTTTCAGGGAGTTGTGTGCTAAAACGCTGGAGGTTGCGACGCTAGATAAACTAGAAAATTCTATTGCGTTGATACTTTGCAAGTTTGAGCGTATTTTCCCACCGTCATTCTTCGATATCATAATACACTTGACGGTTCATCTTGCAACTGAGGCGAAGTTAGCCGGACCGGTACAATATCGATGGATGTATCCCGTCGAGAGGTACGTGTAATTTTTCGTTTCGCGCAATTTATAAATTTATTTTTGTCATGTATGCCCGTGTTTATTTATTCAACATATTCTCATTAGGTACCTTTACACTCTTAAGAAGTATATACGCAATAAAAATCGACCAGAGGGTTCTATCATGCAAGGTTATCTTCTTGATGAAGCAACCACATTTTGTTCCCGCTATCTGGACGAGAACATTGAGACAAGGCTTAACCGACCACGAAGAATTCAAGACGGACCATATGGTAAAGCCGAGTATAAGAGGGTAGACACTATGTTTATCAACAAGATATACCGGTTTATCTTGCTTAATTGCGTATGTCTTGAACAAATTAGAGAGTAAGATCTTTTGGATTAATTGTTATATCTGTGTTTGTGTGTGTATGAAATGACATAATATTAATGTCATAATTATTTGTCGAAAACAGAACTCATTTTAACGAGGTACGTGAGGGGCATCCTGATTGGAACGAAGAGCGTTTGGAAAAATACCATCAGGATAATTTTTGTGATTGGGTCACAGAGCATGTAAGTTATTCGAATTACATTTTATTTCTATCAGTTTTAATCTAAACTTGTATCGTTATGTATTTATCGTAAAATTTGTTTTGTTAGATCCACGATCCGAACTTGTCTGCATCATTTGAGAGTGATTCAAGATGTTTAGCTCAATTTCCTAGTATGGAGGTTGCACATTACAAAGGATTTGGTGTCCTTGGATACAAATTCGAAGTTAAGGACATAGAAACATCTAGAATCACTCAGAATAGTGGGATTGCGACGGTAGGATCGGACGGTGTGATTTACTATGGGTACTTAAATTGTATACTCGGCATCCACTATCCCGGACGATCAGAACCCTTTTATATATTCCACTGTACTTGGTACGATCCGCGAACCGATACAGACAGGTGGAGAAGCAGTCTTGGGACTTAGAAAGATGAATATGGATTGACCAGTGTGAACACACTTCGATTTTACGGTCAGGACGATCCGTTTATCTTTCCGAACCAAGCGTTCCAAGTATACTACTCACAGTGTTTGAAGCATCCGGGGTGGAGTGTTGTATGCCGATGGAAACCTAGAGATGTCTACGATGTCCCAGAATACGAGGACAGCGATGAGGACGAAGAAGAGAGAAGGCTTAAAGTGCTCCGACCGTCTGTTTCGAAGGACGGGTTGTCTTCGACCGATCATGAAGTTACGTGGGTTAGAAATGACATCGACGATGAAATCCAAGTAGATATGTATGATGCGCCCACGAAACGAAAAAGGTTATCAGTAATGTTATATTATTACTTCACATTTTACGCTCTAGATCATATATAGTCAATACTTTTAATGATTGTCTAATGCGTCCACGAACCGTTTATCTAGATTTGATGACGATGTCGGGAGCAGCGAGGGGCGGCAGGAGCTCCAGCCGCGGCAGAGGCAGAGGCAGAGGCAGAGCGGTTCTGCCGCCCGGAGAGCTCCGTAGGGAGCTTCAGAGGGCCGGTCTTGACCCAGATCGGAGACCCCTTCGGATGCCTCCTTCCGTGTGGATTTTGCCACACCTCCAGGTATACTGCACGCATATCCATTTTCAATGTAATATTACAGATATTCATGCATGTTTATGTCAAAATTACTTATATTGTCAATGTTTGATTGTCTAGTTGTTGGTCCTGCGTCCACATCTGGGACAGAGGCCACCCCCGCTCCTCCAGGTATGTTTATATATCATATAGTGTATGTATATTGATTTAGAATGCTATATCATAAATATACACATTCCTTTTGCTCTTACTTAGCAATTTTTATTATTGTCTAGCTGTAGGTGGTGACACCACCGCACCTGCGGGTATGTTTATATGTCCTATAGTGCATGCATATTGATTTAGAACGTTATATTATTGATCTACACATTCTTTTTGCAATTACTTATAAAATCTATTTTTAATTGTCTAGTTGTTGGTCCTGCGTCCACATCTGGGACAGAGGCCACCCCCGCTCCTCCAGGTATGTTTATATATCATATAGTGTATGTATATTGATTTAGAATGCTATATCATAAATATACACATTCCTTTTGCTCTTACTTAGCAATTTTTATTATTGTCTAGCTGTAGGTGGTGACACCACCGCACCTGCGGGTATGTTTATATGTCCTATAGTTCATGCATATTGATTTAGAACGTTATATTATTGATCTACACATTCTTTTTGCAATTACTTATAAAATCTATTTTTAATTGTCTAATTATAGGTGGTGCGTCCACACCTTCCACAGAGGCCACTCCTGCCGCTTCCATACCCTCCGCATCGTCTGCAGGTTAGTATGAATAAATTTAAAATATTTATTTATTTTACATATGCTATATAGAATAAATATGAACTTCATGGAGATTTAGCGTCGATGTTTATTTTATAGTTGGAGGGGATGCGTCCGGGTCCGGGACCCCGGTTGTTCCTCACCGGAGGAACTATCGTCCCGCTCGTGCTGCTGCTCGGGCCCAGGCTCGTGCGCTAATCACCGGAGGTATATATCACACTTGAATTTTTGTTTAACCTTGATTTCTTAATACAACTTTGTCTTATTATTGATTGTCTTGATATTTCGTGCAGACGCAGGGCCTCTCCATCCCCAGAGGGGGACTCGAGGCCCGAATCAGTCCCATAGGCTGAGGCCTGATAGAGCTAGGGGGGAGGCAGCATTCCCCCTATTTTTTACCCTTGACTATCGCTATACCGGTCCTCATGCCGAGAGGTTCGGCCGGTATTTGGGGGACGAGAGCCGGATCGTGAAGAACTATCCACTTCACGTTGAGTGGGGCGAGCAGCACCAGCGCTCATTCGCCCTCTTCTTTGATCAGGCTCGGGTATGTATTAATATATATTTTCATTTGATCTATCCAATATATTTATTATTAACACTTGCAATCTAATAACAATGTTTTTTTTTTGTATTTTCAGTTGGATTACGATTTTCAGCCTGTAGCCGACCCTGATCACTCGGGGAGGGTGCTCGACCTTCATGCTCTGTACAATGGCCTGATGAAGAACATGCAGGCCAAGGTCCGATACAACAGGAATGAGCTGAAGGCCGACTGCTACTCCCTGTGGATAGCGACCCTCGAGGCAGAGAGAGCGGCCCTCCTATCTACTCCGGCGTTTGCGAGAGTCGACGTAGAGACATGGCCTCTATTGTGCGCTTATTTCGACTCCGAACGCAAACAAGTATGTATTTTAAATTTAATTCATTATTTATGATATAATTTATTTCTTTGTGTTTCTTAATTAGAAAACTAAATGTTAATGCGTTGTGCAGAAACAGGCCGCTCAGAATATGGAGAACAGGAAGTCGGCGAAGAGGGGTCGCCCCACTTACACAGGTGGCTCGAGGAACATTACTCGAGCCATGGAGTTATCGGTAAATTAAGAGTTATTCTCTAATATTCTGCAATATTAAGAGTTATTCTCTAATATTTCTAATATTAAGAGTTACTTTCTAATATTGCAGACATCTCGGACCGTGGCGTCAGGTGGTACACCGAGCGTGCTGTCCGCATATCTTGCCGTCCACGGCACCTCGACAGATCCCGCCACGGGCGAGCTTCGATGTCCCGACGTCGCTACCCAGGAGTACTGCGTAAGTGTTAATATTTTTTCTACCCAAATTTGAAATTTTAGTTTTGGAAGGTTCAAGTTTAAATTTTATACTTATACTTTACTGCTTAATGTGGGTGTAGGAGCGGGTGGTTGAGCAGGCCCAGGCCTCGGGGATCGATTTTACCGGACAGAACGATCCGAGGCTGCTGACCCCAGTTCTGGACGCCGCACACGGAGGGCACCACGGAGGTTGGGAGAGAGGCCGGGGATTGGGCCCTAGCAGGGCCCATATGAGGTTGGACTCCACCCCGGCGGTTACTTCCTCCGTCTCCAGTGACCGGCATGTCCATCAGGAACTGGATAGCTTGAGGGCCACCGTTCAGGAGTTGAAGGAGATGCTGGTATGTATACTACTTTATAGTAAAATATCATTTCATATTATATATATATCAACATATCCATAATTAGTACGTAGCTTGAGCTTATTTGGTTTTAGACTTAAGTTTGATTAATCATACATACATATGTAATTAAAATAAACAACGCTTTTCCAAACTAGATATCCAAACAGGGTTTCGAAATAACTTAATAATGAAATGAATTCGAATAATACACAGTTCTTACACGCTTCTTACACACGTTATGTCCAGACGCGACAGGGTAGATCGGCCGAGCCTCCACATGCATCTCCTTCGGCTGCGGCTCCGCAAGCTACTACATCGGCTGCGGTTCCGCAGACAGCTCCTGTAGCTCCACCGCCCACTCAGACTCCCGCAGCCGCGGCTCCGCAAGCGACTACCTCGACGGCGGCTGCGCAGACCACATCGCCAGCTCCACATGCCGCTCAGACTCCCTTATATGTAGCATTGCAGAGTGTATTGACCGAGGAGCAGGCGCGCGTTATTCTAACGTTATTCGGAGGTGGAGCTGAACCGAACTAGGGTAGCTTTTTGGTTCTTATTTTTTGAAACATGTATTTATATCACATTGTACTACATTTTGAAACGATATTGATATTGGTTTGTATTTATATCATATTCAGTTTTTGGGTTTCTTTTGTATATTATATATATGTGTGAGATGTGATTATGAATACTGCAATATATGATTTGATTGATGTATATAGTATTGTGCACAGGGCGGGAAAAAATCTAGCAGCCCATTTTTTTAAAAAAAATACAGACAATATGTACCTACGGATTAAGCCGTAGGTACATATGTTGCCCCTACGGCGTTATCCGTAGGGGCAAACTATCAGGAAACCTGATATTTTCCCACCTGATATCAGTGCAGGGTGTTGGGGGTGCCCCTACGGATATGTCCGTAGGAGCCACTGTTTATCCCCTACGGATAAATTCGTAGGGGCAAAATATCAGTTTTTCTGATATTTTCCCCCCGATCTCAGTGCAGGGTGTTGGGAGTGGCCCCTACGGAGTTATCCGTAGGGGCTACTTTATATCCCCTACGGAGGTATCCGTAGGTATATACAATATATTCAAAAAAAAAATTAAATATATGATTTTATTACCCCTACGGGGTACTCCGTAGGGGCTATAACACCTACCGAGATATCCGTAGGGGCATGAATTTGTCCGTAGGGGCAAGTTCGGGGCCTCAACTTGCACCTGCGGCCTTTGCACCTACGGGGTCTTTTTTCGCCCCTACGTATATATCCGTAGGGGCAGTGGGTTGCCCCTACCGATAAATCCGTAGGGGCAACCCTTATTTGTAGTAGTGATTATATGCTATTACTCTTTCTTTTTTTCCCCTCATAAATTGAGATTTAAAATTGCCTATCCTTTCAGGGTATAATTGGATGATTGGAAGCACTGAACCTATGGGACGATCCTTGCCCTTGAAGTAAATTATAAAAGAATATAAAAATTTGCTTGAAATTCGCTTCTTGTGTTTCTTTACACGGTGTTAAAAGAAGAAATACGGTGTGTTTATAGAGTAATTTCATTTATTTCTTTATATTATTAGTGCTCATGAAAGACAATATTATATATCAACAAGTTCTTCTAAATGATGAACATAAAGATAAAATAATAAAAAAATTAAAAAAAAATCTTTTCTATATTCTCTTCAAAACAAAGGAAAAGACGTAATGCTCTCAAACATCCAAAATTCCTATGTACATTGGTATTCCATTTGTTTGTTTGTTTTTCTTTTTAAAATTAAAGATCGATAATTAGAACGCCTGAGTATTCCATTACGTTTTCATTTCACATAACATCCCACACACTAAGAAAAAAGCAATTTAAAAGGAAAGCCAGTTTTATCTCTACCTCAAGTTTAAATTGAATTCACGTGCATTAGACACCTGTATATGGTATTTTTGACATCCCTTTCCACCTGTAGGACCCTCTTTCAATCACCAACTTTGTAGTGAACTTTGGCGTCCCTTTCTTCACTAGTTTGACCAGTATTTTAGGCATGTGATAAAATGTAAATGCGCAGCTAATATTGATTGTTTAAATAATATTATGTCATTCACGTATTTAGATTTAAGAATAAAGTTTTAAAGGTACTTTTAAAAATTGAAAAATATGGCCTAAATATTGGTGCCAAGATGTGGGGTAGAGAGGTAGGGGAAGATTAAACTTGAATTAACAGTTAAAATATTATTTTTATAAGTTGATGGCGTAAACGGCTTCGTATCAGGAATAGTTCGGAGAAGAACTTTTTTTTGTTTTCTAAATTCTCCTTAAGAATAAAAGACCCTTAATTGATGATTTTACTTACATCCTTAGTGATGATGCTCGATATCGGTGATCTCCCAGATCGTGACACATGGCAGACGACGTGTCCCGAAACTTGTAAGAAAGGACCAAGAACGGTACGTCGGAAGAATACCCCGGGTCTGCGATCCATGAACGTAGCCGACCTTCTGCGGCCGTCCACACCACTCCTATGCCCGCCTTACAAACAACCGTTGGCTCGCCTCCAAGCCTCCTGCACATTTGGCCTCCTCGACGCTCTCAGCCCGCCTCCGGGCTACCACAGAATCAAGATATCTCGGCCTCCCGCTCGTTCCCGAGCCTCCCGCCGAGCTCATCTTCCTCCATCCCATCGACCGACCAGCAGCACCAGTCGCAGGCGCTCTCACCATGACTCCGCGAATCTCGCCATGCGCGAGATATCCGCCGACCACGATCCTGCGTTCCACGCCATCACGATCCCCCTCATTAACAAGCATGTCTCGTCATTAATGCGGGATCCCGCTTATCACGCGGGCGTGACGTCGGGGGCGTAACGGCCGGCGTGATCCTCGCGCCTGCCTGCCTGTTGCCACCACTATATAAACCCTTCTTTCAGACGGTTCAAGTAAGTCATTCTTTTCTCACTAGGTCGTTACTTTGCTCAAATATCTGGTCTAACTTGATCGTCGGAGGGTTATCGATGGTACAACCACCCCGGGAGTTCCTTGCAGGTAGCACGGCCTCAACCACCTCAAACCCATTGAGATTCACACGCTTCAGGAGTCAACCTCCAACCCAATCTCAGCCGTCCATCGTCGCCAACAGCAAATCTACGGAAGGTAACATCTTGATGAGATCCGACATCCGTCAGCTGGCGCCGTCTATGGGAAATCCATGATTCCACTCAACAAAGTTCATCTTCCGATCTCAACTCAATGGCGAGCGATCACCACGACGATCCAAGCACTAGACGCCGCCTCCCTCACAACGGAGGCGCGGACGAATCTCCTCCCCCGAATGCCATCAACGCCCTAGCCATCCGGATAGATCGACTCGCGTCCGTCGTAGATGCGCTCGTCCGTGTCCAAAAGGCAGAGCAAGCTCCCCAGGTCGTCGCTCCCCCACCTCGGGACCGGGACCCCTACAGAGGGAGAGAAGACTCTGCTCGCGTCGGCACTGCCGACCACCACCTCGCTGCCTCCCACGGCTGCAGATCTCGGGCCAACATATTCTATGATCCGCCGGGCTCCCCACGATTCAACACCGAAGTCCGTCGCCAGAGCACCTCGCCCCGAGCCCCTTTGCGCCCCCGTCCCTCTCGAGGAGATGTCGGTCAGCTCGCCTGCTCCCAGGCATGACCGACACCCCCTCCTTCGACGGGGTTGTGCGGACGGGACTCGTCACGGCAGCTCAAAGACTACCTCGTCAGGGGACCTAAGGAACCTCATCGAGAGGAACCGGGGCCCATCAAAAATCATGGTCGCGTCGGCGGGGGGTACGTCGAGTACCTACGGGACCCAGCACCGTACGCCGGCCGTGGAGGCCAACAGCCATTTGAGGAAGAAGGCCAGGGAAACCGAGCCGATCATTTTTTACGACGGGGACCTCCACGGCATATCCCTGCCCCACAACGACCCTCTGGGGATTACGGCTCGGGTCCACCAATATGAGGTGCATAGAATACTGGTCGACTCGGGAAGCTCGACGAACATTCTCTTCTACGACTGCTTTCTGCGCATGGGGCTCACCCCGGCAGACCTAAGGTCGACCTCCCACGTCCTTCCAGGATTCACCAACCACTCCATCCCGGCAAAAGGGGTGATCACTCTGCAGTTTAACGTCGGGGAGGACGGTCGTACACGAACAGTGCCTGTGGAATTCATCGTAGCAAGAATCACATCGGCCTACAACGTTCTCCTCGGCCGCCCAACGCTGAACTTCATCCGGGTCCAGATATCGACCTACCACCTGGCGATGAAGTTCCCTCTCGACCAGGGCGGGATAGGTCGGGTCTATGGAGACCAGCAAATTGCAAATGTTTGCTTCACCGCAACATCTTCGTCTGAGCGGCCAATCGACGATGTCGAGGGCAAATGTGACATCAGGGGTTCCTTGGACACTCGAGACGAGCAAAAAGAGGTCCGAGGGATCCCGGTGGAGCCACTGACAGAGGTCCCCCTTGTAGAAGGGGACGACGAAAAAATAGTTCAGATCGGGTCGCTTCTGACAGGAACTCAGCGAGATGACCTGGTTCATTTCCTCAGAAACAACTCCGACGTGTTCGCATGGGCGCCTGCTGACATGCCTGGGATCGACCCCAAAATCATATTCACAAGCTCGGGGTAGATCCTACGGCCCGACCCGTCAGGCAGAAAAAGCGAAACTTCGTCCCGGTCAAACAAAGGCTATCGAGGACGAAGTAGATCGGCTCCTCGACGCCAACTTCATTCGGAATGTACCCTATTCGGAGTAGCTGGCGAACGTAATTCTGGTCAAAAAGTCGAGCGGGAAGTGGCGCATGTGCGTCGACTTCACCGACCTAAACAAGGCCTGCCCCAAAGACAACTATCCCCTCTCTCGGATAGATCAGCTCGTCGACAGCTCGGCTGGACACGAGCTATTGAGCTTCATGGATGCCTTTTCCGACTACAATCAGATCCGTATGAATCCGGCAGACGAAGATCTTACCGCATTCACAACGGAGCGGGGGGTATACTGCTACAAGGTGATACCCTTCGGCCTCAAGAACGCCGGAGCTACGTACCAACGATTGGTCAACCACATTTTCAAGCCACAGATCAGCGGGAACATGGAAGTTTACGTCAACGATATGCTCGTCAAATCAGTCTCGTCGGCCGACCACGCCAAGGATCTGGGCGAGGCCTTCGAAGTACTCCGCAAGTTCAAGATGAAACTGAACCCCACCAAGTGCGCATTCGGGGTCACCGGGGAAAGTTCCTCGGTTTCATAGTCATCCACCGTGGAATCAAAGCTAACCCAGTGTCACGCCCCGCTTCCCAGAGTGCGCTAAGATAGGCACGTGATAGAGCCAACCATGCTACCTGTGGATAGGAAACATCCCTCCACAGTCATATTACGGCTGTCTAAAGATATCAAGAACAATAGAAATAAAATAAACTATCTAGTACATGTCCATGAGCCAGAATAAACGAGTCAAGAAATAATATGCGGAAGCAATAGATCTAATGAGCAATAACACCTAGAAAGTAAACATAACTAAAATGGATACTAACTGGATCCTCACTGTTCGGCCTGACGGCGGAAATACTCCTGATCAGCCTGCGACAAGGGTAGCGGATCTGGGCCATGCAAAACCCAGACGTCAGTGCGTCATAATATCAACAATAATATAATCAGGGGGTAACAAGTCATGCAGGCATGAGTATGAAAACAAGTCATCGGTAACAAGTAACAGTAACATGAATATAGATCAGTGAACATGTTATAAATAAGTGATGTGCAGTGAGTAGTCTAAATTGTGCTATAGGGTTATCTACTCTAAAGTTATTCGAAATCAATTAACGTAATCCTCATCGTAACCCATCGATCTATGCCCCATTCATTCCCCACGGGACCACGGTAAAATGATGTAATAGACTATGAGTCTATGTTCCGTTCATTCCTCACGGGACCACGGTAAAATGATATAATAGCCCTTTGAGTTACGTTCAGCTATATTCTTGATTTCCCCATGCCCCCAAGTTATGTGTGTAAGTCAGGTATTTATAAATCTGAGACTAATGCCAACACAGGATCAAGCAGGAACAGGTTTGTCTGTATAGACAACAGAAAATGTCCGTAGGGACAACAGGTCAAGATTGTCGGCATTAGTAACAAGATCAGGTAACATGTCAAAATGTGGTACATCAGGTCATGTCAGGTGGTGTACATGTATCAAGTCGTGTCAAGTAGTGCACAGGTATCAAGTCATGTCAGCAGTAGTGTATCAAGTCATGTCAGGTAGTGCACAAGTATCAAGTGGGTGCTCATAATCAAACTGTAATAAGTATGGGTGCACAAAATCAAGTATGGAGTACTAATATAACAATAAAATGAAATAATGTGACATGGTATGCAAATCGATATAAAATCAATGATATGGATGCACAATTATCGATTAGGGTTACATTTATAGTTCCAATACTAATTAGGATGCACTTTATTAAATATGGGGTGTTAATATCATAATATTATGTATTAATGTGATCTATAGATGCAGTTATATATATTTTAAATGAGATGAATGCAAACGGGTATCCGAAAACAGTAAAACTGTAAAATGGTAATGTGGGATGTACAACTGAGCATTATGAGATGTAAATATTCCATTGGATGCAGTATATTATAATATAGTATGTAAAAAGATAGGTTTGCATGCTCTAGATGTAAAATAATACGTACGGATGTATACGGATGTCGGAAAACTGTAAAACGAGAACTTAGGATGCATGATTTAAGATACCAGTGTTATAATTATTAAAATAGATGTATATAAAGTAATGTAGCATGCAGTAAGATAAACTTGCCTGAACGGATCACAAAACGGAATGCGTACGCAGCGTCCAATGTCGGTAAAAGTCTCAATGCACGCTCACGTGTACGGAACGGGACCAGGCAATGCAAGAGAGTGATCATGCTGGTTAGGAACGCCCACAGGGTTGCTCGGATCGTCGGCAGCGGCACGGGTCCGGCGATCATCGGGAAATACGGATCAAGAAAGAGAAGAGAAAGAAAAAGAAGAAGAAAGAAGAAGAAGAAGTAGAAGAAGGCTGGAAAAGGGCTGGGGCTGAGTTCTGGATTCAGAGGCGAGGCAACGGATGCGACGACGACGATGGGCCGTTGACGGCGAGATCCACGGCGATGACAGTGGGGTTTTCATGATTGTCGGGGATCGGGGTGTGTAGGGTTTTTGGTACACAGGTGAGGGTCAGAGGTGATGAGGAAAAGGAAGAGGAGACGAGGTCAGGGAGACGACGGCGAGGTCGGAGCTCCGGAGACGAGGGCAGCGAGGGTCGTAGATGTGCAGGGATGGGTGCTCGGTTCTTGGGAATGTGGGTTGCAGGGGATGAAGCTCGGGAAGGAAAAGTGAAGGGAGTGGAGGCGACGACGACGGTGAGGGAAGTGGAAACGAGAGGGTGCCAGCCACGGTGACGCAGGCGGGGTGCAGGCGTGGGTCGTGGGTTCGGTGTAGGGTTGCAGTGGGTTCTTAGGCGGTGAGGAGAGGGAGAAGAGAGAGATGAAGTGATCGAGGAGGATGAGAGGCTGAAGGAGGAGAGACGGGGTTGAGGGTAGAGCGGCGAGGGACGACGGCGAAGCTGTCGCGAGCATGGGTTGGGGTTGTTTGAGGAAGAAGAGAGGTGAAAAGAGAAAGAGAGGCCATGGTTTTATTTGTATTGGGTTTAAAAAATAAAAAATATATATATATATAATATATAGTGAAAGAAAGAGAGAGAGAGAAACGATGAGAGAGAGAGAGGGGGAGAGAGAAAGAGATCGAGAGGAGAGAGATAGACAGAGGAGAGAGGAGAGAGACAGAGAGAATGAGAGAGATCGAGAGGAGAGAGAGAACGGTGATGAGAGATAAAATTGTAATTTAGTGGAAGAGAGAGAGAAATGTAGGACCCAGGCGCAGAGAGAGAGAGAGAAGGATCGGGTGAAAAATAGTTAAGATTTTATATTAAAAAGATTTAGTTTGTTATTTAAATTTAAAACTGTCGATTAAAATTAGGGATATTAAATTTAATAAAATTTGAATTTTGGCGGGATACAAAAATATTCCAAAATATACCCGAGTTGGGTCTAAAAATTCAGATTTAAAATATGAAAAATATATGCGACATCCAAATTTCAAAATGAATGCTCAGGTAACGAAAATGCATACCCCGAAGAACGGATGCACGTACGTGCGCGTAGCCATCCAAACACGTCCGTTTCACTGAACGGGACGAGAACAAGATACGCGGATGCTACCACGGGGTTAGGGGTATCATGCAGGCTATGAAATGTATTTTAAAAATATTTTACATGACTTAAAATGTTATATGGTAAAAGATACAATGCGAGATAAAATGCAAGTATGCAGTATTTATGAAAGTGCACATGTCTATATAACAAGTCAATATAATTCATAAATATGAATCAAACAAATTTCAAGCAAGCGGGTCGGGTCGAATATAATGTAAAATGTAAAATACCATTCATACCCAAAACACAATAAATCAAGAAAATGTCATAAATAAAAAAATACGTGAACTGGAATTGGTATAAATGAATTAGGGTGTTACATTATACCCAACTACAAAAAGAATTTCGTCCTCGAAATTTCCAAGAACAAGGAAAGATAAACAATCAAGAAATTACAAGAATAGATGTGGAAACTTCTGTCGAATCTCGTTTTCTCGTTCCCAAGTCGATTCTCCATGTGAGCGATTTCCCCAAGAAACAAGTACGATAGGGATAACCTTGTTCTTAAGGACCTTTTCTCTTCGATCAACAATCGACATCGGTCGTTCCTCAAAAGTCAAATCCTCTCTTACAGTCAGCTCCGAATGATCTAGCACGTGCGTCTCATCTCGAACATACTTACGGAGTTGAGATACATGAAACACGTCATGAATATTCGCCAAAGATTGTGGTAACGCCAATCGATAAGCCACTTCTCCAACACGCTCCAAAATCTCGAAAGGCCTTACGAATCGAGGACTAACTTTGCCTTGACTCCCAAAACAAATCACTCCTCTAGTCGGTGATATCTTCAAGAATACCATATCACCAACTGTGAACTCTAGAGGTCTTCTCGATGTATCGACCCAACTCTTCTGTCGATCTTGTGCTGCTTTTATATGATTCCGGATAGTATTAACTTTCTCCACAGTTTGCACTATCAAATTCGGTCCCAACAATCTTCGTTCTCCAATATCGTCTCAACAAACAGGTTATGACACTTGCGACCATATAATGTTTCGAATGGAGCCATCTAAATAGTCGCCTGAAAACTGTTGTTGTATGAAAACTCCACTAAGTGTAAATGATCCTCCCATGAACCCTTGAAGTCCAACGTGCAAGCTCTCAACATATCTTCAAGAGTTTGGATTGTTCTTTCCGACTGGTCGTCTTTCCGAGGATGATAATCTGTGCTAAACTTCAATTGAGTACCCAAACTTTCCTGTAAACTCCTCTAGAAGTGTGATAAGAATCGGATGTCACGGTCGGACACGATGCTCACAGGTGCTCCTTGTAATCTCACAATCTCCTGCATGTACCGTTCTGCTAATGTTCCCGTTGACTGACCAACTCGAAATGGTATGAAATGAGCTGCCTTGGTCAATCGATCAACAATCACCCAAACTGCATTGTTGCCCTTTGGACTCCGCGGTAAAGCCGTCACGAAATCCATGGTTATATATTCCCTCTTCCATTAAGGAATCGGAAGTGGTAGCAATAAACTAGCAACCCTTTGATGTTCAGCCTTAACGTGCTGACACACCAAGCACTTTGCTCCAAAACGAGCAATCTCCATTTTCATGCCTTCCCACCAGAAATGATATCTTAGATCGCGGTACATCTTCGTGCCTCCAGGATGTACGGAATACGCGGAACTGTGTGTCTCCTTCATAACTTCTTCCCGAATGTCTCCTTTTGGCACACACAAACGGCTACCATACCGCAACGAACCATCTTTATGAATCAACAAGTCCGTTTCAACTTGTTCTCGAAACTTCTGTAATCTTGGGTCCTGTAACTGCGCTGCTTTAATATTCATGATCAATGACGACTGTACATGCAGCTGCATCAAAACACATCCCAATCCTTCCCCAGATGCATCGCTGTGAATCACCAATCCTCCGGAACCGTCTGGTACGGTCAAACTAGGAACGGTTATCAATCTCTGCTTCAATGTCTCAAAACTAACACACATTTATCCGCGTGCCGTCCTTTTACTAGAAGAACTGGAGCTCCCTGAGATGAATTGCTGCTGCGAATCCAGCCCTTCTCAAGTAATTGACTTCTTCCAATTCCATTGGTGCCATTGGATAATACGCCTTTAAGATTGGCGATGTACCAGGAACAAGGTCGATCGCGAACTCTACATCTGGTTTCGGCGGTAAACCCGAGATGTCCTCGAACACGTCTATGAAATCTCGAACTACAGCTGGCGCTTCAACTTCCATTGACGAAAGAACATTGTTTGTCGATCTAGCCCTAAACTCGACTGGTCCGACAGAACAGCTTCTTCCAGCAAAACAACTCCGAATGTCCGGCAATCTGAAAAATCACTTTCCTTGCCCTACAATCAATATGAGCATGGAAAGTGAGACCATCAATTTCTAAGACAACTTTATAACTTCCGGTTATCAAACACCAAGAAATCTGCGAATAACTCCCGTCCGCAAGTAACTACAGAACAATCCTTACATTCTCTACTAGCTATGATCTTCACATTCCCAGTGTGTATGTCCCAACAACTAGACAGGGTCATGCAAGTAATCGAGTGTGTAGCAGTACTCTTGGATGACACAAAACAATGGGATGCACTAGAATCGAATAATGCTAATGCGGGAAAAATCACGAACAAGTAGTATACCTGAAACGACTTCCTCTGAAGCCTTGGCCTTTTTAGCCGTCAGGGTAAGGCTCGAGCTTGATTGGATCCCTGAGTCAACTGCTTCTGCTCCTGAAACTGCTTCTGCGGTGGCTTCCGAACATCATCTTTCATGCAAAGTTTCGACGGACAAGTATTAGTGGTATGATCAGCTGATCCACAAATAAGACAAAGTCCAAGTCTTCTTCGACAATCTCTCCAGAAATGACCCGGTCGTTGGCAGTAATCGCACAACACCCTTCCTTTTTGCTTAGGCAAAACTGGCTTCTTTATTAGTGTAACGCCACGCCTATTCACCGGAATACTTCTGCGTATATGCGCTAGGTTTGGTATAAATGCCGGCTTCTGTACCACAACTGCCTGCTGCTGTGTACCCTCGGTCTTCAATGATAAACTCTGCTGCTCCCTGGCTGCTTTAAGCACTTGCGAGAAAGTGGTCAATCCCAGAGATATAATGTGCCTATGGATTTCCACGTCCAAACTGCGCATAAACCTTCGTGCCCTATCAGCTTCTTTGTCCACCAAAGGTCCAGCCAAACGACTGAGCCGTGTCCACTCAGCCGCATGTGCATCCACGGATCTGCCATTCTGCTTCAAACTGATAAACTTTTCTTCCATTTCCTCCCGTGCAGTCTGCGGGAAGAACTTCTCTAAGAAACTCTTCGAAAAATCTGCCCAACTGATCGGCTTGGGCAAGCGGGTCTCTTCCACAAGCCACCATTCACGGGCATAGTCTACCAATTGGATGCGTACTACATCTACTCTCTTGTCCTTTGGAATCTGTGCTGCAACGAGCAAATTCTCCATATCGACTAGCCACTGGTCTGCTGGCAACGGCTCCTCCAGACCAGTGAAAACGGACGGACCAAGTCTCCTGAAATCCGCCATCGTATCCACACGCTCTATTGATTTGGCCACAACATTGTTTACGAACTGCTGGACGGTCCGCAAACCTTCCTGAAAAGTTTCGGCTTGCCGCTGGTTCAGCTCAGTCTGCCGTTTCTGGTTCTCCAGCAAGCTACGAATTACTCCAAGTAAGGCGGCGTCATCCACACGCCTCTGGTACGTCTTCAAACTTCTGTCCGTCATGATTCTGCAACCAATACACCAAAAAGGATTAGTATGATGAACAAGATTCAAAATTTGCGATGAATGATGACCATGAATCAAGGATATGAATTAAGACTAGAACTCCAAGTTACTTAAATAGAGTACCACATTGTAACCATGCCGCGGTACATAGTTACAATCACATAACTCCACCTAAGTCGTCCAAATTCTAGAGATAAATAATAGGAAACCGAAGTTTCAAGTCGAGATGCAAAGAGGTTTGCATATCGTCAAGTTAAGGATCAGGAGGAAGTTAAGATTCAAGAATGGCAAGATGGTAAAGTGGCAGGACATGTTCCTAATCACGAGTATTCTGATTCGTGTATTGGGTCCAATACCCAACTACAAAAGAATCAAACCCGATTAACCTAGATCCTATGGCTCTGATACCAAACAAACCCTGTCACGCCCCGCTTCTCAGAGTGCGCTAAGATAAGCACGTGACAGAGCCAACCATGCTACCTGTAGATAGGAAATATCCCTCCACAGTCACATTACGGCTGTCTAGAGATATCAAGAACAATAGAAATAAAATAAACTATCAAGTACATGTCCATGAGCCAGAATAAACGAGTCAAGAAATAATATGCGGAAGCAATAGATCCAATGAGCAATAGCACCTGGAAAATAAACATAACTAAAATGGATACTAACTCGATCCTCACTCCTGACGGCGGAAATACTCCTGATCAGCCTGCGACAAGGGTAGCGGATCTGGGCCATGCAAAACCCAGACGTCAGTGCGTCATAATATCAACAATAATATAATCATGGGGTAACAAGTCATGCAGGCATGAGTATGAACAGTAACAAGTCATCAGTAACAAGTAACAGTAACATGAATATAGATCAATGAACATGTTATAAACAGGTGAAGTGCAGTGAGTAGTCTAAACTGTGCTATAGGGTTATCTACTCTAAAGTTATTCGAAATAAATTAACGTAATCCTCATCGTAACCCATCGGTCTATGTCCCATTCATTCCCCACGGGACCACGGTAAAATGATGTAATAGACTGTGAGTCTATGTCCCATTCATTCCCCACGAGACTATGGTAAAATGATATAATAGCCCTTTGAGTTACGTTCAGCTACATTCTTGATTTCCCCATACCCCCAAGTTATGTGGGTAAGTTAGGTATTTATAAATTTAAGACTAATGCCAACACAGGATCAAGCAGGAACAGATTTGTCTGTATAGACAACAGGAAATGTCCGTAGGGACAACAGGTCAAGATTGTCAGCATTAGTAACAAGATCAGGTAACATGTCAAGATGTGGTACATCAGGTCATGTCAGGTGGTGTACATGTATCAAGTCATGTCAAGTAGTGCACAGGTATCAAGTCATGTCAGCAGTAGTGTATCAAGTCATGTCAGGTAGTGCAAAAGTGTCACGACCCGCAGGGTACGGAACGTGACTGGCACTTAAGTTTACGAAACGTCTAAAGACGTCCGTAAAATAAGTAAGCCAAAGCCCAGAAAACAAAACCAATTAAACAAAAGAGTGAAGAGAACCCAATCAATTGAAAGCGAGTTTATCAAATAAGTCATGTAAAACCCTTTTTAAAAACAATACCAATTTTTCCGAAAATTTCGGCAGAGTCTCCTTTGTAAATACTGGCCCCCAAAATGGGTACAACAAAAATATATATGAATCCAACAAAATAGGGCATCCCCAAGCGGGAGCTAGCTCTTCGCCACAAGGCGGTCACAAATCCCACGCAATATAAAATGACAACAAGCAAAATAATCATAATGAAGCATAAGAAAAACAGCATGTCGACTCAAGTGAGCTCGACCCCAAAATACAGCATAAAAGTCCACAAATCTCACAGTCTCGTTTCTAGGTCAATATACAACAATACTGGTAGATACAGTAGATGGAGTACACTAGATACAAGGAATATATAAGGTGGTACAAAAATAGCAATATAACCCACCTAAGAGCAAAACCTCGAGTCCAGGCAAAGGAGGCAAAAGAACAAGTGCGCCCGCCGCTACTGAACTGACGGAGCGGACCTGCAAAAGACTGTGGCACAACGGGGGTGAGTTGCCAACTCGTGAGTAATAAATAACACCTACAAAGGCTATCGAATGCATGCACACAAGCATCCTAGCATCTAAATACAGGTAAGGCAGGACATAATGGCAAGTATGTATGCAATATGGATATACTAGCAGGTATGAATGCAATGCGAATCAACTCGTGATCTGAATGTATAAGTATAAGAAATCATGTTTTTTCCCTTTAAGAATGTCTTTTGAAATACCAGCACAATACCAATAGAATCAACAAAAACCTGTGTCCAGCATCGACACCTCAAAACTGTCTCAAATCTCATATCAATGTATCTCTGGCCTCAGCCGTCCGGCTGACCCATCTCAAATATCAATATCTCATCATCTAGCGGCCACGGTCGGTATCCTCTGGATATCCGCCGTCCCAAACAGTCACCGGTAGGTAATCCGTCCCCTGCCAGGCTCAACGTCAACACCACATTCCTCTTGCCCCGGGGTACCTTACCGGGCCCACCATGTACCCGTGACGGTTCCTCCACTCCTCGACACGGATCTCGAAAACCACAGCAAACTCATGGTGGACGACACTTACATCACTAGAAAACCGCAATTTACATATTTAAAAAAAATATAATAAGTTTAGAAATTTTGCGGCTTTCCCCCGAAATCCAGAAATATCATAAAATCTCAAGAAATCCTCATAAGTGTATATGTCAATGGTGATGAATGCATATGGTATCAATAATTAAGCTACGATGTATGATTAATAGACTAGGCATGAACAAATAATATGATGAGGTACATGCACATGAATAGCAATCCTACGATTTTATTTTAAGGAATTAAAGGCAATAGCACAGGTTTAAGCATCAATTAGTAAAAGGTTTCAATTTAAAGGTTATCTAGTGTGGTGGCATGGCAATTACCAGGATATGTGTGTAAGCATGAATAGTGCTCGTGCTGCATATAAAAACCCTGGCAATGGTGCAGGTGTCATATAGAATGGTTTCGTATAGGTATGTCAATATAGGGCATGAATGTAGCAAATAATCATACAAGTATTACACCCCTAATTACTAACATTACTAAGAATCTTTTTAAGGTACTAAACTATCGGGCGACTTGCGCCATACAACGATAGTCCCCCGTAGATGTTACATCTACTCACCGGAATCCCTAGCTAGCTGTGTCCAATCACCGCTTTCCCCTTTCGTGCCGCGTCTGACGTCTCCGCGACCGAACCTGGAATTTACATCAATACCAAACATAAGGTTACATATCAAGAACGACGCAAAACCCAAACGAAAATACTAATGTTCACTAGCTAGGTACAACGTGCACAGGGTCCGTGGAACACACGCGAAAATCGCAAAAATCGCCAAAAAACGCCGATTTGGTCGCCCGGCAAAACTAAAACCCGACTACTCAAAAATCCGCACTCACGCATCCTAAACGTCATAGGGGATGCTAAAAATATCCCCAAGGTATCACAATTAATTCACCATTTAATTTTAATAAAAACCTAGTAAGCACAAAACTAGCAATTTTGGTGCAAATATCGAAAATTAGCGATACGGTTATCACAATCCAACACAATATCCAACCACACAACAAGCAATCTACAAACACTATAATTACAACACATTAGCAAAGATTCAAAACCTATTTTCCATAAACAACCATTACTTGAATTATATAACCTAGCAAATCTTAATCCAAACTATATATGAAAACCTTAAATTAACACTAATTTATAACTCAATTAGCAAGTTAACCTTCTAGATTAGGTTAGCAAAACAACTAGATAACAAATTAGATTTAATCAACTACATAATGGTTTCTAAACCCTAATTCAATTCAAACCATTCACTTAAAAAAAACAAGATTAGAAATTAGCAATGAAATTTAACACTACAACAATTTCATTCAAGGAATCAAACCATAAGTATTTAAATGGGTCAAAATTATACCTCAATTTGAGATCTATCAAGAATAAATTTGCTTCAAATGATGGCCTCAAGCATCAAGATCCAAGTTAGGGAGGTGAAGGAAAAGAAAGATGAAGGATGGGTTTAATTTGTAAGCTTTAAATTGCAATTTTTTTGGAATTAAACTTGAAGAATTTGAAGAAAATGAAAGGAAAAGAGATGAAGAGGAGGGGGTGCAGGTTTCGGCCAGATGAGAGGTAAGGGGAGGGTGTGGGTGTGTGGGGAAAAGTCATGAGTCAACTCTCCCAAAAGTCAATGCACCATACCTCATCAAACTATATTTAAAATAAATTCATAAACCAACTAATTCAACACATGAAACAAACACAAGGTGAGGCCAGAAATTTCTGGACCTGAACAAGGTGGGGCTGTCCTAGGGCTGAGGGAAGAGAGAGAGGGGTTTTACAAAAGAAATTTTATGCAAAAAGACCCCCTACAAGTCAAAAATTGCAAGTTTTAGCTTAAAATTCAATAATTTCGCTTCCTATAATAAAAATTAGTTAAAAATCAAAATAAAATACTAAAAATTTATGTTACAACTAGATTTTAATTATCATAATTTTAAAGATTAAAATTATCCCGGAAAAATTTGTATTTTATCGCTAATTTAATGTATTTTCTTACCGGCTTAAAATAATATTAAAAATTGAAAAATAGGGAAAAAATTTTAAATGACCAAAATTTCATAAGTAACTCATTAGCTACTAAAAACAAGCAATTACCTATCCATTTTAGGTATAATTAGTCCTAAACTGCAAAATAACAAAAAAGACGGTTTTCGGAAAAATACCGAATTTTCACCGATTTTCAGGAAAACACCAAAACGACTTTTCAAGACGCTACAAAAAGTATCAAGTGGGTGCTCATAATCAAACTATAATAAGTATGGGTGCACAAAATCAAGTATGGAGTACTAATATAACAATAAAATGAAATAATGTGACATGGTATGCAAATCGATATAAAATCAATGATATGGATGCACAATTATCGATTAGGGTTACATTTATAGTTCCAATACTAATTAGGATGTACTTTATTAAACATGGGGTGTTAATATCATAGTATTATGTATTAATGTGATCTATAGATGCAGTTATATATATTTTAAATGAGATGAATGCAAACCGGTATCCGAAAACAGTAAAACTGTAAAATGGTAATGTGGGATGTACAACTAAGCAATATGAGATGTAAATATTCCATTGGATGCAGTATATTATAATATAGTATGTAATAAGATAGGTTTGCATGCGCTAGATGTAAAATAATACGTACGGATGTATACGGATGTCGGAAAACTGTAAAATGAGAACTTGGGATGCATGATTTAAGATACTAGTGTTATAATTATTAAAATAGATGTATATAAAGTAATGTAGCATGTATCAAGAAGAACTTGCCTGAACAGATCACAAAACGGAATGCGTACGCAGCGTCCAATGTCGGTAAAAGTCTCGATGCACGCTCGCGTGTACGGAACGGGACCAGGAAATGCAAGAGAGTGATCATGCTGGTTAGGAACGCCCACAGGGTTGCTCGGATCGTCGGCAGCGGCACGGGTCCGGCGATCATCGGGAAATACGGATCAAGAAAGAGAAGAGAAAGAAAAAGAAGAAGAAAGAAGAAGAAGAAGTAGAAGAAGGCTGGAAAAGGGCTGGGGCTGAGTTCTGGATTCAGAGGCGAGGCAATGGATGCGACGACGACAATGGGCCGTCGACGGCGAGATCTACGGCGATGACAGTGGGGTTTTCATGATTGTCGGGGATCGGGGTGTGTAGGGTTTTTGGTACACAGGTGAGGGTCAGAGGTGATGAGGGAAAGGAAGATGAGACGAGGTCATGGAGACGACGGCGAGGTCGGAGCTCTGGCGACGAGGGCAGCGAGGGTCGCAGATGTGCAGGGATGGGTGCTCGGTTCTTGGGAATGTGGGTTACAAGGGATGAAGCTCGGGAAGAAAAAGTGAAGGGAAGTGGAGGTGACGACGACGGTGAGGGAGGTGGAGACGAGAGGGTGCCGGCCACGGCGACGCAGGCGGGGTGCAGGCGTGGGTCGTGGGTTCGGTGTAGGGTTGCAGTGAGTTCTTGGGCGGTGAGGAGAGGGAGAAGAGAGAGATGAAGTGATCGAGGAGGATGAGAGGCTGAAGGAGGAGAGACGGGGTCGAGGGTGGAGCGGCAAGGGGCGACGGCGAGGCTGTCGCGAGCATGGGTTGGGGTTGTTTGAGGAAAAAGAGAGGTGAAGAGAGAGAGAGAGGCTGTGGTTTTATTTGTATTGGGTTTAAAAAATAAAATATATATAATATAGTGAAAGAAAGAGAGAGAGAGAGAGAAACGGTGAGAGAAAGAGATAGGGAGAGAGAAAGAGATCGAGAGGAGAGAGAGAGGCAGAGGAGAGAGGAGAGAGATCGAGAGGGGAGAGAGAGAACAGTGAGGAGAAATAAAATTGTAATTTAGTGGAAGAGAGAGACATGTGGGGCCCAGGCGCAGAGAGAGAGAGAAGGATCCGGTAAAAAATAGTTAGGATTTTATATTAAAAAGATTTAGTTTGTTATTTAAATTTAAAACTGTCGATTAAAATTAGGGATATTAAATTTAATAAAATTTGAATTTTGGCGGGATAGAAAAATATTCCAAAACAAGCCCGGGTCGGGTCTAAAAATTCAGATTTAAAATATGAAAAATATATGCGACGTCGAAATTTCAAAATGAATGCTCAGGTAACGAAAATGCATACCCCTAAGAATGGATGCACGTACGTGTGCGTAGCCATCCAAACACGTCCGTTTCACTGAACGGGACGAGAACAAGATGCACGGATACTACCACGGGGTTAAGGGTATCATGCAGGCTATGAAATTTATTTTAAAAATATTTTACATGACTTAAAATGTTATATGGTAAAAGATGCAATGCCAGATAAAATGCAAGTATGCAGTATTTATGAAAGTGCACATGTCTATGTAACAAGTCAAGATAATTCATAAATATGAATCAAACAAGTTTCAAGCAAGCGGGTCGGGTCGAATGCAATATAAAATGTAAAATACCATTCGTACCCAAAACACGATAAATCAAGAAAATGTCATAAATAAAGAAATACGTGAACTGGAATTGGTATAAATGAACTAGGGCATTACACCCAGAAAAAATCAACGCTATCCTCAACATGGCCGCGCCCAAGACCAACGTCGAGATCATGCGACTAACAGGGCGGATAGCCGCTCTAAGCCGTTTCATGTCGAGATCTGGAGAGAAGTGCCTCCCGTTCTACAAAGCTCTAAGGAAGATCCCGAGGTTCGAGTGGTCAGAGGAGTGCCAGACCGCCTTTGACCAATTAAAGAAGCACCTTGCGACGCCACCGCTGCTCACCCGATCAGTTGAAGGAGACGAACAATCACTGTATCTGGCGGTATCCGACCAAGCAGCGGGCTCAATGCTCGTCCAAGAGGTCGACAGAGTGCAGAAGCCGGTGTACTAAGCGAGCCACGTCTTCAAAGACGCAGAAACGAGGTATCCAGCCATAGAGAAGATCGTTTTGGCACTCATTATGGCCTCAAGGATGCTACGGCACTACTTCCAGGCGCACACCATTCTTGTTCTTACCGAGCGTCCACTGGGGGCTATCCTCGCCTCACCCGAATCCTCGGGCCGCTTAGAGAAGTGGAGGTGGGAGCTGTTCCAATTTGACATAAAATACCGCCCGAGGCAGGCCATCAAAGCACATGCCCTGGTCGATTTTATCGTCGAGTGCACCATCCCCAGTAAGGAACCGGAGTCCACGCCGTCCCTCGCGGCTCAACCCTCAATCGAAGGGAGTCCCGACTCAGTCACTGAGTGGATTATTTACGTCGACAAGTCCTCGACCGAGGAAGGTTGTGGTGCCGGCCTCATCATTCGAGGCCCGAACGAGGCAGAAATGGAGTATTCTCTGAAGCTCGGGTTCAAGGCCTCAAACAACGCGGCAGAATACGAGGCCCTTCTGGCTGGACTGCACATGGCCACCGGGCTGGGGCTGAAAACAATTTGGATCCACGGTGACTCAGCCCTAGTCGTTGGGGCTAAAAACTGGCTTTCCGTTTAATTCAATTTAAACTTGGGGACGAACGTATGCACGATCCGGCACTTCCTCTTTTATGCAAGATCTGACCCCTGATTCGCTGACGTCATCAAGAAAATACAGCTAATTGCCCGGGAACACGCACTTACGATATCTTCGAAAATGAGTTGATCTCGGGCGACCCAGCAGACCACTCTCGACCCGACCCGTGAGCGGGTCGGGACGAGAGTGGGGGACTAATGATGATGCTCGATATTGGTGATCTCCCAGATCGTGACACGTGGCAGACGACGTGTCCCGAAGCTTGCAAGAAAGGACCAAGAACGGTACGTCGGAAGAATACCTCGGGTCTGCGACCCATGGACGTAACCGACCATCTGCAACCGTCCACACCACTCCTATGCCCGCCTTACAAACAACCGTTGGCTCGCCTCCGAGCCTCCTGCACATTTGGCCTTCTCGGCCCTCTCAGCCCGTCTCCGGGCTACCACAGAACCAAGATATCTCGGCCTCCCGCTCGTTCCCGAGCCTCCCGCCGAGCTCATCTTCCTCGGTCCCATTGACCGACCAGCAGCACCAGTCGCAAGCGCCTTCACCACGACTCTGTAAATCTCGCCATGCGCGAGATATCCGTCACCCACGATCCCGCGTTCCACGCCATCACGATCCCCTCATTAACGAGTTTGTCTCGTCATTAATGCGGGATCCCGCTTCTCACGCGGGCGTGACGTCAGGGGCGTAACGGTCGGCGTGATTCTCGCGTCTGCCTGCCTGTTGCCACCACTATATAAACCCCTCTTTCAGACGGTTCAAGTAAGTCATTATTTCCTCACTAGGCCGTTACTCTGCTCAAATATCCGGTCTAACTTGATCGTCGGAGGGTGCTCGGTGGTACAACCACCCCGGGACTTCCTTGCAGGTAGCACGGCCTTAACCACCTCAAACCCATTGAGATCCACACGCTTCAGGAGTCAACCTCCAACCCAATCTCAGCCATCCATAGTCGCCAATAGCAGATCTACGGAAGCTAATATCTTGACGAGATCCGACATCCGTCACTTAGGAAATTAATTTGCATTATAATAGTAAAGATTTCTTCTCGCTATTTATGAGCCTACACCATTATTTTTTACTTTACCTTGATTCCTTGAGAGCATGGCTAAATGAAAATTCTTTGATAATTAATGAAATAAAAAATAATATAGAGTCCTTTTCTTTTAATTTCAAGTTGTTTGCAGATTGTTTTAATTAGCTACTGTTTTGTTTGACATATTGAAATCGCAACATTTAGGTTTGTGCGCAGTCATATGTATTGTTGCAATAAATTTCTTTCAGGTCCCAGACGACAAGCATCAGACCATTGGTTTGCAATTTTCCCTTAACAGCATAATAATTAAACACGGTAAATAAAGTATATACATGGATATTTGCAGGCAGATCCATTGCTCGTTTGGGCTAAATGGATTGAGCTGTTTTAGCTTTGATTATAATGGACGCAATCAACCAATGAGCAATAGTTCGGTTGGTATGGCACTTTCCTTACTGGGGAGATTGCGGGGCCGGTTCAATCTCCGGGAAGGGAATAAAGTTGCCAAAATTTAACGTTTTCGGGCAAATTCATGGGTTCTTAGGATGCGTTTGTGTGCTTGTGTGTGCAGTGTGCGTGTTGATTAGACTTACGAGCCGGTTTTTAAAAAATTTAAAAATAATGGACGCAATCATAGAAGACTTAAGAATCAGTTAGAATTGCTTTATTATTAGGTAATTTAATATGCAGATAAATTTCATTTTATATGTAGATGACTGTAGATGCATTTACATTATTTCTTCACTTTCTCAACAAACGAGAAGGCAAGAATTTTGGCATATATATATATATATATAGATAGATATATAGATATTAATTACTTACAAAGGTTTATGAGTTATTTTCTAAATATAATTTAATTTCTCAACAAATGAAAAGTCGTGATCTGAATTAAAGTGACGATTAATGTTGTAACATCAAAGAAATAAAGAAGCCAAATAGTAGGCTAACGTAAAGAACTGAATTGTGTTAAATATATTGCATTTATTTTTGTAACCGTGTAAATTAAATAGAGGGAGGGTTATTGTGTGCAAATGAAAGATAAATTAACAAAAGAAAACCTCTCCACATAAAAGCAAATGAAATTGAAGAGAAATTGTTTTTTTTTTCCTGTGTTTTTATCAAAATATCCAACATAGAAAGCTTGTTTGTTTTGGCTTAAGATAATTAACGATCCACTTAATTATTTCAACACTCTAAAAAAACCGAACAAAATAAAATTAGAATTTATATATATTTATGTATGTAGCTAGGCATTCGGTTAATGTTGTCTGTGAGAGTAGATTGGTCGAACATTATTAGGAATGTTTTGGACAATTAATATATAATTTCTGAAGAGTTAATTATGATAACATAGTTTTGGCCGTGGAATTCCTTAATCCATGTAAAATTCCGTTTTTTCTAATTGGACTCCAAAAACCTCTCTTGTCGTCGAGCAAGGTTTGGTTGGAGTCGTCCTTGCGTCAGATACGGCCAAACGCCCCGTAAAAAACTAATTAATAACAACATAACAATATTTACCAATTCATAATTTTTTTAATTTATGGTAAAATAATATTAAGTCACCCTAAATATATAAGAGCAACATTATCTTTAGAGACCCCAAAAAAGAAATTAGTCAGAAGATCCATGCATACTATGATTGAATATATATATATACACACACACACACACACACACACAAAATAGAATAATGGAGGAAAGACGTCATAGGAGGAAATTTTCTCCTATGGCGTCAGAAAAATACGTCCTCCATAGTATATTCCGACGATCGGAATCCATCATCTTTATCGTTATCATCGAAGATGTGGGTACGCTAAATTTTATATGATTCTACAACTTTTTCACCGTTGATTTAGCAATATAAAAAGTTCTATTTTCGGTAAACCGTTAATTTTGAACCCACTAATTCAACGGTGAAAAGGTTGTAGAATCATATGATATTTGGTGTATCCATATCTTAGATGATAACGATGAAGATGCTGGGTACCGGTCGTCGGAAAAAACGATGGAGATTGTATTTTTTCGACACCATAGGAGGAAATTCCCTCATATGGCATCTTTTCTCCATTATTCTCTCTCTCTCTCTCTCTCTCTCTATATATATATATATATAAAGATTTGTTCTGGACTATTTGTTGTCGTGCATATTAATGTAAAGATTTGATTTTGCTAGCTAGTATGCTTGCTTATAAATGCATGAGATTTGGGATCCTTAACAATGAAATCATAAACTGGGGAGTTATATACTTGAAAGTTGAGAGAGAAATAAAATATAGGGCATAAAAGGAGAAGAAAAAATGACTGGCTTTCCCCCATCTACTCTCTTTCTCCTTGCCTTGTCATTTACATTCGTGCACTCTCAGGTATGTTGTCTCTCTATTATTTTATTTACACTCACATGTATTTATTTTTTATTTTTTTTATTTTCTTGAAGGAAAAAAAGTAGGACAAGACATCCTACTCAATAAAACAAATTTAAAAGATAAAATATTTACAGGACAAAATATGTATGCATTGATATAAACCAATTAATTACACTCGCATATATAAAGTGTCCTTTTTTTCTTTTTTCATTTTTTTAGTTGAAGGGAAAGTAATTTCATCTATGTGAGACACAATTAAAAGTAACAGATTTTAATTTAAATTTAGAAAATAATTCTGAATATATATAAGAGAAAAATTCACATGATACTTTCAAATTTTTGTAAAAAATATTTTTCTTTATTTTATATATATATATATATATATATATATATATATATATGCGCGTGTGTGCGCGAGAGCGCGCGCCTGTTCATGTCAACTTCATTCAGCATTTGTACTTGGTCGATCTTTCTCTACATGTTTAATTAACACACACTTTTTCATAAGGTAATTTTGTTTTGGTAATTCAATCAAAAAATAAACTTACTTTTCATAAGACAATTTTAGAAATTAAAAGGCATGGCTTGGATATTAGTCGACCTTTTATGTGCTGAATTCTACTGATTAATTTTGATCTCTCTGTTCTAATATTTCAGGCCGGTGGAGAGGATTCCCTTCGTCCAGACCGTAAGCAAATCCTACACACACAATCGCATAAATCTCAACAGTTATATTTATTATTACCTATTGAGGGTTTGCAATTTGAAATAATAAAAGTTTAATCATGAATAAGCAATTGAAGTGAGAAATTACATAAGCAAATCAATCCATCTCCATCGAAAACCAAAACCCCAACAAATATTGATTACAGACTCAATCTGACATAATTTTCTTTTTTCCAGATTATTCTTCCAACAACGATACTATTTTATCTCTTTAAGAAAATGTTTACAAGAACTAATGTCATTTTAATGCACGAACCTGAATGCATTTTTTCTAAGACACGTCAAAACGATAATGATATAGAGATCAAAAGGATTAAAAGAAAAGAGCAGATAATTGGTTCTGATTGATATGTTGCAGAATGTGGAGCGGCGTGTAACTATAGATGCTCAGAGACTTCGCACAAGAAGCCGTGCCTCTTCTTCTGCAACAAGTGCTGTGCAAAGTGCCTCTGCGTTCCCTCAGGCACCTACGGTAACAAGGAAGAATGCCCCTGCTACAACAATTGGAAGACCAAAGAAGGGAAACCCAAATGCCCATGAAATTCCGCCGATTGACAAACATTTACAGAATTAATGAAAAATTGAATGAATAAATTTCATCACTCATACAGTTGTTCTCTTGCCTTCTAACCCTACTGGTATTTTTTTTTTAAAAGAGAGGCTAAATTACACTAAAATACTCATGCCTATGATCATGTTTCACTATACTACCATAAAGTTTAGTTTTTTTTAACAGTAAATAGCACCCTTTAAGCGCTGGATTTAAGGGTCGTTTAATGAGATAAACTCCCTAAAAACAATGTTTAGGGAACTTTGCTGTAGTAATTAAAAAATACATAAGGTTGTACAGTCAAAATAGCGATAGTTAAGGTATTTTAACTCCCATTAATAGATCTTGTCAACAACAAAATTTCAAATTGAATGAATATATCTTGTCAACAACAAAATTTCAAATTGAATGAATGAATGATGAAAGAATTTTATCAATCAATCACACGGTTGCTCTCTATGCCTTCTAATTCTACTGTTCTTTAGTGATATACTGCGGGGAAAATAAAACCAAAAAACATACTATGTTCGGTATCTCAAAATCCATGGGGCAAAATGTAATATAATTGTGTTATAAATCCTCTTGGTAGAGGAGACGCTTTGGGTGAAAACCACTGCAGGCTTGGTAGCGGTACATAATGCCAAGGATGCACTTGCTCATAGTTGAGATATCAAAGGTCTCGATGAACCTTAGATCTGAGAGTCGAACTTTCGCAGCAGCAAATCGTTGGTATTCTTCAAACACAGAGGATATGCACCAGTTCTGCAGTTTCCTCAAACAGCCGACGAGGCAACCAGTACGGTGCTGCATTATTTGCATTAAAATAAAAAGGGATATGAAATCGAACTTCTAAAATAAAGCTCTGTCCAAATCAGTTTAATGTGTTGTGAATTTTAGTTTGAAAAATCCCTACCTTCCCTCTTTTGCAGTGGATCAGAACTGGATGGTTCCTAACATCTGAAACATGAGAAATGTGCAAGAATATAAAAAAAAATATAGTACTTCAAATCAAAATTCAAATCAAAAGTAAAATGAAAGGGTGTCTCCTATGTCAATTTAGTACCAAGCAGGACTCTAAGAGCTCCCATGATAGTCTCTTTAGGCATCTCTACCAAAGGCTCCTGCGAGAAAGCATTATAAATTGACGATGCTTGGAAATTGTTCCAACCAGCATAAATTAATAAATTTAAACCATGTTAATTCTCTTATCTTCACTTCCCTTGGTTTCTAATAACACCATTCCTAAGTTACTTTAGAGGAAAGGATAAATTCAGAGTTAGAATGTGCGGATTACAATTCAGACAACTATATGTACATTAAGGAAAATAAAATACAAGGATACATCCTTAAAAGAATCACACATAATTAAAAAGTAACGCATACGAAAAGCCCACCAGATATTTCCCTTTTTTTATTTGGATCGTTTTATAATGTTGTCCCAAATTTAACCTAGGATATATAATATTAATCCTTCCTATACTGTCTTGTTCAATATACATGTAGACTTGATTGTGGTTGCTTCTTTGTTGCATCATCGTAAATAGCATGACTAGAAACAAAATTAGGTCTCTTGCTAACTAGACAAACAGGTTTCATGGAAGAATCCAAATGTTTAAATTTTGCTTATCTAGAAATTTGGCACCAAGTAGAGAAGACTGATGCTAGGTTGATAGCAATGGCTAATGAGCTGTCGTAATTTAGCGAATTATTTTGTGGAAAATTTTCCACTTTGAGTCCTTCTCCAGATCCTACCCTGAGGTCAGGTGATAGGATATTCTGGTAAGGAATTCACACTTGTCTCCGAGACATAACATAAGCAAATACGCCAGAGAAATCAGATTTTTAGTTGTAGCACCTAAAACCAATTTCACTTGTCTAAAATATCAGACATTGTACTTTCCTAACTATAGTCCTGAGTATATAATCTGTTGTAGCATACTTGTTGCAGTTTTCTGAACTATAGGGGGAACCGTGACATCTAATTACTATTACTTCTCTAAGCTTCTACTAGATAGAAGTTGAACGGTTGGTCATAAAACTTAACCGGTTCTATCATGAATTGGTTGCTCAATAACCAACCTGTTTTGATATGAAAAATTATATATGAGTTATGATACTGAAGTACACACAATACTATAGCATGCTACTGCTTGTACTATGTGGTCCACAATGATTCCAGGTTGCTAGACACATAGATAGATAGATTCTGAGACATCCTAAATAGGAATAGAGTTTCCTGGACACTCTTGCATAAACATATTGCACATCAATTGGGCACTTCAACTTAATTAAATTCTATCTAGTGAAAATGCATCATTAACAAGAAGCAAAAGAATACTCGGAAAATGGAGGATTTTACAAAAGCGGAGGGAGCACCTCAGGAGTAGCCTAAAGATGATTTCGCTATATAGAAACTAGACTGCACAATACTCGACAATAGCAAATACTCAATATCATTATAACATACCCTTTCGTCTAACAGGAGTTTAATCAACTAATTCTAAATGTTTACTCTCCATTATACACATCCAAGCACTTCATGAAAGAGGTGGCAAGATTCGACAATACCCTTCAAGAATAAATATGCTCGTAGCCCTACTCAATAACCAAGCTCTCTTATCTCTAACTTGGAAATATGAATTAAAGAAGGTAGATTCTCAACCACCATTTATCTGATAGTGGTCAATTCATTCTTTAATACTGCTAATGGAAGCTTCAATGGTGCTTTCTCTAACATACAAATCCACGGTACAAGGCATATGTTTGCTCAACCAAGAAAGGAGGTCAAAGACAGAAAAATTGTAGGTTTGATAAGATGGCATTAATAGGGGTTACCCTGCCTTCTAGTACAAATTATATCCATTCCACATTCAGAGACATGTCTCAATCCTCTCGATAACGATAATCTATCTTTTTCAGAATTTCGCCATACCCTTTTAGACGGAAGGCCAAGTATTTCAGAGGAATATTATATTTTCCATAACACAATTCAGAATATTGCATGTATGGATAAAAGATTCAATGTACTCACACTCATCAAAGTAAGGATATCACTCCAAACTGAAATTTCAAATCATGTATTCAAGTCTAAGTACCGTTTTCCTTTGGTTTCTTGCAATGGCAAACTCAATAGTTTTCTAAATCATGAATCTGACTTTGAAATTGCATGCCATTTACATTTGATCCTTCTTTTTCATAAAGAAGGAATACTCAACCTCAAATTGAGTAGCTAATTTCAACACGCTTGACTAAATATGTTCTATCATGTTCAAGATTCCCATTATGGTGATTGAAAGGCTTGATTCCCGTGAATTTAAATGCTAAAATATATTTGGAATCTCAACTCTTGCTATCTAAGTCATGTAATTATAAGAAAACTACTCAGGAAAATCATGAAACTAGAATAACAAGTCCACTGAAGATCCTGTTTCTGACACAAAATTATTCATTTTCAAGTAATAAGAGCAAACCCACGATTAAAAGCATCTCTAACATATTCTACAATGCGGTTCAAAACTCCTAATAAGAACCTTAAATTAATGAGGAATCTGATCCCTCAAAGTAAAATGCTTTATATTATTTTTTTTTATAAAAATCATACCTTTTTCCCCTCAATTCCAAACTGGAAAAGCCGAATCCCCCTCGATTCAAGATATTTCAAATTCGGTGCAGGATACGGTTCGGGACACAGATACCTGCAAACCAAAACTCTCATCCGATCAAAAACCCTAACCCTAATCCTCAACTAAGCAAACAAAAGATCAAAACAGAGATGCTCACACGATGGATCGAAGGGCTAGGGTTTCCAAGAAGGGGAAATTCTCAGGATTAGGGCACGCCGAGCGATAAATCCCCCAACTCACCATCGCGAAGTTCGAGGGAGGGATCAAGCAATCGCCATTGCCGACCGCATCCTCAGACTCGGAGCCCTCGTCTTCAACCTCTGGCTCTTCTTCTTCAATCATCATCATCTCTCTCGATGATTCACCTTCGATTTTTCGTAGGGTTTTTGCATTTTGTAGCAACAAATAATTTGGCCACGGGTTGGATAAAAAAGAATCTCGCAAAGCGGTTACGCCCGTATCCTCAGCAGACGCACGCATACCGTGATATTATGCGTATGGATGTGTATCCACCGTTGGATTTGTCTTCCACGGCTCTGATTTACGACAATTATACGGTCGACCGCATAGAATCAGCTATGATGGGAAGCGACGTATTATTTGGTAGTTACAGGATTAGTTCGGCAGTTGATATATCCACTACTCTTTTATTGAAGCTGTACGCTTTTACTTTAAGTTTGGGGATTTAATAAGATTTAAGTGAGCGAATGATGATAATATATCATGACTCCTTTGGTTGAAGATATTTTAAAATATATGATACTTTATATTCTAGTTTTAAAATGGCTCATGCTATTTCCATATAGCTATAGACTTTGTTGATTTTCTCGACTTCCAAAGGACTTGCCAGAAAGAGTTTTGAAGGGACTAAATTAAATGATTATCATATGTTGTGCATGTTCGGCTAAAGATACTTGGTCAATATCAAAGCCCAACATCCATTATTATCCTTTAGTATGATCTAAGTGTTAATTTAGCCTGTTTACAATCTTGCCTTCAAAAAAAAAAACCTTGTTTACAATCTTTATTATTAGGGCATTAATCAATAAGTAGTATTTTAAGCATGTGTAGAACAACACACGAAATCATACATATCTGTCGGGTCGATCCAAAGAGTTAAAAGTAAATGAACCAGATAAACCACCGCTTGCATAAATGGAGCCAGAATTTTCAAATTAAATATAAGAAAGCAAAACCGCACATTTTATAAATTAAGTTTAAATAGCATTGGCTTCATAATGTACAAAACAAAACCTGGAGTTAAGTGAAAAGGTCTGCAATAGCAAACATATTAAATCTATGCTTTGGACAAATAGATCTTTGGAGAGAGCTGGATATGGTTTATGCAATCCAGATATTTACGTTAAGCAAAGTCTGAAACACATGGACAAACAAACATTAAGAAAATTACAGGGGTTTTTAGACGACTCCATCTGAGCGGGCCAGGGCTTTTTGACCCAATAGATTTCAATCGCATTAAGAAAAGAAAAAGGGGAAACAAAACTTGAATACCAGCAGTTGGGCCTTGGCCAGTCCTTAAATGGGCCTCAAAAACACTAAGAAATGAGAGGATGAGAAAAATCTAATTCTAGATAAGGATTGGGTGGCAATTACATGTCATCCAATGAGAATGCATGCATGGATTCCAAAACCTCATCATCCCAAAGCCACAACCTCAACATCTTCTCAAATAAAATAATTTTAGTCCCACATTCTTAAATTCATCATCAAAGAAGAAGTTGAGAAGTGGGAACAAAAAACGGTTGAAGAATGGCAGCAGCTTCAGCCTCTCCAATGGCTAGCCAGCTCAAGAGCAGCCTCCTCTCATCAACCACAAGGGGGCTGCTTATTCCCAAGGGCATTTCTGGAACTCCACTTAGGAACTTGAGCCCCAAGAAGAGGACTAGCCTCACTGTTAGAGCTGTCCAAGCTGAGAAGGTGAGCATAATTTTTCATGATTCAGTTTGTCAAAAATAGGTCAGGTTACAAATTTACATGAAATGTTTTATAAAAATGTATCAAATAAGTATCTACTTGATGATGTTCCTAAAGTCAAGTCTTTGCCACTATTTTATCCCACTTGAAATCATACATATATGTCCAGGCTTTAAAGCTGCGTTACCAACAACCACCGGGCTTAGCTCAGTTCGCAAGTTCGATCCTCTAAACCGGAAAAACCCTTTAATGTTACCTTCTTCTGTATTCTAACACTTGTTGCCAAATACAACAACCAACTCTTGTATGTATTCATGTGAGTGTTGAAATGTTTGCAGCCTACCTTCCAAGTGGTGCAGCCCATCAACGGCGACCCCTTCATCGGCAGCCTGGAAACCCCGGTCACATCCTCCCCACTCATCGCCTGGTACCTCTCCAACCTCCCCGCCTACCGCACCGCCGTCAGCCCCCTCCTCCGCGGGATCGAGGTGGGGCTGGCCCACGGCTTCCTCCTTGTGGGACCTTTTGTCAAGGCAGGCCCGCTCCGTAACACCCCCATCGCCGGCCAGGCCGGTTCCCTCGCCGCCGGTGGCCTGGTGGTTATCCTCAGCATCTGTCTGACCATGTATGGGATCGCTTCGTTTAAGGAAGGGGAGCCGTCGACTGCGCCAGCGCTGACGCTGACCGGGCGCAAGAAGGAAGCGGATAAGTTGCAGACGGCTGACGGGTGGGCCCAGTTTACGGGTGGGTTTTTCTTCGGAGGGATTTCAGGGGTGATCTGGGCTTATTTCTTGCTCTATGGCCTTAACCTCCCTTACTTTGTTAAGTAAGAAGGGCAGATTGTCGCTACAACTTGTTGATAATGCACTGATGTATATTTGAACCAGGAATTGGATCATGCTTATTTTCCTCCTTAAATTTATTCACTTATAGGTGTTTGGTTGGATATTACTGGAGTCGTACACAGTTTTCTTTTTGGGGCAAAATTACAGTAAACTACCTTATGTATTGTTCTTTCGCGGTTAGCTGCCTTTTATTTAAGGTCACATCCATTAAAATGCTACATTCAATGGTACACTAGTGAAAATACTTTTGAAGCCAAAATCAAGGGAGTTTTACTGCAGTACAAGCAGATTGAGCAACTACTTCAGTATGCAATCTTCTGTCCAATATAAATTAACAAGAATCTAAGGTAGATTTGAGGGTAGTTAAGTGTGAATGAAACTTCCGCACTGATATCAAAAACTGATTTCAGATGATTGCTGCCTGCTATACAATCGGAACAGCAATCAACGCCCAATCGAATATCAGTGAAAACAAAAGGATCCATAATGAAGGTGCTAGAAATCTCAACAAGACAATAGTTGGAACTGCAGGTTATGAGAAATGCAGCCAGATAACTGCAAGTAGGCGAACCAGCATAAGCAGAAGCATTACAAGGACCTTTATTACCAATGCTACAACACCGAGAAAACCGAAGCAAATGAAGCTTTAATAACTAAGTTTAGTGTGCAACTTTTCCAAACCAAATGCTCAAATCAATGTTGATCCAACTTCAACATGATCGCTAAGAAAACATCGACTACTACACAAGTGAGAACGTCACGAGAATCAATATGCATACAAGGAACTTAAAGCAGGCAGTCAGAGTTCCTAAAACTAAAGTTTGGGGGGGGGGACATCATATCAAATGACCTGAATAAAGCTAATAATCTCTCAAAATAAAGATAAACCAGAATCAGACAATATGCCTATCCTTTTGAATTCAAGGCAGAATAGTTGAAATCGGTTCTCAAAATTGCGCTTTTTTTTGTTCAACACAAAATATTGGGCAAGAGCAACTCCCACTCAATTATCCTGCAAAGCCTTCATGAGATATAATTTGCTGAAACGCTACCCAGCAACCCTGTTTACATCGAAACAATTCATCATAATAAGTATTTACAGATCAATAAGAATAATGACTCGAGAGGTAATGTTAATCAATGGGTCCTGCAAGTTTCGCAAAGACAAGAAATAAAAAAAACATCCTACCACAACAACAACAACAACTGAGCCTTTTATTCAAAACATATGGAGTAGGCTATATAAACCAACATGAGAATCACGCCGGGTCCAGCACATAAATCCTCCGTCTCCACTCACTCTTATCGAACAATATACTTTCATTGAGAACTTTGGCAACAATATCTTTTCGTATCACCTTCATCCATGTTTTCTTCGGTCTCTCTTTCGCCCTTTTGACATTGCCTATATCGAGACTATTCATTCGTCGAACCGGTGATTTCATAGGTTTGCGTTGCACATGGCCAAACCATCTTAACCGGTTTTCCCGCATCTTCTCCTCCACAGGTGCTACACCAACTTTTGCACGAATGTCCTCATTTCACATCTTATCTTTTCTAGTGTTACGATATATCCAACGAAGCATGCGCATCTCCACTACGTGCATCTTCTGTGTATGATATATCTTAGGAGCCCAGCATTCTGTACCATATAATAAGGCGGGCCGAATAGCGCTCCGATAAAACTTCCCTTTCAACTTTAACGGAAAGTTATGATCGCATAAAATCCCTATTGCACTCCTCCATTTCAACCAACCAGTTTGGATCCTTTGATTAACATCGCTATCAATCTCCCCATCCTTTTAGATGATGGAACCTAGATATCTAAACTGATCGCTCGGTGATATCTCTTGCCCTTCCAGTGTTATACCAATATGGTCTCGACTTCTATATTTGCTAAATTTGCAATGCATATACGATGTCTTGGACCTGCTCAATCTGAACCTCCGAGATTCCAATATTTGCTTCCATAACTCCAATTTGGCATAACCCATGCTTTCGTCTTATTTACTAGAACAATATCATCAGCGAATAGCATACACCAAGGTATCTCATCTTGGATAGTTCTAATAAAGCTCATCTATCACGATGATAAACAGGAATGAACTTAATGCAGATCCTTAATGTAAACCAATTGTAATAAAAAAATCACTCGTTATGCCGCCGCAAGTTCTGACATTTGCCACTACTTCATCGTACATGTCCTTGATTATGTCAATGTACTTGACGGGAACCCCCTTCTTCATCATTGTCCTCCATAATATCTCTCTAGGTATCTTGCCGTACGCTTTCTCTAAATCAATAAATGTCATATGCAAATCTCTTCTCCTCTCTCGAAAACGCTCTCGATAAGTTGACGAAGCAAATGAATAGTCTGTCGTCGATCGTCCAGGCATGAACCCAAACTAGTTCTCTATTATCTTAATATCCTTGCTTAGCATGTCTTCAATCACTCTCTCAAAACTTCATGGTGTGAAGTTTTATTCCACGGTAGTTTGAGCAATTTTGAATGTCACCCTTATTCTTGTAGATAAGTACAGAGATACTTTTCCTCCATTCATTGGCATCTTTTTGATCTGCCAAATCTTATTAAACAGGTCTGTCAGCCATTTAACGTCTATTTCTCCTAAGTATCTCCAAATTTCGATAGGAATCTCGTTTGGACCAACCGTTTTTTTGATCTCGTTCTCTTCAAATGCTCTTTAACCTCAGATATTCTTAATTTACGCATGAAATCACAGTTTATATCTTGAGATTGAATGATAAATCCATCCAAATTTTTACTAAAGCTCTCATTGAATAATTTGTCAAAATAATCTCCATCATTCCTTGATATCCTCATCTCGAACTAAAACCTTCTGGTCTTCATTTTTGACACACTTCACCATACATAAGTCTCCGGTTTTCCTTTCCCGCATCCGAGCAATCTAGTATATATCATTTTCAGCCTCCTTAGTATCCAACTTCTCATACACCTCCTGATAGACCTTAGGTTTAGCTTCCAGAAAAGCTTTCTTAACTTTTTTAATCATTTTATACTTCTCAAATCTCTGAGCATCTTTACTTTTCTTCAAATTTTTATAAGAATCTCTCTTGATTTTAATAGCAGTTTTTACTTTTTCGTTCCAGCATGATGTGTCCTTTAGATGGTGGAGCATCATCTCTCGACTCACCAAGTAAATGCCTAGCTACCCTCTTTGAAACAACTAGTCATCTTGTTCCATGTTCTATCTGAATCATTTTCAGACTGTCAATCTGTCTCTTGAACTACACGATCTATAAAAACCTTTTGGTTACCTTCCATCAGTCGCCACCATTTAATTCTAGGCTCTCACTTACGTCTTCCTAGATTCTCTTCTAAATCGAAAATCTAGAACTAAAAATCTATGTTGAGTGGTTAAACTCTCACCCCGTACTACCTTACAGTCGATACAAGCTCTATCTATCCTCCTCATCAGAAAAAAGTCTATTTGACTTGCACTTGATCCGCTCTTAAAGGTGAGACTCTCTTTTCCTAAACCAAGTGTTTGCTAAGATCAAGTCATAAGATAAGCCAAAATCTAGTATCGAGCTACCGGCTTCATTCCTTTGTCCAATACCAAAACCTCCATAGATAGTATCAAACCCACTACGACTAATACCTACATGTCCATTGAGATCACCACCAATAAATTACTTCTCTCCACTAAGTATCTTTTGCACCATCTCGTCTAAATCCTCACAGAATATACGCTTACTAGCGTCATCAAGACCTATTTGTGGTGCATAAGCACTAATAACATTAAGGATCCCCCATCTAAAATAAGCTTAACCAGTAAAATTCTATCATCTTTTCTCCTAAGCTCAACTATATTCTCAAGCAACCATCAATTTATGATTACGCCTATCCTATTACGATTTTTATCTCTACTCGTATACCAAACCTTATAATCTCAAGGCTCTATGACTCCAGCCTTTTCACCCACTCACTTAGTTTCTTACAAACACATAATACCAACTCTCCTCCTAATCATCACATCTACTAATTATGTTAGTCTACCCGTAAGAGAACCTATGTTCCAAGAATCTAGACGGATCCTATGAAACCCTTGTTTATTTGTCACTACACCCGGAATCCGATGTAGCGCGCCGTTTCTGGACGACGGCCTAGAAGCCCTTGCATATTTAACACTACACATAGGATCCGATGTAATGCGTCTCTGAGTAGAGGACGCCCCAACGATATCCTTATTATGGTTCATGTCATAGAATGTGACAAGGTTTTACATTGGCTGTCACAAGCCTACTACAACCCTCACCCTTTCTCATCCGGACTTGAGACCGGTAACGGTGGGTTTGTGAGGACATCCTACAACATGGAGTTCAAATAAGATATATAGCATACCCGTTTATTTGGTTGCAGTAGTTAGCTACTTGATTTGTTATGAGATAACTATCCAAGCGTGATGGTTCAGGTAGTGGTTTGAATATTGGATTTGACGGATCTTCCTCAGGCAATGGCTCTTCTCCAGCAGCTTTCCTTGTCATGTTTTCCGCCCTAGCATTAACAAATGCAAGCAAAAATAAGTACAAAGAAAATTCTATTTGAAATATAAGAGGAAATAACTAACAAAAAATGTTGCTCCTATAGGACAGAAAATGGGAAGCCAACTTAAGTTCGCATAAAAGATTCTGCTTTGAGATTTAACTTTGTGTATCGTTACATGATTTGATAAATAAATGTGATTGATCATCTATCCATATTTGGATTTATATAAAAGAAACTATTGCAGTAGCTTCAACAGCCCCTACCATATTCATAAATGCATAACAAATAATTTCAGGATTGTAAAACCTATTGAATTTCAGCAGCCAAATGTCGAGGATTGTGATTCTTTCATAATTCCTGATTAACGCCATCAGTAATTAAATTCCACATTAGAAACGGTAATCCTCACTATTGTAAAAAGCTCCATAAAGCTCCGCTTTAGCGGAAAGCGGACATGAACCGCTTTTCTTTTGCATAAAACAGTAGTATAAAGCCCTTGTGCTGCTTTAGAGGCTTGAAGCCCCGCTTTCTTCCGCTCTATATGATTCAAGCCCCGTCTTAGTCACGCTTTTAAACGAATGAAAATAGGATAAAACCACTTATTCTATACAAAAACAATAGCAACTTATCATATTAAATGACAGAACAATTAAATTTTATGTCGTCTCTAAGTTATTTTGTAATCTTTTTAGGCCTTATATTATGACATACGCGTCAATAAATAATCATAATTGTGTTTATGCTTTTTAGAATCATAAAAGTAAGACATCTCTATTATTTTTATATATTTTGTTTCTAAGTATTTGTATTCATCTAATGTTTCCATCATTAAATTTATTTATTTGTTTATTTATTATTATTATTATTATTATTATTATTATTATTATTATATATGAGAATAATGGAGGAAAGATGCCATAGGAGGGAATTTCCTCCAATGACGTCGAAAAAGTACACCCTCTCATTTTTTCCGACGATCGGCATCCACCATCTTCATCGTTATCATCTAAGATGTGAGTACACCAAATTTCATGTGATTCTACAACCTTTTCACCTTTGATTTAGCAATGTAAAAAGTTCTATTGTTGGTAAACCGTTAATTTTGAACCCACTAAATCAACGTTGAAAAAGTTGCAGAATCACATGAAATTTGGTGTACCCACATCTTAGATGATAACGATGAAGATGGTGGGTGCCGATCGTCGGAAAAAATGAGGAAGGGTGTATTTTTTCGACGCCGTAGGAGGAATTCCCTCCTATGGCCTCTTCCCTCCATTAACCTCTCTCTCTCTCTCTCTCTCTCTCTCTCTCTATATATATATATATATATATTGACACTTTTCAAAAGCTCGCCAAAGCCTAAACCCTACTCTTCCGCTTCGCTACACTTTTCTCTTTCCACAACATTGGTAACCCTAAATGCTTGTCCGAATTACATCGAAAAAAATAGCATTCTCATTTTACACCGAGCATTATGCTGGGGTTTTTTTTTTGAAATATTATAAATTTAAAATTAAATTATTAAAATAGGGGGGGGAAATTTTATTTAGCAGAAACGGGTGGTTTCAAACCACCCGTGGCCCCCCCCACCCCCACTATAGGGGGCGGGTTCTGGGAACCCGCCCCCTATACATTTGTATAGGGGGCGGGTTCCCGGAACCCGCCCTCTATAGAAAACTATAGAGGGCGGGTTCTGGGAACCCGCCCCCTATACAAATGTATAGGGGGCGGGTTCCCAGAACCCGCCCCTATTTTTTTTAATTAAATTATTTTGTTAATTTTAATTATTATCGTTTATAATTATAATATAATTATTATTATAATTATAATTATAATTCTTAAAATTAAAATAAAATAAAATAGACAAAAAAAAATATTTAAATGAAATAATAAAATTTCACTATATCAAATTGTTTTTTACAGAATGAATCCGTCAAAAGTTACAATGCCAAAAAATCCTATCTATTTGTAAAATGTAAATGCTATTTTTTTCCTATCCCTTTTCCTTTATGAAATCCGAGAAGGCTTGACATAAGCCTATGCCTCCTCGGATGACTGGAGGAACCACCTGTTTCTTGGATAGATGGCGGTGGCGGCGTCGGCGTCTGCTCTGCTGCTTCGGGTTCGGGTTCTGGTTCAGCTTCGTCTTCAGCAACGTCTTGGACAGGCTGTTGATCCACAAATCCTGAACCTGAATGTGGGACAGGTGTCGGATATGTGTTGCTTCCCAACAAATTTGCGTAGGACGCTAAATCCGTGTTCCAACTGGGCAGTTGTAGCGAAGAACCTGTCCCGATTTCATACGGCTGATGTTGCACAAAATCTTGGCCCCATGGCTGCGCAAATCCTGACCCCCAAGAGTGCTATTGATGCGCTGAACCTAACCCCCAAGACGGCTGTTCTGCAAAACTTGATCCCCAAGTCTGTTGTTGTTGCGCCTGTCCGGTATGCCAGGGTTGCTGTTGACTGTATGGTGATCCAAACCACTGATCCAGCTGCGCTGGATCTCGTTGATGCTGCGGCTCTGGTGCCGGGTAATACTGCTGCTGCGGTGCCGGGTCATACTGCGGCTCCGGTGCCGGTTCATACTGCGGCTGCGGTGCCGGTTCATACTGCGGCTCCGGTGCCGGCTGATACTGCGGCTCCGGTGCCGGCGATAAATGTTGAGAAATACCATGTGAACCAAGTACACCACCAATAAATTGGTCGAGATTTGAAAATTGAGCCTGAGATGCCGGACCAGCATCAGTCGGGTATGGTTCCTGCACCATTGTTTGTACGAGATGCAACCCACGAGCCTGTCGTTACATTAGAAATAAGAAATAAGTATTGACTCATACCGCCGGATGTTAAAAAGTAATATGATATAAAGAGGGCGGCTTACCAAATCTCGTTCCATGTGTCCTCTAGGCTCGTACCGCGAGATGTTTGGGAAGTCTTGTGGAGGAGCAGAAAGATATCTTACGGTGACACGCTTATACCACTGTAGATATACTTTGGTAGCGTCGGTAGCTGTGTGGTCACCTATTTGCTGTAAGGCAATACTATGCTGCCTATCCTCCCATCTCAGCAAATACTGATGATGATGCTCCCTCCAATCACGCTCCGTATTTCCTCCTCGCATGTCTCCCTCTACTGTCATAGGCGAAGGCGGCAGGACAGGAATATGTTGCAATCTAGCAAACTGCCGCAATACCCTATCTGGGAGGTGCATAACAACAACATTGATGCAGAGGAGTGGGCATTGAGCCCGCCATACCGGCTCTCCTTCGAGACAGATGCCGGGTAAGTTTTGTAGACGATCTGCTGTATAAGGTGTCCACAGAAACTGCGCAAATGACATAGAAAAAAAATTGTGATTTAGGTATTTTCAAAATTGTAAAACAAATTAAATTACCCAAATTATGATTACCTGAGCCGCCTCCATGCGATCTAACTCATCTCTATAGTACCTAAGCACTCGACGAGGAGCCTTATACGCTTTCTTCCCATTCCACCAGCAGCCGAGCGGCTTTCCGGGGTTATCCAAGCCAGTTATTTTAATAGTATCTGGTCTTCCTATATACATATGCTCCCACGACCAGATCTAGAAAAAAAGTTTTAGATTATAAGAGAGAAAACCAATATTGCAAAATTCTAGCTGTGAAAAAATAAATAATTTACCTGAAGTAATGTGCTGCATCCACAAATTTTATTCTTCGTAGGAGCACATGCTTTGTCGAGTTCCTTATAGAGAAAGGCCAGGACCCCTGCTCCCCAAGCATATTGGCCACAGACATCAAAATCCGCTAGGAAGCCAAGGTATAACGGATGGACATGCGTTGCTGATTGGTCCGGCATCAACCAAGAACCGATCATGTACAGAATGTAGGCACGTGCATGTCTATCCAAAACTTCATCGGTGGCTTCATCAGGGATATTACTGAATGTGTCTCTTAACCAGTTCAGATTGATTTTATACCCCTTACTGTGGCCTCCTGGTGCCTGATATTAGTATTTTTTTAAATGTTAAAGCTAGAAATAATGTAAAATATAAAATAGGTACACTAAATAGGGAAAGCAGAATGATATTGTTTACCTGTCCGAGAGCAGACTCGGCATATGTATCCCAGTATGGGTGGTCGGTATCTGGACCAACAATTTTTCCTCCGACCAACCCAAGCCCATTAACCCGTAAACCGAGTAAGAGGCCAATATCCTGGAGTGTGATTGTGGCCTCACCCCATCTTAGATGAAAGGTGTGGGTCTCTTTTCTCCAACGTTCGACCAGAGAGGTGACGAGAGCGTGGTCGAGTTGGATATGTCGAATCAACGACGCTTCATAAAATCCGGCCCGTCTAAGCCGTTGGTTTATTCTTTGGTCGCTAACTACCCATTTGTCGGAGCTATGCGTGACGACGGTGAGATTATCTCCATCCTGCAAAATTAAATATTGTTATTTTCAAGTACAATAATTAAATGAAAGGTGTAATTAAAACAAATTAACTAAGTTTAGAAAATTTCCTCCCCGTGTAATATTTTGAACGATCTGTGTTCATTTTGATGGACAAGCAGAGATTTGTCGAGTGGTTGATTCTCCATTGAAATGTACTGAAGCAGAGATTTGTCGAGAGTTTTATCAAGAGATGAAATTGTGTGGTTGATGACAGTGAGAGGCTCGGTATTTATAGAGGTGAACGGTTCGTCTCCTGTGAAGAGGGCGGGTTCCTGGAACCCGCCCTCTTCAATAAGTAGTCACATCAATTCCTAAATTAATGAAGAGGGCGGGTTCCTGGAACCCGCCCTCTTCATTAATTTATGAATGGTCACATCAGTACTATTCAAGTACTATTTGTCGTCACATCAATGTTCAAACGTTGTTTTCAAAAATCACGCGGTCTTATTACATAGAAGAGGGCGGGTTCCAGGAACCCGCCCTCTTCATTAATTTTTGAGTTGTCAAATCAGTACTATTCAAGTACTATTTGTCCTTTGTTGTCACATCAATGTTTGTGCGTGAATAATCGGTGGCTTCAGAAATGCTTTTTATTACAATCTTTTTACTTCATCTGGTGTGTTGTCAAATCACTTTCAGAAATGAAGAGGGCAGATTCCTGGAACCCGCCCTCTTCAATAATTAGTCAAATTAATAAAGAGGGCGGATTCCAGGAACCCGCCCTCTTCAAAAATCACGCGGTCTTATTCGCATAGAAGAGGGCGGGTTCCAGGAACCCGCCCTCTTCATTAATTTTTGAGTTTTCAAATCAGTACTATTCAAGTACTATTTGTACTTTGTTGTCACATCAATGTTTGTGCGTGAATAATCGGTGGCTTCAGAAATGCTTTTTATTACACTCCTTTTTACTTCATCTGGTGTGTTGTCAAATCACTTTCAGAAACTAAGAGGGCGGGTTCCAGGAACCCGCCCTCTTCAATAATTAATTAGTCAAATTAATGAAGAGGGCGGATTCCAGAACCCGCCCTCTTCAAAAATCACGCGGTCTTATTACACTCCTTTTTACTTCATCTGGTGTGTTGTTAAATCACTTTCAGAAACTAAGAGGGCGGGTTCTTAGAACCCGCCCTCTTCATTAATTTATGAGTTGTCAAATCAGTACTATTCAAGTACTATTTGTACTTTGTTGTCACATCAAAAATCACGCGGTCTACGATGCAGAAATAATTAGACGGTGAATAAGAGGGCGGGTTGTTAGAACCCGCCCTCTTCATTAATTTATGAGTTGTCAAATCAGTACTATTCAAGTACTGTTTGTACTTTGTTGTCACATCAAAAATCACGCGGTCTACGATGCAGAAATAATTAGACGGTGAATAAGAGGGCGGGTTGTTAGAACCCGCCCTCTTCAATATCAGATCGCTATAAATATGTCTCCGCACTACCCATTTCATTTCATCTCTGTCAAATTTGCACCCTACACCGCTCACTATCCATTTACTTCGATCAGTTCTTCTCCGCTATCAATTTTGTGTAAGTGTGGAGTTTTAGAAGAAGGTGAAGTTCAGTACCATAGTCTGCGAGTAAGCAATCTTCGAGCAGTAGAACAGTTCATAAAGTATTCGAAGTAAGCAATCTTCGAGTATGAATTTTTTTTGCAATTTCAAACTTTCTCCACTATCCATTTTTTTTGCCCTCTTCGAGCAGTAGAACAGTTCCTTCTCGTTTCACTGCAAAAACTAAACTTTGTTGTATGTTTGTTGTAATTATATTTGTGCAGGATTATGGCCTCCCCAAGTATATTTGTTGTATGTAAATACGATGGCCAGGTTATCACAAGTGCACAAGGTCCCGAGTATATGGGCGGGTCTGCACGAATCATGCGATTGGAAGCATCAACGACATATGATGAACTAGAGGCAAAAGTGTACAAAATTACGAAATACGATCCCCGTGAAAGTAGGGTCAAGTTAAGTTGTATCTGGCCTATGTTCAGTGGAAATGCATTGGTTGAAATTACAGACGATGCATCAATATCTTCGATGATAGATTTCGGTCTCTCAAGCACCCAGCATTCTTTTGAACTTTTGGTTCAGAAGGAGCAATTGGAAGTATCAGATGCCCCTCCAACGGATAATTTTGATGGTAATGCTGGAGATAGTTCCTGGAGGTACGGTCACATGGTCAACGATGATGCCGTCAGTGCCGGTGGATATGACTATACACAACATTATTCAAATCTTCAAGCACATGGGTAAACATTTTATAAACCCATATTTAAGCATTTTAGTAATACCTGTATACTAATATTCAAACATTTAATAAAATGCATAAATCCAGGTTCTTCCAGCCGACTGCTGCAGTTACATGCACCCCAGAAGAACAGCAAGAACTACCATACACAGCCTTCCACAGGTAAATAAATTTGAATCAAGTGATGATTTAGTTATGAAAAAATTAGGGAATAATATTATAATAACAATTTATATACTAAACGCAGATTTCCCCACACCTCCGCATCATTCCAACACGATCCAAGCAGCGCATTCCAAGCATGTCCGTCCACATCTTTCCGGTCTTCTCACCCTGAACCATCCACAATATACCGACCACAACCATCATATATTGCACCCGACCCTTATGTAGCTACGGGTGATATTGATGTGTGTGGGAGTGATGATGATGAAATCGGTGAAGGTGATCAGGGGGAGGATAGCGTGGAATATGCTGCTGGATTGAATGAGGTAGCATTCTTTGATGGTATGGTTGCGAATAACGATTTTGTCCAACTAGAAGATCCCGGCCTCGATCCGCTAGAAGATGATGGTTGGGTAGACTTAGCCGTTGCAGAAGTAAATACGGCACCCTATTTGGACGCGACAGCAGCAAGCGAAGACTGCATCAGCGTCGGGGATTTGTTTCAGGAAAAGAAGATCTTATTTGTAAGCTGAAGTCGTGGTCCATTCAGCAAAACGTTACATTTAAAACAGAAGAGTCAAATAAGACGTACTATACTGTGGTATGTACGAAATCTCCTGAATGTCAGTGGAGATTGCATGCGTGTTGTTCCAAAAGAGCCAAGGCTTGGAAGGTCACGAAATACAACCAAGAACACATTTGCATCAATTCTATTATGTCACAGGATCACCGGAATTGCACTTCAGCTTACATTTGCTCGCTAATCATGCCCATGATCCGTACAGATGTGGCGATGACTCCCCGAGAGATACGGCTCTTGGTTAGCGGAGAGCATAAAATTCAGATTTCGTATGTGAAGGCATGGGATGCTCGAAGAAAGGCTTTGTGCAAGATATTCGGGGACTGGGAAAGCTCGTACAACTCCCTAGTCCCTTTTATGGAGGCCATGAAAGCATCAAATCCGGGGACCGTATACCGGTTAAAAACCACAGAAACCGACGTCGAGGGCTCTGTCAGGTTTCAGAGAATTTTCTGGTGCTTTGGTCCATGTGCGGCTGGTTTCACACACTGTCGGCCGGTATTGTGCGTTGATGGTACGTATCTATACGGTAAGTACAGAGGCTGCATGTTAATTGCTACAGGTGTTGATGCTAATAACGGTATATTTCCGTTGGGATTTGCTATTGTCGAGGGTGAAAATATATCATCCTGGTCATGGTTTTTCCGTAACCTCAAAAATATCCCATCTGTTCTTCATAGAACGGATTTATGCATCATATCTGATAGACATCCGGGAATACTGGCTGGAATGAGATCTGTATTTCCGACGACCCCACATAGGTTTTGCCTACGACACTTCAGGCAAAATTTTGATCGAAAATTTAAAAATTCGGATCTACATAAACTTATGTACAGAGCCGGTGAAACGCCTGACCCTAATGTTCACGACATATACATGACGAAAATTGGGGAGATGAGTCAAGCCGCGAAAGCGTGGTTAGATGAGTATCCAGTCCGCATGTGGTCACAAGCACATGATGATGGGTGCAGATATCTCCTAATGACGACTAATATGTCTGAAAGCTTCAACGGGGTCCTTAAAGGGGTTAGAGGCTTACCGATACAGGGGTTGATTGTTCGAACATTTTTCCGGATGAATACTTATTTTGTGCACAGAAGAGAAAAGTCCTTGGGGATGGACACTCCGCTCACCGCGTATTACGAAGATATCTTTCGGAAAAGAGAGCGCAGAGCACAATACTACAGATCCGAAAGGTTTGACACGGCGGAGTTTCAGGTGACGGGCGGTAATGGGAATCAATATACCGTGAACTTTAGAGATGAAGGGCTCTCTTCGTGTACATGCGGTCTTTTCCAGCAACAACATTTACCTTGTGCCCACGCTATTGCTGCTGCGAGCAGTATGCATACCTCACATTACAATTTCGCTTCCAATTACTATACAGTTTCTAATTACCAAGGTGCATACGATCCAAAATTTCATCCTATACCGGACAATCGCTATTGGCACTATTATACTGCCAACAGACAAACACCGACTGTATTACCGCCGGAAAAAAATATAAAGCCCGGAAGACCGAAGGTACGTCGAGATCGAATGACAATGGATACTGATCCTCAGCAAAGGCAATCCAGATGTAGCCTATGCAAACAACCAGGCCATTATAGGACCAGATGTCCAGGATATGCATCAGGGGCGGGACCTTCAGGATCGTGACAAGTGCACTCAGATTTTTCTGTATTATAAATTTGACCGTCGATATAGCATTTAGATTTTACAAATAGATAGGATTTTTTGGAATTGTACATTTTGACGGATTCATTCTGTAAAAAACATTGATATAGTGAAATTTTATTATTTAATTTAAATGTTTTTTTTCGTTTATTTACTTTTATTCTATTTTTATGAATTATAATTATAATTATAATTATAATAATATTATAATTATAATTAGATTATTAATTAAATTAATATTTTAAAAAAAAAATAAGGGGGCGGGTTGAGAACCCGCCCTCTATACTATTGTATAGAGGGCGGGTTCTGAGAACCCGCCCTCTATACAAAAGTATAGAGGGCGGGTTCTCAGAACCCGCCCCCTATACTGAGGGGGGTGGGGTGGGCCATAGGGTGGTTCGAAACCACCCTATTCCCATAATTTTAAATTTTCCCCCCCGATTTTAATAATTTAATTTTAAATTTATAATATTTCAAAAAAAAACCCTTATGCTGGAACCTAAATTATGTTGCTTTAAAAGCTTATATAGGAGCAAAGAGCGAAATTTTGCAGGAACTAGCATTACCTCCTTTTCTGAAGCCATGATTGCTGCTGTGCTTGTTGCCTTTGGAGATTACGATAATAATATTGGAACTGGAAAAGGAAGAATAAATAGATAAGAGCCAGAAACTTCTGCCAAGAAAGCAAAAGGTTGTCTCAGGGAAATAAAATCAAACCTTATTTTGTTCAGAAGAAAGATCATCCATGCACTCGATCAAAAATTCAACACTCCTCTCCATAAATGGAGCGGACGATAAATTTAGGCGATCATAATCACACTGCAAGTATAAAGAGATATAAATTAAAACATAAAACATGAATCTGAATATTTAGCATGAGCTTTTATATAATGAAGGAGCTACAGGACCTGTTCAATGGGGGAATCAGGCTCCAACTCTGTCATGAATGCACAGATAAGTGCAGAATTAGAAACTTTAATCTGTAAGGTTGAAAAGGATCAACATAAATCCTTAGATCTAAGAAATAACGAGGACTACATGTTAAACTTTCAAACTTAAAGAAAATGCAGAATATAAGAATAATAATTTCAAAAGCGAAGCACTTGGAGAAAGAAAAGACGTACTGGAATTTCCTCGAAGATATCCACCCAAGATAGCTTCTTTTCCCTTAACCTATCACAAAAGGCAAAAGCATCAGAATATAACAGACATTATCCACCGTCAAAGCATTATATGGAGATTACTAGATAAGCTCATACCTTTCACCAGTAAAATTGTTTTTGCGATACAGCTCCATAAAGGAATCTGAGAGCTTTAGGGCCTTGAGAGCTAAAACCCCTTGATTAGACTTTGATGGATCATATATAATGCAAACACATCGTCTAATATTTTCCTGCAGAAGAAATTACAAGAGAAAAGAAAACACCATCACTTCAGACCACAGAGAGCGCAGGCTCACATGCTTAGCAACATTTCTAAAACAAGAATATCATGCTGGACTGATTCCAGCATAAGCAACTAGATAGAGTGGTTCCAGCAAACTCAAGTATTCTATAACAAACTAGAGGTAGAAACTTCATGTGCACAGCAGCCTCTGATAATCAGTGGTTCTATACCTCTGAATAAGGATACATGGTAAGTTGGAATTAATGAAACTAGATAATATCACAAGTGCGTGCATGTACCTACGCATAACCTCTTAAAGAAAGAATCATGGTTTCATACTTTTTTAATGCTGAATGGTAAAGAAAAGAAAAGAGAAGAATAAACCTCCCACATTTATGACATTTTTTTTCAATAAAATGCACCATGCAACTTAGCTTTCGAGTAATTAATAAAAAGAGACTTTTGAGTTTTGAAATACAGCAAAATGAATAATTTTGGAGGTTCCTATAAACAAGATAATTTAACATGAATGATTATATAATAAAGTTAGGTGCATCCACCTATCTGATTTTCTTTGAATTTATTAGATCGCGATTCTAATTTGAGAGCTTTTCTGATTTGACATGTCACCTCTTTCTTGTTCTCCCGGAAGCCAGAATTAAATTGCATTTTTTAATTTGACATGTCATCTATTAATGGCCTGGATGCTATTTTGAGGGGTCTCAAATTTCTATAGTGTTTATTTAAATTATTTATTCTACAGATTTCACAACCAGTACTCGAAATGTGCTAGATATGCCTTTCTTTAACAACAGAAGATGTAACTGAGTATTTAGAATTTCATGATGATTAGATAAAAATAGATTTGATCAGAATTTTAGACATTTGAACAGAGTTAAATTTGGATAAATTTCAACATTTGAACAGAGTTAAATTTGAATAAATTTCAACATATGGTTACACTACAATAGAAATCCAATTACACGAGTCTCTGTTTAATGTTTTTTCCCTTAATTTAATAGCCATCCAAGTGTGCCCTCTCTAGCTATAATAGTAATAACCCTTTACACGTGCAATGCACATGTGTGTGCGTATTGGGAGTTGTGCATAAGGAATTAGGTTAAATAGCAGGAAATCCCCCTTAGTCCAAAAAACCTGCACTTTACCCCTCCAGCCCTAATGCCTAACAGCGTTATTTTCCATTAATTATTCCCAAAAGCCCCTTAACTTCTATCAATTTTCTGACATTGTTTCATTAACTAGTCCTGGTTAATATTCTAAGAAAATTGGGGAAATTGAAAAAATATTCGAAATGGAAAAAGATAACCATGATTATTACAGCATAGAGGCAAAGTGCAGGTTTTCTCATATTAAGGGTAATTTCATGCTATTCAAGCAAAAGTGAAGGGGCTTCCTGCAATTTAGCCAAAAGAATAAGCGCGGGTGCAAATATATATATATATATATATATATATATATAGAGAGAGAGAGAGAGAGAGAGAGAGATCCTATAGGGTGGGTTCGCGTTTTTTAAAACGCGAACCTAAATGAGGGCCGTTGGATCTTGTGTTTTTAATCAACGGTTAAAATTAACTAAGCTTAATAAATCGTTAATAAATGGAAGTTAAATATTCTACACCTTGATTTTAGAAAAAAAAATCAAGAGAAACATCAAATCCTTTAGTATTACCTACACAATATTTGGAAGTAGAATATTTACTTTCCATTTATTAACGATTTATTAAGCTGAATTAACCGTTGATTAAAAACACAAGATCCAATGGCTCTCATTCAGGTTCGCGTTTTTTAAAACGCGAACCTGCCCTATAGGCTCTCTCTCTCTCTCTCTCTCTCTCTCTCTCCATATATATATATGTGTGTGTGTGTGGAGAGAGAGAGAGGATACATAATTTTAAAACAGGGTTGTTGATTTGGCCACTTAATGTTACAGATATTTTAACCATTTTTGAATTTTTCTTGAGAAAAAGGATAAGAGGACGCAAGGATCCCGAGTTTAATTGCAATCAATTATGGGCCCCTTGTGTTTGGGTCATTGTAGTAAGATATGTAGAATGGGCTAATAAATAATAAGATTTAATTTAAGTTCTTAAGATTCATAGTTCAATATCGATTTAGAACATAACAAAAGGATTAAAAAATCTGCTTAACCAGCATACTCCTGTGGGAGGGGAAAAAGTGGGGATAAGGCTTCCCCTAACCCAAAGAAACACAACAAAAATAGATGATACACAGCTTTCTTTGCTTCCTTAACAAACCAATAACATGCAAATACTAACTGGTCGGAAAGAGTTAAAAGAAGATGCGCATAAACAGATTTTTATCAAATAAACACACAAAAGATAACTATAAACTGGTAGTATTTTAAAACAAGTCATGATATCATACTAAATTTATATTAAAAAAATGCAATACCTGGTAATTCATGAAAGTTTCGATCAGCTCCGATGTCTGATATGACCCCAATAGAGTTGACTGATACCTACAATTAAGTTATAAATAGAGTAACTACCAACAAGGATAAAATAAATAATATAAGATGTTGATGGGAGAGAAAATAGGAGCTCTCGCAAAAAGAACACAAATCCAGAACAACAAACTGGAAGTTTTAAAGTCAGTCTGTAAGAACCAATAATTATAAGCTCTAATCATTATATATTGCTGGAAACTCAAAAATCAAATCAAAATTTGAAGGCTGGCCCCATTCAAATAAAAAGAATCAAACCAGTAGATTGACTACATGCCTCTCTTGTCCAATGTACGTTCTCATCACAGCAGACGGAAAAACCATATATATGTTCCATGATGTAATTGATGTGGGAGCAGATGTATGAATAAATATATGCAAGTATGACGTGATAATAAATCTCATGAATCGTACCATATATATTGATATATGTTCTTGCTTAATTGCCATCACAAGCTCAAGGAGTTGCTAACCAAAACTGTGTATATCTCAAACATAATGCCACAACCTTCAGCTTAACTGGCAACAATTATACTGTAAACTAAACATCACCTTTTGTGGTATTCCTTAATTTGCTTTGTTGATATGAGAAAGCGTAATTGCCCTTACAGCAAGTGTGATAGTTAGTTATTCTTCGCTCCGACTATTTCAGTATGGAACACTTTCCAGACTACGCTTATTACATAGCCAGGAAAAACCCATCGACTTGTAATATACAAACCGAATGCAGGACTTCCTGCCAATATTTACTCATTAGTATAGGGGCCTACCTGCCATGGAATTTAACAACAGTAAATCTGTTATTTCATCCTTTTCCAAACATTCACTTATAAATCTCCACAAAGTGAGCCATTAAGAATTCTGCCATGTAACCGCCAAATAACTTCAAGATCACTTGTATCCTTAAGTTTTTTTTTTAACGCCACAGTTCAACTACATGTTCAACTATAAACAGGATGCAGATTATGATCTATGGGAAACTGGTGGAAATGTATTTTACTTAAAATTGGTACAGTATAGTCTCCTGTGACCAGGGACGAAGTTGGACATAAGTTTCTGTAATATAGATTATAGATAATAGAATCACAAACCCTATTATATAATTTTGGGCATGCATAAGCCTAAGCAATTGTCTTCTATACAATTTGAGTGTTGTGACAAGGGGCAATGGTGTATCATTTCCCATGAGGAAGTTGAAGTGGTAGAGAGTTCATTCTTTTTTATACAAGAAACAATTAGTGCTTCGGTCTCAAACCAGTGAACGAACCTCATCTAAATCTATTATGCATCTACAGCAAAGTTGATTATAGAAGAAAAAATAAAAAGTTGCCAGGAGTGTGGTGGGGCGAAAACTGTGGGGTAGACTTCACTCTCACGGTCTGTGTCTTTGTTCTGAATTAGACATCTCTGTAGCTGATACTACTAGATATTGATTGAAACCCAATTATCCTAACCCAACTCCCTCAAAGTTCAATCCAATTTGGATTGGCATCAGGCGATATTTACCTTGTTATACTGAAAATAAATAATAAAAAAGAAACCTATCAAGCACTATTTGCCACGCCCCGCTTCCCAAAATACGTGATACGAGGGATGACTAGGCCAGCCATGCTCCTACGATCAGGGAATAATCCCGCCGTAATCACACTTCGGCTTCTACCATTACATGGTAGTTAATAAACAGTGCTTGAGTAAAGGAAAAATCATAGTTCACGACTTTATTACATTGCAATTTAAAAGAGTTTGAGGTACATTTATTTCACAGAATAAACTAACCAAGAACAAATGCTGAAATCAAAGAAAGTAGCGATGTTGGTGCACTCTAGATCTCCGCAATCTCGAAGGATAAGTCCTGCTCCTGGGTTGGATCCACTTTGTCCTCTGAGCATGCACACTCAGGTCGTCAGGGCGACACATATAGCAATAAATATGTATAATAGGCGTGCAGTATTATTAAACATGGGGAGTACAATGAATTGCAGAACATGTATATAATAACATCAACTAAATATGAATAGTGCATTATGAGTAACATGTCGGTGAACTAAGCAATGTATATGTCACTACTAACGGTCATTAAGTCCATGAAATCAATTGGTGGAGAGAATACTCGTGTTTAACAAGGGTCTCGTGCATGCCCGAGACTATGGTCCACAGTGCCCGGGACATAACCCTATCAGCCGTGCCGCTAGGCCCAAGACCTAAAATATGTATATATATATATATATATATATATATATATATATATATATAAATATCAATGATAGCGAATGATCATCCTCTAAATCACTGTATCTCGCTAAATACGAGTTCAATTCCACCATGATTTCCCCATTCCCCGGGTTATGGTGTGTATTCATGAATTAGATAGGTTGTGGACAATACGTATCACTGTCGTTTTCAATCACTTTTTCCACTTATCAATATCACTGTCGTATTTGCCACATCCCAATCACTAATCATTAATATAACGACAATGCAAATGATCACTATGCGGCAGGTATAACTCAAACATGAAAAATATGCAGAAATGCATTGAACAGGTATTCATTATACTATAACGACTAATGCCATATAACTTGCAAAATTCACGGTAAATCATACGCTTAGAATTGACCAAAACAATATAAAGGGCGTATGAAGCACACTGGATTATCTAAACATAAAAATTTATTTTAGGTCAAACGGAGTTCAGATTAGGGAGTTATCATCATTTGAAGGCAGCGATCGATTTCTGGAATTCCAGTTTCAGAACTGGAATCCCAACTTCGCGCGCATTTTATCAGTAATTATGTTTAGATTCAGTTATTGCCCTAGTTGAATAAAATTTAGGTCTGCTAGTTAAGTTTCCAACGCACCAAACGGATTATCAATCGCACCTCTACATCAGAAGTTATGCTCAGATTAATGTGACAATGTAATGAACATTTCTGCAGAAACTGCAGAACCCAATGGTATTCCAAAATACAATTTAAATATCAAACGACCGTAAAAATGCACGGGACCGATTTCAGGTGTTAGCTAATTAAGTTATCTACGCTACCATATGGGGCTCCGCGCATTTTCAGTTTTAAGCAGGTGTGTACAGGTGCTTAGAATTCAGTTTCCCCCATAGATTGCTATCCCGGACTGCAGTCCAGAATTTCGTTCCTCGTCATTTTTCAGGGTCATGGGATTGCATTATTCCAAAACTAACTACATAGGATTATAGGCCATCTCGTTAGGTTCGATACGAGCCCTGGAGCATCATGATTGGAATTATATTCAAATAACTACAAATTTTACAACGTGGTATGTACGTTGATTTTCAGATTTGACGTACCCAATAGGGATTTCATTTTACATTCGACGCCTTAACGATTTGATGCCGATATCTTATATGTCACTCGTTACTATCAACCAAAACTTCTAATAATAAAACTTGGGAATTTTTATAGAGTGAACGCATCGAGCACTTGGTACGTGTACGGGGATGCTACTTATTTGTTCATACATGCATCATATATTATATCCATTTAAACCGTTAACCTACATTCACTAACTACATAAGTACGTAGCATGAATTTAGCAAGTGAAGAAGGTTCACTTGCCTGAGACGATCGCGACGACGATAATGGATGGCAGCGGACAACGGCGAACAGCGCGACACGGGCATGATCACGGCACGAACACGGCAGCTACGGCAGTGAGCTCGAGCAGTGCGTATAGCGGCGATGGCTACGACAACAGTGACTGCGATGACAACGACGTCGGCAACTGGAACGGCGGTGGCGGCTTGGATGGTAACGGAACACCCGCGGCTACAAGGCTCGGCTTAGACCTGGTATTCAGGTTTGAGGAGCTCAGCTATTGGCTTGGACAGAGGGACTTGACGTGAGAGTAGTTGGGACGATGGTGGAGTGATTGGTGATGATGGCGGTGGCTCGACGGCGAGGCTTGTCGGCGACTCAGGCGGCAGCGACGGCAATGGTGGTGTGCAGGGGTTGCCGGCGATGATGGCTTCGACGGTGGTGATGCAGTGGGGAAGCTCGGTGGTTGCAGGGAGGCTTGGTAGCCTGGGTGGGTGAAGGGGAGGTAAGCTGCTGCGATGGGTGCTCCGCTGCTGTTGGGTGCAGCGAGCGATGGCCAGCGAGGTGGGTTTGCGGAGGGGAAGGGCTCAGTACAGTGGGGAAGATGATAGTGGAAGTGAGAGAGAGCGAGAGAGAAAGAGTGAAAAAGGAAGACGAAGGAGATTGAGATGGAGAAAGAGGTGTTAGAGGGAAGAGGGGAGCCGTGGCTGTTGGAGGTGCCCGGGTCGTACGCGAGCGCGAGGAGTGGGGAGTCGTGGGGGGATCCGTTGGGGCCCCAAAGCTACTGGGGGTGAGCGGGTCGAGTGGAGGCTGGCGCAAGGAACGCGGAGGCGAGCGGGCGTGAGGAGTGGGCGTGGGAAGCGCTCGTCGTGGGCGCGAGAAGCGGGGCGACGTGGGTTGCTCGAGGGAAGTGGCGGAAAAAGAAACGGGGGAGGAAGAAGGATGAAAGCGGGTCGGGCCATGGTTGGGTCGGGCGTGGGTAGAAATAGGATTTGGGTTTGGGAATTTTATTTAGGTTAGAGTTTAGGAAATTAATTTAAATAATAATAAAATATATAAAAATGAAATAAATTTGGATTAAATTCTAGAAAAATACGAAACTGGGGATTTATATCATACCCTCCTTACAAAAATTTCGTCCTCGAAATTAAAACAAAAACAACGGGACCACACTATACAAATAAATGCGGAAAACGTGCACGGATGTCCTCCTCGCGTTCCTAAGTAGACTCCCCTGGAGAACGACCACCTCAAGAAACACGAACCAGTGGAATGACCCTGTTCTTCAGTACTTTATCCTGACGATCGAGAATGGTGGTAGGCTGCTCCTCATAGGACAGATCAGTGCCCAAAGTTAACTCTGAATAATCCAGAATATGGTTGTCGTCCCGAACATAGCGCCTCAACTGAGAAACATGAAAAGTGTTGTGCACACCAGCTAACGATAGAGGTAAGGCAAGTCGATAGGCTATCTCTCCCACTCGCTCTAGCACCTCAAAGATCCGATGAATCGGGGACTGAGTTTTCCGCGACCTCCAAACCTGATAACACCGCGGGTAGGAGAAATCTTCAGAAATACATGATCTCCAACCTTGAATTCTAGTGCTCTCCTGCTGGCATCCGTCCAGCTCTTCTGCCGGTCTTGAGCCGTCTTAATGCGCTGTCTGATCATCTGGACCTTGTCTACCGTCTGAACAATAAGTTTGGGGCCCAGTAATCTCCGTTCTCCTACGTCATCCCAACAAACAGGGGATCGACATTTCCGTCCGTAGAGTGCTTCGAATGAAGCCATCTGGATGCTAGCTTGAAAACTGTTGTTATAAGAAAACTCCACCAGATGAAGATGATCCTCCCATGATCCCTGGAAGTCTAGCATGCAAGCCCTCAACATGTCCTCGAGCGTCTGAATAGTACGTTCGGACTGCCCGTCCGTATGGAGATGATAAGACGTGTTGAACTTGAGATGTGTACCCAGACTTCTGTAAGTTCTTCCAAAAGTGTGAAACAAATCTGGTGTCTCGATCCGACACAATACTGACTGGAACCCCGTGAAGTCGCACCACCTCTTGCATGTATTTCTCCGCAAGCGACTCTGTCGACTGGCCCACACGAAAGGGTATAAAATGTGCAGCTTTCGTAAGACGGTCGACGATAACCCAAACTGCATTGTTTCCCCTAGAGCTCCGTGGTAAAACAGTCACAAAATCCATAGTGATGTGCTCCCACTTCCACTCGGGTATCGGAAGCGGTTGCAACAGTCCAGCCGTTCTCTGGTGTTCTGCTTTTACCTGCTGGCATACCAAACACCTGGTTACGAACCGTGCAATCTCTCACTTCATCCCGTTCCACCAAAAGTGTTGCCTTAGATCCCGATACATTTTCATGCCTCCCGGATACACAGAATAAGCCGAACTATGAGCCTCAGCTAATACCTCTTCTCAAACATCTCCCTTGGGAACACAGAGCCTGCTACCGAATCTTAGAGAACCATCGTGATGTATGAGTAAGTCCGTCCTCAGCCCGGCTTCCACCTGCTCTCTGAACTTTTATAATCGAGGATCATCAGCCTGCGCCGCCTTAATGCGATCGATTAGAGAAGATTGCACCTGTAACTGCCAGAATTGCCTAATTGCACTCGGTGTAAAAAAATTCTAGTTCAAGCTTCTGAAAATCCTCAATGATGCTCTTCTGACTGGTCAACATCATGACCGCTGGTTTGCGACTGAGAGCGTCTGGTACACATTTACCTTTCCGGGATGGTACTGTAAGTCCAAGTCGTAGTCTATCATTAATTCTAGCCACCGGCGTTGCCTCATATTCAATTCTCTCTGACTGAACACGTACTTCAGACTCTTGTGATCCGTGTACACTTCTACCTTTTCGCCCAACAAGTAATGTCTTCAGATCTTCAATGCGAAAACCACTGCGGCTAACTCCAAGTCGTGCGTTGGGTAGTTCCTCTCGTGATTCTTCAGCTGGCGTGAGGCATAAGCAACTATCCGACCATGCTGCATCAGGACGCAGCCTAAGCCTTTCCCCGAATTATCGCTATATATCACCAACCCACCTGAATTACCTGGCACAGTAAGAATAGGCGACGTGGTCAATTTCTGCTTTAGTACCTCAAAAGCCCGAGTACACTCCTCCGTCCATACGTACGGTACTTCCTTCCGCGTCAGCTTCGTTAAGGATTCAGCGCTCGTGCAAAGTCCTGAACGAACCGCCGATAATATCCTGCCAATCCCAGGAAGCTTCTGATCTCGGCCACTGATTTCGGAGTCGGCCAATCTCTAACAGATTCTATCTTCGCTGGGTCTACTGAGATACCTTCGCCCGAAACAACGTGTCCTAAGAACTGCACTTTGTCGAGCCAGAACTCACCCTTGCTCAATTTTGCATATAGCTTCTCTCCCCGAAGAATTTGTAATACTGTCCGCAGGTGTTCAGCATGCTCCTCCTGGGTCTTAGAGTAGACTAGAATGTCGTCGATGAATACAACGACAAACGTGTCCAAGTACTTCGCAAATACTCTATTCATCAGGTCCATAAATATAGCTGGAGCATTGGTAACGCCGAACGGTATCACAAGAAACTCATAATGCCCGAATCGAGTCATGAAAGCCGTCTTGCATATATCTTCGGCCGTTACTATGATCTAGTGATAGCCCGAATGAAGATCCAGCTTCGAAAATAGCTTAGCCCCACCCAACTGATCAAATAAATCGTCGATACGTGGAATGGGGTATTTGTTCTTTATTGTAACCCTGTTCAGCTCTCGGTAATCTATGCACATCCGTAGCGATCTGTCCTTTTTCTTCACCAACAATACTGGTGCACCCCACGGCGAAATGCTTGGGCGAATAAATCCCTTCTCCATGAGTTCTCCAATTTGTTTCTTCAATTCTGCCAACTCAACTGACGCCATCTTATAAGGAGCTTTGGAAACTGGCACCGTTCCTGAAATCAAGTCAATAGAGAATCCCAAGATGCGGGGAGGTGGTAGACCTGGTAAATCTTCAGGGAACACATCAAGAAAATCCCGAACAATCTCTGGGCTGGACTCTCATCAATCTCCATCGCTGTCAACGCTTTTGGCTTGGCTCTAAACTTGGCTGGCTCCAAAGACTCGCTCCCGCCTTCGAAAACAAATTCAGGGTGATTGGGAATGCGGAAAGTCACCTTTCTTGCTCAGTAATCAATAATTGCATGGAATGTACTCATTCAATCCATCCCGAGAATCGCATCATAACTGCCAGTCCCGATTAAAAGGAAATTCGCATAGAATTCCCTGCCGCATACTACCACCGGACATAAGCTACACTCTTGATCGGACATAATAATACCATTACCCGTATGTATCTCCCAACGCTTGGTTAACGGCTTGTGAGGTATAGAATATGTGTGGACAAACCGTACGGAAATAAAACAATGTGAAGCACCCGAATCGAAAAGAACTCTAGCTGGTACAGAATATATGAGGATGGTACCTGTAACCACATCTCCAAAAGCCTCGGCCTGCTCGGCGGATAAGGTGAAAGCCCGTCCCTGATTCCGACCTGAAATAGTCTGCCTCTGATCGAAGGACCGCTGCTGGGGAACCCGAGGTGGACCCCTCTGAGCTGATGTGCCATACGACGGTTGTTGTTGCTCGAACCCTCCCTGTAGCTCAGATCTCTATGGACACCCGTTGATCATGTGCTCGCTGGATCCGCAAATCAGGCACTGCCCTTTAGCTCTGCGGCAATCTTTCTGCATGTGTCCTGGCCTCTGACGGTAATCGCAAAATAGGGCCCTCCGCTGCAGCTACTGAGGTGAGAAGGTACGCTTCATCTGTGTGACACCTGGCCTGTGAACTGGGATGGCTCCACGGGACGGAATGGTAGGTCGTGTCGGAACTGCGTAAGGTCTTCTGTCCATTGATCGTTGGCCCTTGGCCTTCTCTGCCAACCTTTCCTGTACTCGGGCAGCATTCAAAACTTGTGCGAAGGTTGGTAGGTCGAGAGACGCGATGAGTTGTTGCAGTTCAATATCGAGCCCTTGCTGGAAACGTCTTGCCCTGGCGGATTCGGTGGCTACCATGTACGGTGCGAAGCGACTCAGCCGATTGAACTCTGCGGCGTAAACATCCACTGAGCGTCCATTTTGCTTCAACATAATAAACTTTTCCTCCATCTCGGCCTTGGCAGTAGCCGTAAAGTAATGATCCAAGAAGCACGTGGAGAATGTGTCCCATCCAATAGGTTTCCCTAGTCGACTCTCCTCTACGGACCACCACGTGGGGGCCTCGTCTTCTAGTTGAATCTTCACCACGTTCACTCTGTCGTCGTCGGGAATTCGAGCGGCGGTCAGGAGGTTCTCTACGTTGATGAGCCATTGTTCGGCCTCAAATGGACTTGCTGATCCCATGAACACTACTGGATGAAGTCTCCTGAAATCTGAAACGGTACCAACCTTAGCCTGTGTGGTCGGTACTAGCGCACCCTCAGGGGCGGCGGAAACAGCCGTAGATCTCTCCAGGGCGGTAATTGCGGTCTCCTATACCGCCTTCAATCCCTCGGCCAGAAGATCGGTCTTTCTCTCTTGAGCTTGGGCCAGGGTCGTCAATGTGCTAAGAATCTTCTCGGTACGATCGTGGTGACCGGCACCTAAGGAGTTGCCTGAGGAGTCCATATTCCTGAAAGATCAAAGAAATCAGATTTAAGCAAGGCTTCACAATGATTCAACGATGATTAGGAAGTGAGGAAGAATGCAATAAGGTATACGCTAAGAGCGTAACTCAATCTAGAGGTCCCTCCACGGAACTGTAATTTCATCCAAAACCCTTGGCTTTGATACCAACAAAACCATGTCACGCCCCGCTTCCCAAAATACGGGATACGAGGGATGACTAGGCCAGCCATGCTCCTACGATCAGGGAATAATCACGCCGTAGTCACACTTCGGCTCCTAGCATTATATGGTAGTTAATAAACAGTGCTTGAGTAAAGGAAAAATCATAGTTCACGACTTTATTACATTGCAATTTAAAAGAGTTCGAGATATATTTATTTCACAGAATAAACAACTAACCAAGAACAAATGTTGAAATCAAAAAAAGTAGCATTGTTGCAGTCTAGATCTCCGCAATCTCGAAGGATAAGTCATGCTCCTGGGCTGGATCCACTTCGTCCTCTGAGCATGCACACTCAGGTCGTCAGGGCGACACATATAGCAATAAATATGTATAATAGGCGTGCAGTATTATTAAACATGGGGAGTACAATGAATTGCAGAACATGTATATAATAATATCAACTGAATATGAATAGTGCACTATGAGTAACATGTCGATGAACTAAGCAATATATATGTCACTACTTAACGGTCATTAAGTCCATGAAATCAATTGGTGGAGAGGATACTCGTGTTTAACAAGGGTCTCGTGCATGCCCGAGACTACGGTCCACTGTGCCCGAGACATAACCCTGTCAGCCGTGCCGCTAGGCCCACGACCTAAAGTATATATATATATATATATATATATAGCGAATGATCATCCTCTAAATCACTGTATCTCGCTAAATACGAATTCAATTCCACCCTGATTTCCCCATTCCCTAGGTTATGGTGTGTATTCATGAATTAGATAGGTTGTGGACAATACGTATCGCTGTCGTTTTCAATCACTTTTTCCACTTATCAATATCACTGTCGTATTTGCCGCATCCCAATGACTAATCATTAATATAACGACAATGCAAATGATCACTATGCGGCAGGTATAACTCAAACATGAAAAATATGCATAAATGTACTGAACAGGTATTCATTATACTATAACGACTAATGCCATATAACTTGCAAAATTCACGGTAAATCATACGCTTAGAATTGACCAAAACAATATAAAGAGCGTATGAAGCACACTGGATTATCTAAACATAAAAATTTATTTTAGGTCAAACGGAGTTCAGATTAGAGAGTTATCATCATTTGAAGGCAGCGATCGATTTCTGGAATTCCAGTTTCAGAACTGGAATCCCAACTTCGCGCGCATTTTATCAATAATTATGTTCAGATTCAGTTATTGCCCTAGTTGAATAAAATTTAGATCTGCCAGTTAAGTTTCCAACGCACCAAACGGATTATCAATCGCACCTCTACATCAGAAGTTATGCTCAGATTAATGTGACAATGTAATGAACATTTCTGCAGAAACTGCAGAACCCAATGGTATTCCAAAATACAATTTAAATATCAAACGACCGTAAAAATGCACGGGACCGATTTCAGGTGTTAGCTAATTAAGTTATCTACGCTACCGTATGGGGCTCCGCGCATTTTCAGTTTTAAGCAGGTGTGTACAGATGCTTAGAATTCAGTTTCCCCCATAGATTGCTATCCCGGACTGCAGTCCAGAATTTTGTTCCTCGTCATTTTTCAGGGTCATGAGATTGCATTATTCCAAAACTAACTACATAGGGTTATAGGCCATCTCGTTTGGTTCGATACGAGCCCTGGAGCATCATGATTGGAATTATATTCAAATAACTACAAATTTTACGTGGTATGTACATTGATTTTCAGATTTGACGTAACCAATAGGGATTTCGTTCTACATTCGACGCCTTAATGATTTGATGTCGATATCTTATATGTCACTCGTTACTATCAACCGAAACTTCTAATAATAAAACTTGGGAATTTTTATAGAGTGAACGCATCGAGCACTTGGTACGTGTACGGGGATGCTATCTATTTGTTCATACATGCATCAAATATTATATCCATTTAAACCGTTAACCTACATTCACTAACTACATAAGTACGTAGCATGAATTTAGCAAGTGAAGGAGTTTCACTTTCCTGAGACGATCGCGACGACGATAATGGATGTCAGCGGACAACGGCGAACGGCGCGACACGGGCACGATCACGGCACGAACACGACAGCTACGGTAGTAAGCTCGGGCAGTGCGTATGGCGGCGATGGCTATGACAACAGTGACTGCGATGACAACGACGTCGGCAACTTGAACGGCGGTGGCGGCTTGGATGGTAACGGAACACCCGTGACTATAAGGCTCGGCTTGGACTTGGTATTCAGGTTTGAGGAGCTCAGCTATTGGCTTGGACAGAGGGACTTGACGTGAGAGGAGTTGGGACGATAGTGGAGTGATTGGTGATGATGGCGGTGGCTCGACGGCGAGGCTTGTCGGCGACTCAGGCGGCAGCGACGGCGATGGTGGTGTGCAGGGGTTGCCGGCGATGATGGCTTCGACGGTGGTGATGCAGTGGGGAAGCTCGGTGGTTGTAGGGAGGCTTGGTAGCCTGGCTGGGTGAAAGGGAGGTGAGCTGCTGCGATGGGTGCTTCGGTGGTGTTGGGTGCAGCGAGCGATGGCCGGCGAGGTGGGTTTGCGGAGGGGAAGGGCTCAGTACAGTGGGGAAGATGATAGAGGAAGTGAGAGAGTGCGCGAGAGAGAGAGAGAGTGAAAAAGGAAGACAAAGGAGATTGGGATGGAGAAAGAGGTGTAAGAGGGAAGAGGGGAGTCGTGGCTATTGGAGGTGGCCGGGTCGTACGCGAGCGCGAGGAGCGGGGCGTCGTGGGGGGATCCGTTGGGGCCCCAGAGCTGCTGGGGGTGAGCGGGTCGAGTGGAGGCTGGCGCGAGGAACGCAGAGACGAGCGGGCGTGAGGAGTGGGCGTGGGAAGCGCTCGTCGTGGGCGCGAGAAGCGGGGCGACGTGGGTTGCGCGAGGGAAGTGACGGGAAAAGAAACGGGGGAGTGAGGAAGAAGGATGAAAGTGGGTCGGGTGATGGTTGGGTCGGGCGTGGGTAGAAATAGGATTTGGGTTTGGGAATTTTGTTTAGGTTAGAGTTTAGGAAATTAATTTAAATAATAATAAAATATATAAAAATGAAATAAATTTGGATTAAATGCTGGAAAAATACGGAAAATTTTTATTCGGAACTGGGGATTTACACTATTGGTTGGGATGAAGATCATCCTAATAATCTTTCAACAATAGGAATATAGACAGATGATGGGACTCTAAGGTAAACTGGCTAGCACTTGGTATCTTAAAATGGAAGTTGAGCATCTGATTCTTACATCTGCTGCAGTCATATTATAACAGGTGACAAATTATACCTACGGAGTTAAGTTCAATCCAGTTTTAACCAATTTTATTTAGTTGAATGCTCAAAAATATTCTTCAGAAAAATCCAGATGGGCTTCGGTCCCAAATTTTAAAAGACCATCAGATGAAAGCATTAAAAAGAAATGGACTATCGGGTAAATGGTTACAAAATAAAAGCATGCTGAACAGTAATTTACAGCCATAGGACATACCATCCTACAGTGTTGTTGTCCACGTTGACTTCCCTTAAGCACCTCATCATTTCGAGTTGATAATTTGCACCATCTGCTTCAATCTCCTCATCTTCATCTCTAATCTGCAAAAGTTACAGATAACTTTTAGCACTAAAGAATGAAACTTATAAATCAAGGAGATTGAATTTTGGTACTCAAGGGGAAAAAACTGAGAATAAAATTCCTTCTCTCATCGCTGCAAATGGAAAGGATATTTGAACGTACTGGAAAAGGGAAACAATTAGTAATTTCAAGCGCGCTACCAACATCCAGACCAAGAAGTTGCCCTGGGACCAAAGCTGGTGAGAATTCTTTGCAGTATTTAATAATTTTCAAAACAGCCTGCATAATGCTATTCAAGAACAATAATTGTAAGTTACTTGTATAAATGCAATTGTTTTGGGGTATACCGACATCCAAACAACAAAGCACAAAATATCATATTATTGTGAAGTACAAAATAAAGCACTATTGAAGAAAAACTGGAAAAAAAATTGACAATTCACATAAAAAAAATCTTTAAGCATGGAACTCAAAAAAATCTTTAAGCATGGAACTCTATCTAATCAAAACCTTATATTAAAGATGTGCTCGATGCAGCTTAAGCTGTAACGGCATAATAAGTATTGAAAGCATGATTTCTAGCTATGACACCATATTCTTTTTAGATGAGATAGGTGTAATTGTTAACAATAATAGACATTGACACTAACATTCACCTCATGCTGAATTTTCTCCTCTTTCCCTGCTATTGACAATTCGTTTGTTACCACAGAATTATCAATTTAAATGGAACAGTATCCTGCATATGGTTCAATCTTCTCAAGAACTCAATGATGGCCATCTAATATTAATAAAACCTTAACATTCAGAAAGAAACAAAATCTTATAATAACTAGGTTTCCTCCAGTGTTAAACAGCAATTGTACCTTTAACACTTACATTTGAGAACCCTGAACCGTATCTGTGTCATGTCATTGTGTGTCCATGTTTCCATAGTTCTGAGATAAAAATAAACTGCCCAAATGGTAAATTTGAACTAACCAAGAACAAGAAATGCATTTGATGATGCGATTGAATATCATTGCTTCGCTCTTAACTTATAACTGATAGTGAAGCAACAACGAGCACCCATTGATGTATAGATATTTACTATTGATCTACAAGAGTCCTGTAAGAATCGTATCTGTGCTGTGATTCCTTTTCTTATAAATTTGTGCCTAAAATCTTAAAAGATTTCCACCAATAACCACAGTACCACACCACCAAAACAATTGGGGGAAATTTATGAAGAAACAAGAAAAAGAAAACATTTTGCAAAATTAGTTACCAGTCCTTCCATCTGAACAACTCGAAGAGGCGGAGCAACCTCCTCCGATGCTACAGCTTGAAGAAAAGAACGCGCCATTGCTTCGATCCAAAAAAATAACACCCAAAAAAGAAAAATTAGAAAAACAGATCCAAAAAAAACAAGCAGGATCTAATATAAAGAAGAACTAAATGACATGATATCAAATTAGGGTATTTTCTTACTGTTTGACGCCATTTTTCAAAGAAATGTTAGGGCTGCGGCGGGTTGCTCTTCCCTTTGGGAGGGTTTTGAGAGATGCAAGCGTTTTCTACTTGTTGCTTCTTCCTTCGATTTTATTTTTAGAAGACACCCTCTAATTTTACTAATTTCTTTTCGCCCTTATTTTAGACTCGTTGCTAAATGCCACTAACTTAGCGCTCTAATCAACTTCCCAAAAAAGGTACCTAAGAAAATAAAAATCAAACTGAAATTTGTTTGGTAGGCGTTATTAACCCGGTTTAAATGCATCCTTTTATATATTTGCATTTGTGACTCCTATATGCTAGTTATTAAGGCGTTCTGATTCTTTTTGTAATTTCATCGTATTGTTGATTGTGCAAATATTGGGTCGGGGTCAGCTGCAGTCGCATGACCCAGCCCGAGGTCAGTCGGTCCCTTTTTAAACCACGACAGCTCCACTTTTGTTTTATCCATATATGATGCAAGGGGCCACGGCCTCTTAGATGCTGCTCTCCTTTTTATTTCTTCATATCCTATTTTACCTTTTAACATTTCGGTATCACATGTAAGACGGTCTTTTCCCTCTTGCATGATTAAGAATTTTCATTTCAATCTTGCTAATTGTAACCCCACAGTAATTATAAAGTATGAGCTGCAAATTAATTAACCGGTTTACATCGATCTTCGATAATACTGAACACCACAAACACAGAATGCATGTTTGCAAGAAATACGGCAAAACGGCTTAATTACGATGAAGATTCCCTGTACATAAAATATTAAGCAAGAGATGTAAAAATACTTGGACAATGTGGTTGTTTGATTTGATCCGATAGAATTTATAATATTGGATTATTATCAGAATATAAAAAATTATTCAAAATCAAGAAAACCATACTGGTGTAGAAAAAACAATAGAGAATTATATATGTGCCACGAAATCTTTCATGATTTTATGCCTCTTGTAAACTTGTATATGTATATAACCCTTTAAATCTTTCATGTTGTCTTAAAACCCCGCCTCTTTGGGGCAGCCAGCATACAATATATGATTTATCTTATTTAAAGTTAAATATACTCTATATTTTTTATAATATTAACCAAAACTTAATTTTCATTTCTAAAACTTGTTGCTTATGTTTAATCTGCTTGTCGATTTACAATTCATACCTTCGTAACTAGGCCATACCTATGACAGACGAGTGGGATATAGTAAACAATCAATAAATACAATAACGAAATTTTTTTTAAAACATGGTTCTCGACACAGTTAGTATAATGACTAAAAAATATAAGAAAATATGGTTCCCCTTTCTTTTGTACTGAATAGACTAGGAAGTTTTTATCACCCTAGCTCAAAGCGGTATTATTTTTAAACAAATATCTATACAAAAGTGCATTTTATAACAATTTAAACGATTTCAAGGGAATATACACAAATATACAAATATCACGGGGTATTTAATAAATACGGCAGGATGAAAGGGAGGAATATGCAAAAAAGAGAGCGCGCCCCACCCTTTTCAATCTCCTTCCTGTTTGTTTGAGCTCGCCAAGCATTCAGGGTTTCGAAAACCCTAAGATCCTTCAACGAGGTCGATGAAGAAGGAGACTGATGATGCTCAGTACTGTCATGCCCCACCCGCAATACAGAGAGTATTGTCCGCTTTGACCGAAACCGCACGGTTTTGTCCTTCGGAGCGAACCGGACCCGACCAGGGGCCACTTCCCAGGAGGTCACCCATCCCAGGACTTCCCTGGCCCGAGCACGCTTAATTACGGAGTTCTCAAACTCCTGTAGTGCCAGTTCACTTAAAAGGCACATCTGTATTGAAGAGTGGTATCATTCCATTTATAGTACAGATCTGTCCTCTTTCGGAATGTATTCTGAAGATTCCCCATTGTTTTATAGTGGGTTCCCATGCTTATCTGGTATAAATGGGTATACCGGATAATACACGGGGTATTACATTCTCCCCCACTTAGAACAATGGTTCGTCCTCGAACCACAGACCTACTATTGAGATAACTGGCTCTGATACCATTTTGTCATGCCCCACCCGCAATACAGAGAGTATTGTCCGCTCTGACCGAAACCGCACGGTTTTGTCCTTCGGAGCGAACCGGACCCTACCAGGAGCCTACCAGGGGCCACTTCCCAGGAGGTCACCCATCCCAGGACTTTCCTGGCCCGAGCACGCATAACTACGGAGTTCTCAAACTCTTGTAGTGCCAGTTCACTTAAAAGGCGCATTTGTATTGAAGAGTAGTATCATTCCATTTACAGCAGATCTGTCCTCTTTCGGAATGTATTCCAAAAATTCCCCATTGTTTTACAGTGGGTCCCCATGCTTATCTGGTATAAATGGGTATACCGGATAATACATGGGGTATTACAGGTACTGAGCACTTCCCAGATGTTGACACGTGGCAGATGACGTGTCCCAGGGCTTGCGGGAAACGAGAAGAAACGGTACATTAGAAGAATGCCCCGGGCCTTCATCCCAAGGATGTTCCCGACCTTCGATGGCCATCCCGACGACTTCTGTGCCCGCCTCACAAACAACCATCGACTCGCCTCCGAGCCCTCCTGCACGCTGAGCTCCCTCAGCCCTCCTAGCTCGCCTCCGAGCTATCACATGAACCAAGTCCACTCGGCCTCCCGCTCGCCTCCGAGCCTCCCGCCGAGCTTCTTTTCCTCGGTCTCATCGACCGACCCATAGCACCGATCACAGGCGTCTCCGCCACGGCTCCGCAAATCTCGCCTGACACGAGATATCCGCCACCCACGATCCCGCGTTCTACGCTATCTCGTTCCCCCCATTAACGAGCGCATCTCGTCATTAATGGGAAATCCCGCCTTTCATGCGGGGTAGCGGCCGGCGTGAATCTCGCGCCCGCCAGCCCACGGCTGCCCCTATATAAACCCTCTCTCAGACGACTCAGGTAAGACAATTTTTACCCCAAAAGGCCGCTACTCTGCCCAATTAGCCCGTCTAACTTGATCGTAGGAGGGTCCTCGGTGGCACAACCACCCTGGGACTTCCTTGCAGGTAGCTCGGCTTCATCCACATCAAGCCTATTGAGATCCACAGCACCAAGGGGAAACCCTCGGATCCAATCTCAGCCACTCATCACCACTCGCTGTGGATCAACGGAATGTAACATCTGAAAGAGATCCAGAGCTCCATCAGTTAGCGCCGTCTGTGGGAAACTAGTTTCACTCAACGAAAGTTCATCTTCCGATCTCGAACATATGGCGAGTGATCACCGCGACGACCTGAGCTCCAGCCGCCGTCCTCCCCACAACGAAGACGCGAGTGGATCCCCTCCTCCCCCGAACGCCATTCACGTCCTATCGACTCGGATAGATCGGCCCGCATCCGTCGTGGACACGCTTGTCCGCGTCCAAACGGCGGGACAAGCTCCCCGAGTCGTCGTTCCCCCACAGCGGGAGCGACACATGGGGAGAGAAGACACTACCCACGCCGGCACTTCTGGGCACCGCCCTGCTATCTCGGACGGCCATAGATCCCCCGTGGCGACCAACTCGATGACCCGCTGGGCGCCTCACAGCTCCACACCGAGGTCTCGAGCCAGAACACCCCGCCCTGAGGCCCATCGCGCTCCTGTCCCTCCCGAGGAGGTATCGGTCAGCTCGCCTGCTTCCAGGCATGACCGGCACCCCCTCTCTCGACAGGGTCGCGTGGACTGGACTCACCACGGTTGCTCGAAAACGACCTCGCCAGAGGACCTAAGGAACCTCATCGAACGGAACCGAAGTCGAGGTCAGGCGCATGTCGCCAGCAGCAGAGGCCATAAATCAGAGTATGCCGAATCGTCGGGATACCACGACCAACTCGACGCCCTCGAAAAGAAGATCGAAGGCATACATCGGGAAAATCGTCCTCCAAGCGACGGGGCTAAATATGCCGCCGACTCGCTCACGAAGCCCTTCACCAAAGAGCTACTCGTCGTCCACGTCTCCTCCTGGAAAATGCCCCCGAAGGCCTCCCTCTTCGACGGGAAGTCCGACCCGAAAGACCATTTGGACGCGTTCACAGTCAGGATGAGTTTTCAGGACAATTCCGACGCCGCGCAATGCCGCGCTTTCCCCGCCACTCTCATCCGCTCTGGACGAGACTGTTTCCGAGGACTTGCGCCACGCTTAATCTCTACCTTCGATGAGCTGGCCACCCAATTCCTCGGTCATTTCGTTGGGAACAGACGGCAGAAACGGACCGTTGATCATCTCTTCACCATAAAGAGCGGGGACGAAGAATCCTTCAAAGGATACGTCACCCGCTTCTACAACCCCTCCTTGAGGTCCTAAAGCACCGGGACAAAACGGTCATTACGGCCCTTAGGTCGGGTCTTAGGCACAAGGAGTGGCTACGCTCCTTTGCATTAGCGCAACCTAAGACCATGGCCCAGGTCAAGGCCTGGACCGAACGTGAGATCCAGCTTGAGTCCGAGGTGAACGCCAACTTGCCCCGGACCGAGCAAGCCGATCAAAAGAAAAGGGACAGGGAGGAGAAAAAGAAGATTGAGCGGCCAAATCCCTACTCCCTGAAGTTTCAGGAATACACCCCTCTCAACGTCTTCCAGACGGAACTATTGGAGGAGGCAAAGGGCGAAAGATTCTTCAAACTCCCCCCAGTCTCGAATAGGGCGGCAAAGCGCATCCGGGGCTCCTACTGCGCTTTCCACAGGTCGCAGGGCCCCCTACCGAGAATTGCAAGCAGCTCCGAGACTATATCAAGGAGTTGATCCGCTCGGGACACCTAGCAAGGTACTTGCGAGACAAGCGGCAAGCCGACCGTGAGCAAGAGCACCATCCCCCTCCCGGCGAGTTGACAATCGGCCAAATCATGGTCGTGTCAGCGGGGGGTACGACGAGGACCGATGAGATGCGGCACCCCTTACCGATCGAGGGGACTGACAGCCACCCAAGGAAGAAGGCTAAAGCGGACGAGCCGATCATCTTTACCGACGAGGACCTCCATGGGATATCCCTCCCTCACAACGACCCTCTGATGATCACAGTTCGGGTCCACCGCTACGAAGTGCAAAGGATATTGGTCGACTCGGGAAGCTTGGCGGACATTCTCTTTTATGACTGCTTTCTGCGTATGAGACTCACCCCGTCGGACCTAAGGCCGACCGTCCACATCCTTTCGGGGTTCACTAACCACTCCATCCCGGCGGAAGGGGTAATGACCCTCCAATTTAACATCGGGGAGGCGGGCCGTACACGCACCGTGCCTGTAGAGTTTATCGTCGCGAGAATTCCATCAGCCTACAATGTCCTCCTAGGTCGTCCGACACTGAATTCCCTCCACACCCAGATATCGACCTACCACTCGTGAATGGAAGAAGGCACCGCGACGACCCCCGACCCAGCCGTGCCTCCCCGGTGCTTTCTAAAAGAAATATATACCAGCTCGGCTCGTCCTTGCGAGTGCCGGGATGTTTTTTGTAACAGAGAGAGGTGATTGACACGAAAAAGTGTATGTTATGTTTGTAGTTTAACCGCAATCAATAACGGTGTCGCGTGTAGCTAGACCGAGATGAGTACGGGTCGTCCTCTGGGAAACGTGGAACCTTTTACTTTTACTTTAGATGTGTTGAGAAAGAGAGGAGGAAGAAAGAATTTGTTCAATGGTCTCTAGATCTACGTTAAACAAGAATGTAAAATATAGATCTAGATTATTTTAAAGATGTAGTAAATATAATAAGAAGGCTTGTAGGGTTCGTTAGGATTTAGTAGTTATGGACGATTAATTAAAAGTTACCCTTTTTATCCATTAATAGATTTAGAACTAGAACGACGGTGATGCGTGTAGATTAGGGTTTCTGGAGAGAAAAGGAATCTCACTCTTAACCCTTATCTCGACACGGAACTCCGTTCATTATCTAGCCTTTACCAAAATAATCATTAATCTAATCTCTAATCGCGGTCGGAACTAGCAAGGAATTGCTAGTGCGCCCGATTAGGATGTTAATGATTATTTTAATAAAGTTCCTAAACTTTATAGGACTTAAAAAGGTTTTAATTATTTTCATCGCCCATTAGCCTACCCTAATCCTACGAACCCTAACAAGCAGAGAATTACTCGCGCATGTTGGAAAAAGAAGATGAAAAGATAGAGAGAGAAAAAATAATGTAAAATGCAAAAGAATTAAATAAAACAACTACCTTTATTAATCAACTTGAACAAACTACACTTTAATCCGTAGAAAATGATTACAAACTAGTTGCTTCTCGATCTTTCCTAAGGAGGTAGTCGAATAATTGATGATCAGCCTGGATGCGTGAGTGTCGGGAGCTTCGTGATCTCTTCGGCTTGATGACTTTTCCAAGAGGCTCTCGGTACCTTTTTATAGTGCAAAGCCAGAATCTTTTTGTTGAGAAGTTGGTAAAATTCAGCAGTTGTCAATCTCCCAAAATATTGCCTTCCAACTCATCATTATTGCGGCGGATTCGCGGCCCAAGGGTGGGTTTGGCCGCGGATCCGCGCTCAAGGGTGGGGATCATTTGATGATTTTTCTTGTGCTTTCATCTGGTGACATTTGGCAATCCTAGGCATCTTCAGAATTCAGAAATCTTCTTTCGGTTGCTTCCAGACTTGGTCTCCAAGTTTTGCATCTTAATTTGGCAAGTTTTCTTCAACAAATTGATTTGTTTGTTAAATCCTGCATAACAACTTGGAAAATTCTGCACCATAATCTCAAATAATATTTAGTAGACTTAGTCCTACTAGGATTTGGTCATTAGATTTATTTGCATATATTTTCCTACCAAATGATAATTAAAATATATTAACACATGGAAAATAATGTTTTTACACATAAACCCTCATATGTATAATATATTATAATAAAGTCCTTTTTTAATATGAAAATGGTAGGAAAAATGTAATTCAAATGTGCAGTTTTATCAACTGAACAAGAGGAAAGAAGAAGGTTCAGACTGAAAGGGATCTTCCGCAATTTCAACCGGACCAGGAACCCGAGAAGAATCCTTCAGGAGTTCGGCACTAACTGGCCCGGGGCTAACTGAAAAGAACTCAACGCTGCACTTACCTCGGGAGAGAAGGGCAGGCGCATCCCGGCCCAAAAAGCCTCTAACTACGAGGCAATCTCCTTGCCCTGTACTTGATTTTCCCTCTCCCTCCCCGGCCAAACGAAGCGAGTGGCCGGGGGGAATGTGGAAGCAAGCCCGAATTGTGGCGAGCTCGTCCACGTGCCTCACAAGGGAAACTACGTTGCAGACACTCCTGGCGCTCGCTTTGGGGACCGTACCCGCTGCACGACCCGGGAAGCGCGACTAACCCTAACCTCCCAGGAAGATTCCGACCCGGATATTCCCCACCGAAAGACGCGCAAGACAGACGTCTTGCCTGAAATTCAGGGCAGATGCTAATTGGTGCTATCCGTCCACCTCTCTGAACATACCAAGTTGATTTATGGTATCGTGCATCGAAGGTTTAAATGGATGCGGCCCAATTAGCAGACTTCGTCAGATTCACCCTCGTTTGAGGGGTTTTTGATTGTGGGGACGCTCCTCCCTGCAGGCGCAAGCCCCTGCAGTTAATTACGCTACCGCATCGCGGTAACAACTTTCTCCTTCTCCAGATGGTCACTTCGTGTCGTGGGTGTTTGTTTTGTTTTTGGTTGCCCGTGGATTGTATACGGAGACTAAGTTATGCTGTCGCCCGTAGGACGTGGATTAGTCCAAATCCGTATTTTCTTAGATTTGGGTTTTAGTTTTGGTTTAAGGATACGTTAGTCTCATTTGAGACTAAGATCAACTTAAACCTTTGTTAAGGATACGTTAGTCTAATTTTAGACTAAGATCAACTTAACAGTTTGTTAAGAATACGTTAGTCTAATTTTAGACTAAGATCTACTTAACAGGATCATTTAGATCCAACAAAAGAGCATTTGAACTCTATTGTTTTAGTTTAGGGACTTTGCAGTCGATTACCAGTTTAGGGACATGGTGGTCCAATACCAGTTTAAGGACATGGTGGTCCAATACCAGTTTAAGGACATCGTGGTCCGTTGTTAGTTTGAAGACATCACGGTCGAGGTTAAGGACATCATAGTCCGTGAGTTTAAAGACCTCACAGTCAAGGTTAAGGACATCATAGTCCGTGAGTTTAAAGACCTCACAGTCAAGGTTAAGGACATCATAGTTTAAGGACCCCACAGTCAAGGTTAAGGACGTCATAGTCTATGAAATGTGTGGTTTTCGGGACCCGTCACCTCTCTGAAGACGTTGAAGGATTACAACGACAAATATCAGAGGAATGAAGAGATGTACCCTTGAACCAAAGTGGATTAAGTGATCTGTAGTCCAATTTGGAACTAAGATCAATTAATTAGAATTATGAGCATATAGGCTCGGTTAAATCTGAATTGAGTACTTATGGCCAACTCGGGTTAAGTCCAATTGGATTTGAAGTGTTGGCCCTTCGTTGGACCATTAGACATTTGTCTGAGTTCAGCCCTCATTATTTAGCAATGCTAACAAGAGTTTGAGGGCTTTGATAACATTTTTATCTTTGACTGAGCATGGAACATTATAGCTCTGATTTTTACTCAATTTTGAATGGGAGGCTTTGCCTTTGAAAGATTAACCAATTTGGTTAAAAAAAATAGTGTTAAACTCTAAAGAAAACAGTGTTAAACACTGTGGAAATATATCCATCAAATTAGTGTTAAATACTAAAAGATAATCAGTGTTAAACACTGGAAATATAATTCTCCATTTAGTGTTAGACACTAGAAAGCAACAGAGTTAAACACTGGAAATGGGATTCTCAAATTAGTGTTAAGCACTAAAAATAAAGTTCTCGAATTAGTGTTAAACACTAAAGAAAAAAAATGGTCACGTGGGGACACGTGAGGGCGCCCAGAGGTGGGACCAGATCCCTTTATTTTGTTATGCAGATAAGTGTTACTTTTTATATTTTATCACGTGTTGACACGTGATGAGGAATTATGCACTGACTGTTAACGCGTTTGCTAAAGGGTCACGTGGTAACACGTGAGAGCACCCAAAGCCTTAATTCTTTTTGCTTTTTCTTTCTGTGTTTTGAAGGTCACGTGGGAGCACGTGAGGCATTGCCTCAAACCTTTTTCCTTCTCATTTTTGGAGATCTCTTCAGGGGTCACGTGGGAGCACGTGACCTTGATTCTTTTCATGCACAGAGATCTTTTTAGTCTCCTTATTTTATTTTGAGAATTAAATTCTCTGTAGGGTTAAACCCTAATCATGATTTGGAGGAATTAAATTCCTATTATGAAAGAATTAAATTCTTATATAGGGTTAAACCCTAGTTCTGTCTTGAAGGAATTAAATTCCTATGATTTTGGGAGAATTGAATTCTCATGCAGGGTTGAACCCTAATTTTATTTGGATGAATTAAATTCCTATAAAATTTAGGAGAATTAAATTCTCATATAGGGTTAAACCCTAGTTCTGTCCATCTTGAAGGAATTAAATTTCTGTAATTTTAGAAGAATTGAATTCTCATATAGGGTTAAACCCTAGTTTTGTTTTGGGAGAATTAAATTCTCTAAATTCAATTCCCCCTCTAAGTTTCGGATCTGCATGGCAGGATCTCAACCCGGTGAGAATTAAATTCTCAACTTATTGGGAGATGTGCTCTTTGCAGATCTTCAACCAGAGGAAGAACTAAGTTCTTTCCGCAGAAGAGTTAAACTCTTGAATTTGAGAATTAAATTCTCTGTTTGAAATTTTGATCCCCTTTCTTTTCTCACCTAGGGTTTTCTTTGTTGAGAATTAAATTCTCCTCTCTTTTTTCTCTCTGTTGTTCTTATCTCCCAAAAAAGTAGATCTATTTCTTCTTTTCTTGGCTCCTATTTATAGGAGAAAGAAAAGAATCAATTTGTTTTGTGAATCTTTCATTGAAAGATTTTAATTGATTTTGTAACCAACATGATCTTTTAGATCACTCAGTGAATTTTATTCACCATTGGATTTTTAATCCAAAAGATCTTTTATCTGTTATTCAAATTTTAGGGAAATCTTTTCTTGTATAAAATCTTTCCATAAATTGGTGATTATTAATCACCATTGGATTTTTAATCCAACGGTGCTCCATTTTACAGAACACCATCCTTTTTGTTTGGAAAGATTTAAAGAAATATTTTTCCAGTTAGGGGTTTTGATTTCCCTTAATTAGAATTTAATTCTATTATTTCAGAGATTTTAGGATCCCATCACGTGTTGACACGTGACCCCCTTGATTAAGCATTTAATTCTGTTGTTTTAAAGAATTCAGGAATTATCACATGTCAGCACGTGACCCTTTGTCACGTGTGAGCACGTGATACCCCATTGGGGTTTTTCCTTATTATTTTATTATACTTTTAATTCTTTTCAGTGAGTTTAAAGGCCTATCACGTGTTGACACGTGACCCCATTGTTGGAATTTAATTCTTATTATTTCAGAAGGTCTAAGAGCTCACCACGTGTTAGCACGTGACCCCAATGATTAATTATTTAATTAGAATTTAATTCTATTAATTCAGAGAGCTTAGAAACCCATCACGTGTCTGCACGTGACTTTTGGTCACGTGTGGGCACGTGATGCCCCATTGGGGTATTCCTTACTGTTTTATAATATTTTTTAATTCCTTTCAGTGGGTTTAAAGGCCCATCACGTGATGGCACGTGACCCCATTTAATTATTTATTTTATCCAGTGCCTACAGGCTTTGCCTGTAAATGGTCACGTGTGGGCATGTGATGCCCCATAACTTTTGATTCCGGATGAATTATGAGGCCCATAATATATCAAATCGAAGGATTTTTTGAGATGCTTTCGATACCATCAGATTTTAACTGTTTCTCATTCGGGAGTTTGTCAAAATACAGCCCGGAAAATACTGATTCGCATTTTCTTAAACGTATTGCTGCCATTTGATACCTTGGGCTCTTTGCGCAGAAATTTTTGGCAGGAACAAATGCCCCCCACTACTTTGCCCACGTAAGTATGTACGCGGGTGAAGTAGTGCAGAGTTATGCATGGCAATAGAATTGATGGCTTAGGAGACAAGTTTAGGGTTCTTGTAACCTAAGACTTTTTTCATCTTCATGAGCCGTAAGGGTCTCAAGAAGGTTTTTTCTTCCTACAGGTCGAGAGGATCCCGCAGGTGTATTTTCTCCTTAGGGGTCGTGAGGACTCCTAAGTGCGTTTTCCCTTGAGAGTCGTAAGGATCTCACAAGAGAATTTTCTCCCTTACAAGTCGAGAGGACTCATAAGTGATTATCTCCCTCCTTGTCGATATTTGACTTCGGCTAGTGTGGCTCGTAGATAGTCCATCTTGACCTATTTGTAGGGCAGTGATGGTTTAGGAGACAGGGTTAGGATCTGCCACCTAAGACTTTTCAATTTTATGAGCCGTGAGGGTCTCATAAAGACTTTTCTCCCTACGAGTCGAGAGGATTCCGCTGGTGTATTTTCTCCCTAGGAGTCGTGAGGACTCCTAAGTGTGTGTTTTCTCTTGAGAGTCATAAGGATCTCACAAGAGAATTTTTCCCGCTTACAAATCGAGAGGACTTGTAAGTGGTTGTTTCCCTCTTTGTCGATATTCGACTTCGGAGAGTGTGACCCGTGAATAGTATGCAAGAGTCCATTTTGGACTGACTTGCAGGGCCCCAGTGCTTAGGAAATAGTTTTTTTTTAATCCCCATTGCCTAAGGCTTTGCCTTACGAGTCGAGACGAATCGAGAAGTTCTTGCAAGGATGTCCTAACGTCACAGTTAACCTCTGCTCTTTACGACAAAGGTCCGTTAGGGTCTGTAGTACTAGGATTTTGTCCGTCGTACCGTCGCGTTGGCAGATGTATTTCTCGATAGGCAATCTTGCTGTTCGAGCAGCCTTACGACTGTCGTGTCTCTGATCCCTTCGGGGGCTGGACAAGACGTCTTCAAGCAATCTTCCTAGGCAGTTTAACCGTCAGAAGTGCAAGCGTTAGGAATTTTGCCATGCCGCTTTTTACTTGAGGTTAGGCTCATTTTGGAGAGCCCCGATGAGTCATAACCACTCCGCGCTGCTGTGGGATGATCTCCGATAGTCTTTCAGGTTTTATATGAGTTGCCGTCAAGACCCTAAAGCTAGGAATTTGGCCTTTGCTTCGTTTGCTGGCACTACGTCTGCTGTATCGAGACGAATGTCGCGGTTGTCTCTAGGTTATTGGTGAACCATTGAGGCTTGGAACCGGGAATTTTGCCGTGGCTCCGTTGTTTGATTGTCGCGTCTGAACCCTGCTGGAGGAAGAACGCTGGGGAGACATCTCGTCCGCTGTATCGAGACGAACGACGAGGTGGTGACCACTCCGCGCTGGTGTGGGATGATCTCCGATGGTCTTTCAGGTTTTATATGAGTTACAGTCAAGACCCTGAAGCTAGGAATTTGGCATTTGCTTCGTTTGCTTTGGCGTGTCCGAATCCTGTTGGAGGAAGGACGTCGTAGTGACATCTCGTCTGCTGTATCGAGATGAACGTCGAGGTGGTGACCACTCCGTGCTGATGTGGGATGATCTCCGATAGTCTTTCAGGTTTTATATGAGTTACCGTCAAGACCCTGAAGCTAGGAATTTGGCTTTCGCTTCATTTGCTTTGGCGTGTCCGAATCCTGTTGGAGGAAGGACGCCGTAGTGACATCTCGTCTGCTGTATCGAGACGAACGTCGAGGTGGTGACCACTCCGTGCTGATGTGGGATGATCTCTGATGGTCTTTCAGGTTTTATATGAGTTACCGTCAAGACCCTGAAGCTAGGAATTTGGCATTCGCTCCATTTGCATAGGCGTGTCCGAATCCTGTTGGAGGAAGGACGCCGTAGTGACATCTCGTCTGCTGTATTGAGACGAACGTCGAGGTGGTGACCACTCCGCGCTGATGTGTGATGATCTCTGATAGTCTTTCAGGTTTTATATGAGTTACCGTCAAGACCCTGAAGCTAGGAATTTGGCCTTCGCTTCATTTGCTTTGGCGTGTCCGAATCCTATTGGAGGAAGGACGCCATAGTGACATCTCGTCTGCTGTATCGAGACTAATGTCTAGGTGGTGACCACTCCGTGCTGATGTGGGATGATCTCCGATAGTCTTTCAGGTTTTATATGAGTTACCGTCAAGACCCTGAAGCTAGGAATTTGGCCTTCGCTTCATTTGCTTTGGCGTGTCCGAATTCTGTTGGAGGAAGGACGCCGTAATGACATCTCGTCTGTTGTATCGAGACGAACGTCGAGATGGTGACCACTCCGTGCTGATGTGGGATGATCTCCGATAGTCTTTCACGTTTTATATGAGTTACCGTCAAGACCCTGAAGCTAGGAATTTGGCCTTCGCTTCATTTGCTCGCACTGCGTCTGCTGTATCGAGAAGAATGCTGAGGTGGAGCTGGGATTTTGCCGTCACTCCGCTTTGTTTCGACCATGGGGTCTTTTGTTGACGTTGCGTCTGCATCCTGCCGAGGGAAAAAACGCTGGGGTGACATCACGTCTGCTGTATCAAGACGAACGTCGAGGTGGAGCTGGGATTTTGCCGTTACTCCACTTTGTTTTGACCATGGGGTCTTTTATTGACGTCGCATCTGCATCCTGCTGGACTGCGAAGGAATGCTATTGTTGACATTGCGTCTGCTGTAACGAGACGAATGCTGAGGTGGAGCTGAGATTTTGCCGTCACTCCACTTTATTTCGACCATGAGGTTTTTTGTTGACGTTGCTTCTGCATCCTGTTGGACTGCGAAGGAACGCCATTGTTAACATCTCGTCTGCTGTATCGAAACGAATGCTGAGGTGGAGCTGGGATTTTGCCGTCGCTCCGCTTTGTTTCGACCGTGAGGTCTTTTGTTGATGTTGCATCTGCATCCTGCTGGACTGCGAAGGAACACCATTGTTGACATCTCATCTGCTGTATCGAGACGAATGCTGAGGTGGAGCTGGGATTTTGCCGTCGCTTCGCTTTGTTTCGACTGTGAGGTCTTTTGTTGACGTTGCGTCTGCATCCTTCTGGACTGTGAAGGAGCGCCATTGTTGACATCTCGTCTGCTGTATCGAGACGAATGCTGAGGTGGAGTTGGGATTTTGCCGTCGCTCCGCTTGATGGTGTAACATCTGTGTCATGCTGGAATGAGGAGGCCCACCGTTGTTGGTCTCCAGGCTGCAAATGTGGCCATTGAGATTTGGAACTAGGGACTTTGCCATGGTTCCGTTTCGTTGCGACTCTGAGGTCGATTGTTGACGTCACGTCTGCATCTGGTTGGAGTGAGGAGAAACGCCGTTGGTGATGTCTAAGTTGTCGATGTTGACGTCGAGACCCTGAGGCTAGGGATCTTCCTTTGCTTCATTTGTTGACATTGTGTCTGCAATATTGCGACAAATGTCGAGGTTGTCTCTAGGTTGTCTATGAACCGTCGAAATTTGGCTTCGCTTTCTGATGGAGCCTGTTGGGAAGGTATGGTTCCCTCTTTGTTTATGCCCCTGGATTGTATACAGGGATCGATATTATCTCACCTGTAGGGCAAAAAGTTTCATTCTTTCATCATTTTTTTATTCTTTCCGCGATACTCTATCATTTTTCAGCTTTTTATATCGCGAAAATCATGATTGCCCAATCATTTCGGCTATTTTTCGCAGTGCCCAATCATTTCGGCTATTTTTCTTTTTACTCACTGCTTTTTATTGCGAGTTGCCCAATCATTTCGGTTGTTTTTGTATGCATACATTTTTACTTACTGATTTTGTTGCCAGTTGCCCCATCATTTCGGTTATTTCATATGCATTTTTTTTGCTCGCTGATTTTTTCTCGTGAGTAGGGGATTTAGGATCTGATACCTATCTTAGCATCAGCATCGCTGCGACAGGAATATTGCCAGGAGCGAATCATCATTTGCCGTAAAAGGACTTGGATTTTGATACCGTTTTAGGCATCAGCATCGCTACCACTGGGATATTACCATGAGTGAATCATCATTTGCCTCTGTCGATGTCGAACAAAGGTGGCTTAGCAAATATGGTTAGGATCCTGTCGACTAAGGCTTTTGATTTCATGAGCCGTAATGGTCTCATAAAGGTATTTCTCCCTACAAGTCGTGAGGATCTCATAGGTGCGTTTTCTCCTTAGGAGTCGTGAGGATTTCTAAGCGCATGGTCTCTTATAAGTCGTTGTAGGGTTCCTAGGCACTCCCAAGAGGTCTCACAAGGCATCAACCATGCCAATTTCAAATTTTAACATGCCGAGAAACCCTAAACTATGGATCGTTTGCTAGATGTCTAGGCGAAAAGAAACTAGTTAACAATTAACTAAGAGAATACGGAAATACAACCTTTGTAGATCCGGTCCTCCACCTCCACGGCTCCGAGATGAGGTCCTCTCCGCTGTCCAAATGAAATCCGGGCTCTAGTGTCGACTTCATCGGAGAATGGACGGGCTAGGTCATCGACGACGATGCCGAAGATGATCTACGTCGAGGCATCGCTAAATCAAGCTCCGACTTCACCAAGTCAAGAAACTTGTGAAGAAAACACACTCTACTACTTGGCAAGAGGTAGAGGATGAGGAAATAGGAAGTGGGTAGACTTTAGAATTGGATTTCTCACTCATTTCCATCAATCACCATTGATGGAGCTTGCTATTCTTCATGAAGAATGAAGAAGAAGAAGAGGAAGAAGATGATAAGTGTTATATTATCACTTTTTAAAAAGAATATAATATGAATACTTATCATAAGCCAACCATAGTTTTTTGTAGAGAATAAACCATAGTTAGAATGAAGGGTTAGGGTTAAGCATCAAGACAAAATGGTCACAAGGTCAAAGCTTCATGAAGCTTCAATGTACAAACAAAGAAAGCCACCATTTTCTCTTTATGCAAATTATTTTCCAAAAAGAAATGGATAAATAAATAAGTGAATAAAACAAAACCCTAACCATAATCATGTAACCATGGTTTGATCTTTACACAAACCCTAGTGAGCATGTATCATCAAACATGATACAATCAAGTGCACAAAAAGTATATCACATATACAATGTGCACATCCGAGCGAGAAAATCCATTTAAAGTGAACCAATACTAGTTAATGCAAAGTAATATATCTAATATATAATTATGCATTAAATCATTAAATCAACACTTGATTTAACGATCCGGTCATATCACATATAACCGACTAATATCCAATGTATCGATTTATCGAATCAATCCTTGATTCGATAACTAGGTTATATCGCATACAACCATTCGACACATTCATCGCGAGAATAGAATACGGTATCACATACACGCATTATTCTCGGTCCCGCACATATCTCATATGCGCTCCTATTTCGTTTCGCTTGAGCCAGGAAACCTCTGTGTAGGACTCTAAAGACTCGTCAATACGCCGGCAGCAGATGATGATCATATCAAACGCCCACAAGCCGCAAGCGGTCTGCTAAACGTAACGGCCACCCGGGTATTGAGCGATCTGAAGATCGACGAGCAAGCCCGCTCACACTCCAGTGAATCCGACCAGTAACACTACCGTACAGTCCGGTCTGATCGTCTGATATGTCGCATATCTCGCCTAGGGGTGGTTAACGTCAGACCCCAATAGCTCGATAAGTCGTGTCGATATGAGGTCTATAACACTTCGAGAAACTACTGGTAACACTTACCAGTAAATTTCAGCAACCCTGGCCAGGGATTTCCTGTTATAGCCAATCGAACACAGCGCAACATCAACCCCCTATACCGGGAGAGACGAATCCCCTCCTATAGCTCATTGCCTCCATGTGACTCGGGACTGTACCCAAAAACCACCGTTTTGCACGCCCTCTTGGACGTGGTAAGATGGAAATCAAAGCACAGTGGGAACCACACAAGACTCTATGACGATCTTGGGTCAACAGACTACTCTGTACCAGTGTCACTAGAGAACTGCCATCTGACGTGAGGTATAATACCATCTGGGAGTTCTTGGCGAGTCCGTCCAGTGTACCCAGTCTCTACTGAGCACCCGTATATCATCTCTGATGTCAAACACCGATGGATATGGGATCATCCATCGCCCATCTGTATGGGTCGAGAAGGTATACGCTAGTCTACTCTGGTATATCGATGCCCTGTCTTGATACACCCACGACTAGGGACTTTGAAGGATGTACTTATGGACTACCATGTCCCCACTAGTATGATCCACATCACAGTCCAGGTAGTCAAGTACAGATCCTAAGGGCTTTACCAACATGTAACAGGGAGACAATCAATGTACACGTTAAAGTAAAGTTCAACCAGATAGCATACTATCATGTCGAGCAAGAAAGTCCTCACTATATATATCCCAGCATCCACTACAATATACATCCTATGTATAGTAATGGCCTCTAGGGCATACATATAACTAACAATCTCCCACTTGCACTAGGGCCATCTGTAGCAGTGGTTTGAAGTATCTCATACTCAACCATCCCATAAAAGTCTCTCTCTGGGAACAGGCCTTTGTGAGTGGATCCGCTGTGTTGTCCTCTGAGTCTACTCTCCTAACCTCGATCTCCATGGAGATCAACCATCTCCATGATCAAGTGATACTGCCTTAGAATATGTCTGGATCACTGATGGGACCGGCGTTCCTCGGCATAAGCCACAACTCCATTGTCTCACAATGGTAGGAACGTAGTTCATCTCATGAACCAATATACACCCAAACAGCCTCTTCGGTAGCATCTTAAGTAGCGATGTATCCTGCCTTTATCGTCTAGTATGCCACGGTATCTAGCTTGGAACTCTTCCAACATACCGTCCCTTTACTGAGGGTATAGACAATGCCTGTGACTGACATTCAGTCGTCTTTATCACCCTGGAACCCTTCCAGTGATTCTCCCCAGGATCGGTTGATACCGCCTCACTACAACTAGTGAGAGTCCTAACATCCATTTAGATCTATCTCATAGATCCAAAATCCAGGATTTAGTAGGTATCACTTTGATCCTATATGGAGAATCATTATGATAAGCAGAGATTGATCGAGCGTAGCATAAGAAACTCTTTTCTTATCAAAAGTATGTCATCCACGTACTCTACGAGGATCACCACCATACTCCCTACTACCTTTTTGTTTATACAAGGTTCATCTACCATTTTGATGATGTCAACTTCTTTGACTAACACATCAAAATAGACGTTCCAACTCCGCGATGCCTGCTTTATCCTATAAAGCATCTTGCACACGTTTCCGCTGCTCCCACTGTCTACGAGGCCCTCTGGCTGTGTACTTATAGACGCTCTCTTCTAAATCATCATTTAGAAAAGCAGTCAAGACACCCAACCACCAGATATCGCAGTCATGGTATGTAGCCGAGACAAGTAGGATCTGGATGGACTTAAGCATAGCTGCTTGAAAAGGTTTCATCATTATCCACGCCTGGTCGATGACGAAAAGCTTTAACAAGTCTAGCTTTGAAAGTCTCAACTTTTCCATGTACACCAAGTAATCTTCTCAAGATATACTTGCTCCTGATGGGGATTTAACCCTTTAGATATAGCAACCAAAGTCCATACTTTGTTGGTGTATAAGGATTCCATCTCAGATCGCTAAACATCCAGCCATTCTTACAGAGTCCCACTCCTGATGGCCAGCTCGAAACTAGTTGGGTCATCATCTTATGATGCAATCCTCGCTCCCACTGTCATAGAGAAACCGAAGTATCTCTCAGGTGGGTGAGGAACCCTACTAGATCGGCGGAGAGGCTGAGGTTCGTTGGAATCTACTGAATCCTTTGGTTCTATCAAATCATCAGCTGCAGTTTGTATAGCTGGAACCTTTCCAGTTGTACATAACAGACCTTGCCTCGATCTTGTCCGGATTTTGTTTTTAGACATAGGCCGGACAACCCCAAATCTTAACTAACTTATGACATGGGTTCTTCCTATTCCATATCACATATGAAGTGGTAGGCAACTGATTTGATTGGAACCCTATTCAATAGGTATACAGCTTCTTAAGTGCATAACTCCCAAAAAGGAAATAGGTAACTCAGTAGTACTCATCATAGAGCACACCATATCATATAGGGTGTGATTGCTCCGCCCCGATACACCATCGTGCTATGGTGTATTCGGAGGAGTAATGCTGAGAGAGAATCTCATTCTCCCTTTAGAATAGTCCAGGAATTTCGTGCTCAAGTATTCTCCTCCTTGATCACATCAAAGGACATAATACTTATACCCGTATTGGTTCTCTACTTCTAACTTATATTCTGTGAATATCTCAAAAAGTTCGGACTTGTGTTTCAACAGGAACATAGGTCTGAAACTCGAAAGATCATCAGAGAACGTAATGAAGTATAAAGAACCAGTCCTGGCATGTGTAGACTGGGGACCTACATACATCAACATGTATCATCCCAAGAGTTCATTAACTCTTTCTCTGTTTCCAATAAACAGAGTTGGTGTCATTATATCTTTGTGACATGACTGGCAAGTTTCACAAGATGTAGATTTAAACTGATTTAAATATGCATCTACATGTAACTTCAGCTAGTCGGGTCGCATTGATATGACCTAGTCTACAATGCCTCAAGAAGGATTCGTTCATTTCTGAACTCTTCCTCTTGTGTGTGTTCCATATACTAAGAACTGTAGTTTGATTTAGAACATTAATGCTTTTAGATAACGTGCCTGAACCGATCAACTTTTGATATAGGAAATGTTCAAAACATTATCCAACTATACAAAATTTTATCATTTCTTTACTAATAAAGAGATAGATATGATTTTGTATATCAGGTTCGGTATCTAATAACATTCGTTCAGAATCAATGTATTTGGAATACAGGGTGACAGTGACCAACAGACTTGGCTGCAATACTTGCCCCGTTTTCTGCCTCATGAAACTTATCACCCGTTCTCAGTTCTCTATCTTTCTGTAGCCCTATGCAACAAATTACATATCTGGGATACTGATCCGGTATCAAATACCCAGGACGTAAAGAATACTGAGAAACAGTTCAGTATAATGAACACACCCGAAGATGATGCATCAGCATGCACTTTCTTCGTTTGGGCGGCATAGGAATTCTGGTATTCCCCAATTTCCTGCTCTGTCTTATAACAATTATAAGTTGGAGCGGGACCAACGTTCCCCAGCTCAGTATAACAAGCGGGTTCGGTCAATATTCCGTATTATTATCTTGATTAAGGCGTGATATGGTCGCTACCTGGAGAGAGAGAGAAGAAAACACTCAGCGTGCGCTCTTGCAAGAATAGATTGGTTATTATTTTATCTAATCAGGATGGCTCCCACTGCTTTTTATCAAATCTTCCTTCAAACCCTAAAAGTAAAGACTAGCCGGGATTAATTACACACTACAAGTTCGCCAATCTTTCAGCCAGGCCAGTGTCGGTACTTTGAGGGATGTCCCCCGTGCTTTCGCACGAACCTAATTAATGTAAACCTCGTTTTCCCAGAGGCGTAACCCCGTTGACACCTTTCTAGACACCTACTTGATCGGCTAATTGTAATGTATAAAACTCTCCCAGGAGTAACTCTTACTCGCAGCGGGTATCGGGATCCAACTATCTCATAGAAGGTATGCAATCTCATTGCAAATTTCAACACTTAAAATTCCCGATAATATTTTGCCCCTAGCACCCTATGACCTTGACGGAGGTCAACAAATCATAGGCTACTAGTCAAGTTCAACCCGTCATTTCTTGATTGAATTAAACCCACCCGCACGACCCTTGACGGAGGTCAACAAAGCCGCACGACTACCCTAATCCAATCTGCATCATATGCATAAACAGATAAATACTAGTTAGCTACCGCACACTACGCCTTGACGGAGGTCAACAAACGTAGCACGAATACTAAATAGGACTTATCTGAAATGACGGAGGGCTACGACAGGTTTTTCTGAAAACCTATTGCGTAATGAACTTGATATCGTTGTAGGATCGAATGAATTTTTGAAATGGAGTGCTTTTGAGGCTTTTCTAGTTTTGCTAAAGGAGTCACTCCCGGTGAAGGGATCGTCGGTCCTTTCCTCGTCGAATGAGGTGCAGGATATATCATATATATCACTGTGCAAAGCAAAAACACTTAAAAGCAATCAAAAGACAAACCGAGTGTGTAGCATCTGCCAGTCATTGCTAAAGGAGTCGCTCCCGGTGAAGGGATCTCGGTCCTTTCCTTATCGAATAAGGTGCAGGATATATCACATATACTGCTGTGCAAAGCAAGAACTGTAGCTACCTGTTTTATTTTGAAATTCGATTCTACAACATCTTAGGTTTCTTTTATTTCATTAATCTCATTAATGAAGTCCCATCATTTAAATACCTAAACATCACAGATAAATACGACGTACACTTATGCCATCCGCATTCGCCTCGATATCCCCTCGTGCACCGTTAGGTTAGGTAACTAACGGCAGAGCAGGGCAGGGCTAGCGCGGGTGTAAAACATAAGTAACGCCTATATAATATATCATATATACTATATACTGTATCTATCATAAAGCATCACATGATCACATCACGGATAACGCAGCAGAAGAAACATATGAAATATTGGATATCCTAGGACGTTCGTGTTTTCAATACGAGCCAGTATAAAACACGGATTCCACGGTCGCGATGAATAGCCAAACCCACACCCCTAGACCCCTACGAGAGCGGCAAGCAACCCTACCAATTCTGGAGTTAGGAGACCCGGACTCGACTCCTCGAGTTGGTCTCCCACTGGACTCCAGAACCCGGTTACTTGTGCCCTCCTCCTTGGGTCTATCCTAGTGCGGAAAAGTAAATAATATACAAGAGGTGACAACTTCCGCAACCTGGAAGCGCCCCAATAAAAGAATATTACATACAAGTTTTTACATGAATGAAAATGAAAAAACACTCATCTCACATAAAACCCCCCGGCTATTCAAACACGACGATCCAATATAACATATCCAGCAACACATAACATCACATGTCATCAACGTAAGTAAATATGCGCATCCCAATTGTCGTTGACATATAGCAACGAAACCGGCGATATCACACATTACACTTACGGTCACAGAAAAGAAAGTGTAAAACTACAACAGTTGGAATCCGCAACCTGCATAGACATCGCATGCCTAATCAAATGAATTCCTTAGACATCGCATGCCTAACAATTATAAACCCCTCATTTTAGTCTCATTATCGAAAACTCTTTTCAATATCAAGTCGGGCAATTCAACAAGATTCCCGACATCCTGATCGAATGCTCGTCGCAAACTTCAGTAGGCGGCCGCACCCCCGACGCCGTCGACAAAGTGCACCAAGGCGGAACACCGCTGCCGCGAGCACCCGAACGGATGCTTTCGGCGACGGGGTTCTCCTATAGTCACTTGGTCGGGGCTATGGAGTGAGGCTGTCTATTAAGTTTACCCGGCGAGTATCCGCGTACGCTACGTGATTGCGACGGACTTTTGATCACATCAAAATTCCGTGGCAACCGATCAAGTGAGACTAAACTGCTGTGTTTATAACATTCATTCAGTTATCTCATAATTTCTTGTGAATTCCAATTATTGTATCCCATTCCGGATAAATAGAAAATGTCAAACTTTCCGATCGAACAATCGAACACCCAAGTTTTCCCGATATCGATCAACACATGAAATATGAGTCCAACAACATTCAGTTCGTGCCTCAGTACCAACGGTCCAGCCGTAGAAGGGTCAAGCCAACGCCTCACATGTGGCACGCCGTACTGCCCCAAACCCGAAGGTTCAAAGGGCAGTTCAAGACGGTCACATAATCGAGTTAAGGTTTGTTGTCTTCTAGAGAGACCATCGCGTTACTTGCACTACTTAGAACGTCGTTAAACTACGGAAAAATCCAACACTTGGAAATTTCCCGACAGGGGAAAAATTGGGTATTTATATCCGGTCGAACTTTTTAACATATTCTAAAAATTATCCGGAAAGCCACACAGACAAAATTTGATACCCCGATCGAAACACCGAATCCCCAAAACAAATCCAGAAAATTCAACTCTTGAAAAAATATTAAAAATACCCATAAAAACCAGAACCACTAAATAGGAGTTACTGTGCAAATAAAATGGGGCAATGAGACAATTAGGCCGCGGAACCGCCGCACGAGCCATGCTCGTGCCACGGATCCGCGGCTGTCCAATGGAATTGGCTCATCAAACTTCACCGTAACTCTTAGATATCCCTGCTGGTTTTTCTGCATATTTTTAATGTTGAAAAATCCACGTTTTTAGAAAAAGTCCAGAGAGCAATTTTTTGGGTCGGGTTTCGGTTCGATCGGGTTTCAAATTCCGTCTAGACTTCGCCTAAGGCTCTAGCTAGGCTCTGATACCACTGTAGAGTTCCTAGGCACTCCCAAGAGGTCTCACAAGGCATCAACCATGCCAATTTCAAATTTTAACGTGCCGAGAAACCCTAAACTACGGATCGTTTGCTAGATGTCTAGGCGAAAAGAAACTAGTTAACAATTAACTAAGAGAATACGGAAATACAACGTTTGTAGATCCGGTCCTCCACCTCCACGGCTCCGAGATGAGGTCCTCTCCGCTGTCCAAATGAAATCCGGGCTCTAGTGTCGGCTTCATCGGAGAATGGACGGGCTAGGTCATCGACGACGATGCCGAAGATGATCTACGTCGAGGCATCGCTAAATCAAGCTCCGACTTCACCAAGTCAAGAAACTTGTGAAGAAAACACACTCTACTACTTGGCAAGAGGTAGAGGATGAGGAAATAGGAAGTGGGTAGACTTTAGAATTGGATTTCTCACTCATTTCCATCAATCACCATTGATGGAGCTTGCTATTCTTCATGAAGAATGAAGAAGAAGAAGAGGAAGAAGATGATAAGTGTTATATTATCACTTTTAAAAAAGAATATAATATGAATACTTATCATAAGCCAACCATAGTTTGTTGTAGAGAATAAACCATAGTTAGAATGAAGGGTTAGGGTTAAGCATCAAGACAAAATGGTCACAAGGTCAAAGCTTCATGAAGCTTCAATGTACAAACAAAGAAAGCCACCATTTTCTCTTTATGCAAATTATTTTCAAAAAGAAATGGATAAATAAATAAGTGAATAAAACAAAACCCTAACCATAATCATGTAACCATGGTTTGATCTTTACACAAACCCTAGTGAGCATGTATCATCAAACATGATACAATCAAGTGCACAAAAAGTATATCACATATACAATGTGCACATCCGAGCGAGAAAATCCATTTAAAGTGAACCAATACTAGTTAATGCAAAGTAATATATCTAATATATAATTATGCATTAAATCATTAAATCAACACTTGATTTAACGATCCGGTCATATCACATATAACCGACTAATATCCAATGTATCGATTTATCGAATCAATCCTTGATTCGATAACTAGGTTATATCGCATACAACCATTCGACACATTCATCGCGAGAATAGAATACGGTATCACATACACGCATTATTCTCGGTCCCGCACATATCTCATATGCGCTCCTATTTCGTTTCGCTTGAGCCAGGAAACCTCTGTGTAGGACTCTAAAGACTCGTCAATACGCCGGCAGCAGATGATGATCATATCAAACGCCCACAAGCCGCAAGCGGTCTGCTAAACGTAACGGCCACTCGGGTATTGAGCGATCTGAAGATCGACGAGCAAGCCCGTTCACACTCCAGTGAATCCGACCAGTAACACTACCGTACAGTCCGGTCTGATCGTCTGATATGTCGCATATCTCGCCTAGGGGTGGTTAACGTCAGACCCCAATAGCTCGATAAGTCGTGTCGATATGAGGTCTATAACACTTCGAGAAACTACTGGTAACACTTACCAGTAAATTTCAGCAACCCTGGCCAGGGATTTCCTGTTATAGCCAATCGAACACAGCGCAACATCAACCCCCTATACCGGGAGAGACGAATCCCCTCCTATAGCTCATTGCCTCCATGTGACTCGGGACTGTACCTAAAAACCACCGTTTTGCACGCCCTCTTGGACGTGGTAAGATGGAAATCAAAGCACAGTGGGAACCACACAAGACTCTATGACGATCTTGGGTCAACAGACTACTCTGTACGAGTGTCACTAGAGAACTGCCATCTGACGTGAGGTATAATACCATCTGGGAGTTCTTGGCGAGTCCGTCCAGTGTACCCAGTCTCTACTGAGCACCCGTATATCATCTCTGATGTCAAACACCGATGGATATGGGATCATCCATCGCCCATCTGTATGGGTCGAGAAGGTATACGCTAGTCTACTCTGGTATATCGATGCCCTGTCTTGATACACCCACGACTAGGGACTTTGAAGGATGTACTTATGGACTACCATGTCCCCACTAGTATGATCCACATCACAGTCCAGGTAGTCAAGTACAGATCCTAAGGGCTTTACCAACATGTAACAGGGAGACAATCAATGTACACGTTAAGGTAAAGTTCAACCAGATAGCATACTATCATGTCGAGCAAGAAAGTCCTCACTATATATATCCCAGCATCCACTACAATATACATCCTATGTATAGTAATGGCCTCTAGGGCATACATATAACTAACAATCTCCCACTTGCACTAGGGCCATCTGTAGCAGTGGTTTGAAGTATCTCATACTCAACCATCCCATAAAAGTCTCTCTCTGGGAACAGGCCTTTGTGAGTGGATCCGCTGTGTTGTCCTCTGAGTCTACTCTCCTAACCTCGATCTCCCTGGAGATCAACCATCTCCATGATCAAGTGATACTGCCTTAGAATATGTCTGGATCACTGATGGGACCGGCGTTCCTCGGCATAAGCCACAACTCCATTGTCTCACAATGGTAGGAACGTAGTTCATCTCATGAACCAATATACACCCAAACAGCCTCTTCGGTAGCATCTTAAGTAGCGATGTATCCTGCCTTTATCGTCTAGTATGCCACGGTATCTAGCTTGGAACTCTTCCAACATACCGTCCCTTTACTGAGGGTATAGACAATGCCTGTGACTGACATTCAGTCGTCTTTATCACCCTGGAACCCTTCCAGTGATTCTCCCCAGGATCGGTTGATACCGCCTCACTACAACTAGTGAGAGTCCTAACATCCATTTAGATCTATCTCATAGATCCAAAATCCAGGATTTAGTAGGTATCACTTTGATCCTATATGGAGAATCATTATGATAAGCGGAGATTGATCGAGCGTAGCATAAGAAACTCTTTTCTTATCAAAAGTATGTCATCCACGTACTCTACGAGGATCACCACCATACTCCCTACTACCTTTTTGTTTATACAAGGTTCATCTACCATTTTGATGATGTCAACTTCTTTGACTAACACATCAAAATAGACGTTCCAACTCCGCGATGCCTGCTTTATCCTATAAAGCATCTTGCACACGTTTCCGCTGCTCCCACTGTCTACGAGGCCCTCTGGCTGTGTACTTATAGACGCTCTCTTCTAAATCATCATTTAGAAAAGCAGTCAAGACACCCAACCACCAGATATCGCAGTCATGGTATGTAGCCGAGACAAGTAGGATCTGGATGGACTTAAGCATAGCTGCTTGAAAAGGTTTCATCATTATCCACGCCTGGTCGATGACGAAAAGCTTTAACAAGTCTAGCTTTGAAAGTCTCAACTTTTCCATGTACACCAAGTAATCTTCTCAAGATATACTTGCTCCTGATGGGGATTTAACCCTTCAGATATAGCAACCAAAGTCCATACTTTATTGGTGTATAAGGATTCCATCTCAGATCGCTAAACATCCAGCCATTCTTACAGAGTCCCACTCCTGATGGCCAGCTCGAAACTAGTTGGGTCATCATCTTATGATGCAATCCTCGCTCCCGCTGTCATAGAGAAACCGAAGTATCTCTCAGGTGGGTGAGGAACCCTACTAGATCGGCGGAGAGGCTGAGGTTCGTTGGAATCTACTGAATCCTTTGGTTCTATCAAATCATCAGCTGCAGTTTGTATAGCTGGAACCTTTCCAGTTGTACATAACAGACCTTGCCTCGATCTTGTCCGGATTTTGTTTTTAGACATAGGCCGGACAACCCCAAATCTTAACTAACTTAAGACATGGGTTCTTCCCATTCCATATCACATATGAAGTGGTAGGCAACTGATTTGATTGGAACCCTATTCAATAGGTATACAGCTTCTTAAGTGCATAACTCCCAAAAAGGAAATAGGTAACTCAGTAGTACTCATCATAGAGCACACCATATCATATAGGGTGTGATTGCTCCGCCCCGATACACCATCGTGCTATGGTGTATTCGGAGGAGTAATGCTGAGAGAGAATCTCATTCTCCCTTTAGAATAGTCCAGGAATTTCGTGCTCAAGTATTCTCCTCCTTGATCACATCAAAGGACATAATACTTATACCCGTATTGGTTCTCTACTTCTAACTTATATTCTGTGAATATCTCAAAAAGTTCGGACTTGTGTTTCAACAGGAACATAGGTCTGAAACTCGAAAGATCATCAGAGAACGTAATGAAGTATAAAGAACCAGTCCTGGCATGTGTAGACTGGGGACCTACATACATCAACATGTATCATCCCAAGAGTTCATTAACTCTTTCTCTGTTTCCAATAAACAGAGTTGGTGTCATTATATCTTTGTGACATGACTGGCAAGTTTCACAAGATGTAGATTTAAACTGATTTAAATATGCATCTACATGTAACTTCAGCTAGTCGGGTCGCATTGATATGACCTAGTCTACAATGCCTCAAGAAGGATTCGTTCATTTCTGAACTCTTCCTCTTGTGTGTGTTCCATATACTAAGAACTGTAGTTTGATTTAGAACATTAATGCTTTTAGATAACGTGCCTGAACCGATCAACTTTTGATATAGGAAATGTTCAAAACATTATCCAACTATACAAAATTTTATCATTTCTTTACTAATAAAGAGATAGATATGATTTTGTATATCAGGTTCGGTATCTAATAACATTCGTTCAGAATCAATGTATTTGGAATACAGGGTGACAGTGACCAACAGACTTGGCTGCAATACTTGCCCCGTTTTCTGCCTCATGAAACTTATCACCCGTTCTCAGTTCTCTATCTTTCTGTAGCCCTATGCAACAAATTACATATCTGGGATACTGATCCGGTATCAAATACCCAGGACGTAAAGAATACTGAGAAACAGTTCAGTATAATGAACACACCCGAAGATGATGCATCAGCATGCACTTTCTTCGTTTGGGCGGCATAGGAATTCTGGTATTCCCCAATTTCCTGCTCTGTCTTATAACAATTATAAGTTGGAGCGGGACCAACGTTCCCCAGCTCAGTATAACAAGCGGGTTCGGTCAATATTCCGTATTATTATCTTGATTAAGGCGTGATATGGTCGCTACCTGGAGAGAGAGAGAAGAAAACACTCAGCGTGCGCTCTTGCAAGAATAGATTGGTTATTATTTTATCTAATCAGGATGGCTCCCACTGCTTTTTATCAAATCTTCCTTCAAACCCTAAAAGTAAAGACTAGCCGGGATTAATTACACACTACAAGTTCGCCAATCTTTCAGCCAGGCCAGTGTCGGTACTTTGAGGGATGTCCCCCGTGCTTTCGCACGAACCTAATTAATGTAAACCTCGTTTTCCCAGAGGCGTAACCCCGTTGACACCTTTCTAGACACCTACTTGATCGGCTAATTGTAATGTATAAAACTCTCCCAGGAGTAACTCTTACTCGCAGCGGGTATCGGGATCCAACTATCTCATAGAAGGTATGCAATCTCATTGCAAATTTCAACACTTAAAATTCCCGATAATATTTTGCCCCTAGCACCCTATGACCTTGACGGAGGTCAACAAATCATAGGCTACTAGTCAAGTTCAACCCGTCATTTCTTGATTGAATTAAACCCACCCGCACGACCCTTGACGGAGGTCAACAAAGCCGCACGACTACCCTAATCCAATCTGCATCATATGCATAAACAGATAAATACTAGTTAGCTACCGCACACTACGCCTTGACGGAGGTCAACAAACGTAGCACGAATACTAAATAGGACTTATCTGAAATGACGGAGGGCTACGACAGGTTTTTCTGAAAACCTATTGCGTAATGAACTTGATATCGTTGTAGGATCGAATGAATTTTTGAAATGGAGTGCTTTTGAGGCTTTTCTAGTTTTGCTAAAGGAGTCACTCCCGGTGAAGGGATCGTCGGTCCTTTCCTCGTCGAATGAGGTGCAGGATATATCATATATATCACTGTGCAAAGCAAAAACACTTAAAAGCAATCAAAAGACAAACCGAGTGTGTAGCATCTGCCAGTCATTGCTAAAGGAGTCGCTCCCGGTGAAGGGATCTCGGTCCTTTCCTTATCGAATAAGGTGCAGGATATATCACATATACTGCTGTGCAAAGCAAGAACTGTAGCTACCTGTTTTATTTTGAAATTCGATTCTACAACATCTTAGGTTTCTTTTATTTCATTAATCTCATTAATGAAGTCCCATCATTTAAATACCTAAACATCACAGATAAATACGACGTACACTTATGCCATCCGCATTCGCCTCGATGTCCCCTCGTGCACCGTTAGGTTAGGTAACTAACGGCAGAGCAGGGCAGGGCTAGCGCGGGTGTAAAACATAAGTAACGCCTATATAATATATCATATATACTATATACTGTATCTATCATAAAGCATCACATGATCACATCACGGATAACGCAGCAGAAGAAACATATGAAATATTGGATATCCTAGGACGTTCGTGTTTTCAATACGAGCCAGTATAAAACACGGATTCCACGGTCGCGATGAATAGCCAAACCCACACCCCTAGACCCCTACGAGAGCGGCAAGCAACCCTACCAATTCTGGAGTTAGGAGACCCGGACTCGACTCCTCGAGTTGGTCTCCCACTGGACTCCAGAACCCGGTTACTTGTGCCCTCCTCCTTGGGTCTATCCTAGTGCGGAAAAGTAAATAATATACAAGAGGTGACAACTTCCGCAACCTGGAAGCGCCCCAATAAAAGAATATTACATACAAGTTTTTACATGAATGAAAATGAAAAAACACTCATCTCACATAAAACCCCCCGGCTATTCAAACACGACGATCCAATATAACATATCCAGCAACACATAACATCACATGTCATCAACGTAAGTAAATATGCGCATCCCAATTGTCGTTGACATATAGCAACGAAACCGGCGATATCACACATTACACTTACGGTCACAGAAAAGAAAGTGTAAAACTACAACAGTTGGAATCCGCAACCTGCATAGACATCGCATGCCTAATCAAATGAATTCCTTAGACATCGCATGCCTAACAATTATAAACCCCTCATTTTAGTCTCATTATCGAAAACTCTTTTCAATATCAAGTCAGGCAATTCAACAAGATTCCCGACATCCTGATCGAATGCTCGTCGCAAACTTCAGTAGGCGGCCGCACCCCCGACGCCGTCGACAAAGTGCACCAAGGCGGAACACCGCTGCCGCGAGCACCCGAACGGATGCTTTCGGCGACGGGGTTCTCCTATAGTCACTTGGTCGGGGCTATGGAGTGAGGCTGTCTATTAAGTTTACCCGGCGAGTATCCGCGTACGCTACGTGATTGCGACGGACTTTTGATCACATCAAAATTCCGTGGCAACCGATCAAGTGAGACTAAACTGCTGTGTTTATAACATTCATTCAGTTATCTCATAATTTCTTGTGAATTCCAATTATTGTATCCCATTCCGGATAAATAGAAAATGTCAAACTTTCCGATCGAACAATCGAACACCCAAGTTTTCCCGATATCGATCAACACATGAAATATGAGTCCAACAACATTCAGTTCGTGCCTCAGTACCAACGGTCCAGCCGTAGAAGGGTCAAGCCAACGCCTCACATGTGGCACGCCGTACTGCCCCAAACCCGAAGGTTCAAAGGGCAATTCAAGACGGTCACATAATCGAGTTAAGGTTTGTTGTCTTCTAGAGAGACCATCGCGTTACTTGCACTACTTAGAACGTCGTTAAACTACGGAAAAATCCAACACTTGGAAATTTCCCGACAGGGGAAAAATTGGGTATTTATATCCGGTCGAACTTTTTAACATATTCTAAAAATTATCCGGAAAGCCACACAGACAAAATTTGATACCCCGATCGAAACACCGAATCCCCAAAACAAATCCAGAAAATTCAACTCTTGAAAAAATATTAAAAATACCCATAAAAACCAGAACCACTAAATAGGAGTTACTGTGCAAATAAAATGGGGCAATGAGACAATTAGGCCGCGGAACCGCCGCACGAGCCATGCTCGTGCCACGGATCCGCGGCTGTTCAATGGAATTGGCTCATCAAACTTCACCGTAACTCTTAGATATCCCTGCTGGTTTTTCTGCATATTTTTAATGTTGAAAAATCCACGTTTTTAGAAAAAGTCCAGAGAGCAATTTTTTGGGTCGGGTTTCGGTTCGATCGGGTTTCAAATTCCGTCTAGACTTCGCCTAAGGCTCTAGCTAGGCTCTGATACCACTGTAGAGTTCCTAGGCACTCCCAAGAGGTCTCACAAGGCATCAACCATGCCAATTTCAAATTTTAACGTGCCGAGAAACCCTAAACTACGGATCGTTTGCTAGATGTCTAGGCGAAAAGAAACTAGTTAACAATTAACTAAGAGAATACGGAAATACAACGTTTGTAGATCCGGTCCTCCACCTCCACGGCTCCGAGATGAGGTCCTCTCCGCTGTCCAAATGAAATCCGGGCTCTAGTGTCGGCTTCATCGGAGAATGGACGGGCTAGGTCATCGACGACGATGCCGAAGATGATCTACGTCGAGGCATCGCTAAATCAAGCTCCGACTTCACCAAGTCAAGAAACTTGTGAAGAAAACACACTCTACTACTTGGCAAGAGGTAGAGGATGAGGAAATAGGAAGTGGGTAGACTTTAGAATTGGATTTCTCACTCATTTCCATCAATCACCATTGATGGAGCTTGCTATTCTTCATGAAGAATGAAGAAGAAGAAGAGGAAGAAGATGATAAGTGTTATATTATCACTTTTTAAAAAGAATATAATATGAATACTTATCATAAGCCAACCATAGTTTGTTGTAGAGAATAAACCATAGTTAGAATGAAGGGTTAGGGTTAAGCATCAAGACAAAATGGTCACAAGGTCAAAACTTCATGAAGCTTCAATGTACAAACAAAGAAAGCCACCATTTTCTCTTTATGCAAATTATTTTCCAAAAAGAAATGGATAAATAAATAAGTGAATAAAACAAAACCCTAACCATAATCATGTAACCATGGTTTGATCTTTACACAAACCCTAGTGAGCATGTATCATCAAACATGATACAATCAAGTGCACAAAAAGTATATCACATATACAATGTGCACATCCGAGCGAGAAAATCCATTTAAAGTGAACCAATACTAGTTAATGCAAAGTAATATATCTAATATATAATTATGCATTAAATCATTAAATCAACACTTGATTTAACGATCCGGTCATATCACATATAACCGACTAATATCCAATGTATCGATTTATCGAATCAATCCTTGATTCGATAACTAGGTTATATCGCATACAACCATTCGACACATTCATCGCGAAAATAGAATACGGTATCACATACACGCATTATTCTCGGTCCCGCACATATCTCATATGCGCTCCTATTTCGTTTCGCTTGAGCCAGGAAACCTCTGTGTAGGACTCTAAAGACTCGTCAATACGCCGGCAGCAGATGATGATCATATCAAACACCCACAAACCGCAAGCGGTCTGCTAAACGTAACGGCCACCCGGGTATTGAGCGATCTGAAGATCGACGAGCAAGCCCGCTCACACTCCAGTGAATCCGACCAGTAACACTACCGTACAGTCCGGTCTGATCGTCTGATATGTCGCATATCTCGCCTAGGGGTGGTTAACGTCAGACCCCAATAGCTCGATAAGTCGTGTCGATATGAGGTCTATAACACTTCGAGAAACTACTGGTAACACTTACCAGTAAATCTCAGCAACCCTGGCCAGGGATTTCCTGTTATAGCCAATCGAACACAGCGCAACATCAACCCCCTATACCGGGAGAGACGAATCCCCTTCTATCGCTCATTGCCTCCATGTGACTCGGGACTGTACCCAAAAACCACCGTTTTGCACGCCCTCTTGGACGTGGTAAGATGGAAATCAAAGCACAGTGGGAACCACACAAGACTCTATGACGATCTCGGGTCAACAGACTACTCTGTACCAGTGTCACCAGAGAACTGCCATCTGACGTAAGGTATAATACCATCTGGGAGTTCTCGGCGAGTCCGTCCAGTGTACCCAGTCTCTACTGAGCACCCGTATATCATCTCTGATGTCAAACACCGATGGATATGGGATCATCCATCGCCCATCTGTATGGGTCGAGAAGGTATACGCTAGTCTACTCTGGTATATCGATGCCCTGTCTTGATACACCCACGACTAGGGACTTTGAAGGATGTACTTATGGACTACCATGTCCCCACTAGTATGATCCGCATCACAGTCCAGGTAGTCAAGTACAGATCCTAAGGGCTTTACCAACATGTAACAGGGAGACAATCAGTGTACACGTTAAGGTAAAGTTCAACCAGATAGCATACTATCATGTCGAGCAAGAAAGTCCTCACTATATATGTACCAGCATCCACTACAATATACATCCTATGTATAGTAATGGCCTCTAGGGCATACATATAACTAACAGTCGTAAGGATCTTACAAAAGTGCTTTCTCCTTATAAGTCGAGAGGACTTATAAGGGCTGTTCACCGTGTAAACATATCCCTAGTCACAGATGGGACTTTGTTAGGGAAATGTTTATTCGCGCTCATGGATTGTATACAAGGGTCAATACTGAACCGCTTGTAGGGCAGTATTGGAGGTTGTGGGGTGTGTGTGTACTTAAGAACAGGTTCAGATCCCTGTAACTTAAGACTTTTGAATCTTATGAGCCGTGAGGGTCTCATAAGAGGGTTCTCCTTACGAGTCGTGAGGATCTCGCAAGTGTAATTTCTCCTTAGGAATCGTGAGGACCCCTAAGTGTGTTGTTCCCTTGTGAGTCGTAAGGATCTCACGCGGGTGGTTTCTCCTCACAAGGTCGAGAGGATCTTGCAAGTGTCTTTTAACGAGGTTGCGCCCTTTCGGGTTCTCACAAACACTCGCTGGTAGCCCTGCTATTTTTACTCACGGAGCCCTCCCGGGTTTTCATCCGTGCCCATTTTATTTATAAACATACCGTTTTTTTTGTTTTTTTTGTTTTTTTTACGAGTCTGCACCCTTTCGGGTTTTCACAAATATCGCCGGTAGTCCTGCTGTTTTTACTCACGGCGCCTTTTCGGGTTTTCATCCGTGCCCATCTCGCTTGTGGACGTACCGTTTTTTTTATTTTTACGAGTCTGCGCCCTTTCGGGTTTTCACAAAAATCGCCGGTAGTCCTGCTGTTTTTACTCACGGCGCCCATTCGGGTTTTCATCCGTACCCATCTCGCTTGTGGACGTACCGTTTTTTTTTACCACGTCAGCCTGAAGATGCCGCGGGTTGGGAGTAGTTTAACGACGTTTCGGTCATAGGTCAACGTATGATTACGCAGCTAGATTTTGCCGCAAATCTTCGCATGTTTTGTGCCGGAGGTGGATTCCTTGAAGAGAGGGCTGAGGGCAATTTCTTCGTCAGAGTCGCTTCCAAATGTGATAACTTGCGATCCCTTGGTGTCGGCTATGCGACAGTTGCCAGCAGCTCTTTCGCGCTCATCTGTCTTGCTTTTCTGTTCCCGACGAGTCTTGCGCTTTACTCGTTGAACGTGTCATCGATGGGCAACATATCCCTGCCACCAGTTTTTAAAGGCTATGCACTCCTCGGTGGGGTGTGCAGTCCTCTGATGGTATAAGCAGAAGTTAGCATGTATGTCCGCTTCATCAAGACGTATATTGACAGGGGAATTTATTTTGAGAGAGAGCAACTTCATTCCTATTGCCAGGGCCCTAGCGAATTGATTCCTTACTTTAAGCTTGCTTTTGCTGGCGATAGGGATGCTTTGCTCCAGCCGGGGTGTCTCGACCTTTTCCTCCAGTCGTCGGCGTTTGGCACTTTCAAATATAGCCAGTTCACGCTATCGATTGGCTTTGCTTTCCTGACGGGCTTCGTTTAGGAATGCATCAATCATTTCGTCTGATGGTCCTAGAAGTTCAGGCTCAAGATTTGCCCATGGTTTTTCTACATCCAAAGCTTCTTCACCGTTTATTAATGAGTGAGAGATCACATGACAACTTGCTACATAATTCTCAGACTCATCCGACGAGTCTTCTCCATTGTTATTGTTTACCCCAATCAGAGCAAAGCTCTATTCAAATTCCAAGGCGGGAAACGAAGCAACGCTTCTGTTTCCCCCAATCAGAGCAAAGCTCTGTTTTGAAAATTAAAGTGAAAATTAAAATTAAAATAAATGAAGCAACGCTTCAGCTGACTTGCGCTCTGCGCAGTGCGCCACGTGGCAGCGCAGTTGCGCTGCGCTCTGCTCTACGCGCCACGTGTCAGCGCAGTTGCGCTGCGCGCCACGTGTCAGCGCAGTTGCGCTGCGCGACACGTATCAGCGCTGGTGCATCTGCGCCAAACAGAATTAAAATTCCAGTAAGATCTTTCTGACCTTGTTAAAACAAGAAGATTGTCTTCTGTAAAACAGAAGCCCTTGGATAAAAGATCCAACGGTGGGGAAAACTCCCCAAATCACTCAGAGAATGGTCTCTTTAATAAATTTAACAAACTAATTGGTACTAAAAAAGGCCCCCAGACCCCAACACAGAAGGAGAGAGAGAAAAACAGAGAACTCCTCTGAAGAAAATTTTGAGAAGAGCTCAGAAAAAGAAAAGGTAAAAACCTCTGAATAAAAGAAGAAGTTTCTTCTAAAAAGATCATTGATCTAAGAACAAGATCAAAGATCTTCAATAAAAAAAAATATAATAATAATAAAGGTATTGCCTTTTGTTGAACCCTCGGTTCTGGAATCTTTGGATTCTTTTTTTTGATCTAAAATTGATCAGAATAATAAAACAGTGCCATGCACTTGCAAAATCTGCACTGTTGCGCCCTCGGGTTGGCGCAAGCCACCAGAGAGCGCCACGTGTCAGCCCCAGAATTACTTACGCCATGCGCTTTTAAAATAGAGCACTGCTCTCATGAATTGGTGCAACCCACCAGGGTGTGCCACGTGTCAGAAGCGCAACAGCGCAGCGCACTGTGCTTGCGCTCACCAGAGCGTGACACGTGTCACCTCCATATAGACTTGCGCCTTGCGCTCCTCAATTGGTGCAAAACGCCTGACCAGCCACGTGGCACTCTGTCAAACTAATTAATGCAGCGCATTAGTAAAGGGTAGAGCCCAACTTAAAAGGCCTAAACAGGCCAGAATAAAATGCAGTGCATTATTAACAGGGGCAGAGCTCTAATAAAGGCCTACTAGGCTAAATATGAATAAAAATGTTGGACTTAGCCCATTTCTGGCCGTAAGTCCTCAAATTAAATTGACTGAGCATGGCTGCTCTCTTAAATCAATTCACACTTGGTTCAAGGGTACATCTCTGAACTCCTCTGACACCTGTCGTTGTAATTCTTCAACGTCGTCAGAGAGGTGATGGGTCCTACGGCCATACATTCAATGGACCCCCATGTCCCTAAACTGGAACATGGACCACCATGTCCCTAAACTGGCAATGGACCACTATGTCCCTAAACTGGAACAATAGAGTCCAAATGCTCTTTTGTCGGATCTAAACGATCCCGTTAAGTTGATCTTAGTCTCAAATTAGACTAACGTATCCTTAACAAATGTTTAAGTTGATCTTAGTCTCAAATAGGTCTAACGTATCTTTAAACCCTCAAACAGACTTTAGTGCCAAACTGGACTATAGGTCTCCCAACCAACTTTGGTTCAAGGGTACATCTCTGAACTCCTCTGATATCTGTCGTTGTAATCCTTCAACGTCGTCAGAGAGGTGACGGGTCCCGACGGCCATACATACCATGGACCTCTATGTCCCTAAACTGGAACATGGACCACTATGTCCCTAAACTGGAACGATAGAGCCCAAATGCTCTCTTATCGGATCCAAACGATCCCGTTAAGTTGATCTTAGTCTGGAGATTAGGCTAACGTATCCTTAACAAACGTTTGAGTTGATCTTAGCCTCAAATATGGCTAACGTGTCCTCAAACCAAAACCCCAAACCCAAATCTAAGTAAATACAGATTTGGACTAATCCACGTCCTACGGGCGACGGCATAACTTAGTCTCCGTATACAATCCACGGGCATCCACAAACAAAACAAACACACACGACACGAAGTGAAATTCTGGAGAAGGAGAAAGTTATTACCGCGATGCGGTAGCGTAATTAACTGCAGGGGCTTGCGCCTTCAGGGAATAGCGTCCCCACAATCAAAAACCCCTCAAGCGAGGGGGAATCTGACGAAGTCTGCTACATCGGCCGCATCCGTCCAAACCTCTGATATACGGTGCCATAAATCAATTTGGCATCTTCAGAGAGGTGGACGGATAAAACCAAATAGCATCTGCCCCGAATCACAGGCGAGACGTCCATGTCCTGGCCGCCGTTCGGAGGGCAACAGATTCTGGCACGCCCGGTGGGACCTTTTCCTCTTTCCACTCCACACTTCGTGTGTCGTGTTCGCGAACGAATCGCGGTTTGCTGTGGTTGCCTGTGGATTCGAGGTACTAAGATTTGGTGTCTTGCTCCGTGCAGAAAACAGAAGATCAATGGCTTCAAACTGCACTACCTGCAACTGCAACTCTCGCTCCGTCCCTGCTGAAGGAGTGACTTACGGGCCCCAAGCGGCCTCTCTTTTCAAGATGCCAGTGGAGCAGGTAACTCAAGCCACCACTGGACTATTCTTCGGGACCATGCTCCCACCGATGAGCTTCAATGCCCCAATGACGTTGCAAGAAGTCCCAAAGAAGTCGGTCTTTGATCGACTTACCACTGCCACAGCCCCTCTCAACGGGTCGCCCAACTTCAATACTTCAGTTTTCAACAGACTGGGCCAGAACGTCTACAAGCCCGCGATACCCGAAGCTGCCATCCCAAGGCGGATAGCCATCCCGGCTCAAGCGGACGAAATCATTAGAAAGGATCCTCCTTCCAAGAAGTCAGTTTTTACAAGGCTGGCCATTCCGGTTGCTGCTCCAGGCAAGGTCCTCAAAGCTGCTTCCCCTGCCTATAGGTCTGTCTTTGACAGATTAGACATTGCTTCTCGACGGGTGTCAGTCTTCGACAGGCTAGCACCAATAACAGTCTTTCCTCAAAGCAGGGGGCACGACGAAGTCACCCTTGTAGCTAAAACAACTCCATCCGCAAGACACGCTCGACGTCGCCACTGGCACCGAGCGAGGAAGGCTGAGGGAAATTCCCCCTCTGGGATAACTCCGCCAGCTCCAACGGTGGGGATCGATGCTGCTGTTCCAACCGGGAACAGCTTTGAATTGCTGAACACGGTGCGCAGAAACTCTCCTACCGCGGTGCTGAAGCGAACTCTTTCACCTGTGGAGAATTCTCCAGAGAAGAAGTTAGAGCAGCCCCCTCAACGGCTATCCTCTGAAATTTACAAAGTTTGGAAACGTGTCCAAGAGTCAGTGATTGATGAAAACTATCTCCGCCGACAGAAAAAGATGAAGGTTCGGCAGGAGAAGGATTACTCTATCAAGCCAAAAAAAGCAACAGCTGACTGGGTGCCCACTGCAACGGCTCTCTCAACATCAATCACTCAAAAGAAAAGGAGGCCGCAAAAAGCCCCTGTGAACAAGGCGAGCCATAAAAGCGCTGAACACAAACGCCCAGGGCTAGGGGCATGGTGGTACATACTGTTTACATGGCTTCCGGAAAAGAGGAAAGTCGCACTTCGACGGGCCACCGACTGCTCATCCGATCAATAACAAGGGCTCAGGAGCAACAACAGCAGAAGCTTCAGGAGATGGTAACTGCAATGACCGCACTTACCGGGCCAAAAGAAAGCCCGGAGGCGTCATCGGAACAACGCCACAAGCAAGAAACTGATGTCGAGTTCCTTCGGAGAATGCTTGAAAAGAAGGATAAAGAGGCCGCGGAACAAGCGGCCAATATAAAACAAATGGCGCTTCTTTTCCAAGATATGGTAGGAATGATGTTACAGCAGGATCCTTCAGCTGAAGACCCTCCGACCATTACTGAAGACGATAAAGAGGAGACATCTAATCCTCCTCCGGCTCTTTCAGCAGCCAAGGAAGAAACCATTTCCAAGGCCGCACTGGATGACTATATAGCTCAGCAAATACGAGCTCATCAGGCAAGTAAAGCGGCTAGGCAAGTTGTTAAAACTGGACGGCCCTATTCGGGCTGGTACGACCAAATCAGTTACCCCCCGGGATATATGTTCCCTAAGTTCCATGTATATAGAGGGACTGGGAATCCACATCAGTATGTCGCTCAATTCAGGGCCTTATGCGGCAACACAGGAGGCGACGACAAACTGTTGCTTCGCCAGTTCGTCGGCAGCTTAGCGGAAACAGCCTTTGAATGGTATTCGGAGCTACCTAAAGACTCTGTCAAAACGTTTGCGGAGATGGAGCTACTATTTACACAAAGATTCGCGAGTGCTAGTGAACGCACCCCGATAACAGCACTGATAAATGCCAGGATAAGGCCAGGCGAAACGTGGGTCCAATACGCAACACGATGGCGGAACCTATGGTCGAAATGCGAACAATGCATAGAAGAGGCACCTGCGGTAGGCATGTTTGTGGGCACTCTTGATCCGCAAGCGACCATCTCGCAATTCATGATGTTCTTCAGGCCGACCACCTTCCAGGCCTTGATCGACAAATTAGCCCAAATGGACCAGATGGGCTATGGACCGTCTCCTCCAAAACCAGACTCTCGAAATGGAAAAGGAAAAAGGAAAGTGATCGTCGTCGTCAATGCTCAACAGCAGCCGAGCAGCTCAAAGCCGGTCGTTCGTCAAAATAACGTGCGTCCACGCCCATCCCTCGAGGAGAGACTAGGACGTCCTTACTCGTTTCTTCAGAATAAAACGAGAAGACTGTTTGAGCTGGCAGTACGCAGCAGACTCATCAATCTGTCGAATCCAAAACGTCCGTCGCAGCCAGGTGATCTCAGTAATCCCGACTATTGCCCTTACCACCAAACGGTAAGTCACCAGATCGAGGATTGTTTCGTCTTTAAGGGATGGATCGAGGATCAGTACCTACAAGGCAAGTTCGCGCTGTCTGAAAACTGGAAGGTAAACCCACCACAGCCGCAGACTCCAAAGAAGACGGACACGCCGGGGGCAACTTGTTCTTTTGTCGAGGACGAAAACGATAGAGAAGACTCACCAGGTGAATCCGAAGACTGCATAATGACTTGTCATGTGATCTCTCACTCATTGGCGGATGGTGAAGAGGCTCCTTGCGCCGAGAAACCGAGGGCGAACCCTGAACCAGAAATTCCGCAGCCGTCAGACGAGTTGATCGATGCCTTCCTGAATGAGATTCGTCTGAAAGTTAAAGCCAATCAAGAGCATGGGATGGCCATACTGGACGGAACCAAACACCGCCGACTAGACGAAAGAGTCAAGACACTCCCGTCAAATCAAAAGACATCCACTGCCGATAAAAACAAATTCAAGACGAGGAAAAGGTTTGCTAAGGCCATATCAATGGGAATGAAGCTACCACCCTTTGAAGGAAACACTCTTGACGGAGTAGAGATACATCCTAACTACTGCTTGTACCATCAGAGGATCATACATCCTACCGAAGACTGCGACTCCTTTAAGTGTTGGTGGCAAGGGTATGTCACTCAAAAGCAACACTTCAACAAGACAAGGCGTGAAGCTCGTAGACATCAGAAAAATGTGATAGATGAGCACAAAAGAGCCGCCGCCGACTGTCATATAGCCGACTCCAAGGGATCAAAAATTATCACCTTTGGAAGCGACTCTGACGAAGAAGCTGCCTTCAACCCTCTCCTCAAGGAATCCATTTCAAAGATGAAAGAATTGAGAAGTTGCGAGGACGTTCAGCCATGCAATCGCACGCTACTCGAAAAAAATCTCGGCCCCGCAAACAAAGGATCGAGCAAAAAGGATAAAGGAAAGGAAAAAATAGCCCTCGTAGCCGACACTCAACAACAATCGAGTGGCCCTAGACCGGTTGTTTGCCGAAACAACAAGTGGCAACCCCTCCATGAAAAGTTGAAACGTCCTTACTCGTTTCCTCAAGATAAAACAAGGAGACTGTTCGAGCTGGCAGTGCGCGACAGATTCATCAATCTGCCGAGTCCAAAACGTCCTTTGCGGCCAGGCGATGTCAACAGTTCTAATTATTGCCCTTATCACCAAGTATTGGGACATCCGATCGAAAACTGTTACGTCTTCAAAAACTGGGTCAAAGACCAATACCAACAGGGCAGGTTCATCATCTCCGAAAACTGGAAGGTGAGCCCGCCACAACCGCACGCTCCGAGAAAGATAGATACGCCGGGAGCATCATGCTCAGTCATAGAGAAAGCCCTGTAGACCGAATAGTCAGTAAAGTAAAGATTCGCCTCAAATACGGCGACGGCGGACCGAAACATCCTTAAACTAATGATGGACCGCAATGTCCTAAAACTTGCAAACGACCGAAACGTCTTTAAATTAATACCGCAGCGTCCTTAGGCTGACGAGATGAATAAAAAAAATAAAAATATATATATATAAAAAAAACAAAAAAAAACGGTATGTCCATAAGCAAAATGGGCACGGATGAAAACCCGAAAGGGCGCCGTGAGTAAAAACAGCAGGGCTACCGGCGAGTCTTGTGAAAACCCGAAAGGGCGCAACCTCGTTAGAAAAAAGAATAAAAAGAATAAAAAAAACGGTATGTCCATAAGCAAAATGGGCACGGATGAAAACCCAAAAGGGCTCCGTGAGTAAAAACAGCAGGACTGCCGGCGAGTGTTTGTGAAAACCCGAAAGGGCGCAACCTCGTTAAAGGACACTTACAAGGTCCTCTCGACCTTGTAAGAAGAAGTCACCCGCGTGAGATCCTTACGACTCACAAAGGAGCAACACACTTAGAATCCTCACGATTCCTAAGGAGAAAATACACTTGCGAGATCATCACGACTCGTAAGGAGAACTCTCTTAAGGGACCCTCACGGCTCATAAGATTTGAAAGTCTTAAGTTACAGAGACCTAAACCTGTACTTAAGCAACCTCCACAACTTTCGATATTGCCCTACAAGTGGCTCAGCACTGACCCTTGTATACAATCCACGGACACGAATAAACATTTCCCTAACCAAGTTCCACCCGTGGCTAGGGATATGTCCATATGGTGAACAACCCTTATAAGTCCTCTCGACTGATAAGGAGAAAACCCTTTTGTAAGATCCTTACGACTTACAGGGGAACATACACTTAGGGATCCTCACGATCCCTAAGGAGAAAACACACCTACGAGATCCTCACGACTTGTAGGGAAAAATACCTTTGTGAGACCCTTACGACTCATGAAGTCAAAAGCCTTAGTCGACAGGATCCCAACCCTGTTCGCTAAGCCGCCTTTGTTCGACATCAACAGAGGCAAATGATGATTCGCTCCTGGTAATATCCCAGTTGTAGCGATGCTGATGCCTAAAACCGATATCAAATTCCAAGCCCTTTCATGGCAAATGATGATTCGCTCCTGACAATATTCCAGTTATAGCGATGCTGATGCTGAGATTGGCGTCAGATTCCAAGTTCCACACTCGCGATAAAAAAAAATCAGCGAGCCATACATGCATACGAAATAGCCGAAATGATGGGGCAACTTGCAATAAAGAGCAGTAAGTAAAAATGTATGCATAAAGAAAAAATAGCCGAAATGATCGGGCAACTCGCAATAAAAAGCAGCGAGTAAAAATAAAATAAATAGCCGAAATGATTGGGCAACTCGCAATAAAAAGCAGCGAGTAAAAATAAAATAAACAGCCGAAATGATTGGGCACCGCGAAAAATAGCCGAAATGATTGGGTAATCACGACTCTCGCGATATAAAAAGCTAAAATGATAGAGCATCGCGGAAGGAATAAAAAAATGATGAAAGAATGAAACTTTTTGCCCTACAGGTGAGATCACATCGATCCCTGAATACAATCCAGGGGCACAAACAAAGAGAGAACCATACCGTCCCAACAGGCTCCATCAGAAAGCGAAGCCAAATCTCAACGGTTCATAGACAACCTAGAGACAGTCTCGACATTTGTCGCAATATTGCAGACGCAATATCAACAACGTTATTCCTTCGCAGTCCAGCAGGATGCAGATGCAACGTCAGCAAGAAACCCAATGGTCGAAACAATGCGGAGTGACGGCAAAATCCCAACTCCACCTCAGCATTCGTCTCGTTACAGCAGATGTAATGTCAACAATGGCGTTCCTTCGCAGTCCAACAGGATGTAGATGCAATGTCAACAAAAGACCCCATAGTCAGTAAAGCGGAGTGACGGCAAAATCCCAGCTCCACCTCAGCATTCGTCTCGATACAGCAGACGCAATGTCAACAACGGCGTTCCTTCGCAGTCCAGCAGGATGTAGATGCAACGTCAACGAAAGACCCCATGGTCAGCTAAGCGGAGTGACGACAAAATCCCCAGCTCCCCCTCAGCATTCGTCTCATTACAACAGACGCAATGTCAACAACGGCGTTCCTTCGCAGCCTAGCAGGATCAGAAGCAACGTCAACAAAAGACCTCATGGTCGAAATAAAGCAGAGTGACAGAAAAATCCTAGCTCCACTTCGACATTCGTCTCGTTATAGAGGACGCAATGCCAGCAAACGAAGCAAAGGCAAAATTCCTTGCTTCAGGGTCTTGACGGTAACTCATATAAAACCCGAAAGACTACCGGAGATCATCCCACATGGAGTGGTCACCACCTCGACGTTCGTCTCGATACAGTAGATGAAATGTCACCACAGCATTCTTCCCCCAGCAGGATTCGGACGCGCCAAAGCAAATGAAGCAAAAGGTCAAATTCCTAGCTTCAGTGTCTTGATGGTAACTCATATAAAACCTGAAAGACAATCGGAGATCATCCCACATCAGCGCGGAGTGGTCACCACCTTGACATTCGTCTCGATGCAGCAGACGAGATGTTACTACGGCACCCTTCCTCCAACAGGATCCGGACACGCCAAAGCAAACGAAGCGAAGGCCAAATCCCTAGCTTCAGGTTCTTAACGGCAAGTCATATAAAGCCTGAAAGACGATCGGAGATCATCTCGCACCAGCACGGAATGGTCACCACCTCGACGTTCGTCTCGATACAGCAGACGAGATATCACCCTAGCGTTCTTCCTCCAACAGGATTCAGACGCGACAATCAAACAGCGGAGCCACGGCAAAGTCCCTAATTCCAAACCTCGACGGTTCACTAACAACCTAGAGACAACCGCGACATTCATCTCGATATAGAGGACGCAATGCCAACAAACGAAGCAAAGGCCAAATTCCTAGCTTCAAGGTCTTAACGGCAAGTCATATAAAGCCCGATAGACAACCGGAGATCATCTCACACCAGTGCGGAATGGTCACCACATCGACATTCGTCTCGACACAGCAGACGCAACATCATCAAACAACGGAGCCACGACAAAGTCCCTAGTTCCAAATCTCGATGGTTCACCAACAACCTAGAGACAACCGCGACATTCGTCTCGATACAGCAGACGCGATGCCAGCAAACGAAGCAAAGGCCAAATTCTTAGCTTCAGGGTCTTGACGGCAACTCACATAAAACCCGAAAGACTATCGGAGATCATCCCACACCAGCGCGGAATGGTTATGACTCATCGGGGCTCTCTAAAATGAGCCTAACCTCAAATAAAAAGCGGCATGGCAAAATACCTAACGCTTGCTCTTCGGGCGGTCAAACTGCCAAGGAGGATTGCTAGAAGACGTCTTGCCCAGCCCCCGAAGGGATCAGAGACACGGCAGTCACAGGGCTACTCGAACAACATGATTGCCTATCGAGAAATATATCAGCTTATGTGACGGTACGACGGCCAAAACCCTAAGTACCACAGACCCTAACGGACTTCTGTCGTAAAGAGCAGAGGTTAACTGTGACGTTAGGATATTCTTGCGAGAAATGCTCGATTCGTCTCGACTTGTGAAGAAATCGATGTCTTTGCGAGAACTTCTCGATACGGCTCGACTCGTGAGATAAAGCCTTAGGCAGTGGGCATAAAAGAAACCTGTTTCCTAAGCACTGGGACCCTGCAAGTCGGTCCAAAACGGTCTCTTGCATACTATCCACGGGTCTCACTCTCCAAAGTCGAATCTCGACAAGGAGGGAAACAACCGCTTACGAGTCCTCTCGACTCGTGAGAGGGAAAATTCCCTTATGAGATCCTTATGACTTATAAGAGAAAACACACTTAGGGATCCTCACGATCCCTAAGGAGAAAATACACATACGAGATCCTCTCGATCTGTAAGGGGAAAAGTCTTCATGAGACCCTCACGGCTCATAAAGTTGAAAAGTCTTAGGCAGCAGATCTGAACCTGCGTCCTAAGCCCTCATTACCTCTTGAAGGAGCCAATACAGAATTCTCGCTCTATCATCCATCGACCATGTTTACTAAAGTAACATGTTGGCAATAAAAGAAAGAAGAAAGCGACGGAAAGAACATCCGATTTGCATTTGATCAAGCGTTCGAGACACATCCATTCATGCATATGCAAAAAGACTCAGAACGAGAAATAAGACAAGCTGAAATAAATTTTTTTCCATTCATATGGCAAAAGGTTCTTACAATCATAAAGAAATAAACAAAGACATTGTCCGGATCATTACAATGGCAAAACCTCGGATCCTGGACAGGGATTGAGAACTCGAAAGTGACCTTGTCCAAAACTTTCCAAGCTTGGCGAACCATCCTGGTGTGCTTCCTTTCGCGAACACGGGCGTCGGGATCCCTACTGATGTCCTCCACCCTCCGATAAGCAGTAAGAATGGCGGACTATTGAAAGGCTTCGTGCAAGAGATCGATGAGATTGTCTCACCGTCTCTTCGAGATTAAGTTCATCAGGTACACTGAGTGCACCTTGTCCTCGGCGGCGTCCAATGCTCTAAGCGGCACGCCGGTAAAGAATAGGGGAAGCGCTCCCCAGATGGCTCCCATAATAAGCTTCAATAGAGGGGAGTGCCGAGGAAGCAGTTGACGGGTGTACGCGTCGAAGCGACTCATAATCTCGGCACACTCAGCGTTGGTAAATTCTCGATTCTGAGAACGGCCGAGTCGGCGGATGTCCCCGTAAGAAATGATCTCGTCAAGATCGTACATGTGGGCGTCCATTACTTCTGTAAAGGAAACCTAACAAAATTAGCAGCCGGCCTGACTAAGCAAGACAGTATAATTCATTAAAAATAGAACGTCATCTCTAACCACCAGGATCTATGAAGAACTCTTAAGAGTTCTTCTATATGATTTGGAAGGAGCAAAGCTCCATTGGTGAATCAAGAATATACAAAAAAAAAAAACTTTCAGAGAGCAGAACTCTATTGATGGAACTCTAATAGGGTCCCCTTTATTTCTCTTTGGATCCCTTTAGAGCAAAGCTCTGCTAAGTGAAACCATAATTGGGTTTTCTTTAGATAAGGGATCCATTGAGAGCAAGGCTCTTAAAATTGATTTAATTTGATCCAAATTAATTTTTACCTAAAATTCTCTAGAGTTTGAACTTTTAAAAGTGCTTAAAACAAGAGAGCAAGGCTCTGGATAAAAAAATCTTATGAAGAGATGAAAATCATCTTAGGGGCCAAAGGTCCTATTTATAGGCATCAAATGCCCTTTCAACTTCCAAAAGTTGCCGCAGCGGTTGGAATTCTGCCACCGCTGCGCTCACATTTAGAGGGCCACGTAAGCACAATGGTGGGGGGGGCATTTGTTTACCCCAATTAGAGCAAACCTCTGTTCAAATTCCAAGACGGGAAACGAAGCAACGCTTCTGTTTCCCCCAATCAGAGCAAAACTCTGTTTTGAAAATTAAAGTGAAAATTAAAATTAAAATAAATAAAGCAACGCTTTAGCTGACTTGCGCTCTGCGCTGTGCGCCACGTGGCAGCGCAGTTGCGCTACGCTCTGCTCTGCGCGCCATGCGCTAGCGCAGTTGCGCTGCGCGACACGTGTACGTGGCAGCGCAGCTGTGCTGCGCTGTGCGCTGCGCGATACGTGTCAAGCGCTGGTGCATCTGCGCCAAACAGAATTAAAATTCCAGTAAGATCTTTCTGTCTTTGTTAAAACAAGAAGACTGTCTTCTGTAAGACAGAAGCCCTTAGATCAAAGATCCAACGGTGGGGAGAACTCCCCAAATCACTCAGAGAATGATCTCTTTAACAAATTTAACAAACTAATTGGCACTATAAAAAGGCCCCCAGACCCCAACACAGAAGGAGAGAGAGAAAAACAGAGAACTCCTCTAAAGAAAATTTTGAGAAGAGCTCAGGAAAAAAAAAGGTAAAAACCTCTTAATAAAAGAAGAAGTTTCTTCTAAAAAGATCATTGATCTAAGAACAAGATCAAAGATCTTCGATAAAAAAAATATATAATAATAATAAAGGCATTGCCTTTTGTTGAACCCTCGGTTCTGGAATCTTTGGATTCTTTTCTTTGATCTAAAATTGATCAGAATAATAAAACAGTGCCCTGCACTTGCAAAATCTGCACTGTTGCGCTCTCGGGTTGGCGCAAGCCACCAGAGAGCGCCACGTGTCAGCCCCAGAATCACTTGCGCCATGCGCTTTTAAAATAGAGCACTGCTCTCATGAATTGGCGCAACCCACCAGGGTGCGCTACGTGTCAGAAGCGCAACAGCGCAGTGCACTGCGCTTGCGCTCACCAGAGCGTGACACGTGTCACCTCCATACGGACGTGCGCCTTGCGCTCCTCAATTGGCGCAAAACGCCTGACAAGCCACGTGGCACTCTGTCAAACTAATTAATGCAGCGCATTATTAAAGGGCAGAGCCCAACTTAAAAAGCCTAAACATGCCAGAATAAAATGCAGTGCATTATTAACAGGGGCAGAGCCCTAATAAAGGCCTACTAGGCTAAATATGAATAAAAATGTTAGACTTAGCCCATTTCTGGCCGTAAGTCCTCAAATTAAATTGATTGAGCATGGCTGCTCTCTTAAATCAATTCACACTTGGTTCAAGGGTACATCTCTGAACTCCTCTGACACCTGTCGTTGTAATCCTTCAACGTCGTCAAAGAGGTGATGGGTCCCTACGGCCATACATTCAATGGACCCCCATGTCCCTAAACTGGAACATGGACCACCATGTCCCTAAATTGGCAATGGACCACTATGTCCCTAAACTGGAACAATAGAGCCCAAATGCTCTTTTGTCGGATCTAAACGATCCCGTTAAGTTGATCTTAGTCTCAAATTAGACTAACGTATCCTTAACAAATGTTTAAGTTGATCTTAGTCTCAAATATGGCTAACGTATCTTTAAACCCTCAAACAGACTTTAGTCCCAAACTGGACTATAGGTCTCCCAACCAACTTTGGTTCAAGGGTACATCTCTGAACTCCTCTGATATCTGTCGTTGTAATCCTTCAACGTCGTCAGAGAGGTGACGGGTCCCGACGACCATACATACCATGGACCTCTATGTCCCTAAACTGGAACATGGACCACTATGTCCCTAAACTGGAACGATAGAGCCCAAATGCTCTCTTATCGGATCCAAACGATCCCGTTAAGTTGATCTTAGTCTGGAGATTAGTCTAACGTATCCTTAACAAACGTTTGAGTTGATCTTAGCCTCAAATATGGCTAACGTGTCCTCAAACCAAAACCCCAAACCCAAATCTAACTAAATACGGATTTGGATTAATCCACGTCCTACGGGCGACGACATAACTTAGTCTCCGTATACAATCCACGGGCATCCACAAACAAAACAAACACACACGATACGAAGTGAAATTCTGGATAAGGAGAAAGTTATTACCGCGATACGGTAGCGTAATTAACTGCAGGGGATTGCTCCTGTAGGGAAGAGCGTCCACACAATCAAAACCCCCTCAAGCGAGGGGGAATCTGACGAAGTCTGCTACATCGGCCGCATCCGTCCAAACCTCCGATACACGGTGCCATAAATTAATTTGGCATCTTCGAAGTGGTGGACGGATAAAACTAAATAGCATCTGCCCCGAATCACAGGCGAGACGTCCATGTCCTGGCCGCCGTTCGGAGGGGAACAGTCACCATCTTTGTCCACAAGGACGTGGGTGAGAAATTCTTGGAGTGTGACTGGGGTCCACGCCTTCTGATTATATTCTTCCAACGCGTCAATCTATTTTTGCAGGTCCGTGCGCTTGTCACCAGGCTTCACAGGCTTTTTGGTCTTCTTCTTCTTCTTCGAAGACTTTGACGGCTGGGTGTGAGCACTCTGATCATCACCACCAGTTTTTGGAGTTGGGCGCGGTTTCAGCATTCCCTCGATAATCTCGGGTTCCAGTGGATTTTTCCACCTGATCGCCGGGCATGTTTGGAGATGTTGGATATAGTGCCCTCAGAGTCAATTATTGGATCGCATGCACGTGATTGCAATGATTGAGGGAGGATCTATACCGGTAGGACAGTCTTACTCGAGAGGTTTGTATACTATTTGGTTTGTCTTTATCATCGTGTACATGCTTTAGATGACATTGTAGTTCACTATTACACGTTGATAGAGAATAGTATACTACCATGGTTTGTCTTTATCATCGTGTACTGCTTTGGGTGACCTTACAGGTCACTATTGCGCGTTGATAGAGCCTTTAGGATTCTTGCTTGACGACCAGCAGTATGATGGCGATCATATACGTAGGACCTGGGGTCTATAAGCACATCCTTAAAAGGTCCCTAGTCGTGGGAGTTTTTGAGACAGGGCATCGATACTCCAGAGTGGACTAGTGTATACAGTCGAGACCCCGACGAGGGACGGTGGCCGGTCTCACAAGCCACTGGTGTCAGTTGGTTCACCTAAGATGTATACAGGTGCTCATTGGGTTATGAGTACACCGGACAGGACTCGCCGGGAACATGCTAGTTGGGATTATACCAGACGTAAGATAGCAGTTCCCTGGTGACATGTGTACAGGTTACTTCATCGACCTGAGATCGTCATTTGTCTCGTGTGAGTTCCCACTGTGCTTTGATTACTACCCTACCACGGCTTAAAGGAGTCGTGCAAACAGGTTTTAGTTGGGTACAGTCCCGAGCCATATGGAGGCAGTGAGCGGATCTGCAGGGGTTTCGTCTCTCCCGGTATTGGGGGTGAGATCGCGTTGTGTCTAGGAGAGCCATTACACAAAGCCCTTGGCCGAGACAGGAGATTTACTGGTAGGTATTCCAGTAGTATCTCAGGGTGTTCTGGGCTACACTCCGACACGACTTGTACCACTTTTGGGGGTCTGACTTTTACCAACCCCCTAGGCCCGCCATGCGATACTCATAGACGAATGGACCGGACTGTACGGATATTGTCACTGACAGGCTCAGTAGGGTGTCAGGATGAGTTCGCTCATCGACCTCCCTTTTGGTCAATACCCGGTAGCTCGTTACGTACGGCTAATACCTCTGACGTGCTGGTGGTTAAATCCACAGCCAAAGTATTAACGAGTCTTTAGAGTCCCCCACAGACATTTTCTCAAGTTTCGGGCGAAACGCTGTAGAGGCCGTATGGATATATGGCAGGGTTCGATCATGTACGTGCGGTATTGCACGGATCATGATCGGACGGATAATACTAGCGGGCTTTGGTTTAAGCCGGATCCTAGTATTGTACAGTGTAGATTTTGTCTCATTGCATTTGTATTCGGTCGGAATACAAATGCGGGTATGTATATACAGTCGCGGGGTTTTCCTGTAATTTATTACGGGATCGCTTTTTTAAGTTGCCAGTTTGCATTCCGTTTCGGCCATTTTCCTTTCTTTCTTTCTTTGGCTGAAAATTGATGGAGGGGCTTATCTGCAAATGTGCAAATTAGCATAATGGAGAGTGGTTTTTGTGGTGGAGGGTTCATGATGGTGCTAGCCTCTTATGATTGCTTTTTGGTCCATCATTACTTGCTTTTTGAGATGAGATGGGTTTTTGATTTGACATTGTTGTGATCATTATTCCTCATGATCACCCTTTTCTCTTTCTTGCATTATTACTCACTTCCTCCTCTCATTTGCAAGCATGGCCGGCCACAAAAGAGATGGGGGGCTGTCCAAATTTTTGGTGAGGGAAATTGTTCTCATTTGCTTGCACAAAATCCTTTTGTTCATCTCCCAAGCTTATTGCTCCACCTCCACATCCAAATGGCAACTTCAAGCAACCCCTCGAGACATAGCGTTCTACACTCAGTCTACAGCAACCTTGGACACGTCGGCTTGCCAACTTCGTGTCCGAGTTGCCTTGGTTCAGAGGTGGGAGCCCGTAAAAAGACTCGGTGATGCGGTACCCTTTCCGACGAGGAAACCGGAGGTTGGAGATGCCGCGGGGAGATCGAGATGGTGGCCAAAGACTGAAGGACACAGATCGCTCGGTATAGCTCTCTACCCTTTCTCTAGTTAGCTAGTAGTAGGTTAATGGTCCGATCCGGGTTTATAGTCCGCGGTAGCGTCGGTTTCTAGTTAAAGAAAAGTTTTTGTTTCCGCTTTTTTGGCCTCGGACAGACGGCCGAGGCGCTACCGTAGTCTTACATGGTATCAGAGCCACGCCATTAACCTTTTCTAGCTTGCTCTAACGTGTTTAGAACATCGATCGAACGAATTTTCAAAAACCGCGATTTCAATTTGACAGTTTCTATCGATTTTCTTTTGTTGTAAAAAATTATTTGGTATGTTTCAGAAAATCAGGCAGGGTTTTATGTGAACACTGAAAAATATGGTCGCATGAAGTTACTGTATAGCCGCGGAACCGCGGCCGTAACCCCCTTTTGGCCGCGGTTCCGCCGCAGAAAAGTAAAGTCTCTGCACCATTTTTCCTACAGTGATTCCTAAGTTGAAATTGTGGTTTCTGGTAATTTTTGTTGGGGTCCAGATTTTGTTTGAGTACTGGGTATTGTACTTGGGGCCCACTTCGGGAAATTTAGTCGATCGAAAATTTTAAACATGTTAGTTCACAGTATTTAAATTATATCTGCGACCGTGAATGTCACTTGATCGGTAAATCCTGTCTAACTGCTATAGCCCTTTTAGACGGATTTGCGAACGTGACATTCACGTTGATGTTCTGTGTTGTGCTGTGATGTTGCGGATCTGTCGTAGTGGATAGCCTGGATGCAATGGTAATACAGTTTGGTTGTATATGTACATTTGATATTGTGGGGCGGGCATTCGACATGTGGACTGCCGTCACTGCCTGTTTGTATATTATTCTTTTGGGGCACGACCGGGATGAGGTCGATGTACCCGTTGTATATATTTTACTTTCTGTACTAGGTTACTCCAAGGTGGGGTGCACGGATAGCCGGGTTCTAGAGGGCAACGGGCCCGCATCTCATGGCTTTGAGACGGAGGGGGCTTTACTCTAGAATTGGCGGGCTATTCGCCGCACTCGTAGGGGGTATAGGTTGACCCAAGGAGGAGTGCACAAATTACCGGATTCCGTGAAGTGCTGGGTGGTCCATTCACTTTGTTGAAGGGGGCTGCCTCGCTTCAGGTTTTGGCGGGTAACTTGCCGCGCCCGTAGGGGTCTAGGATTTCATTGCACAGGCTATCCACACGACCAGGGGAACGTCGGGTTTCAGTAGCGGCTCTATGAAACCCGGGGATCCCAGACATCTATATTTGTTCTGTGATGCTTATTACATTTATGTGATATTGCATTTTATCACGCCTTGAGCGAATATTATATATTGATATATATACTAATAGATGTTGTATATGTTTTACACCCGCGCTAGTCCAGTCCCCGCTCCGTCGTTAGTTAAGTAACCTAACGGGTGATGACGGGACCCAGTGGCGAATGCGGATGACATATACGTATATCGTATTTTCGTTCTTTATTGGTGTGATCAATTGATGGGACTGCATTGATTCGGATCAATGCAAGCTAAACAAACCTATTCTGATGTTGTTGGAACAATTTTTCAAAAAGCTGTTATTGCAAAGACGTTCTCTTTTGTTTTGCACAGTGGTATTCGGTTATGAATATCCAGCACCTCAGTCGACGAGGCAAGGGCCGAAATCCCTTCACCGGGAGTGACCCCTTGGACAGAAGTTTGCGTCAGGGTAATAACTTCACTATAGTCGATTACTTTTGCTTTGCACAATAGTATTCGGTTATGAATATCCAGCACCTCATTCTACGGGGAAAGAGCCGAGATCCCTTCACCGGGAGTGACCTCTTTAGCAAAGGTTTTCGCCACTATATTTTTATAAAAAGGTATGCAGTTCCTTCAACGATATCAAGTTCATTACGTTAAAAGTTTTTCGCCAAAAACTAGACGTAGCCCTCCGTCATTTTTTACAAGTATTACTTAGTATTTGTGCTGCGTTTGTTGACTGTGTCAAGGCGTAGTGTACGGTAGCTAGGTAGTGTTCGTTTGTGGCATATTAATAGGATTGGTTAGGACAGTCGTGCGGCCTTGTTGACTGTATCAAAGGCTTTTACGGATGGGTTTAATGCAATCCAGGATAATGACGGGTTGAACTTGACTAGGACTCTTTGATTTGTTGACTGTGTCAAGATCACTTGGGTCCTAGGGGTAAAAACATACATCGGGAGTTTCTAAAGAAACGGAAACTTGCCAGGCATGCGCATACCTTCTGGAGTGTGATAACTTGAGTGGATTCCGTCACGTTATCGTGCGATGATAGTTGGATCCCGATTCCCACTGATGAGTTGGTCTACTCCTCGGGTGATCCCGACTAATTCTTCTTTCAGGTTTGGAGGAGAATTTGAGGTGACAATGGGAGGTTTCCTGATTAGATAAATTGGTAACCATTCTGATCTAGGTTAGAGTGCACGCTGAGTGTTTCTTTTCTCTCTCTCTTTGGCTGCGACTATGACCCGACCCTTGACTATGACTCAGTGACCAAGTTAACCGAACCTTCTTAAAACACTGGATTTTGGATTGTCTGAGTTGCATACCTTATTGCCTTTCCTACTTTTACCCTTTTCTCCAGAACACCCCGTATTATTTCGAACATCCACTTCCATTGGATAAAACCATCGTATGGTTATATACGAATTCGAAGGAACTTGTTCCAGATTCGAGGATGGTTTCCGGTTCTGGAGAAAACGAATAGGACTATTCAGTTGTCTTTTCCTTTTACCTTCTCTCAGGTTGCGAGTGCTCCTTGGATTAGGATGGTACACCTATTACGCTAATTGAATAGTCTTCTTCCAAACCATAGGAAGGTGCCGAACGGTGGGGAATGAAGAAAACCAATTAGCCTAACGGTGGTGTACAGAAGGTATCAAGTAAAGACAAATAAAGGGATTGGAAAGAGGGCAAAATAAATTGCGACTGCTGTTTACGACCAAACCAAGTATTTCATTATCACTCCTACATCACCTTTGTATTTCTCCAGAACACTCCGTATCACTACGAAGATCCACAGTTATTTGGATACTCCATCGTATGGTTATATACGAACTCGAAAGGAACTTGTTCCAGTTCGGGGATGGATTCTGGTTTAGGAGAAATAGGAATAAGGTTTATTAGGTTGTATTTTATCTTCGTCTTCTCTCGCATTGCGAGTGCTCCTAGGATTAGGACAGTACACCCATTATGCTTATTGGATAGTCTTCTTTCAAACCATAGGCTGGTGCCGAATGGTAGGAAAGGAAGAAAACTATTTAGCCTAAGAGGGTGTACAGAAGGTAATGACTAAAGACATATGAAGGGATTTGGAGAGATGGCAAAAAAATATACGGTTACAGTTGTGAGTCTGGATAATGGAAGAGGTATTACTAGGAATACCCGGATATCCTTTCGAAACATTTACATGTTTCAGTTTCACTGTGCATTGTTAATAGAAAATTGATTTCCTAATTAGACACTTGCTCCAGGGTATGTATTTACCAGGTATGATTCTCACATCCGTATGGTTTTACAGATGATGAGTGGGAGTAAGTTATTGGGAATTGGGTAATCATCCTCATTATATCGGGATTCGTTGTAATTGGTGATATTTGAGGAAATCACCTGGGTTGTTTGCCGGACGACAAATATTTGGTTTTGAATATCCGTTATAATGCACCAATTTCAAATTGATATATCTGTACGTTTATTTTTATAAAGTGAGATATAACTTTTTGAAATTATGTCTATGACATTTACCTATATCAGTGGATGGTTAGGTAAAGAGCATTAATCAGCGGTGTAATTCTTCTTAACCATAAATACAGTTTTCAACCTACGACACACAGGGAATGAGTTATTAGACTCAAGAGCCTTATACAGAGTATTGCATGTTGTCCAGTGTCCGTTAAGACAGAGGGGTTGGTCCTCGTACTATATTCGGTTTACTTATGACTTCTCTAGTTTTTAGACAAGTGTTTCGTAGAAACACAAGGTCCAAGTTTTGAGAAGTTATAGGTATATGAATAAAGTAGAGAACCAGATGTTGCAAGTATCGGGATTCTTCAAGGTGATCGAAGATGTAGATACTTGTGTATAGTATTCAGTTGATAGTAATGGTTTTGAGAGACTTGTTTCTCTTTCAGGTTACTCATATCTGGATGCATCCTAAGTTGAGTAACGCTGATCGGCCTCCTTCCATTTAGTTGACATGCACTGGAGACAGCTGCATGATTTGAATCTGGTTCCAATTAAATCAGCGCCTCTGTTTCTATATTAGATATAGAACGGTTCATATCTTAATGATGTTAAGGTACAGGGAGTTTTCCGGCTTATGCTTAAAACCAGACTCTGGATAACTCAAGGCACGTTTCTGTAATGGCAGTTTGTGGGTTTACCCGGGCTATGACAAGGGTTGACTTTCTACCATCTGGAAGATCAATGGTGATATTGTTCTTGACTCGCCACAGTTTTAATAAAAATAGATTTTTTCAGAAAACAGTGGTGGGAGTATGGTAGAACCGGAAGTGATTTCAGAACTGCAAACGATTATTGAAAATTTGATAAGAACCTAAAGATTCAATCTGGTTTGACATTCCATTGGCCACTCCGCAGATATGATGGGTAACCTCAGGCACTCGAGAGGTACTTTGGTATGCTCAAAGACGGTGACAGGGAGGTTCTTGTTTACCCAGACTTGACACTACTGTTGTTCTAGACTATGAGACCCGGCAGAAGGATGAGTATAGCGTCATTCTAAACTAGCTTTAGAAGTGCACGTGTATATTATTCTGCCAGAGGGTTGTCGTAGTCAGTGGGAGCAGCGGAAGCATAGTGGACAAGTGGCTTATGTCTATTTATAGACTAAAGCAAGAATAGCGGAGATAGAGCATCTATTTCTGATATGACAGTCATAGGTTTGACTTCATCAGAATAAGAGATAGATCTGTTAAGAAGGTAGTAGGGTGTGATGTCCTGGTATATGGATGACATACGCATAGTAAGAAGTGATATTCCTGCACTACGATCGGATATACTTTGGTTGTCACGCGGTGGTTTCTCCACATAGGATATAGAAATAATATCAGACATTCTGATTACTAGATCTATGGTTTTAGATCTAGATTTGGGAAGTGTCCCAATCAGGGTACTTAGACAGCATTCTAAAGGTGTTTTAGAATGGACAACTCCTGGCACGGTGGTGTACCTGCAGGTGATGGAGTCACCCTCTCCGAAGGTGTCTTACAGGCTAAAGGGGAGAGAGATACGCATGATTGGCAGATCACTTGCTTAGGCAATTGAGTCAATCATGAGATGTCAAGTACCACACCAGACATTGTTTTTGTAGTAGACGCAATAAGTTAATATTGATCCAATCCTGGAGAAACATTCGGAAGCAGTTTTAGAACATAAGTGGATATTCTAGGGATATGATAACAGCAGCCTCTTTCGGGAGACAGTTATCATTCCAGGCTTCCAAGATGACTTGGATGACAGAGTGGCTGTCAGAGTTATAGTTTTCCCTCTGACGAGGGGCAGTGTTTTGGACAGGTGATCCAAGCGGACACTGAGGGAGGCATTACGCAGGATACTGATTAAGTTCAGTTGACGATACAGTCTAAGAAGTTTGGATTTGGAGTTCATTTATGAACTAGGTCCCATCAGATATCCAGACATATTCTAAGACAGGTATTGCTCATTTCGGGAGATGGCTTTCTCCGCGAACTTGAGATAAAGAGAGATATAGAAAGAAACATTAGGGCGGATCCACTCACTGAGGCTATTTCTCAAACGCAATAGTTTCGCAAACGGGTTTTGTGAGACTGATTAATAGAGGAGTTAGGTGTTCGGTATCACACGGGCTGTGAGTATGCGACATCGCAATAATTAGCCTTGAGTGCAAGTGGGAGATTGTTGGATATAATGCCCTCAGAGTCAATTATTGGATCGCAGGCACATGATTGCAATGATTGAGGGAGAACCTATACTGGTAGGACAGTCTTACTCGAGAGGTTTGTATACTATTTGGTTTGTCTTTGTCATCGTGTACATGCTTTAGATGACATTGTAGTTCACTATTACACGTTGATAGAGAATAGTATACTACCATGGTTTGTCTTTCTCATCGTGTACTGTTTTAGGTGACCTTACAGGTTACTATTGCGCGTTGATAGAGCCCTTAGGATTCTTGCTTGACGGCCAGCAGTATGATGGCGATCATATACGTAGGAGCTGGGGTCTATAAGCACATCCTTAAAAAGTCCCTAGTCGTGGGAGTTTTCGAGACAGGACATCGATACTCCAGAGTGGACTAGTGTATATAGTCGAGACCCCGACGAGGGACGGTGGCCGGTCTCACAAGCCACTGGTGTCAGTTGGTTCACCTAAGATGTATACAGGTGCTCATTGGGTTATGAGTACACCGGACAGGACTCGCCGGGAACATGCTGGTTGGGATTATACCAGACGTCAGATAGCAGTTCCCTGGCGACATGTGTACAGGTTAGTTCATCGACCTGAGATCGTCATTTGTCTCGTATGAGTTCTCACTGTGCTTTGATTACTACCTTACCATGGCTCAAACGAGTCGTGCAAACAGGTTTAGTTGGGTACAGTCCCGAGCAACATGGAGGCGGTGAGCGGATCTGCAGGGGTTTCGTCTCTCCCGGTATTGGGGGTGAGATCGCGCTGTGTCTAGGAGAGCCATTGCACAAAGCCCTCGGCCGAGGCAGGAGATTTACTTGTAGGTATTCCAGTAGTATCTCAGGGTGTTCTGGGCTACACTCCGACACGACTTGTACCGCTTTTGGGGGTCTGACTTTTACCAACCCCCTAGGCTCGCCATGCGATGCTCATAGACGAACGGACCGGACTGTATGGATATTGTCACTGACATGCTCAGTAGGGTGTCAGGATGAGTTCGCTCATCGACCTCCCTTTTGGTCAATATCCGGTAGCTCGTTACGTACGGCTAATACCTCTGACGTGCTGGTGGTTAAATCCACAGCCAAAGTATTGACGAGTTTTTAGAGTCCCCACAGACAGTTTCTCAAGTTTCGGGCGAAACGCTGTAGAGGCCGTATGGATATATGGAAGGGTTCGATCATGTACGTGCGGTATTGCACGGATCATGATCGGACGGATAATACTAGCGGGCTTTGGTTTAAGCCGGATCCTAGTATTGTACAGTGTAGATTTTGTCTCATTGCATTTGTATTCGGTCGGAATACAAATGCGGGTATGTATATACAGTCGCGGGGTTTTCCTGTAATTTATTACGGGATCGCTTTTTGAAGTTGCCAGTTTGCATTCCGTTTCGGCCATTTTCCTTTCTTTCTTTCTTTGGCTGAAAATTGATGGAGGGGCTTATCTGCAAATGTGCAAATTAGCATAATGGAGGGTGGTTTTTGTGGTGGAGGGTTCATGATGGTGCTAGCCTCTTATGATTGCTTTTTGGTCCATTATTACTTGCTTTTTGAGATGAGATGGGTTTTTGATTTGACATTGTTGTGATCATTATTCCTCAAGATCACCCTTTTCTCTTTCTTGCATTATTACTCACTTCCTCCTCTCATTTGCAAGCATGGCCGGCCACAAAAGAGATAGGGGGCTGTCCAAATTTTTGGTGAGGGAAATTGTTCTCATTTGCTTGCACAAAATCCTTTTGTTCATCTCCCAAGCTTATTACTCCACCTCCACATCCAAATGGCAACTTCAAGCAACCCCTCGAGACATAGCGTTCTACACTCAGTCTACAGCAACCTTGGACACGTCGGCTTGCCAACTTCGTGTCCGAGTTGCCTCGGTTCAGAGGTGGGAGCCCGTAAAAAGACTCGGTGATGTGGTGCCCTTTCCGACGAGGAGATCGGAGATGCCGCGGGGAGATCGGGATGGTGGCCGAAGACCGAAGGACACGGATCGCTCGGTATAGCTCTCTACCCTTTCTCTAGTTAGCTAGTAGTAGGTTAATGGTCCGATCCGGGTTTATAGTCCGCGGTAGCGCCGGTTTCTAGTTAAAGAAAAGTTTTTGTTTCCCCTTTTTTGGCCTCGGACAGACGGCCGGGGTGCTACCGTAGTCTTATAGGAGATCCTTCAGCATTCTTTTCGTCTTGGCTGAAAGAACGTCCTCCCATGGGGCTTCCCTTATGAATGAGCACGATGCCCCCGACATGTCCACCTTTTTAGGTGCGTGAGGTTGTGGTGAGTTCACCCTCCAATTTTCGGATAATGCGAACTTGCCTTGTTGGTACTTGTCCTCCATCCAACCTTTGAAGACGAAACAATCTTCAATTGGATGGCTTACTGCTTGGTGGTAAGGTCAGTAATTAAGATTGTTGATATCGCCTGGCTGCAACAGACGTTTTGGATCCAGCAGATTGATGAGTTTGTTGCGCACTGCCAGCTCGAACAGTTTCCTCGTTTTATCCTGGAGAAACGAGTAAGGACGTCCCAGTCTCTCCTCGAGGGATGGACGTGGACGCACGTTGTTTTGGCGAACAACCGGCTTTAAGTTGCTCGGCCGTTGTTGAGTATTGACAACGAAAGCTGCTTTCCCTTTGCCCTTTTCATTTCAAGGCTCTGTCTTTGAAGAGGAAGGCCTATGGCCCATCTGGTCCATTTGGGCCAGCTTGTCAATCAAGGCCTGGAAGGTAGTCGGCTTGAAGAATATCATGAATTGGGAGATGGTCGCTTGAGGGTCAAGAGTACCCATGAACATGCCTACCGCAGGAGCCTCTTCTATGCATTGTTCGCATTTCGACCATAGATTCCGCCATCGTATTGTATACCGGACCCATGTTTCTCCAGGCTTCACTCTGGCATTTGATCAATGCCGTGATTGGGGTGCGTTCGCTAGCGCTTGCGAAACGCTGGGTGAATAGCAACTCCATCTCTGCGAATGTTTTGACAGAGTCATTTGGGAGTTCGGAATACCATTTGAATGCCGTCTCCGACAAACTGCCAACAAACTGGCGGAGCAGTAGCTTATCGTCACCTCCAGTGTTACCGCATAAGGCTCTGAATTGAGCGACGTGCTGATGCGGATTTCCCGTCCCCTTGTATATGTGGAACTTGGGGATCGTGTATCCCGGCGGGTACTTTATTTGGTCGTACTAACCCGGATAGGGTCGTCCAGTTTTAACAATTTGTCCAGCCGCTTCATTTGCCTGATGAACTCGTATCTGCTAAGCGATGTAATCATCAAGCGTGGCTTTTGAGATGGTTTCCTGCTTGGCTGCTGAAAGAGTCGGATGAGGGTTCGATGTCTCCCCTCTGTCGTCTTCAATAATGATCGGAGGGTCTTCAGCTGGAGGTTCCGGCTGTAACATCATCCCGACCATATCTTGGAAGAGAAGTGCTATTCGCTTTATATTGGCCGCTTGTTCCGCAGCCTCCTTGTCCTTCTTCTCAAGCATTCTTCAAAAGAATTCGGTATCAGTTTCTTGTTCATGGCGTTGCTCCGATGACGCCTCTGGGCTTTCGTTTGGTTCGGTGAGTGCGGCCATCGCAGTCAGCACCTCCTGAAGCTTCCGCTGCTGTTGTTCCTGAGCACTTGTGATGGATCGGTGAGTGGTCGGTGGCCCGTAGAAACGCGGCTATCCTCTTTCTCGGATGCCATATAAACAGTATGTACCACCATGCCCCCAGACTTGAGGTGTTTGGATTCGGTGTTTTTGTGGTCTGCCACGTTTACAGGGGCTTTCTCTGGCCACCTTCTTTTCTGAATGGTTGACGTTGAGGGGGGCCGCTGCCGTGGGCACCCAAGTAGTCGTCATCTTTTGTGGCTTAACAGGACGGTTTTCTTCCTGCCGGATCTTCAGCTTCTTCTGCTGGCGGGAGAAATTTCGATCAATCACCGAGTCTTGGACCTGGCGCCAGACCTCGTAGATTTTAGAGGACAGCCGCTGAGGAGACTGTTCTGGCTTGGCCTCCGCAACATTCCCCACCGGAGGAGGAGATCTTTTCAGTACGGCGGTAGGAGAGTTTCTGCGCACCTTATTCAGCAGCTCAAACCTGTTTCCGGTTGGAACAACAGCATTAATTTCCGCCGCTGTGGCCGGTGGAGTTAGCCCAGAAGGGGAGTTTCCCCCGGCCCTCCTTACTCGGCGCCTGTAGCGACGTCGAGCGTATCGAGCTGTTGGGGTTGGTTCAGCAATGGCTTTGTCTTCCCCCCCTTTCCAGGTGAGGGGTTGCTACTGGCGTCAGCCTATTGAAGACTGATGTCCTTTGAGTAGCGGGAGCGGGAGTTGGGACAGTCAGTCTTGTAAAGACCGACCCCTTGGCAGGAGAAGCCGCCTTGACGACTTCAGGAGCAGGGCTGGTTACTCTCTTCGGAATAACCTTCTCTGGAGGTGCAGGCTTCATCATGGACCCATCTGAACTTTGGCCCAATCTGAAGAAGACTGAGGCGCCGGTGCTGGACGACCCGTTGAGAGGGGCCGTAGTAGCTGTAAGCCGATCGAAGACCGACTTCTTGGGAACTTCCGGCGTTGGCACAGGAACGGTGAAGCTCGTTGGTGGGAGCATGGTCCCGAAAAATAACCCCGTGGTAGCTTGAGTGGCCTGTTCCACGGGCATCGTGAACAGGGAAGCAGCTTAGGGCCTGTAGGCTATGCCCCCAGTTGAGGCACGACGTGGGTTGCTGTTGCATGTGGAACACTTTGAGCAGGTGAACACCATTGATCCTTTACTTTCTGCACCAAGCAAAACGCCAAATCTTAGTATCTCGAAACCCACGGGCAACCATTAGCAAACCGTGATTCGTTCGCGAACACGACACACGAAATGTGGAGTGGAAAGAGGAAAAGGTCCCACCCGGTATGCCAGAATCTGTTCCCCGCCGAAAGACGCGCAAGACAGACGTCTTGCCTGAAATTCGGGGCAGATGCTAATTGGTGCTATCCGTCCACCTCTCCGAAGATACCAAGTTGATTTATAGTATCGTGCATCGAAGGTTTAAACGGATGCGGCCGATGTAGCAGATTTTGTCAGATTCCCCCTCGTTTGAGGGGTTTTTGATTGTGGGGACGCTCTTCCCTGCATGCGCAAGCCCCTGCAGTTAATTACGCTACCGCATCGCGGTAACAATTTTCTCCTTCTCCAGATGGTCACTTCGTGTCGTGGGTGTTTGTTTTGTTTTTAGTTGCCAGTGGATTGTATACGGAAATTAAGTTATGCTGTCGCCCGTAGGGCGTGGATTAGTCTAAATCCGTATTTTCTTAGATTTGGGTTTTGGTTTTGGTTTAAGGATACGTTAGTCTTATTTGAGACTAAGATCAACTTAAACCTTTGTTAAGGATACGTTAGTCTAATTTTAGACTAAGATCAACTTAACAGTTTGTTAAGGATACGTTAGTCTAATTTTAGACTAAGATCTACTTAACAGGATCATTTAGATCCAACAAAAGAGCATTTGAACTCTATTGTTTTAGTTTAGGGACTTTGCGGTCGATTGCCAGTTTAGAGATATGGTGGTCGAATACCAGTTTAAGGACATGGTGGTCCAATACCAGTTTAAGGACATAGTGGTCCATTGTTAGTTTAAAGACATCACGGTCGAGATTAAGGACATCATAGTCCGTGAGTTTAAAGACCTCACAGTCAAGGTTAAGGACATCATAGTCCGTGAGTTTAAAGACCTCACAGTCAAACTTAAGGACATCATAGTCCATGGGCTTAAGGACCCCACGGTCCAGTTTAAAAACGTCATAGTCTATGAAATGTGTGTTGTCGGGATCCGTCACCTCTCTGAAGACGTTGAAAGATTACAACGACAAATATAAGAGAAATGAAGAGATATACCCTTGAACCAAAGTGGATTAAGTGATCTGTAGTCCAATTTGGAAATAAGATCAATTAATTAGAATTATGAGCACACGGGCTCAGTTAAATCTGAATTGAGGACTTATGGCCAACTCGGGTTAAGTCCAATTGGATTTGAAGTGTTGGCCCTTCGTTGGACCATTAGACATTTGTCTGGGTTCAGCCCTCATTATTTAGCAATGCTAACAAGAGTTTAAAGGCTTTGATAACATTTTTATCTTTGACTGAGCATGGAACATTATAGCTCTGATTTTTACTCAATTTTGAATGGGAGGCTTTGCCTCTGAAAGATTAACCAATTTGGTTAAAAAAATAGTGTTAAACACTAGAGGAAACAGTGTTAAACACTGGAAATGTATCCATCAAATTAGTGTTAAACACTAAAAGATAATCAGTGTTAAACACTGAAAATATAATTCTCCATTTAGTGTTAGACACTAGAAAGCAACAGTGTTAAACACTGGAAATGGGATTCTCAAATTAGTGTTAAGCACTAAAAATAAAGTTCTCGAATTAGTGTTAAACACTAAAGGAAAAAAAGGGTCACGTGGGGACACGTGAGGGCGCCCAGAGGTGGGACCAGATCCCTTTATTTTGTTCTGCAGATAAGTGTTAAAAACTTTTTATATTTTATCACGTGTTGACACGTGATGAGGATTTATGCGCTGACTGTTAAAGGGTTTGCTAAGGGGTCACGTGGTAACACGTGAGAGCACCCAAAGCCTTGATTCTTTTTGCTTTTTCCTTCTGTGTTTTGGAGGTCACGTGGGAGCACGTGAGGCATTGCTTCAAAGCTTTTTCCTTCTTATTTTTGGAGATCTCTTCAGGGGTCACGTGGGAGCACATGCCCTTGATTCTTTTCATGCACAGAGATCTTTTTAGTCTCCTTATTTTATTTTGAGAATTAAATTCTCTGTAGGGTTAAACCCTAATCATGATTTGGAGGAATTAAATTCCTATTATGAAAGAATTAAATTCTTATATAGGGTTAAACCCTAGTTCTGTCTTGAAGGAATTAAATTCCTATGATTTTGGGAGAATTGAATTCTCATGCAGGGTTGAACCCTAATTTTATTTGGAGGAATTAAATTCCTAAAAAATTTAGGAGAATTAAATTCTCATATAGGGTTAAACCCTAGTTCTGTCCATCTTGAAGGAATTAAATTTCTGTAATTTTAGGAGAATTGAATTCTCATATAGGTTTAAACCCTAGTTTTGTTTTGGGAGAATTAAATTCTCTAAACTCAATTCCCCCCCTAAGTTTCGGATCTGCATGGCAGGATCTCAACCCGATAAGAATTAAATTCTCAACTTATGGGGAGATATATTCTTTGCAGATCTTCAACCAGAGGAAGAACTAAGTTCTTTCCGCAGAAGAGTTAAACTCTTGGATTTGAGAATTAAATTCTCTGTTTGAAGTTTTGATCCCCTTTCTTTTCTCACCTAGGGTTTTCTTTGTTGAGAATTAAATTCTCCTCTCTTTTTTCTCTCTGTTGTTGTTATCTCCCAAAAAAGTAGATCCCTTTCTTCTTTTCCTGGCTCCTATTTATAGGAGAAAGAAAATAATCAATTTGTTTTGTGAATCTTTCATTGAAAGATTTTAATTGATTTTGTAACCAACATGATCTTTTAGATCACTCGGTGAATTTTATTCACCATTGGATTTTTAATCCAAAAGATCTTTTATCTGTTATTCAAATTTTAGGGAAATCTTTCCTTGTATAAAATCTTTCCATAAATTGGTGATTTTTAATCACCCTTGGATTTTTAATCCAACGGTGCTCCATTTTACAGAACACCATCTTTTTTGTTTGGAAAGATTTAAAGAAATATTTTTCCAGTTAGGATTTTTGATTTCCCTTAATTAGAATTTAATTCTATTATTTTAGAGATTTTAGGATCCCATCACGTGTTGACACGTGACCCCCTCGATTAAGTATTTAATTCTATTGTTTTAAAGAACTCAGGAATTATCACGTGTCAGCACGTGACCCTTTGTCACGTGTGAGCACGTGATGCTCCATTGGGGTTTTTCCTTGTTATTTTATTATACTTTTAATTTTTTTCATTGAGTTTAAAGGCCTATCACGTGTTGACACGTGACCCCATTGTTGGAATTTAATTCTTATTATTTCAGAGGGTCTAAGAGCCTATCACGTGTTAGCACGTGACCCCACTGATTAATTATTTAATTAGAATTTAATTCTATTAATTCAAAGAGCTTAGAAACCCATCACGTGTCTGCACGTGACCTTCGGTCACGTGTGGCCACGTGATGCCCCATTGGGGTATTCCTTGCTGTTTTATAATATTTTTTAATTCCTTTCAGTGAGTTTAAAGGCACATCACGTGATGGCACATGACCCCATTTAATTATTTATTTTATCCAGTGCCTACAGGCTTTGCCTATAAATGGTTACGTGTGGGCACGTGATGCCTCATAACTTTTGATCCCGGATGAATTATGAGGCCCATAATATATCAAATCGAAGGATTTTTCGAGATACTTTAGATACCATCAGAATTTAGATGTTTCTCATTCAGGAGTTTATCAATATACAGCCCGGAAAATACCGATTCACATTTTCTTAAACGTATTGCTGCCATTTGATACCTTGGGCTCTTTGCGTAGAAATTTTTGGCAGGAACACCGGGCGAAGAAGAGGAAGCTGTAGAAAACTCCCTAGACTCTACCCGAACTATTTCTATAGGCTCCTCAGAGCAAGACATCTAACATGGTCGAGAGAAGGGGTCCTCCGAGAAAAGAACGCAGGAAATCCGACCTAGAGGGAAGAGCGCCGAGCCAACACACGAAGGGAAGAGGAAATTATAGCGAAGCGTGGACCCTCGGGGGAATCCTGTATCTATTTATAGTAATCGACGAACACGTCCAGCGGCGCCGATTATCTCCCGCCAAAATGACACTTTGCGTTCAACGGCCATCAATGCTCCACCTGTCGCACGCGCATTGGGCGTGAGAAAACCAGCGGCCCGTCACGCCAGCCAACCAGCGTCTGACACGTGGCCTGGCGCTCCGATGAGCATACGCACGAATCGGCGCTTCCTCTTTAATGCAAGATCTCTTTCCTGATCCGTTGACTTCATCAAATAAGAACTTAGCCCGGGTGACCGGTTAGACCACTCTCGACCTGATCCATATATAGGTCAGGTCGGGAGTGTGGGGCTAATGATGATGCTCGGTACTGAGCACTCCCCAGAAGTTGACACGTGGCAGATGACGTGTCCCAGGGCTTGCGGGAAAGAAGCAGAAACGGTATATTAGAAGAGTGTCCAGGGCCTTCATCCCAAGCATGTTCCCGACCTTCGATGGCCTTCCCGACGACCCTGTGCCCGCCTCACAAATAACCATCGGCTCACCTCCGAGCCCTCCTGCAGGCTGAGTTCCCTCAGCCCTCATAGCTCGCCTCCGAGCTATCACATGAACTAAGCCCATTCGGCCTTCCGCTCGTCTCCAAGCCTCCTGCCGAGCTTCTTTTCCTCGGTCCCATCGACCGACCCATAGCACCGATCACAGGCGTCTCCGCGAATCTCGCCTGACACGAGATATCCGCCGCCCACGATCCCGCGTTCCACGCCATCTCGTTCTCCCATTAACGAGCGCATCTCGTCATTAATGGGAAATCCCGTCTTTCACGCTGGCGTAATGCCAGGGGCGTAACGGCCGGCGTGAATCTCGCACCCGCCAGCCCACGGCTGCCCCTATATAAACCCTCTCTCAGACGACTCACGTAAGGCATTTTTTGCCCCAACAAGCCGCTACTCTGTCCAATTAGCCCATCTAATTTGATCGTCGGAGGGTACTCGGTGGCACAACAACCCTGGGACTTCCTTGCAGGTAGCTCGGCTTCATCCACATCAAGCCCATTGAGATCCACACGCACCAAGGGGAAACCCTCAGATCCAATCTCAGCCACTCATCACCACTCGTTGCGGATCAACGGAAGGTAATGTCTGAAGAAGATCCAGAGCTCCATCAGAGACCAATGGATCTCGATCCAAAATCTCTCAATTTCTTCCACATTTCTTTCAGGTTTGTAATTTCAACTAAATCAATGAATCTCAGAGATTTGATTGGCATCTCATAAACCTAGTACTAGGATTCAGTTAGCTCATATTCCCACTTACATCTTATTTCATATAATTTTTGCGATTGTATTCAAGGAACAAGAAATACGATTTTTTTATATTGGATTTTAGCATTTTTTGTTCGAATTTGTGGAATACTTAGAGATGCCCCATTTGATATATACTAGAATTTGAAGTAATTGTGCACAATTGGTGCCATTCTTTGCTCGTATAGAGAGACTTTGAACTGTTCCATTGATTTGATTTAAGGCGCTACATTTTCTTGCTGAATGCCCCATTTTTCTATTAGGAGCAATCAAAATTGTAAATTTAGGCTTTTCTAGAAAAACTTTTGTCGACTTTAATGTGCATAGAATTTGGCTCTGCAGCGGTTGCAGATTTCTTTTGCCCTTTTGAAGCAAATTGTTGTAGCTATATTCATTTAGCCATTCAAGAAAAGATTTTACATAACATTGGCTTCAATGCTTCATTTGGAATAGGAAGACATTCGATGGAGATGATAGCGATTCGTGTCACCGTAACTTGAAATTTGCATAGCTTCATGCTAATAATAGTATTGCCTAGTGGTATAAAATGATTCTACTAATCATTTATCGTCACTTCTATCATCATCTTCTCAGATTTCTAGATTTACTGGAGTAAGAAGAAAAAAGAGCACTAGTAGAAATATCTGTATCTACTTTCCTCTTTAAAATGCCTGATCGTAATTGTTGAAATTTTCTATATGCTTTCTCAGTCATAGAGGAAGTAGTCATCACTGTTCTGGCCACCATGTTAATCCTAATGCCGTTTTTGAGCATCGAGTGTCACAAGACTCATAACATGATCATAGTTATAATTTATACTTTATAGGAATTTTTTTTGGGTCAATGCCAGTGCTATATGTTAAGTGTGACCTGGCATATTGCCTAATGGCCCTAATCTATTTTCCCGACATGGCATTTTGCACATAATCACGACACGTTTCTTATTGTTATTTATCATTTATGTTTTTTGAGAATTAGCTAAAGCATGTAATGTGTGGATCTTTACTTGTATTGCTCGACAAAGTATGCCTCCTCTTTAACGCCTTTCCATTTATATTTTTTGATTTGATAGATGACAACTATGACGAGGAGAAGGTGTAGCAATTCTGCTGTTGAAGAGTTTCCCCAGCAAGAACTCCTTGAAAGAAGGCCTCGATTTTATAATATTACGTGAAAAATGCACTTTTAAGGTATGTATCTCCTATTTTTCGTTCTTTCTCCAGTAGATTCTGGATAATATAGCTTACCGTATTGTGTGAAAATCGCATATATATGATGTTCTTTACTCGTTTTGTGATGTACATTCATCTGTTCTCTCTCTCTCTCTCACACACACACACTCTTTGTGCTTTTTCCAGTAAACTGGGTGGGACTTTCTTATTTCTTTTACAATTATATGATCCAAAAGTCACCAATCTTATACTTGAATAAGATGTAGTAATCTTTTTGTTGCATTTTTCATTTCCAGGAGTTCACCATAATTTTTTCAGCTTAACCAATTTGAGTTTCAAGAGGAAACAGATACTCCATAGATCCCAATTGAAATTAGAAATGAAATGCAAATCTCTATCATCATGTTTTACATTTAAGAGACATACAATCAAATAGAGTAGCAAGTAGGAGAATTTGCTCCATCATAATTTCTCAAAAGAGAAAATCGTACAGAAAGTAAACAACGAACTTGCTTGAAAATATTACTGAGCTATTTTTTGTCAAAACTATTTGCAAACTTTCAGAGGACGTAATTAGACCAGTAAACTTGAACTATCCAGGTGCTTTACTTATATATGAAAACACAAAGTGAAGAAGTTTATAAGCAATTTGGCGCCTACTCCGTGTCAGGTATTATCTCATTCAATCATATTTTGTGCAAGGTATGTGTTCTTACGGACCGCTAACTTTATTACATTGCCAAAGGACATCTAAAAAATTTGAATGAAACTCTGAAAATTCCGATACTCACTCCATTGTTTGGTTTGGCCACCCTCTAAAGTATTCTGTTGTATTCAGCGATCAAGGCTGTTGTATTATAATGGAAATAACCCATAACCGCATGCTTGCATAATATGTGAAGTTCCATATCGACTCGGAACATTTTTACAATCTTAAACTGCCCATCATCATCACTCACATCTTTAGCTGCTTGTCTTTTCAAAAATATGACAGCCAAGGGCTTCACAAAACATGCACAATAGTTATATAATAACCAATTTTTACATATCATGATAATATGTTTCGGCTTCAGCATTAATATATCTTGTTTTATGTTCTCGTCGCTTCTCTCTCTTAAGGGTTGTTTTTTAATTGGATGCAACTCCTTGGGGAATCAAACTAGCAACCTCTCACTTTAGTTAGGAAATTCTTTCCACATGAACTATTGCCAATTGATCTCTTAGGGGTTCTTTGGTTGGTAGGAAATGGAGCTACATGCAACATTTTCTGTAAAAGAATAAATTCCTTTTTCCATATTTTATTAGCAATAGGTTAAATAAAAGCATGAATAGAGCTGCAAAATTTAGTTAAAAGCTCAAGTGTTTTGTTGCAATCTCTTGCGACAAGAAGTAGATTCCACCTCACTTCCTAAAATCATGATTTTTTTAAACCAAAATTATTCTTCAGTATATGCTTCTAAACTGCTACATGAGTGTAAAGTTAATGAATTTGAAGAATTTCCCTATTGCAACCTATTCTGCTCGCAACAAGTTCTACATTTTATTCTGTAACAAAACAAAAGGTCCCCTATTGTTCAATTTTATAACAAATGGTAGTGACAAATGCCTGGAAGATGAAGACCAACAAAATTCTAGCAGCCATGAAGCTGAGGGCAAAGCAGATGGCTACCAAGAAATTTGATGCCTCCGACAAACTGCTTCCTCTGCCTTGGACTTTCAGTTCCATGACAGCCCAAAAGCTAATCAAATACAGATATATTCACATCCAATCATTAAGTTATTGAGTGAACAATAAACCAAACTATCAACACTACCCAACATGATAAGTTACCAAAATCATCCGAGACTCGAATCAGAGTAGGACAAGAGGTAAAAAGTAAAAGAGAGTGGATGTAATAACGAGGTTTGTCTGTGCATGGTCTCAACCCTTGCCACACGAAGCTTACCATGCATGGTGTACGTAGCAAGGAGAGAAGAAAAAAGCAGATTAATTTCGATAGTATCTTGAGTTGTTTTTGACTGAATCTCTTTGCTATATGAAGTTTGGTTTGGACTTGTCCTTAAATAACAGTTCTATATGCACGCACACCTGTTTTTGTTTCAACTGAAGAAGACTCTAGAGGCCTCAGTTGCCTCACAGTTTTGTTTCAACTGAGACTCTAGAGGGGCCTCAGTTTTAATTGTTTCAACTGCCAGTTTAGAAAAGGTCCTTATCCACCAGTTCATTTAGGTCTAAAGTAGGATTCGATCATCTATGCACGCTCCTTGAGATTGGAACGTTATCGGTGTAACTAATTCAACAACATCATCTGATCTAATTCAAGGAATAATTTAGGGAGCCCCCTTTCAATTTGGCCCCCAACCCCTAACAACTGCAGAGTACAGGCCTGCAGGTATTTTCTAACCCAAAATGTTTTACTGATTGTTGGCACTTTTATAAATGCCACAGCATTTTGACATGCATTACTAGCTAATGACTTTATAATGTTGTTAATTATGTGATTCAGTTCGTAGTAACCTATAAATATATAACATGGTACGAAGCATATTCGATTCAGATACCAAAGACCGAAAGTATTCTGTGTTGCTTTAATGTTGCTGAGCTCCTTTTGGATTAAGTAAAGCTCAAGTACCTTTTTATCGATAAATTTATTTGTTCACGAGTTCTGTATTAGCCGATAAATAATTTAGTCTCGTCAACATCCAATTATTATTTGTTAAAGCGAATCATTAAACCTTTTTAGTAGCCGATTATTCTTAATGTGAACTGCTGCTGGCATTATTGGCAAAGTTGTTATAAAATGTAGGAGTCAAATGTTAGCTAAACAACTCTTTTCGCACAAAATCATTCATGAGGGTCATTAACTAAATCCTAAGCATCTTTTAATAGTAGTTAAGAAAGTCAACCTTTGGTGATAGCTCATTTTGCTCTACCATTACCTTAAACTTTGAAGGATCAGTCATCAACCATGTAATGGCCACATTAACATTTTAATTCCAACCAAATGTGCTTTTAACATGAAACAAAGTTATATTTTTATTTTTTCCCAATTCACGTTTCGTTTTTCTTCAGACCGTGAAATCAAAATGTATGAAGCATGAAATAACAGAAAGTGCATGAACCGTATGGACAACAACAACCAGCACCGCAATCCTTCATCCTAAAGTTGTATAAAACACATATAAGCATTACATCAATAAAATAGTCTTTACATTGAATTTGCTAGTTATTTAAAAAATTTGTTTAATGAAATGCGGGGTTGTTTATCTTCGATATTTTGGTCAAAAAAGAAAAAGGGAAATATAATATAGCCTTTATTCAACATAAAAGAGTACTACCATCAGCAAGAGAAAAAGATTGGGTTTGGCTTGAAAAAATTAGAGAATATATGAACAATGAAAGCTTAAGCTACTTATATGAGCATAGGAGCGAAAACCCAATACCTTTCTTCATTAGAACCCTATAATTTATGGGCAATTTTTGTGACTGTATTTTGTTTGAAACGGCATGTCTTGTTCATATCACATCACGTGCTTGTCATGTGTAATTGATTTTCCGTTGTGTTTGTTCTTATTTGATCAACGTGGTTACGTGGCCACTTGGATAATTGAATTGATCTATGATTGACAACAAGATGCATATTATGATAATGCATTATCATGGAAGTTATCATATATGATAATGCATTATCATGGAAGATTAAATCCAACAATAAAGACTGGAAATTAGATTGCCCGTTTTCGGTTTGAGTTAAAATAATAGATAGATATTTGCAAAGATATGATATGAATTTTTGTTACGAAAATTATTTAGCACAAGTAATCAATATGCAATTATCAAGGACATTGATAATTCCAAGTGGCATTTGTGATAATTGACACCCGCTATCACCCGCCATTATAAATAGGGGGGAGAGGAATACAATCGGGAGGCCCGAAGAGTCCTGCTTCATTTGCCGGCGTTCGATACCCCAATCGTCTCTCTCTCTTTCTCTCTCTCAAAATTTACAGTGAAGAAGAAGTAGAGAGAGAAAGCAAAAGGAAAGCTCGTTTCTTGCAGCGGGATCGGATCAATTAGGTGGTGCTCCTCTCCGATTCTACAATTTTTTGAACATCATTTCACAATCAACTCGAAGCTCTTGATTTTCTCGTTTCTTGTTTGTCTTGTTGTTGAACAAATCCAAATTTTCTATCCAATTCAACTCCAATGGAAGCGCCGGCGATTCGGCAAAGAATGACGCTCTCCGATCAGCTCTCCGTCCTCCAATCAGCCTCCAACCTCCGCGATCTCCTCAACTTCCGCCGTCGTCACCACGACGACGCCGCTCCTCCCTCTAGTACTCGCCGCACCCCCACCGTAACCCTAGCCACCGTTCTTCAGGCCGACAAGAACTCCAACCCCGCCTCCTCCGCCGCTGCTCCCCGAACGCTTCTCGACGTCATCCGCGACGAGGACGAGTCCCTCGCCGCCGGCGCCGGCGACGGAGGCGGAGGGAGCTCGAGGTGGCGGGATCTGACGGATCGGCTCCGGATCCGTTCCGGCAACACGTCAGCCTCCGGACCGGCGTCCACGCCGGCGAGGGAGAGATCGGAGGGCCCGGGCACCGTGAGGGTGTCGCTGATGGCGTTGATGGAGCTGAGGGAGCGGGAGGAGGAAGAGGGGGAGGAGGAGAGGAGGAGGGAGGCGGCGATGGCGATGGCGGCGGTGGCCGATGAGGAGGCCGCTGACGTGGAAGAATGCAGCAGAGGGGAGAGGCACGTGTGCTGCGTGTGCATGTCGAGGAAGAAGGGGGCAGCCTTCATCCCCTGCGGCCACACCTTCTGCAGGCTCTGCTCTCGGGAGCTGCTCATCAGCCGCGGCAACTGCCCCCTTTGTAATGCCTTCATCGTCGAGGTCCTCGATATCTTCTGATGTCTTCGGCCTCGATTTATTGGCAACACAATTTGGAAAGGGGGGAAAAAAAACTCATTTTAATCTCTTGCTGTCATAGCTGCAATTGTGGTTGTAAGCATTAGAATTTTCTTTTATTTTACCTTTCATGTTTTTTAGTTGCAGTCACCAATTGCTTTAGTTGCACCAATTAAAATTGGGTTATTTCTTTTGCTTCAAATCATTATGTTGAAAAGATTCAACACTTTGAGCAGAGGATTATCTATTTGCAAATTACATCCATTGCCTAAGCTTTATTTGTCATTACTTATAATCCCTCGTCTTACTTATCAGCATTCAGACGCCTTCGAAACTAACAGCCATAAATTTCATGTCATCAGGTTGATCACGTGATTAATTTTTGACTGATCCACAAGTTTCAGATATTAGAGATCATTTGAAAACATGGTTATATTAGTGTTAGATGAGGCATGATAAGTAACCTTAATTTACTTATATTTTTGCTCTGGTCACTAGATCGGTTAATCATTGCAGTAGGTTCGTTTTACTGTGTTTTTCACTTCATATATCAACCACAGTAGCTTTTCACGGCTTAGGGATGGCTTTGAAAAATTAAGTAAACCATATGATATGGTTTTTGTGAAATAAATCTTCCTTTTTTATTATTTTTTTGCTTTTTTCCGAAAGGGTTATCCAAGAAAGAAAATGTCAGATTATCCTTGACCGAATATGAGAGTAACAATGAAGTCGCTAAAATTTATCCTAATGAAATTTAAAAAGAAAATGTGTGCAACTCTAAATTTTCAAAATAGATAATCTAAGATACTAGTTTTTGGGTTAATTGTCAAAACCCCTCAATCATTTTTTTTTATTGTCAAAAAAGCCTCTAAAAGTTGGTCAAAGCCCTCCTAAAAAAGTTTTTAGTTGTCAAGAAATACTTTACATGTAATATCCAGTAGTTGTATGCTATATCTAAGCTATTTCTATATAGTTGCATGTGGTATCTAAACTATTTACTGCAATATCTAAATAATTTATATAAATCGGTTAGATATAGCGGGCTACTATGTAGATACCGTATGAAAAAATTTAAGTGGTGTTTTACAGCTGTTTTGTTTTGAGGGCGAGGATATTTTGTAAGCGGAAAAAGGTTCTTGTGTTTTCTTTGACAGTCTACCCTATTTTTATTTTGGCACTATTTAAGATATTAGTTACAAGACTTGATTGAAAGGCAAAGCAGCGTGGCGGGTACTTTTCATGATTTAAAATACAGTCAAGGAGTCAACAGAAGCATGTGCTTTTCAGCTTAGGAAAAGATGGATTAAAACGCTCTCGTGGTCCTGTCAACTCCTCTCTTTAATTAAAGAGCTGATTAGTGATTACTAATTAATAATATTAAACTTATCTCTAGGCTTCTAGCTTTCTGATTTGGTTTCTGTTGTGTTGGCCCTTTGTCAAGTGGGATCATTCACATGACACAAAAGGCCAAAGTTTCCAGCTCATTCGAACCATCTCTTCTGCTATATATGCTTCATCTTGTTTGTTGTTTGTTTTTGTAATTTTTGGTACGTCCATTGGAATAGAAGACGTGTGTTGGTGAATCCACAAGTCTCGCTTCACATTCTTTGTCCAATTATTATTATTTTTTTATTAACAGACCGTAGCATGGTGCAAAGTAGATTGGAACTTCAGACCTTTTATCCAGCTGTGATGATGCTCGATTTCGGTGATCCAACAGATCATGACACATGGCAGACGACGCGTCTCAGAGCATGCAAGAAAGGACCTACAGTGGCCGACCAGACCACTCCTTTGCCCGTCCCACAAACAAGCGCTGGCTCACCTCTGAGCCCCCAGCACAATTGGCCTCCTCGGTCTCACAGCTCGTCTCCGAACTACCACGGAACCAAGATACATCGGCTCTCCCGCTCGTCCGCGAGCTCTCCCGCCAAAGTCATCTTCCTCGGTCTCATCGACCGACCAACGGCACCGCTCACAGGCGCAACCGCCATCCCGCGAATCTCGCCATGCGCGAGATACCCGCCATGCGCGAGATACCCGCCGGCCACATTCCACGTTCCACGCCATCACGATCCCCCGTTAACGAGCATGTCTCGCCATTAATGGAAGATCTCGTTCATCACGCGGGCGTGGCGTCGGGAGTGTAACGGCCGGCGTAATTCTCGCGCCTGCCCTTGTCACGCCCCGCTTCCCAGAGTACGCAAGATTGGGCACGTGACATAGCCAACCATGCTACCTGTGGGTAGGAAATATCCATCCACAGTCACATTACGGTTGTAGAGATATCAAGAACAAGATAAATAAACTATCTAACACATGTCCAAATCCATAATGATAAGAGTCAATGAAAAATAAATGCGGAAGCAATGATCCAATACAATAATGGAAAGGTACGTCCCATAATGCGGGATCGAACCTGGAAATAAAATGCAATAAATGAACTAACCACTGCAGAACTCACAAATCAGCCTGCTGGCTGAAGTACTCCTGCTCGGTCAGCGACAGTGGTAAAGAATCTGGGCCATGCCAAACCCAGACGTCAGCGCGTCATGTCAACCAAATAATATAATATAAACATGGTAATGAACAATGCAGGTATGAACATGAATAAAGCAGTACTAAGAGGTAACAGAGCAGGGTAATGTGCAGTGGTAACTAAACTGTCATATCAGGTTTCTACTCTATAGTCTTTGAAATCAATTGATGAATCGTCGATGTAACTCAATAGTATCCCGTGCGTGCTCGGGACCACGGTCAAAGCCCTCGGGGCTGAATCCGAGACGTGCCGCTAAGCAGTAAAAGTAGGTAGTAGGATGGACGAGTGATGTCAGCATCATCACTCCCGGACTGGCCAAGCCCGTAAGACTGATCAGAAAAAGTATCGAACCATTGAGTTACAAGTCGGTTTCACATTTGATTTCCCCATACCCCAAGCTATGTATGTCAGGTCGGGTATTCAGTAGTCAAGGACTAATGCCAACACAAAATCAGTAAAAGTAGGTCTGTCTGGATAGACAGCAGGAATGGTCAGGTTTGTCGGCATTAGGCATGAAATCAGGTAACAGGTCAGGTCACGTTTCAACAGGTTGAGTCGATATGTACAGAGTGTCATGTCCGGTGTATCAGTACATGTGTCAGGTGTATCAAGATCGGTCATTATGTAATGCAATCAAATGTATGCTGATAACAGGTATAGTAACGAATAAGGAACAACAGCAGGAACAGCAAATAACAATATTATTCCATGTAAACACAGTGATACTTTGTATTTTCTTATTAACAGGTTCAGGCACCCTTGGGTGCAATAGCCACAAGGTGAAGCAATATCCACAACATAAAGTAATGAAGCTACATGAATTTAAACTAAGTATAATAATTGTCTCGTGAATGATTTAACGAATAAAGCAGATACGATCCAATTGGTTTAGTTAGTTGAAGTATGGATTGATAGTGGATCGATTAATTACGAGAAACTATTATAACGATTCCATGTTAAAGATAACTGCAACTGTCAAATCTAACTTATAATATCAATTACCATCATTAAGTTGTTGTATTATATACTATGATATTCAACTGCATAGCAAGACTAGATCTCGTATGCTAGCATGCTAAAGCAAGTATTCAGATACTTGCCTCGACGGTTTCGCAAACCGGAAAGCACGGATGCAAAGTCGGCAGAAAACACGAGACGGGTGCACGGGCCACGGATCGAGCCCCAACAGAGAACAACGGGATCACACGGACCAGGGTACTTCGCTGGAGCGTCGGGTTCAAAAGACGGCACGGTCGGATTCCGGCAAAAGTCATCGGCAATGAGTTAGCAACATGATATACGTAATAAGATCAGCGGGGGGGGGGGGGGATTTTGCACAAACGGAAAGATGAGGGAGGCTTACCGGGAGACACCAGGGGTAACCCCGGCGGGCTCGACGGCACTGGAACGCCGGCGAGGCAGCGACGGCGGCTGCGAAGGCTTGAACAGCCTCGGGTTCGCTGGAGATAGGGTGCGACGAGTAGAGGAGGGTGGTGGTCGGCTCTGGTGATCGAGGGGGAAAGGAGGTGGTCGGAGGTGGCGCGGGTGACGTCGACGAGGGTCGACGGCGCGTTCTCCGGCGACCCGGGGATGGTGCAGGGTCGGGCTCGGGTCTGTTGGTGATCCGGCGAGGGGAGGAGGAAGGCGACGACGAGGTAGGGACGAGGAGGAAGAGAGGGGGTCGCGGGCGTCGTCGGTGACTGGAGGCGACGTCGACGACGAGACCTGCGGCGGTTGGTGGCGTCGTCGGGGTTGGGTGCAGGCGCGGAAGAGAGCGGAGGAAGGAGGAAGAGGGTGCGGCTGGGCTCGTGGTGGCGAGGGCGGCGACGGCGAGGTCTCGGGGAGGTCGACGGCGATGCCCGGAGGTGGCTAGGGTTAGGGTTCGCTGGGTTTTCTCGTGGTCGAGAGAGAGAGGGGAGGCGGCTGCATGGAGGGAATTTATATAGGGGAAGAGAGAGAGAGATTGGAGAGAGAGAGGGAGAAAGATTTGATAGAGAGAGAGAGAGAAAGAGAATAGAGAGAGAGACAGAGAGAGACGGAGAGAGAGAGAGGGAAAGGGGGCCCACGAAGGGAAACTGATTGGCTGAGGCAAGGTAAATGAATTATTAAAGTAAAGATTTGAAAGGATTTTACTGTTAAAGAAATATATATACGTATAATTTTAGTTTTAAGATATTAAATTAAATGGGCCTTTTTGGCGCTAAATGAAACATTTCCAAATCGCGCCCGGGTTGCGCCCAAATGCTCCAAATTCAAATTATAGGATTTTAAGCGAGTTCCAAATTTTGAAAAGAGGTGTTTAATGATTAAAATGCATGCCCCCAAGTCGGACACTTGCACGCGCGCGTAGTCGTCCAAGTTTGCCCGTTTAGCCGAACGGGAAGAAATCTCGACACGCGGACGCTACCACGCGACTAGTGGTGACGAGTAGGCTAACATGGATACTTTTAATTTCATTTTAGGAGTTAAAATTTGTTATGTGCCAAAATGACTTAACCGTTAAAATTTTGCAAAAAGCACCAAACAATCAGGATAATTGGAATGAGCAACATAAAACCCTCAACTAGTAATATAAATAGTATTATTGGGCTCGGGTGTTACATCATACCCAACTACAAAAGAATTTCGTCCTCGAAATTCCAAGAATACAAGATGGCTAACTACTGGAAAAGGTGAGGGAATTTCTGCCGGATCTCGTCTTCTCGCTCCCAAGTGGATTCTCCATGCGATCGATTACCCCAAGAAACTAGCACAAGAGGGATAACCTTGTTCTTAAGAACTTTTTCTCTTCGATCCTTGATTTCAACTGGTCGCTCCTCAAAGGTTAGGTCCTCCCGTACAGTCAACTCCGAATGATCCAAGACATGAGTCTCATCACGAACATACCTCCGTAGTTGAGACACATGAAATACATCGTGCACTCCTGCCAATGACTGTGGTAACGCCAAACGGTGCGCTACCTCTCCAACACGCTCCAATATCTCGAAGGGTCCAACGAATCGAGGACTAAGCTTTCCCCGACTTCCAAAGCGAATCACCCCTCTAGTCGGTGATATCTTCAGGAATACCAAATCATCCACGGCGAATTCTAGAGGTATTCTTGACGTGTCGGCCCAACTTTTCTGTCTGTCTTGAGCTGCCTTCATATGCTTCCTGATTGTATTCACCTTCTCAACTGTCTGTACCACCAAATCTAGTCCTAGTAACCTTCGTTCACCAACATCATCCCAACAAACGGGTGAACGGCACTTACGACCATACAATGCTTCAAACGGAGCCATCTGAATAGTCGCTTGGAAGCTATGGTTGTACGAAAAATCCACCAGGTGTAGATGATCCTCCCAAGAACCTTTGAAGTCCAACATGCCAGCCCTCAACATATTTTCAAGGGTCTGGATCGTTCTCTCCGATTGTCCATCAGTCTGAGAATGATAAGCTGTGCTGAACTTCAATCGAGTCCCCAAACTTTCTTGTAAACTCTTCCAGAAGTGCGACAAGAACCGAGTGTCCCGATCGGACACGATGCTTACCGGCACTCCATGCAATCTGACAATCTCCTGCATGTATCGCGCTGCCAAAGTCTCCGTCGATTGACCAACCCGGAAAGGAAAAAAAAGTGAGCTGCTTTGGTCAACCGATCGAAAATCACCCATACTGCATTGTTGCCCTTTGGACTCCGCGGTAAAGCCGTCACGAAATCCATGGTTATATGTTCCCACTTCCACTGAGGAATCGGAAGTGGTTGCAACAAACCAGCAACCCTTTGGTGTTCAGCCTTGACTTGTTGACACACCAAGCACTTAGCCACGAAGCGAGCAATTTCCCGTTTCATACCTTCCCACCAGAAATGCTGTCGAATATCTCGGTACATCTTTGTCCCTCCTGGATGTACAGAGTAAGCTGAACTGTGTGCCTCCTTCATAAGCTCTTCACGCACATTCCCTTTTGGCACACACACACGGCTACCATATCTCAACGAACCATCTTCGTGGATCTGTAAATCGGTTCGTAGTCCGGCTTCAACCTGCTCTCGAAACTTTTATAGTCTAGGATCCTGCAATTGCGACACTTTAATCTTCTCAACTAAGGACGATTGCACTTGCAATTGTATCAATTGCCCCGTAGCATGTGGCAGCACAACCTCCAAGTCGAATCTCCGAAAATCCGCAATGATCTCCCTCTGTGCAGTCAATATCTGAATTGCTGGTAACCGACTTAGCGCATCTGGCACAACGTTAACTTTTCCCGGATGGTACTAAGATCAAGGTCGTAGTCGGCCATCAGCTCCAACCATCTGCGTTGCCTCATGTTCAACTCCTTCTGCGTGAACACATACATTAAACTCTTGTGATCTGTAAAGACTTCGACTCTCTCGCCTAAAAGGTAGTGTCTCCAAATTTTCAAGGAGAAGATCACGGCCGCAAGCTCCAAGTCATGAGTCGGATAATTCTTCTCATGTGTCTTCAGTTGTCTCGATGCGTAAGCGACGACTTTCCCATTCTGCATCAAAACACATCCCAATCCTTTTCCGGATGCGTCGCTGTGAATCACCAGTCCTTCTGAATTATTCGGTACAGTTAGGATAGGGGCGGTTATCAACCTTTGCTTCAACGTCTCGAAGGCCAATGCACATCCATCCGTCCAAATAAAAGGTACTTCCTTACGCGTAAGCTTGGTTAACGGCTCTGCCAAACGAGCGAAGTTCTCCACGAATCTCCTGTAGTATCCGGCCAAACCAAGGAAACTTCTTATCTCAGCCACATTTCTTGGAATAGGCCAATCTCGAACTGCTGCAATCTTTTCGGGATCGACGGTGATTCCATCGCCTGACACAACATGCCCCAGAAACTTCACTTCTTCCAGCCAGAATTCGCACTTACTCATCTTCGCGAATAATTTCTCCTGTCTCAGCGTCTGCAGTGCGATCCTTAAATGCTCAGCATGCTCCTCCGGACTCTTCGAGTACACCAGAATATCGTCAATGAATACCACAATAAACTGGTCCAAGAACGGTGGAAAGATCCTGTTCATCAATCCATAAATATTGCTGGCGCATTAGTCACTCCGAAGGGCATCACTAGATACTCGAAATGTCCATATCGAGTTCGAAACTCCGTCTTGCAAATGTCTTCTGCTTTCACTCGGACCTGATGATATCCTGATCGCAAGTCCAGTTTCGAGAATACCCTCGCGCCACTAAGCTGCTCAAAAAGTTCTCCAATGCGAGGGATCGGGTACTTGTTCTTAATAGTCACCCGGTTCAATTCTCGATAGTTGATGCACATCCTTCCCGTGCCATCCTTCTTCTTTATTAGAAAAACTGGAGCTCCCCAAGATGAGTTGCTGCTTCGAATCCAACCCTTCTCGAGTAATTCACCAACTTGTTTCTTAACTTCTTCCAATTCCACTGGTGCCATCGGATAATAAGATTTAGATACTGGCGCTGCACCAGGAATAAGGTCAATCGCGAACTCCACATCTCGCTTCGGCGGTAAGCCCGATATATCTTCAAATACGTCCATAAAATCGCGAACAACTGCCGGCTCTTCATTACTACCAACTTCCATAGCTGCAAGAACACTGTTTGTCGGCCTAGCCCTAAAATCGACTGGCCCGACAGAACTGCTTCCTTAACGCAACTGCTGTCTACATCGTTGGCCGTGAAAGGTCCAGCGAGACTACTGAGTCTCCCCCATTCTGCTGCATGCACGTCCACGGTCGCTCCATTCTGCCTTAGTCCGATGAACTTCTCTTCCACTTCCTCCCGTGCAGTCCGCGGGAAGACTTTTCTCTAAGAAACTTTTTAGAAAAATCCGCCCAACAGATTGGCTTGGGCAAGCGGGTCTCCTCCACAAGCCACCCCTCTCGGGCGTAATCCACTAGTTGAATCAACTCCTTTGTCCTCTGCAATCTGTGCCGCAAACAGCAAATTCTCCGTGTCACTAGCCTCTGCTTAGCTGGTAACAGCTCCTTCAAACCAGTAAATGTAGACGGACACAAAAGTCTGAAATCCGCTACGGCCCTTACTCGTTCGACTGGTCTAGTTCCATCGTTGTTTACAGACTGCTGAACGATCTGCAAACCTTCCCGAAACGAATCTGCTATTGCTGGATCAGCTCAGTCTGTCTCTTTGATTTCCAGCATTCCTCTTATCACTCCAAGCATGGCGGCTTCGTTCACACTCCTCTGGTAAGTCTTCAACTTCTTACCTGTCATAATCCTGAACTCAAAACACCCAACATTATCATGATGATAGATTCTGAATGTAGATCAAGGCTAGAACTCCAAGATACTTAAATAGAGTACAGCATTGTAGCTATGCCGCGGTATCATAGCCGCAATCACTTAACTCCACCCAAGTCGCCCAAGTCCTAGGGATAACAAGAAATCAGGTTTTCGAGTTGACAATGCAAAGTAAGTTTGCACGTCGTAAAAGATATAATCCGGAAGAATGTGATTCAAGAATGGTAAAACGGTCAAGGTGGCAGGACATGTTTCCTAATCACGGGTATTATGATTCGTGTATCGGGTGCAATACCCAACTACAAAGAATCAACCCAACTAACCTATGGCTCTGATACCAAAAGAACCATGTCACGCCCCGCTTCCCAGAGTACGCAAGATTGGGCACGTGACATAGCCAACCATGCTACCTGTGGGTAGGAAATATCCATCCACAGTCACATTACGGTTGTAGAGATATCAAGAACAAGATAAATAAACTATCTAACACATGTCCAAATCCATAATGATAAGAGTCAATGAAAAATAAATGCGGAAGCAATGATCCAATACAATAATGGAAAGGTACGTCCCATAATGCGGGATCGAACCTGGAAATAAAATGCAATAAATGAACTAACCACTGCAGAACTCACAAATCAGCCTGCTGGCTGAAGTACTCCTGCTCGGTCAGCGACAGTGGTAAAGAATCTGGGCCATGCAAAACCCAGACGTCAGCGCGTCATGTCAACCAAATAATATAATATAAACATGGTAATGAACAATGCAGGTATGAACATGAATAAAGCAGTACTAAGAGGTAACAGAGCAGGGTAATGTGCAGTGGTAACTAAACTGTCATATCAGGTTTCTACTCTATAGTCTTTGAAATCAATTGATGAATCGTCGATGTAACTCAATAGTATCCCGTGCGTGCCCGGGACCACGGTCAAAGCCCTCGGGGCTGAATCCGAGACGTGCCGCTAAGCAGTAAAAGTAGGTAGTAGGATGGACGAGTGATGTCAGCATCATCACTCCCGGACTGGCCAAGCCCGTAAGACTGATCAGAACAAGTATCGAACCATTGAGTTACAAGTCGGTTTCACCTTTGATTTCCCCATACCCCCAAGCTATGTATGTCAGGTCGGGTATTCAGTAGTCAAGGACTAATGCCAACACAAAATCATTAAAAGTAGGTCTGTCTGTATAGACAGCAGGAATGGTCAGGTTTGTCGGCATTAGGCATGAAATCAGGTAACAGGTCAGGTCACGTTTCAACAGGTTGAGTCGATATGTACATGGTATCATGTCCGGTGTATCAGTACATGTGTCAGGTGTATCAAGATCGGTCATTATGTAATGCAATCAAATGTATGCTGATAACAGGTATAGTAACGAACAAGGAACAACAGCAGGAACAGCAAATAACAATATTATTCCATGTAAACACAGTGATGCTTTGTATTTTCTTATTAACAGGTTCAGGCACCCTTGGGTGCAATAGCCACAAGGTGAAGCAATATCCACAACATAAAGTAATGAAGCTACATGAATTTAAACTAAGTATAATAATTGTCTCGTGAATGATTTAACGAATAAAGCAGATACGATCCAATTGGTTTAGTTAGTTGAAGTATGGATTGATAGTGGATCGATTAATTACGATAAACTATTATAACGATTCCATGTTAAAGATAACTGCAACTGTCAAATCTAACTTATAATATCAATTACCATCATTAAGTTGTTGTATTATATACTATGATATTCAACTGCATAGCAAGACTAGATCTCGTATGCTAGCATGATAAAGCAAGTATTCAGATACTTGCCTCGACGGTTTTGCAAACCGGAAAGCACGGATGCAAAGTCGGCAGAAAACACGAGACGGGTGCACGGGCCACGGATCGAGTCCCAACAGAGAACAACGGGATCACACGGACCAGGGTACTTCGCTGGAGCGTCGGGTTCAAAAGACGGCACGGTCGGATTCCGGCAAAAGTCATCGGCAACGAGTTAGCAACATGATATACGTAATAAGATCAGCGGGGGGGGGGGGAATTTTGCACAAACGGAAAGATGATGGAGGCTTACCGGGAGACACCAGGGGTAACCCCGGCGGGCTCGACGGCGCTGGAACGCCGGCGAGGCAGCGACGGCGGCTGTGAAGGCTTGAACAGCCTCGGGTTCGCTGGAGATAGGGTGCGACGAGTAGAGGAGGGTGGTGGTCGGCTCTGGTGATCGAGGGGGAAAGGAGGTGGTCGGAGGTGGCGCGGGTGACGTCGACGAGGGTCGACGGCGCGTTCTCCGGCGACCCGGGGATGGTGCAGGGTCGGGCTCGGGTCTGTTGGTGATCCGGCGAGGGGAGGAGGAAGGCAACGACGAGGTAGGGACGAGGAGGAAGAGAGGGGGTCGCGGGCGTCGTCGGTGACTGGAGGCGACGTCGACGACGAGACCTGCGGCGGTTGGTGGCGTCGTCGGGGTTGGGTGCAGGCGCGGAAGAGAGCGGAGGAAGGAGGAAGAGGGTGCGGCTGGGCTCGTGGTGGCGAGGGCGGCGACGGCGAGGTCTCGGGGAGGTCGACGGCGATGCCCGGAGGTGGCTAGGGTTAGGGTTCGCTGGGTTTTCTCGTGGTCGAGAGAGAGAGGGGAGGCGGCTGCATGGAGGGAATTTATATAGGGGAAGAGAGAGAGAGATTGGAGAGAGAGAGGGAGAAAGATTTGATAGAGAGAGAGAGAGAAAGAGAATAGAGAGAGAGACAGAGAGAGACGGAGAGAGAGAGAGGGAAAGGGGGCCCACGAAGGGAAACTGATTGGCTGAGGCAAGGTAAATGAATTATTAAAGTAAAGATTTGAAAGGATTTTACTGTTAAAGAAATATATATACGTATAATTTTAGTTTTAAGATATTAAATTAAATGGGCCTTTTTGGCGCTAAATGAAACATTTCCAAATCGCGCCCGGGTTGCGCCCAAATGCTCCAAATTCAAATTATAGGATTTTAAGCGAGTTCCAAATTTTGAAAAGAGGTGTTTAATGATTAAAATGCATGCCCCCAAGTCGGACACTTGCACGCGCGCGTAGTCGTCCAAGTTTGCCCGTTTAGCCGAACGGGAAAAAATCTCGACACGCGGACGCTACCACGCGACTAGTGGCGACGAGTAGGCTAACATGGATACTTTTAATTTCATTTTAGGAGTTAAAATTTGTTATGTGCCAAAATGACTTAACCGGTTAAAATTTTGCAAAAAGCACCAAACAATCAGGATAATTGGAATGAGCAACATAAAACCCTCAACTAGTAATATAAATAGTATTATTGGGCTCGGGTGTTACAGCCCTGACTGCTGCCACCGCTATATAAACCCCTTCTTCAGACGGTTCAAGGAAGCCATTTTTACTCCACTAAGCCCGTTACTCTGCTCGGATTTCCTCTCTAACTTGACCGTCGGAGGGTCCTCGGTGGTACGACCATCCCGAGACTTCCTTGCAGGTAGCTCGGCGCAAGCAACCCCAAACTCATTGAGATCCACACGCTTCAGGTGCCAGCCTCCAGATCAAATCCCAGCCGTCCCTCGACAGGGTCAGCTCGCCTGTTCGCAGGCATGACCTGCACCCCTTCCCTCGACAGGGTCGTGCACGCGAGACTCTCCCCGGCAGCTTAAAAACAACCCCACCGGGGAGCGTTAGGAACCTCACCGAAAAGAACCGAGGCTCGTCAAGAATCATGGTCATGGCGGCGGGGGGTACGTCAAGTACCTACGATACTCAGCACCCCACGCCAGCCTTGGAGGCCAACAGCCGTCCGAGGAAGAAGGCCAGGGAGACTGAGCCAATCACTTTTGACGACGGGGACTTTCATGGCATATCCCTGCCCCACAACGACCCCCTGGTGATTACGGCTGGAGTCCATCAATACGAGGTGCACAGGATCCTGGTCGACTCGGGAAGCTCGGCAGACATTCTCTTCCATGACTGCTTCCTGCACATGGGGCTCACCGCAGCAGACCTAAGGCCGACCTCCCACGTTCTTTCAGGATTCACCAACCACTCCATCCCCGCGGAAGGTAACATCTTGATGCGCGGTCCATCCCTAGCAGGCCTCCCATGGCCCCTCCAGCGCTAAGGATCTAAGCCCTCACGAAGAGGCAGCCGAGCGGCTACCCTGCTCGGCTATCCCTGGCCGGTATCTCCCTACCCCACAACACCAGGGATCTAAGCCCTCGCCAAGAGGCAGCCGAGCGGTTACCCTGCTCGGTCCATCCTTAGCAGGCCTCTCATGGCCCCTCCAGCGCTAAGGATCTAAGCCCTCACGAAGAGGCAGCCGAGCGGTTTCACTGCTTGGCTATCCCTGGATGGTAGGTTTCCTACCACGCAACGCCAGAGATCAAAGCTCTCACCAAGAGGCAACCAAGCAGCTTCACTGCTCGGTCTATCTTTAGCAGGCTTCCTACAGCCCCTCCAGCGCTAAGGATCTAAGCCCTCACGAAGAGGCAGCCGAGCGGCTACCATGCTCGGCTATCCCTGGACGATAGCCCCCTACCCCACAACGCCAGGGATCAAAGCCCTCGCCAAGAGGCAACTGAGCAGCTTCACTGTTCGGTCCATCCTTAGCAGGCCTCCCATGGCCCCTCCAGCGCTAAGGATCTAAGCCCTCACGAAGAGGCAGCCGAGCGGCTACCCTGCTCGGCTATCCCTGGCCGGTATCTCCCTACCCCACAACACCAGGGATCTAAGCCCTCGCCAAGAGGCAGCCGAGCGGTTTCACTGCTCGGCTATCCCTGGATGGTAGGTTCCCTACCACGCAACGCCAGGGATCAAAGCCCTCACCAAGAGGCAACCAAGCAGCTTCACTGCTCGGTCAATCCTTAGCAGGCCTCCTACGGCCCCTCCAAAGCTAAGGATCTAAGCCCTCACGAAGAGGCAGCCGAGCGGCTACCATGCTCGGCTATCCCTGGACGGTAGCCCCCTACCCCACAACGCCAGAGATCAAAGCCCTCGCCAAGAGGCAACTGAGCAGATTCACTGTTCGGTCCATCCTTAGCAGGCCTCCCATGGCCCCTCCAGCGCTAAGGATCTAAGCCCTCACGAAGAGGTAGCCGAGCGGCTTCACTGCTCGGCTATCCCTGGCTGGTACCTCCCCTACCACGCAACGCCAGGGATCAAAGCCCTCACCAAGAGACAACCAAGCAGCTTCACTGCTCGGTCGATCCTTAGCAGGTCTCCTACGGCCCCTCCAACGCTAAGGATCTAAGCACTCACTAAGAGGCAGCTGAGCGGCTACCCTGCTTGGCTATCCCTGGCTGGTAGCTCCCCTACCCCACAACGCCAGGGATCAAAGCCCTCACTAAGAGGCAGCCGAGCGGCTACCCTGCTCGGATATCCCTGGCTGGTAGCTCCCCTATCCCACAACGCCAGGGATCAAAGCTCTCACTAAGAGGCAGCCAAGCGGCTACCCCGCTCGGCTATCCCTGGTTGGTAGCTCCCCTACCCCACAACGCCAGGGATCGAAGCTCTCACCAAGAGGCAACCGAGTGGCTACTCTGCTCGGCTATCCCTGGCAGGTAGCTCCCCTACCCCACAACGCCAGGAATCAAAGCCCTCGCCAAGAGGCACCGGGCAGCAACCCTGCTCGGCCATCCTTAAGGATCAAAGCTCTCGCCAAGAGGTACCGGGCAGAAACCCTGCTCGGCCATCCTTAGTAGGCCTCTTACGGCCCCTCCCGCGCTAAGGATAAAAAGCCCTCGCAAGAGGCAACCGGGCCTGCCCTTGCCCGGTTATCCCTAGATGGTAGCTCCCTACCCCAACACACCAGGAATCAAAGCCCTCGCCAAGAGGCACTGGGCGGCAACCCTGCCCGGACCATCCTTAAGGATCAAAGCCCTCGCCAAGAGGCACCGGGAAGCAACCCTGCTCGGCCATCCTTAGTAGGCCACTTACGGCCCCTCCCGCGCTAAATATCAAAAGCCCTCGAGAGAAGCAACCGGGCCCGCCCTTGCTCGATTATCCATGGCTGGTAGCTCCCTGCCCCATCATGCCAGGGATCAAAGCTCTCACCATGAGGCACCGGGCAGCTACCCTGCTCGGCCCATCCTCAGTAGGCCACTTACGACCTCTCCCGCGCTAAGGATCAAAAGCTCTCGAGAGAGGCAACCGGGCCCGCCCTTGCTCGGTTATCCCTGGCTGGTAGCTCCCTACCCCAACATGCCAGGGATCAAAGCCCTTACCATGAGGCACCAGGCAGCTACTCTGCTCGGCCCGTCCTTGGTAGGCCACTTACGGCCCCTCCCGCGCTAAGAATCAAAAGCCCTCGAGAGAGGCAACCGGGCTCGCCCTTAATCGGTTATCCCTGGCTGGTACTGTAAGTCCACGTTACCTCTCCCGGTACTTACAGGCTTGCGGAAATGGTGAAAAACGATTTTTCTTTGGGTGGTAACATGGACTCAAAATACGGATCTTTGTTAAACAACTATCTAACAATCCTAACAAGAGTTTTACCTACTCAGTTAGGGGGTTATACCTTAACTTGAACTCCTTCGTCTTCAACTCGTTGCGGTGGTCGGATCGGCCTCACCTCGTCGTCTCCTCGCGCCGAAGATGGATCCACCCGAAAGCTTCTACCTTTTGGCTTCTTCTTCAAACTAGAAGAAACTAGAACACTTGGCTTGCTAGACCTTATGAACTAGGATGAGTAGAGAAGTGTTTTGGGTTTTATCTCTAAGGAAAATGTTTCTCAACACATGAGAGGGAGTTTCCTTGAGCTAGAGAGAGCAAGAGGAAGAGGAAGAGAGCTTGAGCATGAGAGAGAAACCAAATGATAGAATGAGCCAACCTTTTTTCCTCCCATGCTCTCATAACAAAATAATAATAATAATAATAATAATAGTAATTGAGTATTATGTGATGGTTCATATCATATCAAATGGCAACATCATTTCATGCACTCATTTTGCAAAGCATAATAAGCAAGCAAAAGTTTTTGCCATGAAATGATAACCATTGTAATGATGATGGTCAACTAGTCCAACCTAGTCAACCGGTCAACCAAGTCAACAAGTCAACAAAGTCAACCTTTCAATCCAACCATAGCACAATAATACTTAATTAATATTATCATTAATCATATTTCTTATTCTCATTAGGGTTTAGCAAAAGTCAACAGTCAAGAACCCTAATGAGAGTCCTCTGCCTCTGTCTCTGTCATCCGTGCATACACACCCGCATCCACGTTCCGAGGAACACGAATACAAACGAGATAAAATCAATCCCAAAACGTATATTAGGATCTGGCTTAACCCAAAGCCCGCTAGTAATAACTGCCTGGACACTAAAACGTGCACAAGTGCACGGATGTGACCGAACTCTGTCGCAAAACCATGCGACCTCTACTCTTTTGCCTAAAGGTGAATAGCTCTCTGTGTGGGACTCTAAACACTTGACACTACGCTGGCAGTGGGTTTAACCACAGACCGCAAGCGGCACTAGCTGTGCATAACGGCCCCCAGGTAGATGCCGATAAGAAGACGGACGAGGTGAAACCCATCTGAACTCCTACTGAGCCTGAATGTGACAGTCTCCGTACAGTCCGGTCTGTTCGTCTGAGAATATCGCATGGCAGGCCTAGGGGGTAGTAAACGTCAGTCCCCTAATAGCGGTACAAGTCATGTCGGAGTGTAGCCCAGAACACCCTGAGATAACACTGGAAACCTACCAGTATATCTCGCTTGCCCCGGCCAGGGACTACTTGTGTATTGGCTCTCCTAGACACAGCGCGATATCAACTCCCAATACCGGGAGACACGAATCATGTCTAACCGTCACTGCCTCCAAGTGCTTCGGGACTGCACCCAACTACTACTCGTTTGCACGACTCCTTTGAGCCGTGGTAGGGTAGTAATCAAAGTACAGTGGGAACACACTCGAGGCGAAGTGACAGTGTCAAGTCAGCAGACTAAGCTGTACTCATGTCACCTGGGAACTGATAACTGACGATAGGTACAATACCAACCTACAGTTCCCGACGAGTCCTGTCCAGTGTACTCGTAACCTAACGAGCACCCGTATACTATCTCAAGTACGACGTACTGACGGCTGTGGAACAGACCGTCTCCCGTGCTGGGATGAGAAGCGTATACGCTAGTCTACTCCGGAGTATCGATGCCCCGTCTCGATAATCCTATGACTAGGGACCTGTATAAGGATGTGCTTATAGATTACCCAGCCCCCACTAGTGTGACTACCATCACAACGCTGGTAATCAAGCAAAGATCCTAAGGGCTCTACTAATATGTATAAGCGATATGCTAAAAGAAACACATGCACATATTGAAGTAGAGACAAACCAAGTAGCATACTACCATTTTGAGCAAGATTGTCTATACAACTGTGAATATCCCAAACTTCCATTAAGTAATATACAAACTAGTATGATACAGTAATGGCCTCTAGGGCATATACACTAACAATCTCCCACTTGCACTAAGGCCATGTACTGGCGTATCGAAGACCTATCATCTCGATCAGCCGCTCGAACTGAGTCTGGGGTAAGGCCTTCGTGAGTGGATCAGCAGTGTTATCTTCTGAATTTACTCTTTTCACCTTAATCTCCCGGCGATCTATGATCTCCCTGATCAGGTGGTACCGCCTCAAAATGTGCCTGGACTTCTGATGGGACCTGGGTTCCTCTGCTAAAGCTATAGTGCCGTTGTTGTCGCAATACAGCGGTATTGGATCAACACTGGTAGGAACCACCTGAAGCTCCGTGAGGAACTTCTTCATCCAGACAGCTTCCTTTGCGGCATCGCAAGCAGCTATGTACTCCACTTCCATAGTTGAGTCGGCAACGGTTTCCTGCTTGGAGCTCTTCCAGCAAACCGCCCCTCCATTGAGGGTAAAGACATAACCCGACATGGACTTAGAGTCATCCTTGTCACTCTGGAAGCTGGAGTCAGCAAAGGCCTCGATCTGGAGGTCTTTTCCGCCATACACCAAGAACATCTCCTTAGTCCTTCTCAGGTACTTGAGAATGTTCTTTACCGCTATCCAGTGTTTCTCCCCTGGGTCCGACTGATACCGGCTTACAACGCTCAATGCGTATGCTACATTTGGTCCGGTACACAACATCGCATACATAATAGAGCCTACCACAGATGCGTAGGGTATTGATGACACGCGAGCCCTTACCAAATCAGTCTTGGAAGACATCTTTTTGGAGAGGGTGATTCCGTGACAAGCCGGTAGATTACCGCGCTTGGAATCTTCCATGCTGAATCGTTTCAGTATGGTGTCGATGTACCTGGACTGTGAAAGTCCCAACATTCTTTTAGATCTATCACGATAGATCTGGATCCCCAGAATGTAGTTGGCATCGCCCAGGTCCTTCATGGAGAACCTCTGTGACAAGAATCCTTTGACTGACTGTAACATAGGAATATCATTTCCTATTAGGAGAATGTCATCGACGTACAAGACGAGGAATACCACATTTCTCCCTACAATCTTACTGTAAATGCATGGTTCATCTGGGTTTTTGATAACGTCGAATTCTTTGACAGTATCATCAAAGCAGATGTTCCAACTCCGCGATGCCTGCTTCAGTCCATAGATGGACTTGAGCAACTTGCACACTTTACCGCTGCTCCCACTCTGATTGAATACCTCTGGCTGATCCATATAGACGCACTCTTCCAAATTTCCATTTAGGAAAGCCGTCTTTACGTCCATCTGCCAGATCTCATAATCGTGGAAGGCAGCAATGGCAAGAAAGATCCGAATGGATTTGAGCATAGCTACCGGAGAAAAGGTCTCGTCATAGTCCAAACCAGGTCTTTGACGAAAACCCTTTGCAACAAGCCTAGCTTTATAGGTTTCAACCTGCCCATCTACACCAATCTTCTTTCTGAAGATCCATTTGCAGCTACGGGTTTTACCCCTTCTGGAGCAAAGTCCAAAGTCCAAACTTTGTTGGTGTATATGGACTCCATCTTGGTCCGCATTGCATCCAGCCATTTTACCGAGTCACCGCTCTGAATGGCTTGCTGAAAGCTAATAGGCTCATCATAATCAATAGTGCAATCCTTTCTATCCCCGTCTATGAGAAAACCGTAGTATCTCTCAGGCGGATGAGACTGCCTACTACTCCTGCGGAGCGGCGCAGAGCAGGAATGTCCAGTTCCCCTGAACCTTCTGGTTCTACTAAGGTTTCAGTAATAGCTTGTGGTTCTAGAACTTCTTCCAGTTCTATTGCACTCCCACTTATCTGATTTTCTAAAAACTCAGTTTCCAAGAAGTGGGCATGATGAGAAACAAAGACTTTTTGCTCCTCTGCGTAATAGAAAAGATACCCCTTGGAGTTCTTTGGGTATCCCACAAACTTGCACTGTACTGAGCGTGCCTTGAGCTTGTCCGCATGCTGCTTTTTGACAAAAACTGGACATCCCCATGTCTTAAAGGGTTTAAGACAGGGTTTCTTCCCACTCCACATTTGATATAGTATGGTAGGCACTGTCTTAGTAGGAACTTGGTTCAAGAGATATGCAGCTGTTTCTAGTGCATAACCCCAGAAAGATTGCGGTAACTCAGCCTTACTCATCATGGAACGAACCATATCCAATAGAGTTCGATTCCGCCTTTCCGATACACCGTTGTGTTGTGGTGTGGATGGAGGAGTAAGCTGCGAGAGAATTCCATTCTCTTTTAAGTAGTCCAGAAACTCGGCACTTAAGTATTCTCCACCTCGATCAGATCGCAGTGTCTTGATACTTTTGCCTGTTTGTTTTTCAACTTCATTCTTGTATTCCCGAAATTTCTCAAAGGCCTCGGATTTGTGCTTCATTAAGAAGACATGTCCATACCTAGAGAAATCATCTGTGAAAGTAATGAAGTATGAATAACCACTTCGCGCATGTGTAGACATTGGACCACACACGTCACTGTGTATGAGTCCCAATAGCTTGCTTGCTCTTACTCCATGTCCAGTGAACGGAGTCTTTGTCATCTTTCCCATGAGACAAGATTCACAAGTGGCATAAGACTGATACTCGAACGGATTCAAATATCCCTCTTTATGTAACTTTGTTAACCGTGTCTCATTAATGTGACCCAGTCTACAATGCCATAAGAAAGCCTGATTTAATTCCGGAGACTTTCTTTTAAGTGTGTTCTGGACACTGAAAATCTGAGCTTGATTCAATATGTATATCCCGTTATTTAATGTACCTGACCCAATCAGAACTTGATTTAGGTGGATGTGTACCACATCGCTTACAAAAGTAAAATCATATCCTTCCTTAGAAAGTAAGGATACATATATGATATTACAAGTCGCACCTGGTACATACAAACAGTCACGCAGAATCAATATCTGCCCAGTTGTCAGTCCAAGATGATATTCCCCTACGGATTCAGCATCCATGCTCATTCCGTTAGCAACCCTGAGAGTCATATCACCTTTCTTGATAACCCTACAGTTTCTCAGAGCCTGTAATGAATTACAGATGTGAGATCCTGATCCGGTATCCAATACCCAGGAAGTAGGGTTAACTGACATACAGTTCTCTATTACAAACACACCCGAAGTCGAAGCCACAACATGCTTCGAATTCTGGCTACTGGCTTTGCTAACCCTGCAATCTTTCTGCCAATGTTCATTCCCGTTACAATAGGAACGTCCTTCTTTTACTATATCCAGTCCCGAAACTCTTGCCCTTTCTTTTCCTTCTTCTTCCCTGGATTCCTTCAGGGTATAAGCAGAGGGCAGGAACTGTAGAATCAAGTCAGTATTTGACCCGTTCTCCAACGTGGTCTTCAAGTCCGTGAGCTCAAAATAGCTGGTCTCTGTAAGGACGTTGCCCCCTACAGATGACCCGACAGCCAACCTCGCTTGAAGCAATTCGTTCGAGGTCTCATATCTTGCGATACGAGATTGCTCTCCATATAAATGTTTGTTATGGAGGAAGATAGAAGCTGAGTCCATCTTCTCGTGCCGCCTCTGGTTTGCACCATCAACTAAGGCTAACACGAGGCACTTGGTTTTCGCACAGTCTTTTTCCGATGTCATACGGATGTCAATGTCCGTGACAGGGGAAACAGGTCCTGAGACGTCAGGGGTTTGATTAGTTAAGAGGTGTCCCAGCTTGTCATGGGTAATGGACATCTGGACAGACCTTTGCCAATCATAACAGTCAGGTTCAGTCATTTTATTATCTAGATGTAACCTATGTGTAGTCACTGGGTCGCTGCAATTAAGAGAGAGAGAAGAAAACACTCAGCATGATGCTCTTGCAAGTTTAAATTGGTTTTTAATTTATCTAAATAGGATAGCTCCCACTGTCTCTCGAATCCCTCCTCAAACCAAAAAGGAAGAATTAGTCCGGATCAATCTCACCGTACAATACTTGCTTAACCGTTCAGCCAGGCCAGTGTCGGTACTTCGAGGGAGGTTTTCCAACGCTTTCACGAAGTTCCTTAATTAAATAACCTCTTTTCCCTGGGGGCGTAGCCCCGCTAACACCTTTCTAGACACCTACTTGGTTTATAGCATTGATCGTTAAGTGAGAAAGTTCCTGAGGAGTAGCATATACTCACAGTAGGATCGGGATCCAAATATCATCGCGTGACAAAACTGAAGGAATCCTACCAGAATCATCACACTCCAAATGGTATGCAGCGCTAGCAAGTTTCAGTTTCTTTAGAAACTCCCGATGTGGATTTTTGCCCCATGCTCTTATGACCTTGACTAAGGCCAACAAATCATAAGTCACATGTCAAGTTCTACCCGTCGTTGTCCAGGTTGATTTGAACCCACCCGTATATACCCTTGACTATGGCCAACAAAGTAATACGACTGTCCCAAACCAACACATCTATCTATGCAACATATGAATACCCACCAGCTACCAAACACTGTGCCTTGACTAAGGCCAACAAACACAGCTTGAATACTGTTGGATATTGATATGAAACGACGGAGGGCTACGAATGGTTTTGGCGAAACCGTGAACGTAGTAAACTTGATATAATCGAAGGAACGAGATAGCTTTTAAAAGGAGTGGCTCAGACTCTGCATTTAAAAGTTGGTTTTTGAAAAGAACAGAGTGGTTTTGAAAGTGTTCCAACGACTTTTACTTGGTTTATTTTCTTGCATTAATTTTAATGCGTTCCATCATTTAATCCCACCATTGCAGAAAACAACCAAAATATGACGCACGCTTATGCCATCCGCATTCGCCACGGGGCCCCGTCATTACCCGTTAGTTACTTAACTAACGACAGAGCGGGGGCTGGACTAGCATGGATGCAAAACATAAGCAACGTCTAAATAGATATCATATATAAATATATTGCAATGATAGCCATTCCAGATCACAGATGAACACATTGGATATACTAGGAATCCGCAATTCGTACGAGCCTGTAACGAAAAGCGGATTACACGGTCGCGGTGAATAGCCAATACCCCACCCAAGACCCCTACGGGTGCGCCAAACTACTCGCCAAATACCCGAAGTGAAGCAACCTCCCTCAACACCGTGAGTAGGCCACTCGGCACTTCGAGGTACCCGGTAGTTTGTGCACCTCCTCCATGGGTCTATCCTAGGAGCAAACACAGTAAAAGAAATTATACAATGATGGCTACAACCTCATCCCGGTTGTGCGGCCATATAAATAATATTACATCAATTACAAATTATATGAATTAAAAGAAAAGAAAACTCTCATCTCACAACCCCCGGCTATTCACCCGCGACAATCCAATGAATTCATATACACATACTATCAACATTACAGATCACGGATATGTATAACCCCTACTAATCGACGTATAGCGATTAGCAGACGTTCAATACATATAACACATCACAGATATAAACCCGTCAGCTTAAGTCTTTAGAGATTCGATCAAAATACGGATTTTTAAGCCCCAAAAACAAATTTTGCTTTCTGGAAAATCTGGGCAGAAAAAACATATTGTAAAAATCCCAAAACACCCCTATGAACACACTGCAGGAAAAATCTCCCACGACCGAGTCAACTCGGCCGCGGATCCGCGGCGGGAGCATGCTCCTGCCGCGGTTCCGCGGTGCGTTGATCGATTCAGTGGACCATTTTCCTACAGTTTGTTCTAAAAACCCTGAGCCGAATTTTAAGGTAAGATTTATTATTTTTTGAACAGAAAAAAAAATTCGGCAGAAAGTATACATTTCGGGTGTGTTTCGCGACATTTTCTCCGATCGAACTTCTAGTTAGTTTGCTAACATGTTAGATAGTGTTTAACTAGGCTCTGATACCACTGTAAGTCCACGTTACCTCTCCCGGTACTTACGGGCTTGCGGAAATGGTGAAAAACGATTTTTCTTTGGGTGGTAACATGGACTCAAAATACGGATTTTTGTTAAACAACTATCTAACAATCCTAACAAGAGTTTTACCTACTCGGTTAGGGGGTTATACCTTAACTTGAACTCCTTCGTCTTCAACTCGTTGCGGTGGTCGGATCGGCCTTACCTCGTCGTCTCCTCGCGCCGAAGATGGATCCATCCGAAAGCTTCTACCTTTTGGCTTCTTCTTCAAACTAGAAGAAACTAGAACACTTGGCTTGCTAAACCTTGTGAACTATGATGAGTAGAGAAGTGTTTTGAATTTTATCTCTAAGGAAAATGTTTCTCAACACATGAGAGGGAGTTTCCTTGAGTTAGAGAGAGCAAGAGGAAGAGGAAGAGAGCTTGAGCATGAGAGAGAAACCAAATGATAGAATGAGCCAACCTTTTTTCCTCCCATGCTCTCATAACAAAATAATAATAATAATAATAATAATAATAATTGAGTATTATGTGATGGTTCATATCATATCAAATGGCAACATCATTTCATGCACTCATTTTGCAAAGCATAACAAGCAAGCAAAAGTCTTTGCCATGAAATGATAACCATTGTAATGATGATGGTCAACTAGTCCAACCTAGTCAATCGGTCAACCAAGTCAACAAGTCAACAAAGTCAACCTTTCAATCCAACCATGGCACAACAATACTTAATTAATATTATCATTAATCATATTTCTTATTCTCATTAGGGTTTAGCAAAAGTCAACAGTCAAGAACCATAATGAGAGTCCTTTGCCTCTGTCTCTATCATCCGTGCATACACACCCGCATCCGCGTTCCGAGGAACACGAATACAAACGAGATAAAATCAATCCCAAAACGTATACTAGGATCTGGCTTAACCCAAAGCCCGCTAGTAATAACTGCCCGGACACTAAAACGTGCACAAGTGCACGGATGTGACCGAACCCTATCGCAAAACCATGTGACCTGTCGCAAAACCATGCGACCTCTACTCTTTTGCCTAAAGGCGAATAGCTCTCTGTGTGAGACTCTAAAGACTCGACACTACGCTGGCAGTGGGTTTAACCACAGACCGCAAGCGGCACTAGCTGTGCGTAACGGCCCCAGGTAGATGCCGATAAGAAGACGGACGAAGTGAAACCCATCTGAACTCCTACTGAGCCTGAATGTGACAGTCTCCATACAGTCCGGTCTGTTCCTCTGAGAATATCGCATGGCGGGCCTAGGGGGTGGTAAACGTCCGTCCCCTAATAGCGGTACAAGTCATGTCGGAGTGTAGCCCAGAACACCCTGAGATAACACTGGAAACCTACCAGTATATCTCGCTTGCCCTGGCCAAGGACTACTTGTGTAATGGCTCTCCTAGACACAGCGCGATATCAACTCCCAATACCGGGAGAGACGAATCCTGTCTAACCGTCACTGCCTCCAAGTGCTTCGGGACTGCACCCAACTACTACCTGTTTGCACGACTCCTTTGAGCCGTGGTAGGGTAGTAATCAAAGTACAGTGGGAACACACTCGAGGCGAAGTGACAGTGTCAAGTCAGCGGACTAAGCTGTACTCATGTCACCTGGAAACTGATAACTGACGATAGGTACAATACCAACATACAGTTCCCGACGAGTCCTGTCCAGTGTACCCGTAACCTAACAAGCACCCGCATACTATCTCAAGTACGACGTACTGACGGCTGTGGGACAGACCGTCTCCCGTACTGGGATGAGAAGCGTATACGCTAGTCTACTCCGGAGTATCGATGCCCCGTCTCGATAATCCTACGACTAGGGACCTGTATAAGGATGTGCTTATAGATTACCCAGCCCCCACTAGTGTGACTGTCATCACAACGCTGGTAATCAAGCAAAGATCCTAAGGGCTCTACTAATATGTATAAGCGATATGCTAAAAGAAACACATGCACATATTGAAGTAGAGACAAACCAAGTAGCATACTGCCATTTTGAGAAAGATTGTCTATACAATTATGAATATCCCAAGCTTCCATTAAGTAATATACAAACTAGTATGATACAGTAATGGTCTTTAGGGCATATACACTAACAGGTACCTCCCTACCCCAACACGCCAGGGATCAAAGCCCTCGCCATGAGGCACCGGGCAGCTACCCTGCTCGGACATCCTTAAGAGGCCACTCACTGCCCCTCCCGCGCTAAAGATCAAAAACCCTCACCAAGGGGCACCAAGCAGCTACCCTGCTCGGCCCGTCCTTTGCATGTCTCTCCGAGCCTCCCACACTAAGGAGCATGACCTCAACATGAGGCATCCGGTTTGTCTACGTCCGAGCGATCTCCGCCTCAACTTCGAGGCCATGGAGATACCGTCTTTGCACATTTGGCACACTGGGCAAATGAACAGATTCAACTCGACGTGTAATCGCTAGATGAAGAACCGACACAACATGAAGGTAGTACTGTGTAAATACAAGTGTTCACTGACAAAAGAAAATACGAGCACAAACACTACTGCAAAAACAAAAATCTTTATTCACAAAGTCAAAGCTTTTACTAGGGTATTGTGGGCTCCCCAGCCTTACAAAACGCCCGGAGGCCTACAAAATAACCGATACAACAAAAAGAAGAAAAATAAGAAGACAAGGGGCTTCAGGCTTCAGGGCAACCCCGAGAAGCTCAACACCCACCATAGGAGCCTCGGCGTCGTCCTCGCCGGATATCTCTTCCCCGGCCTCATCCCCAGGGCTATCCCCCTGCTCGTCATCCCCGCGAGGATATTCGGCTCGGAGATCTTCGTTAGCGAACTTCGGCATCCGAGCCTTGACGGTGTCGAGGGCCTCGTTCCAGATGGCGGTGGTGGCCGAGGCAAGGATGGTGTAGAACTGTTCCGACTTCTGGAAGTTCTCCACCGCCCTCGTCGCTCTGAGGTCGGCTCGCTTCGCCGCGTCTACCGCAGCCTCCAACTCCTTCCGGAGAGCGCTCGCTGACTTCTTCATGGTGCCGACGAGCACCTTGGAGTCCTGAAGCTCGGCTCTGGCGGCCTCGCGGAACCTGGCAACCTCATGCTTTGAGGCCGCCACCTCCTGCTTCGCGGCGGCCGCCTCCTGCTTCCCGGCCGCCACCTCATCAAGGGCAGCGACCCTCGCCAACGCCGCCTCCAGCTCCCGCTTCGAGCTCTCCCCCGGCGAGGAGAGCTCGCCGGTGGCTCACATCGTCTGGGCTATCTCCTCCTCCTCCATCCGGACGACGAAAGCGACGTGCTGGAGAACCTGAAGAAAGCAGAGGGGGGTCAGAAGGAAAAGGAGCACCAAATCTCGCGAATGACGAGACGCTGAGTGAAAAATCAAGTGAGGTACGAGCACTAACCTGCTCGACCTCTTGGGCGATGGACGCCATTTGCGCCTTCAGAGTCCCCCCAGGGACCTTACCTCCGGCCGATCTCTCCATATCGGACAGCAAGCTGTCAGCGACGGAGAGCCCCGAGGGCACCTCAAAGCGGAGCTCTCCCTCGTCCACCAAGATCGGGAAGGCCGGGATCCACGGGACTACGCGGGGGAACCTCTTGAGAGGCGACGGCGGAGAGCCGGTCTCCACCTCCGAAGCCCAAGCATCCTTTCCCCGAACCCGTTTTATGCTCGGCGCCTGGCTGGGCTCCGGGGCTCGGCCCGCAGTCGAACCCTGGGGCGAGACGGCTACCGGGAGAACCGGGACAGACGTCGGACAAGAAGAGCTGGCACCTCCAGCCTTCGGTCCCTTCTTCGGCTTGCGCATGGCTGCTCGGAGGTGGCTCAAGTTCATTGGTTCTGCACAAGACAAAATACAATGGAATTAGCAACACAAACAGAAATGAAGACGAACGCAAGCTCATAACTTACCGACGAATTGGGCGGGGCTGAGCCCAGCCCAACTAAGGGTTCGCTCGGAAAGCAGCTCGTCGGCCTGAGGAATGGGCTCCCACCCTGCCACTCTCACCGCGTCGGGATCATTGGACGGACTTCCCTGCCAGCACCTATCCCTAGACCACTGGATGGGCACGGGCCAGTCCTCACCCTCTGGCGGCCCAACAAAGAAAAACTTCTTCCAATTGTGGATGGAAGAAGGCAAGACGACGACTCCTGACCCGGCTGCACTCCCCCGTTGTTTATTAAAACAGAGGTAAACCTATCTCGGGTCGCCCGCGCGAGTGCCGGGGTGACTCTTGTAAATGTGGGAGGAGGTAAGGATGGACAGACTGAAAGGGATCATCTGCAACTTCAAGCGAACCAGGAACCCAAGGAGAATCCTCCAAGAGTTCGGAACTAGCTGGCTCGGGGCTAACCCAAAGTAATTTAGCACTCCAACAACCTCGGGAGAGAAAGGCAGGCGCATTCCGGCCCAGAAGGCATCCAAGTACAGGGCAATCTCCTTGCCCCGTACCTGATCTGCCCTCTCCCCCTCCCCGGCCAAACGCAACGTGTAGCCGGGAAGAATATGGAAGCGAGTCCGAGCATTGGCAAGCTCCTCCTCGTGCCTCACCATAGACGGCACGCTGGGCGCATCCGCGACCTCTACTCGGGGATCCGCCCCCGTCGTGCGGCCCTTGGAAGGAGACCTAACCCTAACTCTCTGAGAGGACTCCAGTCCAGAAGAAGAAGAAGAAGAGGAAGAAGAGGAAGGCTTTACAGAGGGCTCCCCAAACTCTACACCAACTACATCTACAGACTCCTCAGAGGAAGACATCTAACCTGATGAAGAGGTGTCCTCGGAAAAGCAAACGCGGAAATCCCGACCTAAAAGAGGAGAACGCCGAGCTAACAAGACCAAAAACGAGGAGATTATGAAGAGGAATGGGCCTTCACGCGGACCCCACCTCTACTTATTGCTACCGGCGTCCTCATCCAACGGCGACAGTCATCTCCCGCCGAAACAGTTTAGTACACTCGACTGCCACGATCGCTCCACCTGTCGCATGCACATTGACATATCCCCTCATACGCCAGAGGTCTGCGGCCCGACGCGTCAGCCAGCCAACGCCCGACACGTGGACTGTCGCTTCAGTAAACGTACACACGATCCGGTGCACCCTCTTTAATGCAGAGATCTTTCCCCTGATCCGCCGGCGTCATCCAGAAAATACAACAGGTTACCCGGGGACACGCCCGACGATATCTTCGAAAGGAGCTCACCTCGGGTGACCTGGCAGACCACTCTCGACCTGACCCGTCAGCTGGTCGGGACGAGAGTGGGGGGCTGATGATGATGCTCGATATCAGTGATCCCCCAGATCATGACACGTGGAAGACGACGTGTCCTAGAGCATGCAAGAAAGGACCTATAGTTGTCGATCAAACCACTCCTTTGCCCGTCCCACAAACAAGCGCTAGCTCACCTCTGAGCCCCCAGCTCAATTGGCCTCCTCGGCCTCACAGCTCGTCTCCGAGCTACCACGGAACCAAGATATCTCGGCTCTCCCGCTCGTCCGCGAGCTCTCCCGCCAAGGTCATCTTCCTCGGTCTCATCGACCGACCAACGGCACCGCTCACAGGCGCAACCGCCATCGAATCTCGCCGTGCGCGAGATATCCGCCGGCCACATCCCATGTTCCACGCCATCACGATCCCCCGTCAACGGGCATGTCTCGTATTAATGGGAGATCCCGCTCATCACGCGGGCGTGACGTCGGGAGCGTAACGGCCGGCGTGATTCTCGCGTCTGCCCTGCCTGCTGCCACCGCTATATAAACCCCTTCTTCAGACGGTTCAAGGAAGCCATTTTTACCCCCACTAAGCCGTTACTCTGCTCGGATTTCCTCTCTAACTTGACCGTCGGAGGGTCCTCGGTGGTACAACCATCCCGGGACTTCCTTGCAGGTAGCTCGGCGCAAGCAACCCCAAACCCATTGAGATCCACACGCTTCAGGAGCCAGCCTCCAGATCAAATCTCAGCCGTCCATCGCCGCCATCAGCAGATCAACGGAAGGTAACATCTTGACGCGCGGATCCGCCCCGCGTCAAGCTGCAAAGAGGCTTTACCAGGATTTTAATCCTATAGATGTTCTGCCCAACCGTTACCATTGGGTTACAGTGATGCTCGTGTTTGTCCAGTTGAATTGTATGCCTTGTTGAATGTGATACGTAGTACAAGAGACCAGCTCCACAATTGTTCCTAGCCAAAATTATACCTCCTAATATGTTCCTAGTCAAGTTACTCTTAAGATTCTCTCAAATTAGTTACACAGGAATTAGTTAGCATACAGATTAATTCGGTAGCTGTACATTTTATTCTAAAAAGGAAATTTGCTAAGATTGCACTTTGAGCTGAGTCCCCGACCACCACCAAATAAAAAATACTTAGCACAAATGGTATTTTCTTAGAATTAGCAAGGTTAGTCTAGTCTTTTGAGCTCCGATCATTGAATGTAGAATAGTGAATTAGGTTCATTTTCTTACCTTTACCATGAATTGTTCTGAACGCCTTCCTATCCTTTTTAACTATGATCTGACATCAATAGGAATATATATATATATAGTTAATGAATTTTGCAATGATTTTTCAATCAATCAGTTGTCAATAAAAGGCTGTCACAAGGAACCTAGCTAGCTGCTTCTACTAGTTGGCCTGGGTCACTATTTCACTGCATGCGTTAAATGATAGATAGAAGACCAGCATGGGGACCTCATGAATAATTCCATGCGAACAAGGCATACCCATCTCAATTACAAGACTGTTCTTTTTGCGCCAACAATCATTTATTTTTCCACTTGTTTCTCTGTCGAATACAGTTACAGATGCAACTCACCATTCATCACGCAAAAAAGCATCATCCTAAATCATTCCGTGCTCGGAATATGCTCATCATCTCTTTGGTGAAAGGAAGACTCTAACTAAAGTGGGGGTATTTCTTAGAGAGACAAGCAATGATACCTTGATTAGAGCATAAAACATTCTGCTCCACTCTCGTTATAGTCTCGAAAGTTTTAATTATACGCATATTTTCTGTATATCTTCCTCTTCTTTCCTCTTGATAGCTAGAAGTATAATAGCCTACATGTGTTGTAAAGACTTGTATATATACGTTGTTTTCCTTTTATAAAATTTTTACTACGGAACGGACTTGTTAATCCCTGCATTCATCGAAAAAAGTTTTAATGCAAAATTAAAATGTTGTTTTAATGCTATCACGCAAAGCCTTTTTATTTTTTTTTTGTTGTTGTTGTTGGATGAAACAACACTGGGCTTTGACCAACAAAAGATGAAGAGTCCTTTATCTATTTTGGTAGGGTTAACATGGTGATCATTAAAAGAAAAAACAAAATGTGAAGATTCGGTATACAAGATTGTATCCTAGCCATCCAACTCCAAATTTGACATGGTGTGCATCTAAAAAGCAGATTAAAAATTTTATGCCTTTGAAAAGGGCATCATCTATCTAAGAAAGAAAATCCATCCACCTTGCTTCTTCATGGGGCTCCTTTCCGGGCTTCTTTTCGGGCCCCGTCAGATGTTGTCTTCCGTTGATCTCGAGGTAAACTTGGTTGATTGTCCTTCATTGCGTGTGGGTCTCAATGGGCTCTGAGAGGACAAAGTGGGATGAGGAGGCTGCCGCCGTGTACCTGCAAAGAAGCCCCGGGGTGGTTTGGTACCACCGAGGACCATCCGACGCTCAAGTCAGTGACCAGATCCGAGCAGAGTAACGGCGTAAGTGTAAAGAATGGCTTACTTGACCTCTCTGTGATGGGGGTTTATATAGCTGTGGTGGCATGCAGCAGCAGGCGCGAGAATCTCGCCGGCAGTTACGCTCCCGACGTCACGTCCGTGTAAAGAGCGGATCGCCCATTAATGTGGATCGTGATGGCGTGGAACGTGGGATGTTGCTGGCGGAGAATCTGTGCATGACGAGATTTGCGGAGCGGCGGTTACGCCTGTGAATGGTGGAGTTGGTCGGTCGGAGGGACCGAGGAAGATGGTTTCGGCGGGTGAGCTCAGGAACGAGCGAGAGGGCCGAGGTATCTTGGTCCTGCGATAGCTCGGAGGCGAGCTGAGAAGCCGAGGAGGCCAATTTGCAGGGGGGTCTGAGGTGAGCCAGCTTTGTGCTTGTAGGTCGGGTACAGGGGTGGCCTGATCGGCCCCTGTGGGCCCTCTCTTCTGAGTTCTGGGACACGTCATCTGCCACTTGTCCTGATCTGGAAGGTCGCCAATATAGAGCATCATCATTATCCCCCCACTCTTGTCCCGACCAGCTGGCCGGTCGGGCCAAGGGTGGACTGCCGGGCCGCCCGGGAAGAGCTCCCTCCTAAGATTTCGTCAGGACGCGTCCCCGGGCTGTCAGCTGCCTTTTCTGCCAGCGAATCAGGACGAGATCTTTGCATTTAAGGAGGGTGCGCCGGTTTGTGCACTCTGCAGTTGAAGCGACGGTCCACGTGTCGAGCGCCTAATGGCTGATGCGACGTGCGCAGGTCTGCGGCGTCTGACGGGACGCAGCCAATCTCTGGGCTGCCACGTGGAGCGATCGAAGCCGCTGGGCGCGAGGATTCGTTTCGGCGGGAGACGATGGGCACCATTGGATGAGGTCGTATGCGGCAATAAATACGGGTGGGGCCCGCCTCAGGGCCCTTACTCTTTCATATTCCTCATTCTCAAGCCCTAGCTACTCGGCGCTCGTCTCCCTTCTCTTGTTCCCAACCTTTGAAGAGTTTCCTTCCCAGGTTAGATGTCTTCCCCTGTAGAATTAGTTCACGTCGTAGGAGTAGATGATAGGGTTCCTTTAGATGTGTCCGAGTCTTCTCGGGGAGCAGGGGCTGGGCCCTTTCCCCGCGGCCGTGAGGCGGGGGCCGCCTCCATGGAGGAGGCGGTAAATGTAGCCCCCAGCACCCCGTGCTGGGTGAGGCATGAGGACGAGCTCGCCAATGCTCGAGCTCGCTTCCACATTCCCTCGCGCTACACGCTTCGTCTGGCCGAGAAAGGAGAGAGGGCGGACCAGGTACGGGGCAGGGAGGTTGCCCTGTATTTGGAAGCTTTTTGGGGCGGAATGCGCTTGCCCCTCTCTCCTGAGGTCATCGCCGCTCTGAATTTCTTCGGCTTGGCTCCTAGCCAGTTGGTGCCGAACGCGTGGAGGATCCTCCTTGGGTTCCTGATCCGCCTGAAGCTGCAGGCGATTCCTTCCAGCCTTTCCCTTCTCGATTCCTCCCTTACTTTTAAGAGTCACCCCGGCGGTCGAGCTGGCGACCCGAGGTGGGTTTATCTTACTTTTAGGAAGCGGCCCGGGGTCGCCGCCGGGACGGGGGGTCGTGGCCTTGCCCTCCTCCATCCACGACTGGAAGAAGAAATTTTTCTTCGTCTCCCCTCCCGAGGGCGAGAACTGGCCGGTGCCCACCAAGTGGTCGAGGGAGAAGAGTCTGCCGGGGAACCTGTCCGACGACCCCGCCGCGGTGAGAGTGGCGTCGTGGGAACCCATCCCTCAATGCGACGTGCTGCTGTCCGAGAGGGTTTTGAGCTGGGCCGGGTTTAGCCCCGTCGAGTTCGTTGGTAAGTTAGGCTTGCTTTCCGGGTTTATGTTTTACTCGCGTTGCTGATAAGCGGGGTGTTCGTTTTGTGCAGGATCTATGGACTTCAGCGTTCTTCGAGATGCTATGCGCCAACCGAGGCAGCCTGCTAGGGATGGGGGCGCCAGCTCTTTCCGGGCGCAGGCAGCCCCCACTCCTACCGCCCCGGTGGCGGTACCCCGAGGACGCCCGGCGGTGGACCCCGCCCCGGGCCCCAGCAGAGTGTCGGGCCGGAAGCGGGCCCTAATTGTGGAGGATACGGCCTCGGAAAAGGAGATTGGCTCCCCCTCGGAGACGCTCAAGAGAAGTTCCCGGAGACCTTCCCGGAGCCGGTCTTCGCCGACCGTGGTGGAGGAAGGGGTGCTCCGGTTCGCGGTGCCGTCCGGGCTGTCGGTCGCGGACAGTCTCCTCCACGCGATAGAGACCTCGGCCGGGGGTCGGGTTCCCGGGGGAACCCTCAAGGCTCAGCTGGCGTCGATCGCCCAGGAAGCCGTGCAGGTAAGCCCCCAGTGCGCGATGAGATTTAGTGTTTTCCTTCATATTTTCTGATCTTTCTTCTTATGCCCTCCCAGACTCTCCAGCACGTGGCCCTCACCCTCCGCACGGAGACCGAGGTGGTAGCATCGGCGGTAGAGGCCGCGGGCCAGCTCGCCGCGTTGCAAGAGAGCTCCAAACGGGAGCAGGAGGCAATGTCGGCGAGGATCGCCGCCCTGGAGGGCGAGGTGAATGCCGAGAAAAGGGAGGTCGCCCAGCATCGTGAGGCCGCCGCAATCGCCGAGGGCAAGCTCGAGGACTCCCAGGTGCTTGCCGGCAACCTCAAAAAGACGGTGAAGACCCTGCGGAAGGAGCTGGGGGCGGCGACCGAGGCCTATAAGTCGGCGGAGTCCAGAGCCGTGGCGAGCTACAAGGGGTCGAGGGGCTTTTATGACGATCTGGCCATGGCCACGACTCGCATTTGGCACGACGCCCTTGATGCCGTCAAGTCTCGGATGCCGGAGTTCGACGACGCGGATCTGCGGGCTGAGTTCCCCCTCGTGGGCGTCGACAAGCAAGGGGGAGAGGCTCCCGGCGGGGAGGGGGCCGAGGACCCGGCGCCCCCAGTGATGGAGATTGAGGACCTCGAGGTCGTTCCCGGTCCTGAGATGTAGAGCCCTCGTTCTCCTACCTTCATTTTGTTTTTCTTTTGAATTTTGTAAGGCTGAGGAGCCCAAAAATACCTTTTGTAAACAAACTTATCTTTGGCAGTAATAATAAAGTTTTTCTTCAGCTCCATAGAATTTTATTCTGCCATCTGTTTATGAAGAATGCTCGTTTGTGATATTTTTACTTGTGCCGTTGTGCTTTCATGTCAGGTTAGCCCTCTGTCTAACGATCGTCCGTCGAGCTGACTGCAGTCGGTTGCCGACGAGCGTCTCCGAGGAGGTATCTCCCTGGGCCCCGGAATCGAGGTGAGGTCGTTTAGACTTGGACAGACTTGACATCCATTTCTGATTTAGAGTATTGGCCACCATCCGGGGGTGACCGGGAAGGGTAGCTGCGCCGTCATCTCCTGCTAAGGCTTCACGCTTCTGTCGCGGCGGTAGAGGGGTTACCCGCCAGGGATGGCCGAGCATGGTAGTTGCCCGGTTGCCTTTTTTGAGGGCTTGGTTCTTCAGAGTCGTGGGTAGGCAACTACCAGCTTAGGGTGTACGAGCGGAGTAGCCGCTCCGATGCCTCTTGTGAGGGCTTCTGATCCCTGGCGTCGCGAGTAGGGAAGCTACCGGCCAGGGATAGTCGAGTCTGGAAGGACTTTGATCCTTGTCTTTGTTGGGTAGGAAGTTACCCGCCGGGATGCGCCGAGTAGGAAGGGGCTCGGCGGTCTCGCGAAGAGGGCTTCAGATCCTCAGCGTTTGATGGGCAGGAGGACGCCCGCTGGGGATGCGCCGAGCAGGAAGGAACTCGGTGGCCTCGCGATGAGGGCTTCAGACCATCAGCGTCTGATGGGCAGGAGGATGCCCGCTGGGAGTCGCCGAGCAGGAAAGAACTCGGAGGCATCACGATGAGGGCTTGAGATCCTCAACATCTGTTGGGTAGAAGGATGCCCGCTGGGGATGCGCTGAGCAGGAAGGAACTCGACGGCCTCGCGGTGAGGGCTTGAGATCTTCAGCGTCTGATGGGCAGGAGGATGCCCGCTGGGGATGCGCCGAGCAGAAGGAACTCGGCGGCCTCACGGTGAGGGCTTGAGATCCTCGACGCTGGAGTGGCCGTGAGAGGACTGCGAAGGATGGCTGAGCAGAATAGCTGCTCGATACCTCTTGGCGAGGGCATAGGTCCTTGACGCTGGAGGGGCCCTGAGAGGCCTGCGAAGGATGGCCGAGCAGGGTAGCTGCTCGGTGCCTCTTGGCGAGGGCATTGATCCTTGACGCTGGAGGGGCCCTGAGGGGCCCGCGAAGGATGGCCGAGCAGGGTAGCTGCTCGGTGCCTCTTGACGAGGGCTTTGATCCTTGACGCTGGAGGGTCCCCGAGAGGCCTGTGAAGGATGGCCGAGCAGGGTAGCTGCTCGGTGCCTCTTGGCGAGGGCTTTGATCCTTGACGCTGGAGAGGCCCTGGGGCCTGCGAAGGATGGCCGAACAGGGTAGCTGCTCGGTGCCTCTTGGCGAGGGCTTTCTGATCCCCGGTGTTGCGGTAGGGAAGCTACCTGCCGGGGACAGCCGAGCGAGGGATCCTCGGGCTCGACTGCCTCTAGGAGGACTTTCTGATCCCTGGCGTTGCGGTAGGGATGCTACCCGCCAGGGATAGTCGAGCGAGGGATCCTCGGACTCGACTGCCTCTGCGAGGACTTCTGATCCTTCAGGACGGGGACCGAGCAGGGTTACTGCCCAGTGCCTCTTGGCGAGGACTTTGATCCCTGTCGGTTGTGGTAGGAAGCTACCAGCTGGGGATAGCCGAGCAAGGACCCGACTGCCTCTGGGAGGACTTTGGTCCTTGGCGCGAGAAAAAGCTATAGGGCTGTAAGAAGCCTACCAAGGACCCTTGGCCGGGTAGGGTTACTACCCGGTGCCTCTTGGCGAGGGCTTTTATCCTGAAGGATAGCCGAGTGAGGGAACCTCTGGCCTCGACAGCCTCTGGGAGGGCTTTTTGATCCCCGACGTTGTGGCAGGGAAGCTGACCGCTGGGGATAGCCGAGCGAGGGAACCTCGGGCTCGACTGCCTCTGGGAGGGCTTTTTGATCCCCAGCGTTGTGGCAGGGAAGCTGCCCGCTGGGGATAGCCGAGCGAGGGGACCTCGGGCTCGACTGCCTCTGTGAGGGCTTTTTGATCCCCAGCGTTGTGACATGAAAACTGTCCGCTGGGGATAGCCGAGCGAGGGAAGTTCGGGCTCGACTGCCTCTGGGAGGGCTTTTTGATCTCCAGCGTTGTGGCAGGGAAGCTGCCCGCAGGGGATAGCCGAGCGAGGGAACCTCGGGCTCGACTGCCTCTCGGAGGGCTTTTTGATCCCCAGCGTTGTGGCAGGGAAGCTGCCCACTGGGAATAGCCGAGCGAGGGATCCTCGGGCTCGACTGCCTCTGGGAGGACTTTCTGATCCCTGGCGTTGCGGTAGGGAAGCTACCTGCCAAGGATAGCCGAGCAGGGTAGCTGCTGGGATGCCTCGTAGTGAGGGCTTAGATCCTTGGGCGAGGCGGCCCTCGAGCCGCCGTGGCGAGCCCCCTCTGTGCGACCCCGTCAAGGGAGGGGGTGTCGGTCTATTCGGCAGGCAAGGGCATTGATGACGGTCGCCGGAGGAGGTCCACCCGCACCTCCGGTGAGGGGGAGGCGGCGGCTGGTATCTGGATCTTCAGGGTGATCGCTTGCCATTGCGATGGAGATCGGAAGGCCAACTTTGTATTTTGTGGAGTTTTTCCCACAGACGGAGCCAACTGATGGGGCTCCTTTTCGGGCCTCCGTCAGATGTTGTCTTCCGTTGATCTCGAGGTAAACTGGGTTGATTGTCCTTCGTTGCGTGTGGGTCTCCATGGGCTTTGAGAGGACAAAGTGGGATGAGGAGGCTGCCGCCGTATACCTGCAAAGAAGCCCCGGGATGGTTTGGTACCACCGAGGACCCTCCGACGCTCAAGTTAGTGACCAGATTCGAGCAGAGTAACGATGTAAGTGTAAAGAATGGCTTACTTGACCCCTCTGTGATGGGGGTTTATATAGCGGTGGTGGCATGCAGCAGCAAGCGCGAGAATCTCGCCGGCAGTTACGCTCCCGACATTACGCCCGCGTAAAGAGCGGATCGCCCATTAATGGGGATCGTGATGGCGTGGAACGTGGGATGTTGCTGGCGGAGAATCTGCGCATGACGAGATTTGCGGAGCGGCGGTTACGTCTGTGAATGGTAGAGTTGGTCGGTCGGAGGGACCGAGGAAGATGGTCTCGGCGGGTGAGCTCGGGAACGAGCGAGAGGGCCAAGATATCTTGGTCCTGCGGTAGCTCGGAGGCGAGCTGAGAAGCCGAGGAAGCCAATTTGCAGGGGGCCCTGAGGTGAGCCAGCTTTGTACTTATAGGTCGGGTACATGGGTGGCCTGATCGGCCCCTGTAGGCCCTCTCTTCTGAGTTCTGGGACACGTCATCTGCCACGTGTCCTGATCTGGAAGGTCGCCAATATAGAGCATCATCACTTCTTCTTTCGAACAAGTGTCAAATTAATATCGATTCAAATAGAAGAATCCTGTCGCTCATAAACCCCACAATTTCTTATCAATTTTCTTTGGGTTAATTGCTATAATACCTCAATGTTTCACATGCTTTGCACTTATATACCTTATTGATTTTTTTTGCTCTACTTATATAACCTAAACTACAAACTATTAATAATTTGCTCTCTTCAGTTGACCATCAAATCCATCACTATTTTAAACAAAATACATACGGTTTGCACTTAAAGGTATTTAAGTGCAGCGAAAAATCAATAAGATATACCTTTAAGTGCAGCGAAAAATCAATAAGATATATGTGCATAGCAGATGAAACATTGAGGTATTATTTAACAATTAACCTATTTTGTTTGATTTAAAAATTATTTTTGAATAAGTAACATGAAATTTCCATTCAATTTCACTAAAAAGAAGCATATGATAAAAAGAATACTTTCTCCATTGGCACATTTCTCCATTGGCACATTTGTTAAGAAAAGAATTACTTTACTAAAATATAAATTGTCCTAGATGTAAAATCACCAATTTAATCAAGAAAAAAAGGGACCTAAGGAGACCCAGCCCAAAACCACAGTGGCCTCTCACAGTTATGCCGCCGGATCATGTGAGAGGCCACCACCCCCGAACACCTAAATATATATAGAATCTGTTACACTCACTTATATATGAGAGACTGTCCAGCCTTTAGGCCACCATATATGTAAGAAATCCTAATACAAACTGAGAGTAAAACATAACCAAACAATGGTGAGACTACATAAAGATTTCTATAGCTTCATAGGTTGCTACTTATATGTACAAGAACACCACTAGCAGTATCTTTGAAATCTTTAGTTATGCAGTCTCACCATAGAAACACTAAATATTTACATATTACAGCAACACAAGATACCTTATAATAATCTAACTAAGGCCAAACTACCCATATCAATGAAATCTCTCTCTCATATACACAATGTGTTCTTCCTACATTTTTTGGGTGGATCAAAGCACTCTGCGTTAATCCTCGGTGTCGATCTGCTTCTCTTCTACTCTGCTTTCTGTTTGTAATTGTATAAGTATGTCATGAGTTTTGAGTGCGTAAATAATTAACTAGAAGTCGGTGATAAAACGAGGTAATTTGTTGGTCACCGGAGATTTGAGTCGGGGTACAGGGCACTTGTTAGGTTGTCTCACTATGTAAATTTGGTCTCCAGGGGCTTTGTATAGGTCCTGATTTCGATGCCATGTCCACAATGCATGTGTCTCATTCTTCACCTGGGAGCACAATAAAATAAAATAAAATTAGCAGCATAGATTCCACCAATATCATTTGCTATATGTCAGTCTCCCACCGTGTCGTAACCTTTCATCCATGTCCAATAAAAAATGGGGCATAACTTTAATGGATATTTTTTTATTTGCTAATTCTTTTTACATGGTGAGTGTGTATATGTTGCTTTTATTTCTATTTAGAGATGTTTTATGGCTTTTTATTCAAGGAAATCATTTTTACAAATAGTATGATTTGGCAAGTTTAAGAACAACACGGGGTTCAAATACATAGGAGAAAAAACTCTTTTAGTCGATCAAAAACTCAACAATTTATCAACTTTTTTAATCATCGGCATTGTCCATCTTACTCAACATACTCTTAATCTTAGGTACACACAAAAAGAGTTCTGTGATTCCAGTATTTTTGGTCGTCATGGTTGCAAATTTAACGGTATTCCAACAATATAACATTTTCCATTACAGGATCAACAGTCAAAAATCATCAAAATCACATGGAAATTGGTGTACATATGCTTTAGACTATATGAAGATCAAGATAGATGGTGCCGGCCATTAAAAAAAGGTTATGGAAAGTTGACTTTTTAACCGATATAGGAGATAAACTCACTCCTACGTACTTGATACCCACATTGCTCTTTTAAAAAATTGGCACATTACTTAAGTTCTTTTAAACTGATTGTGTGATGGTAAGCTGCTGATTATTTCAGAGTTAAAGCATGTGACAACAAAAATAATGGTTCCTCCCAAATTAACTTTGTATGCCAGCAATGAATTTAAAAGTGGAGAATTTGGCTCCAAATCCTTCAAAATTAAGCCAATATGTAAACATATGCATATATGTTTCAACACATGCATCCATGTCAGTATCAGTGCGGCAGGAAGGAAATCGAACAAAGAATGTAGGGTTTCAACTGCAACCTCATACTAACTCTTTTTCAAAAAAACCTAATACCCTAACTAGATCAAATGGGGAAATACTTGGAAAACTTAATGCAATGAACCAACTATTTCAGAGCTGGAATAGTTAAAAGCCCCAATGGCTAAATATCAGTCCAGCAATTATTACTCGATCACTGTATATACCCCGAATTATCTATTGATACAAATGTCAATAAACATAATAAATTTCAGGTCCATAACTTCATGGCTTTCAAGTTCTAAATAGTTAAGAGCCCCGCATATGTTTAATTTGAACAAATCTACTGGTGAATTGCCATAACATTACGAATGTGTGTAAAGAGTTCAGATTCAAAGCACAATCCAAGTCATAAAACGATTAGGTTTATGACTAATCATTGTCCTTAGTTTGACTGTATGCATATATGACACCATACTAAAGACGGACATACAATTGTATAATTATCCATATATGAATTTTTACGGTCAATGTCGTGTATTTTTCTTTATTTTTGTGAGTTTTTTTATAACATTGTTCGCCTAATCCATAAATAATATGACAAATAGATATTACCAAAGAAACTTCCGACAGATAATTCAAAATTTTTGGCTAAACTGAAGGAAACCACATCACTTTTGCCTGCATAGCAAGATATCGCCCAGAAACTCCAACTCCTCCAAACTTTAATATCTGCCAACTTCTTTTATTTTGCACCTTTTTAAACCCCCAAAATATCCTTGATTTTCTACCTACTGTGCCCCTTTTAACCAACATTGCATATATAATACTACCTTCACCAAATAGTGTTTTGGAATTAAAAAAAATAACAGAAATGGGAAGGAAAAAAAGAAGAAGAAAAATTAAGGATTGATATGGAAGAGGCAAAATGCAGCTTATGATAAGAGGGCGATATCCTGCTATACAAGCAAAAATGAGGCAGTTCCTGCAATTTCGCCAAAATTTTATGCAATGGTTTGATAGGATCAACCTAATCCACCTTAAGTTCTATACATGATATGACAAAGAGAGTGAAGAGAAAGGGTACCTCTAATATGCCATGGCCAAAGCTACTCTCACGATATGCACTATAGTTAGGTTGACGATCCCAGCAGAATTTGCCAGTAGCAGGACCTGTAGTAAAGTTGAAAGCACAGAAGCTGCCTGACCAATCAGGTGTAGTTAGCGGGTCCGGGCAGTGCCCGGGATCGTCTGCGTGAGCAACAGCCATCTTCTCCCGATTGCCCCCATCTCCAATCATGATATGAAGAGAAGCACATGGATCCAAGGTGTAGTTGTAGACCCGATTTGATCTTTCATAGGCGTGAACCTGATGATAACTATGAGCATAAGCGTTGATGCAGGAGTGGAAATGGTAACACATGGTAAATGTAGGCTTGTTACCAAGGAAGGCACCGATCCAAGCTGGGTGCTAATATTTTTGTTGGGCAATGATTCAAATTATTCAATTTTATTTTCTTGGGTAAAATTTCACAAAAATTATCCTTTAACTATTGTTGTTTATCACTACAAACAGCTCGAAAGTTTATTTTTATTCCAACATACTACCTACAAAGTTTGGCCTATTGATAGTTTCTTTCACTAAAATAACTTTGGGATTTAACTGTAGTAATAAAAACTGAAAGGTACTATAGTGAGGAACAGTAATAGTTAAGGGTACTAATATGAAATTAACCCCCAAGGAAACATGCTTAATTGTAGCATTGCTAGATGGTGATAGTTAATGTACTTGTATGAAATTTATCCTTTTTTCATTAGAGGAAACATGGTCACTCGTAACAATGCCAGCAACAAGATCTCTTGATCATCATAAAAGAACCTGCCACCAAGATGGCGTCAGCTTTGAAGCAGCATGAAAGGCTTAGCAAAGTTTTGTGGTCAAGAAAACAGTGGACAAGAGAGGGTCTTATCATAAGCCAAAATAACCCTTTGACATCCTCTAAGTTCTCCTACAATGCAAAAAGGTTCAAACAAAAGGGGGGGATGTGATATATTTGCTAAAGGGAATTATGTTCAATTCTAAGACACATAAAGGCCAAGAGCAGAAAAAATAGCATCTCCGCATCTTTATTACGAGCCAATGTTTAGAAGGTAGAAGAGATAATTTTTCGAGTAGAATTGTAAGCTTGTATTATGATCCGAGGCAAAAGGAAACAACATTTCAAGATCATTAAACTAGTTCTATGATCCAAGATAAAAGAGGAAAGGAAATTACAAGTAAAGAATTGTTCATTGTATGGCTTCTCGACGTGAATCAGGAAATAGTATTATAGTACATTTCAACACAGAGAGATAGCTTAATGGGAGGAGGGAGGGACCACAAATTCCTTTTCCTTTCTCTTATATTTACTATGCATACAACATGGAGCGAAACGACATTAGAGTAAATAAATAGCTGGACAACTAATAAATTGAAATGAAACCATCAACTTACATGGCCAGTAAAGACTACATCAACACCATATGAGTAGAGAAGTTCTTCCATTTCCACTCTCATGCACTCCGCTTCCCTGTAATGGGCTTTGTAGCTGCTATACCAAGGTGGATGCCATGTAGCTATCAACCAAGGGGTTACTCTTCTGTCTACATTCGATAAGTCTCTCTCCAACCACTTGTATTGTTGTCCTGCCAGGTAAATGAGAATAAATTAGTTGCTTTGTGTCACTAAACAATAATTAGAAAAATATGAAAGAGGTGTGTGATCTGTATTTCTCATATATACTAGTTCTCTGGTGTGATCTTGGCACGTACAACGGAAACTCATTGGAAATAGTAATTTCTTGGGCAATTGTAATTTTGATTATTCTGATTTTACTGTTAAGGGTTATATGCAAAGGAAATAAATATTTAGCAACATCTAGGACTATGACAAACCCATCTCCTATCCTAGTTTTCATAACCAAGAATTTGGCGCTTATTTGAAGAGGGTTGATGTAAGGTCGACAACCAGTTGTACAACTTTGCCAGATCTTTACCAAAGCTTTGCTTCATAGCCGACCCCATTTGGATAAGAAAAGGCTTCGATGATGATGATGATGATGATATTTTCAATAAAATATTTTTATTGCAATTTTATTGATTTTGAAGTACTTGTAGAAAAGGGATATTGACATTCTTTTTCATACTAATTGAATTTCTTTTGTTGAGTGCCACATGGCATCTAGATAGATAGCCACGAAGCATTCAATGAGATGATGCAAGACGAATTAAAATCCCAAATTAGACAATCCCACAGATATAATACTAGAAATAACAATATCAGAAACCAAATGAGCTCTAATGAAATTATTAAAGGAATAAAGTAACTCCAGATCATGCGCAGCAGTCAAGGGCAGTTGTGTTGGTTTAACTAAATACAGACAGCTAATATAGAAAGGCTAAATACATATACAAGACTTACCTGATTTGTTATAGGAAATGTATCCACCAAGCATAATGAAATGTATTCCTCCAGCATTAAAAGAATAATAAAATGTGGAGGATGAACCACTTTCTTCAGACGGGAATGCAAACCTCGAGCTGTATGATACAAATGTCTTGTTTTCAGCCTGTTCTTCAATTTCATGGTTTCCCTCTATCACCATTATAGGAATTTCTGACACGGTTGGCTGCATAAACCTGCAAACAAATAACCAGAATAATCATAAAATAGATAATGCGTCACATACTCATAAAAATAATTTACGGTTTAAGAATCATATGTAGCAAGACAAATTATAGAAAAGTTTAAAGAAAAGGAGAACAAGGAAGCAAACCCACATGGTAAGTTGTGGGGGTACATGCTCCCGCTCAGTTTTTTTGACACACACACACACACACCCCAAAAAAAAAATATTTAAATTAAAAAGGGACACTAATGTGTTGATTCCACTAATTCTGGTGTAAATGTCACAGTTGCGTGTCCACAATTTCTTCAGTCATGGAATATGCTCAGTGTTCATGAATACCTCACTAACAAGACCCGCCATTTTCTTTTTAGATGCTTAACCTTACTTGACTATCCTACATGAGTTTTAGTGCAGTATAGAAATTTCACCGAGTCCCGCTACTCTTTTCTAGCTGCTAAATCCACATAATCATAATCATAACCATGACCTTTTATGGTGGTCCTCCAGCTTGATCATATGATGGACCTCTTAAGCATTATCTACTCCTTAATTTATTCCTTCACAATTGCAACACAATTATATGCCATGTGACTCTGCAAGATATCAAAATGTACATGTGCATAGGGACTTGTAATGATATTAATACCCAAGGCAAAAGAAACCAAAAGGATATAAAACATAGATACAAAATTAGATAGATAGGAAATATATGTGAAGTGTTATATTATTAAAGGATTAGTTGCACAGAACACCTAGCTTACCCTGTATTGCACTTAAACCCCCTCAAGTAACTTATTAGTGCAAACACACTTCTCTCGTCAACCAAAACATCAAACTAACTCAAATCCTAGGCTAAAATATAGGCACAAAAGCAAACGCTTGAGTTAAATTAGACAATCATTTGAGTTGTCTACAACTACATAGTGGTTTTAAAACTTTTAGTCAATGAGCAGAGGGGATATTTGTGCTGATATATCACGTGAGGGTATAAATGCTCTACGGGATAAACTAGGGGGGATTTTTAAGCAAGTAACCTTGTCATGAATGTTGAAAGGCTAGAGAACGGCAGAATATGAATAAAGACTATAAGGTATCTTTACCTTCCCCAGTAATCCCAACGAGGCTGGTATGATTCGTGTATTGGAGTATGTTGAAACGCACAAGAATAGCAGTCTGAGCTGGTTCCATTTGTTAGGTACATATTTGCATAAGTAACATCACCGACCAAAAGAATCAGGTCAGGCTTGTTACTTCTTATATGATCAACCGTGGATGTAGTATTGTAAGTAAGACCCAAGTCTCCAACGATCGCAATACGTTTCGGGTAATTACGAGGTCCTGAAGCAGGCATGGTCTTAAACATATGCACATCACTCATGGCAACAGAGGGGTCTCCGCATCGATAATAATATAGCGCCCCTGGTTTAAGTCCTGCACAGAAAATATATCAGTTAAAAGTTGCACAAAAGTAGGAGAGAACCCAATCCAAAAGCCTAAAGACAAGTTTATACAAGAAGTCCAAAATCCAACATCGATACTTAAAAGTTTGCGTTGGTTTGGGCATAGGTAGGGTAGGATCATCTACTTATAGAAATCCTTGGACAACGTATTTTGTCACACTCTCATACGGAACTTATAATTAATCCTGAAGATACTACGAGGAAAAATATTTCCATTAAGTTAATGTCTGATTATGCATGTAAACTATCTTACTACAAATGTTATAGCTATAAGTATTTTTTTTTTAAAAACTATATAGCAAGAGCATATCTAGGTGCATGCGGACATCTACATGTGTGCACATGTAGGGCATTGATCAATATGTATATTCCCAAAGAAATACACAATTTGAAATGCACCGTACACTTTTGTAGTTGTACAACTGAATAAAGATGTTTCATATTTTATGTTTGTTCATATAGTTTGCTTTTTGATCCAAACAGTTCATATACTCCCCTTTCCATATTAATGGAAATTACTTTACTTACATGCATCGATAATTTACGAAATCATGTGATTTAAAGTTTTAAACAGTTGTCGATCACCAATCAAATAGTGTTATTTGTTTTATTAGTGGTACACTGTTTGTCTTACAATCATTCGATGCATGTTGATAGGTACAAAAATATATGAATATGCAAGATCTGGAAAAAAAAAAAAGAAATTGCAAAAAAAAAAAAATACATTAAAACAATGTTAAAAAGAAATACAGACTCAAGCTAAAACTTTCAGAAATTCTACCTGTAATGCGAACATGATGAATTATTCCGGAAGTGTAGTTTTGGAGGCCTTCAAATGGATAAATCTGATTGTAAACAAGTGAATAGCCAGTGGCTTCATGATGTAATGGATGCCGTAGCCTTCCATAATGAACAATGCTAGCTACGCTCTTAGGATCCAAGGGCTTGATGCCAGCCCCGATTTGAAAATCCCCTGAAGTAAAAATAGGCCAATCTTTAAAAATAAATCAAATTGCATATCGAGAATATAAACATCCCACATCTATTGTGATCCCTCTCATTAAAAAGAAATTTACCCAGCCAACAATTTGCAACAAGCACTGAATAAATGCAGTAGTGCTGTGGCCTCGTTAAAAAGCAATATAGTCTACTCACAGAATCAAATTCAGAATCATTGATGATTTCTGTATAATCAGAGTCAAATTCAAACTTAGCTCGCTATAATTTCAAAATCAATTTTTTTCATCCAAATAAAAGGAAAAAAATGATCAAAATCAAAAATTGATTTTTTTTACCAGTGATCCAAGAGATCCAAACCGAGTCCTGAGTAGCCGATAACGAGACCGAAATCTGCTCCGGCTCGAATCCCGTCACCTTCCTCCTCACCCTCGGATCATCGTCCGGCAAGTCCACGGCGTTCCCTCGGAACCCCTCGTCCCCTAGCGCCACCGTCACCGGCTCGAACGGCTCCTCCAGCGTCGTCGGTATCCGAGCGTCGCATGAAAACGGCAGCAGCGTCGCCTCCGTCAGGATCGCCGCCGTTAGGGCCCACCACCAACGCCTCCCCATCGCCGACGACGAGAATCGCCGCGTGTTTGCTTCTTCTAGGGTTTGGGATTCTTTTTCGATGGAGGAGATGGAGCATAATTTCCCCCCCTTTTTTTTATATAATTACAGATAGGGTTTAAATAAGAAAGGGGAGGGGGGAGGGAATTTTGGGAGAATATGCGTCGCGTCGTGACGGTGGAGGATGCTTTTGGCCACCCGCCCAATACTTCAGTGTGCTGGTGGGGCCCACCGGGTGCTTTTCATTTGGATAATTTATATATAAGTTTTTTTTCCTCAAAGAATAATAAAAGAGAGAAGCTTATTATTTATTTATTTATTTATGATGCTCATAACAACGTGGCTACATAATATAAACAGCACGCTATCAGTTATTATTTATTATTTTGAAACTTCGGTTTCATGATCTCAAACAGGAGTATATACTGGTATTTATGTGCTCTGTATACCCATTGTCAATAAAATCAAATATTTAACATTTTTGGATTATTGAACAAATGCCAACCATCATCTTACACAAAATTAGCATATTTATGTTCTAGAACGGTGTTGATGGTTATTAAGAGTAGAATTATAAGTTTCGAGTACCGAAATGAAGGTTGTTGAAATTTATCTTTTAAAATTTTATAAAAAAAACACGTACATAAAATCATATTTTTAATACAGTGGAATCAAGTCAACAAAACAGAACTGAAAATGCCGTTAATTAGGAGATGTTAGTTTCACGACGGTATAGCAGAATAAAAATGGAATCTAGCTAATTATCTTGGTCGAAATGCAATTGATGGTAAAGGTTGGAATTTCGTTCATGGTTACATAGAAATATATGGGAATTTCCGTTCCTTATTTGTTAGCGAAAATCAGTTAACTGGAAGGGCGAAAATCCTGATTTCTCCAAATTCATTTAGAGCGGATAGATCTGGCCTTTCCTATCTCATTCCACCACTTTTTTTTTATTCCCTTTTAACACAGAAAAAGCACAAAAAGGGAAGAGAGAGCGAGAGGAAGTGGCCAGTTTTTAGAACCCAATATTGTTTAACAAACATGAGAATTGAAATCTTTTTACTAAACGACCCAAAAAAATTTGTGCCCATCAACAATCGAAGGGCCCCTTAGTCACACGCTATCGGAGACCCAGAAAATACTTGCAACTAAAGCATGACGAAATAGCTCACGCAGTGAAACAATACTTTCAAAGATAGAATGCCACTGGTTCCAATCTTGTTTTGTCACATTGAGGACTTGGGATAAGAATGAGTCTGTTGCTTATTTTCCTGCAAATTTTGAGTGTTGTTGCGTTTACGCCATTCTGTATTCACGCATAGAATGCGTGATGCTTGGGACCCCCTTGTTGCATGCACCACAAGATTGCCAAAAGTTGTTTTCAGGTTGTTACAAAGCAAGTAGCACTCGGCAACTGGAAGCTACCACTTTTGCAGCAACACTTGTGGAGTGTCATGAGATCATCATTTTTGTACTCATCCTAACATAAGTCCTTTTCCCATCTAAATAAACATGATCCATCTATAGCCAAGACCTCCAAGAAAATGATCGAGACAAAAGTTGTAAGGTCAGCTGTCAAGCTGATGTCAAGTTGCAAGAGAGGCTCATCATAATCCTAGTTTCTTATCGCATATAACGCATCGGTAAACTCCAGAGGAACACAAATCCTAAAAAGTTAAAATTTAGCCATGCACTCAAAACCCCTAATCTTCTGCCTAAATCTAATTAATTGCACCCAATATATACTTTGACATCGTTTTAATGAATTTGAATGCAGATGCCTTATGCCTGTTCAAGTCGACAAACATTGAGCCGGCAACAACAAGGAGGAAAACATCTGACAATGGAACAAGAAATTTTGCAATGTCCAGAAAACATTTTATCATATCTTCCGCAGATGACTTGTGTGTGTGGGGGGGTGGGGTGGGGGTGGGGGGTGGAGAGATGACTTAGGGAGGGGTATCATCAGGAGAAGGTGATGTAATGTTGAGGGGAGGGACGGAGAGGCTTGAGCCGGAGAAAGACGGAGGTGGTGGCTGGCAAGGGGATGTTGTTTTGGGTTTTGTGTGTCATGGCTGTTAGGAACTTTATGTATTTTCGTTTTGCTTGTAATGGTGATGTAATGTTTGGGAGGAAGTCTGTAAGGGGATGCTAGCCATAATGGCGTGTCCTTGTTTCCATTAAAAACATTTTAATTATATGGGTCCACCTGTTTCTCAAAAAAAAAATTTTTTTTTTATCATATCAGTTGAAATACGGAAAGTTTCAATAAGTTTATGCAACCCGCAACACTTTTAAATAAATAAATAAAAACAGCCGATCGATCATTATGGACTCAACAATTACATAGAATCACAAGGAAAGGGACCAAGTACAAAATATCTACTCATTGAAGGTTTCAAACTCAAAACAACAAAGTCGATACAAAGCCTCAACAAAACGATCCGATTATAAAACAAGAATCCCCAGAAATGCTAATTATACAAAACCTTTGAATTTAAGGTTTTATATCCTATCTCAGCCTTTGGTTCTCAAAATTGTAATGCTTCCTTTTCCCCCTTCGGTACGAATCTTCGTCTTGACGACAATAGGCTTTCCCGAAAATGCTGAAGTGGGATAACAACAAGAAGAATCACCATCCTTCTCTTTCTCTGATGTTGATGGTGAAGGAGCATGAACCCGTTGATTAATATCCCTCAGTGTCACATCTCCTTGATTCTCACATGGTTTGATTAGAGTAAAGGGATAGGCAACGGTTGTGGTTAACTTCGTCGGAGTGTTCATAATAGATTTCTTACCTGGTAATAGTAATCCCAAAAAGACGTTGAAATACAAAGGAGATGTGCGTGTATTTACGTGCATGTGGCATGCACACACATAGGAGGAGATCTTTCATTTATGCATATTTAAAAGTCAAGGCTTTGAGAAACTTCACAAAAATATAATGAACTTTTAAACAATATTTGAAGTTAGTCGAGTGGTTTGCGGAAATAACTCATACCTCTAAAGACTCTGCAAATAGAAGGCTTAGGTTTCTCTTTCACCTTAACAGTTTCCTGTTTAGATGGTATCTTGAAGGGCTCTGCAAAGAAAGACGAGAGGATATTACCGCTCACCATTTCCTTCGAAGTTTCATCAAAATTATATGTGAAAATTGACAGTGATTGTGGTGTGTTGATAATTGGCTCTTAATTCTGAAATCGGTGAAGTGAGAAACAATGGCAGTGACTAACCTGAAAACTCAACAGAATCATTCGTGCATGTAGACCTATATCAACATCCAGGCTTATAAATTACTGTGGAGAAAAGTTTTAGAAATATATTTATGTAAGATAATATCAGAAATGTTGCAAGCACACATTTCACCCGAGCTTTGATGTGTCTCGGTTTCAGTTAAGCAATCGGCTAGCCACCCTTCTGAGGACTGATCGAATCCTTCACCGCCAAAAGCATACCTACCATCTAAAAACAGACTATATTATCATCACAATGAAATAAGGGAATTTCTCTCCATTTAACAAAGGGTAAGTCATACTAAAATACCATGAACTTTCACCGGTTTTGACATGCATACAGTGAACTTTATAAACTGCATTAACATATCAACTAAAAATGTTACGTATCGGTAATCTGTTGTAAACAATACTGTAGAAGTTGTGTGCCTGTCAATATATCACTATTTTATCATTGTAGATTCCTTAAAGATTCATTCTCCTTTCTCTCTTTTCTAATACTTCTCGTTATGTTCAGGCCTCTTGAAGCAATCAATTTACATTTAGACAGAGAACAATTACAAGAACAAAAGGAGGGGAACAAGTTTTAAAGGAAGCTAACAGGGGAAGTTTTGGATATATTGGTTCGATGGCAACTGGCAGCCATTTGACTGCTACAACAATGACATTGGAAATATACTGACGAATGATATTTTTAGTACAGAAAGAGGGGTGGTTCATGGTATTTTAAAGAATTCTACAAAGTTTATGTTAAATATTTCAATACGGTAAAATTTTGGTATTTTAGTACACTTTACCCTTTACCAAAACTTATCTCTCGGATAAAGAGGCAAACCTGAAAAACTTGAGTTCCACTCAGGATCCCACTCTAAACATTGTAGAAATTCATCTGCTAGTAAAGAGCCCTCGAATTCCTATACATATAAATAAACAAGAGCAATTTGCTTAAAGTAAGCCTGACCGCAAATGGTAGTATAATTCCAACCTTAGAATTTTCCGGCTCAATAGAGATTTGCTCATTGCTGATGCTTTTGTCATTCGCATCGGGAGTAAATTGCAGCATCCGTCGCCTTTTAAGCTGTGAGGACTCTCTAGATTCCAGTCTTTGATTGGTCTCATCTGAATTAGCCTTCACTGTCATTATACAATTTCAGAGAAATCTCAACTTACAAACAGTAAAAACTACTACCTTTTAAATCTAAATCAAAGCGTAAATCTCCACAGCCTTTTATAGGAGTGTGTTCCTCCCATGAGCAAAGCGAGTTACTATTGTTTTGGTTCATATCATTCCATAAGCAATGAGGAACACCTGTGAATGTTAAAAGAGGAATAAGTATAAGAAATGGAACTTGGTAATGATAAAACAAATTAAAAACTCACCAAGGTCTGAATCTTTTTGCAGAGAAAAATCTTCCCCTTGCCATTCCCACATCTCACTGCAATCATTCAACTTAAGGAATTTAATTTTTTTTTCTTTTTGTTGGAGAAAACTAGATAGGGTTAGTGCAACCTTCACCAAATAACATATTTTGTGACAGAAGGGTTACAAAATAAAATATACAAGTTTGCAAAACACAATAGGCATCTTCGGAGAAGAAAATTCAATTACGAACATCAGCAGTAAAGCGTCTACATATATGATCCAACACCAAGGTGTCAATGTAAGGAATTCGATGTTGCCAATTTAAGAGTAGGTTTATAGAAGATCAATGCAAAAACCAATTTAACCCAGCTCAATTATTTAGTTTTTTGTAGTGATTTCCTTTGTTGATTTTAAATCTTGTCACGCTCCCATTTCCAAAATACGGAATACGGAGAGCAACGAAAACCAGCAGTGCTACCTACGGTAAGGAAAGATCCTTCCCATAGTCATATAAGACTGTTTAGTTTAACCTGTCAAAAATAAAATCCAAAACAGTAGGTTCGAAAAGAGAACAAAATCTGAAAAGATTACCGAGTCCTAATGTCCCACAGGGACGCACGTGCTAAATACTAGCTGAAAAGAAATAAACCTACGGGTTACTAATTTTCGGTAAAGTCCTGATAGTCGCTGTGATCCTGCTCAGTCTGAAAATCTATCTCTAAACCTGAGATGGCAAATTTCAGGGATGTCAGAACATCCCAGCAATTACTCAACGTATAAAGTGTATGTGTGGTATGATAATATGAGTAGATGAACGTAGTGCAGCACGTGTGCGCAAGTAAAAGCAGATATATAAAAAGATACATTACTTCTACGAAACAAACATGTAAAGAGGTCAAATCATAACCTAACTGGTCGCTAAAAAGGTGAACAATCCTATCGTAAACTCGAGTGTGTGCGTCAACCTCTGCAGGAGTATTCTTAACCCAAGAGCAGTGCCCCAGGGGTTAGGAAACACGGGCCCAACTGTGGAATGAACAAGCGATCGATATAGCCCGGTACGAGCTGTAATAATATGCGACTAATATAGCCCGGTACGAGCTGTACTAACATACGATCGATATAGCCATGTACGAGCTGTAATAGCATGCGATCGATATAGCCCGGTACGAGCTGCCGGCATGAGACTTCTGAGATCCTGTTGTACGAACGCACACTCAAGCTATCCCAACACCCGCGTATTTATAGTTACTATGGTAATGACTAGATCACTACTTAGGAATGCTGAAATGACTGGAATTTGTAGTATGATAATTGTACAGAAAAGAAGCTGGTAAATAGTAGTGTAACATGGCATGTAGTTCAGCAACCTAACTAGGGGTCTCGTTTTTAAATAAAGTTGACCTGCATACTGGATAATCATGACATGTCAATTTAATCTTAATATGGTAATAGTGTCCGCATAAACGCGATGCACAAGCTGGCAAGAGTCATAAATATTGCCTTTACCGTTAGCCTTGATGTGTAAATAAAATAATTATAGGCTAGATGCTTGTATATATGAGATGGGTTAACAACCTCGAACTTTTATTTGTTTTAACAAATAAATTTCATTTTAAACCCACACTTGTTAATTTTTCTTACTTGCAACATAAAAAGTTGCCTATATATATGTTTGTACGATATAAAGAAAAATATGTACTAACACGTATCTTTCTTATTCTAAGAGGACAGGAAAGATATATATATACATACACACACGAAGGAATGCCGATGTACATCGACCAAAAGTAAAGTAAGAATACTTGTGCGTATGCTGCGTCCGACGTCGGGTAAACGTCGCGATGCGCACACGCGCTTACAGAACATAACCAAGCTATGCAAGAACGTGACCACGCTGGATGAGGACGTCTGCTGGATTGCCCGGATCGTTGGCGACTAGCACAGCTCCGCCGATCACCGGGAACATAGACGAGAAGAAGAAGAAGGAGAAGGTGCTGCACTGTGGTTTGGTGCTCTGGGGTTCTCTGGTGTGTTCGGGGACAGGGACGAGGCGAGGGGAATGTCGACGGTGGGTATTCCGGCAATGGGCAGTGGATCGGGTTCTTGACGTCGGGTGAGGTGCTCGGGTGTGAAGGGAAAGGCAGGGTGCTTTGGGGAGTAGGAGAGAGGGGAGAGGGGAGAAGATCGTGGTGACGAGGGCGTGAGGTCGGCGGGGTCGGAGCTCCGGCGACAAGGGTGCAGCGAGGGTTCTTGCAGTGGTCGTGCGGTGAGGGGTTGCAGGGGTCGGGTGATGGTTTGCAGGTCGGGAAAGAAGGGAAGGAGGGAGGAGAGAAGGAGAAGAGGAAGGTGTCGACGAGGGTGAGGGATGGTCGACGACGGCGAGGCGATGTCGGCGACGAGAACGGGTGAGGCGTGGGTTCTCGTCGTCGTGGGTTCTGCAGTCGCGACGGGGTTTGCAGCGGGGAAAGGAGAGAGAGAGGTGAGGAGGAGGTGGTCGAGGAGGGGAAGAGAAGATCGGGGTGGGAGGCGGCGACGGCGAGGCGCGGGTGAAGGCGTCGGTTAGGGTTTCGTGAAGGCTGGGGAAAACGAGAATGATGAGAGAGGGAGAAGAGAAGAAGACGTGGGGTTTAAGAGGGTAAGAAAATTATTAAAAGAAATATATAATATATAATATGTAGAGAGGCAGAGAGAGGAAGTGAGGTTTGATTTTAAAAATATTTATTTGGTTAAAAGAATATAAATCGTATATAAAACTGTTAAGAATATAATATTGAATAAATTTGAGTTTTCTGTCTAATATAAAAATACTCCAAAATATACCCGGGTTGAGTCTAAAATTACGGTTTGAAAATTCGGATAATATACGTGTCAACCAAAACCAAAAAGCGATACCCGATTACAGAAATGCATACCCCAAGAATGGATTCACGTAGTATGCACGCAGCGATCTAAATGAGTCCGTTTCACCAAACGGGACGTGAACACGATGTATGAATGCACTCATAGGGTCTGGGGTATGATGCATTCCATGCTAGGCATTTAAAAATAAATTATTTGACGATAAATGTATTATTAAAATATGCATATGCCAGATATATGATGCAGCTATGTAGAACAAATGTGTGCACGGATTGTTGGCACTAGCAAGGATAAAACGTAATCAACAATCAAGACGGGTTTCAAGCATGCGGATCGGGTCGGATACCAAGTACAGAAAGCAAAACGCTATCCGCACCCAAACCGAATAAAACAGGAAATAGGCACACAATAAATAAAACAATAAATAAAACAATCAAATCAACATGGCATATCTGAACTAGGTTATTACAAATCTAATTGTCATATAACCGTCTATAGCTGCCACAAGAATCATCTTCTCTAGCAAAGCTCTTCAAGGATCAGTATAACTCCAAATCACTTCCACTTAAAACTTTGTTAGAGTTCCACAATTTAATCCTATCCTAGGTTGCATTCTATGTAATTTTATTGTCCGACTCATTTGTAGCTTCAAAGGTATCCTAAGCTACACAAGCAGTTGGGCTATTAAAAAATAAGTTTACTAATCCTTTCTCCAGATAATCGACTTAGGAAATTAACCTAGCCCCAATTAAAATCCAAGGTCATGGCCGCGATTTCTTCTTAGTTACGGGATAGACCCACGAAATCTACAGAGGAAAATCATCGAGCACAAAGATGATGCGAACAGAAAATATGACGCTAGAGGCGATTTCAGCATCTCGCCTCATTCTACATTGAACTAAAATAAGCCAGAAAAAAAAAATAGAACAGGAAAGGAGCTAAGCCATTTGAAATGTGAATGATAAGCAAGCAAATGGAAACATGAGTAATGTACTGTGAATTGCTTCTCGGATGCTCAAGAGTCTCATTTTTTCTGAGTACGACCCAGTTAAAACAATATCGAATCCTATAGCTAACAATCTTTAACATCTTCAGATATATATGATTATCAATGATAAATGAATATAACAGCTAATAATTCAATTAAAAATTCCAGGAAATAGATCCATTCTTCAGCAATCAGAACTTGAGAGCGAGTATAAAATTACATACAAAAAGATCTAGCAAGAACAGCCAAATCTTTCGCATGGTCTTTACTAATAGCCAAATGCGATGAATGATCAATTCAATCTACTCCCGATAAAATTAGGTATTTATTGGTTGATAAAAATTCAACCTCCAGTTCTACCAAATGCACAAACAAATAGTGTTACAGAAGCTACCAATATCAATCTCAACATAATGCACACACATCGTTCAGATAGCTATTCAATACCCATAAGCAATTTGGGCTTACTCCGATCCAAATCAACTCAAAATTCACAAAGGTAAAGTTTATAATAATAAATGAAAAATATAAATAAATGGGAATAAAACACACTCACACATCACTGTTGCTGTTGAACTCCATGCCCTTTTCTTACCTACAAAAGATCAAAACAAAATGGGATTATAAAAATATGAAGAGTTGAAAAAATAGCCGTTAAGAGAGAGAGAGAGAGAGAGCAAAGAGAAAGTGTTGAAATTCTAACTTGTAACAACAACTCTACAAATTAAAGAACAAAAGCGGCCATTGCTGCTGTCACGTTTTTTATACAGCATAGATGGAGAGGTTAAATTAATGAAATATTATTTTCTTCACCGGTTTCTTCTGACACCCATTAATTCACCAATAATAGTGTGGGGCCCTGACATTGAGGTTGGGTGGATGGAGAAGGTGGGTTGGGCGAAAATGGAAAGGAAAATGAGTGAGGGAGTGGGGGAGAGGGCCGTGGGTTATGGGGTTTTGGGAAAATTACAATTTGTTATCATTACATTCCATAAACATTTTCGATGTTGACGATGACGAAGATGATGGGGATGAACCTAGAGCCCATGTACAGCTCATAATGTGATTTGTTTGTGTATAATGCCTTATTAAACGATGATGCATTTTACACGTGTGACCTGTTTTAGATGATTATTTTTCCTTTTCTTTTTCTATATTTTTTACGAAACTTGCCGGTATTTCATACCTAAATATTCAGAAATTGTTATTGGGGCATTTCTTGTTTTACAATACCGTCGAGGCCTACATATGAGTATTTGAGTGTAAACATGAGTAAATCAACATCGCGGTTTGTGTTATCTGAAAACGGTTCTTTTTCCATCCAAAAACATATTTAAAGAATCATAAATTTGTAATAACAGATATATGTCATACGAATTATTTCAAGTTTTAATAAAGTTTTTTTATTAAATGATTTTCCTATTTTGTTTTCCTAATTATTTGTTATTGTCTGAACCGTCACTCTATTTTTCCTAAATTAATACTCCCTCTCTTTTGGCAACTTTATCAAAACCTTACTTACTTTCCCTACCATCATCGTTTTATTAATGGCAATTAATAAAACAGTAATTCTTATTAATTTGTATTAATTAGTATTTATCAAATGTGTTTTAATCGGGTTAATTAGTACTAATTGTTATTAAACCAAAACATTTTTAATTGGGTTTTCATGGTTATTAATTTCTTATTAAATGTCATTAGCCTGATGCAATGACCGGTCTCATCTTGTGCTTGAATCCGTATTTGAATAAATATTTTTCCAATAATTCCATGTATTTAAATCCTATTTACTTTTCCTTACAATTTATTTTCTCTATTTTTCTATTCTATTTATTCCTAAACCCTTAACTCATATATATATTTTTCCTATATCTAAACCGAAAAATCCTAATCCAAGCCCAACCCACTCTTGGCCCTCACCCCCTTAACCCAACCTGATCCCAAGCTCTCCCTCTCTTCTCATCCCTTCTCTTTTCTCTCTCCTCCATCATTTCCTCTCCCCTCAACCGCAACGGCTCCCCTTTACTCGTGCTCACTCACGACCCAGCCTTCCCGTAACTACCGCCACTATTCCCCCGCCGTCCCCTCTTCTTCGGCCTCCTCCTCTCAACCGCTCCCACTCCCTCACTCTAAAACCCCTCTCTCTCCCCCCCCCCCCCCGTCATAGCCGACCGCTGCCCGTCTACCACCATCTTCGGCCATCGCCTTGCTCCTCCGATGAAGTTCCCATCACTGCCCGCCTTTCTTCTTCAACGCCACCTCCATCGTTCCTCATCTTTCCTCTTTCCTCAACATCTAAGAATCCGAACCCCCTCTTTCCTCTATGACCGAGCTCGAGCTTCCATCCATGACAGCTCTTCCTCTCGCAACCAAGCTTACCCCACCGCCGTCGACCACCCATTCCCTACCCTACCTCCTCCCCTACAACACCCCACCAAGTACTGCCACAACCTCCGCTACTACCGTCCACACTGCCGGCCACCTCCTCTCAAAGACCTCGTGTAACACCCTAGTACGATAATGCAATATTAATTGGTATTTTAAATTTTACTTTAATTTTTTTATTTGGGTCGTGTGGTTTTAAATGGCAGATGTGGTTATCCAACCCAATCCACTTGCGTGAACCCGTTATGATGCTTGATTATATTTTTTATTTATCAGCAAGCTAAATCCATGTGAATCTAAATTAACAGATATATATAATTTGAATTATATGCATATATTTTCTGGCAGCCACACGTTAGAAATATTTTATATTTATTAACTGTCATAAGGTGAATTAAGTATCTAATGTTTTATATTGATATTTATCTATTACGCCTAAATCTCAAACATCCTAGATACCCGATATATATTAGATTTGAATATATTATTTTATCCTCTAGATTATGGTTAAATGGGCTACGTATTTATATATTACGTTCAATATATGTTTTCAGTAAGATTTTGGTGAGACGGATTGGAGATTGTATTATCTTTTTATATTATTAATTATATACCAAATTTTATTTTATTATATATATATATATATATATATATATATATATATATATATATATATATAGGTGTGCACAGGTCGGGTTAGGCGAGTTTTTGATCATAAATGAATCCGAACCCGTTATGTCGGACAGGTTTTCTAACCACTTTAAACCCGTCCGTTGCAATGGGTAGATAAACCCAAAACCGAACCCAACGGGCTCGGACGGGTTTCGGGTCCGGATTCGGTTTTAATTAATTCGGGCGGGTTAAACGCGGTTTCGGATAATAACGGGTTTAACATACAAAATTTAATGTATAGTTTATATGAAATAAAACAATGAACCATAAAAGCTTAATTTTCTCTTGTCTTTTTATCGTGAAATTATAGTTTTCTATAATCTTTTGGTTTTAGAAATTGCAATCGTAGGTTTCTTCACTAAATCATACGGCCGAGAACTAACAAGATTTGAAAATTTAAGAAGATGGAAAGAGATAAGAAGACAGAGAAGATTAAAAATGATGCGGTTCAATTAAATTTTAGACATAAGAAGTGAGAATAGAGTTTAAATAACTTATTTATGATTAGAGTTTAATCTTAGTATAAAATTAAACCTAACAACGGCTCAAATGTTAATGAAGCGAACGAATTCGGGTCAGTTGCGGGCGGGTGCGGGTGCGGGTCCGGAAGGGCTATAAAAAATTAAAAACCCGTCCTATTCAAATGCGGGTGGGTTCAGGTTTTGAACCCGTCAATTTCGGGCGGGTTTTGCATGACTATTTTATCCGTAAAAAACGAACGGGTTAGGACGGGTAACGGGTCTAATCCAACCCGGTGAACACCCCTAGATATGATTTATATATATTTTTAATTCAAAATTCAACTCTCTCTCTGTTTTCTCTCTCCCGCTCACTTACTTTTCTTCTTCTTCTTCAGCCGCGTCTCCTTCCTCCTCTTGTCGTCATCATCCTTTTCAAAACTCAACCCAAAACCCTTCACCACCCTTTTTGAAACCTTCGATTCCGACTCCTATTTCATCCTTTCTTCTTCGTGGCCGACTCTCACTTGTCCCCAACGTCGCCTCCTTCCTCTCGAACCCATCATCATCATCATCTCCTCATCGACCCTTCACCCAGATCTCGTCGCCGATCAACCCATCTCGCTACATCCCTCGACTCATCCTCGCCATCAACCTTCTTCACCGTCGTCGCCTACCACCATCACGTACCCATATCACCAACACCATCATCTCGCCTTGTCGGGAACCCAACCTCGACGACCCGTCACCACAACCGTTATAAAACCTGAGATCCTCACCAAGCAGCGGCTTACATCTTCCCAGCAGACACCCTTCATCGTCGCCGACTCCTTGCAGCACTTCGACTTCATCGCCGAGCACCTTGTAGCCGAGCATCCAAGCCAACTCCGACCATCTCCAGCATCGAAGTCAGCTTATTCTTGTTCGCGATCATCGACAACACCCCTTTCTTTTGCAACAGAGACCTTCATCGCGTCGGACATAGAAAACCCAGCTCAGTCGTACCCCATTGTCGATCATCTCAAGAACTCGCCGTTGATCAACACTTGTTGACACCACCTCATCTAGGTTCTCACCATCAACCAGTAGCCTATCGTTGTCGACTCCATCACTAAGACGAGCAAGCTTGGATTTTGGCTTCGTGTTTCCATCGTTCGGTGTTTGTCATGTTCGTATCCGTATTCGCCGCGACCAAGGAAAGTTTTGTTAGGAATATGTATGCCTTAGAGGCCATTATTGTATGATATAGTGGATGCTTGGACCTACATATAGAGGACTTTCTTGCTCGACATGATAGTTTGCTATCTAGTTGCTCTTTATCTTAACATGTATACTTGTATTATTATACTGTCTCTCTGATACATGTTGATAAAGCCCTTAGGACATTTGCTTGACTACCGGGACTATGATGTGGATCATACTACTGGGACTTGTGTAGTCCACAAGCACATCCTTTAACAGTTCCTAATCGAGGAAGTATCGAGACAGGGCATCGATATTTCAGAGTAGACTAGTGTATACGTTTCTTGACCCTGTTGGGGGCGATGGTTGATCCCATAACCATTGGTGTTTGACATCAAAGACTGTACACAGGTGCTCATTAGAGAATGGGTACATCGAACAGGACTCGCTGAGAACTCCTAGATGTTACTATACCTATCGTTAGATAGCAGTTTTCTGGTGACACTGGTACAGGTTGGTCTGTAGACCCGAGATCGTCATAGTGTCTTATGTGGTTCCCACTGTACTTTGACTTTCTCCCTACCATGGCTCAAAGGAGTCGTGCAAACAGGTGGATTTTGGGTACAGTCTTGAGTCACATGAAGACAATGAGCAATATGAGGGGTTTCGTCTCTCCCGGTATTGGGAGTTGATGTTGCGCTATACTCAATTGGCTATAACAGTAAGTCCCTGGCCAGGGCTGATGAGATTTACTGGTAAATGTTATTAGTAGTTTCTCGAACCATTATGAGCCATACATCAGCATGACTTATCAAGTTACTGGGGTCTGACGATTCCACCCTAGGACTCGATATGCGACATATCAGATGAAGATACCGGATTGTACGGTAAGTGTTACTTATAGGCTTCATAGGAGTTTGGACTAGCTTGCTTGTTGATCTTCTAATCACTCAATATCTAGGTAGCCGTTACGTCTAGCTAGTACCGCTGACGGCTTGTAGATAACTGATGTGATAATTACCTACTGCTGGCGTATTGACGAGTTTTTAGAGTCCCACACAGAGATTTCATAGTTCAAGCGAAACGAAGTAGGGCACATATGATGATATGTGCAGGGGTCTGATTAAATACGAGTATGTAATACCATATTCTAATATGCAGATAAATGATATTAGTCGGTTATATATAATATAACCGGATTATTGAATCAAGTTGATTTAATAATATGATATATATTATATTTGATATAATTATATATTAACTAATATTATTTCTCACTAATTTTTCTTCTTCTCTTAATATATATTAATGTGTGTGTATGTGTGTGTATTATGAAGCATGGTTGGATTTTCTATTTTGAGAAAATAGAAATAAAAGGTAGAAAATGGAAGATATTTATGGTATGGTATGGTTGGATTTTCCTTTTGTTTATTCAATTATTTACACTATAGAAGTATGGTGCAATATATGTATTGTTTTTAATTCATGCTTCAATAAGTGAGAAAAGCGAGAAGCCATTCTTCACTTCAATTTTTTGATGCTAGCTCATTAGCTTGCTCTCTTCTTTTCTTCTTCTTCCTCTACCAAGCTCTACTCTTTTCCATGAGTTGGAAAATAAAGAGTTAAAGAATTCTAAGTGAGCTTATAAACCTACTTCATCAATCTACTCAAAATTAGCACTCAAGATTAGGTTGTTTCCTTCCCTAATGAAAGATTAGTAAAGAGGTAGCTTGACCTAGGGGAACTTCGGATGGATTATCTTCGGCATGGAAGATCAAGGAGTAAGCTCAATCCTTCTTCAAGTGGAGCTACGAGGAGTCGTAAGGACCACTACCCGGAGCTATAGAAGTGAAGAACTCGATCTACAAAGGTTGTTATTTCTTTCACTTAGTTTAGTTCTTTTTATATCATAGCTTAAATCCTAATACTTTAGCTAGATTCTAGGTTAATGTAGCTTAGCACCAAGAAATTTTTTAAATTTCATGCTTGATGCCGGTTAAAACTCGGTGGTGGTGCTAACAAATACTTTCATGGTATCAGAGCCAAGTTAGAGTATTAGACTGTAACGTTTTGAAAATCGTTTCGGTGAAATTTCGAAAAAAAGGTAAAATAAGGGGGTTTTCTGTAAAAAGTCAAAATACAAATATCTTATTATAAAAATTAAATATACATATTCTAGCTATGTAATTGCTATTATTTGGTGTTTATTGAGCCGCTGGTGAAATTTTAAATTTTCTGAAAAAAATATTATTTTATTATTATTTTAAGCCGTCACTAATACATTTAATTAGGGAAAATTACAAATTGGAATGAGTTGAAACAAATTTTGTGCATCATAAAACATTAAATAAAATTTTATCATGTGGTTTTGGAACGAAATCATTTGCCAAAACGGTTTAGAAATTATTGAAGAAAAAATGCTTTTTTTTAGCGTAAATGGATTTTTGGGGTATTGTATTTATCATTTTTCATCACCCCACACCCATACCCACACTCACACACCCCCATTTTTCCTTCCCTATGGCTGATTTCAGCAGTCCCCCCCTCAATTGTCCCCACTTGTGTTGCAAAAGAAAAGAAAGAAAAGAAAAGAGAATGATAGAAGTAAAATGTTGACTTTTTGACCACATTCTCTCTCCAATCACCTCACACTCTCTTCTCTCCCCTCATTAGCCGAGCCCTTGCTGATTTCCTGCAGCCCTCCTCTCTCTTTACCTCATCTCATCTCTTCTCCAAAAATCCCACCCTTTTTACCTTCAAAAATTCATCAAATTCCACCCAAAATCAAAACAAAATCAAAATCCAACTCCTACCCATTTTTCATTTGCCTATCTAGCATGGATCTAGGGAATAAGATTTCAATTTGGGAGGCTATGGGTGCTTGTGGATCTTCAAATGTTTTTGGGTATAATTTCTAAACCTTTTGCTTAATTTGTTAGTTAATTTCTTAAAGCTAATTTATTTAAGTGTTAATTAGGCTTTAGTTGCAAGTTTGGAAATTCTAGAATTGGGTATGGATCAAGTTAGGGTTTTAAATCACTTGATCATGGTTTAAGTGTATAATTTAACATATTATGGCATGTAAAATCTTACCTAGTAACTAGTTTGCTAATTGTTATTTTAAAATTTGTCTAATTAAGCTTTTTGTTGCAAACTAGGTTTTTTGATTTAATTCGAAATATGAGATTAAAAATATGGTTAGGGTTTTTATCATATTATTAACTCTATTAAGTGTAGTTTAACACTTTAGTTCATGGAAATCCAACCTAAATTGTAGTTTGTGCATTTTGCTATGAAATTGTTAAAAAAGGTATTTTGTAAACTAGAATATTAGGGTTTTTGGAATTTAATGAGATTAAATTCCGGGAATTGTTTATATGACTTATTTAAGATATTTAATAAATATATTGGCCGCTACATTCATTTAAACATCATGTTTTGTACAAAAACGGCGAATTGTGCTTGCTAGATTTACGGAAAAATGACTTTTTAAGTGAAATTGGGGTTTTTGTGAGTTTTAACCTAGTTTATATTAAAATTAGTGTTCGTGAATGTGCAAATGAGTGTGATTGGATTTTTTCTCGATGGTTTGACGTTTGTACATCGACATCGAGGGTTGGTTTGACTATTCTTGCATGCGTAGGCGATAGGTTTGGACCTATGCGTGATACGCGTGCCGATTTGATTTTCGTATGCCGTTTCGATTTCGAATTTAGTTTTAATGCGATATGGTGCGTTATGATATGTAGGTACCTCATGTGGACTTCGAGACAACAAGAAAGCGCGTGGCGACGTCGGCACCGGCTTAGCGAGGACCAGGTGAGTAGATTTATATCTACGGGGAGAAGTCGGGTGGATGGCGTATAGCACCCCCGCAGTCCGTGGTGGTGTATACGGATGCGTATACACACCAACATTTATTATATGTTATTTGGGATTAATAACGTTGCTTAGGATGGATATTGGTGTGTTGGATTACTTTAGTGTTGCGAACCCTAGGGTAGTGTTGCACTACACATACACACATACATACTTGCATACATCCCTATTGATATGTGCTCATGGGATTCTTTTTAGTTATGGGTTCACATGGGTATGGGACTATGTGTTCACATACGGATTTGAGGATGATACTTGGGATTGAGCTGAGTCGATGAGATTTGATTTGAGGCCGTGAGTCGGTGATATAGCAGGGTTCGTATTTGAGATACGACATGACGTTGTAGCGGGTCCTTGACGTAGTGTTTCACACACGTCCATGCTTACGTAGGCGGTGTCAGTATGGTACTAGACGTAGATCAGTACCCCGATCATGATAATTGATAAAGAGGATATCAGGTGAATAGTATGATGAATGTGATATTGACCCGTACCCAGATTGGGATGTCGTACGACGGATTTACGTACGAGCTATATTGATGATTGATCCGCACTCTTGACTTGGGATGCCTGATTATAGATATGGTATCGGATATGATATTATTGAGGCGGGATCACCGACTATACATATACAGGTATGTATATGTATCGACTCAGATGATAGGCGGTTCCCTTACCTGTAGTTCAGCTTGTTAGTTCAGCCATATAGTTTAGTGTAGTTGTTAGATTAGATTAGACTTCTTACCTATTTCAAAAACCAACGAATCATGGGCATTCTTAAAGACAGCCCAAGGGGTCCTACGGAAATTTCAAAAGACGTATCTTTTCATAAAAACACCGTAGCCCCTATTTTCAAAACCCCATGATTCGTGTTATTTCAAAAGGCACCATTTGTAGGACTTATATTAGTTTAATACTGATTAGTTATCTTTGTGTCTAGTATTCTGCTTCCGCACATTATTGCTGTTCGCTCTGCCCCGCATACTTATTTTGCTGCATACTCCATTATTGATATCATGCTGTTAGGACACCAGCACCATTACCGATGATGCGTATGTACCACATACACTTACTTGCCGGCTCACACACATCTTCATCGGTAATTGCCATGTCACGTACACTTAGAAAATACTATTGCTTGGCTTAGCTTGTTAGTTAGTAGTTGATACGATATTAGTGTACCTGGGTTATATGCCAGTTTAGACATTGTAGTTATTACTTGTCACTTCATGCATACTGTTATTCCATTGCTCATGCCTAGTTATTAATCATACATTGCAACTTGGTTATTGACACCATATACATTCATTAGCATTAACATATGCACTTGTGATGACTTCTTGAGATTTATGATATTTCTGGATTTCGGGGGAAAACCGCAAAATTTCTAAACTTATTAACCTTTTAAAATATGTAAATTGCGGTTTTCTAGTGATGTAAGTGTCGTCCACCATGAGTTTGCTGTGGTTTTCGAGATCCGTGTCGAGGAGTGGAGGAACCGTCACGGGTACATGGTGGGCCCGGTATGGTACCCCGGGGCAAGATGAATATGGTGTTGACGTTGAGCCTGGCAGGGGACAGATTACCTACCGGTGATATTACCCGACACGTCGGATATCCGGAGGATACCGTCGTGGTCTTGAGATGGATGGTAGGGGCCGGTCTGGACTGACGGCGCCATAGATATTGAGATTGAGACATTGATATTTCGAGACATTGAGATTTATGTTTTGTGTCGATGCTAGACACTGTTGATACTGATTTCATTTATGATACCTCAGTTTAAAAATACAAAGGAAATCTCACTAATTTATGAAAACAGTTCTTCATTTACATGTATTCTGTTTTCATGCATTCATACCTCATTCATATGATATATTGCTACCTGAGGCACTGACACGGGCACATGAGATTACACTCGGGTTAGATATTTACCCTAGCCTTGTTATAGGCTACGTGTTATTCATATATTTGAGGATATATTATGATCATTGACCTAGGTTACGTTATTTATGCGATTTCTATTCGTAGATGTTTTTCTATTCACGAGTTGGCAACTCACCCCCGTTGTGCCCCAGTTTCTTGCAGGTTTGCCGTACAGGTTTCATTACGGCTTTGCGGGCTCAGTTTCATTCGGGTGACTTGCTAGTAGGTGGGTTTTTCTTTTATCGTACCCATCATATTACCTTGTATAATATTATTCCGTTGTATCTAGTAAATTCCATCAACCAAACATGTATTTTTGAGATAGAGACCAGTGTTGTTTATTCTTTCGACCTTAGAGTCGCTCGTTATGTTTCTGGTGGTTTTGAGTTTCCTTTTGAGTTTTGATCCTCGCCGTTGGCGTTGTATATTATATTGCTTGTGTGGTTGTGACCGTCGATTGACGAAGAGCTAGCTCCCGCTCGGGGATGCCTTTTTCTTGATTTCGTATACTATTCATGTTGTATCCCGTTTGGGGGCCTGTATTTACAAAGGAGACTCTGCCGAAATTTTCAGTAAATTTTTGATGTTGTTATAGGCTACCTGAGGCACTGACACGGGCACATAAGATTACACTCGGGTTAGATATTTACCCTAGCCTTGTTATAGGCTACGTGTTATTCATATATTTGAGGATATATTATGATCATTGACCTAGGTTGCGTTATTTATGCGATTTCTATTCGTAGATGTTTTTCTATTCACGAGTTGGCAACCCACCCCCGTTGTGCCCCAGTTTCTTGCAGGTTTGCCGTACAGGTTTCATTACGGCTTTGCGGGCTCAGTTTCATTCGGGTGACTTGCTAGTAGGTGGGTTTTTCTTTTATCGTACCCATCATATTACCTTGTATAATATTATTCCGTTGTATCTAGTAAATTCCATCAACCAAACATGTATTTTTGAGATAGAGACCAGTGTTGTTTATTCTTTCGACCTTAGAGTCGCTCGTTATGTTTCTGGTGGTTTTGAGTTTCCTTTTGAGTTTTGATCCTCGCCGTTGGCGTTGTATATTATATTGCTTGTGTAGTTGTGACCGTCGATTGACGAAGAGCTAGCTCCCGCTTGGGGATGCCTTTTTCTTGATTTCGTATACTATTCATGTTGTATCCCGTTTGGGGGCCTGTATTTACAAAGGAGACTCTGCCGAAATTTTCAGTAAATTTTTGATGTTGTTAAAAACCGCATAATTCGGCTTATGCTATTGAAACTACTTGCTTTAAGTTGGTTTTTCCTGCACTCTACTACTTTTCTTGGTTTGGATTTCTGGGTTTTCGGTTTACTTAGATTATGTACGCCTCGAGACGTTCGTAGTTTAAGTGCCGGTCATGTTCCGTACTTTCGGGTCGTGACATAGACGATGTTAGTTGAATTAAGAAACCGAAACAACTCCGAAATTGTCGCATCGAAACCGTAGTTTCTGTCGAATTTTTCAGAGCCTTTAATTTTTTTTTAAACAGTTGCAGAGTGCTCTTCTTCTTGCCATTAGAACCCCAGAGAAAAACGAAGCCAAGAATCCAAAATGTGGCCGGCCACATCACCTAAATTCCCGGCCTGGCCAGCCCATTCATTGATTTTGGCGTCGTGTTTTGTTTGGTGTTCTGGTCTTATGGAATTAGGGTTTCAGATACTGTTTAATTTTGCCCAGGTTGCATGTGATGTTATCTTTCTGTTGAGGCAATTCGGAGTGTTTCGTAGTCGTATTTAATATCGTTTCGGGTTTAAGTTTGATATGTGTTACAATATTTGGAATCCACATTTAATTAGTTTTATGAAAACTAGTTAGTGTTTAGTAAATCGAGCGTTTTAGTCTCAATTGATCGATTGCCACGGAGTTTTGATTCGGATCAAAACTCCGTCGCAATATCGTATAGTATGCGAATACTCGCAGGATAACATTACTAGATAGCCATGCCTCACAGTCCCTACCAAATGACTTTAGGAGAACCCCGTTGCTAAAAGCATCCACACGGATGCTGGCGGTCACGGTATTCCGCCTAAGTGCACTTCGTTGACAGTATCGAGGGTGCGGCCATCTACTAAAGTTCTCGATGAGCATTCGGTCAGGTAATCGGGAATCTTGTTGAATTACCCGACTAAGTTATTGAAAAGTGTTTTCGATTTGAGACTAAAATGCAAGGTTTATAGATTAGGTATGAAATTCGGAATATGTGATATTCCGGGTTTATGATGTCTAAGGAATATGCGGATTCTAATTATTGTAGTTTTCATTTCTTTTCTGCGACCGTAAGTGTAATATGTGGGGTATCCCCGATCTCGTTGATATATGTTAACGACATTTAGGATACGCATATTTACTTACGTTGATGGCATGCGATATTATGTGCTGCTGTGATATGTTATATTGGATCGCCGTGATTGAATAGCCGGGGGGTTTTGCGTGAGATGAGAGTGTTTCAATTTTCATTCATGTAAAATTGTATGTAATATTCTTTTATTGGGACACTTCTGGGTTGAGAATGATGTCACCATTGATGTATATTATTTACTTTTCCTCATTAGGATAGACCTAAGGCGGGGAGCACAAGTAACTGGGTTCTAGAGTCCAGTGGGAGACCATCTCGAGGAGTCGAGACCGGATCTCCTAACTCTAGAATTGGCAGCGTTACTTGCCGCTCTCGTAGGGGTCTAGGGATGTGGGTTTGGCTATTCATCACGACCGTGGAATCTGTGTTTTTCATTACTGGCTTAATCTAAAATACGGACCTCCTAATATATCCAATATTTCATATGTTTTGCTTCTGCTGTTATAGTTCTGTGATGTGATCATATGACTGTGTGAGACGAATGCTATATATATGTATAATATATATAATAAACGTTGCTTATGTTTTGCACCCACGCTAGTCCAGCCCCCGCTCTGCCGTTAGTTAAGTAACCTAACGGTGCATGATGGGCCCCGTGGCGAACGCGGATGGCATAAACGTACGTTCTATTTTTGTTTCTTTTCTGTGATATTTAGGGAAATATAAATGATGGGACTTCATTAATGAGATTAATGGAAAGAAAAAAAACCTAAAAATGTTGTAGAATCGAAATTTTCAAAAAAGGTAGCTATAGTTCTTACTTTGCATAGTGGTATTCCTCGATGAATATCCAGCACCTCATTCGATGAGAAAAGAGCCGAGATCCCTTCACCGGAAGTGACCTCTTTAGCAAAACTAGCAAATGGTACAGCCCACTCGGTTTTGTTTTAATAGCTTCTTTAGTTCTTGCTTTGCATAGTAGTATTCTTTGATGAATATCCAGTATCTCATTCGATGAGGAAAGAGGTGAGATCCCTTCACCGAGAGTGAACTCTTTAGTAAAACTAGCAAAAGCAATAAAAAAACACTCATTTTCAAATCACTAGATTCTACAATGATACCAAGTTCATTACGCTAAAGGTTTTCTTCAAAACCAGTCGTAGCCCTCCGTCATTTCAGATAAGTGTTATTTAGTATTCGTGCTGCGATTGTTGGCTTCCGTCAAGGCGTAGTATGCGGTAGCTGATTAGTGCTTGTCTGTCACATATGATGCGATTGGATTAGGGCAGTCGTACGACCTTTTTGGCCTCCGTCAAGGGTCGTGCAGGTGGGTTTAATTCAATCACGAAATGAACGGGTTGAACTTGACTAGCGCTTATGATTTGTTAACCATAGTTAAGGTCATAAGTCGTTAAGGGTAAAAACAGATATTGGGAATTTCAAGTGTTAAAATTTGCAATGAGATTGCATACCATTTATGAGATAGTAGGATCCCAATACCCACTGCGAGTAAGAGTTACTCCTGAGAGAGTTTTCCACTTTACAATTAACTGATCCAGTAGGTGTCTAAGAAAGGTGTTAACGGGGTTATGACCCTACAGAAACGAGGTTATTTAATTAGTTCCATACGAAAGTATAGGAGAATCCCTTAGAGTACCGATACATGCCTGGCTGACTGATTGGTGAGCTTGTAGGGTGTAATTAATCCCGGCTAATCTTACCTTTTAGGGTTTGAAGAAAGATTTGATAAAAACAGTGGGAGCCATTCTGATTAGATAAGATAATAACCAATCTAATCTTACAAAGAGCGCACGCAAAAGTGTTGTCCTCTCTCTCTCTCCTGGCAGCGACCATGAAACGCCTTAATCAAGATAATAATATGGATGTATTGACCAAACCCGCTTATTATACTGAGCTGGGGAACGTTGGTTCCACTTTATCTCATGACTGTCATAAGTCTGAGTAAGGAATAGGGGAATATCAGGATTCCCACGCAACCTGAACGAAGAAAGAGTATGATGATGCATCTTCTTCGGGTGTGTTCGTTACCGAAAACTGTTTCTCAGTATGCTCTACGTACTGGGTATTGGATACCGGATCAGGATCCCACGTATGTAATTTGTTACATGGGTTAAGGAAAAGTAGAGAACTGGAAAAGGGTGATAAGTCTCTAGTAGTAATAAATGATGCAATTGTTGCAGCCAAAACTGTCACACCCCGCTTCCCAATGTTTGGGGAAGAGGACGTGGCAGAGACGCGACATATTTACTCAGAAGTAAACACGTTAAGCGTAAATAAGCAATATAAAAGTAAAACATAAGAATAACAAGAGATGTAATGAAACAACAACTTTTTATTTATATTCATTCTTTACATACAACTGGAAAGTAAAGTACAATAATGGAAAGCAATACCTAAACAATAACATATGAACTGAAAGTAAAGTAAATACAAGTAGAAACTAGAACTCTGACTCCTCTGTGAAATGCTCCATGTCGTCTTGGCTGGGCTCAATCTCCTGAGAGTCGGGTCCTCCTGACAACATTCCAAAGAAAGAAGAAATAGGAATGTTGTCGGCGAACAATCGCCCGGTAAGTCCCAAGAGAGATATGAATAGATCAAGTAAATGGAATAGGTCTAGTAATTTATCTGTTTTTTTTATACTAACGTAGTTGTTTGTAGCTTGGTACAGAATATATCAGTGTATACGAGAGGAGTCCAACTATCCGTGGACTAAGGTATACGGAGTACAAGGCCCTGTCAAGCCACAGAACAACATCACGGATATTCAGGTTAGGTGTATTATAGTGACCGTCTCGTGCCACTTTTAATACATTCCGTACCAATCTACCCCGTTAAACCCTGTAATGCATATTGTATTGATTGTATCGATTTGTTGTATAAGACTTGCCGAAACCATGGTATAAGTTGTTCATGTAAACGGTTCGGATGTAAACGGATAGTCATGTAGTCAAGTTCAAAATATACTCATGGTTCGGTCTAATCAAGTCATGTTGCATATTTGTATTGTTTGGTATTCATGTTCAAGTTTGATACATTGGATTCTGTTGGCTATAGTGCCCTCAAATAAATTATTGAATCGCAGGCACGTGATTGTGATAATTGAGGGAGGACCAATACGGGGAGAATAGTCTTACTTGAGATAATAGTATGCTATCTGGTTTTTCTTTATCATCATGTACAGTATTAGGTGGCATTACAGATCACTATTATATGTTGATAGAGCCCATAGGATTCTTGTTTGACTACTAGCATTATGATGGCGATCATATACATGGGAGCTGGGTGGTCTATAAGCACATCCTTAAATGTCCCTAGTCGTAGGAGTATCGAGACTGAGCATCAATATTCCGGAGTAGACTAGTATGTACTTATCGAGACCTCGACGAGGGGTGGTGGCCAGTCTCACAAGCCATTGGTGTCAGTTAGTCACCTAAGATAGTATACAAGTGATCATTGGATTATGAGTACACTGTACGGACTCTCCGGGAACATGATAGTTGGTATTATACCTATTGTCAGATAGCAGTTCCCAGGTGACATGAGTACAGGTTAGTCTGTCTACCTGAGATCGTCATTTGTCTTGTGTGAGTTCCCACTTTGCTTTGATTACCATCCTACCATGGCTCAAAGGAGTCATGCAAACATGTTTTAGTTGGGTACAGTACCGAGCCACATGGAGGCAGTGAGCGAATCGTTGGGGACTTGTCTCTCCCAATATTGGGGGTTGATGTCGCGTTGTGCATGGGTGGCCATCACCAGAAATCCGTGGCCACAGTGGACGAGAATTACTGATTTGGATTAGTAGTTTCTCAGTGGGTGATGGGCTTCATACCGACACGAAATATCGCGTTATTAGGGGTCTAACTTTATCCACCCCATAGACCCGATATGCGATACTCTTAGATGAACAGACCGGACTGTACGGAGATTGTCACGGACATGCTCTGTAAGGGTTTGGATGAGCTTATTCGTCGGCCTTCCTTTCGCTCAATATCTGGGTAGTCATTACGTACAGCTGATGCCGCTGACGTGCTTGTGGTTAAACCCACTGCCAGCGTACTGACGAGTCTTTAGAGTCCCACACAGAGGGTTTTCCTGGTTTTGACGAAATGATGTAGTAGCCGTATTGGATACATGCAGGGTTCTGATCGATCGATTGTACTTTGTACCCGGACTTTCGATCGGACAGTTGATGATACTAGCCGGCTCGGATTTGAGCCAGATTATTGAATCAGGTATTGATTTAAAAATTTACGTATATATATTTCGATATGTATATTCTAGTATTATGTTATTTGTGTTATTCTATCTCTTTGGATATTTGTATTTCGGTACGAATACATGTATATATATAGTAGAATATAATCCGTATTTTTTTCGGAAAACATTCTAGAAGGTGGACACTTCATTTTAGAGTTTGACCATTTATTATAAATGGATAAATGAGATGGTATGAATATGATGGGAGTATGGTAAGGACCATACTTGCATAGCGTGCACAAATGAATTTTAAATTCATTTGTGCATACTATTCAAGTATGAGTTGATTTTAAAAAAAGGAAAAATATTGTTTTGTAAAACCAATTTCTTTATGAGTTTTTTCCACACTTGCATTTTTTTGGTCACTCGGAGAAAAAGAGATGGTTCATTTCCTTGAGCTCTCATCTTCTCACCATTTAGCTTCCCTTCCTCTCTAGCTTTTATGGTTTTCCTCCACCTTCATCTTCCACCTCTTCTCAACCCTCTCATGTGTTGAGAATCATGAGAAGAGATGAGATGAGATAGATAAACACTTAGATCACTATATCCTAGGTTTTCTAGATTAGCAACCTAAAAACCCTAGTTGCTTCTCTTGCATTTCTAGATGTGGAGCTAGAGCCATCACTACATTCCTTAGGTGGATCATCTTCGATGGAGGAAGACCGGCGGCCAAGCTTATTCAAGGACGCCTCAAGGAGCTAAGAAAGTTGATGGAAGACCGAAAGACTTGGTTCATTCGGTATAACATTTCTAAACTTAGTAATTTAGCTCCTTGTATATATTAGTATATGTTTATGGTTCGATCTTGAGCAGGTTTTGTTTGTGCTAAAATTTTAAACGCCGGTTTTTGTTCCACATCGACTACGGTAGATGGCCAAAGCGCAAGTGAAAACCCAAAAGATTCATGTTGCATTAGATATATGGTTGGATTCATGTTTGGATTGTATTAGATTAGATTGAGACTCAAATTGAGTCAGACACTTAAACAGATTTGGGTCCTGAATTAGGTTTAGGAGTTATCGGTAACTGCTGCACATGGACGGCAGAATTTGTGATCTTTTCCAAGCCAATTACCATTGATAACCCCGTTTTAGTTTTCTACTTTAAATAGGCAAGCACCCACTTTCTCCGGCTTCCTGAGGCTCAAGAGAATTGTTCCCGCTTAAACTTATATTTACTAGGGTCCTTAATGTAAATTAATATAACTTGAGGGGGGGTTTTATGAAAAATATTTTACATATACTTCCAAAATAATCCTCAAGTATTTATTTATATTCTTTAGGGTTTTCATGGATATAATTTTTTTTAAAAGTGAGGTATCCTAGTGAATAAATATCTAGCTTGATTAATACAAGGTATTTTAGTGTAAAATTGATTTGTATGGATTCTTGATGATATTTTCATGAAATCTGTAATTCTTTTCCTTTGTTTAGAAAAACATGAAATTTATTATATATTTAAAATAGATGGTTTGTTAATATTTATATATAATTATTAAAAATAAAATTTATTTAGAAAATCATGTTTTTTCCCTTAAAAATCGCATTAAAAATTCCATCGAGATCGTATGCTCCGTGAGGAGGTTTACATCTCGCCCTACTAGTTCGATGGATGTGTGATAACCCGCACCGACCGAATCGGATTCCACAAAATAGGTTGTAGAGGCATAACTGTGAGGAATTTAAATAACACAATTAAAATAATACAGTTTTTAATAGTTTATGGTATTTTGATGTAAAAGTCGTATTTGCTGCAAAAATTATTGTTCAAGGGAATCGTGCTCTTTCAACGGGTTGCTGCTCACAAGATAGATATATCTGTACAATGAGCTCGGAGTGATCAAGGATGTGGCTGGGGTCGCTCACATATCTTTGAAGCTGGGATATGTGGAATACATTGTGCACTCCTTCCAATGAGGGTGGAAGTGCCAAACGATATGCCACTTCTCCGACTCGTTCGAGTATGTCGAACAGTCCAATGTATCTCGGACTGAGCTTACCCATCTTGCCAAAGCGAATTACTCCACGATTCGGAGAGATTTTTAAGAACACATGATCTCCCGGCTGGAACTCCAGATGTCGGAGCTTTGCATTAGCCCAGTGTTTCTGTCTGTCTTAGGCTATGTGCATTCTTTCCCTGATCGTGCGAACTACGTCCACAGACGCCACGATCATCTCTGGTCCAAGGAGTTCCCTATCTCCGATGTCGTCCTAACTTAATGATGAACGACACTTCCTTCCATAGAGAGCTGCAAAGGGTGTTATTCCAATACTCGCCTGGTAGCTGTTGTTATATGAAAACTCAATAAGATATAGGTGATCTTCCCACGATCCTCCGAAGTCTAACATACACGCTCTTAGCATATCTTCAAGGATCTGAATCGTTCGCTCAGACTGACCATCTGTTTGTAGATGATGAGCTGTGCTGAAGTTCAGACTCGTTCCCAGGCTAGCTTGCAGACTTTGCCAAAACTGCGATCGGAATCTGGTGTCACGATCGGAGACAATGTAAACCGGTACTCCATGCAATCTCACGATCTCCTGCATGAGTTCATGGGTATGAGAAATAGTACACTATGAAGATTTAAATCTTACTTAGATTTAGACTTACTTTCATGTACTTCTTTGGTAGTTTCTCGGTAAATTGGTCAACTCGAAATGGGATGAAGTGAACCAACTTTGTGAGTCGATCCACAATAACCCATACCGCATCGTTACCTTTCGTGCTGCGAGGAAGTGCAGTCACGGAGTCCATGGTGATGTGTTGCCACTTCCATTCTGGAATAGGTAACGGTTGAAGTAAACCAGCAGTCCTGTGATATTCAGCTTTTACTTGCTGACACACCAAGCATTTGGCTACGCTTCTGGCTACTTCACGCTTCATTCCATGCCACCAGTAATATTGACGTAGATCTTTGTGCATCTTTGTACCATCAGGGTGTACTGAGTACGAAGAGCTATGAGCTTCTTTCATCAACTATTCCCGAACAGGACCTTGTGGTATACACAATCTGCTTCTGTATCTCAAAGATCCGTCTTTATGGATGATGAAGTCTATTCTAAGTCCACTTTCTACTTGTTCTCTGATCTTTTGCAAATTGGCATCACTTGCTTGAGCTGCTTTGATCTGATTGACAATAGTAAATTGAACTTGTAAGTTTATCAACTTTGAAATATTACCTGGCATAACTACTTCTATCTCCATCTTGTGTAATTCTTGTTGAAACTTCCACTGTGTGGTGAGATTCATAGATAATGGCTGGCGACTAAGTGCATCAGGAACTACATTCACCTTCCCTGTATGATATTGTAGGTTGATGTCGAAGTCCACCATAAGTTCTAGCCATCTTCTCTGCCGCATATTCAACTCTTTCTGAGTAAACACATATTTCAGACTTTTATGGTCTGTGTATATATCTACTCGTTCTCCAAGCAGATAATGACGCTAAATCTTCAGTGCAAATATAATGGCCGCCAAATTTAAATCATGTGTTGGATAATTGCGCTCATGAATCTTCAGCTGTCTTGATGCATAAGCTACAACTTTTCCCTGCTGGTGTAGAACACATTCTAATCCCCTACCGGATGCATCGCAATGCACAACGAAACCTCCAGATTGGTCTGGTATTACAAGGATAGGAGCTGATATCAATCTTGACTTAAGTTCTACAAAAACTTGTTCACATGCTTCTAACCACACGAATTCTACATCTTTACGTGTGAGCTTGGTCAGGGGTGTTGCAATCTTCGAAAAGCCTTCTATGAATCTTCGGTGGTATCCTGCTAATTCCAAGAAATTTTGAATGTCCTTCACTCTCTTTGGTGTCGGCCATTCGCTTACTGCTGATATTTTAGCTGGATCCACAAAGATTTTTTCGCCTGAAATGATATGTCCTAGAAATTCGATTTGATCTAGCCAAAATTCGCACTTGCTGTACTTAGTATAGAGTTGATGTTGTCGCAAAGTCTCCAGGACAATCCTCAAATGTTCAGTGTGCTCTTTTCGATTCTTTGAATATACCAGGATGTCGTCGATGAAAATGTCAACGAACCTTTCTAGGTACTCTCGGAAAACTTGGTTCATTAGATTCATGAATATGGCTGGTGCATTGGTCACTCCAAATGGCATTACGAGAAACTCATAATGACCATAGCGAGCCTGAATGCCATCTTCGGAATATCAGACTCTTTGACCTTCACCTGATGATAACCCGAACGGAGATCTAATTTTGAGAAAAAGCAAGACCCACTTAGCTGATCGAACAGATCGTCAATTCACAGTAGTGGATACTTGTTCTTTATCGTGACTTCATTCAGAGCTTGGTAGTCAATGCACATTCTGTATGAACCTTCCTTCTTCTTCACAAGCAAAACTGGAGATCCCAACTTGAAGTACTGGGACGAATCCAACCTTTCTGCAGAAGTTCGTCCAACTGAGTACGGATCTTTTTCAATCCTTCTGGACTTAAGCGATATGGTGCTTTGATCACCGGTTGTGCACCAGGTATTAAATCAATACTGAATTCAAGAGCTCGATCGGGAGGCAAAGCTGAGATGTCTTCAGGAAATACATTTTCGAACTCTCGAACTACTTCTGGCTTGTCTTCTTCAGCTTGTATCGCTGCAATCACCGCCTTCCTTGGTTTAGCCTTGTAGATGCTAGGTCCCAGGGTTCGGTCTCCACATTTGAAATAAAATACCAGATGATCTGGTATCTCGAACACTACCTCCTTTGACGACAGTCGTTGGTAGCGTAGAAAGTTCCTAGCCAGTCCATTCCTAAGACTACATCAAAGTTCGGTATGTCCAGCACCTTGAAGTCAGCATAAAATTCTCTGCTGCAGACGACCACTGGACACAGGACGTATCCCAAAGTTGCCTTTAGAACGTTGTTCCCTGAACTGACATTCCAACTGGATATGAGCGATTTACGGGAATCACATGAGTTTGGACAAACCGTTGCGACATAAAGCAATGTGATGCTCCAGTATTGAAGAGTGCTAGTGCAGGAAGTGAGGCTACTAAGATGTACCTAAGTCGTGTGGAATATGTTTAGGTATAGAAGAAGATATATGGATGTAAACAAGTATTGAACAGATTTGAAAGATGGGAAGTTACCGTTGATAACTTGGCTAGTGGCTTCAGCTTCTTCTACAGTCATTGTGAAAGCCTGACGCCTAGATACATTTCTCCTTGCTGGGGGAGCATTCCTCTATCCGTTCCTCTGTCCTTGAGGTAGGTTTCTTTGTGCTTAATGGAACTGATGAGGAGGAGGCACAGTAGGTCCATGAGGAGGTGGAGCTAGGAGAGCAAGTCGAGGAGCATGTGCCTGAATAGCTGGCCGCTGCGAATAAGTGATGGCTGGTCTGTGAGCTAGGTTCGGATTGAGTCTACGAGGACATGCACCAATGTCGGATTGAGTCTATAAGGACATCGCATACATGATAGACAGTAGGAGCAGCGGAAAAATGTGAAAGCTGCATAAATCAATCTACGGATTAAAGCAGGCATGGCGGAGCTGGAACAACTGTTTTGATGAAGCGATCAAAGAGTTTGACTTCATCAAAAACGTAGATGAACCTTGTATATGCAAAAAGATTGTAGAGAGTAAGGTTGTTTTTCTCGTATTGTACGTGGATGGCATACTCTTGATAGGAAATGGCGTTCCTATGCTACACCCGGTCAAGCTCTTCTTATCACAAAAGTTTTCCATGAAAGATCTAGGTGATGCCTCCTACATCCCGAGGATAAAGATCTATAGAGATAGATATAAGCGGATGTTGGGATTGTCCCAATCCAGATACTTTGACACCATACTAAAGAGGTTTAGTATGGAAGATTCTAAGCATGGTAATTTATCCGCTTTTTCAGGAATCACCCTCTCCAAAGAGATATCTCCCAAAACTGATTTGGAGAGGGCTCGCATGCAAGTGATACCCTATGCTTTTACAGTAGGGTCTATCATGTATGCGATGTTATGTATTAGACCGGATGTAGCTTACGCACTAGGTGTAGTGAGTAGGTATCAATCAGATCCTGAGGAAAAGCATTGGACATCTGTGAAAAACATTCTTAAGTACTTGAGAAGGACTAAAAAAATGTTCTTGGTATATGGTAACCGTGAACTCCGGGTAGAGTTCTTTACCGATTCGAGCTTTCAGAGTGATAAGGACGACAGTAAGTCAGTCTCGGGTTTTGTCTTCACCCTCAATGGAGGGGCGATATGTTGGAAGAGTTCCAAATAAGATACCGTAGCAGACTCAACAATGGAGGTTGAATACATCGCTGCCAATGATGCTGCCAAAGAGGCTGTCTGGATGAAGAAATTCATTGTTGAACTTGGTGTCGTTCCATCTATTGAGCATTAATTAAATACCTTTGTATTTTGATAACAATGGAGCAGTGGCTTTGGCTAAGGAACCCCGGTCCCATCAGAGATCCAGACATATTCTTAGGCGGTATCACCTGATCCGGGAGATAGTAGATTGCCGGGAGATCGAGATCAGGAGAGTAGATACGAAGGACAACACAACGGATCCACTCACGAAGGCCCTCCCCTAGACGCAGTTTGAGAGACTTTTTGGGATGTTGGGTATAAGATACTACAACAACCGGTCTTAGTGCAAGTGGGAGATTGTTAGGAATATGTATGCCCTAGAGCCCATTATTGTATGATATAGTGGATGCTTGGACATATATATAGAGGAATTTTTTACTCGACATGATAGTATGCTATCTGGTTGCTCTTTATTTTAACATGTACACTTGTATTATTATATTGTCTCTCTGATACATGTTGATAAAGCCCTTAAGATGTTTGCTTGACTACCAGGACTATGATGCGGATCATACTACTGGGACTTGTGTAGTTCACAAGAACATCTTTTAACAGTTCCTAGTCGAGAGAGTATCGAGACAGGGCATCGATATTCCAGAGTAGACTAGTGTGTACGTTTCTTGACCCTGTAGAAGGCGTCTGTTGATCCCATAACCATTGGTGTTTGACATTAAAAATTGTACACAGGTGCTCATTAAAGAATGGATACACCGAATAGGACTCGCCGAGAACTCTTAGATGGTACTATACCTATCATCAGATAGCAGTTCTCTAGTGACACTGGTACAGGTTAGTCTGCAGACCCGAGATCGTCATAGTGTATTGTGTGGTTCCCACTGTGCTTTGATTTTCTCCCTACTACGGCTCAAAAGAGTTATGCAAACAGGTGGTTTTTGGGTACAATCCCGAGTCACATGGATGCAGTGAGCGATAGGAGGGGTTTCATCTCTCTCGGTATTGGGAGTTGATGTTACGCTATACTCGATTGGCTATAATAGTAAGTCCAGGTCCAGGGTTGATGAGTTTTACTGGTAAGTGTTATCAATAGTTTCTTGAATTGTTATGAGCCATACATCGGCATGACTTATTAAGTTACTGGGGTCTGATGATTCCACCCGTAGACTCGATATGCGACATATCAGACGAAGAGACCAGACTGTACGGTAAGTGTTACTTATAGACTCCATGGGAGTTTGGCCAAACTTACTTGTTGATCTTCTAATCGCTCAATACCTGGGTAGCCGTTACGTCTAGCTAGTACCGCTGACGGGTTGTAGATAATTGATGTGATTATTAACTACTGCTGGCGTATTGACGAGTTTTTAGAGTCTCACACAGAGCTTTCATAGTTTAAGCGAAACGAAGTAGGGCACATATGATGATATGTACGGGGGCCTGATTAAATACGCGTATGTGATACCGTATTCTAATCTGCAGATAAATGATATTAGTCGGTTATATATGATATAACCGGATTATTGAATCAAGTGTTGATTTAATTATATGATATATATTATATTTGATATAATTATATATTAACTAATATTATTGCTCACTAATTTTTTTCTTCTCTTAATATATATATATATATATATATATTATGAAGCATGGTTGGATTTTCTATTTTGAGAAAATAGAAATAAGAGGTGGAAAATGGGAGATATTTATGGTATGGTGAAGCATGGTTTTTTTCTTTTGTTTATTCATTTATTTACACTATAGAAGCATGGTGCAATATATGTATTGTTTTTAATTCATACTTCAATAAGTGAGAAAAGTAAGAAGCCATTCTTCACTTCATTTTTTTGATGCCAGCTCATTAGCTTGCTCTCTCCTTTTCTTTTTCTTCCTCCACCAAGCTCTACTCTTTTCCATTAGTTGGAAAATAAAGAGTTAGAGAATTCTAAGTGAGCTTATAAACCTACTTCATCAATCTACTCAAAATTAGCACTCAAGACTAGGTTGTTTCCTTCACTAATGAAAGATTAGTGAAGAGGTAGCTTGACCTAGAGGAATTTCGGATGGATCATCTTCGGCGTGGAAGATTAAGGAGCAAGATCGATCCTTCTTCAAGTGGAGCTACGAGGAGTCGTAGGGACCACTACCCGGAGCTATAGAAGTGAAGGTCTCGATCTACAAAGGTTGTTATTTCTTTCACTTAGATTAGTTCTTTCTATATCATAGCTTAAACCCTAATACTCTAGTTAGATTCTAGATTAGTGTAGCTTAGCATCAAGAAATTTTTAAAATTGCATGCTTGATGCCGGTTAAAACCCAGTGGTGGTGCTAGGAAACACTTTTAAGTTTATAACTTACTACATGCTATATTTCTATTTATTTAGATATCGGATTATTAATCATCATTATTATATATTTATAGAATCCGTATGTCGTTAATTATAACAAGTTTATAAATTGCAGTTTATAACATTATTTACATTATATTGATAATATGAAATTATTGCAAACTAATCTAATTGGATCAATTGGTAAATCGAATAGTATGAGTTAATACAGTTAATTTATAATACTGGATAATCGTGAAACGCTATTGTAAGTACGGTAAGATATATATTTAACGATTATTAATGAATGCATCATTTTCGTTACATTCGGTATCACTGCTAGATAACCGTGACAACTATAATCCTGCTATTTATTGTGATATATTTGTGCAATTAAATACTTGACTTATTTAGTAAACAAAACCTGACATGCCTGCGACCTGTTATCTTGCTACCGCTATTGCTATATTGCTTATACCTGTTACCTGTTATATTTACCGATGCCAACTACCTTGACTTGTTGTCTTGATGGACGTGACGTGTTGTCTAGATAGACATAACTTGTACCTGTATGTTCCTGTGTTGGTATTAGATAGATATTATTTCATACCTGACTTGGAAAACGAAACCTGGGAAAATGGGAAAATCAAAAGTGTAACTGAAGTGTGATTTAAAAGGATATTACTTAATCTGTGGTTCCGGGGGGGAGGGGGGTAACGGAACGGAATCATTCGTGATTCTTACTACATGATCCGTGGTTCCGGGGGGAACGGAATATAATCATTCATGATTCTTACTACATGATCCGTGGTTCCGGGGGGTAATGAAACAGAATCATTCGTGATTTTTACTACTTGATCCGTGGTTCCGGAGGGGAGGGGGTAACAGAATAGAATCATTCTTGATTCATACATCTTGATCCGTAGTCCCGAAAGGTAATGGGATATATACTTTTGAGTTACATAGAAGAATACATTCATTAATTTTAAATACCTGTAGGATAGTAAACATAGAAACACGGACTTTAGGATACGCGTGATATACCTATAACCTACTGTTATATCATCTGTGATGGTTTTGTTTATACTCATACTTTATTTTGCACGTGAAATCTTATATAGTACACTATTCAATTTATTATTATTATTATTATATTTATGACGCACCGACGTCTGGATTTTGCATGGCCCAGTTCCTTTAACTTTATCGCAGGAAGATCGAGAATATTTTGACAGGCAAGCTGAGCAATGAGAAGCTTTGCTGATTTAGTTTAGTGATGCATAGATTTATTTTCTAGTTACGGTTTTAACGTTGTGATCCCATAAAGGACAGGACTTGGATATTATTTCTTGTTGGATCTTTATTTTGTTTCCGCTATCTTTCTCGTTATTTTATTGCGGCAGTTAGACTTATGATAGTTAGATATTTTGTCACGCCCCGCTTTCCAGAGTGCACTAACTACGGCATGTGACAGAGCCAACCATGCTACCTATGGTTAAGAAATATCCGTCCATAGTCATATTACGGCTGTCTATAAGATATCAAGAATAGTAAAATATAAAACTAACTAGTACATGTCCATCTGCCAGAATAAACGAGTCAAGAAATATAAATATGCGGAAGCAATAAATCCAATAGACACTAACATCTGTAAATACGTCCCAAATACAGGCTCACGTCAGGAAAAATAAAAACTGCGATAAGGAAACTAAACTAAACTACACACTAATAAGATCTTCACTGCTCGGCCTGTCGGCTGAAATACTCATGGTCAGCCCACGACAAAGATAGAAGAACTGGGCCATGCAAAACCCAGACATCAGTACGTCATAATATCAAACAATAATAAGAACCAAGATGTAACGAGATATTCAGGCATGGGTATAAATAATAACATGAATATGACGAATAAACACGGATTTGGAACAGTGAAGTGTATACATACAGGTGAAGTGCAGTGAGTAATCTAGACTATACTACTGGGTTATCTATTCTACAGTTTGTGAAATCAATTTAATGGAATCTTCGATGAAACTCAATAGTATCCCGTGTATGCCCGAGACCACGGTCCAGATTCTCGGGATAAATCCGAGACGTGCCGCTAGGCAGTAAACAAGAACATGTACAGATGAATGATGTCAACAGCAGCATCCCGGGGCTGGCTTAGCCCGTAAAACTGATCAGTATAAGTATCGAACTGTCAAGTTACAAATCAGGTTTCATCATTGATTTCCCCTTACCCCCAAGTTATGTGTTCAAATCAGGTATTGATAAATCTGAAGCTAATACCAACACAGGATCAAGCAGGTACATGTTTGTCTAAACAGACAATAGGATACGTCCGTCAGGACGACAAGTCAGGAATGTCGGCATTAGGAAAAGGATCAGATATCAAGTCAAGCAGTGGTATATCAGGTCATGTCAGGTAGTGCATATGTATCACACGGATGCTCAAAGGTGAGACTGTAGCAAGTATCGTAACACGGTAAAAATATGGATGCACGAATAGTAATCAGTGATAACATATAATGAGTCCATGAGTCGTATGATGCATACTAGCAAGCATGGTATATGAATCTAGTAGTAACATGAAGCAATCAGGTTCCGGCATGCAACTAAATATGTAATATACAGTAATGGGTGTCGTAAAAACGGTAAACTATAACAAGGATACACAATGTAATAAACATGTAATATTTTTATTCATATGGATGCAAATATAATAATATAGCATGCAGCAAGATAAACTTGTCTGATCGGATCTCACGACGGATGCGTACGCCGTGTCCGGCGTCGGGTAAATATCGCAATGCACACACGCGCGTACAGAACAAAACCAAGCTATGCAAGAACGTGACCACGCTGGATGAGGACGATGACTGGGTCTCTCGGATCGTCGGCGACAAGCACGGCTCCGACGATCACCGGGAAATGTGGAATCAAGAAAGAGAAAAAGAAGAAGAAGAAGAAAGAAGAAAAAGAAAAAAGAGAAGAAGATGAAGGTGCTGCTCTGGGGTTTGGTGCTTGGGGATAGAGGCGAGGCTAGGAGAAAGTCGACGGTGGCTCGTGGGTTTCAGGTGAGGTTTCAAGGCGAGGTGGCTGTGGATTCTTGATGTCGGGTGATCGGGGTCTGGTGTGCTCGGGATCTGGAAGTAGGAGAGAGGGAGAAGGTGGTTGCGAGGACGAGGTGAGGCCGACGGGGATGATCAGCGACGAGGCGGGGTGTGCAGGCAAGGGTTTCTGTGCAGGGACGAGGGTGAGGTTGCAGGCTCGGGTTCGTTGCAGTCGGGGAAAGGAGATGAGATGAAGTGAGGGTTGAGGAGATGAGGGATGGTCGATGAGGTGGAGACGACGACGGCGAGATGGGTGACGGTGAGGTACAGGGCGAAGCGAGGGCTATTGGGTTCGGGGATCGGGAAAGAGAAGATGTGTTGTGGAGAGGTCGAGGAGATGACTAGGATGCTGAGGCGAGGGGGTCGGTAGTGGTGGCGAAGGTAATGCGGCTTGGGTTAGGGTTCGTGAGCGGAGGCGAGGTGGCGGGAGAGAGACGAAGCGAGAGAAAGGGAAGGAAACGTGTGATGAGTATGGGTTTTATAAAGGAAAGAATTAATATATAGTAATGCAGAGAGAGAGAGGATCTAAGTGGGCAAGATTTGTTTTAAAAATATTTTTGAATATATTTTTGGTTAGGAAAGTATGAAACAGTTTAATATATATAAAATAATTTTATAATATATATTTTGAGTTTTCTGGCTAATACAAAAATACTCCAAAATACGCTCGGGTTGAGTCTAAAATTATGGTTTGAAAATACGGATAATATACGTGTCAACCAAAACCCAAAAGCGATATCCGGTTAAAGAAAATGCATACTCCCAAGAACGGATACACGTAGTATGCACGTAGCGATCCAAATGAGTCCGTTTCACTAAACGGAACGTGAACATGCACGATGCACGGATACAACCACAGGGTCAGGGGTATGATGCAGGCCATGCTAGGTATTTTTAAAGTATATTATTTGACTATATTTGTATTATTAAAAAAATACAGATGCCAGATATAATGCAAGTAAACGGAACATATGGGAGCACGGATCCTCAACACTGGCAGTGATAACATGTAAACAAGAACCAAGACGGGTTTCAAGCATGCGGGTCGGGTCGGATACAAAGCACAAAAACCAAACCACTATCCGCACCAAAAAACGAATAAAATTAAGAAATAGCCACAGGATAAATAAATCATCAAAACGAACACGGTATAACTGAACTAGGGTGTTACATATTTATTTTATTGTTCTTGATATCTGATTGACAGCCGTAATGTGACCATGGAAGGATATTTTCTCACCATAGATAGCATGGTTGGTTTTGTCACGTACCGTATTTACGTATTTTGGAATGCGGAGCGTGACACCCCGAGCTCCATCTTCCTTCATCGTCGACCCAGCACCACCGACGACCTCGCCTTTATCGCCACACCCTCATCACCATCTTCTTTTCCTCTTCACAAACCCATCACCCTAGCATTGCCATCACCGCCGACCAGCATCTCGACGCTACCATCCCCTCGCTACAACCTCCCTCGACAGCTCCAAAAATCCACCACCGGGCCCTTGACCTCTCTGCCGACCACTTCCAGCGGACCCTACGTGTAACGACTCTGAAATCCCTGTACAAATGTAACTTATTCAAATGTATAGAAAGGATATTTGTCACGCCGCGCTTCCCATTAGACGGAAACGGTGACGTGGCAAGCCCGCAACGTATTTACTATGAAAATACGTTAAGCGTAATTAAGCAATATAATAATGAGTAAGAATGACAAGAGTAATAAAATGAAACAGCAATTTTATTTACTTTCAGGTTTACATACAACTGTTTGGAAATAAAAGATACAATAATAATGCAAATGCCTAAACAATGGCATAATGAAAGTAAGTACAGGTAGGAAAAAGCTAGTAGTCTGGCTGAGTAGTAAATTGGTCTAAGTCCTCTTGGCTCGGCTCTATGTTCTCAGAGTCCGGTCCTTCTAACGAACATTTCGAAGAAAGAAAACAGGGAGGAATGTCGTCAGCGAACTAGCGCTCGGTAAGTCTCAAAAGAAGTAAGAGAAGATAGTATATAATGTGAAAAGAAACCAAATGAACAGTGGACGGGTAAAGTTGTATATGATCATTCACAGGTATTAAATAGTTATTCTAACGTGATTATTTATAGTTTGATAAAGAAGGTATTTCTGTATACGAGAGGGGTCCATCTTATCCCGTAGACTATGATAATATGTAGTACAAGGTCCCGTCATAACCCACGGGACAACGGCACGTGAATTCATGTAGGTGTTTTTTAAAGTGACTTCTTGTGCCACGATATACGTTCCGTACCAATCTATCCCTTTATCCCCACATATTGTATTATAGAGTTTTAAGATTACAGGTCTTGACCGAATGCATGGATATAAAAATGTACATGTTCATGTTCAAAATGTAATCATGTATTCAAGTATTCATGTATAGTTCATGTCAAGTTATATCCATGGTTCAGTCAAGTCGAGCCAAGTATTCAAGTTTGAATTTGATATTTGAATTCGAGTGTTCAGGTTCATGATCAAGTATTCAAGTCTGTGTTTGATTTTGGATTCTTGTTTGAGTTTGGATTCAGGTTAGAGTCAGTATCTTATGAAAGGGTTTAGTTCTTGAATTTCTTAAGTTCGGAAGAAATCAAGCAACTGCTGCACATGGACGGCATGATTTGTGTCTTTTTCCAAGGCAATTACAATTGATAACTCCGTTAAATTTGTCTAATCTGAATAGGCAAGCACTCAATTTCTCCGGCTTCCTGGGACTTAAGAGAAATGATACCGCTTAAACCTATATTAATCTAGAATTCTTAAATATTTATTATTGTTTTACTTTGTATTTATATTGTTTACATTTCTCAAGGGGGTTTTATGAAAAATATTTTAATATCATTTTAAAGTAAATCTCGAGGGCGATTTATAATATTTAGATTTTTTCATGAACATGAATTTTAATTTTTGTGGTATTTTAGTGATAAAACCTATCTTTTAAAAGTTTATGGTATTTTTATGAAAACTACTAATTTTGGAAACTTGTTGGTATTTTATTAAAATTCTAATTTTTCATTTAAAAATAATATAGTTTCATAGTTTATTTTTATTAAAAATACGGATTCATAGTTTTATATAATTTTCCAAAGTTTAGATTTTGTTTAGAAAAGTCGTATTTCTTAAAAACCGTATTTTTATTTCTTTTCGAGACCGAATACTCCGTGAGGAGTTCTGCATCTCGCTCTACTATCTTAAGAATGTGCGATAATCTGCACCATCCATTAGCAGGTCCCCTCAAGAGAGTTGTAGAGCCGCGATTGCCAAGAATTAAAAAATATCGATTAAAAGAAACCTTTTTGTAAAAATATGATATTTTAATATAAAACCTATTCTTTGAATTAACCATACATTTAGATATCGTGCTATGAAACTATAGTGTGCGTGTAGAGTAGGTCGTTACCCCATGAAATTTTCCTAAAAGTATATATAATAATTATTGAAATAACGGTTATACTAAAGTTCATAGTATTTTTCTAAAAACTTCGTTTTATGATTATTTCTCATGATTTTTTTTATTAAACTAATAACTAAATGATGTAAATAAGGTTAGCAGTGGTGTTAGGATATTAGTTTGACCTAATTTGCTTATCAAGTAGATTACAAACGTTAAAAAGAAATTATATCGGAGCTAACTCCACTTTGTCGATGTGCTTTTAGAAGGCGATTTGAGATGAAAGGAAATAGAGAGAGAAGAGACTTACGGTTTTATAACGTCGAGAAAAGAGTAAGGAAAGAGAGGGGGCTCCGTGGCGTCATGGTGGTTCCGGGAACGATTCCGATCTTCAACGAAAGAGACTTGATTGCTAACTCCTTTTTAACTAGTCTTACTTCACTTGTACTTAGAGATTTTTGAAAGAATTTTGATAGAAATTTCAGAATGGGGAAGTGCTTGAGGGTGGAGTGGTATTTATAGTGAAGAATTTAGGGTATGAGAATTAAAAATTTGATTAAGAAGAATTAAAATGGTATTAATGTAGGAATTGAAGGGTCTCTGTTTGATTGCAGGATAATCAAACAGTGCAGGAGAGTAGAGGAGAGCTGAAGAGACGTGTGTGCAAAGCACGGAGGTGATTGGAGCAATGGGGACCGTCAGTGGCGGCCAGATGGGAAAAAGGAGCAGTTGGATCTTGGTGGGTTGCCTCGAGATTCATGCCACCTGCTTTAATCAGTGTTAATTCCGCATTTATTCCGTTTGATTTTTCTGAAACTTTTCGATTCTCCGTGTATTGCACGTGCAACTCTTGGGCTTCCGAAAAGTTAAAAAGAAAAATATAAAAATAAATAGGATTGATAAGATCGAACATACATGCCATGTCACAGCAGTGTAGAGGCTTTACCAGTGAGATACAAGTTATTTCTTATTTTTATTGAACAAAAATAACTTATAACTCCAACACAGACTGAAGTACTCTTTTCTATACATTTAAAAAAATAATTCTGTACAGGAATTTCAGAGTCGTTACAGTATTTCAGCCTGATGAGAGGTTATAAGTTATTTTTGTTCAATAAAAACAGGAAGTAACTTATAACTCAATAGTTAAGCCTCTACACTGTTTTGACATAGTCTGTGTATTTGAATCCCATCAGTCCTAATTATTTTTTAATATTTTTTCTTTTTAACTTTTCGGAAGCTCAAAAGTTGCACATGCAATACATGACACGAATCTCGAGGAAAATGGCCAAGATCCGACAGCCCAAATCATCCCAAAAACTGAAACTTCCTAGTACCCTCGCCGCTAACCCGCGGCCAATGCGAAATACGAAAATAAAAAATTTGATGGCACTAGAAACTTGTAACCAAGAATATAAACCAAACACCTAAACTAGCATGAACAAAATATATTGAAATCACAACCTTTGTAGCATCATCATTTGCTCCAATTGGGTTGAACTCTAGCATGCTCTCAAGAGCTCCGGATCGCGCTTGCAAGCCGGTCTTCCTTTTCTAAAGATGATCCATCCGAGAGAACGAAGTTCAAGCCTAAATTTCATCCATGAAGCAACTAAAGATCCTAGGTTGCTAATTTAGGATGCTTAGTGATGTGTGTGAGTGTTCTAGCATTTTTCTTTTTCTTTATCTTCATAATTCTCAACTCATGAGAGGGTTGAAGAAGAAAAAGAATGAGCCATGGAAGAGAGAGGAGCAAGAATGGTAGAATGAAAATACTTCACAAATTCAAGCATGCTTCAACTTCTTTTGTAAAAAGAATTTTTCCATTTTAAAACTATAACCAAGCTTGAATAGTATTTGCAAATGAATTATAAATTCTTTTTCCCATACTCTCCACCATTTCTCTTTTCCATCTCATTTCTTAATTTCTTAAAAAGAAAAACCTTGAAATGAGTTGTCTTTCTTCTAGAAGTATTCTTGTATAAATATAAGAATATGTCCCCGCAAATACATGCCCGTATTTTATCAAAATACGAATACCCAAGAGATAGAAAAATACAATGAACATAATAGTAGAATATACATATCGAAATATGTGTGTGTGTGTGTGTGTAAATTATTAAATCAAAACTTGATTTAAGAATCCGGCTTAATCCTTAGCCGGCTAGATTATCATCGGCCCGATTAAAATCCATGTGGCTTGCACACATACCTAATCGGAACTCTGCACGTATCAATATACAGCCACTATATCACTTTGCCAGAACTGGGAAAACGCTCTGTGTGGGACTCTAAAGACTCGTCAATACGCTGGCAATGAGTTTAACAACAAGCACGTGTAATACCCTAGTGCATTTATACGATATTTTATTTGGGGCATTTCAGATCTTGCGACAACTTCTTGTTTATTATTGTTTTTGGGTGCGGATAATGCATTTGGTAACTATGGTTAGTATCCGACCCGACCCGCATACTTGAAACCCATTATGGTTCAAAATTACGTCATATAATTGCTAGTATAGAGGATCCGTGCATATCTAGATTCGATACACACTTATATGATATTTTGTATCTGCATATCTTTTAAATAATACAAGTTATAACCAGATAATACATTTTAATATCTAGCATGGCATGTTAGCATACCTCATATCATACGGTCGCATCCATACATCGTGTTTTTGTCAAGATTGTTAAAACAGACTCGTTTGGATCGCTACGTGTATTTACGTATATCCGTACTTAGGGGTATACATTTTTATAGACCGGGCATCGCATTATGGTTTTAGATTATACGTATATTATCCATATTTTAAAACTATATTTTTAGAAGAGACCCGGGCATTTTTCGGAGTATTTTGATATTAGCTATATAATCCTATAATATATTTATATAATAATATATTTTAAACTAACTGTACACAGTTAATAAATATATATATTTAACTATATATAATATATACTAAATCCTATTCTACTCTCTCTCCTCTCGCGCACATACACTCTCTCTCTCTACCCTTCTACCTCTCTCTCCTCTCTCTATATATATTTATATAAACCTCATAATATATACACCAACTCTCTCTCCTCTCGCAGAGTCTCTCTCTTTCTTCTCGCTCTGTCTCTCTCTTTCTCCCCCTTTATATATATATATATATATATATATATATTATTTTAAACCTAATAAATAATCATCCCTCATCTCTCTCCTTTCTTTCTCCTTCCCCTCTCACGACGAATCCCGAGCACCCGAACCCTAGCCCCTCACCTCGTCGCCGATCACCCCGACCTCATCACCTCATCACTCTCGTCTCCTCACCCTCATCACAACCTCCACTTCCTCTCCTCTCCTCTCCTTCCCGATCACCACCTGAGAACCCACAACGCCACCTGCACCCACGACAAACCCCCGAACCAAGAACCTCCACCCTCATCGACATTAAACCTCGCTATCATCATCACCTTCACCACCTCCTCTCACCCATCCTTGTACAACCCCGACTTCCACGACCCCAACCCTGCAACCCGACGACACCCAACTGCAGAAACCCAACCTCGCCGTTACCCATCGCCGAAGACCTTACCACCTCGTCGTCGTCACCACCATCACCTCCATCTCCTCTCCCTGATACTACAAACCACCACCATCAACATCGGCTGCGATAATATTAACCTCGACAGCCACCCGAGATCCCTCTGCCCCTCGCCGTTAGACCTTACTGATGGCAACCCATCGTCGCCGTCATCTTCTCCTCGGTCCTCTGTCCCCAGAACCCAGAGCCTAGCAGCCCCATTCTCCTTCTCCTTCTCCTTCTTCTTTCTTTCTTTCTTTCTTGTTTCTTGATCGGTTCTTGACTGTGTCGCCGGAGTTGTATAAGTTGCCGACGATCCTGACGACCCAGTCATCGTCATCGTCCAGCATAGACATCACGTCACGTCATTGATCAGCCAAGACCAGTCCTGCATGCGCGTGAGTTGCATCGCGACGTTTATCCGATGTCGAACGTGACGAACGTACCCCGACGTGAGATCTGATCATGCAAGATTATCTTGCAACATGCTATGTTACTATATCGATATCTATATGAATAAAAATAGTACATGCGTTTTATTATTAAGCAACTATTACCGATTTACAGTTTTGCAGTATCCGTTCGTATCCGTACTGATAATCACATATCTAATTGCATGCCAGAACATCATGATACTACTATATTAGTACAACATGCTATCTAGTTGCATCATACGCAGGCATGGATATATAAAGGTTATTACAGATAGATACATATGCATCCTGGTATCAGTTTGGTTACTGTGTTCCGATATTCGTCACAGTTTCACATTTGGGTATCTATTTCATACATATACATCACATGACATGTTCACGACACATTACTTGACTTGTTACTTGAATCTTGTTACTAATGCCAACAATATTGACGTGTTGTCCTGACGGACGAAACTTATCTGCATAGACAAGAACTGTACATACTGGATCCTATGTTGGTATTAGACCTATATTGGAAATACCTGACTTGAACACAAATCTGGGGAAAAAAGGGAAATCAAGAATGTAACTGAAACGTGACTCAAGAGAATATTATTACATGTTTGCCGTTTTTTCGGGCATTACGGAATAATTACTTGCCGGGCATTACGGAATAATCATTACTTGTTTGCCGTTTTTCCGGGCGTTACGGAATAATTACTTGTTTGCCATGTTTCCGGGCGTTACGGAATAAATACTGTTACCGTGGTCCCGTGGGGAATGAACGGGATATATACTATTGGGTTACGATGAGTATTATATTAATTGATTTTAAAGACTTTTAGAATAAATAATCTAGAAGCACACTTTTAGGTTACACATCACATACATACATATATCTCACTGTTTCATATCTGTGTTATTCATTTATATTCATGTCTACGTATATGTTATATCATGGTTATCACTGTTATTTGATATTATGACGCACTGACGTTTGGGTTTTGCATGGCCCAGTTTCTCTACCTTTGTCGCAGGCAGATCGAGATTACATTAACCATCAAGCCGAGCGATGAGGAATTTAACATGTGTTATTAGAGATGTTTAATTTAGTTTATTTCCGCGGTTTCATTTTTTTGATGTGAGCCCATATTGGGACATGTTTCAGATGTTGTTATTTGGAGTTTGATTCGTTTCCGCTTATGCATTTTCTTGACTCTATTTATTGTGACAAATGGACATGTATTAGATAGATTTTATATTTTACTATTCTTGATATCCTATAGACAGCCGTAATGTGACTGTGGAGGGATGATTCTTAACCACAGGTAGCATGGTTCTCTGTCACGTGCCGTAGTCTGCGCATTTTGGGAAGCGGGGCGTGACACACGTCATCGGCACTAGCTATACGTAACGGCTACCTAGGTATTGAGTGAAAGGAAGGCCGACGAGCAAACACATCCGTACCCCTATTGAGCTTGTCTATGACAATCTCCGTGTTGTCCGGTCTCTTCTTCTGAGATAATCACATACCGGGTTTAGGAGGTGGATAACGCCAAACACGTTCTAACCCGATAAGTCGTGCTGGTCTGAAGCTCATCATCCACTGAGAAACTACTGACATAATATGTAACACCTTGGAATGCGATTAGTGTTAATTAAGCGTTAATGCGGGTTTTTTTTAAGGAAACGTTTATCAAATCGGGTTCCTCACATTTTATAACAATTAATTAATATTTTTATATTATTTGTTATGGCTTGCACACACTTATGCATGTTAATATGAGGGTATATTAGTGTTAACCCTGTTTAGCAACCATAACACCTTAAACTAATCCCTGCCCTAATTTAACCTTGCCTTAAATATTTTTAGGTAAGAAAATATCTTTTGCTTTGGGTTGAGAGAGAGAGGTGGCAAGGTGAGTTAAGAGGCATTAATGGAGCATTAATGAGGTGAGGGGAGGAGAGTGAGTGTAAGGTTTTGATTCACCCTACACTCACCTCTCACCAATTAAACTCTCCACTCTATCATTTTCTCTCACTCTAAATTATTGCTCATTTCCTTCAACCCCAAACTGAACCCTCACCTCCCTCTTCATAAATCCTTGCTAAAGTTCATAAAAATCCATGGAAAACACTTCAAATGTCTTGATTTGCCACTAGGTTGCCTTAGAACTTGGAAAGCTAGGATTTTTGAGCAAGAGTGGCTAGGTAATGATCTCTAAACTGATATTTAGGAGTTATTTTGTTGTGTTGCCTTGAAGTTTTGGTTTAGAACACTAAAGGTAGCATTTTGTGCAAAACATCGTATTTTTAGTGTCAATTTTGTGTCTCTGTGATCTGCTGTAGAACCAGGTGTTTTCTGAAAAAGTTCCCATCATAGTGACCTAGTGTTGTGACCTAGAACCACCATAAAAACCTGAGACCACCCCTTAAATTTTGGGCCGCGGATTTATTAGTTCTGGCCGCAAATTGCGGCCAGAGTGGGGGCTGGGGTGTTAGGATTTGGGCTTAGGGTCTCTGTGGTTGTTTGTAGTCTCGTGGTACTTGCAACTTTCATCAATTTTTAGTGCATCAAAATCTGGGACCACTTTGCTATATTCTAGTATTTTGAGTACGCGTGTTACGTTATCTGACACGGTTCGTGATCTGGTGTGCTGCTACACTTGGGCTGGTGTTGGTGTTTCGTTACGCACGTTAGCCGTTAGACGAACACTTGTGGGTCGGATTGGAGTTGGTGCGTTGGTCAAACGTCTTGTGTACGTGATATTAATCGATTTCTGAGATTTGCACTGGTTATGTTTTGTGTTAATAGGATCGCAGGCGGGGACTTCGGACGCTGTGAAGATAGGGAAGCAGGTGATTGGATTTACCTAGCCCGCGACTGTCGGTGAGTAGATTTAACATTTACGGGGAATTCGCCCGCATGGCATTATGCGTCAGGGCAAGATATGATATGATATTAACCGCATGTTTATATTGCACATATAGAGTTTTCATATAAATTTCATTGCATATTATTACTTGTTGTGTTTGGACTTGTACCCTTTGGACACTGCACTATTATTGACGGTTCATATTGCGCGAGCACTGATTGTATGCCACCCACACCGTCAATAATTGCCATGACACGCACAACACACATACATATATGATATTGTTCGGTTAGGGACATTGAGATATTGATTCATATTCCATTGTGCATATGACATATAGCATACCCGTATACCTATATGCTTATACGTATGCCTTGCTATGCCTACATGAATACACATACCTGGAGGGTATTGTATCATTATTGACATGTATATACATATACTTAGCTTGATATAGCTACACACATACCTGGAGGGTGTTACATCATTATTGATGGTAGATACACACATCTTGCTATACCGACATGGGTACGCATACCTGGCTATAGCTACATGTTCACCTTTATATGATATTACGTTTGGTTTCGTAGAAATTAGGAACCGCATGATATATTTAATAACTTGTTGCAGTTAAATAGCGGTTTTTCCTTTATATTCTCATATTACTGCTTCATGTTGCATATATTATATTTCATGGATTTCGCATTGATATATGGATTTCATATGATGTTGCCTGGATGTTTTGCTCCTGGGTATATATATCAGTGGTATAGGACGCTGATATATATACATGTATATATATATCAGTGGTATGGGACGCTGTTATATATTTGTACACCTATATAATATATATCATCATAATGATCTATGCATGTATTCTTATTCATTGCGATATGAGAGGCTGATGTGCCCGATGTGAGGGGCCGATGTGCCCGATGTGAGGGCCGATGTGGGGGCCGATTTGGGGGAATTTGGGGATTTAGATTGTCTTGATGGACACTGGTTCGCCACGATGAGGATTCTGTGAGGATGACATGTTTTATCCCATACTCCGCATTTATTTGATATGCACTTGCTTCATGTATTATTAGTACCTGATAGAGTACCTTTCATGACTGTTGCATATACATATTGTTAAACTTATGCTATCAGATTACATGTGATAGATTATCGCTATTAGTACATACTTGCGATTACTGTATGATGTTATTTACTATTCACGAGTTGGCAACTCACCCCGTTGTGCCGCAGGTTTTTTTAGGTCTGATTATCAGAGTGGTCGCGGCAGGGCGCCTTTTTATCTCTACTTTTGCGGATACCTCTACGGTTGGTTGTGAAGCCGTTTGCTATAGGTGGGTTGCGGTTATCCGATAATGTACATTGTATATTTCTTATATCTAGTACTCTCCATCTACCACCTTCATGTATTGACTTAGAGACGAGTTGTAAGGATCAATATTGTATATTCTTTTGACTCTGGTTGTCGGGCTCGTGTGGGCCGGCCTTTTTATATATGTGGATTATCTTTTCTTCGCTACGGCATCGTATATCTGTTGTGATGGTTGTTTCCGTCGTTGGGCGAGATTTGCTCCCCTTTGGGGATGTTTTACTTTTTCTTATGTTTGTACCCATTTCGGGGCTAGCTTTTACAAAGGAGGTGCTGCCGAAATTTTTATGAAAAACAAACTTAGGTTTAAAGTTTTGCATCAAGATTTTTAAAAGTGATCTATCTTTCTTTCTTGTAATGGTTTAGATTGCTGGGTTTTTCGCTTTACTTAATTGCGTTACGCCCGTTGACGTTACGTGGTTTAAGTGCCGGTCATGTGCCCAATTTTGGGTCGTGACATAATATCAGTAATTCTCATCCATCTTGGCCAAGGATTTCTGGTGATGGCTGACCCAACACAGCGCAACATCAACTCTCAATACTGGGAGAGACGAATTCCTGACGATTGTTCACTGCCTCTATGTGGCTTGGGACTGTACCCAACTAATACCTGTTTGCATGGCTCTTTTGAGCTGTAGTAGGGTAGTAATCTAAGTACAGTGGGAACTCACACGAGAAAAATGAAAATCTCAGGTCAAAGGACTAATATGTACTCATGACACAAGAGAACTTCTATCTAACGATAGGTATAACACCATCTAGAAGTTCTCTGCGAGTCCGTTTGGTGTACTCATCTTCAGTGAGCACCTGTATATTATCTTAGATGATTCAACACCAATGGCTTGTGAGACCGGCCACCGCCCCTGGTCGGGTCTCGAAAAGTATACACTAGTCTACTCCGGAGTATTGATACACAGTCTCGATACTCTCTCGACTAGAGATATTTAAGGATGTGTTTATGGACCTCCCAACTCCCATGTATATGATCGCTATCATAATGCTGGTAGTCAAGCAATAATCCTACGGGTTTTATCAAAATGTATACACATAATGATAAAGACAAACCTGATAGTATACTATCATCTCGAGTAAGACTGTTCTACTTGTATAGGTACTCATTCAATTATCATAATCGCCTACTTGCAATTACAATAATTGTCTTGAGTGCACTATATCTAAAGCCAAGATGAGTCCAAACGACTCCATTATTTGCCCGTACATCCCTTCAGCTCCCCTCTACCCTATTTTCTTGTTTGATTTCTCTGCAATTAACCAGAGAATCTTCAATTCCCCTATTATCATCATTTTAATTCTTTTTAATTCAAATTTTTTATTCACACACTCTCATTTCATCCCTATAAATACCACACTATTCCCTAGCTCTCCTCTATTTTGAAAATTTCTCAAAAATTCTCTAAGTTCAAGAAGGGTTAAGGCTAGTCAAGTGGAATTAGCAATCAATCCATTATGTTGAAGACCGGAGCCTTTTCTCGACGATACCAAGATCCCTGAAAGTTTCCTCTCCCTCTTGTTTTCTCAACGCTCTAAAATCGTAAGTCCCTTTTCTCTCTCTTTCTTTTTATCTCAAAACAATCTCTAAAACAATATCAACAAAATGAAGTTAACTCGTTATCTTTTCCTTTAAACAACTTTTGTCATCTTTACTATATTTAAAATTTCACTCTAAACCTCGAATATCATCTTAACATATTATTCACATATTTTACCTTTTCATGTAATTAGAATTTTATGTGAAATAAGCATATAACGAACTTTTTCATATAAATACCATGAACTTTAAATACAACCCTTTAATCGATAACTAGCATATATCCCTCTAGAAAACTCATGGGGTAATGACCTACCCTATCACATACACTATTGTCACGCCGCGCTTCCCAGTACACAGAAACGATGACGTGGCAAACCCACGGCATATTTATTTAGAGAAGGACATTCTCTAAATAAATATACTGAGTGTATTGAAACAATAATACACAATGTAAGAATAAATGGAGACTGTAAAATTTTTCAACAAACATCTATATTTACATTCAACTTCCAATATTTACAAGTACATGAGTTTCAACTGGAAAGTAAATACAATAAAGGAAAATACCTAAACATGTGGCATATATAAGCTGAATAAAAAGTGAAGCTAAGCTAATCCTGAGGAGCAATCCGGTTGTAGTCTTCTTATGTGGCCTCCACTTCCTCCGTCTCGACCGTATCTGACGAACATTCTAAGAAAACAAAGGTGGAATGCCCGTCAGCGAACCAGCGCTCGGTAAGTCCCAAAGATAAAATAAGAGTAAAAATGACAGGTGTAGAATATGTGTGTGTGTGTGTGTGTGTCTATATATATATATATATATATATATATATATATATGACGAGTAAAAGTATATGTTCATGGGTAAATATGTTTTATAGGTTTCTATATAGTCACTATGTTAATGTTAAGTTCCAAGTGTGAATGTCAACGCAGCCGCAGAAGTATTCACAAGCTCAAGAGTGGGGCCCCAAGAGTAAGGAAACACAAGCCCATTTCATGTGTTAGCATCGGGGCTCTAGGCTATAGATGAGTCACCCCGACTGATATTCGAGTAAAATAAAAAAAGAGGTTAATACGGGACTCCTGATGCTCCTTGGATTCACACAAGAAACCATCCCAGACACCCCGAGTATAAATAGTTTATAACCATATAATATACTTAATTAAATTAATTGATTGGTTATAACATGTCTTGATTGAAACTGTATATTGCAAAAGGTGTAGAATGAAGTCGAGTGAGTCGAATAAAATGCGAGTCATGTCAATTGCAATCTTGGTTCGAGTCAAGTTAGTTCGAGTAGATTGGGTTCGAGTTCATGTTTAGATTCGAGTTGGGTTAGAGTTCGGGTTTGTGTTCGAGTTCAAGTTCAAGTTTAGGTTCAAGTTTGGATTCGAGTTCAGGTCTTTTACGTATGAATTGATTTAAACTGTTAAAAATCTTATGTTCAAGAGAAATCGGCAACTGCTGCACATGGACGGCAGGATTTATGTTTTTTTCCAAGACAATTGCCATTGATAACTCCGTTAAGTTGTCTAACCTGAATAGGCAAGCACCCATTTTCTCCGGCTCGCCGGGGCTCAAGAGAAATGATACCGCTTAAACCTATATTAATCTAGAGTCCTTAAATATTGTTTGCATATTTCGAGGGGGGTTTATGAAAAATACTTTAATATAATTTAAAAATAAACCTCGAGGGTGATTTATAATATTTAGGGTTTTCATGAACATGTGTTTTAATTTTTATGGTATTTTGGGTGATAAAACCTAGCTTTTAAAAGTTTATGGTATTTTATGAAAACTACTACTTTAGGAAACTTGTTGGTATTTTATTAAAAATTCTAATATTTCATTTTAAAAATATAGTTACATAATTTGTTTTTATTGAAAATATGGATTCATAGTTTTATATAATTTTCCAAAGTTTAGTTTTGTTTAGAAAAGTCGTATTTCTTAAAAACCGTATTTTTATTTCTTTTCGAGACCGAATACTCCATGAGGAGTTCTGCATCTCGCTCTACTATCCTAAGAATGTGCGATAATACACACCATCTATTAGCAGGTCCCCTAACGAGAGTTGTAGAGGCGTAATTGTCAAGTATTTAAAATATCGATTTAAAAGAAATCCGTTTTGGAAAAAAGTGGTATTTTAATGTAAAACTTATTCTTTGAATCAACCATATATTTAGAACATCGTGCTTTGCAACTATAGTGTGCTTGTGGGGTAGGTCGTTAACCCGTGAAGGTTCTATAGGTAGGTAAACTAGTTATCAAAATAGCGGTTATATTAAACTTCATGGTATTTTAATGAAAAGTTCTTTTTATGATTATTTCACATGGAAATTTTTATTAAACTAAAAGCTAAATGATATACATAAGGTTGAGAAAGGTGTTTGGATATTATTTTGACCTATTTTGCTTATAAAGTGGATTACAAATGTTAAAAAAAACAATATATCGGCGCTAACTCCACTTTTGTCGATATGTTTTAAAAATTATGTAGAACTAAAAAGAGAGAGAGAGATGAAGGGATTTACAAGCTTAGATCGTTAACAAGAATGATGGGAAGCCTTCGGGTGTCGTGGTGTCGTCGGAAAGGTTTCTGTCGTGGAGCTTAGCTTGCTATTCCACTTGGGTGCTTAACTCCACTTGATATTTAGAGAGTTTGAAAGGATTTTTGATAGAAATTTCAGAATGGGGAAGAGCTAAGGCATTGGATGGTATTTATAGGGTAAAAATGAGAGAGGATGTGAAATAAAAATGAATTAAAATGAATTTAATGGTGTTAATTAGGGATTTGAAGAGTTTCTGTATGATTGCAGGAAAATCAAACAGTGCAGGGGAGTTGAGGGAAGTCAAAGGGACTTATGTGCAAAGCACGGAGTCATTTGGAGCCAATCAGACCGTCGGCAGCGGCCAATGGAGGGAGATGGGCGGTCGGATCTTAAGGGTTTGCCTCGAGATTCGTGCCACGTGTTTAGGTTGGTGTTTACTCCTCTTTGCACCTGTTTGATTTTTCTGAAATCTTTCGTTTCTCCGTGAATTGCACGTGCTGAAGGGATTTCCTTAGCACCACTACTAGGGTTTGGTAGCATCATACATGCCATATTAAAAAATTAGAGGGTGCTAATGAAACTATCCTAAGGATCAAACTAGAAAAGTTAGGGTAACACTAAACTTATCACAATTCACAAGTAGTAAAGTACTAGGTTTAGAGAATACAACCTTTGTAGCTCCCTTTGCTAGACTCTTTGGCTACTTGAGGGTTGAAAGAAGCTTGCTTGAGATCCTCCAAGTCCACGATGATCCACCCGGAGTCCTCTTTGTCCAAGCTCAAAGCTCCACTTAATCAAGAGAAGAAGTTGAAGCCAACACTCTAAACTAATGGGCAAGAGTAGTATAGAATGATGATGTGGTCTGATTTCTCACTTCAAAACCCTAACTTGATCACTCTTTTGTTCACTATCAAAACCTAAAGAGCAAGAGAGTGAGGAAGAAGAAGATGGCAAATGAAAGAGCTCAAGATAATGATAAGATTAAGGATAAAAATGAGAATAGAAAATATATATATTTTCTTCTTCTCATCTTTAACCATAGTTAATAAATATCTAGATATTTCTTTTGGTGCAAGAATGGCCATGGAAAAATAACCCATGGTTAACTAAAGGTTTAGTGGATGAATAAAATAATTAACCATGAATTATTTCCATTTCCACTAGCTCCAAAAATAAATATCAACATATTTATTAAGGTGTGAGTCTTATATTACCACCATCCAATGTATCAACAACCATGATAGAAATGTGTATGCATGTATGTGTGCATGCACATCCATATGTGCATCAATGTAAACATGTGCATACATGCATGCATACAACAAAAGACAAAATGGTCTAAAATGAAAATGCTAATGGTCAATATTAAATCAACACCTGATTTAGCAAACCGGTCATATCTCATACGACTCGACCAATAGCAAACCGTCCGATTAATATACGGTATCACATACGCGCATTTAATCGGGTCCCTGCGCATATCACGTATGCACGCCATATCGTTTCGCCTGGGCTAGGTAACACCATTGTGGGACTCTGAGACTCGTCAATACGTCGGCAGTGGGTGATGATCATATCAAGCACCCCCAAGCCGCAAGTGTAACGTCTTCAAAATAATAAAATATGATTTTTGGGAAATTTTATAATTTAATATTATTTTAATGAATATTTTAATATTCTGGTATAATTAAATACAAAAGTTGATATCAGAGCGCTAGGTTGACCTTGGTTCGAGTCTAAGTTTGACTATGTGGAGCCTAGGGCGTTATCTATGTACGGAACTTAGGCTTAACCTTACGGAACTTAGACTTAGTCGAGGGGGTATTAGACCCGAACTTTCTTCGCGTAGGATGACCCTTGGTTGATGGAACAGGTGACTAAAGTAGAGTGACGTACCGTTGGTATGTTCCGCGGCATACTTACGACACGCCACTTCGCTTAAGAAATCTTAGGTTGTACATTTCCTTGCACTGTATTATATTCCTTCCTATGATCTATCTTCATCGATACTGGTTATGGTTTTGCTGCCGCGATTGCATGGGCAGAGTGAGCTACGGCTCGAGTTGTCAGCATGAGCTCGTCGTGGACGAGGGCTGACCAGGGCGTGATTCCCGAGGCATATGATTGCATATTGAGGCGTCGTCTTATTGTGTTTCCGCACTTTGGGCGTTTGACAGATCGCTGTTGCGAGATTTTTCGGATGTACCGGTTGGTACCGGAGGATTGAGCCACTGATAGAGGCCAGCCAGGTTATGATGACCGTTGATATTATCGTCCAGATGATTGGAACTACTGCAGCATGGGCATGTTCTTGGAGAAATGATAGTGAGTCGCTAGCCATCGAAGATGAATGACTAGGACATGTGGTTCGTTCGCCTACCCCGATGCGAGGTCATTAGGTAGATTGATTCCAGCTAGAGGCGACTTCACGCAGGGTCGTTGAGAGTCGATTGAGACGATCGAATGTCAGGAGCCTATTTTCCAAGTTTAAAGTATACGGAAAGACACACAGGTGATTCTATGGACCCTCTAGAAGAATGAAACCCTAACTCGACTTAATGACCGTGTGAAAGCCTTTGAACCTTCGGGTTTGCGGCAGTTCCTCGGCGCCATTAGTGAGGCTTGGGTTTGCCCTTCTACGGCTGGACCACCGACGCTGTGGCATGTACTCGATACTATTAAACTGTACCCGAGATGTTGAGATATTGGGGGATTGTGAGGTTCTGACGAGTCGATCGGATGAGTCGACATCATTCGGATATCATATGATGGGACACTGCTTGGGAGACTCCAGATACGAGCATAGCCGTCGGAGCGCAGTCCGTGTAGCCACGATGAGATGAGTCCGGATCAGTCGACATTGGAGCAAGGTGGAGTAAAGAGTTTGCACGAGATTTCGACGAGGTGACGTTCTACTCCGCTGACATCAGTGATGTGACATGCACGCTGAGGACGTGTTCGGCTAGATATCTTCTACTGAGTGATGAAGATACTGAGTTCGTGATTTCGAGTCCGCGTGAGGGACTTCGGATGGACCGTAGCCGAAGGCATTGCGGTGCGCAGATAGAGACGCGATGTCGAAATGGACGATGATACAGACAAGCGAGACAAGAGGTTCGTGCGAGACGCTGATGAGCTGTCATTACCTCTCGTTGAGACCAGAGGCCTGATATGCTTACAGAGGCGTTGGGATGCGACCAATTCCCGAGGAAATGATGTGCTGAGGACACAGATGTCTATTGAACGAGAAAAGACTATGCAAGAGTACCAGCCTCCGTACAGATCGGCATAGGCAAGATCGGCAGAGACTTTGAGCAGGATTCCTTCCAGGGCACCGCTACAATGACGTTTGCACCCAGGATCAGACGTGTGATGTGCATTCAGAGAGCCGGAGGCCGACGCCAGTGACATATTGCTTTACGAGCAGTCGTGAGGATTGACCGAGAGATTACCAAGAAGTGCCAGAACGGAATCGTTCCTGTCAGCACTCCTGACCGGGCCGATGAGCCGGTGGATTGCGAGATTGGTAATCTACAGGAAAGATCAGGAACCAGAGGCAGAGGACGCCAGCCGCGAGCAAGAGGCAAGTAGAGATCTTGCGGCGCTAGAATTGGATGTACCAGCACCTTCTCGACTTCGAGGGAGGATATACCGACAACGGTATTTATGGTTTGTGATTTTGTGATTCGACTATCACGTATCCGTCACTTTGGGATTTCGGTATTTTGGCGATCTATTTGCATGATTTAGTCTTGATGACTGAGTTCTATGATTTCTGTTTTCGTGCACCATGGTTGCACTTATTGGGCATTTATACCTTGCACATAGCTATTACTCTTGAGGTATTGATTGTGATTTCATGCCTATTTTATGCCGATGATTTGATTTACGCTTCCAGCATAGTTTCATGTACTTTTGGTATTTCGATTTTGCACTCGGTATAGCTTATATGTGCTTGTAGTGCATTGATATGTGTTTTGTGCACGCCGTTGCACACGTTTATGATTTTCTTCATATTTGGGTACTCTTAGTGTTGCTGCTTACGTATTTGAGATTATTGCTTGGTATTTATGCATGGGATGCACCAGTTCTATACTTCATGCGTTTGTCGCACCGGTTTTATATTTCTTGCGTTTACCGCATCAGATTTATATTCGTGCCTTTGTTGCACCGGATTTATATTTTGTGCATTACGGTTGCACCTGACTTCGATTTGATGCCTTTCGGTATGTCGATTCTGATTGTGATATTGATGTGGATTCTTGCACTCCGTGTGCTTTTGACTGGATTTACGCATATTCGGCGTTGCTATTGGATTTTTGTGATTCCGTGCATGTTGAGTGCGCAGGGTTTAGATTTTCATTCATGCACGATGGATGCACCGATTTGGATTTTCGCGCATGTTGGGCGCATGTTTTGAGATACGATTTTGGTGCACACCCGATGCACTAAATCGAGATTTCTTCGTGCATGTCAGATGCACCGGATTTTTGGCTGTCAGGCACATACGTTGCCTATGACAGATGCTTCGTGCACACCCGTTGCACCTAGATGTTGTTTTGTGCACCTGTTTAGCACATATATGGATTTTGATTTCCGTGCGCACCAGACGCACAGGGTGGTGTTATGTGCATTTTTGAGATTTATTCCTTTTGGAGCAGTACATTTTTATGATGTTGGATATTTGTTTTCATACTGAGCAGGACTAGTCAGAGGACAGTACCTGGATATATTTTGCATGCATTGATAGTTCGAAGGGATTTCCAAGAGCGAGCTATAGTCTCGGTGTATTTATACCTACGTATCCGATATGACACGGAACGTTTTAAAAACAGGAAACCCTTCTAAATTGTTTTCAAAATGGCGGAACGTACTTATTAAACAAAGGATATATATATACACATATATAGTTATTTTCTTATGAAAAACGTCCGCCACTGTGCAGTGTTGCGCGCATCGCACCGCGACTTAGAAGTTTGGGCATGCATTTTCATCAGCTATTCACATGTATAGATTGGATGTCTACATGTATAGTTCTGATTTATATCATATTGATTTTCTATTGGATTTGACATTGTGTCTTTACCATGACTCCGATGATTGCGGGATGCTTGACGGAGTTTCGATTTTGAGTTATCTGCTCATTACTCATGCGCATGCATTGCGCTATGATGTTTTATGTATAGATGATTTCGGAGCCCCGATGACTTAGAATTTGTATTGAAATATTTCAGCATTTGGGGGTTTTAAAGTTAAATTCGGGGACCGAATTTCTTTAAGGGGGGTAGATTGTAACGTCTTCAAAATAATAAAATATGATTTTTGGGAAATTTTATAATTTAATATTATTTTAATGAATATTTTAATATTCTGGTATAATTAAATACAAAAGTTGATAATCCACCCGTGTCCCTCGCGACACGTCAAATCATGGAACCGGAGTGCCTAGCATCGGCACTCGAAAACATCATGAAAACTGTGCCCAGCATCGGCACGTAAATCCTCATATATCGGGTTCCGTCAGTTCGGATCGGCCCACGGGCTCTGTCTGCGGTATCGGCCCTCGGCCCCGGCAGTACGCCCAAATCCATCTATCGACTCTGGTCAGTATCCTCCGGATAACCGCCAGGTCCAACCAATCACCGGTAGGTACTCGCCAGCCTCCAGGCTCAATCGGCAAAGCTCATCGATCATCTTGCCGAGGGGAACCATACCGGGTCCACCATGTACCCGCAATCGGCTCATCCACTCCTCGATTCGGGTTTCACATGTCGCTCTCAGCACCGAGAAAACACATGGTGGACGCACTGAAATATCATATCAAGGGTAACCGGGTTTTTAAAGCAATGACATATTCTCTTTTGAAACACCCTCGGTTCCCAAATCCAGAAATATCACAGAAACAACATATCTCAATGCGTACAATCAAAAGCATGAAGTATGCGACATGTAAAGGAAGGTATGCACATCATCATGTTATGCAAGGATCATATACTGAATGAAATAGTACTACAGTGTAGTGACATGGCAATTATCGATGATGAGTGTGTGAGCCGGCAACAAGTGTACGTGGAACATATGCATTATCGATAATGGTGCTGGTGTCCTAGCAGCATGACTGTAATATATCAACAATACAAGCGATGCAATGAAATAGCAGGAATATGTGGAAACGAATGATCAACGCAAAAGTACAGAACCTGCCCTAATAGATATGTCATGCAACCTTGCCTTTTGAAATAAGACGAATCAGGGCTTTTGGTAAAACAAGGGCTATGGTGTCTTAAGAAAAGATGCATCATTTGAAAATATCCGTATAACCCTTCTGCCTATCTTTAAAATATCCCCGATTCGTTAGCTTTGAAATAGGTATGTCTCGGCTCAGTCTAAGGTCTACTAAGTAATCTAGACAGGAGGGGTATGAAACCACCTACATCTGAGTCGATATATATGGATATAATAGTCGGTGATCCCGCCTCAATAACATATCGTAAGATATCCTCGAGTCACGAGTGCGGATCTATCATCAATACCGGCTCGTACGGTAAATCGTCGCACGGCATCCCAATAACTGGGTAGGGGTCAATATCATACTATCTCATCACATATCAGGTATCACTTATCATCAGCTCGCACAATCTGGGGTACTACTCTAAGTCTAGTACAAATCGATACCATCTGTAAAAATATGAATGCGGGTAAAGCACATGTCCAAAGGCCCGCTAAAACTATCATATCGCACCTCAAAGACAAGCTATGTCACATTGCCGATCTCACGGCCTCACATCAAGTATCATCTCAAACCCACGTATCATCCTCAAATCCCGTATATAAACACATAGTCCCATACCCATGTGTAGATATACGCACCATCATATGCGCACAGATATATGAAAGAATGTATGCAGGTATGTGTGTATGTGTGAGTGTGGGTGCGACCACTATCCTAGGGTTTCGTACTACTCAACCAATACATTCTTATCATCAAAATACCATTATTACCATCAATAACCCTAAACAACACATAATAAATATACATGTGTATACGTATTCGTATACATCACCACGGACTGCGGGGGTGCTATACGCCATCCACCCGACTTCTCCCCGTAGATATAATCTACTCACCTTGCTTCTCATGTGTCGGTGCCGATGTCTCCATCTTCATCTTCTTTGCCTCAACCTCTCGTAGGGTACCTACAAGTATATTACAACGCTAAAGCACATGAAAACCACATCGGAAACCAAAATAGCACACGCTACCCGCATAGGTAAAAACCTATCGACTCATATGTAAACACGTTCAATATCCACTTGTCGTTGACGTCCAAACGCCACCCGACAGGAATGAATCACCAAACACCAAAATCCATGCTAAATCAAGTCATAAACTATGCACCAACATAGGAAAATCAACCCAGATTTCACCCTAGATGGAATCAGTCAAAACTAGATATACCCAGGGTCAAAACTAGAGGAAATGGGGCCATGCACAGAAAACGAGGCAGATCCGCCCTGCTCTGGCCGCAAATTGCGGCCAGAATGGAATAATTGGCGGCCTCGTGAAGGAGTTGGGGGCTAGGGTTTGGGGTAGTGGTTCATTGGTGCCTGCACATCTCACTGCCAACTCAGTTTCATTTTTGGGATCTCGGGGTGATAGCAGATTCTACAACACGCTGATAGATTTACTGTTTTCCCCTGATATCGGTTCCGTAATTCCGTATTCTGTTTACAAGTTCAGGTTAGGGTTCAAATTAGCATCACACAAGGGATTCTAAGGTCACCTCAATCCTCAATTTCATCTTAAGTTTCAGTTTTACCCTAAACCCTAACTTGATGTTTCACAAATCCACCAAACAACACCATATCGATACAAAACTAGTATGGATACACAAGGAATTGAAATACTACTCTATAGGTGCAGAAATTACCTTCTTTGGCAACTCAAGAAAATTCTTGAGTTGCTCAAAGCCCTCCAAGTCCAATCTTGCTAGGTTCAATGTGAAGCTAGTGAGCTCGGGAACACTTTTTGTGAAGTGGGAATGAGGTTTTGGCTTTGTTTTCATGATGGATCTAGGATTTTAGTGAAGAGGGTGAGAGAGTGAGGAAGAGGGCAGCAGCTCCATAGGAGAGGGAGAGAGAAATGAGAAGGAAATGATAGGGGCATGGCTTCAAAAGGTGGGGTTGACCTATACCTACCCTCTCTCTCTCATCATTCCATTTCCTTTTCCTTTTCTTTTTTTTTTTAACACTTCTCACTTGTGTTACATTTCTTTTGCCATGGTTTTCTTAAATTATAAAATTTCCCAAAAATCATATTTTATTATTTTGAAGACGTTACAGCAAGAGCTTAGCTAAACGTAACGGCCACCCGGGTATTGAGCGATCAAAAGAAAATAAGCGAACCTGTCACAACTCCCGTCGAGCCAACCGGCAACACTACCGTACAGTTCGGTCTCTTCGTCAGATATGCTGCATATCGAGTCTAGGGATGGTAACGTCGACCCCAATAACTCAATAAGTCATACCGATAAATGGTCTATAACAGATCGAGAAACTATTGATAACACTTATCAGTAAATCTCAACAGCCCTGGTCAGGGACTTACTGATATAGCCAATCGAGCACAACACAGCATCAACTCCCAATACCGGGAGAGACGAAACCCCTCCTATCGCTCACTGTCTCCATGTGTCTCGGGACTGTACCCAAAAGCCACCTGTTTGCACGATTCAGTAGAGCCATGGTAGGGTGGTAATCAAAGTGCAGTGGGAGAACACACAAGACTCTATGACGATCTCGGGTCTACAGACTAACCTATACCAGTGTCACCTGAGAACTGCTATCCGATGATAAATATAATACCATATAGGAGTTCTCGGCGAGTCCGTCCAGTGTACCCAGTCTCCACTGAGCACCCGCATATGATCTCGATGTCAAACATCAATAGATGTGGGAACATCCATCGCCCATCATATGGGTCTAGTATCATATACGCTAGTCTACACTGGTATATCGATGCCCCGTCTCGATACACCTACGACTAGGGACATTTCAGGATATGCTTATAAACTACAGATGTCCCACTAGTATGATCTCCATCATAATCACAGTAGTCAAGTAAATATCCTCAGGGCTTTATCAACATGTGTAAATGAATAAAAGCATGATCAAGTCAACATGTCAGATAAAGAAGAACTAGATAGCATACTATCATGTCGAGCAAGAATGTCCTCTGTATATATATACATGTATAAATACATCCACTATCATATAATGGCCTCTAGGGCATACATATATCCAACAATCTCCCACTTACACTAAGGCCAGTTATTGGCGTATCTCATACCCAATATCTCAAAAAGTTGCTCATGCTGCGGATGAGGAAGGGCCTTGGTGAGTATATCCGCAGTGTTATTCTTTGTGTCTACTCTTCTAATCTCGATCTCGCGGCGATCTACAATCTCCCGGATCAAATAAAAGCGCCTCAGGATGTGTCTGGACCGCTGATGGGACCTGTGCTCCTTGGCTAACGCCATAGCCCCATTATTATCACAATACAATGGTATTGGATCAATAATGGTTGGAACTACTCCTACCTCCGAGACGAACTTCCTCATCCAGACGGCTTCCTTGGCGGCATCATTCGCAGCAATGTACTTAGCTTCCATCGTAGAGTCTGCAACGGTATCCTGTTTGGAACTCTTCCAACTTACCGCCCCTCCATTGAGGGTAAGTATAAACCCAGAGATAGATTTGCTGTCGCCCTTATCACTCTGGAAGCTCGAATCGGTAAAGGCCTCCATTTGGAGATCTCCATTACCATACACCAAGAAAAATTCTTTAGTCCTTCGCAAGTACTTAAGAATGTTCTTCACAGCTATCCAGTGATTCTCTCCTGGGTTGGATTGATACCGGCTTACTACACTAAGTGCATAAGCTACATCTGGGCATGTACATAGCATCGCATACATTATAGATCCTACGGTAGAAGCATAGGGTATAATGCTCATGCGAGCTCTCTCTTCATCGGTCTTTGGGCAAAAGTCCTTAGAGAGAGTGGCCCCATGGCAAGCGGGTAAGGCACCCCGCTTGGAGTCTTCCATACTAAACCATTTTAAAATGGTGTTAATGTACCTGGTTTGGGACAATCCCAATAACCTCTTGGATCTATCCCTATAGATCCGAATGCCCAGAATGTATGTGGCATCACCCAGGTCCTTCATGGAGAACCTTAGTGATAAGAAAAATTTGACCGACTGTAGCATAGGAATATCATTTCCTATCAGAAGAATGCCATCCACGTACAATACGAGAAATGTGACAGCTCTCCCTACAGTATTCTTATAAACACAAGGTTCATCTGGATTTTTGATGAAATCAAACTCTTTGATAACATCATCAAAACAGATATTCCAACTCCGTGATGCCTGCTTTAATTCATAAATGGATTTAAGCAATCTACATGCTTTCCCGCTGCTCTCACGGTCAATGAAGCCCTTTGGGTGATCCATATAAACACATTCTTCTAAATCTCCATTTAGAAATGCTGCTTTAACGTCCATCTGCCAGATTTCATAGTCGTAGTGAGCTGCAATAGCAAGTAGGATCCGAATGGATTTAAGCATGGCTACGGGAGAAAAGTTTCGTCATAGTCCAGAACTGGTCTTTGACGAAAACCCTTCGCCACAAGTCTTGCCTTATAGGTCTCTACCTGCCCATCTACACCAATCTTTCTTTTAAAGATCCATTTGCACCCCACAGGTTTTACCCTAGGGGGTACAACGCCCAAAGTCCATACTTTGTTGGTGTACATAGACTCCATTTCAGATCTCATGGCATCCAGCCACTTCACAGAGTCTCCACTCATGATAGCTTGCTGAAAGCTGGTAAGGTCATCATCTTCTATGATGCAGTCTTCTCTGTCACCATCAATGAGAAAACCGTAGTACCTCTCCGGTGGGTGAGAAGTCCTACCAGACCTACGGAGTGGCCGAGATTCATCAGTTTCTGTTGCAACAGCCGGTTCAACTAAATCGTCATTCGTAATTTGTGTTTCTAGAACTTCTTCTAGGTCTACCACACTGCCAGCTGTATCATTTGTGAAAAACTCTTTTTCCAAAACTGTGGCATACTGAAAAACAAACACTTTTTGTTTCTCCTTGTGGTAGAAAAGATATCCATAAGAATTCTTTGGACATCCCACAAAATTACACATGACTGACCTTGTCTCGAGTTTGTCCGGATTCTGCTTTTTAACATAGGCCGGACAACCCCAAATCTTAATTCGTTTAAGAGATGGTCTCTTCCCATGCCATATCTCATATGGCGTGGTAGACACGGTTTTGGTTGGGACCCTGTTCAGTAGAAACGCTGCAGTCTCCAATGCATGCCCCCAAAATGAGACGGGTAACTCAGCATCACTCATCACGGAACGAACCATATCTAATAGGGTCTGATTCCGCCGTTCTGACACACCGTTGTGTTGTGGTGTGTAAGGAGGAGTGAGCTGAGAGAGAATCCCATTCTCTTTTAGGAAGTTTGCAAACTCTGTACTGAGGTACTCCCCACCTCGATCTGATCGAAGCATTTTGAAACTCAAGCCGGTTTGTTTTTCTACTTCAAGTTTATATTTAGTGAATTTCTTGAAAGCTTCGGATTTGTGCTTTAATAAAAATACATGACCGAATCTTGAGAAATCATCAGTGAAAGTAATGAAGTAAGAAAAACTGCCTCTAGCCTGTGTAGACATTGGCCCGCATACATCACTATGTATGAGGCCTAAGAGTTCAGTTGCTCTTTCTCCGTGTCCGGTAAATGGAGTTTTGGTCATTTTACCCTTGATACAAGACTGGCAAGTCGCATAAGATTTATATTCAAAAGAGTTTAAATATCCATCTTTATGTAGCTTGTTTAATCTTGTTTCGTTAATATGACCAAGTCTACAGTGCCAAAGAAAAGCTTCATTTATTTCTGAAAGTTTTCTTTTATTAGTGTGTTTTATGCTGAAAACTGTGTGTTGATTTAGGACGTATATCCCGTTATTAAGTGTACCATACCCAACCAACATTTGATTCAGGTGAATGTTCATAACATTATTCTGCAATACAAAATTATATCCTTCATTGTCTAACAAAGAAACAGATATTATATTACAAAGCATACTAGGTACATAATAACATGGGTTCAAAACCAATATACATCCAGACGGCAACCCCAAGTGATACTCTCCCACTACAACTGTATGTACATTGGAACCATTTCCAACGCGGAGAGTATGGTCACCTGTTTTCAAAACCTTGCTATTTCTCAGCCCCTGCATAGAATTGCAAATGTGAGAACCTGAATCGGTATCTAATACCCAGGAAGCAGAGTTTATTGAAAATTAGTTTCCTGTCACAAAAACACCTGAAGCGGAAGCATCCCCATGCTTCTTCTTGAGATCCAAGTACTCCATGCAGTTGCGCTTCTAGTGTCCTGTTTTGTGGCAGTGATAACATTCCCCCTTCCCCGATTCCCCAGCCTTGGACTTGTCTTTCCCCTTAGCCTTTTTGACTCCACCCTTAGGTTTGGTGGGTTTCTTCTTCATCTTTCCCTTGGTTTTAGCCTTCGGGCGAGAGGAGGAAGATGGCCCAACACTCAAAATGGGAGTATTCACTGACTTCAGCGTGCTCTCTGCACTCCTTAACATATTAAGGAGTTCAGGTAGTTCCTTCTCCATGTTGTGCATATTGAAGTTAACTATAAATTGAGCAAAGGTGGAGGGGAGAGATTGCAGAATAATATCAGTATATTGCTCATTGTCCATTGTCCACCCAAGGTCCTCAAGCTCTTCTATGAGAGCTATCATTTTCAGAACATGGTCTCCTACTGGCGTGCCAGGGGCCATCCGCATCTGAAAAAGCTTTCGTGACGCTTCGTATCATAAGACACGAGATTGCTCCCCATACAACTCCTTTGTATGGAGATATATGGCTTGGACGTCCATATTCTCGTGCTGCTTCTGATGTGTGTTATCCATCGATGCAAGCGCGAGGCATTTGGCTGTGGCACAGTCAGCATCTCATGTCTTGCAGACTTCCTTATCCGCAACCGAAGATTTATGACCTGGGACGGGCGAGGCTGGAGCCGTGAGGACATATGATACCTTATCATAAGTCAAGGCAATGTTAATGTTCCTCAGCCAGTCTTTATAATTGGTCCCATTCAGTTTATTTTTATCTAGTAGAAACTTAAGTCCTGTCATTGGTATCTGCCATTAAGAGAGAGAAAAGAATACACTCAGTGAAAGCTCTTGCAAAGATCAGATTGGTTATTATTTTATCTAATCGATATCTCCCACTGCTTTAATCAAGTTTTTCTTTCAAACCTTAAAAAGAAAACTAGCCAGGATTAATTACAGTCTACAACTTCGCTAACCGTTCAGCCAGGCCAGTGTCGGTACTTGAGAGAGGTTCCCCGTGCTTTCGCACGGACCTAATTAATATAAACCTCGTCTTCCCAGAGGCGTAGCCCCGTTAACACCTTTCTAGACACCTAATATGTTAGCTAATTGTAAACTGCAAAACTCTCTTGGGAGCAACTATTGCCCATAGTGGGATCGGGATCCAACCATCATATGGAAGGTATGCAATCTCATTGCAAATTTCAACTATTGAAATTCCCGATGTGGTTTTTACCCCTAGTACCCATGACCTTAACTATGGTCAACAAATCATAAGCGCTAGTCAAGTTCTACCCTCATTTCTTGATTAATTAGACCCACTCACATGATCCTTAACTATGGTCAACAAAGTCGCATGAATGTCCTAATTAATCTGCATCATATGCAGTGTAGGAAGACATCACTTAGCTACCGTACACTACGCCTTAACTATAGTCAACAAACGTAGCATGAATACTAAGTACTCTACTTCCTAAAATGACGGAGGGTTGCGGATGGTTTTTAAGAAAATCTTTAACGCTTTGAACTTGATCGTAGAATCAGATGGTTTTCGAAAGGAGTGGCTTAAGCTCCACAAGTTTGAAATGTAGCTTTTTCGTAAAAAGCCGAGTGGTTTTCAAATCTGATTCTACAACATCTTTTTAGATTTATTTTCTTTACATTAATCATATTAATGTTGTCCCATCATGTAAGTCCTTAAGCTATCACAGAAAAGAAACGAAAATACAACGTACGCTTATGCCATACGCATTCGCCACAATGTTTCATTATGCACCGTTAGCTTACTTAACTAACGGCATACCGGGACGGGACTAGTGCGGGTGCAAAACATAAGCAACGCCTACTATATATCTCATATATAATATAGCATTCGTCTCAGATATATTAAATGATCACATCACAGAATATAGGCAGCAGAAACACAGATATGATAATATAGGATATACTAGGACATCCGTATTTAGTATTTAGCCAACAATAGAAAAAACGGATTCCACGGTCATGATGAATAGCCAATCCCACACCGTCGACCCCTACGAGAGCGGCAAGTGACCCTGCCAATTCTGGAGTTAGGAAACCCGGTCTCGACGCCTTGAGATGGTCTCCCACTGGACCCCAGAACCCGGTCACTTGTGCTCTCCACCTCGGGTCTATCCTAATGCGGAAAAGTAAATAATATACAACAATGGTGACATCATCCTCAACCCGGAAGTGCCCCAAATAAAACAATATTACATTACAAATGAATTTTACATGAATGAAAAGTAAAACTCTCATCTCACATAAACCCCCCGGCTATTTGATCACGACAATCCTATACATCATAGCATAGCAACACATAACAACATATGACATCAACGTAAGCAAGTGTGCGTACCCCAATTGCCGTTGACATATAGCAACGAAACCGGCGATACGCATACTACGCTTACGGTCGCAAAAACAAGTATCACATACTACTAGGCGATGTTAAACCCTTCGATCGAATTAACGAACATCCATATTCCCCAGCAAGCTCAACACTTGAGCACCATTAAACAATACCCAAAATCTATGCCACAGTATTTAATGGACCAGCCGTAGAAGGGCAAACCCAAGCCTCATTTGTGGTGCCACTAACTATGGTAAACCCTAAGGTTTAGTCGCAGTTCTGTGGTCACATCTCGAGTTAGGCTTTCATTCTTCTAGAGGGTCCATAGGAATACCTGCATTATATATCGAGTATGTTCAACCTGGAAAATACCAGTGTTTGATAATTCGTTCGACCTGTTTAACGTCGCCAAAGTTACCAATACAATGCTATAAAAATACGAATACGAAATACTCCGCAAAGAGCCCATTTCCAAACTAACATCACATGCAAATTTGGACTTCAAAACAATACCAGAAACCCCAGATCATGAGTAAAAGATCACAGGTCCAATACGAGCCAAAGGGGAGCACAACCGGCCCGCGACGACGGAAAAATAGTATTGGTCGCCGGATTTTCCCGAGCCCCTCCAGTTCGTATTTTACCAGTGTTATATCATCTTAAATGTCACTCTGCAGTTGATTAAATAATTTTTAGACCACTTTTTAAAAAAATTACAGAGAGCATTTCCATGGGTTTTCTAAAATCGTATTTTGCGGAGTTTTTCGGTTTCGGATTATCGTAACATCGTCTAGGTTTCTAGTTAGGCTCTGATACCATGAAGGGATTTCCTTATCACCACTACTAGGGTTTGGTAGTATCACACATGCCATATTAAAAAATTAGAGGGTGCTAATGAAACTATCCTAAGGATTAAACTAGAAAAACTAGGGTAACACTAAACTTATCACAATCCACAAGTAGTAAAGTACTAGTTTTAGAGAATACAACCTTTGTAGCTCTCTTTGCTAGACTCTTTGGCTACTTGAGGGTTGAAAGAAGCTTGCTTGAGATCCTCCAAGTCCACGATGATCCACCCAGAGTCCTCTTTGTCCAAGCTCAAAACTCCACTTGATCAAGAGAAGAAGTTGAAGCCAACACTCTAAACTAATGGGCAAGAGTAGTATAAAATGATGATGTGGTTTGATTTCTCACTTCAAAACCCTAACTTGATCACTCTTTTGTTCACTATCAAAATCTAGAGAGCAAGAGAGTGAGGAAGAAGAAGATGGCAAATGAAAGAGCTCAAGATAATGATAAGCTTAAGGATAAAAATAAGAATAGAAAAAATATATATTTTCTTCTTCTCATCTTTAACCCTAGTTAATAAATATCTAGATATTTCTTTTGGTGCAAGAATGGCCATGGAAAAATAACCCATGGTTAACTAAAGGTTTAGTGGATGAATAAAATAATTAACCATGAATTATTTCCATTTCCACTAGCTCCAAAAATAAATATCAACATATTTATTAAGGTGTGAGTCTTATATTGCCACCATCCAATGTATCAACAACCATGATAGAAATGTGTATGCATGTATGTGTGCATGCACATCCATATGTGCATCAATGTAAACATGTGCATACATGCATGCATACAACAAAAGACAAAATGGTCTAAAGTGAAAATACTAATGGTCAATGTTAAATCAACACTTGATTTAGCAAACCGGTCATATCTCATATGACCCGACCAATAGCAAACCGTCCGATTAATATACGGTATCACATACGCGCATTTAATCGGGTCCCCGCGCATATCACTTATGCACGCCACATCGTTTCGCCTAGGCTAGGTAACTCAATTGTGGGACTCTAAGACTCGTCAATACGCCGGCAGTGGGTGATGATCATATCAAGCACCCCCAAGCCACAAGAGGTCAGCTAAACGTAACGGCCACCCGGGTATTGAGCGATCAAAAGAAAACAAGCGAACCTGTCACAACTCCCGTCGAGCCAACCGGCAACACTACCGTACAGTTCGGTCTCTTCGTTAGATATGCTGCATATCGAGTCTAGGGATGGTAACGTCGACCCCAATAACTCAATAAGTCGTGCTAATAAATGGTCTATAACAGATCAAGAAACTACTGATAACACTTATCAGTAAATCTCAATAGCCCTGTCCAGGGACTTACTGATATAGCCAATCGAGCATAGCACAACATCAACTCCCAATACCGGGAGAGACGAAACCACTCCTATCGCTCACTGTCTCCATGTGTCTCGGGACTGTACCCAAAAGCCACCTGTTTGCACGACTCAGTAGAGCCGTGATAGGGTGGTAATCAAAGTGCAGTGGGAGAACACACAAGACTCTATGACGATCTCGGGTCTACAGACTAACCTGTACCAGTGTCACCTGAGAACTGCTATCCGACGATAAATATAATACCATATAGGAGTTCTCAGCGAGTCCGTCCAGTGTACCCAGTCTCCACTGAGCACCCGCATATGATCTCGATGTCAAACATCAATAAATGTGGGAATATCCATCGCCCATCATATAGGTCTAGTATCATATACGCTAGTCTATACTGGTATATCGATGCCCCGTCTCGATACACCTACGACTAGGGACATTTCAGGATATGCTTATAAACTACAGACGTCCCACTAGTATGATCTCCATCATAATCACAGTAGTCAAGCAAATATCCTCAGGGCTTTATCAACATGTGTAAATGAATAAAATCATGATCAAGTCAACATGTCAGATAAAGAAGAACCAGATAGTATACTATCATGTCGAGCAAGAATGTCCTCTGTATATATATACATGTATAAATATATCCACTATCATATAATTGCCTCTAGGGCATACATATATCCAACACGTGCAACTCTTGGGCTTCCGAAAAATCAAAAAGAAAAATCTTTAAAAAAATTTGGGACTGATGGGATTCGAACACACAGGCTACGTCCGAGCGGTGTAGAGACTTTACCAGTGAGCTACAAGTTGTTTCTTTCTTTTATTGAACAAAAATAACTTATAACTCCTACACAGGCTGAAATATCCTTTTTTATACATTTAAACAAATAATTTTGTACAGGGATTTCAGAGTCGTTACATTCTACCCTCCTTATAAAAATTTCGTCCTCGAAATTTACATTTATATAGAGACTAATTTTCAAAAAGGTAAGAGTATCATGTACACATATCTTCTTCTCTTTCCCAATTTGATTCTCCTGGCGAATCCTTTTTCCACATCACTCGGACCAATTTCACCTCATTGTTTCGTAATGTTTTTACCTTTTGGTCCAGGATCTCAACTGGTTGCTGTTCGC